>OY747111.1:15000-2415000 GCA_963556455.1 Epiblema foenella
CCTAACCTAACCTAACCTAACCTAACCTAACCTAACCTAACCTAACCTAACCTAACCTAACCTAACCTAACCTAACCTAACCTAACCTAACCTAACCTAACCTAACCTAACCTAACCTAACCTAACCTAACCTAACCTAACCTAACCTAACCTAACCTAACCTAACCTAACCTAACCTAACCTAACCTAACCTAACCTAACCTAACCTAACCTAACCTAACCTAACCTAACCTAACCTAACCTAACCTAACCTAACCTAACCTAACCTAACCTAACCTAACCTAACCTAACCTAACCTAACCTAACCTAACCTAACCTAACCTAACCTAACCTAACCTAACCTAACCTAACCTAACCTAACCTAACCTAACCTAACCTAACCTAACCTAACCTAACCTAACCTAACCTAACCTAACCTAACCTAACCTAACCTAACCTAACCTAACCTAACCTAACCTAACCTAACCTAACCTAACCTAACCTAACCTAACCTAACCTAACCTAACCTAACCTAACCTAACCTAACCTAACCTAACCTAACCTAACCTAACCTAACCTAACCTAACCTAACCTAACCTAACCTAACCTAACCTAACCTAACCTAACCTAACCTAACCTAACCTAACCTAACCTAACCTAACCTAACCTAACCTAACCTAACCTAACCTAACCTAACCTAACCTAACCTAACCTAACCTAACCTAACCTAACCTAACCTAACCTAACCTAACCTAACCTAACCTAACCTAACCTAACCTAACCTAACCTAACCTAACCTAACCTAACCTAACCTAACCTAACCTAACCTAACCTAACCTAACCTAACCTAACCTAACCTAACCTAACCTAACCTAACCTAACCTAACCTAACCTAACCTAACCTAACCTAACCTAACCTAACCTAACCTAACCTAACCTAACCTAACCTAACCTAACCTAACCTAACCTAACCTAACCTAACCTAACCTAACCTAACCTAACCTAACCTAACCTAACCTAACCTAACCTAACCTAACCTAACCTAACCTAACCTAACCTAACCTAACCTAACCTAACCTAACCTAACCTAACCTAACCTAACCTAACCTAACCTTTTTTTTTTTTTTTTTTTTTGTCGCAGGGAAAATGCATTTATGCATCCCCCCGGGGCCTGGGGAGGGCCAATTGGGGGGTATGTGGGACTCGCCCCTCAGAGTGAGGGGAATACCCACTAAAAACCCTGCGGCGTTTCCATCCTTGCCGTTAGGGGGGTGCAATGGGATCATACATTTCACCACTACACCCCCCGGCAGTCCCGGCTGGCGCCGGTTTGCCGTCACCAATGGGGGGAGAGTCAGTAAACGCATACCTGACTCTCCCCCAGACGTGTAGGGCCGTGCAATGCGGGTCCCCAACCCGCGGCCCTACGGTGGGAGGGCACGGTTTACAGCCGCAAACCGTCTGCGCCTCCTCCCAACTCGTCTCCGTCGGATCGGGAGCGCGTCCGGGTGTTCCTCGCGCTCCCGCTCCTCGGTCTCCTTCAGCGAGACGACTGTGTCGCAGAAGGAGACCATTGCCTCCCAGGATCTCTCGCTGCCCAGCATGGCCGCCACGACGCTGTGCAGCGAGAGATCATCCGTCCCAAGTGCTGTTTTGAGGGCAGCGCGCTCCACGGCCCAGCGATTGCACACCTCCAGGGTGTGCTGGGCCGTGTCGTCCGTCTCGCCGCACTGGTGGCAGGCTGGGGTAGGCTCTCGGCCTATCATGTGCAGGTAATGCCCGAAGCACCCATGTCCGGACAATACCTGCACCAGCCTATACCCCACCCGCCCGTGCGGCCGGTCCAGCCAGCTGTCGAATGACGGGAGGAGTGCCCCTATGGTGCGAACACCATAGAGGGAGCCCTCCAGGTCAGCCTTCCACCTGTCCCGCATCCTCCTTTGCATCATCCTGCGCGCCGCCCTTACCTCTTCAGGAGCAGGGAATTCACCGGTCTCCCTACTCCTGATTCTGCCCCTGTGCGCTTCGGCGAGCACCTCCGCATCCAGCTCCCAGGGCGTGGCACTCGCCAGAGCGCACGCCGCTGCCCACGCCACCGTCACGTAGGCCCTGATTACACGTATGGCCACTACTCGTTGTGGCCTACGTAGCAGGGCCCTTGTGGCCGTGGACAGCTTGTCACTCCATATCGGGGCCCCATATAGGGCCATGGAGCGGGCCACACCGGCGTATAGCCTCCTGCACGCGTGGGAGGGACCTCCCACATTCGGCAGGAGGCGGCCCAGCTCCGATGCCGCCGCCACTATTCGGGGAGCAAGTTGGCGGAAATGCTCCCCGAAATTCCACCTTCTGTCCAGTGTGAGGCCCAGATACTTAATATGGGGCCTCACCTGGACCACCTCCCCACTGATTCGTAGGGAGGCATTCTCCGCCACCCTCCATCCCCTCCCCCCGAAGACTATCGCGTCAGTCTTCGGTAGGGAGACCTCCAGCCCCAGGCGGCGGATCCTCGACATTGTGAGTTCCGCCGCCACCTCCGCCCTCCTCTTTACCTCTCTGAGCTCCTTGCCTCGAACGGCAACCATCGTGTCGTCTGCGTAACACATTAGAGCCGTCCGAGGGAGGAGCTCTGCGCGGATGGCCCAGTCGAATCCAACGTTCCAGAGTAGGGGTCCTAGAACAGACCCCTGGGGAACGCCGCAGGCCATCCGCCTCTCCACCCGCCCTGTAGGCGTGTCACAGAACACCACCCTCTCCGTGAGGTAGTGCTCTATGACACGCCTCAGGTATAGGGGCACCTCGTGGTATCTTAGGGCCTCCCGCACCACCGAGTACGGGAGAGAGCCAAACGCGTTCGCAATGTCCAGGGACACCGCTATGACTCCCTCCCCCCTCCCCTGCGCATCCTCGCAAAAACCCCGAAGCGCCCCCAAGGCGTCCATTGTGGACCGACCATTTCTGAAACCATATTGTCGGTCAGAAATGTTCGGTCCTTCCCCCCCGAGATGCTGGATGACCCGGGAAGCCAGAATGCGTTCAAGCATTTTCCCGGCCTCATCCAGCAACACGATGGGTCTCCACCCCGATGGAGAATCCGCCGGCCTATTCTCCTTCCGGAGTAGGCACACCCTGCCCGTCTTCCAGCACCTTGGAAAGCGTCCATCCTTGAGGCACTGATCAAAGATGGACCGGAGGCGGTCTCCAAGGTGCTCCATCACTATGGGCAGGATCCTTCCATGGACGCCGTCCGGGCCCGGGGCCTTTTTACAGGCCCTCAGTCTGAAGGCCCCGCAGGCCATTTCTGCCTCTGTAACAGGGGGCACTTCCTCCGGCTCCGCCGGCTCCTCCCGCGGGGCAACCATTATTGGCGGGTCGAATTGAGGAGCCGGCGGAAACAGCCCCTCCAGAATGTTCTGGAGGAGCCCTCTCTCCATGTTGTCCATCGGGGCGGCCTGGCGGAGCTTTCTCCTAACCATTTTGTATGGCCGCCCCCATGGATCCCCGTCCAAGGAGGCCAGGAAGTCCGTATGCGCCGCGTCTTTCGCCTTGGCAATAGCCAGACTTAGGGACATCCTGGCCTCCGTCAGCCTCCCTCTCAGCTCCTCCTCCTCCGCCGCGGTGTGCCGCCTTCTCCTGCAGCGGGTGTATTCCCTGCGGGCTCCATTGCTCACCCGCCGCAGGTCGGCCACCTCCGGGGACCACCAGTAGGCGGCCCTCTTGAGCCTGGGCGGCCCTGCCCTCCTCATGGAGGCGTCGCACGTCCTCGTGAGGGCCGCCCGAAAGTGGAGGGCCGCTTCGTCCACCCCTGTCCCTTCAAGTGGTGGCGGCGGCGGTCCCCCCCATCTGGCCTCAACCATGGCCGCCTCCACGGCGGCATCCCTGTCCAGGGAGGCCAAACTCCACCGCGGCGGATTTCCATGCCCTGCCGGCCTGGGCTGTTGTGCTGGCCGGGCTCTGGAGACCCTCATCCTAATATACCTATGGTCGGAGAGGGTCTCCGTTTCGTCCAGGACACGCCAGTCCTCTGTGCGCGCCGCCACCACCGGGGAGGCGAAGGTTACATCTACAATGGAGCCCCCCTGGCGGCGCACACATGTGTTGGTCGTGCCCCGGTTACAGACCTCCAACCCGAGCCCGGCCACCCAGTCCAGTAGGGCCTCCCCCCGAGCATCAGTCCTGGGACAACCCCACGCAACGCATTTTGCATTGAGGTCGCCCAGGACCATTATGGGGGAGGGAGCCGCTCCAACCACCACCCGCCCCAGCCTCTCCAGGAAGGCCTCAAACTCCCGCAACGGTCTATTGGGGGAGAAGTATACCCCCACCATAACTGTGTCCCCCATTTTGGCCACCGCGTATCCGGAGTCCGATGCCACCCTGGAGAGGGGCAGCCCCCCCAGGGCCGGGACCACAACAGCCACCGAGCCGTCTCTATCTCCCACCCAATTGGATTGCGGGGGGACGAAGTACGGCTCGGTCACCACCACCGCCGCTATTCCCCACTCCGCCATGTGCTGGATCAATAGATCCTGCGCACGGGCGGAGTGGTTGACGTTCGCCTGGAGCAGCTCAAGGGACATTTACTGCTCCATTTGGCTTTCCGTCCTTGTGTTATCTCTCTGGGGGGTGGCCCGGTGGGGGGCGGTATTCCCTCTTACAATGGGGGGGTTGCAGGCTTGCCCCCCCATTGTGTGTCCCGCACGTAATCCTGCGTGGTGACAGACGGCGCACCACGGGGTCGGCGATGTGCAGTTTTGGCTAGTATGGCCCGGTTGACTGCACCTGTAACAGCAACTTTCCCTGTCCACCGGGGAGGGGCAAAGTGGCTTTGTGTGCCCCCTCCCCATGCAGCGGTAGCACCGCAGAGGCAGCGGCTCCAGTGCCACCACGTGCGCCGCCGACCACCCGATCATCACCCTTCCCGCCGTCGCCACCGTCTTAGCCGCAGTTACTGGGCACCTCAGGATGACCGAGCAGGCCCCACTGCCCGACACCCTTATGGCGCCCACCGATACCGCCTCCTCCGCGCATCCTCCCTTCGCTGCCACCACCCTCTTGAGGATCTCTGGGGTGACAGACTCGTCAAACCCGGAGATCCTCAGCTCAGCCTTTCTTACTGGTCGGTATATGTCCGCCTCGTCCCCAATTATATCCCGCAGTCTGGACACCAGGTTATCGGCCGCCTGAGCACTCTGGGCACCAGGGACCTCGATAATACGGGCTCCCGTGGCCGATCTGCGGACCCCCAAATGGTCTACACCCAGTTCCTCCAACTTAAGTGTGGTGGCCTTTTCCATTATCGACTTGTAGTCGGTTTGAGAGCCGGCCTTTAAGGCCACCACTACCGCCGCCGTTTTTGGGACCATTAAAATTTGGGCCGCCGTTTTAGTCCGCTTTTTGGGTTGAGGCTGTGAGGGGGCGGCAGCCGCAGCAGCAGGGCTCTTCCCCTTTTTCCCCCTCTTAACCACCTCCGTCCATTCCTCCTTCCTTGCCTGCGGAGGCTGCGGCTCGGGGGCGCGGGGGGTCTCTCTGCCTTTGGGGGCAGGCCCCGGCTTGGTCACTGTCACCGGCGTGTGCGACCTGGGCGCTGGCGTCGTCGGCTGGGATTGCACGACCCTTGGGGCTTTCGCCGGCGGCCGGTCCGTTGCCTCTTCCATTTCTTCCTCTTCTTGGGGGGCCGGCTGAGGGGGACCCCCCTTCCTCTTTTTCTTCCCTTTTTCTTTATCCGCCACAGGGCTCAGGGGCACCCTTTTATCAGAGGCCAACGGTGGCCTCAATATCGGCTGTGGTGGGAGCCGCCCTTCAATATCCCCCAGGCGGACATTCACCATATTGCCAATGCTCACGAATATGGCTCTTTCAAAATCCCCCAGCCGGGAGTCGAGGAGAGCGCCCATCTCCTCGAGGAGGCCAGACGTGCCTTCTTGCCTCCTCGTGTGGTCTGTAACCGGGGGGGAGCTGCGCTCCGAGAAGGCGGTGCGCAGCGCCTTTGTCTCCTGCCGGAGGTGGGCCAGCTCTTCTCGCATCCTTTTGTTGTCCGCCTTCAATGTGCGGACAACCTCCGACTCCCCCATTGAGTCGGCAAGGCTCAACAGCTCCCTGCATGCCGCGTTCATGCGGCCCCAAACTTCCCCCTTGAGGTTGCCACTCTTGGCCGCCTCCCGGAGCACCTCCTTCGCGCACCGCTTTATTACGTCTTTGGGGGCCTTCTCCCCCTCCTCCTCGTCGTTGTGGGACGTTGTGTCCAAAAGGATCGGGCTTCGCGACCGCGAGCCCGAGTTCCTCCTTGCCCTTGTGGGGCTGTAGAGGGGTTCTGCGAGAGCATCCGCGTCGGCCTCCTTCTGAAAATCGTCCAGCTCGTTCGAGAGCAGGAACGACTCCCTGAGCTTCGCTTTTGCCGCACTGATCCCGAAGTACCTTCCCTTTACCTTTCGGCCAGAGGGGGCCTGCGCCGCCGCCGTCTCCACCTCTTCTTCCACCTTTTCTTCCTCGTCCCCCGAGGAGGTCTCCGAATTATCAAATTCGTCCCCCTTGTCTGAATCGGCGGGAGCCGATTGGGCTCTACTATTGCAGCCCCCTTTATCGCCGTCCCCTTTTTTATTCTTTCTCCCTCGGGTGAATTGGCCCTTCGCATTTCGCGAGGGCGAGCCTCCACCTCTTAGGCGCAATGGCCTATCCATTTCCATTTCCCTGCCAAAGTCTTTGTACGACATCAGGCCGTAGTCCTTCACCTCCCGTTCAACATCCATAACCGCGTTAGTAACAAAGTCCATGTTCAATTTGCCAGAGTCGTGTTTACGGAGACCGGCGCCTTGCCGGTCTACGAGGCGATTGTTGCCCACCCCTGAATACGGAGGGCAGCCACTCACCGCAGTGAGTGGGCGGGATTCCTCCTTTTGGAGACCCGCCAGGGGACTATTTTCACAATCGACCTGCATGATTTTTATACTCTCCGATGACTCCACATCGTCGGCTCGCTTGGGACTGGACTCCTTCCAGCCACTCATCCCATCGGCGCGACTCGCTCACCTTGGGATTAGGGATTTATTATAGTGGTTTACTCCACGTAGCACTGATCTCAGTGAGCAGTGCCCCCGGTCCGCTCAATGCGGGTTACGGGTTGCCCGGCGGGAGGCCGAAACCCACCCAGCAGCCGAGGCTGCCAGACCCGCCGCGCTACGACCCTTGAGGGCCCGCCATCACGTTCCGCCCGAAGGCGGTGCTCAACATGCTCATCTCCACCGCCGTCTGCTGATCAGACGGCCGGGAGAGAGCTTGCCGCTCTTATTGTGGCCCCTCCCCCCTTGCCTTCCCGGTATGGGTAGCCCTGTCCGGTATAGCCTCGGGGATCATAGGAGCACGAGAGCCCCCCACCTCGGCCACTATGGGCCATTCCCCATCCCCCCCTGGTGTCGGGTTATTGGTAGCACCGGTAAGCGATCCCCGGACAGGATCACTTACCGTTGCCTCCAGGGCGCACCAGCCAAGACCCTTCCCTTCCCTGCAGATCCGCGAGGATCTAGAGGGATTGGACGAGCCCGGACATACTTGGAGGTTACCCGACCTAGCGCCCCAACCTAACCTAACCTAACCTAACCTAACCTAACCTAACCTAACCTAACCTAACCTAACCTAACCTAACCTAACCTTTTTTTTTTTTTTTTTTTTTTTTTTTTTTTTTTTTTTTTTTTTTTTTTTTTTTTTTTTTACGTGGGGAAATGCTTTTACGCATCCCGCCCTGCCGGGGAAGCCAGGGCGGGTATGACGGACTCCCGGGAACCACCCGGACTACCGTCTAAAACCCCACGGTGTGCCTCGCTCTGCGTATCGGCGGGGCCACGGGAACTACTATACGTCCGCAACCCCGCCAGCAGCTGCCCTTCTGGGCCCATCACAGGCGGATTCTTCTCATCCCCCAGGCACCATTACTAGCGTGTCAGGACACTTGACACACCCTCCAACTCGAGGACCTCTCTCCTACAGGAGGCAGCCGCCCCCGTGACTGCCACCCGGAAGTCCTCGTTATGGCGGCAAGCGCCGATTGTGCGCGGCACGCCTTCGCCCTATTCTGCGGCGGCGCATTGGGTCAGCCTGAGCACAGGCCTCCCGCTCGCGCTCCGCTGCCTCCTTGTCGGCCATGATGTGTTCGCAGAAGTCCAGCATCGTTTTCCAGCTGGATTCGCTGGACAACATGGCCCGCACTACAACTGGCAGCGACAGGTCCGGCCCTAATCGGGCAACCACCTCCTGCCGTTCCACGCCCCAGGCCGGGCACTCTGCTAACGTGTGCTGAGCAGAGTCTATGCCGGCTCCGCACTCGTGGCATTCCGGGGTCGGCTCTCGCTGCGCGATTTTGTGCAGGTAGCTGCCGAAGCAACCATGCCCCGACAGCACCTGCGTCAGCCTGAAGGACAAAACCCCGAAGCGCCTTTCCACCCAGTCTTGGAGGACTGGTTGAATCGCCTCTATGGTGCGGAAGCCGGCACTTGGCCGCTCCAACCTCTGCCCCCATCTTTCCACCGCCTCCTGCAGCAGCTCCGTCCGCCGCTTCTTGATCTCCTGCGGTGCCAGCAGGTCCCCCCGGTTTCGCGCCTCCCCACGCCACTGATATAGGGCTGCGAGGGCCCTCGCGTCCAGGTCCCAGGGTGTGGAACCAGCCAGCACACACGCGGCTTCCACGCTTACCGTATGGTACGCTCTAATCGCCCTCAGAGCCATCGCTCTCTGCGGCCGGCGCAGCTGGGCAATGTTGTAGTTGTGGAGGGCATCTGCCCATACCGGGGCGCCATAGAGCGCCATCGAGCGTACCACGCCCGTATACAGGCGGCGACACGAGCTCTTAGGCCCTCCCAGGTTAGGGAGTATACGCCCAAAGGCCGACGCCGCACGCAATAACTTGGGCGCGAGGCGCTCGAAATGCGCTTTGAAACTCCACTTGCTGTCAAGCACGACGCCAAGATAGAGCAGTGTCGGCTTGACAGCAATTGAGAACCCTCCCACCATAATCTGTGCACCAGCTGGAGGCGCTCTTCGTGGGCCATAGAAACAAATGGCCTCTGATTTCGTTAGGGCCACCTCCAGGCCCAGCCGTCGGATTCTGCTAACGCAAAGGGCGGCTCCCGCCGTCGCCAACATGGCTGCGTCACGGTAGGTGGGTCCTTTGGCCATCACGAGCGTGTCATCCGCGTAACAGATGATGTTAACCCCGCGCAAGTTTTCCCCCCGCAGGACCCAGTTGTAACCTATATTCCACAGGAGTGGTCCTAGGACCGACCCCTGTGGAACACCACATGACATTTCCCTCCTCCCCCAACCCTGTTGCCCAGGCCAGATGACGAACCTCTCACTGAGGTATGCCTCGATGATGCGGAACAGGTGGAGGGGTACTTGATGATACCGCAACGCCTCCTTTATTGTGTCCCAAGGGAGGGTGTTAAAAGCGTTAGCAATATCTAACGACACCGCCAAAACGACCCTACCCTGGGAAACGGCCTCGTTCGCTATTGACTTGACCTGCTGGATTGCGTCAACCGTTGAACGGCCCCTGCGAAATCCAAATTGGCAGTCGGCTAGGTCCGGTCCCTCACACTCCATGTGCCTGATGAGGCGAGCAGCGATTATGCGCTCAAAGAGCTTGCCCACCTCATCGAGCAGAACTATTGGCCGATAGCCAGACGCAGAGTCCGACGGTCGCCCCTCCTTACGCAGTAAGACCAGTTTCCCGGACTTCCACTCCTTTGGGAAGCAACCCTGCTCCAGGCAGGCGGTCATGAGGCGCAGTAGCCTCGGTTCTAAGGCGTTCATAGCAATGACCCACGCACGGCCCGGAATGCCATCAGGCCCTGGGGCCGTGTTCCTGGCACGGAGCCGGGTGACGGCCACGGCCAGCTCAGCAGGACGAACTGGTGGAACGGTCTCCTCTTCTCGTGGTCTCACCGCTGGTGGCACCATTGTAGGTGGCTGGTGAGGTCCCCTTTCGGGGAACAGCGTCGCGACCACGCGAACCACAAATTCCGGCTGGAGAGTTTGTGTTAGTGGAGGCGCCCAGGAGCGCAACTTGTTTCGGATGAGTTTATATGGCCTTCCCCAGGGGTCGGCATTGAGGGTCTCCAGGAATTCGGCACGACTCGCCTCAATTGCCTGCCCTATGGCCACCGAGAACTCCAGTCTGGATGCCTTGTATACCTCGTATAGGTGGTGCTCCTCGTCCTCGTCAGTTTGTCTGCGCCTTCTTTGTCGCATGTACTGGCGCCGCGCGACTATGCAGTTATTGCGCATCTGCGCGAGCTCGGCGGTCCACCAATACACACATCGCCTTGGTGGCAAAGGCTTGGCTCGAGGCATCGCCGAATCGCAAATTTGCGTCATGGCTTCTCGGAGCCGTGATGCTTCAGACTCTACTACGACTGCTTCCTCCGGTGCCGGCAACCAGGCCTTCACGATAGCCGCTTCCTTCATAAGTTCACGGTCGAGTTTAGTAAGGGCCCATCTTGGGCCACTCTCAGGCGGGCCACTTCGGATTGGGTTGTATGTCGCCAGTGAAGGTGTGACGACTTCAAACTGGATATATCTGTGGTCCGACAACGTCTCCACACCCACCATGACCTCCCATCTTTGGATCCGGCGCGCCAGAGAGGCACTCGCAAACGTGATGTCCACGATAGATCCACCCTGTCGTCGCACACACGTTTCTGCCGTTCCCTGGTTGATGACCACCAGGCCTGCCGCCACCGCCCACTCCTCCAGGGTCGTGCCACGCACATCCGTTGCCGGAGAGCCCCAGGCCGTGGATTTTGCATTAAAATCTCCGGCAACGATCACCGGGCGTGGTAGAAGTTGACCGACTCGAGCCCCTATTTCGTCCAGGAACCGCTCAAAGTCGGCCAGGCAACGGTTAGGCGAGAAATAGACCGCCATAAACCATATTTCGCCGTATAGCGCCGCCACGTAGCCCCTCCCTTGTATGGCACCGGTCATCGGCAGACCACCGGCCGCCGTCCGCAACACTAGTGCCACAGACCCGTCCACATCCCCTATCCAGTCATCCCGGGGAGGGATTGAGTACGGCTCTGCCACCACAGCAACGTTAATCATCCACTGCGCCAGGGATTGGAACAAGAGGTCCTGGGCCCTGGCGCAGTGGTTGAGATTCGTCTGCAATACTCGAGTGGCCATCTTAATCGGTGGCCATATGATCCTCCTCATGCTCATCCGACCTGCTGGTGGATGGCTGGGTAGGCCGGGACGAGGCCTTGGGACCCGATCCAGTCTTTTTCCTTATCCCTTTTGGACCTGGAGCATGGCACGCCTTTGTGCCCAGCCCATGATCTGCCTTCTTCCCTGCGCTCGCACACACCACACAGTGTGGCGTCGCGGAGCAGCTAGCTGCTCTGTGACCTGGTGTGCCACATCGGTAGCAGACATCGCTTCGATCAACCTCGCAAGTGCATTGTGCCCGTACGTGACCCTTTTCGAGGCACTTGTAGCACCGCATGGGACGCTGATCGAGTAGCTTCACCGCGGCACGGACCCACCCCACCTGGATTCTCCCACGGTCAGCTTCCACCACTTTTTTGGCTGCAGCTACAGGGCAGCGGAGCCAGATTGACCCGAGGCCAGACGCATCCTCGCGGATTTCTCCAGCCTTTATTTGGCATTCCTCACAGTCGCCGACCTTGGCAACGGCAGCAATAACTTCGCCGGGTGACACCGAGTCATCCAGGTGCATGAGGCGCAACTCCGCACACTTCGTTGGCCTGGATATCCGAACAATATCCTGCCCAAGCTTGTTGGCCAGCTCTTTGGCCAGGGAGTCGGCCTTCTCCCCACTAGCCGTTCCCGGCAACTCAAGAACCCTGGCGCCTGTGGCCGCCCGCTTGAATCTGATCTCGCTGATACCAAGGCCCTCGAGGTTAATTCTCTCCTTGGCCTTTGTAAGTACTTGCGCATACGTTACGCCCTTTTCCTCAGCGTCAGGCTGCAGCGTCAGCACTATTGCTGCTGAGCGAGGGGGGCGGAGTTTCTGTTTTTTCGGCTTCTTAATTTTTTTCTTTCTCTGTTGCTGCGAAACCGCACGAGGATTTACCACCTTATTGTTTTTTCCCACAAGGTTCCACCCCGTAGACTCGGGGGCTGCAGGCGGTGGCTGAGGAGCTTGTGCGGCTTCAGCGGTTTCAACCCCAGCGCGAGTCACCCTCTTCTTTCCCTTCCCCTTTCCGGGTTCCTCCGTAAGATTCGGGGGACCTCTTTTTCTAGCCAGGACGGGAGCCGGCATGGGAGCCGGAGCAGGCCCCTGGCTCTGTGAAGGTACCTGCTCATCTTGTCGCTTATTTACAGCATTCGGCACTTCACAGTTCCGATCACTGGCCAGCGCTGGCCGCAGATTTTTGGCCGGAAGAAGCCTTTGCTCCTTCTCCAGGGCCTCGAAGCGCGCGTTGACCATGTTGCCAATCTGTATCATGATGCTCCGTTTGAAATTTTCTGCATCGTGGTGGGGTTGTGCTTCGGCTACCATCTGGGAGGAAGCAGGCGTTTGCCTGGACCTCTCGAGGTTCTCCTTAATTTGAGCCAGCTCTTGGCGTAAGCTGGCCACTTCGCTTTGGAGCTTCTCGTTGGCCGCCTGGAGTAGCCGGGTTTCCTCCGAAACAGTGCGGGCACATAGGTTGTCAAACAGTTCTGGGATGACAACGGCCACATTTTTGAGTGCGCGCACGTAGGTACCTTGCAAGTGACCCGACTTAGTGGCCACTTTGGTGATGACTCCTACCTGGTCCACCACGGTCTTTCTCATCTCTGCAACAGTTTTGTAGAGCGTCATGGCTTCGCTTGCCGACGACGATTCGGATAGGCGGGAAATCCGGGTACGCTCTGCCGTCGCAAGGTTCCTGGCAATTTCCTCTTCTGCCTCTAAAAGGAGAGCCTCCTTTTTCGCTTCGTTAAGCGCCCGTTTGGCCGCTGCAAGGCCCACATACTCTCCAGTAGTTTGTGGGCGACCCCTCTGTTTTTTAAAAGCCGAGGCCTTCGAAGCAGATTTTGGTGATGGTAGTGGCAGCTCTTCGTCACCGCTCGCCTCCTGCTCCAGACAAAGGCGTTTTGGGCCATTGTCCCGCCAGAAGCGGGTTTTTCCGCCCCGGGCCGACGATCCCGAGTTACCCTGCTGTCCGATTTGTTCTAAACCCTCGTCCACTGAACGAGATCGTGGAACGGTTGAAGAGCAACAACTCATGGCCGAGTCCGACTCGGCCGACCCACCTCTATTCTCATTATCGAAGCCTGACTCGGAGCGCACAGTTATTAGGCTCTCGGTGTCAGACTCGTCATCCGCCTTTTTTCCCTTCTCGTTTCCATCTCCTTTTTTTTCTGGCAACTTGGGAGTCGTTGACCTGACCCGAGACCTAGGCCTGAGTACCATGCGGTCGACCACGACCACCGGTGTGTGCGTATTAGCCCGCTCCTCCGAATATTGGCCCTGAGAAGGGCCGTCTGGGTTTTCACCCTGGGAATCGCCTGCCGGCGTTGCCGGCGGCGTCGGCCCGCCACCCCTAAGCCGTAAAACTTCCGCTTCACCTGCGCAATCGGTATCCGGTATACAAAATCCATTCCATCCTTTGTCGTTAGTAACAGAGTCCATGTTAACTTTGCCAGGGTCGTGTTTACGGAGACCGGCGCCTTGCCGGTCTACGAGGCGATTGTTGCCCACCCCTGAATACGGAGGGCAGCCACTCACCGCAGTGAGTGGGCGGGATTCCTCCTTTTGGAGACCCGCCAGGGGACTATTTTTACAATCGACCTGCATGTTTTTTATACTCTCCGATGACTCCACATCGTCGGCTCGCTTGGGACTGGACTCCTTCCAGCCACTCATCCCATCGGCGCGACTCGCTCACCTTGGGATTAGGGATTTATTATAGTGGTTTTCTCCACGTAGCACTGCTCTCAGTGAGCAGTGCCCCCGGTCCGCTCAATGCGGGTTACGGGTTGCCCGGCGGGAGGCCGAAACCCACCCAGCAGCCGAGGCTGCCAGACCCGCCGCGCTACGACCCTTGAGGGCCCGCCATCACGTTCCGCCCGTAGGCGGTGCTCATCATGCTCATCTCCACCGCCGTCTGCTGATCAGACGGCCGGGAGAGAGCTTGCCGCTCTTATTGTGGCCCCTCCCCCCTTGCCTTCCCGGTATGGGTAGCCCTGTCCGGTATAGCCTCGGGGATCATGGGAGCACGAGAACCCCCCACCTCGGCCACTATGGGCCATTCCCCATCCCCCCCTGGTGTCGGGTTATTGGTAGCACCGGTAAGCGATCCCCGGACAGGATCACTTACCGTTGCCTCCAGGGCGCACCAGCCAAGACCCTTCCCTTCTCTGCGGATCCGCGAGGATCCAGAGAGATTGGAAGAGCCCAGACAAACGTGGAGGTTACCCGACCTAGCGCCCCAACCTAACCTAACCTAACCTAACCTAACCTAACCTAACCTAACCTAACCTAACCTAACCTAACCTAACCTAACCTAACCTAACCTAACCTTTTTTTTTTTTTTTTTTTTTTTTTTTTTTTTTTTTTTTTTTTTTTTTTTTACGTGGGGAAATGCTTTTACGCATCCCGCCCTGCCGGGGAAGCCAGGGCGGGTATGACGGACTCCCGGGAACCGCCCGGACTACCGTCTAAAACCCCACGGTGTTCGTCTCTCTGCATGTGGCGAAGCAACGGGAACGCTGCAGAACTCATCCGCGACTCCGCCAGCAGTTGCCCAATGGACCCATCTCCAGGGCATTTGTGAATCCCCTGAACACCTTTAGGGGCGTGCTCGAATACTCAGCACGCCCTCCGACCCGAGGACTCCTTTCCAGTGGGTGGCAGACGCCCCCGTGCCTGCCACCCGGAGGTCCTCATTATGGCGGCATGCGGCGATCTTCCGCCAGACGCCTGCGCCCTGGTCTTCTGCGTCGCATCGGGTCGGCTTCGGCATTTTCTTCCCGAGCGCGCTCAGCCGCCTCTTTTGTCACCATGACCTCCTCGCAAAAGGAATCCACCGCCTTCCACGACCTGTCGCTGCCGACCATGGCTTCTGCCACGGCTGGCAGGGAGAGGACATGACCCACCACGTCCACGAGGGTTGCCCGCTGTTCCTCCCAAGCTGGACACACCTCCAGCGTGTGCTGTGCTGTATCCTCTGCACTATCACAGTGGTGACACCCTGGTGTCGGCTCCCTACAGCACACCTTACACAGATACTTGCCGAAACACCCGTGGCCAGATATGATCTGCGTAAGGTGGAACGACATGATTCCGTGCCGCCTCTCTATCCATTCCCTGAGCACAGGTTTAATGGCCCCGACTGTGGCTCGACCGGCACTTGGATCCTCCAGTCGTTCGCCCCACTTGCGGAGAAGAGTGTTGTGCCCGTCCAATCTCCAGCGTTTTACTTCCTCCAACATAGGCTCTTGTCCCCTAGCTCGTGAGTCGGCAATTCTTCTGTAAACGCCTGCCAGAATTTCCGCATCTAGGTCCCAGGGTGGGGTTCCGGCCATGACGCACGCTGCCTCATAAGAGACCGTGCGGTATCCCCTCACAACTCTAATCGCCATGACTCTTTGTGGCCTTCGCAGTAGAGCCTTATTGTTGGCGTTGAGAGAGTCTACCCAGATAGGGGACCCGTATAGGGCCATCGACCGCACCACCATTGTGTAGAGGCGTCGACAGCCAACATTCGGCCCGCCCACGTTTGGTAGGAGCCGACCCAGCGCTCCGGCGGCTCGGAGGAGCTTTGGGGCTAAGCGCTGGAAATGCTCCTTGAAGTTCCATCGGCTGTCAAGAACAAGTCCCAGGTATTTCATTGTCGACTTGACGCCGATAGGAACTCCTCCAACCACTAACTGTGCGCCCGGTGGTGGCGCCTTTCGGGGACCATGGAAACAGATGGCCTCTGACTTATGTAGGGCCACCTCAAGCCCCAACTTCCGGATCCTTGCCACCACATGAGCCACTCCCGCCGTTGCCAGGAGGGACGCCTCTCTGAATGTGCCGCCCGTCGCCGTGACGAGGGTGTCATCAGCATAGCACGTCAGTGCCACACCATGCAGGTTTCTGCCTCGTAGAACCCAGTCGTACCCGACGTTCCACAGGAGCGGCCCAAGGACTGACCCCTGTGGGACGCCGCACGACATTATTTTTTCCTTCCAATCCTCGTGTGTCGGGTACTTGACCGCCCTTTGTGTTAGGTAGGCTCCGACAATGTTACGCAAGTACCTCGGCACAGCATGATATTTAAGCGCCTCCTTTATGCATCCCCAGGGCATGGTGTTAAACGCGTTAGAAATATCAAGCGAAACTGCAAGAACGACCCTACCCTGGGACACCGCGTCCTCTGCAAGGCTCTTGACCTGAGCGATCGCGTCAACTGTCGACCTGCAGCAACGAAAACCGAACTGGTTTTGGCTCAGATTTGGCCCTACGTTTTCTAGATGCTTGACAAGGCGAGCCGAGATTACACGCTCAAAAAGCTTGCTCACCTCGTCAAGCAACACAATCGGCCTATAAGCGGACGGAGAATCTGCCGGACGTCCTTCTTTTTGGATCAGGACCAATTTTCCCGTCTTCCACGCACGTGGAAAATGACCCTGCTCCATGCATGCTGTGAAAAGTGCTCTCACTCTGGGTTCCAAAGGGCCTAGCGCGACTACCCAAGCCCTGCCAGGTATACCGTCGGGACCTGGAGCCTTGTTCTTCTGACGAAGGCGTAGTAAAGCCGCACCCAATTCCCCTGCGGTGATTTCTGGTACAGATTCCACATCCGCCCTGTCCTGTTCCTCCGGGGGAGCCATAGGAGGTGGTATAAAATCGATCCTCTCCGGAAAGAGGGTATCAACTACTCGACCAAGAAGTTGAGGTGGGAGCGTCTGTGTCAGCGGGGGGGCCCACGGTCGAAGCTTGCACCTCACCATTCTGTAGGGCCTGCCCCAAGGGTCTTTGTTGAGACTCTCCAGCATCTGCTCTTCCGCTAGGTCTTTGGCCTTTGCAATTGCAACCTGTAGACCCAAGACCTGCTCTCTATAGGCAGAGTATAGCCGCGTTTCCTCCTGGATATTCCGATGCTGCCGTCTTCGACTTCTGGTGTACTGGCGTCTCGCAGCTACACATGTTTCTCGTAGTTGCGCTATCTCCGCGGACCACCAGTACACCTTTCGCTGAGGTGGTGAATGGCGGACTCTTGGCATAGCCGCATCGCAATTGTCCGTCATGGCATTCCCGAGCCATTGGGCTTCGCTTTCCACGTCTAGCGGACCTTCCGGGACTGGTAGCCATGCCTTTACCAAGGCCGCTTCTTCAAGCACCTCTCGGTTCAGGCGTTTTACTGCCCAACGTGGACCATCTCCTCTGAGGGACATCCTTTGCTCTGCCACTCTGGCTGCGGGCGTAGAAACGCTGAACCGTATGTAGCGATGGTCCGAAAGAGTCTCTACGTTCTCCAGAACCTTCCAGTCAGAAACGCGGCGTGCCACCGCGGCGTCGGCGAACGTAATGTCGATCACTGAGCCCCCTTGTTGCCGTACGCACGTATCTACAGATCCAGTGTTGAGTACTTCCAGACCGTAAGCCACAGCCCACTCCTCCAGGCATTGCCCGCGCGCATCAGTTACTGCCGAACCCCACACTCTGGATTTCGCATTGAAATCTCCGGCAACGATGACTGGGGTGGGGCGCATCTGCCTAACAGTAGCACCCACTTCCAGGAGAAATTGCTCGAAGTCGGCCAAACACTTATTGGGAGAGAAGTAGCCTCCCACCAGAGCCATGTTCCCGCAAGTTGCTGCGACAAAACCATGGCCTTTCTTGACGCCTTGAAAAGGTGTGGAGCCGGCTGCGTTCCGCGACACTAACGCCACAGTTTCGTCCAAATCCCCTATCCAACCTGCTCGAGCTGGGACGGAGTATGGCTCCGCTATCACCGCTATTTGTATCGACCACTCCGCCATACTCTGAAATAAGAGATCCTGAGCTCTGGCGCAGTGGTTGAGGTTCGCCTGTAGCACGTGGAGAGCCATACTAATCAATGGTCATACTCGTATCCTCCACTGCCTCATCCACGATAGAAGTGGGCGGGCGGACAGGCTGCGAGGGGGCCCGGGAGCCATCGTCAGTCTTTGTCGTCAGTTTCTTAGCACGGGGGGGATTGCAGCTTTTGCTACCCGTCCTGTGACCCGCGGCCTTACCCGCTGCTGCACAGAGAGTACAGTGCGGATTGGCCGAGCATTCGTTTGCCTTGTGGCCCGGTTGGCTACAACGGTAGCAAAGATCTGACCGGTCTACTTCAGAAAGACACTTTGCCCTCACATGCCCCGTCTCTAGACAACGGTAGCAGCGTTGTGGGCGGATTTCCAGCAGCTTCACCTGTGCCGAGACCCATCCTACAAGCAATCGTCCACTTTCTGCCACTTTTTTTGCCGCTGCCACGGGACAACGGAGCCACACCGACCCTAGACTTTTCGCGTCTGACTTTATGTCACCAACTTTTACGTCCTGAGCCGAACAATTTCCGTCACTTGCTGTCGCTATCGCAGCTGCGATGTCTTTTGTTGTTACAGAGTCATCCAGGCCAGAAATGCGCATTTCAGCGCATTTGGTAGGGCGCGTGACTCTGACCTCCTCTGGGTTTAATAACTCTTGTAGTTTCTCAGCCAGCTTATCTGCCTTTGAGGCGCTGCTTGCTCCTGGTATTTCCAGTAGCCGTGCGCCAGTAGCCGCCACTTTGAACCTGACTGACTGAATTTCCAATTCAGACAGGTTCACTTTAGTTTTTGCCTCGGCAATGACGTCCTTGTAGGTGACGCCCTTCTCGGCTGACTCAGGTAGGATGGACAGCACTACGGCCGTGGAGCGCGGGGGTCGTAGCTTGCGAACTGTATGCCTTTTAGGCTGCTGCGGCGCTTTCGCCTGCTCTTCCGTTGACATTTTCTTCATCGCGGACTTTTTGCGCCCACCGACCACAAGTGTCCAGGCCCGGTCCATCGACGCGGGCGCTGGCGGCAGTGGAAGGGGAGCCGGTGTCACAGGGGGAGCAGTTTCAACCCCAACGCGGGTCACCCTCTTCTTTCCCTTCCCCTTTCCTTTCTTTCCCTTCTGGGGCTCCTCCGTTATATTTGGGGGACCTATTTTTGAAGCCGGTACGGGTGCCGGCTCGGGAGTAGCTGCAGCTCCATGGCTCTGACATACTTGGAGGTTACCCGACCTAGCGCCCCAACCTAACCTAACCTAACCTAACCTAACCTAACCTTTTTTTTTTTTTTTTTTTTTTTTTTTTTTTTTTTTTTTTTTTTTTTTTAAGAGGGGAAAATGCGTTACGCATACCACCGGGGTGCGAGGACGGACCCTGGTGGTTATGTGGGACTCCCTTGTCGGCTAATGAGGCCTACGGTTTACCCACTAAAAACCCCTCTATCTGCCGCCTCCGTGCTATAGGGCGAGGTCCTGGGAACTGACTTGTACTCTACCACAACCTCGCCAGCGGCTGTCCGGAGCTCCGGACTCGTCTCCGGGTAGAAATTTATTCCCCCTGCTTCTTCTCACAGGGCCTGCCTAGTGGCATGCCCGCCACTCGGGGAACCTTCATGTAGGCGACAGACGTCCCCGTGCCTGCCGCCCACGGGTACCCTTAAGGGGGAATTCGGCGGTCGTAGGCCAACCGCCGTCGCCCCACGCGTTTGCGGCGCATTGGTTGGGAGGCCGGGTCTTCCTCCCTTCCACGCTCCGCGGCCTCCTTCTGCGCCATCACGTCCTCGCAGAAGGAGGCTACCGCCTTCCATGACCTGTCGCTGCCAACCATGGCTTCTACCACGGCAGGCAGGGACAGGTCGTGCCCCACTACGGCCGCGAGAGCGGCCCGCTGCTCCGCCCAAGTTGGGCATACCGCCAGTGTGTGTTGGGCCGTATCCTCGGTATCACCGCACGCGTGGCATTCCATCGTCGGCTCCCGTCCTGCCACCCTGCACAGATATCTCCCAAAGCAGCCGTGCCCTGACAGGATCTGCACAAGGCGGAAGGAGAGGAACCCCCCGATTCTTCCGACCCATCTCTCCAGGACGGGCCGGATAGCTCCGATGGTCAAGTGGCCAGCACTCGGCACCTCCAGCCTTTCCTTCCACTTCTGGATGAGGACACTGCGGGAGTCGAGCCTCCACCGCCTGATCTCCTCCAAAAGTGGTTGGTCCCCCCTGGCCCGCGCCTCGGTGACACGCCAATAGACATCGGCCAGAACCGAAGCGTCGAGGTCCCAGGGCGGGGTCCCCGCCAACACGCAGGCCGCCTCGTACGAGACGGTGCGGTAAGCCCTCGCCACCCTGACCGCTATGACCCTCTGCGGCCTTCGCAGTTGGGCCTGGTTCTTGGCGTTCAGGGATCCGGCCCAAATGGGCGCTCCGTACAAAGCCATCGACCGCACCACTCCAGCGTAAAGTCTCCGGCAGCTCGCGTTTGGCCCGTCAACATTCGGTAACAGCCGGCTGAGTGCCGACGCCGTCCCCATGAGCTTCGGAGCAAGGCACCTAAAGTGCTCCGTGAACGTCCAACGACTGTCAAGGATTATGCCTAGATACCGCATTGTCGACTTGACAGCGATGGACGTTCCTCCCACCGCCAGGCTGGAACCCGCCGGAGGAGCCCTCCGGGGCCCATGAAAGCACAGGGCCTCGGATTTATTCAGGGCCACCTCTAGCCCTAGCCTTCTGATTCGGGCCACCACCGTTGCCACGCCTGCCGTGGCCCGAATCGCCGCCTCCTGAAACGTGCTCCCGCGTGCAGTCACCAAGGTGTCGTCGGCGTAGCACGTCACCTTGACACCTGGCAAGTTCCGTCCCCTCAGCACCCAGTCGTACCCGATGTTCCACAGGAGTGGGCCAAGAACCGACCCCTGTGGAACACCGCACGACAACCTCTTCTCCTGCCACTCATCACGCGTAGGGTACCTAACGGCTCTATCGGAGAGATAGTCCTCTACCGTCTTCCGCAGGTACTCGGGCACGGCATGGTACCTCAGTGCCGCCGTGATGCAGGCCCAAGGAAGGGAGTTGAACGCATTTGCGATGTCAAGGGACACCGCCAATACTACCTCTCCCTGGGCTACAGCTTCGTCCGCCAGGGCCCTCACGCGCGCAATCGCGTCAATGGTGGACCTGCCCCGGCGAAATCCAAACTGGTGGTCGCTGAGGTCCGGACCTATCCCCTCCAGATGCCGGTTCAGGCGAGCGGCCACCACGCGTTCGAGCAATTTGCTAGCCTCGTCCAGCAGCACTATCGGCCTGTAGGCCGAGGGCGAATCTGCAGGTCGCCCCTCCTTGCGCAGAAGGACTAGTTTACCGGCTTTCCACGCACGGGGGAACTGTCCCTGTGCCAGGCATGCGCTGAATAGCGCACTCAATCGTGCCTTTAGCGGGCCCAGGGCCAGAACCCAGGCTCTTCCGGGAACTCCGTCAGGACCGGGAGCAGTATTTTTGGCTCGGAGCCGCAGCACCGCTGCCCCCAGTTCACCCTCCGTTACTTCCGGTGCTTCGCTCGCGCTCGCTTCCCTCCCCCTGGGAGGTAGCATGGGTGGAGGTACGTGTTCCTCTCTTGTGGGGAACAAGCCGTCCACCACCTGTTCGAGGAGCTGTGGCTGGAGACTTTGCGTGAGTGGGGGCGCCCAGGGGCGAAGCTTGCGCCTCACCATTTTATACGGCCTTCCCCATGGGTCGCTATTTAGAGTCTCCAGCATCTCCTGCTCAGCTAGGTCCTTCGCCCTGGCGATTGCCCCCTGCAGCAGCTTGACGGCCTCCGAGTATGCGGTATACAGGCGCTCCTCCCTTGGCACGTCTCGAATCCGTCGCCTCCGGCTGCGAGTGTACTCGCGTCTTGCCGCGACGCAGGACTCGCGTAGTTGCGCGAGTTCTTGAGACCACCAGTACACTCTGCGCCTAGGGGGGATCGGACCGACACGAGGCATGGCCGCGTCGCACACTCCCACCATGGCACCGCCCATTTGTTGCGCCTCCACGTTGATGTCCATCGGACCTTCGGGACCCGGCAACCAAGCCTGCACCAAGGCTGCCTCTACCAACAGATCCCTGTCCAGGCGTTTGAGTGCCCAGCGCGGGCCGTCCCCTCTCAAGGGTCGACTTGGGCCTCTCGGGGTGGTCGGGAGAGTTGAAACCTCGAACCGAATATATCGGTGGTCCGATAGGGTCTCAACTTCCTCCAGAACCTCCCAGCCCCGTACAAGGCGTGCCAGAGCGGCGTTGGCGAACGTAACGTCCACAATGGAGCCACCCTGTTGCCGCACGCATGTGTTGGTCGACCCTCGGTTGAGGACAACCAGCCCGGTAGCGACCGCCCACTCCTCCAACTCCGCCCCGCGGGCGTCCGTTGCCGGAGATCCCCACGCAGTGCACTTAGCATTGAGATCCCCGGCCACGAGGACCATGCCTGGGCGACTCCTGCCGATCATAGTGCCGATCTCCGCCAGGAACTGTTCGAATTCGGCAAGGTGTCGGTTCGGCGAGAAGTATGCTCCTATCAGCATTATATCGCCGATCCACCCTGCGACGTATCCATGGCCCCTTTCCACTCTTTGCGGCGGTGAAAAGCCCGCAGATGGGTTGGTAATAATCGCCACTAAATTATCCCGGTCCCCGATCCAATTGTCCCTGGGAGGAATCGAGTAGGGTTCGGCGACGATAGCCACTCCAATCAGCCACTCCGCCAGGCTTTGAGTTAACAGGTCCTGGGCCCTGGCGCAATGGTTGATGTTCGCCTGGAGAAAGCGAGTGGCCATTATTCGACGGTCATCTCCTCCACCACCTCGCAGGGAGCCTCAGGTGTTGTTGAGGCTGGCTGGGAACGCTGTGAGGAGGCCCGGGGGCCATCAGCAGCTCTCTTCGCTCTTCTCGGGCGTGCGGAGCAAATCTTGGAGCCCATTACGTGCTTTGCCGATTTGCCCGCAGTATTGCACAGCACGCAGTGAGGCGCGGCCGTGCACTGTGCCGACTTATGGCCGGGCTGACTGCAGCGGTAGCATAGCTCGCTGCGATCCGTCTGCGCCTGGCATTGTGCCCTGACGTGCCCGTTCTCAAGGCATCGGAAACATCTCATTTTCCTCGGCTCAAGTAGTTTGACCTGGGCCGAGGACCACCCCACCAGGAATCGGCCACCGTCGGCCACCTTTTTCGCCGCCGCAACTGGGCAGCGCGCCCAGATCGTACCGAGGCCGAAATGATCCCGACGGATATCGCCAGCTTTCACCTGGTCCTCGGAACAGCCGCCAGCTTTAGCTACGGCGGCAACCACCTCTGCAGGAGTCACAGAGTCGTCCAAGTGGGACAGTCGCAACTCCGCGCACTTAGTCGGCCTGGAGACCCGAATCCCCTCCCCCAGCTTTTCGGCTAGCTCTCTTGCCAGCTTGTCAGCTTTTTCGCCGCTGTTGGCTCCCGGCAACTCCAGGATCCGTGCACCTGTGACGGCTCGCCGGAAGCGTAGGTTCGTGATACCTAGATCAGCTAGGTTCACCTTCTCCTTTGCCTCAGCAAGGACTTTGGCGTATGTCGCTCCTTCGGCTTCTGTCTCAGGCAGCAGTGTCAGCACCACTGCTGCAGACCGTGGGGGGCGGAGTTTACGACCGCCCGATTTAGGTTGCGCCTTGGGTTGCGACTGCGCAACTGGTTGTGTACCAGTTTTATCAACTGTTTTAGCCTGCGCCGCGGCCCTCCTCTTTCCCCTGCTGACGACCTTTGTCCACGACTCTTTAGTTGGAGCCGGCGCGGGTGGGATCGGGCGGGGTTCGGGCTGCGGCTCGCTGGGTTGAGCCGGTAGGTTCCTTTTGCCCTTATTCGTCACTTTTTTCTTTTTTCCCTTATTGCCGGCTTGGGTAGCCTTTGGCGGCACATTAGGCTCCGCCGTATTTTGCCCGGTAGGAACAGCGAGACTTTTTCCTGCCGCAGCTGAGGCGGGGGCGGGTGAGGTATTTTGCTCACTTGTGCCCGACCGTCTGGCGGCCATTACCGCGCTTCTATCTGCGGCGAGCGGTGGCCGCAAGACCTTTTCGGGAAGGAGCCTGTCTTCCAACGCTTGCAGTCGGGCGTTCATCATGGCCCCCACCTTGACCATGATGTCCCTTTCAGTTTCGTCTTGCAGAGAGGCCGGCGGAGGCGGAACGGATCTAGTCTGCCTGAGTTCATCCCTCATCTCCCCAAGCTCTCTTCGGAGCTCCGATATTTGGCCTTCTAGGCGCTCGTTTGCCACCTGCAGCTTTTTGACCTCTTCGGAGGAGGTGCGCTCCATCAGCACCCGGGCAGCGTCCATATACGCCGCCGCCGCCTCTTTCAGCTTGCGCTGGTGGGTGCCCTTAAGGTTTCCGGCCTTGGCTACGACAGTCCTTATTACCGCAGTGCTGTCCTCCATTTGCATGAATAGTTCGGAGGCCAGCTTGTCCTCCACTTGAGGCGTTCGCGGTGACCTACTCTCACTGGTTGGTCGCATGCGGATAACCATGCTCGCCACTTCCGCCTCCGCCTCCTCCGCTGCTCGGCGACGGTATTCCTCCCTCGCCGACTTCAAGTCCTGCGCCTTGTCTCTTCCCATACATTTTTCCACCGTGGTCGGGCGGCCCCTGGGTCTTGTCTCGACTGCCCTGGCGGTATACGACTCGTCCCCGCCGGACGATTCCGAGCGGCCGCCACCCACCGCCACCAGAGTTGAGCCGCCGCCCGCCGCCACCGGAGGCGAGGTGCAACCCGCCGCCTCCGGAGGCGAGCCGGCACCCGCCGCCACCGGAGGCGAGCCGGCACCCGCCGCCACCGGAGGCGCGCCGCCGTCCGCCGCGGACCGGCTGGGGCCCTCGCCCTCCTGCCAGAGCTTTTGGCTCAATGGCCAAGGCTGGTCTTGTATTTTTGCCCCCAGCGGGCCCGGTGAGTCCTCCGGCTCCGACTGGGGCGCCGGGGAGTCCACTGAGGATTGTTTCGTCTCGACAAACTTGAAAGGGGTGAGCACGGGTGGACGCGCTCGCCTCCTAAGCCTGACTTTCCTCTTAACGGCCTGCGGATCCCCCGCTTCACTGCCGGAGGATGGCCCCTGTTCTTCCAGGCCGGCACCAACGCCGGCGTCGGTGGCAGCGACATCGGCGGACGAGTAGGATCGAACGGTATACATTGTCTCGTCCGTATCCGGCGCCGACTCCCCGGGAGCCCCACTACTCGCTCCCTCTTTGAGCCGGGTCAAAACCACAATGGGGACCCTCTCAAACCGGGCTTCTCGCCCTCCCTCCAGCGGCGACACCGGCGGACGCGCGTCGCTCGCGGCCACTCCAACGGGGATGCGACCAGAGCGAGCCGGACCGCTGGCATGGCCCCAAGGCACGATCTGGATCGCGGCCGCATTGATGTTGATCCGTGGGCTGCCCTCTTCTCGCACTGGTGACCGTGCGAGGGTGTTTCGAGGGCGAAACACCTCCTCTTTTCCATCGACGTCTCTGCCCACTGAAACGTCAGCGTTTTGGTTTAGGTTTATTGTTTTCTTTAATTCTTCCGTTTTGTTCCCACGAGTGTGGGGGAAATAAATAGTCCATCCAGGCAGTGCCCCCTGTACCTGGGTAACCCTACATACACCGTGAGGTCGGGCGGTATCACGGGGAAAAACTTAACCTAAATCTAACCTATTGTTTTTTATTGAGGTTGTCTCCTCTAGGCCCGGCCGGCTAAGGCAAAGCCACCGGTCCGCGCGCCGTCTGGCTGGCATCTCTCGTATCCCCATAACGCCAATAATGGGGGTCGTTGAGAGGATGCTGCGGATAACGGTATGAGGGAGACTTGGCGTAGGTCCCCCTGGTGGTTCGGTTAGGAACCACCCTCCTCGTCCTCAGTGGTTTTACGGCCACTGGTGCGTCTGCACCGCCACCACTAAAGCGGCCGCATCCCTTGCCACCTCAGATGAGCTGAGGCATGCTGGGAGCGGCCAACCCCTTCCCCCCCGGTGTCGGGTTATTGGTAGCACCGGTAAGCGATCCCCGGACAGGATCACTTACCGTTGCCTCCAGGGCGCACCAGCCAAGACCCTTCCCTTCTCTGCGGATCCGCGAGGATCCAGAGAGATTGGAAGAGCCCGGACATACTTGGAGGTTACCCGACCTAGCGCCCCAACCTAACCTAACCTAACCTAACCTTTTTTTTTTTTTTTTTTTTTTTTTTTTTTGTCGCAGGGAAAATGCATTTATGCATCCCCCCGGGGCCTGGGGAGGGCCAATTGGGGGGTATGTGGGACTCGCCCCTCAGAGTGAGGGGAATACCCACTAAAAACCCTGCGGCGTTTCCATCCTTGCCGTTAGGGGGGTGCAATGGGATCATACATTTCACCACTACACCCCCCGGCAGTCCCGGCTGGCGCCGGTTTGCCGTCACCAATGGGGGGAGAGTCAGTAAACGCATACCTGACTCTCCCCCAGACGTGTAGGGCCGTGCAATGCGGGTCCCCAACCCGCGGCCCTACGGTGGGAGGGCACGGTTTACGGCCGCAAACCGTCTGCGCCTCCTCCCAACTCGTCTCCGTCGGATCGGGAGCGCGTCCGGGTGTTCCTCGCGCTCCCGCTCCTCGGTCTCCTTCAGCGAGACGACTGTGTCGCAGAAGGAGACCATTGCCTCCCAGGATCTCTCGCTGCCCAGCATGGCCGCCACGACGCTGTGCAGCGAGAGATCATCCGTCCCAAGTGCTGTTTTGAGGGCAGCGCGCTCCACGGCCCAGCGATTGCACACCTCCAGGGTGTGCTGGGCCGTGTCGTCCGTCTCGCCGCACTGGTGGCAGGCTGGGGTAGGCTCTCGGCCTATCATGTGCAGGTAATGCCCGAAGCACCCATGTCCGGACAATACCTGCACCAGCCTATACCCCACCCGCCCGTGCGGCCGGTCCAGCCAGCTGTCGAATGACGGGAGGAGTGCCCCTATGGTGCGAACACCATAGAGGGAGCCCTCCAGGTCAGCCTTCCACCTGTCCCGCATCCTCCTTTGCATCATCCTGCGCGCCGCCCTTACCTCTTCAGGAGCAGGGAATTCACCGGTCTCCCTACTCCTGATTCTGCCCCTGTGCGCTTCGGCGAGCACCTCCGCATCCAGCTCCCAGGGCGTGGCACTCGCCAGAGCGCACGCCGCTGCCCACGCCACCGTCACGTAGGCCCTGATTACACGTATGGCCACTACTCGTTGTGGCCTACGTAGCAGGGCCCTTGTGGCCGTGGACAGCTTGTCACTCCATATCGGGGCCCCATATAGGGCCATGGAGCGGGCCACACCGGCGTATAGCCTCCTGCACGCGTGGGAGGGACCTCCCACATTCGGCAGGAGGCGGCCCAGCTCCGATGCCGCCGCCACTATTCGGGGAGCAAGTTGGCGGAAATGCTCCCCGAAATTCCACCTTCTGTCCAGTGTGAGGCCCAGATACTTAATATGGGGCCTCACCTGGACCACCTCCCCACTGATTCGTAGGGAGGCATTCTCCGCCACCCTCCATCCCCTCCCCCCGAAGACTATCGCGTCAGTCTTCGGTAGGGAGACCTCCAGCCCCAGGCGGCGGATCCTCGACATTGTGAGTTCCGCCGCCACCTCCGCCCTCCTCTTTACCTCTCTGAGCTCCTTGCCTCGAACGGCAACCATCGTGTCGTCTGCGTAACACATTAGAGCCGTCCGAGGGAGGAGCTCTGCGCGGATGGCCCAGTCGAATCCAACGTTCCAGAGTAGGGGTCCTAGAACAGACCCCTGGGGAACGCCGCAGGCCATCCGCCTCTCCACCCGCCCTGTAGGCGTGTCACAGAACACCACCCTCTCCGTGAGGTAGTGCTCTATGACACGCCTCAGGTATAGGGGCACCTCGTGGTATCTTAGGGCCTCCCGCACCACCGAGTACGGGAGAGAGCCAAACGCGTTCGCAATGTCCAGGGACACCGCTATGACTCCCTCCCCCCTCCCCTGCGCATCCTCGCAAAAACCCCGAAGCGCCCCCAAGGCGTCCATTGTGGACCGACCATTTCTGAAACCATATTGTCGGTCAGAAATGTTCGGTCCTTCCCCCCCGAGATGCTGGATGACCCGGGAAGCCAGAATGCGTTCAAGCATTTTCCCGGCCTCATCCAGCAACACGATGGGTCTCCACCCCGATGGAGAATCCGCCGGCCTATTCTCCTTCCGGAGTAGGCACACCCTGCCCGTCTTCCAGCACCTTGGAAAGCGTCCATCTTTGAGGCACTGATCAAAGATGGACCGGAGGCGGTCTCCAAGGTGCTCCATCACTATGGGCAGGATCCTTCCATGGACGCCGTCCGGGCCCGGGGCCTTTTTACAGGCCCTCAGTCTGAAGGCCCCGCAGGCCATTTCTGCCTCTGTAACAGGGGGCACTTCCTCCGGCTCCGCCGGCTCCTCCCGCGGGGCAACCATTATTGGCGGGTCGAATTGAGGAGCCGGCGGAAACAGCCCCTCCAGAATGTTCTGGAGGAGCCCTCTCTCCATGTTGTCCATCGGGGCGGCCTGGCGGAGCTTTCTCCTAACCATTTTGTATGGCCGCCCCCATGGATCCCCGTCCAAGGAGGCCAGGAAGTCCGTATGCGCCGCGTCTTTCGCCTTGGCAATAGCCAGACTTAGGGACATCCTGGCCTCCGTCAGCCTCCCTCTCAGCTCCTCCTCCTCCGCCGCGGTGTGCCGCCTTCTCCTGCAGCGGGTGTATTCCCTGCGGGCTCCATTGCTCACCCGCCGCAGGTCGGCCACCTCCGGGGACCACCAGTAGGCGGCCCTCTTGAGCCTGGGCGGCCCTGCCCTCCTCATGGAGGCGTCGCACGTCCTCGTGAGGGCCGCCCGAAAGTGGAGGGCCGCTTCGTCCACCCCTGTCCCTTCAAGTGGTGGCGGCGGCGGTCCCCCCCATCTGGCCTCAACCATGGCCGCCTCCACGGCGGCATCCCTGTCCAGGGAGGCCAAACTCCACCGCGGCGGATTTCCATGCCCTGCCGGCCTGGGCTGTTGTGCTGGCCGGGCTCTGGAGACCCTCAACCTAATATACATATGGTCGGAGAGGGTCTCCGTTTCGTCCAGGACACGCCAGTCCTCTGTGCGCGCCGCCACCACCGGGGAGGCGAAGGTTACATCTACAATGGAGCCCCCCTGGCGGCGCACACATGTGTTGGTCGTGCCCCGGTTACAGACCTCCAACCCGAGCCCGGCCACCCAGTCCAGTAGGGCCTCCCCCCGAGCATCAGTCCTGGGACAACCCCACGCAACGCATTTTGCATTGAGGTCGCCCAGGACCATTATGGGGGAGGGAGCCGCTCCAACCACCACCCGCCCCAGCCTCTCCAGGAAGGCCTCAAACTCCCGCAACGGTCTATTGGGGGAGAAGTATACCCCCACCATAACTGTGTCCCCCATTTTGGCCACCGCGTATCCGGAGTCCGATGCCACCCTGGAGAGGGGCAGCCCCCCCAGGGCCGGGACCACAACAGCCACCGAGCCGTCTCTATCTCCCACCCAATTGGATTGCGGGGGGACGAAGTACGGCTCGGTCACCACCACCGCCGCTATTCCCCACTCCGCCATGTGCTGGATCAATAGATCCTGCGCACGGGCGGAGTGGTTGACGTTCGCCTGGAGCAGCTCAAGGGACATTTACTGCTCCATTTGGCTTTCCGTCCTTGTGTTATCTCTCTGGGGGGTGGCCCGGTGGGGGGCGGTATTCCCTCTTACAATGGGGGGGTTGCAGGCTTGCCCCCCCATTGTGTGTCCCGCACGTAATCCTGCGTGGTGACAGACGGCGCACCACGGGGTCGGCGATGTGCAGTTTTGGCTAGTATGGCCCGGTTGACTGCACCTGTAACAGCAACTTTCCCTGTCCACCGGGGAGGGGCAAAGTGGCTTTGTGTGCCCCCTCCCCATGCAGCGGTAGCACCGCAGAGGCAGCGGCTCCAGTGCCACCACGTGCGCCGCCGACCACCCGATCATCACCCTTCCCGCCGTCGCCACCGTCTTAGCCGCAGTTACTGGGCACCTCAGGATGACCGAGCAGGCCCCACTGCCCGACACCCTTATGGCGCCCACCGATACCGCCTCCTCCGCGCATCCTCCCTTCGCTGCCACCACCCTCTTGAGGATCTCTGGGGTGACAGACTCGTCAAACCCGGAGATCCTCAGCTCAGCCTTTCTAACCTAACCTAACCTAACCTAACCTTTTTTTTTTTTTTTTTTTTTTTTTTACGTGGGGAAATGCTTTTACGCATCCCGCCCTGCCGGGGAAGCCAGGGCGGGTATGACGGACTCCCGGGAACCACCCGGACTACCGTCTAAAACCCCACGGTGTTCCAACTCGTCACCATGTTGCCGGGTTACGGGAACGGTCTTGCACTCTTCCGCGACCCGGCGGTGACTGGCCAATTGGAAGGCCCCGACCTCTGTGGCAGGTGGATGAGGTGTTACGTCCATCCTGCGACGTCGTTTCGAGTGGCGTGTGGAACAAAACGCCACGCCTTCTCGGGCCAGTTAGTTGTGCGGCCGGCAAACTTCCCCAAGTCTACCGGCCCTGGCCACAGTTAAGGGGGAAGGTGGCGATCATACGCGCGCCGCCTTCGCCCGATTCGTCGTCGGCGGCCGGGATCATCGGAAGTTGCCTCCCTCTGTCTCTCGGCCGCCTCTTTTTGCTCGATTACGGTCTCGCAGAAGGCGAGAACCGCTTGCCATGCCCTATCGTTGCCCACCATATTGTGGACTACGGTGGGCAACGAGAGGTCATGTCCTACTATCGCGCATAGTGTTCGGCGTTCCTCCTCCCAGGCTGAACACTCCTCCAGTGTGTGCTGGGCCGTCTCCTCCAGGCAGTTGTCGCAGTGGTGACACTCGGCGGTCGGCTCTCGGCCTATGCGGTGAAGGTACCTCCCGAAACAACCGTGCTCCGAGAGGACTTGTGTTAGCCGGAATGTCATCGTGCCATGGCGCCGGTCCAGCCACTGCTTCAAGACAGGACGAACTGCTTGGACAGTCCTAAGGCCCGCACTAGGCTGTGCCAGCCTCTCCTTCCACACATCCACCATTTCAAGGTGTGCAGATTCCCTGCGTGCCTCCACCTCCCTCGGTGCTGGAGAGTCACCTCGCCCATGCGCCTCCTTACGCCAGCGATAAACCGACGCAAGGGCCCTCGCGTCCAGGTCCCAAGGAAGCGACCCAGCCAGCACGCATGCTGCCTCGTTGGAGATAGTGCGGTATCCCCGTATGAGCCTGGTGGCCATCACGCGCTGTGGTCTGCGCAGCAAGGCGCCTTCCTCGCTCCGCAGGGAATCCGCCCACACGGGAGCTCCGTAGAGGGCCATCGATCTAACGACCCCAACGTATAATTGCCTGCACGATGCTTTAGGCCCCCCCGTGTTCGGGAGTATACGCCCTAGCGCGCCGGCAGCTTTCATTAGTTTCGGCATGAGGCTCGTAAAATGGGGCCGGAAGCTCCACCTGCTGTTAAGTGTGAGGCCCAGGTACCTCATGTTGGCTTCAATTTTAATCCTGGTCCCTCCCACCACAATGTGCGCATCTGGAGGTGGCGCATTTCGGGGCCCATGAAAGCATATGGCTTCCGATTTTTGGAGTGCTACTTTCAGCCCCAGCAGCCGGATGCGACGAACAACGTGCGCAACGCCTGCCGTAGCCAGTATACCGGCATGGCGGTGTGTTTTTCCGCGGGCTGTCACTAACGTGTCGTCGGCGTAGCACGTCAGATTCACACCAGGGAGATTTGCTCCGCGCAGGACCCAGTCGTATCCAATGTTCCACAGGAGTGGCCCCAAGACCGACCCCTGCGGAACTCCGCAACACATTCTGTGTCTGCCCCATTCGTCCCGGCCCGGAAAAATCACATACCTCTCTGAGAGGTATGCCCCGACCATTCGCCTCAAGTAGTCGGGCACACGGTGGTACCGCAGCGCCTCCATCACGCATTTCCAGGGCAGGGTGTTAAAGGCATTGGCGATGTCTAGGGACACCGCCAACACCACTTCCTTTTCTGACACCGCCGTATCCGCTAGGTCCTTGACACGGAGGATGGCGTCAACAGTGGAGCGGCCGCTGCGGAAGCCGTACTGGCACTCCGACACGTCCGGACCGACACGAGTAAGGTGCTTGATGAGGCGGTTCGCGATTATACGCTCGAAGAGCTTACCCACCTCATCAAGCAAAACAATAGGGCGATACGCGGCAGGTGAGTCCACCGGGCGCCCTTCCTTCTTAAGGAGCACAAGTTTTCCAGTTTTCCACGGCTTGGGGAAAACGGCTTCCTCAAAGCAGGCCGTGTAAAGCCTGAGCAGCCTTGGCCCCAGCACGTTAGCGGCCAGGACCCAGGCACGACCGGGGATTCCATCAGGTCCGGGGGCTGTGTTCTTAGCCTTTAGCCTGAGGATCGCCGCTCCGAGTTCACCTTCTGAAACACCAGGAACGTTCTCCTCCCCGTCCGCGAGTGCCGTTGCAGGCGCCATTGCTGGCGGAGAAAAGTCCTCGCTGACCGGGAACAACGTCTTGACTACGTCCCGCAGCAGGTTTGGTTCGAGGCTTCGCGTCAATGGTGGCGCCCAGGGGCGGAGCTTATTGCGGACCATTTTGTATGGTCGGCCCCATGGGTCCTTGTTAAGCGATTCCAGCATCTCTTGCTGGGAACCCTCCTTAGCCTGGCTGATAGCCAACTGGAGATCCTTCGTGCGCTGGATGTACGTCGCGTATAGTTCTGCCTCCTGTGTTGGATCCCTGCGTCTGCGCCTGCGGTGGTGGCTATACATGCGTCTTGCCGCAACGCATGACTGGCGGAGTTGATCGAGCTCGGCTGACCACCAGTAGACCTGGCGTTTTGGAGGAAAAGGTTTTACTCGGGGCATTGCTGCGTCGCAAATATTTGTCATGGCTCCGCCGAGTGCTTGCGCCTCTTCCTCCACGTCCACTGGGCCCTCAGGGACCGGATTCCAGGCCTCTACGTTAGCGGCAAGATCGAGTACTTCCCGATCGAGGCGTTTGAGTGCCCATCGTGGTCCATCCCCTCTCAGAGACCGGCTTATGGAGCCGTTTGTGTTATCTGATAGAGCGGAGACGCTGTACCGGATGTACCGGTGATCAGACAGCGTCTCCACGCCCTCGAGCACTTCCCAGCCCCTAACGCGGCGCGCCAGGGCGGGACTAGCGAATGTCACATCCACGATGGAGCCGCCCTGTTGCCGCACGCATGTGTTGACCGACCCTTGATTTAAAACGACCAGGCCTGCGGTAATGGCCCACTCCTCCAATTCCCGTCCACGCACGTCCGTTGATGGAGATCCCCAGGCCACGGACTTTGCATTTAGATCTCCAGCAACTAGCACAGGGTTTGGTTGGCTTCGGTTTAAAAGCGCCCCCAGGTCCGTCAAGAAGGACTCAAATTCGGCCAGTGTCCTGTTTGGCGAGAAATATACACCGACCACCAGGGTGCCGCCAAGGACCCCGGCTACGAAACCTCTTCCTTTCTCAATTCTTGCAAAAGGTGGTGAACCAGCCGCCGTTTGCGTGACTATCGCTACCAAACCGTCAAGGTCCCCAGCCCAATTGTCCCTTTGGGGGATGAAGTAAGGCTCGGAAACGACAGTCACGTGAGTCAACCACTCCGCCATGCTTTGGAACAGAAGGTCCTGGGCCCTAGCGGAGTGGTTTATATTCGCCTGCAAGAATGAAAGTGCCATTATTGTATTTCCATTTCTGACACCTCCTCGGTCACTGCCGGCACATTGGCTGGCGGATGGATGTTTGACAGGCCAGCTCGCTGACTGTTGCTAAACTTCCCCTTCTTCTTGGGAGCAGAGCATGCTTTACTCCCTACAGTATGTGCTGCCGGGTTTTTGGCCGCTGCACATACTGCACAGTGCGGTGTGGCAGTGCACGTGGCTGCCTTGTGGCCGGGCTGGCTACATCGGTAGCATAGGTCACTACGGTCCTCCTGTGCTTTACACTGCATGCGGACGTGCCCCTCCTCAAGGCACCGGAAGCAGCGCATTGGCTTGGAATCTAGCAGCTGCACCCGTGCTGATACCCATCCTACCAGTAGTCGCCCGTTGTCGGACAGCTTTTTCGCTGCCGTCACGGGACAACGGACCCATGCAGTTCCGAGGCCCGAGAAGTTCCGACGTATTTCGCCACACTTCACCGCGTCAGCAGGGCAGCCACTACTCTGTACAATAGCGGCCTTGACATCTTCGGGGCTGACTGAGTCATCCAGACCCGAGATACGAATCTCTGCACATTTTGTGGGTCTTGAGACGTCGACGACACCGCTGTTTAGCGTCTCTCTCAGCTTATTCGCCAGAGCATCCGCTTTCTCGCCACTTGTTGCCCCGGGTACCTCGATAATGGTCGCCCCAGTGACCGCCCGCTTAAACCGGACACCCTCTATCTGCAGATCCTTGAGGTCAATCTTCGACCGTGCCTCCTTTATTATTTCGCCGTAGGTTGGCTGACCTTCTCCTGGCTTCAGCGTTAGGACGACAGCTGCTGAGCGTGGTGCCCGCAGCTTTCGGACTTGTTTCGGCTTGGCCTGACCTTGCCTGGCCTGAGGAGCTTTGCCCTGTGCGGCAGCCTTCCGCTTTCCCCTACTGACGACCTCTGTCCATGTGTCTTTCATCGACGTCGGCGCGGGCGGCAGCGGGCGAGGCTCCGGCTGCAGCTCGCTGGGTTGGAACGTTGCAGCGTTCTTTTTGCTTTTTTTGGCAGCTTTTTTCTTTTTCCCTTTCTTCCCGGCTTCAGGAGCCTGGCGCGGAATATTAGGCTCCGCATTATTCTGCCCTGTAGGACCAGCGAGATTTTGGTCCGCTGACGTTGACGCGGTTGGTACATTTTGCCCACTAATGTCTGGCCGTTTGGTGGCCAGTGCTACATTTTTATCTGCAGCGAGCGGTGGCCGCAAGATCCTTTGTGGAAGAAGCCTGCCCTCTAACGCTTCCAGTCGGGCATTTACCATGGTCCCCACCTTGACCATGATGTCTCGTTCAGCTTCGTCTTGTGCTGGCGGAGGCAGAACGGACGGAACGGACCTAGTCTGCAGGAGTTCGTTCCTCATCTCCCCAAGTTCCCTTCGGAGCTCCGTTATTTGAGCTTCTAGGCGCTCGTTTGCCGCCTGAAGCTTTTTTACCTCCTCGGAGGAAGTCCGTTCCATTAGCACCCGGGCAGCGTCCATGTACGCCGCCGCCGCCTCCTTCAGCTTTCGCTGGTGGGTGCCCTTTAAGTTCCCTGACTTGGCTACAACTGTATTTATAACCGCAGTGCTGTCCTCCATTTGTATGAGTAGGTCGGAAGCCAGCTTGTCCTCCACTAGAGGCGTTCGCGGTGACCTACTTTCACTAATTGGTCTCTTGCGAATGACCATGTTCGCCACTTCTGCCTCCGCCTCCTCTGCTGCTCGGCGACGGAATTCCTCTTTCGCGGCCTTCAAGTCAGCTTGCGCTTTGCCTATTCCCACATATTTTCCCGTTGTGGGCGGGCGGCCTCTCGGTCTTGGCTCGTCTACTTTGGCGATATCTGAGTCATCTCCGCTGGACGACTCAGAGAGCTTTAATCGCCTTCTCTTCTGGCCCTCTTGGGCCCAGAGACGGCCTTCTGGCATTGAGGATGTGGACCCGGATCTGGATCTCATTGCCACCGTTATCAGACTCGCGCTCGAGTCGGATAGCTGCTCGGCCATCGGATCTCTCGTATCCATGGCGTCGATTCGCTCGAGCGACACCCTCAGCTCCCTCATTTTCGGCTGCGCTAGCTGCGCTGCCCCTTCCTTGTTTAGGCCAGTTGTCACGGCCTCGTTGTTCGCCATAGCGGCGTCTCCAACTGTCTCCTCATTTTTGGCATCCACGCCCTCCATCATTTTGTTTAAGTTTTTGTTGTTTAAAGAATCCATATATTAATCCCACGAGTCGGGCCGATTAACGCTACACCCCCGGGTTACGCCCATTCCTTGGGTGTGACTATGTACTCTGGAGGTCGTCCGGTATCCAGAGGTTTTTACGACTTCACTGTCGGGTTTTTAACAGGGTTTTCCTTCCCGCGGGCCGGCCAATTAAGGCAAGCCCACCGTTCCGCGCGCAGACTTGCTGGCACCTCCCATACCCCATACCGCCACTGATGGGGGTCGTTGGGAAATGCTGCGGGTTACGATATCAGAGAAGCCGGCGTAGGCCTCCCTGGTAGTTCGGTTAGAAACTACCCTCCTCATGCGGTGGTTTTTTAAAGAGGTGTCCTTCCTCGCAGACCCCGTCCGCAGACAGCGACCCTCGTACCGGCCCCACGGACCGGGTTACGAGTCGGCCGACGGCTGACCTGAGTCAATCGTCGCCCTCTACTCCGCCTCTACGACCTCGCGGTCGACGCTCATCTCCTCCGTGGAGAGAGCAACCCACTTCGGCCACTGTAGGCCATTCCCCTTCCCCCCCGGGTGTCGGGTTATTGGTAGCTCCGGTAAGCAATCCCCGGACAGGATCACTTACCGTAGCCTCCAGGGCGCACCAGCCAAGACCCTTCCCTTCTCTGCGGATCCGCGAGGATCCAGAGAGATTGGAAGAGCCCGGACATACTTGGAGGTTACCCGACCTAGCGCCCCAACCTAACCTAACCTAACCTAACCTAACCTAACCTAACCTAACCCAGTCGCACACCTCCCGGCGTCGAGACAACAGCTTTTCCGTGGAGCTCCGCACTTAAAAATTCGCGCAAGTGGCATTTCGTGACGGATTACAGTGATTTTGGTGTCAAATTGTGCAGAAAGTCAAGGGCTTTGATGTGATACACAGTGAGAAACCCGCGGAGTTCAGTGAAAGCCGGAAAAACCCGGAATACCGAGTTTTTGAGGTTAATTGACCCTTAAACCTTTATTTCTGCGCGCCAGGACGGCGCAATCAAACAGTCAAAAACACCGGAGGATACCTCTTGCGGAGACCTACACGACGACACCTCAACCGCATCTGTGCGACGTGCGGCTGAGGCACAATTGGCAGAAAAACAAGTACCACGTGGTGGCGTGGTCATAGAAGGAGCAACGCCAGGAACGCCGCTTTCAGCAGGCCGATACGCCTCATCACCAGGAGTGCAACGACGTTTTCAGAAAAATTTTTGGACACTCAGGTTAGGAGAAATTAATTATTAAAAATAAAAACTTTGACATTGAATGGCATGAAAAGTTCAGGCAGACGCCATATTTTTTATTGAAGTTTCTGTTGCGCGCTTATCAAGAGAAGACACCAGTGAAGTTTCATCATTTTTGGACAATTATAAGTAGGAATAAACTAAATTTTTGTAAAAATTTTTTGTTTTTGTGTTATCCAAAATTTTCTGTATTAAAATATTTGTGTGTGCTAGAAAATAAGATAATACTGTATTTCCTGTGTTTTATGACATTTTTTGCGGAATTTTAGGACTGACGGTTTTGGAGATAGAGATTCGAAATCCTGGAGAAGATGCTGGTGGTCAGACTAAAGTCTCACCTGATACCAAGGACCAGTACCTGCCAGTACGGGTTCATGCCGCAGCGTAGTACAGAGGACTCCCTCTATACCCTAATGCAGCGAATCAACAAAAAACTGTCTGAAAAGAAAATAATCACGCTAATCTCGTTGGATATAGAGGGGGCCTTTGATAGCGCATGGTGGCCGGCTATCAGAACTCGGCTGGCTGAGGAAGACTGCCCCATTGGCCTTAGACGAATAATGGACAGTTACCTGAGAGACAGAAGTGTCACGGTGAGATATGCCGGCGAACAGCACAGACTGGCCACTAGCAAGGGATGCGTGCAAGGGTCAATAGCCGGACCCATTCTGTGGAACTTGTTGCTGGACCCCCTGCTCAAAAGCTTAAAAAGTAGGGGAGACTACTGTCAGGCGTTCGCAGACGATGTGGTGCTTGTGGTCGACGGAGACACCGCATTAGAAATAGAAACCAAGGCAAACTCTGCTCTCGAACATGCTCGGGAATGGGGTGTCAGAAACAAATTGAAATTTGCTCCACAAAAGACCAACGCAATGGTCATCACGCGTAAACTGAAGTACGACACCCCACGTCTGAGTATGGGCGGGACAAGCATTGAGACCGTTAAACAAATAAAAATATTGGGTGTAACTATCGACGACAAGCTTACTTTCAACGCACACGTGTCGAACGTTTGCAGAAAGGCAGTGGGTATACATAAACAGCTATCCAGAGCAGCAAGGGCAAGTTGGGGACTCCACCCTGAGGTGATCAGAACTATATATGTAGCGACAGTAGAACCAATTGTCCTGTACGCAGCTAGCGTATGGGCCCCGGCCGCAACAAAAATAGGTATCCAGAAGCAACTAGCAACAGTGCAACGAGGGATAGTACAAAAAATGTGCAAAGCTTACCGCACCGTCTCCCTCAACTCTGCGCTCATACTAACAGGAGTACTCCCACTTGACCTCCGAGTTCGTGAGGCGGCATCGTTATACGAAGCCAAGAGAGGTGTGCCCCAGACTGGCTTGGGAGATTGGGAGGTCGAGAGGATGGCGCCAGCGTCAGAAATGCCACATCCCGTGGAGCGCAGAGAGCTGAGAATAACACGCCTGGTAAACCAAGATGACGTAGAAACCCATAGCCATTACGACGAGCGAATCTACACAGACGGTAGCAAGATCGGGGGCGGAGTTGGAGCCTCGCTGTCAATATGGCGAGGCGAAACCGAAACAAAAGCCCGAAAACTGACTCTACCCAAGTTCTGTACCGTTTACCAGGCGGAGCTTCTGGCACTTTGTGTGGCATCAAGGGAGATAAGGGGCAGCAAATTGAACACTTTTGGAGTCTATAGCGACTCTATGGCAGCCCTCCAAACTATCCAAAACCACTGTTGCCTCCATCCCTTAGCAGTCGAAACAAGGGATAATATAAGAGCCGCATCCCTCCAAGGCAAAATAATCGCTTTGCATTGGATAAAAGCACACGCGGGACTGGAAGGCAACGAAAGGGCGGACGAACTCGCAAAGAGAGCAGCTGCAGATTCCAAAAGAAAGCCCGACTATGACAAGTGTCCGGTTGCATACGTCAGACGAGGCATACGAACGGCCACGATTGACATGTGGAATCAGAGATACAAAGAAAGCGAAACTGCGGCCATTACAAAGGTTTTCTTCCCAGACGCGGTGGAGGCGTATAGGACTGTAAGGAAGATGGATCTAAACAACATCACAACTCAAATTATGACGGGACACGGTGGGTTCTCGGAATACCTTTGCCGATTCAAATGCAAAGAAAACCCATCGTGTATTTGCGACACGTCAAATCAAGAGACGATCCTGCATGTATTACTCGACTGCCCGGTTCATGCCAAGGAACGTTACGAATACGAGCAAAGGGAAAATATCAGCCTCACATTGGATACGATAAGAGATATAATGTCTGGCAAAAGTAGAAATAAATTCCTAGATTACTGTGTCAATGTAGCAAGCATCGTAATAAAAAGAAATAAAATAGGTTAAGAAACTTATGTTTATATAGTATAATAAGTATACTGTAATAAACATAAATATAAGATATGTAATAAAAACATGTGGAATAGAACAGTAGTTTAAGAATATATTGTTAGAAGTAAGAAAAGTGTACCACTCTGTATTTCCATAAATAAAAGTCTCTACATTTGTTTCAATTAAATAAAGAAGAAAATACCCACCAGACAAAGAAAAGAGAGAATAGGCCTACAAAGTAGCTGGGACCCCCACCCAGACAGATCAATGAAAGGTGATGAATGACAGAAAGATAGTATGAAGCATGAAAGTACGAGGAGAACACAAGCGAGAACTGGTATGAAACATTAACGCAGACATAGGCTCCAATTACGTTGGAGAAGACAGGAAAAAAAAAAAAAAAAAAAAAGGTTTTTTTTTTTTTTTTTTTTAACCCAGAGAAATGCATGAAATTGCATACCACTACGTAACCTAAGGCTCCGGGGGAGAACCAGAAATTACGCATTGGTTAGCCTAGCCTACCCACTAAAACTCTGGGATGCTTCCCTCACGTGCCTTGGTGGTGATGCCATGGGATCGCGAACATTCTACCACGACATCTCCGGCACCTTCGCCCTCGGGCGAACCCTCTCCGAAAAAGCACACTGCAGCATGAACAGTGTGCTTGCCCTCCCCTGGTTCCCTACACCCCCGGGAAACCTGGGACCGGCACCAGACCAGGTGTCCCGGTCCCACCCTCATGGCACCGGGAGGGCAACTACCCCGGTGCACCACCGCTACGGGAGGACAAACGCCCCTACCCCGTAGCACTCCTCAACCGGCCGCGGGAGGACAAATGCCCCTACCCCGCCTCCTGTCCCTCACTGCCGCACCTGGGGAGCCTTCCGATTCCCTGGTGCGGAACCCCCCATCCCCCCCGTGTCAGGTTATTGGTAGCATCGGCAGGGGATCACTTAGGGTTCACTAAATGATCACCTGCCGTTGCCTCCACGCTGACTAAAACCCCTGGGGTGTTCGACCGCTCGCTTTTAGACAGAGTCCTGGGAACGATCTTTGCACACCACCAGAACTCTGTCAGCGTTGCCCTAGCGGGCCCACGTTTATGGTAGGAATGGTGCCCTACCTACCCCGCTGTCGGCGCCCCAAAACACCATGGGGGCCTTCCAGCCCTGGACCTCTACAAGGCAGGTGATGGTACTCCCGAACCATCACCCGCAGGTCCCCGTTACGGCGGTTGCATGTGGCCTGTGAAGGCCCTACGCCGCCTGCCCGGCCTCCTGCGGCGCTGCGGGACAGAGTTGGCATCGTCCTCGCGCATTCGCTCCGCCGCCTCCTTTTGTGTCAGCACCGACACGCAGCGACACCGCCGCCCACATCTCCCTGCTGCGCACCATTTTCCTAATTAGTGTAGGTAGCGACAGGTCTCCTCCAATTGCCGTGGATAGGACTGCGCGGTGCTCCGTCCATGCAGGGCACTCCTCACGCGTATGCTTCGCCGTATCCACGGCCCCCATACCACAATGGTGGCACGCCGTTGACGGCTCTCTACCCACCACCTCACACAGGTATTTGCCGAAGCAACCGTGCCCCGTCAGGAGCTGCGTGAGGTGGAATGTGGGTGGACCGTGCTTCCGTTCGATCCATTCTTTAAGTACTGGCCGAACGGCGTCCACCAGTTGCCCCAACCTAACCTAACTTAACCTAACCTAACCGTAGGCGAGTAGCGGTGGCATTCCATCCTAGGGCGTGTGCCACCGTCAGTCGAGTCGGGCATGCCACCAGGACCGGCCTGGTGGTATCCAATGAGGATTTCCTCCCTCTTCGCAAAAAAAACCTAACCTAACCTAACATAATATCATCATTATTTGCATAAAAAAAATGACCAAGAGATTTTAATTTCTTTGTCAAACAAAATTTGACAGTTTGGAGCACCTAACCACGTACCTAGTAAGTTGTACCATCGAAATCGACAATGTCAGAAAACTGTCAAATTTCACTAATTAGACACTTTCTGTCAAACAGACTGTGTCACATCATCAATTTCCACCTAATAAATAAATGAAAAAAAAAACGTGAAATTGACAGTTTTGACCCGGTCCGGTCACCTAGGTCCAATTCCCTGAATGTCCATTTTCCGAAACTCCATTCTGAAAGTCCATTCCTCAAATGTCTAATTCCTCGAAACCATCTAACCACGTATATAGTAATTTGTACCATCGAAATCGACAATGTCAAAAATCTGACAAATTTCACTAATTTGACACTTTCTGTTAAACGGACTGTATCACATCATCAATTTCCACCCACAGACCAGATAACCTAAAGACGTCGCGTAGTCGGGCGCCCCCTCTGCCACTCATATGGTGAATTCACTCTATGTTTGAGACACGCCCCCTTTGCTAACTTCAGTCTACAGACGGCGTCCGTGCTGTAATAAACGCCCCTCCCACCCTTATTTAATTATGAAATAAAACCTTAACAACGCTGAGAAATTTATTTGGCCAATGTGAATCGTCAGTGGTAGGACCCTGTATTGTTGTGTACCGTAGAAACCCATGCTCTTTAATGTGAATGCTTGTCAGACCTTGGACTCCTCAACCACCTAGAACCCTTGCTGTACCTAATTTTTGTTCTACTAATTCTACTATTTCTTTCCTACCAAATGCAATTTTTCTACCATTTCCACTAAAATTCTCCAACCTTCACAACAGCTACCCTAATGCATTTTACCTACATTTTTGCTCCTTAATCTTATAATAATATTATTGATGATGGTACTAAATCTCCCTACGACAACCTTTAAAATTGAAATACTTAAGTTTTAGCATCCCTAGAGGATTTTATTGAGATAAATTAATGGGATTTAAATTGGGTTTAATTAAGTTGTAATGATATTTAGCCTAAGTAGGTATGTCAAGCTGAACGTACGTATGTGTCGAACCTAGTATACAGAGATGTGCTAGCCCTATCATATTAGGATCATTTTGCAGGTTTGTAGGGATTAAGAATTATTTTTTTATTGGTATAAGGCCGGGCCCCTCCGTCCGCCCGAGAGATTGCTATCTCTCTCCGTTATTAAACAGAGATCAGTGGCTCTCGACCCTGACTTGGACAAGCCCCCTCCAATATTTTTCTAACACTGTTCGGAGTGTAAAGACAAATGTTAAAATGACAAATTACTAATATTATGGAGAACTATGCCAGGTTTATTCGACCGCATTGTCCCAGGACGCAACGAGCAAACAACCTTTTGTAGCTCTCGGGATTAAAATTTGTTTTAGAAAAAGATGACCATACAATTATAGCAATTGAGTCTACTAGTACTTCGAAATTCGCGCTGAAAGATAAGGTGAAATACTGCAAGGCCTTATCTTCGGACATAAGAGTAGTGGACCGCTGAGCCTGCCACTAAATCAGAGCAATCCCATATTTCTGGGAAGTCCTTTTATCCTATTGATTACAAATAATATTATACCTAGCTAAGACATCTACCCATCATCTAGGCTATACCTAGTAAATTGTATAACTTAACCGCTTGATAAACCTCCTATCCACGTGAATTAACCTGATAATCGACACCAGAGCAATCCCATATTTCTGGGAAGTCCTGCTATCCCATTGATTACAAATAATATTATACCTTGCTAAAACATCTATCCTATACCTAGTAAATTGTATGACTTAACCGATTGATAAACCTCCTATCCACGTGAATTAACCTGATAATCGAAAACCAGATACCTAGATTGTACCTAGTAACCACTACATAACCCAAAGTGCTCGATAGCTATTTAACCACGTGAACCATTCTAAAAGTTAAACCCTAGACTTCTAGATCGCCCTTAATATCCGAACTATCAGTTACCTGGATAAAATAAACCCTTAAATTCCAAACCTGTTACCCCTAATTCAGTGTATGAAGTTAAATCTAACATTAACCCCAGGAGATCTAAACTAGAAACTAAATTCCTTACCAGATTTAGTTTCTGAGAATGCGTATTCCCTAACTAAGCTCTAAAGAGTTCAGTCGGCTAAACTGAGGATTGCAATTCTAAAGCCTGTGTAAGTTGTTCCCCCCCTTGCGCCCGAGGGCACGGAGGCAAGAGTAGAACGCCCTATTGTGTATATAATAGAAATATATAAATATATTTAACAAGACCGTTCCTCAAATACTGTGAACTTCTGTGAGCGGAGTATACACTCCTGTTCTGACCCAAACTATGGCAGATCTCACTTCCATTCAGCAGCTGGACATTGAGACACGGGAGGGGTGAGATCGTCGCCTATGTCGGTATAAAGGCAGACGCCAGACAACACCCTCAATCTGGTAGCTAAAGACTCTGAGTCATGCCCATTAACACCGCAAGGCGGGAATGACCCCTCAGGTATACTGTAAACCTGGACAAAGTTCTGGCTTTTAAATTTATTGAAAATATACAAAAACCCACTAATTTTACTAGTTATAATGCCAAAAAGTGATCCCTCATGATGGGGAGAAAATCCCTCATAATGACGAACCACTCTTATGCCAATAAATTCACCCACCAAGAGTTTTTACTGAGCAAGCCAGAGACCTTGACAGTCTGAGCGACGAATTCTAAGTGATCGGCCTACCGCCCCGCACGTCCTTTTATACCCTCATATCTGCGACAAGTGCGATAAGTGTGACAAGTGTGACAAGTGTGACAAGTGTGACAAGTGTGACAAGTGTGACAAGTGTGACAAGTGTGACAAGTGTGACAAGTGCGACAAGTGTGACAAGTGCGACAAGTGCGACAAGTGTGACAAGTGTGACAAGTGCGACAAGTGCGACAAGTGTGACAAGTGCGACAAGTGCGACAAGTGCGACAAGTGTGACAAGTGTGACAAGTGTGACAAGTGCGACAAGTGTGACAAGTGCGACAAGTGCGACAAGTGTGACAAGTGCGACAAGTGCGACAAGTGCGACAAGTGTGACAAGTGTGACAAGTGCGACAAGTGTGACTCCCATACCCTTAGATCTGCGACAAGTGTGACAAGTGTGACAAATGTGACAAGTGCGACAAGTGTAACAAGTGCGACAAGTGTGACTCCCATACCCTCAGATCTGCGACAAGTGTGACAAGTGTGACAAGTGTGACAAGTGCGACAAGTGCGACAAGTGCGACAAATGCGACAAGTGCGACAAGTGCGACAAGTGCGACAAGTGTGACAAATGTGACAAATGTGACAAGTGCGACAAGTGCGACAAGTGCGACAAGTGCGACAAATGCGACAAGTGCGACAAGTGTGACAAGTGCGACAAGTGCGACAAGTGCGACAAGTGCGACAAGTGCGACAAGTGTGACAAGTGCGACAAGTGCGACAAGTGTGACAAGTGTGACAAGTGCGACAAGTGTGACAAGTGCGACAAGTGCGACAAGTGCGACAAGTGTGACAAGTGTGACTCCCATACCCTTAGATCTGCGACAAGTGTGACAAATGTGACAAGTGCGACAAGTGCGACAAGTGTGACAAGTGTGACAAGTGCGACAAGTGTGACTCCCATACCCTTAGATCTGCGACAAGTGTGACAAGTGCGACAAGTGCGACAAGTGCGACAAGTGCGACAAGTGTGACAAGTGTGACAAATGTGACAAGTGCGACAAGTGTGACAAGTGGGACAAGTGGGACAAGTGTGACTCCCATACCCTTAGATCTGCGACAAGTGTGACAAGTGTGACAAATGTGACAAGTGCGACAAGTGTGACAAGTGCGACAAGTGTGACTCCCATACCCTCAGATCTGCGACAAGTGTGACAAATGTGACAAGTGCGACAAGTGTGACAAGTGCGACAAGTGCGACAAGTGCGACAAGTGTGACAAGTGTGACAAGTGTGACAAGTGTGACAAATGCGACAAGTGTGACAAGTGTGACAAGTGCGACAAGTGCGACAAGTGTGACAAGTGGGACAAGTGTGACAAGTGTGACAAGTGCGACAAGTGGGACAAGTGTGACAAGTGTGACAAGTGTGACAAGTGCGACAAGTGTGACAAGTGGGACAAGTGTGACAAGTGTGACAAATGTGACAAGTGCGACAAGTGTGACTAGTGTGACAAGTGTGACAAGTGCGACAAGTGGGACAAGTGTGACAAGTGTGACAAGTGTGACAAGTGCGACAAGTGCGACAAGTGGGACAAGTGTGACAAGTGTGACAAGTGGGACAAGTGTACCTGCCTACTGACCGCCCGAATCCCGGTCGACCCTTTACATAACAGAGTCGCATCGGCCCTATCTTGAACCTACTTTATGCTTTCATTAATAAGGTTGAATTTTGAATGTCGAGTGTTTTATATTAGCTGGACGTGCGGCAAACGGAAAACAAAAGCGCGGCGCGCATCAAAGGCAACGCGGCAAGTGTAAAAGGAATTGGGTTGTAGTTATTAATGTTAGATTGATTGATATTTTAGGGTTCTTTTTTCTTAAATAATTTAATATATTAAGCTGGCATTATTACAGGTACTCAGGAATATTTTCTTATTCCTTTACTTTAAACATTCTATTTGATATAATTTCTAATTAGCCAAGACAAAGAATCATTTAAAATTTATGTAAGATGCACAATGGTGTCTCCGCCAAGGCCTCTAAATACTTATAATTACTTAATAAATGATTCAAAGATATAAAGGTGAATTCAACCCACTATCCCTTGGAAAGTTATTTTAATAAGAAAGTGACAGGACCAGCTAGCTGCATTCTGTTACAGTGCCAGTAAGACTATCACTAAAATAAAGTTTTGGCGTGGTTTTAGTGATGCAAAATGCATTAATTGTGTGGAAATAACACTAAAACATCTGGTGTGCAAAAAAATGGTATTTCATTTCACAGGTAAGTAGATTTTAATAAAATTACAAATTAATTTAAGCGAAAGCATTGTAGGTACTCGTTGATGTCTTTTAAGAAAGTCTCTTTCTGCCATGCTGCGCGGAATAATCGCTCCTTCCTTGTCTATCACTACCTTGCATTGCTTAGTGCGAACTAGTGATGTCCATAATATGTGTTCATTTACTATCGATAAGATAATTCACGGAAGATGCAATACATCGCAAGTAATTTATAAATAATACCTATTATGTTGGCAAAGTATTTGTGTGCCGTACCTAATTATCTATGATCGAATTTTCCGTTGCAACACGGGATGAATAACCTTTATGATCTTTTCAAACTGGTGTTACATTATAAAGCATTCTAAGCATGTTTACTATAATGTGCATCCTTTGTTTTAGGTTTCCTAAATGTCCAAACATAAAATAAATGTGGATCAATGCTACAAATCGATCACATGATTGGGTTCCTTCTCCAAGCAGTGTCAAATGTTCTCGGCACTTTAAATCTGAATATTTTATATTAACAAAGTCTGTTCAGAGAACAGAATAACCCGCCTCTAAAGGCGTCATGAGATACACGTGTGTTACGAAACATCGCCCTAGATTAAGTTATCCTAAGATTCCGCACATTATTAAGTCCAAAAGATCAATAAATATTACCTGCACTGCACCTTTTTTATTACCTTCCTTGCACATTACACCTATAGTATACTAAGATAAAATGTAATAGTGTGCCATAAGCAAAACTTGTATATAATAGAATAAGAAATTGTAATAAAGCCCAGTTACCAATTGTCCGTTGGTCTTCATTTACCTATAGCCCTACGCTCTCTCCGGGAGTGTAGGGTCCACCACCCATTTCAGGAATCCTCTCACAGTGGCGAAGACACCTTCAAGCCTTAATCGGTCAAGTGAGCCTGCTTGATCGGCTGTGAGAAAACCACAACCTCCGCTAACCCTATTTCCTTCCCGTAGGAATCCATCTGTTGTCTTAGGTCGAGGTCGGCAACAGATATCCCTGTAAGAGTAGCTGTGTGTGTAAAGGTAGTAAGTGTGGATAGGTTAGGGATTTAGGGAATTAGGGACGTAGGATGGTAGGCTCCCTTGCCTTAAGCCCACCCCTGTTCTAGTAACTTTACGCAGTCTGTGCAGTCGCACACTGGATTAAATCCCGTCCTAGGGAACTTACCTTCATTCCCGTCCTAGGGAACATACCTTATTTACCTGCCCGTCCAGGGTAAACTATAACCAAACCCGTCCTAGGGTTCCTATATCCAGTTTGCGACTGTACAAAGTCTAATAATAGGCTATAAAATTCATCCAAATGCCGTTCCTACGCTTCATCTGCCAACTGTCGTGAGTATATTTAGGTGTATTTTTTTGTTGTTTGTTCATTGCCAGCGTGGTAAGTATGCACTCACTTACATTATCACTTAAATTATGTATTTTAATGTAAACATCTCGTTTTTGTTGTTGTATTATTTGTATTGTGTGTTTTTAATATGGGTACTGCCTGAAATTAACAGAAGATGATGATAATGATAATTGTTATTATTATTAAATAAAACTTTGCAATTCAGAGTTGTTTTATTTATTTGACAAGGAGAGATATGTATGATATTTGCATTTTTATCGATGGATAAAGCATCTGTTACTCATTGAGACGTAGGTGGTAAGTGCAAGAGTGACGGACGCTTTATCCATCTATAAAATGCGGCCATCACAAGCTACTTCGTATCAATTATAAAGCAAAAAGCTTCTGTAATAAAATTTAATTTTTGTGATAAGCTTTTATTTCTGACTGTAATTTTCTTTGAACATCCATCAACTACTCATCGAAACAATACTAAAGAGCCCAAACTCGGTAGGATTGAGTTCCGGCTCCATAATCAGATCAGCTCGATGGTATTGTAATCTTGCATTGTCACCAAACTTACATTACTATTCCAAATTTCAGCTCAATGGGATACAAGGAAGTAGTTGAAAAATGGTTTAATAATTTTGAAACTTACATACATGTTGCTAGTTAAATAAAAGCTTGTAAAAATGCACATCGCGAATAAGGAATTGTCATAGCGCTATACCGTCACATACTTGCAGAGAATTTTAATATTTCTAATCATCGATACTATCTATACATATAATAAATCTGTAGAGGTTCGAAAATCTGTACATTGAAGATATTAGCAAAAAAATCGATGGAGGGGTCTTAAAATCGATAACAGAACACGTTTCAACAGTTTTTAAAATTTGTGTCTGTTTGTCTGTCTGTTTATTTGTCTCACCATCACGCGAAAACTAGCCACTAGATTTCAATACAAACTTCACTAATAAGTTTAATTGATCTTCGGCCAGGTTATAGGCTATAAAAATTATACAGATTGGGGATGGAAGGGGGTGAAAAGAGGGGTTGAACTTTGTATGACAAGTCCTTCAATTAATGACTTAAAGACTTGAAAATTGGTAAGCATACAATTGGAAGCAAAATAAAAAGAATCCCATTCAAAAATTGTACAATAAATAGATAATATGTGAAAAAATGGAGAGTCCCTCAACCCATAGTAACTGTTTGAAATGAGAGATTTAATTATGTTAGTCAGTGGCTGTCAACATTGCCTATCTGCCTCCAGAGTCCATGGATGTTTACAATGCACGCTGACTTACGAAAATTCGTCTCAGTTGATCCAGTGTAAGTCTGAGCTCGAAATAAGCACATAGTTGTTACGAATCGTGTGGACAAGATACAATAAGGAAGTATCGTGAGGCGAATCAAGACAATTGTAAATATCACGATATTTGACGTTTGGCGATTCGGAGTCTTGCCATTATACAGATGACATTCGGTTAAGTCGAATCAAAGTTAATGAAAATTATTTAGTACTTGCACAATTTAATAATTTGAGTCTTATAGTAGCGACGATAAAGTAGGTATTTGCATGGAAAGTTTTTATTTTTACCATCGTAGTTATAAACTGAGTAATGTGGTTTTGATGATTGATTATGATGAGCTATTATTATGAAAGATTTCGAAGTTCGGATATTTGTGACTCTTAGCGCTTAATTATCCAAAACCAAAGCGACTCATGTGAATGTAAATATTTACCGCATTTCAGTATATAAAGTTCTATTAATTACATGCATAATCTTAAGAAAAACAGAATAGATTTGTTATTTAGGTACTGACTTACAGCCTCTAAGGCGCTTGCGTCTTAAGCCAAAACTTGCTGACCCATCGAGCCTTAATAACTTTACTCTTTATAAAATTGGAGATTAAATAGATTAGACGTAGACGGTTGTTGTCAGCATTGACTGACCAGCGCTTTGATGTATGCCTACCTAAAATTTATCGAATTTTACTCCTATCGCTTTATTGGGCCCGGCCTATGAAGCCACAGTCAGGTTCAAAAAAATAATATTTTATATGTTATATTTGTCTACAAAATGACAGAAACCCAACGTGTTTGAAATCCACTCCGAAATCTTTGTAGTAAAAACGGAAGGTTGAGAAATTTAAAATAAGTTTTTTTTTTAAGTTGACTGTGGCTTTATAGGCCGGGCCCAATAAAGCAATAAGAGTGCGCGGTTGGAGAGTAGCTTGGGGACAATCCAGGGGAACCTCCGACACGACCACACGGGCGTTTTAAACACTGGAATACTCTAAGCGTGCGCGCTCCAGTGAGATTGGTTGAGCGGCTTCAACCAAATCTGAGATGTGGGTGGAATCGGACTACTGGGAGTTTTGTCGATGGGTCACTAAAGCTAGCCTAGCTGAGAAGAGTCCAGCAAGGAACTCAGCTAGGCCCGACCCCTGGGTCGGACTGACTCTACCCCGAATGCAGCGGTACCGGGACGAATAGGGACTATATATGTCTGTGTTGTCGCGATCGTGCGGTGGACGTCCCCGCAGGCGGGGTAATTTTGTGTCTGTCCTAAGGACCCATAGAGACTGTTACAAATCTTTTTGGTTACTATAGGTCAGTTTATCAAAAATATTAATTTAATTATTCATATTTTAAGGTTCTTAGAAACGAAAGTAAAGGAAATAAGTACTTAAGCATTTTGCCTCTCAGTCTTCGGACTTAGATTTCTTTTTAAATATAATTGTAAAACGATAATATGCGCGTAGATACTTAAAAATATTAATATGTTTTAAGCAGTAACATCTGCAAAAGAAAATTATAGATTGAAGTTAAGGAAGCGCGAGTCTTTTTGGTAGATATATGTCACTCTGCGTACGCCTCCCCAGGCTTTGTAAGAGAGAACTGGTTGAAGGATTTGGTAACCGAGTGTGATTACTTATTGTTATTATAGACGTTATATTATAGACAGCTCAGTTAAAGCGATTGGCTGCGTACGAGTATTTCAGGATGTCACAGGTTCGATTGTACGTTTTGGAGGTAGAACTTTCACTAGAAAAATACGCGATAAAGGGAGAATTCTGTACAGATATTTTGAGAGGATGCTTAAAATTTTTGTAAATATATTTGTCTTAGTAAACTACAAGTACATATAAAAAACATTTTCTTAGTAAACTAGAAGTGTTCAATTAATTTTCATACAGAGGGATAATGCGTAGAGGTTTTCACTGCAAGTAGAGCGTATCATATTGTTGTAGAACATTAAAAAGTCTTGGGTTATGATGTTGGACTCTTTGCATTTCGAGAAACATTAAAGTTTTTGTTCGATTCAAGCATGTCTTCCCGTGTAGTCGCTACATCGAGCATGTTAGTACTAAGGCTCGGAAAGTAAGGAATTGGGTAACGTCGAACAAGAACGATGTGGCGTACGCGACATCGAACCATGACACCACTATGCTACACTGATGTGATAAGGTAGTTCCTTAGCAGATATTAGTGTTTTGTTACATAGTATAAGAGATCATCAAAAATAATTCATACGCATAAATGCTATAATATGGGATCGAGTCGACGTAGTTCTCCGGGCTGGAATGAAATGTGTAGTATTTAACGTCTGACTTACTTATCCAGTACCTATTACGAACATACCTACATACGTACCTATATATAGATATTGATAAATCTTACCCATTTTGTTTCATTATCCGCCTATTACATCCTACTTCAGGACACATGCCTTTCATGGACAAGAGGGCCCATTTCACTAGCTAATTATTATATTTATATAAATTAGAAACTTTGTACGGTTGTAACTTTGAGATGTAAAAAAGTTGGAGTAAATTTTGAGTGAGTCACTCAAAGTTAAGTACTTTATAACCTAACCGGCATTTATCTACCAAGGGCAAGGAATAATCAGTAGAAGTTCACGCGAACGAAGTCGCGGGCAAAAGCTAGTTGATAATATATTTATTTAACGCGTTACATCTCTAGCGGCCGGCAGCCATTATCGTCTGACGCTCAAGTGACCTTCATTCGACAAATCACGGCACGGTAAGCGCTCGCTGCGTCCCCCGCACCCCTGTATTTTTGGCAGTATCGGTTTTAATGAAATAATTGCGCAAAGCGACGTCTTTAGGTTATCTGGTCTGTGTTTCCACCTAATAAATAAATGCATTTGCATCAAAAAATAGAAATTGACAAAAAACCCAAACTAAAAAAATATATATATAATTAAATAATAATAATTAATTATATATATTATTTTTAAAATATAATATTTGTCAGTTTTGACCGTATTACCACGTATACAGGGTGGAAAAAAGTTATGGGCCCTGGAGGGAAACTGCTTTAAATCCTTTAGTTAGCTCATTTTACTGAAAGGAAACATTCCTTTATTTTTAAAAAGAAACAAAACTGCATTCAAAGATTTTTAAAATTTTTGCTAGTCTCAACCGGGAATCGAACCGACTAAAAATTAAAAATTAACCCTCGCTAGTTTATTATACGAATCGGTAGGATTATTGTTTGGGACAAAATTTGTCTAAAAAAATTTGGTCTTATACTCATCTGTTGTACGAGATACCCATGAAATTGAATATTTATTAAAAGTTTTTATTAACAATGCCTAGTACTGGTCTCTTGTAACAAGTAAATGATACGTAATAATTTTCTTATCTCTTTAACATCTAAAGACATCGTATGAAGTACAAGCTTGCTAATGTTAATTATCTAAAATTTCAATGTCTGGTACAAACGGGACGATTAAATGGCCAGCGAAAAGTCCAGACCTGACGCCTCTGGATTACTTTTTATGGGGTCATGTAAAAAATGAAGTTTACAAAACGTGTTATAATACTGTATAAGACTTAAGGGTTGGGGTAGAAAATGTTATTAGGAGCATACACCACAACACTATCCAGAGGGTTACACGAAATGAATTTCAACGTAGACTAAATTTGTGTAACCGGAACGAGGGGGGTCATTTCGAGCAACTTATCAGTTAAATTATTAACATTGTTTTTTTTTTAATGTCCGTCTACGTTAAAAATTTGTTTCATGTTTGTGTTCTTTTTATTAATAATAAAATAAAAACTATTGTAGTTTTCACTTTTTTATTTCAATGACCAAATAAACGTTTCCTAGACAAAGTTTATCCCAAACAATAATCCTACCGATTCGTATAATAAACTAGCGAGGGTTAATTTTTAATTTTTAGTCGGTTCAATTCCCGGTTGAGACTAGCAAAATTTTAAAAATCTTTGAATGCAGTATTGTTTCTTTTTAAAAATAAAGGAATGATTCCTTTCAGTAAAATGAGCTAACTAAAGGATTTAAAGCAGTTTCTCTCCAGGGCCCATAACTTTTTTCCACCCTGTATAGTAAGTAGTACCATCGAAATTGACAATGTCAAAAAACTGACAAATTTCACTCTTTCTGACAAATAAACTGTCACGTCATCAATTTCCACCTAATATGCATTTGCAACAAAAAAAAATCAAAAAACTGCCACAACATTTGACAAAATTTGACAGTTTTGACCATTTAACCACGTATATAGTAAGTAGTACCATTGAAATTGTCAATGTCAAAAAGCTGTCATATTTCACTACTTTGACACTGTCAAATAAACTGTCATATCATCAATTTCAACCCAATAAATGCATTTGCATTAAAAAACAAAGATTGGCAAAAAACTGTCAAACATACAAAATTTTACAGTTTTGACCATCTAACCACGTATAATTATAGTAAGTTATACCAACGAAATCGACAATATCCAAAAACTGTCAAAAAAAGGGTCAATTTAGTGAAATTTGACCCTTTCTGTTAAATAAACTATGCCAAATTATTAATTTCCACCTAATAAATGAATTTGCACTTAAAAATGAAAATTGTCAAAAAACTGTCGTACAAACTATATTAGGTCAATTTGCATTGCCAAATTCATCATAAAACAGAAATTATCACAAAATAATAATATAAAACATTTGGTCAAGTGCGAGTCGGATTTTAGTTTCCCCATACATTTTGAGACTCAGCGCCTGATGAAGGCAACGGGCAAATTTTCCGAAGTTTGATATTTTTTATTTCCGAAACGGTTAGAGCAATCGGAAAACTGATTACAGATTCAAACTCATATGCTATAGATCTTTTGAAAACGATTTTGATGGGGCAAATTTGACAAAAAAAAATCAACCCGGGTCTAAAATTTTTGTTGACGCCCCCTGCGTCCATAAATTACGTGAGGTGTTTTTTTTAATTTTCTGTCCCTCCCTCCCCCCCTGGTGAGATGTCGTGAGATTTTATTCAACCCCCTCCCCCATCCCCCAATCTCACGTGAGATTTTTTAAAATGTGGGTTTCTTACGTAAACGCGTTGGATTGTTATTGTAAAAAGAAAAAATAAATTGCTTCGTGCTTTTATTTACGACTAGTAAAGACTAGTAATCAATATTGCTGAGAGTTAACGTCAAAGTATGAATGAAATTATTCTCTTTAGAACGAATTAGTGAATAATCTTAATCGTATTACGATTACGCTTAAGATTAAATCTTATAAGCGTGTACAATCTTGATTAAATGGACCAAAATAGTATAATTTTTTTTTGTTTCAATCAGAAAAAAAATTACGTGATATTTGCCGAGAACCCCCCTCTCTCCAACGTAAGATTAGATGAGATTTGACTCGACCCCCTCCCCCCCTTAAACATCTCACGTAATTTATGGACGCCCCCATAGCGCAACAAAAAAAAGGCATTATACGTAGAATGATAATAATTATAAAATAAACCAAGTTTCAAGTAAATCGACCGTTTTTTTACGTGGGGAAATACGCATTCCGCCTGGCTTGAGAGGCCAGGGCGGATAGGTCGGACTCCCTGGAACCGCCAGGACTACCGATGAAAACTCCGCGGTCTACGTATCTGTGCTTGTAGCGAAGCTACGGCAACGCTGCAGAACTCATCCGCGACTCCGCCAGCAGTTGCCCACTGGGCTCATCTCGAGGGGAGATTGTTAACCCCCCTAAATACCGTCAGGGGCGTGCAGTAAGCACGACCTTCAACCCGAGGACTTCTTTCCAGTGGGTGGCAGACGCTCCCGTGTCTGCCCCCCGGAGGTCCTCATTATGGCGGCATGCGGCGATCCTGCGCCCTGGTCTCCTGCGTCGCATCGGGTCCGCTTCGGCATTTTCTTCCCGAATGCGCTCAGCCGCCTCTTTATTCGCCATGACCTCCTCGCAAAACTAAGCCACCGCCTTCCACGACCTGTTGCTGCTGACAATGACTTGTACCACGGCCGGCAGGGAGAGGCCCCACCACGGCCAATAGAATTGCACGCTGTTCCTCCCACGCTGGGCACACCTCCAGGGTGTGCTGCGCGGTGTCCTCAGCATTATTACAGTGGTGACACGACGGCGTTGGCTCCCTACCGCACACCTTGCACAGGTACTTGCCAAAACACCCGTGGCCAGATATGACCTGCGCAAGGTGAAAAAACACAGTACCGTGGCGCCTCTCTGTCCATTCCTTGAGCACAGGTTTCATAGCCCGGACTGTCGCTCGACCGGAAATCGGATCCTCCAGTCGCTCGCCCCACTGGCGGAGAAGAGTGTCGTGCCCGTCCATTCTCTAGCGTTTTATTTCCTCCAGCATAGGCTCTTGTCCCCTGGCTCGTGAGTCGGCAATTTTTGTATAGTCTGCCAGAACTTCGGCCATGACGCAAGCTGCCTCATAAGAGATGGTGCGATATCCCCTCATCTCTATCGACATGTATCTTTGTGGCTTTCGTAGTAGAGCCTTATTGTGGGCGTTTAGAGAGTCCACCCAGATAGGGGACCCGTATAGGGCCATCGACGGCACTACCATCATGTAGAGGCGCCGACAGCAAACGTTCGGTCCGCTCACCTTTGGTAGGAGCCGACCCAGCGCCCCGGCGGCTCGGAGGAGCTTTGGGGCTAAGCGCTGCAAATGCTCCTTGGAGCTCCATCGGCTGTCGAGGACTAGTCCCAGGTATTTCATTGTCGACCCGACGCCTATGGGAACTCCTCCAACCATTAACTGTGCGCCAGGTGGTGGCGCCGTTCGAGGATCGTGGAAACAGATGGCCTCTGACTTATGTAGTGCCACCTGAAGCCCCAACTTCCTGATCTTTGCCGCCAAGGTAGATCAAATTAACATTCAATGAAATAAATCTAATTAAACCCATAGAAACAATAAAATTTATTTACTTTTTTTCACCATTTTAGTACAGATATAACTTACTGCGTTGTGGCAATGACCCTGACATGACAATTGTAGTGTAGGTAACTGGGATGTTAAAGATAAATGTCCTTTTGGTAACTAAAGTTTAGCCTATAAAGCTAAAGTGATAGACACACTATTTTTAAAACCGCAGTTTTAAAACGTTACGTCATGTAAGCCAGTGTATTATTGGTAGGTAGATCAAATGAGGGCTATCGCGTATGAAATCGCCGCTAGAGGCGCTAGTGTAGCGTGGGGTCTCCGAAACGTCAAATGTCACTCTTTGTGGTTGCGCTACGCGGGTTAATATCTAATTCGAACAATATGCTGGTTGAACAATAGCTTTGGTCAATCGAGTCGCGAACGACGTGTGCTTCCCCAGTTCTTAAAATTCCTGACACTTACAAATTCCGTCCGCATTCCTGACAAAGGCTCAAAAATCCTGACGTATGGCAACCCTAACTGACATGAACGCATCTTGAATTTAGCAGCTGTCAAATGTCAAAGCTGTCAGTGCGAAGTCTATTAGTCTAACCTAACCTAGCCGTTCAGTTTCTCACAAAATCTAATTAAATAAATAATAATAAAAAAAATAATAAATGAAAATATTATCATCTTTACATATTTTGTTTTCATTTTTAAAAAAGTGGTATTTGCGTCATATTGTGGTTATATCAACTGTAATTAATTTGTATGAGTGATCTTTGAATAACGCGAGTAGTGAGAGTCGGTGCACACAACAGGCAAGCTGACGCTGCAGGTGAGCGACCCTGGCCGCGGGCCGCGTCCGTGCGCGAGCCGCGACCTTGCGGAATGCAGGAGCTAGCCATGATTTCGTTTATGTCTTTATTGCAATGTTGTTCGTATTCTAAGGTGTTATCTTAGGCACAATATGCAGTAGTCAAATTTAATGGTTCACTTTGATAGCGTATAATAAGAGATCTAAGTTTTTCTTTGTACTAACAATATATGTGTGATATTAACCAACCTATCAAGTATGGTTGATGCAACTTGTCCTTGGGTTATGTTATGATTTATGATATTACAATACAATACAAATACTCTTTATTGCACACTGCAATAAAAATACAAAGCAGTTCAGAAACATAACATAGCGAGATATAAGCCGAGGTAGACAACAGGTGGTCTTATCACCAAAGAGCGACCTCTATATATATATATATATCAAGATCGGTATTCTTGTGTATATCCCTTTTATAGGTACACAACAACTGAACTGGATTTGAAAGTTATCACACTCTCGGAGCAAATGAGTAGAAAAACAATACAATTCTTAAACTGGTCTGACTGAACATATACCTACACATGAAACTGAACTGAACTAGTGAATGAAAGAGTGACACCTGGTGAAGTACCTTATTTGAATGGTGGCAATAGAAATCCTGCAACCCCAGCCAACCCCATTGCACCATCCTTGTGCAGTTGCATCATCATAAATTAAATAACATATTAGATTTATACATGGACATGGAAAATTATTTTATTTATTGATAAATTATCCATTACTTTAAATTACAATTTAAATTTAAATTCTAAACTACAAATAATATAAGGCCTACAAATTAAACTCAAAATAAAAACTTAAAAATAAATAATCTAAACTAAGGGGTCCCCCCGCGGCATAGTGCCAAAGATGACTTCAAATAGTTCATTACACATACTCATCTACTTAAACATGCATTTATAGTAGGCCAGTCACCCAAGAATTATTTGATAAAATCTAATTGAGATCCATATTACTCACCATCAATGCCATTACCCAATTTGAGTTAAATATTGATCCAAACATCTGATCCCTAATTATGATGTAACTAATTAAACAAGAGAATCATATCTTAATGAAATAAGTGACAATATAAAAGGTTACTAAAAAGGAATTTTAATGAATATGACCTAGCAAGGTGGTTCATGAAGAGGACAATATAGTTTTTAATATTGAAACGTTATCAGCAAATGTCTACTGTATTATATTTCAATATAATTACATGATCAACAGCATGAAGAAAATGGTTGCAGTTCGTATTGAATTTCTTACAAACTGACCCGTTTTTATTGCTGAGTGTAGTTTGTGTTTGTCTGGTCCATAGACCATATTTATTTATTTATTTATACACAAATTAAATAAAAAACATATTGGTCCTGGTTCTGGAGTAATTCGGCGTTGCACTATGCATTTTCCTGCGTCTTGTATGACTTCCACATACCCTACAGCGTTGCCGGTATAGAATGTTCTTATTTGGGTCGGAATATGTTTATCACTTGCCGATGTGTACTCCACCATCATCTAACTATATCCACATGGGGCAGAATCGTGCTGTTTGCCTAAGAAAAACCTTTTGAAGTCTTCATTGGCCCAGTAAAGAAAAATCTGTGTCCGGTTCTAATATGCCAAGTGCGTAATTGTTGGAAGATATATCGGAGTCCAGTAGGACAGTGTTTTGTGACCCTTAAAAACGTGCGAATTAAGCAGTGACAAAATTATAAACGTCGTGAAAAGAACCGAAAATCCAATAAATAAGTTGTGACAGTTGACGAAACAAATCATCAAAATGAATGTCAGAAATTGATAACCGGGGCGCTACCCACCGACAGAGAGCGAAAACTTCGTTTACTGTTCGCGGTAGCACCCCCGGATACAACTAACTTTTTTATCGTATCACAACTAAGGTCTCTCTCTATAGTGCAGAGAAAGTGATGTCACCATCCGGTTTACACTTTTTCGCGATTTTTTCCAAAATTAAAAAATCCGAAAATATTTTTTTTGTGTACTTCTCTACATCATCTTTTCTCAACATCTTTCTACCGAAATCGTTTTCGAATTAAGACTTTTAAAAAATTATGAAATATTGTCAATTTGTTAAGAAGTATTACAAGCTGTTTCTCGTTTTAATAATTTTAACAGTAATACCGCAAATTTCAGTCTTTCTCAATTACCAAATCATTCGGTTCGCATTCAATACTCTCCCTGCAAAGTATAGGTACATGCTCCTCCTCTACGCGCATTTTGTCTAGAAAAATTTCCCACAAGGTTGTGACCAGGAATGTTGAGACAATTTTTTTCCCCTTTAATTATAAATGTTTCAGGAAGGAATCGAACCAATAAATACATTAATATCCAGATCTCTGGATAGAGTATTTATGTTATGGCTAGCGCGACACAAAAAGCTATTTTGCCTATAAGGATGAAGTACATTTGAGTGAAACGGGAAAAGTAACGTTTGGATCGGGTTGGCGTATTAAATGAAAGTTTAAAAAGCAATTCTGGGCAGTCAATATACCCGCCGGTGATACTTAGGATATAGGTGATATCAGCGATTTCGCGGCGTTTTTGCATTGGAATAAGATGGTGCTACCTGCATAAGGTTGGAGGAATTATGCGGCTGTTTTATTTTATGGCACAGGTGTTTAAGGAACTTTTTCTGAACTCTTTTAAGTCGGTCAATAACGTGGCGTCCTTGCTATGATTCCAAATTTGGGATGCATATTCAAGGATGCATTTTAACAATTAAACAAATTTCAAAAATGTACATGCTTGGCATAGTTAAAATCTTCAAATCTATGTGTAGGTCTACATGATGTCATAATATCTGCATTACAAATAGCCCTGATACATTGCTTTTGTGCTAATAATGCTCAATTGGCCTGACTTTGACTTGAGTTGCCCCAAAGAAGAATGCCATATTTAAGTACTGAGTAAACGTAACCATAATATGCGAGTATCGCGTTTTTCAATATAAATCCTATACGGTCCATATGTATATCAAGCACTTGTATAGATAGTTGGATGTCGGCAGATGGAGGAGGCGGGCGCGGGCGCGGAGGAGCGCGGGGAGAGCGCCGCGGCGCTGCACGCGCGGCTCGTGGCGCTCGCGCGCGCCGCCAGCGGCGACCAGGTGCGTGACCCGCCGGCAACTCTTGTTTGTTGTTTGTATGAGGAATATCTCACGAACGGTTGACTTAAATGGAAAAGTTTTTTTTTAGAAACCTCTGTATAATTTTTAAATGTCTATCCATAGAACCTAACCTATCACTCATAACAAGGTCCTTTTATTTGCTGACGACTGCTCTATCATCATTCCTGGGAAAGATCCTGCAACTTTTACCAGTCAGAACTAAATTTAGTATTTAATGACGTTAACAATTGGTTAATGCGAAACAAATTAAAGGTCAATATAAGTAAAACCAAATACATGGAGTTTTATGCACCTCAGTCCAATTCACAAAAAATTGTAGTTGAATATGATCAGGAAGCGATAGAGAATGTTCAATCCTTGCGATTCCTTGGGCTGATGTTGGATTGTCATTGTAATTGGCAAATTCATGTCGATTACTTGGTAAATAGGCTGAATAGGTTTGTCTTTGCTCTGCGCAGACTTACACAAGTGGTTTCCCAAAAATCTGCCCTATTACTAGCGTTCCATGGCCATATTATGTCCAATCTTCGATATGGCCTTATCCTCTGGGGCAACTCCACATGTGCAAACCGGGCATTTATACTTCAGAAAAAATGCGTTAGGGCCATATGTGGTGCTAAAACCACTGAATCGTGTAAGCCTTTGTTCAGGAAACTAAACTTCCTTCCATTACCTTCTTTGTACATATAAGAAATGTGCCTATTTGTAAAAACCCGCATAGATACGTACAAAGTTATGCCATCCAATCCAAGGTCTACATCCAGGCTGCATGGGTTGAACCTTTGCTATCCAACCCATAACTCTGCCCACTTTGAAAAAAGCATTCTGTTTATGTCCGTAAAAATTTTCAACCACTTACCTCCTTAGATTATGTAGAATATAAAAACAAATTATTTAAATGGTGCCTAAATAAGATGTACTATGACGTTAAGGAACATTTTCAAAATAATAATATAACATGACATGATACTTATACCATACGTGATGTGCTTATTATTTTATTTATTAACAATCATTAATTTTAATTTAATATAATATTAGTTGACATAACTGTTCTCTGATCTCTCAAAGCATGACATTGAAATTTATTTATTCGTTTTCATTTTAATATTGACTTCTCATACAATTTTTTTCTCTTACTAGAAATAGAACATTAAGATTCAATGACATGCTAATAGAACCATAATATTGTACGCCATGTAATGGCTGATTGTGAAGAACTTTTGAACTATTGTCACCTTTTTCAATACTCACTTTCGTACAATCAATTATTTGCATTCGTATTGTATTGTATAGATACCCCACACACGAGCGCATTTTTTTTTCATTCGCCTTTTAATTTTATGGCACTCCCCGTAATTCTTTCTTCGTAATTTCACATCACTTAATTAGCGGTTCATAGAATACACCTTCCTGCCCCACAATTGTAGTACTTATAGTCTTCGAGGAAATCGGCCGGGACATATGGACGGACAGACATAGCGAAACTATAAGGGTTCCGTTTCCGCCATTTTGGCTACGGAACTTTAAAGATGGGTCGTCCTTCTGACCTATCCCTATATCGTAAATTCTAGGCTGAAACATGAATGAGTTTCAGGAGGGTCGCGGGGTGGTATGGATGGAGCACTCGTACGCGCGCGCCAAGAGCGGCGCGGCCGTGCGCGAGCTGCTGGTGCGCGCGCCGCGCGCCGAGCCCGCGCCCGCGCCCGCGCACGCCCTCGCGCTCGACGTCGGCGGGCCCGGGGACTGCGCGCCACCGTACGGGCACTTACCTATTTCTTTCCATTTAAAGACCACTTCAAGTGCGGCCGTCGCGGCTACTTCATTCCTGAATTTTCTAACGAACCTGGTCTTCGAACGGGGTTCGAAGTTAGCAAAGTAATTATCTAGGAATGACTCCCCGGGTACAATAATTTACGTTCGAATTCGAATCGCCCGCGTCGCCTTATTATAAAATCCATAATGACTTATATTACTAAAGCGATAAAGAATCCTTTCGGACCCTGTCATCCGAAAGCCCCGGAGCAAAAATGTAATCGAGTTCGTTTATCCAGCGCGGTGCTGGACGATGACGCGGAGCCGGCCGACTCCGACCCGGAGTGGGAGGCGCGCGTGCTGGCGCTGGCGCCCGCGCCCGCGCACGCGCGCGCCGCCCGCGCCGCGCTGCAGGCGCTGCGCGCGCTCAGGCTGGCGCGCCTGGCGGGGGCGGGGGCGGGGGCCGGGGCCGGGGCCGGGGCGGGGGCCGGCGCCGGGCCCGAGCGGGCCGCCGCGCGCCGCGACCAGGCGCGCGCCGCCGCCCGCGCCGTGCGCCGCGCGCTCGCGCCGCACTGGGCCGCACCCACCGGTAACACTCCTCTCGTTCTACGCATCTCGGCATTAGCGCGAGCGGGGCTTCGGACGTGCCAAGAAGGCCGGCGCGCTTCGCTATCTTGCCCGCCCGTGCTCGCACGATGAACGAACACGAGCGCGATGTGAATCTGTAAGATCGAATTGAAGGCGGGTTTTTTGTCAGGCACCGGCGTGGGTCCGTGGCTGCACGGCGCCATCCTGGCGCACGGCGAGCGCGGCGCGGCGGCGCTGTGGCGCGAGCTGGCGGCCGAGCTGCGGCGCGCCGTGCCGCGCCTGGCCGCGCGCCTGCCGCCCGCGCCCGCGTCCGCGCCCGCCGACCCGGGCGCGGACGAGCTGGCGCGCGTGGGCCCGCCGTGCGACCACAAGGTGACGACTGATAATGAATCTGTAATGCCATCGTTAACATAGCACTTGACAAAATTTCAGTATTAAACATTTAACTCCCAAAAATATATATATAGAAATTGAAAGGGTTTCGCCTCCTAGTCACACCAATATTTATTTACCTACTAGCGAGCTGCCCGGCTTCGCACGGGTAGTCCAATTTTTTATGTTTTGATCTACTTACCTACTAATACTTTTTTTTTTTTTTTTTTTAATTTATTTAAATTTATTTAGAAACAAACAGTTTTAAATATATACAGGGCAATTAGCTAATAGCTATACAATAACAATATAACAACACCTACAGTTTCCTACATTTTTCACTAATTACATGTAACTAAATTACTAACGACTGTTAACAAATATCATACTTTCCAACATTTTTAGTCAATGTACAAACTAAATGTTAAGATCTTGAAATATCAACATAAGAGCATCAAATACATATGTAAATGAGGTTCATAGCACCTCATTTAACTTGTCTATAGTCTGCCTATGATGACAAGAGATGTTAAAACGTAATGTCATATGAAATAATAAAATAATTGCAAATATTATAATAAATAGTAGGATACGGAATATTAGCATTAATTGTTGTTTCTCTTCCAGAGCAACTCAAATTGTTCATATTTCGTTGTTCCTCATTAAATAAGTAATGTGATTTCAAACACATTATAAAACAACAATTCTACGGCTAATACTTAACAACGATGGAGAAACTAAGGTTTGAATTCGTAGTTAAATCGAGTGATGATCCGAAAACGAATATAATGTGTATGACTTCAATTACGGATGTCGATAAACGTGTCTTTTTAGTACCGGAAAAATTTCAACCGGTAAGATTACATGATACGATTTTAACTACACCAGCTTTTCAAAAAGTAAGAAATACTTTGCAAAAAAGACACGACAAAAGGCAAGTGTGGATTTCGGTAACACCTGAAATAAGTAAGATTTACGTCGATGAAGATGGGAATATGCAATTCCAGGGATATTTGTTGGAGGAGATTACACCAGAAGCTCGGGAACAGACTCCGGCGGCTGGGATTTCAGGGGAGACATTGACAAAAATATTGGAAAATATTGCTGACATGAAGAAGGATGCATCTAAGCCTCGGAATATAAGAAGTCTAACTGAGAAATTCACAATAGACAAATTCGGTACAAAAACGTCAAACGTGAGTCAATGGATGGTCGCTTTTGAAATCGAGTGTACCCGATTAGAAATTGAGGAAGATTCGAAGAGGATTGAAGCTCTTAGGTTATTTTTAGAGGACTCATGTCTCGATTGGTACAGTTCAATGCTTATAAAATATACAGTTGACTCAGAATGGTCGATGTGGAAAAAAAATTTTTGTGAAACTTTTGCGGACAGAGGTTGGTCACCAATCAGGTATGCTATGACATTCAAATACATACAGGGTTCGTTGCTAGAATACGCATTAAAAAAAGAACGTCTGTTATTAGAGATTAATAAAACAATGGACAAACCGACACTGATAGATCTTATAGCTACAGGGTTGCCAAATTTTGTAGCTGACAAAATTGACAGGAAAAAATTGAAAGAAACCGAAGATCTATTTAATAATCTCAGAGGTTTAGAACATTTGGTGGTTAAAAAAAATCCGGAAAAGACAATAGTTGCTTTTGAAAATAAAATTAAAGACAAAAACTTAAAATACCGACCATGCAGAATTTGTGAAAAAGAAAACAAAACAAACCGGTACCATCCTGAATCTTTGTGTTGGTTCAGGAATAAAAACAGTGATGGCTTAAAACGAGATCAAATAAGAACTGTTAATAATTCTCAGTTGGAGACAGAATTAAATGCAATAGATCCAAAAAACTAGAGATCCCGCCATTAATCAAAATTAAATTATTTATAAATGACACCTTAGAGGTTCTTGGCGTTTATGATTCGGGATCAAATGTGTCATTAATAAATTCGAAATTATTGTCATTAAATGATAATACGATAAAGAATAATATTAGGACTGCGAGTCTAAAAACGATTAATGGCGTAAAAAAGGCTATAGGGATAGTGACTTTAAAGATAAAAATCTTAAACATGGAAAAGACTATTAATGTTTTTGTGATAGATGAGGAAAATTTTGACTACGATTTTTTGGTCGGGTTAGACTGTATAGAACAGTTTCGCCTCATTCAAAACGAAAAATTGGAAATTACACAAAATACAGATATTTTAGAAAAAGAGTATAATGAAAAGGTAGTATTTGCCAATTCAGAAATAATTCCTGACTTCTCAGGTAATATAAAAGCAGAAAAACTATATAATAACAAAGATGTGACAAACTCAGAAATAGACAATAAAACAAAAAATAAATACAAAATAAATTTTAATGAGCATATAGATGTTGACAATTTTAATATTTATGTAAATCATCTGAACGATTGGCAGCAGTCTGAAATAGATGAATTAATTAGCAAATATACGTCACTTTTTGCTAAAGATAAATATGATATAGGCACTGTAAAGGACTATGAGGCACATGTAGACTTATTAATAGATAAATATTGTTGCAAAAGACCATACAGGTGCACTATTGAAGATAAAAAAGAAATAGAACAGCAAATATCAAAACTATTAGAAAAAAAATTAATTGAAGAATCTTATAGTCCTTTTGCTGCGCCAGTTACATTAGCCTACAAAAAAGAGGATGGAAGAAAATCAAGATTGTGTATAGATTTTCGTGATTTAAATAAGATTGTTGTTCCTGAATCACAACCATTTCCACTAATTGAGGATTTAATGATTAAAACTAGGAATTGTAAATACTTTTCAACGCTGGATATAAACTCAGCATTCTGGGCAATCCCTATGAAAATCGAAGATAGGAAAAAAACGGCATTTGTTACTCAAGAAGGACACTTTCAATGGACGTGTTTGCCGTTCGGTTTAAAGACTTCGCCGGCAATTTTTCAGCGGGTATTAAGCAGCATTATAAGAAAACACGGCTTATCGAATTTTACTGTCAATTACATAGACGATATCTTGGTATTTTCTGAAACATTTGCAGATCACATCAGACACTTGTCGTTACTACTCAATGCCATTTCGAAAGAAGGTTTCAGACTGAAATTTGCAAAATGTAACTTTGCTCAGGATTCGGTAAAATATTTAGGTCACATAATCAAAAATAATATGATTACTCCGTTAAAAGATAATTTAACAGCCATAAAAGACTTTCCTATACCAAAAACACAGAAAAATGTCCGTCAGTTTTTAGGCAAAATAAATTTTTATGGGAAATATGTACCAAATATATCGATTACATTAGATCCTCTACATAATTTGTTAAGGAAAGGACAGACATTTATTTGGTCAAATGAATGTCAAGAATCTTTTGAGACGATAAAAAGACTATTATGTATGCAACCTATATTAGCGATCTACGATCCAGAACTGCCAATACATATTTATACAGATGCGTCAATACAAGGTATCGGCGCAGTTTTGAAACAACCACAATATAATGGAGAGGAAAAACCGTGTGCATATTTTTCGAGGAAATTAAACGATACCCAGAAAAAGAAAAAAGCTATATATCTGGAATGTCTAGCGATAAAGGAAGCAGTGAAATACTGGCAACACTGGCTTATAGGGAAACGGTTTACGGTTTTCACTGATCATAAGCCATTGGAGAAAATGAACATTAAGGCTAGAACGGATGAAGAATTGGGAGATCTAGCTTACTACTTGTCTCAGTACAATTTTGAAGTAATATATTCGCCAGGAAAATACAATTTAGAAGCGGATTGTCTGAGCAGGAATCCGGTATTAGAACCGAGTGAAAATCAAGACGAAAGTTTAAAAATTGTAAATTTTATCCAACTAAAAGACATAATAAATGATCAAGGAGAAAATGAAGATATAAAACATAATAAAAATAAGCTAATACTAAAAAATAATCTATACTATAAAAATATCGGAAAAAAGGAAAAAATTATCTTATCCGGGGAGTTTTCTAAAAAACTTATAGAAGATATACATTATCACTACTGCCATATAGGCATACAACAGCTGGAAAAGAAAGTTAAACCATTTTATACATCGAAAAATTTGTCTAACATTATCAGAAAGGTTTGCGACGACTGTGAAATTTGCATAAAAAACAAATCTAGAGGCAAATACAAATATGGATTGATGTCACACTTGGGCCCTGCTACATATCCTTTTGAAATAATATCCATAGATACTATTGGTGGATTTGGCGGATCCCGTTCTACAAAGACATATTTACATCTACTAGTGGATCATTTCACGAGATATGCTTTTATTTTAACTTCTAAAACTCAAAGTTCAAATGATTTTATAAAGCTTGTACAAAAAGTGATACAGGGAAATAAAGTGGGCATGATTCTATCCGATCAGTATCCTGGTATAAATTCACGAGAGTTCAAAGGATTTTTAGATAAAGAAAATATTCCTATTATCTTCACGGCAGTAAATGCTCCATTTTCGAATGGTTTAAATGAAAGGTTAAACCAAACATTAGTTAATAAAATACGGTGCAAAATAAACGAGAAAGAGGGTAGATTGGCTTGGACGACCATAGCACACGAATGTGTCCAAAAATATAACGAAACTGAACACACTGTAACAGGATTTTGCCCTAGATATTTACTGGAAGGCAAAAATATAGATATTTTACCTGATGAATTAAAACAAGTACATACACATAATGATTTATTACGAGATAGACAGATAGCGTTAGAAAATAGTATAAAATCTCACAACTATAATAAAATGCAATTTGACAAAAATAGGAAAAAGTGTGAGTTGAAAGTAGGAGATATGGTTTATGTTGAAAACGGAAATAGGTTAAATAGGAAAAAACTTGATGAATTAAAAATTGGCCCTTATGAAGTTGTGGAAAAAATATCTAACTCGATTTACAAAATAAACACAGGACACAAGAAACCTGAATCAAATCTTTTTCATGTTACTAAATTAATTCCAGTTCCATGAAAAAAAAAAAATTCACTAATGTGGGGGGGGAGATGTAAATGAGGTTCATAGCACCTCATTTAACTTGTCTATAGTCTGCCTATGATGACAAGAGATGTTAAAACGTAATGTCATATGAAATAATAAAATAATTGCAAATATTATAATAAATAGTAGGATACGGAATATTAGCATTAATTGTTGTTTCTCTTCCAGAGCAACTCAAATTGTTCATATTTCGTTGTTCCTCATTAAATAAGTAATGTGATTTCAAACACATTATACATATATTTAACATTATTTCGACAAGGCACATATCTGTTTCTTCAATGTTGTTAACGAACTGCCAAACAAATCTGCATCCATACATTTTTCATTATGAAGCCTGCATCCGCGTTTAATGTATACAATTTTGTGTGTGTCTCGTTCTGCTATTTGGAAAACTGAACAATACTTTACTGCGTCAACTACGTTCTGATCTACGAGGTACATACGGAAACTTATATTGTATAACATTTCAGGGACATCTATCAGGTTATTAAGAATTTTAAACAAGATAAGTAAATCGGCACACGGGCGTCTGAGTGAAAAGGTTTGAAAATTGTGTCTTTTAGCTGAGGAAGCATAGTTTATGTAATTTCCACCAACTCTAAATTCAAGTGCTTTAATAAACTTTTTTACTTGCATTCATCGGAGAGCGGCTCGAATCGTCGGCTGCCAGCGTATTTCATTGCGTAGAGATGTAGCCTCACTCTGCATTTTCTATCGCTTGTCCGGAATGATCCCTGCCGCATCTTGTCGTCATCGTCCTACGCGTTAGTATTTCCATCCTCACCACTTAGATGGTTGGCAGTCCAAAACTGTGCGTTTCTCAAGAAATTTCCTGCTTCGCATAACTAAACTATGGAATGAACTGTCGCCTGCGGTATTTTCGGACCGATATGACCTTCATACCTTCAAGAAAAGAGCATATTCCTTTCTGAAAGGCCGGCAACGCACTTGCGACTCCTCTGGTGTTGCAGGTGTTTATAGGCGACGGTAATTGCTTACCATCAGGCGATCCTTCTTCTCGTTTGCTCCCTATAACATAAAAAAAAACGTTGTCAGTCGGCTCGTAACTCCGAAGATCCACCAGGACATCGGCGCTCGTACTCATTAGTGGCTCAGACCAGCCTCTTCAACAATCTACAGCATTATAATTCCTTATGGCAGTTCGAGCATTACATTAAAGCGATTATGTAAAAGTGTTAAATCCCTTGTGAGTTTTCTTTTCCTAGTCATGGCTACAAGTTCGAGCATTTTTATTGCAGGCGCCGGGTCCATGGCTGGTGTGGGTGTGCGCGCGGCGCGAGGACCGCTGGGCGCGGCGCCTGCGCGCGCTGCTGCACGTGCGCGTCGTGTGCGGCGGCGCGGGGGACGAGCGCGGCGCGCCCGAGGCCTGGTGCGCCGCGCTCGTGGGCAGCGCCCGGGCCGCGCTGCTCGACATACTCGCCGAGGCCGGGTGAGTGTGCCCGCGAGGAGCTCGGCGCGCCCGAGGCCTGGTGCGCCGCGCTCGTGGGCAGCACCCGGGCCGCGCTGCTCGACATACTCGCCGAGGCCGGGTGAGTGTGCCCGCGAGGAGCTCGGCGCGCCCGAGGCCTGGTGCGCCGCGCTCGTGGGCAGCACCCGGGCCGCGCTGCTCGACATACTCGCCGAGGCCGGGTGAGTGTGCCCGCGAGGAGCTCGGCGCGCCCGAGGCCTGGTGCGCCGCGCTCGTGGGCAGCGCCAGGGCCGCGCTGCTCGACATACTCGCCGAGGCCAGGTGAGTGTGCCCGCGAGGAGCTCGGCGCGCCCGAGGCCTGGTGCGCCGCGCTCGTGGGCAGCACCCGGGCCGCGCTGCTCGACATACTCGCCGAGGCCGGGTGAGTGTGCCCGCGAGGAGCTCGGCGCGCCCGAGGCCTGGTGCGCCGCGCTCGTGGGCAGCACCCGGGCCGCGCTGCTCGACATACTCGCCGAGGCCGGGTGAGTGTGCCCGCGAGGAGCTCGGCGCGCCCGAGGCCTGGTGCGCCGCGCTCGTGGGCAGCACCCGGGCCGCGCTGCTCGACATACTCGCCGAGGCCGGGTGAGTGTGCCCGCGAGGAGCTCGGCGCGCCCGAGGCCTGGTGCGCCGCGCTCGTGGGCAGCGCCAGGGCCGCGCTGCTCGACATACTCGCCGAGGCCAGGTGAGTGTGCCCGCGAGGAGCTCGGCGCGTATGTCAATGTCTATTCTGACATATTAATGAGCGGTGTCATCAAGGGTGAACCAGGATCTTCGTTAGCGCAACAGACAGTATTCGGATGGATTATATCAGGAGGAGCATGTTTACGCTCTGAACGGCTATGTTCGAGTTTAGTAACCCAAGTTGCCAATAGATGGCGCTGAGCGTTAGATAGATGCCGGTATCCTTTGTTTCCCGTAGTTTACTTAAGTTAGCCTAAGATTTTTTGTTTAATATACTTCATTCAGCAACCGATATTAGTTCGTTTCATTATTGAACACTAGTAAACAGGGCGCTTCTTTTGGATTGTACGGGCATGTACAGAGCACTCGCTGAAGAGTACGGGAAAAAAGGGAGAATTGTTAGCATGCATTTAAATGTGAACCTAGACAACATGCTACAAAGATTTTGGGAATCGGATACGCTAGAAATAGAGAGCAAACACTCTGACGCTACTGGAGATAAGAGCTGAAGAGATTTATGAGAAAACACTAGCGAGAGACACGGATGGAAGATTCATAGCGGGACTGCCATTCGTACGAGATACACTGATTCTACCTGAACACTCCCGCTCAATTGCTGTGGAAAGACTTGAATGTCTTGAGAGGAAGTTAGCACACAACAGCAAATTGAAGACAGAGTACGACATATAAGAGAGTATCTAACTGAATCACATGGAACGGGTAGATAAACCTACCGGAGATATGAAAACAGTGTACCTGCCACACCATGGTGTAATTCGCGAAGATAGAGAAACCACAAAGGTGCGAGTGGTATTCGACGCATCCTGTAAAGTAAACAATGGAGTATCTCTCAATGATGAACTATTAGTTGGGCCAACTCTGCTCGAAGAGTTGAGTGACGTCATCATGAGATGGAGACAATACAAGATATGCTTCGTTGCAGACATCGTCAAGATGTATTCCATACCTGTCACCAAAAGAACTGTACTCGCTCAGTGTATTAACGAAGGGGCATCGACGATGTTATTAATAATTTTGTACAGAATCAAGACATCAATACGTTCACAACGAGAACTTAATAAACTAGTGTTTTGTCTTTCCAAAGAAGTGTTATAGTCTATGTATTTATGTCCAATGCGATACTCAATTGCCTTGACAAACTTTTTCTGAACTCTCTCTATTTTATCACTGTGTATTGTATAAAGTGGATTCCAAACGGCGCTAGCAAACTTAACCTACTAAGTACATAACTGTTATCTTAAGTTGACAGCCTACAAAAGGGCTTTCCTACACGTAATGTAAATCCCAATTGATAATATTTCATAATTTTCAAAAGTCTTAATTCGAAAACCATTTCGGTAGAAAGATGTTAAGTACACAAAAAAATATATTCGGATTTTTTTCGCCATTAATTTTGGAAAAAAACGCAAAAAAGTGTAAACCGTATGGTGACATCACTTTCTCTGCACTATAGAGAGAGACCTTAGTTGTGTTACGATAAAAAAGTTAGTTGTATCCGGTTATCAATTTTTGACATTCATTTTTCGACGTTGATTTGTTTTGTCAACTGTCACAACTTATTTATTGGATTTTCGGTTCTTTTCACGACGTTTATAATTTTGTCACTGCTTAATTCGCACATTTTTAAGGGTCACAAAACACTGTCCTACTGGACTCCGATATATCTTCCAACAATTACGCACTTGGCATATTAGAACCGCACACCGATTTTTCTTTACTGGGCCAATGAAGACTTCAAAAGGTTTTTCTTAGGCTAACAGCACGAATCTGCCCTATGTGGATAGCTAGATGATGGTGGAATACACATCGGCAAGTGCATATTCCGACCCAAATAAGAACATCCTGTACCGGCAACGCTGTAGGGTATGTGGAAGTCATACAAGACACAGGAAAATGCATAGTGCCATGCCGAATATACCTGACTATGATGACCTGAATATTAGAAAGCGGAGCTTGAGTTTTGCATTGGTTAAAGTCAAAGTCAAAGTCAAAGTCAAAAACATTTATTCCATTGACATACAATATGCACTAGAATACGTCTTAAGTCTAGATTTATACATTATGTCAATTCAGGTTAAACAAATTTTGAAATTATTATAAATAGAGAATATACATAATTTAGCCTATTTTGAATTCAATGTCATAAAACTCTTTTATATTATACAGTGCATTATTCGTTAAAATATTCTTAAGGTATAATTTATATTTGATGTCATTTAATTTAGTTACAGAGCTAGGTAAATGGTTATAAAGTTTAATACTCTGGTAAATAAAACTTTTCTTAGATTTGGCTAAACGTACTTTTGGAACGCAGAGCTTATGTCTATTTCGAGTGGGGTACTTATGAATGTCGGATATTTTCTTGCTGCCCTGTAGGTGTTTGCGAGCATATAATAGGTTCTTGAATACAAATACTGAGTAAAAAGTCATTATACCAGCTTGTTTAAAAATATTTCGACAGGTCTCTCTCGCAGGTAGACTGAAAATGTTACGGAGAGCTCTTTTTTGCAATCTAAAAACTCGAGGCCGTCGAAGCATGTCCCCATGTTAGTAATGCGTAGGACATAAGGGAGTGAAAATAGGCGTAATAGACACATTTACTAGCCTGAATACCACACAACTCTTTAATTTTCCTTACAGCGAATGCCGCTTTTGTAAGTTTTTTACACAGATTATCTATATGCTTGTCCCACTTCAAAGAGCTGTCTATTGTTAACCCTAAAAATTTGATCTCTTTTGTATTTAATAACCTATTTCCTTCATACTCTACAAGATGGTCCTCTCTTGTAGGTCTGAGACTATAATGCATAATTTGTGTCTTATTTGCATTTAGTTTCAATTTGTTCGCTGAAAACCAAATTTTAATTAAATTAAGAACATTTTTTACATTAACGAGCGCGCATTCCATTTTGTTATCCGACGTTATAAGAGATGTATCGTCGGCATATTCTACAATGTTACAATTTAGGTTGCGGGGAATAGCGTATGGGAGATCATTTGTATAAATTATAAATAACAATGGTCCTAAAATCGACCCCTGGGGCACGCCTCTCGATATTGCTTGACTTTGTGATCTAGCTTCATTCACTTGCACGGTTTGATCCCTATCGCATAAATATGTGCGAATCAAATTTAGCTCGATATCTTTAATACCATAAAAAGACAATTTCTGTAACAATATATTATGGTCTACCATGTCAAACGCTTTTGACAGATCACAAAATACGCCCATACACTTTAACTTTTGCTCTAGCCCCGTGTGCACATGTTTTAAGAATGCTGCAATAGCGTCTTCTGTAGAGAGTCCTTTACGAAACCCGAACTGTTCTGGGCAAATTATGTTATTGATTGTGAAAAAAGAATTAAGTCTAGAATACATCAACCTCTCAAATATTTTACTAAAAGTAGGAAGCACTGATACGGGTCTATAATTATCTACTGACATTGAATCTCCTTTTTTGAATACCGGAACCAGTTTAGCTTTTTTAAGAGAGCTTGGAAATATGCCGTGTACAAAGCATTGGTTTACAATGTCTGTTATGATATTCACTATTGGTATTATGGTTGCTTTAACTATGTTTGAAGATATGTGCCATAAATCATATGTATGTTTCATTTTGAGACTTCTGCAAACCATTAATACCTCTCTGACGCAAGTTTTTGTCCACTTGAAAGGTTCATGAGGTGGGTCTAATTTAATTAGGTCAAGAGCATTTGTGTCTGAAACAGGAATCGAAGACGAAGTGGATTGTATTTCGGAGAAAAAGTCACTGAATATATTTGAGACGTCTCCTGGATCCTGAAAAATCTGTCCCTCATAAAACAATCGTATGTCACCAACTTTTGTCTTAGTAAAACCTGTCTCGTCTTTAATTATATTCCAAGCAGTTTTGATTTTATTTGTTGATTTCTGGATTCTATCCTGAAGCCACTTTGCTTTAGCTGTCACACAGACTTTTTTGAAAATACGTTTACAGTCTCTAAAGTACTGTTTAAAGGATTCATTATTACTAAGCATGTACATAGAATTTAGCTCAAACATCTTTTCCTTACTTAACCTTATGCCGTTTGTGGCCCAATCGTTAAAACATTTTTTCGATAGTACTGAAACACTTTGCACGGGTATGATATTGTTGAGAGTCCTTAAGTAGATATTGAAAAACCTTTTGTAATTGGATTCAGGATCAGGACCCAAATCAAAATCACCGAATTCGTAAAACAGCTTATCATTGAGTTGAGCAATTTTGGATTTTGAAACCCGTCTTTTATTGATCCGTCTAGGTTTACATTGTTCTTGAGTTTTACGGTCGATTTCTACGGTCAAATATTGACCTGTGTGGTCAGAGCAAGCGACAGACATATTTTCTATTGTATACTTATCAAAATTAGTAAAAACATTATCCAAGCAGGATGACATTCTTGTTTGGAAATGTACTGTTTGTTTAAGTCCATATGAGAATAATATATCACGTTAGTTGTTGCTTTCATCGCCTTCCAAAATGCTCTTCCAACTGAACAATACATAATAATCAGTTATATATCTACAATACTTTGTGTTATTCAGGTAAAGTTATTTGTTGTGTGGTGGTTGTGCCGGCCGAGATCGTTTTTTAAGGCAAATAAAAATAGAAAATACAGTCACTGATCTTCATCTTCAGTAGAAATTGCATTTCAGAACGTGTTTTCGATGTGTTTTTAGAATCGGACTAGCTTTTACTGCTTAATACCATAATTTTAAACGTTTTCATCACGAATATTTTAAATTTTCAAACCGCTAACGAAAAAAAACAACTATAACAAGTCTTAAACTGTCACTACGGTCAGTGTCAATTATTGACAGATATCGTTTTTATTATTGCGTATCTGGATTCTTAGTGGGATGCTTGTTATGGGTATGACGTCATTTTTTACTTACGTCCTTTTGGAATAACCTATTTTTCAAAATGTTTTTTTTTTGTATGAAAAATGCAGTTATCGTGAAAAATAAAAAACACAGGTTCCTTAAAATTTCACCTATTTTCTAACTAGTTCATAAAATTAAGTAGTTGAAAATATGAAATCTCGTCAATTGCTTAAAAGATTTAGCTATTATGTTGTCTATGTGAGGAACGAAGGTAAGTTTTGAGTCTATAATTACGCCGAAGTCACGAATCTGGTTAACACGAGCCAGCTCTTTATTGCATAGTGTATAATTAAAGTTTATAGATGTTCGCTTCCTACTAAAACTAATAATAAAGCATTTGTCTGGATTTAAAAATATTTTATTTCAGGATCAAAAAGCTTGAAAATTATTTAAGTCATTCTGCAAAACAGAGCAGTCGTCCATGTTTTTAATAACTCTGAATGTTTTAGTGTCGTCGGCGTATAATAGCATGTTTGAATTCTTTATACAGTTTGTGATATCATTAATATATAACACGAATAAGAAAGGCCCTAAATGTGACCCCTGTGGCACACCAGATGTAATAGGTCTATAATGAGAAGTGTGTCCTTGCACAGCTGCCGCCTGTGAACGATTCTCGTCATACGATTTTATCCAGCGGAACAGGTTGCCGTGTATACCGAAATGCCAGAGCTTTAAAAGTAACCGCTCATGAAAAACCTTATCAAATGCCTTGGCAAAATCAGTATACACTGCGTCCACCTGATAGTTATTATCGAATGCACTTAATATGAATTCTGTATAAGATAAGAGATTTGAATCAACACTACGACCGCTGAGAAACATGTTGGTTTGGAATGATATGACGACGCATTACAGAAGAAAGTTGATCACTAACAAATTTCTCAAGGATCTTACCGAGTTGACACAATTTCGATATATTTTTCTATTTCGGTGCTAACCTCTCCTTTTGGTATCGGTGTAGCTAGTGCACGTTTCCATAGAGATGGTACGCACCCCTCCCTTATGGATTTTAAGTAAAGTGAAGTAAATGAATAAATAAATGTGTTCAGATCGCGTCCCGTTGTGGTGGGAGGAGCCGGCGCGGGCGCCGCGCTGTGCGCCGCGCTGCTGGCGGGCGCGGGGGCGGGGGCGGGCGCGGGCGCGGGCGCGGGGGCGGGCGCGGGGGCGGGGGCGGGCGCGGGGGAGGACGCGCTGGCGGGCGTGCGTGGGCTGGCGCTGATAGCGCCGCCCCTGCTCACCGCCGAGGGAGACGCCACGCATTTCAGCAGGAGCGAGGTTAGTGGCCCGGTCTAGGAACTACCTCTGCAGTTTTCATCCTTGAGACGCGCTGGAACCTTCCGAGATCTAAAGCGGAGCTAGCACAACACTAGCCTAATGGTTTGAAATTCAGCCAAAGCATTCATTTATGTGAGCAGCATTGATGTCTTCTATGTATTTGAGGGTCTATTTATCTATATATTTGTATAAGTATTTATGTCGTACAAGCTTTTCTTGGTCCGAGAGTATGTCGCTTTGCGTAAGATTAATGACCAATAATATTTATTTATACATTAAGGACCTTTGCGGAGGGAACGATTTGTAAAAAACCGTGATGGCACTCGTGTGTCGCAGCTGGAGCTGCCGCTGCTGGTGGTGGCGGGCAGCGCGGGCGCCACGTGTCCGCGCGGCGCCGCCTGCGAGCTGGCGGCGGGCGGGCACCCCGGGGGTGCGGCGGGTGCGGGGGGCGCGGGCGGCGCGCGGCGCGTGCTCGTGGTGCGCGGCGCCGACGACGCGCTGCGGCTGCCCGCGCGCCGCCGCCGCCTGCCGCAGCACGCGCTCGACGCGTACGTGGCGGTGAGTGCAGCTCGGGGCTCGGGGCTCGGGGGCGTAGCGGGAGCGCTAGCGCCAGCGCCAGCCTGCTGTCTACACGACTACACGACCGAACGAACACCCGGTCGGCCGACCTGGCTTGAACGATACGATTAACGACTTTAAAGGCACAAAGACATTCGGCTCCTGGCCACCCGAAACGGTAACATGAGGTTAAGGCTGGGTTTTATAAAGATCCGTTAGACCAAATGTCAGATCAAATTTCAGTAACTCGGTACATTTTTTGACATAACAGACCGACATAAGGTCTAACGGATCTTTATAAAACCGAGCCTACGGGTGGGTTGCACCAAACCGTCTGGAATCGTAAGCGGTGTTCGTTAAAATCTGACTGTATGGAAAGTTTGACAAGTTTCTATGGGATGACAGCTGCCGGCGCCATATTTGACGAGGACCGGCCTGTGATCGTACTCGTATGTTGGTGCAACCGACCCTAAGAGTATACTGGCTAGAGCCATGACGTGTGTGTGTGTGTGCGCAGGAGGAGGTGGCGCGCTGGGCGCTGGCGGCGGCGGAGGCCGAGCCGCGCCGCGCCGTCCACAGGAGAGGTACCACCACTCCACCTTTCTTATCTTACTCTCAATACATATCTCAATAACGTCGGATACCTACTCAAGTCTTTGTATTATTTTATATATTTAGAAAATGTCTACTTACCTCCTATAAGTGTTGTTTCGAAAGTGAACGTTATCTCAGATTATTCTCTATTTCAATAAACGATATTTTAGCGATTTGTGTATTTACTTACGCTTACATTATTGAGTCCCGAAGAGTTATTTGTAAACCATGTCGCCTACTGAGAGCCGTGCGCAGGTGCGGGCGCCGGCGCCGCCGCGGCCGACGAGCGCCGCGCGGCTCTAGCGCTGCACAAGTAAGTTCTGATCCGAAATAACAAGTAAACTGTAATGCTATTCGTTCCATAAATACAATTATCGATTCTACTCCTTTCATTTCATATTTTGCCAAAAGCCGCTTGCGTGCTTCACGAATTAAGTTTTTGTCTAGTCTTGTAATAATAAGTATAGTTTTTATATAATAATGAGGGACTGCATAATAGACGAATTCTATTTTTATTGTTGACTGTTCATTTACTTACTTCTTACTATTGTTATTTGTATTACCTACTTTATGTTTTGTTGTGTTGTGTGTTGTGAGTACAAAAACTGTTCGTTTCAGCGCCCGGGGCTTGGTGCGTGAGGTAGATCCGGCCACCGGTGAGTAATGATAATTTCAGACCCTACGAGCTGTATGAAATGTATATCATAATTACAAGTAATATATCTTCAAAACAAAACCTCTCGAGGCTTTTTTTAATTATCAAATATTATTCCTAGTTACAGGTTACAACTCAATGCCATACTGTCTAAACTAGGACCCCTTCTGCTGGCCCATCGGGCCTCAGAGGGAGTTGTCCACTCTCTCTGGCACTGGCCGCTTAGCAGGCCAAATATAAACAAAAAGGATTGTCTAAACTAGTTATAATTACAATTAAAAACTAAAATTCGGCAGTATATTTACTAAATTTACCTAGCGCAGCGTTGGCGGAGAGGAATAAAAAAGAATCTCGGACATGTGAAATCCAACACTGAGTTCGATTCCCGGTCTGCTCTGCTGGTCTGCGCGATACATTTTTTCTTTATCTAAATTTAGCAAACAATAGCCAAACGTGAGTAATCCATTGCAACGGGCGTTTTTAATTAATACGTGCCTACGCCTTACAGCATTTAAGTCAGGAGCTTCAGCGCATCTTTCCGAACAAAATATTTCGTCATATTCTAGGGGGACATGGTAACACACATAAAGAAACTATATACGCACACCTGCAACACATGCTCCCATTACTACGCACCTACACTAAAACAATCACGCGCGCACACTGAAAACACAAAATTTGAGCAATAAAATTCGTCCTAACCTGCAGTGTTTACACTGGGTCAATTATCGCATTAAGGATCTCCTTTCATAGAAATTCTTATAGACAGTAGAGCTTATGTCCTGAAATACGGTGACGTTTGATGTCAAAATAATGGCCAAGCGTGATGGTCAAATACGAATGTTTTTAAATCGACTTTGTAATCGATGCTTCATTTACGATTTTAAGTAAAACTTTGATTGTGCAGAGAATTATAAGTTAAATGAAAATATAATTTGATAAACTAAAACGTTTTTTGCAAAAATACAGCACATAAAGACAATTTGACGGAACTCTTCACACGCCGAGAACGGTTTCGAGACTGACGTATAATCGATTAATGGAGTAGTTTCTAATAACGTGGCAGATTTTTCTCCTATACCTTTAGCGGAGGGGTAAGTATATCAATGGCGTCTCCAGCCTTAGATGCTCTAAGGCCAAGACGCCCCGCGGGCTTCTATAGAATAATACAACTGTGCGAACCCTAGGAGGATGATCAATGATCATGAAGTTGAATTTAAAGCATGTCCCCCGCAGAGTTCACACGGTCCCGCGGGTCGGGCGGCCCGCGCCGCGCCGCGCCCCCGGCGTCCCCCGCGACCCCCGTGACCCCTGCGACCCCCGCGCCAGCCGCGCCGGAGCCGCGCGTGGAGGAGCTGGACATCATGCAGCTGCCGATCGTGTTCGCGGACGACGAGGAGCCCGCCGCCGCCGCCGCCGCCCCCGCTCCCGCTCCCGCCCCCGCCCCCGAACCTGCACCGCCGCCCATCAAGCGACACTGTGAGACATGCGTCTTGATATTTGTCACAATCAATGCGTTTCATGCTTCACCAACACCCATCAAACGTTTTACAACGATTCGACTGATATATATAATCATGACTGACACTTATTAACTCGTCTAATATAATTTTCTTATTCTGGCCCTTGTATTCATAGGGCTTAGGGAGGTATAGTTTCGTCATAGCATTTAAAAAAATATTTAGTATAGAGTTATTTTATGTATTGTGCAAAATTGTAATGTGACATGTAATATTTAACAATATTATGAATAAAGAGTATGAGTATGAGTATGAGTATTACATATACGAAAATAAAATATGCGACTGAAAGTAAAAAAAAAATCTTATTACGTAAGTTAACACACATCATTCCATTCGAGATTAATGTGAAATTTCTGAGAAAAGGTTGATTTATTTGAAAACAAAAAATGTAACTGAAAGTAAACAGATATTTTTTCATAAATATGGGTCTATCGGAGAATTTTGTTACAAAACAAAACAAAAGCAGGTAACTGCTGTGCGTTTCCATTGAAAATATGACCTTTTTACAGTGCCACAGTTTTTACCGTAGTTACAAGATGGTGGTTTTAATTGAGGAGTAGTATTAGTAGGTACGGAATCCTTAACGTGCGCGGTCCGACATGCACTAGGCAGTTTTTTTTGTTTATTTATTCCAATGGCTGTCTGCAATATAATTCTATAAATTAATGCTGCATTATACCTAATATAAACTCGGTATGACACTTTCCAAAGCGAGTGCATGGACTGCGTGGGTACCATGTAGCTACTACATAAAGTATCCCAATTAAATGAATGAACCCCGTGTGTTGCAGCGGCAGCGGCGAGTCCCAGCGTCACCGTGACCAGCGGCCATCCGCGGGTGAGGCTCTTTGTATTTGTGACTTTCAAATCGCATTTATGAACACTTAGCTTTGCACTAATTCAGATCAAGTTTCTAAACTAGGGTTTATAATTTTGAAATCCCTCAAAACCGGTTAATCAAAAAACGGTTTTTGTAACAAAATCTAATTCAAAAGGTTTTATATTGATTGAACTCTCTTTACACGTTCACTCTTTTTACGCATTTTAATTTTTGGGTTTACTATACGTTTACTATACAACCATTGAAAGGGTCGTTGTCGTGATCAGGGCGGGCGCGCGCTCAACTACACGCGCGTGATCGTGGCCAAGCGGCGCGGCGCGGCGCGCGGGGGCCCCACCCCTCCCCGCGCGGGGCCCGGTGCCCCTCCCCGCGCGGGCCCCGGCGGCCCTCCCCGCGCGGGCCCCGGCGCCCCTCCCCGCGCGGGCCCCGGCGCCCCTCGCGCAGGCCCCGGCGCCCCTCCCCGCGCCGGCGCCGCCGCCCCCGCGCCGCGACCCGTGCTGCTGCGCCGCACCGTGCGCCTCGTACGCAAAGAACGTTAGAGTGGACGCAGCGTTTTCCTTATAAAAACCTTTATAATTAAATGTAAGAGTAATTGTAACAATAAAATATATTGAAACGATCTTTTTTTTTCTCCTTGCAGTGCCGAATTACAATAGTCCCGCCCCCTTTCTTTTCCCGGACATCGCTAGTCAACTATGGGCTGAAGTGTGTTGTGTTGTGGCCTATCGGTTAGCAAACTATCCAACTCGTCACGTCCGTGATCTTTGATGTTTCGAACTTCACATATTAACAGTTGGAATATCAGTTGCAATGTTACTCGTGATCGGGTGCTGTTTGTGGAGTCCGGTCTGTTCATGCTTGCTAGGACATAGTGACTACGTTAATACTAGTGTCTTTTTATAGGGGATTGACGAGAGACATCATCCTGTTGTGGATTCGTTTTTATTATCAGTGACTTAGAGACCATATACATCTCTAACAATATTAAATTAATCTTAATTTTGGCGCTCAGAGATCATGTAAATCTCTGGGATATTATATTAATTTCATTATACTCCTTGTTTAATCTTAGACCTTATACATCTCTAACTTCACTGATGTTGTTATATTTGTAATAGATAACTTTGCAAGTTTATCTTCACTGTATGACATTAATTTTGTTATAATTGTAAACTCGAAATTATTATTCCTTCTTGAACTGTAAATTAATATTTTGACATGAAAAATGTATTACTTATTATAGTCAGACTTTCTTAAATTGTAAATTAATATTTTGACATGTAAAAGTGCCCTTGTGGCCTATTTGCAGAATAAATGTTTGATTTTGATTTTGACACGCATGTTACACGTGTCAAGTTGTCTGACGTCGGCACAGATAATGGACATTGGTGTCAACGAGTCGCTCTTTTCGTTCTCTCATATATTTTGAAGACTGTCTCGTAGCTAGGTACCTGCAAGATTTAGGTACTTCTCATAGTTCTCATGAATGTGTAGGGACTAGAAACTAAAATACATGTCAAGTGTTTAAACCAAATGCTTAGACGTGTTAATTGAAAATAAAATACCCTGCTTGAGTAACCAATGCCGTTATATGACAATTTTAACTCGCGTTGTGTAGACATAGGTACCTATTTAAAAGATTTGTTACACAAACAACGCGTTAGACCCGTTTAAACAAATATTTGAAGTAGATGCCGTTTTCTTCTTATCATCTTCTTATTTCTTCCTTTTTTCTTATTTTGCATCATTTGCCACGTTACATGAATTAAACTTCAGAACAGCCATAGCTACTGGAAACTTAGGGTTTCCTGTTTAAGCTTGTTCATTGGGTTGTACACTGTTATAGACAACATTTTTAAAGAATTTCATTTCACAGAATAATCGTTACACCGAACACTCACTTTGTAGAAACTCAAATCAATGATTTTTGACATCAATATTTTTTAATATTTCGATATTCATATCATAGAACTACAAATGAAATATTATTCTTTATTATATTATTTAGTTTACGTAAAAATTATGACCAAGACATTAGTTGTACAGAATTTTGTTTCTCATAAAATAAATCTCATATTATGATTTCATAGAATAATCAATTCGTAAAATAATTACTTTGTAGATATTTTTATCGTAGATTTTTATTACAAAGAAAATTTAATGTTTCGATATTCATTACGATATAATTACAAGTCATATATATTCTTTGACCTTATGCTATTTAGTTATGTTAAAAAACGAAAGTACACTGATAAAGATAATCATATTGATCGGATTGTACAGCATAAACAAGATTATTCAGAAATTAAATTATTAGTTTAAAACTGAACTGTCTTAATCTTCTAACCTATCTGCGTTAGAGTTGATTTTTGCCCAAAAGGTCTTTCTGGGCTTTTATAAAAAAAATAACCTCGAAGATTAAGACGGGAGCTTCGCTTCGCTTCAGCTCCCGTCTTAATCTTCTAACCTATCCGCGTTAGAGTCGATTTTCCCCAACATGTCTTTCTGGGCTTTTATTTAAAAAAATAACCTCTATTATATATACATGTTATTTTTGAATTGTGTAGCAAAATGTGTTTCTGTGAAGTGAATAAGCGATGATACAATCTTATTAAAAATAAAAATACAAGGACCAAATATTATTTAATATAAGTTTCTGTAAAACGAAATTCTATGAATTTTCTGTCTGCGAAACAATGAAACACCAAACATAATTCTACTGGTTGATAAGTTTGTCAAAAAAAAATGATATTACAAAATTCATTGAATTGTGTTTCTGTGAAATATTTTTCATTCAAGTAAATAGTCATTGAAACAATAATAGTCGAAATAAAAATACAAAGACCAAATATTATTTGTAACATTTTCTGCGAAACAAAATTCTATGAAATTTTTGTCTGCAAAACAAGGGGACACCTGTTCATTGTTATATCAAAAATATACAATATTACTGTTGCGGTAGGTATTACAATTTTCAATATTTCGCTTATACCTAGCTAGGTACTATCAAGAATCCAATCAAGCAAATGTGAGAGTTGACAAGTAGGTACGCGCACAGTAGGGACCCGCACAGTAGGGACCTACATTAACAATCAAACGTAAAGTACAAAAAACCTGCGCTAACCGTAACCAACCAAGACGTAAATACAGAATAAGACCGTAGTAGACATATGTAACATTCCTAAAGAAAAATATTCAAAAGAAACAGAATTCAAAACTGAGTTGATATACGTTTTGTGAAGTCAACTATTGAGGACATCTGGAATCTATGTATGGGTGGAACCCGACGACTCCTGCTTGACAGACAAATAATTCATTCACCAATTCTTGGTGTAGAGGGTTTAGAGCCCATATAAGGGACATTAGCGGCGCGCGGGTACTGAAAAAATATATCTGTTGACAAAACAAGGCGTGAGGCGTGCGGGCGGCGTGAGCGGCACGTGCGGTGTGCGGGCGCGCGCAGGCGCGGCGCGGGCGGCGCGCGCAGCCGCGCACCGCGCGCCGCCGCCAGTCGCGTGCCGAGCCTCGTCCGGACAGGTACTGCGCCGCCGCCGCCGCGCCGCGCGGGCTGCCCGCCCGCCCGACACACTCGCCCGCTATCCGTGCCACTGCCACCGCTGACAATCCGATTACACCCTAATAATTACCCGGTGAATAATCTAAGCGCCCGTGTATGTTTCGAACCGATTAAACGAAATCAGACACCTTTAATGCGTCTGATACGCTGCGTAGTGGAATCTACCTACGTTGTTAGTGGTTCCTTAGCGGGACGTGGTTCTAGCGCGCGAGACAGGCCGCGTGACGCCGCGGGTCGCGCGTCACGGGTGCTCCACTTTCTTCTTCGATCGCTCGCTGTAAACACTGCATGCAACCCTAGGACCCTCCCCGCCTCCTACTGGTATATGCCAGTACTGCCACACACAAAGTAAACTTAACTATGCCTTAAATTTTATTCACATCACAAACGATATAAATATTGCATAGTACAATTATGAATATACGTGAAAAACTTGAACTTTAATTCATGTAATTACTAAGTACGTAGGTACTTTTACCTGGCAATCCGTATGAATCATACAATAAGTTATCGTTTTAAATGGTTTATTGGCTCGGGACTTATTCTGTGACTCGGGTAACACATGTAGGTATATAAGTGGGTACCTAATTACAATCTCATACGAATATTGCGCGAATGTTCCGTTCGATGCTTTTCTTATTGTAACATACGCATATGGTATAGATCCGCTTGAGGTACCTATCTCATACCAACGTAAGCAAGTCGAGCGGTGTGCACGAGCGGCGCGGCGCGGCGGTGGCGAGTGGGTCGGTCGGGGCGGGCCGTGGTCGCGGTGCTAGTGCGAGCGAGTGTTGCAGGAGCTGTGCTGCACGCGCCCCCATGTCCTGACGGCCCGGCGGACGGCGATCCTCGCGCGGCGCGGAGAGGTACACTAATCCAATTAACCCTGAGAAGCCGCTGGCATTCACTCTAAGCGATTTAAATTTTACCGTGCACGAGTCGCGTTATAAAGAACGTTAGATATTTGTACCGTTCCCAGACGACGTTAGTGATGGTATTACCTACTATTTATCTTTATTGACGACTTAGTACCTTTTGCCTGGGAACTACATATTTATTGAAAGTGAACGAGGCCTCTGGCGTGTGAAAACCGAGTGCCTGTAGCGAAGGTCGAGCTGCGGCCCTGAAGGGATTCATGATTCAACCACTACATGTTATTCGGTGTCGTGCAGCTGCAACCAACTGGACCGCCTCATGTAGCAGTGGGTGGCGAAGGACTAAACGTCAGGCATATCCTAGGGCAAGGGAGAGTTCATTCGTCTTACTTTTACTTCAAGGCTTGCAAAGTAGTTAGTGCGCTTACTACTTAAACCGGTAGGCAAGCCGATGGACATTGCATTAGACCCCTCCAGCTGTTCTGTCGAGACTATGAAATCCACTATCTGGAGATCCAGATGTCGCTGAATCATTATTGAAGGAAAATGCAACAACATGTACAGAAATCTTTAGTTTCACTTATGTGTCTCCCGTAATGACATAACATTATGAAAGCTTTTAAGTCATTAAATTTTAAAAAAAGACTGAAGATCTCTGGAGCCTTTCAGTGAAAGTATTACATATTCCATTGTGGAATCAATCGCACCTCATTATTATTTATTATTGCTGATATGTTCAATAAATGTATAGACACTGGAGTTTTTCCTGAGCTGATGAAACACATTAAAATTATCACCTTGTTTAAATCGGGAACAAAAACTGACCCTATAGCAACTTCAGATCGATTTCAACACTATGCCGGCATTAACAGGCATTAAGCAAAGTTTTTGAGAACTTATTCTTAATCAGCTTATGTCCCATTTAAATTGTAATAAAACTGCTCGATAGCAATCAGTTTGGATTCACTACAGGTCGTTCTACCACCGATGCTGTGGTGGTACTAACTAAACATGTATTTCATACCTGGAAAGAGGCTCAAGATGCTATTGGGATGTTCTGTGATGTGAAAGGCAATTGATTGCGTAGATCACGAGAAGTTAAAGATACATATTATGGATTAAAAAACAGTGCTCTTGACCTTGTTTTATCGTATCTGTCAAAACTCAACTGGTAGCCGGTAGCCATTATCGGGATCTGCAAGGACAATGCGCTCGGAGTTCCTCAAGGCCTGAATCTAGGTCCATTTCTGTTCCTAGTTTACATCAATGACTTACCAAATCTCGTGCAACATAAACATGATGAAATGCTATTTGTGGATGATACGTCACTTATCTTCAAGATAGGACGGAAAGAGAAAAACAATGATGTTATTAATGAGGCACTAATTACTGATGTGAATTGGTTTACAGTAAATAATTTACTCTTTAATTCCAAGAAAACTAAGTGCATCAAATTCACTTTGCCTAATGTTTATTAGCAAGTAAACAATTGTAATATCAAAGTAGTGATGAACTGGAATTTAAAGACAACACGGTATTTTTAGGCATGCCATGACCTTAGATTAAAAACTACAATGGCATGCTCATATTGCTACTCGGGCTGGGAAACTTAATTCGTTCTGTGACCTATGCAGTTATACGTATTAAACAATTAACTAACGTTGAAATGGCCACGCTGGTGTATTATAGTTACTTCCATATTATGTTCTACGGAATCCTGTTGTGGGGTAAAGCGGCTGACATCCAGAACATCGTCGTGCTACAGAAACGAGTTATTGTTCCTTGTGTATATAAACGACCTCCCACGTACCATCGACTATCCTATGGTGTTTTTGCTGACAACAGCACGGTAATTGTGACAGCGGAAAACATAGGCACATATGAACATAATATAAATGGAGCACTTAGATTAGTAATCGAATGGCTTAATAGAAATAATTTAAAAATAAACGTGACTAAAACAAGGATTATGAACTTTACACAAAGAACTTACAAATTTCCGAAACTAACTGTGACATAATTATGATGGCCAAAACATTAATGAAACTGACATTGCACATTTTTTGGGATTAAGTAGGTATAGATAGTAAATTGACATGGATAAATCAAATTGTATTAGTATGTAATAAATTATTTATTTATTCATTGTAATGTCATGAATACACAATAAGATGTTACATTTCTAATTTAAATTATTCCATGACACCCTGTAAGGGCACACAATAGTCATAATATTAAATCTTGATTTAAAAACTCTCGATTATTATTTACATTAAAAAATTAAATAAATTTTTGTATGCCTTATATAATCTACGAAAAGTAGTTAACCCATCTACAGTATTTATGGCATATCACGCGTATGTTACGTCAACTTTAAAGTACGGTATTATATTTTGGGGAAACGCAACTGAAAGAGAATTGGTATTTAGAGCACAAAAAAAATGCTTGAGAGCCGTCTGTGGTATCCGACCTACGAAGGTATGTAAACCATTGTTTAAAAAGCATCAAATATTGACATTTCCGTGTCTTTTTATATATGAGGTAACTTTATTGTATATAAAAACAAATATTAATCAATTCCCCAGTTTTAATAGTGCACGTCAGCGAGGTAAAATCAACAACAGACCAATGAAAACCGCCTTACTCTCAAAAAGTATATTTGGTATGGCACCTAGAATATTCAACCATTTGCCCAATCTCATACTACAGATAGAGGATGTAATCCAGTTTAAAAAAGAAGTATATAGATTTTTGACTAAAAAAGCACATTATTCATTAAAGGAGTATCCAGATGACATACATGACATGTAATTACGGCAATGTTTAGATCGTGTTCGCAAATTGAAAATTAAATCTATTGACCGTATGTAGGTATTTAAATGTTAACTTTAATCTGGAATGTTATTTAAATGACACATGTTATACATTTTACTTGTAAACACTACTTGACATTCATTCCTTTAATGTTATAATATTATTGTCATTTTATTTGCTCGTGTGTTTTGGTTTTGGTATAACGATTTTCCGAAATTATATTTTAAACGTTTGTATGCCGCTTGCGCTTAACAAATAAATTATTTGATTGAGTCATTCATTGATTGATTGAGCTGTACCTTCGTTCCACCTCCGAAGTAAAAGCCAAAGAAACTAAAAAGATACCTGAATATAAGGAGGCAAACATTCTTCTTGTAGCGTGCCAATACATTCTTGAAAATATAATGTACAAGCTTTTTCTCACGGCTTCGCCCGCGTACTAAGAGTATCTACTTTTTAGGGTTCCGTAGCCAAAATGGCAAAAACGGAACCCTTATAGATTCGTCATGTCTGTCCGTCCGTCCGTCCGTATGGCACAACCGATTTAGTCGGAGATTATAAGCACTACAATTATGAAATTTGGTAGAAAGGTGTATTCTATGAACCGCTACATAAAAGTGATGTGAAATTACAAAAAAATATTAAATTAGGGGGGCACTCCATACATGTAACCGGTGGATGAAAAAAAAAAAATTCAACGCACATAGTCGTGTGGGGTATCGGTGGATAGGCCTTTAAAAATGATATGGAGGTTTCTAAAAACATGTCCATTTAAGTCAAGCATTGGTGAGATATTAACTGTCAAAGTTATAGAAAGTGTGTCCCCCCCCCCTCTAACTTCCAAACTATAAAGTTTAAAATTCTGAAAAAATTGAGGTGGTGTGCATTGCACGATTTTTGGTTTGAACAATATAGGTATTACGGTTTTTGAGTTTTCCCTTAAAAACCGTCTTTCCCCACCAAAAAGGTCGTAAGTGCCGTGAGTTCCTTATGAAGATACAACTTTATTAGATTCAATTTATTGGATAAAGATTTTAAATGTGGACTTAGTAGGTGTTGGTACGGATCCCTTCATTGTACGTGGTCCGACACGCACTTGGCCGGTTTTTAGTCGTCTAAAATCAAACGTCGTTTTCAGTTTGACCCGTATGTTTGAGTGTAAGTACGTATGTAGGTATGTCTGGATGTCATTTTCGTAATCGGCACACCAAGGAACCACAAAGATGACAACCCTATCGATTTTTGTGAAAAATAAATGTCCTCCGTCTTGGATTTTTTTTTGACTTCAAATTACTACGCTACGCTTCCTACCCGCGACCGTGGTCGCGTGTCTAACGTCAATCACCACACCACGGTCTGTACGCCACATTACAGGCGCCGTGTCCTGCAGCATTGCTCACCTTGAATGCTGCGTATAAGAGGACATAAACCATAATTGTAGGTAATTACCGAGGTAATTAAGCGTCTGTGTATGTAGACATTAAGTACTACCGTGAAACACTGTAGGTACCTACAATGTTGGCCTTGAAAACTTACTCGCGGGTAAATGAAGGGAAAATAACTATAATTGGAATGGGTTAAATTAAACGTTAGTGTTAATTCACGGCGGTTTACCCTCAGCGCTTGTTAGGTCACTCAAACGCCATGATGCCCGAACATGGGAGTCCCTATAGAAATAGGTCATTATAAGGTCATTTCAACCGCCTCCGTTACGTGTACAAGTTTTTGACGAATTAGCTGTAGATTTTGGTATCATTTCTGAGTTAGTTGGTAGTGGTCCCGTACTTCTTCTACCAAATACCCGAAAACGGCATTAAAATATTTATCAAATTCGACAACATAGTGGGTTAGTATCACCTCGTCTAAAACGCAACTACTTAGTAGAAATAGCAACTGGTCTAAAACCAGCGAACGATCTAAAACGCTGCTGGTGACATTAAGTGACCACAAAAGTGATTTGAACCACGCGCCCAAATAATGATCCAAATGCATGTCAGTAGGTTGATTTTTTGACCTATTTATTGACCTAAGTGTTTGTTTACTGCGACTGTAATACTTAATTAATAAAAAAATACTTTAAAAATTGCTTTTTTGGTATTAGCTATGAGAATATTATACTTAGGTATCATTTGAGGTACATTTTACAAAAAAAATCAACCGATCTCATTTGGAGCCCATTTTTAGTAAGTGTCTTCGGGTAACTTCGAATGTTGGCTAATTCCGAAAATAACAAATCCCAGTCTAACTAAGCGATTTTATAGCATCTCATCATCATCACTATCAAAAAGAAATGTTAAATATTTTTGTTGATGTTTGGTAGTGCACTTAGACAGGAATCTGTTATTTTCGGATTTATCCGACATTCGGAATTACCCGAAGACACCATATGTTCTTAAAATGTGTTTTTTTTTTTAATTTAAAACACGTGACTGAAATGTAATAATGCGATATATTTTATATAAGATATTATAAGAAAGTCCTTTCATTTGATGCCACACACGGTAGGTATTACAACATTTTTCCCCCATACAAAAAAAGATGTCATACTTAACACCTTTCCTTTTTTCGGTGCTACGGGTCAAATTGATTCATATGGCATACCTAAATTCCGATTCCAATTTTCATGCTTTTAACACCATTTGCAGCTTTTTTTGGGGCCGCTAGTACTAATATCCTCCTCCTATCCTGCATTCATAAAAGCGCTAGTTTGAATTTTTATTACTCAATCAAGAAAAAACGCTGGATGAGATTAGCACGGAATATCATTATAAAATATACAGGGTGTTATCCTGTCGAATGCCGAGGCTGCCTCGGCAGTGTGTGTGCACTCCACTCCTCGTGGAGCGCACTGCAGCACGCAAGCGGACAGTAAGTACCTACCTAGGTACTTGAAGTTTAAACTACACTGAATTGAACACTATAAAAAGTCCATGATGGCAAGTGGTATATAGTAGGTACTCAATTTTTTCAGAAGGAACAATATTTTTTTCGGAAAATGTACACTACCAAGAAGAGGTTTTTAGGATTCCGCCATGAAGGTAAATAATCTGTATTTTTCTTTTTTAATAAATATAAGCATTAACTTGCTGAATGTGGGCCTCTTAAATAAGCTCAGAGTTGCTCAGCGTGCGATGGAGAGAGCTATGCTTGGAGTTTCTCTGCGGGACATGATCCGAAACTCGGAGATCCGCAGAAGAACGAGGGTTACCGACATAGCTCAGAGAATCTGCATGTTGAAGTGGCAGTGGGCGGGCCACATTGCTCGTAGAACCGATAACCGTTGGGGAAGAAAGGTTCTCGAGTGGCAGCCTCGCACGGGAAGACGGAGCGTTGGACGGCCTCCCACTAGGTGGACTGATGACTTGGTCAAGGCAGCGGGGAGTCGCTGGATGCGGGTGGCTCGCGACCGTGTGCTGTGGCGCTTCTTGGGGGAGGCCTATATCCAGCAGTGGATGTCTTCCGGCTGAATGATGATGATGATGATGAAGTATTAACTTATTTTTCTGCAAAAAAATATACCTACCTATCCGTACCAGGAGGGTCCAAACGGGGTCCGTTGTCACTCGCGCGTGCGTCTGTCCGTCCGGCGTCTCACACAGGTTTAACAGCCATACCGGTTGGAGCTACAGCAGTCTGCAAATTTACACAGTATAAGCATCTTGTTCACCCGAAGCCATACAAATAGTCAACATTTATTAGTATTTGTTTTTGAGGGGGGCTCTCATACAGCTAAAGGGAGCCGAAAAAAAATGTTAGTCTTACCCCACCCGAGCGGGGTTACAGTTGTTAAGAGATTTTTGAGTAAATCAATACCACATTTTTTGTTACTTTTTCGTTATACTTATTTCGAAAGCATAATTATTATATGATAAACGATGTAATCGTTGGGTAGGGATGTTTGGCAGTGATAGCGTCCCGCACAAGTAATCTAACACAGAAATATTTGGTCCTAAATATTTAAAAAAAAGGTTTTATATTGTATCATTTTAATTCTGCAGTATTTTATGCTGTTATTTATACATGTATATTGTTTTGAAAAAATGACACATCGCCGAGTTTCTTACGCCGGTTCTACTCGAGGCAGAGGTTTATTTTATGAACCGGTGGTAGTTTTTTGACATTCATAAGTGCATGCGTAATGTGCCTAAATTGAAGAATAAATAATTTCATTATCATTTGGGTTTGATACTGCTTCTTTCCAAATTCTTTCGGGTTTCAGCTGACTACATTTTATTACAATAAGTATATTTTACAAAAAAATATATTTGTAAAAGTAAATGCCTTTTACACCGAACAGGCCAATTTATGTCCCCACGGATCATGTGAAATTCAATCTTATGTCAAAGTCATAAGTAACATATGGCAGGTTTCTTGTTATGCACTAACGGATTTGTAAAAAAAACACTGTGAAGTGTTCCGCCGGCTGATGGCCTGCCGGGCGCGTGACACGCGCGTGAGTTGGTCCGCGTGAGCGCGGGCCGCGCACGCGCACGCGCCGCGTCCTGGGCCCGGGGCGGCGACAAGGTCAGCGCTGCCGCTGCAGGGACATAAAAAGAAACTGCTTTTAGCCAGCGTTACGGAGCGTGAAGCCGAGCCGGCGTTACTCAATTATTCAGCGGCCGGCGCCCCGCCGCGCCGCGCGATGCACTCGTTACAATTTTATTTGATGCTGAAAAAGTGCTAATAGGTACACAGGCTCACAATTGCGAATACAGACATTACCTACTCCCCATATTAATTTTATTAAGGGGCTCCACGAGCTATTCATCCATTTTTGACGTTGTGTTGTTATTGCATGTTTATGGCGCAAACGGTTATCGTACCATTTGCTAGAGCCAAATATAAAAAAAAACACTGACTACTTATTTATTACGATTTATTGAAATGTGGTCCAAAAAAGTGCTATTTTCGATACTAGTATGTTGTTTATGTACTTATATATGAATTATACATGTAACTGTTCCTTATTGACGTATCTAACAACGCAAGAGAGATTTTTATTTTTAACTCATCTTCACATAAGTTACTTCCAAAAAACTGGTTTTTTTACCTTAAATCGCCAGTTTGCTGTTATATATATATCTCGAATATTCACATGGTTGTACACTGTTTTATAGACAACTTTTTAAAGAATTTCGTTTCGCAGAAAATGTTTCTCATATTATCATTTTACAGAATAACCGAACACTTGTTAAATAAAAAAATGATATTACAAAATTCATTGAATTGTGTTTCTGTGAAATATGTTTCATTTAAGTAAATAGTAATTGAAACAATAATAGTCGAAATAAAAATATAAGGCCCAAATATTATTTGAAACATTTTCTGTGAAACAAAATTCTATGAAGTCTGCAAAACTAAGGGAAACCCTCGAAGACAGTGTGATAAGCCAGAAAAAACACGAGAAAACGGAGAGTTACAGATCGAAGGTCATTGGGAGCCAAGAGCCCCTTAAGGCGAAGTCGTCCATGCACTTGTGGTAACGTAGCGTGGTGAGTAGTGCGTGGTTAAGGCTCATCTTGTTCGTTAGTATCGAAATAAAGCGTAACTACACGGTCTTAGATTGACGTCCTCGAAACTGAGGTAGAGCGAGAAACCAAGATCATTTCGTTGTATCTTATGGCCTGCATCAATCAGGCAGCGGACTGCCAAGTCTCTGAATGGCTTAAGCATACCTACTTAATTAATTTTACTTCTCATTTCCATCCATGGGAGGAGACCTAAGCTGTTCCCAGTTCCCAGCCTGTCACCTGTGCCTTGGCGTAAAAGCGGCATACTTAATAGGGAACTTTAGATGTAATTAATGATTATGAAACGTATTTCAATGAAAATCATTTAATTATTAATAAGTTTGTTTTTCTTATTTATGACTCAAATGATCGCAACGACGCCAAGTTGTTAGTGTCGTCATACAACTACAAACAGCTGCTGTCAAAACTGTTTTGATATATATATGTACTTAGGTAATTCTTACATGATTTTTATAGCAGTGTGACGTCATACACGTACTGGATCGCGTTTAAGTGCGAAAATTTAAATGAAATTTAAAAAATATTTGAGTATGGATTGCATAATAAGTAAGCAAAAGCTAAAACGTTTAATTTACGATAATGTTAACATATTAAAACAGATTAATATGTAATATAAAATGTCAAGTACCCACAGTAATCTACTTCACTGTTACGTAAGCTGTGGGCGGGCAACACGTGACCCGGGGCGCTACCGCGACAGCAAACGAAGTTTTCCCTCTCTGTCGCACTTGCAAGTTTGCACATAAGTGAGACAGAGAGGGAAAACTTCGTATGTGGTTCGCGGTAGCCCCTCCGCAAGCCGACAGGGGTCAATTCGAAAACAACCACACTTAACACTTACCGTGCTGTCTACACTGACTTTGGGTGTTTCCGGATTAACCGATTGTAAATAATTATGATGAGGCAGAATTGCTCAACGTTCGGCTTTCAACATTATCTAAAGTATACAAATTACAATCAATCTTGAATATTCACGGTGCATACGCTTAAAGTGCCTTCTTTCAACATTAGATTTTTATTATATTATTTATGGAAAACATGATATTACTATATGGCGTTGCATAGATTATAATAGGAGGTTGTCTATAGGGTAATTGTGAATGGTAGGTACGTACTTGCCGAAGCAACTTTGGGCACTTTTAGACCCCTCTACTTTCCCTGTGAGGAAGCTTTTTACTATTCAAAACTACTTTCTAAATTTCCATCAATGTTTACGTAATCTGAATAATCTGATCTAGACCACTGTCTTGAGCTTTCTGAGATCAAACCGTGCTTGTAGTGTGCACTAAGCTAACATTACTACAGATATACTTAAACTTCGGTCTATCTTCCAGGACCGACGCCCCTCCTTTTAACCGCTGGGACACTTACGGCCCTTAATGACCTAACTATGTGTCTGATCGTTTGGAAAGGCATGCCTCTAAGACGTGCTCAAATACTTAGGCGTTATTCCCAGGATCCCAGGGAAGTAGATTGAGTGGGATTCAGCGAGACATGGAAGAGTTAGGCCGTGTATACTACTCATATGGATAGAAGCGGTGACATCATATTAAATTTATTCTTAAAGAATTGGTACAAATGGGGTTGGTGAAATAGGAATCCATCAAATCCCATCGTAACGTGTGTTGCAGAGAGGAGAGGGGCGCTTGCGCGGGGCATGTGAGCGCGCGGGCGCAGCCGCGGCATGCCGGGCGGGCGCCGGGGGCTCGTCGCCCCGCAGAACACCTTCCTCGAGAACATCATCCGCCGCTCGTCTTCGCAGCGTCAGTATTCACACACCTTACACTTACACACAAGAGCGGCAATCCGGCCGTCAAACACAACACCTACAATTCCAAAGTTGAGTTTGGTTGGATCAGTCTAGATCTGTGGCCCATGCAGGTTACAAAGCACACACCGAATCGTATGCTCGGGGAAATGTTGGTGAGAAGTGCGGTGAGGTGACGGTACGTGAACACTTGTTGCGACGCACAGTAACGAGCACGACGAAACCTCTCCCGTACCCTCGCCGTCCGAACGGGCGACATGAACTTACGATTACGTCGCTGTAGACGACGGAGCACGTTCGTAGCGCGTCGGCCAAACAGCCGAAAAATAAAATAACGATAATGTTACAGCAGACAGCAGCTTCCTGCTGGCCAACGCGCAGATAGTGGACTACCCCATCGTGTACTGCAACGAGACCTTCTGCAAGATGAGCGGCTACAATCGCGCGGAGGTACAACTCACTTATTATATTTTACCTAATAACATAGGTACCTAACTTTAAGATAGCTACTTATGATTTCGATTGTGCCTATGCTCTTGATTGTTTGTTCGGCAGGTGATGCAGAAATCATGCCGCTGCGCTTGGATGTACGGCGAGCTGACGGAGAAGGAGGCGGTGGAGCGCGTGGACCGCGCGCTCGACCACCACCTCGCGGACCAGTTCGAGATCCTGCTCTACAAGAAGAACCGTGAGTGGCTCCAGTCGGTCCGCGTGTTGAGGGCGAGTGACGGAGGAGGCGGCGGGGCGCGAGGACCGCGCGCTCGACCACCACCTCGCGGACCAGTTCGAGATCCTGCTCTACAAGAAGAACCGTGAGTGGCTCCAGTCGGTGCGCGTGTTGAGGGCGAGTGACGGAGGAGGCGGCGGGGCGCGTGGACCGCGCGCTCGACCACCACCTCGCGGACCAGTTCGAGATCCTGCTCTACAAGAAGAACCGTGAGTGGCTCCAGTCGGTCCGCATGTTGAGGGCGAGTGACGGAGGAGGCGGCGGGGCGCGAGGACCGCGCGCTCGACCACCACCTCGCGGACCAGTTCGAGATCCTGCTCTACAAGAAGAACCGTGAGTGGCTCCAGTCGGTCCGCGTGTTGTGGGCGAGTGACGGAGGAGGCGGCGGGGCGCGAGGACCGCGCGCTCGACCACCACCTCGCGGACCAGTTCGAGATCCTGCTCTACAAGAAGAACCGTGAGTGGCTCCAGTCGGTGCGCGTGTTGAGGGCGAGTGACGGAGGAGGCGGCGGGGCGCGTGGACCGCGCGCTCGACCACCACCTCGCGGACCAGTTCGAGATCCTGCTCTACAAGAAGAACCGTGAGTGGCTCCAGTCGGTCCGCGTGTTGTGGGCGAGTGACGGAGGAGGCGGCGGGGCGCGTGGACCGCGCGCTCGACCACCACCTCGCGGACCAGTTCGAGATCCTGCTCTACAAGAAGAACCGTGAGTGGCTCCAGTCGGTCCGCGTGTTGAGGGCGAGTGACGGAGGAGGCGGCGGGGCGCGTGGACCGCGCGCTCGACCACCACCTCGCGGACCAGTTCGAGATCCTGCTCTACAAGAAGAACCGTGAGTGGCTCCAGTCGGTCCGCGTGTTGTGGGCGAGTGGCGGAGGAGGCGGCGGGGCGCGTGGACAGCGCGCTCGACCACCACCTCGCGGACCAGTTCGAGATCCTGCTCTACAAGAAGAACCGTGAGTGGCTCCAGTCGGTCCGCGTGTTGTGGGCGAGTGGCGGAGGAGGCGGCGGGGCGCGTGGACCGCGCGCTCGACCACCACCTCGCGGACCAGTTCGAGATCCTGCTCTACAAGAAGAACCGTGAGTGGCTCCAGTCGGTCCGCGTGTTGAGGGCGAGTGACGGAGGAGGCGGCGGGGCGCGTGGTCCGCGCGCTCGACCACCACCTCGCGGACCAGTTCGAGATCCTGCTCTACAAGAAGAACCGTGAGTGGCTCCAGTCGGTCCGCGTGTTGTGGGCGAGTGGCGGAGGAGGCGGCGGGGCGCGTGGACCGCGCGCTCGACCACCACCTCGCGGACCAGTTCGAGATCCTGCTCTACAAGAAGAACCGTGAGTGGCTCCAGTCGGTCCGCGTGTTGTGGGCGAGTGACGGAGGAGGCGGCGGGGCGCGTGGACCGCGCGCTCGACCACCACCTCGCGGACCAGTTCGAGATCCTGCTCTACAAGAAGAACCGTGAGTGGCTCCAGTCGGTCCGCGTGTTGTGGGCGAGTGGCGGAGGAGGCGGCGGGGCGCGTGGACCGCGCGCTCGACCACCACCTCGCGGACCAGTTCGAGATCCTGCTCTACAAGAAGAACCGTGAGTGGCTCCAGTCGGTCCGCGTGTTGAGGGCGAGTGACGGAGGAGGCGGCGGGGCGCGTGGTCCGCGCGCTCGACCACCACCTCGCGGACCAGTTCGAGATCCTGCTCTACAAGAAGAACCGTGAGTGGCTCCAGTCGGTCCGCGTGTTGAGGGCGAGTGACGGAGGAGGCGGCGGGGCGCGTGGACCGCGCGCTCGACCACCACCTCGCGGACCAGTTCGAGATCCTGCTCTACAAGAAGAACCGTGAGTGGCTCCAGTCGGTCCGCGTGCTGTGGGCGAGTGACGGAGGAGGCGGCGGAGCGCGTGGACCGCTATAAGGAACACTCGTCATTAAATAGATAAATAGAAGAAAACTCATGTAAAAACTCAATTCTTGCCGATCAAACCTTAATCGACACTAAGGGTTGATGTGCCACCATAAGGCCACTACTTTACTTTGCATTGATTTTTTGGAGCATCGGAGTGTGACTTGATCATAAACAGTAATTAACTTAGTAGGTAATCATTATAATCTGCTTTTCTTAATTTATATTAAAATTTAAGTTAAAAAGATAGCTTAGGAGCAACCAATTTTTAAAAACCTGTTTTACTAAAGAGGGTAGATACGTGCCTAAATGTGAAGTGCGATATCTATGCCTCATCAAAGCACAAACAAAGTTACACTTAAGCCGCTAAACCCAATTCCTGCGTAAAATGTACGAATGGCCAGTTACCCGTGTCTTCGTCGGACCCAATCAGCCGCGTGCCGTTGTTTATGCAGGCCCGTTAATAAATAAACTGCCCCCACCGCCCCCACCCCGGGACTTGCTGCAGTCTGATTAAATTTGTCCGTACCGTTTCGCATTTTATTTTATTACGTGTCTTTGGAATGTCACGTCAGTAAAACGTGGTTAACTGTAAAACGCGATGAAGCTGCCGCGCCGGTGTCCGGCCGGGGACCGGGGGCCGCGCATTAAGTACATTATGTGCTGTTTGCGGAACAAACGCGCCGCTTCCGGCTCTCAATGGATTTCCATATTATAAATGTATGTGGCCGCACTGTTGCACCACAGGCTGGTGAGGTTTAGACAGAAAAAATAATGTTCTGTCTAGTCAAAAGAAATTGTCATTGAATTGGATTTTCGGTCGCAGCTAGTTCTGAGATTTCTTATATTTTATAACTCAGTGACAAAAACAAATATACCAATTTTTTCCTACCCGGCATTTTATTCGATACCAACGAAAGGATTGAGCACGCAACCTACATACAGTGGGCACAGGGGGACCCGAGCGCCCAGGCCGGCGCCTCCATATGGACTTCCCTTCATCCCCCATATGTAGATTTGCCGCAGTTCGTTGAGCATTTGTTTTACTACTTAAGACAAATAACTGGTTCAGTATTTACACTTACAACAACACTGACCACTGAATTGCACCTGTTTGTCACAAATCAATGTTCGCTCTCGAGGATAATGACTAGTGTGTGTCTGTACTGGCTATTTGTAGCTGTAAGTATGCCCACACGGCGGGACCTCCGGCAATGCCTCGGTCAGGCGCCGCCGCCGCGCGAGCCTGTATTATCTGAAGCCTAAGCAGTGTAGGTCAGGTGCACCAGCGATCCGACAAAGATTTCTGCGTACCTATACCGACTTGCAGAGCTATTATTAAATCTTTTCTTGAGTAAATGACTCATTTTGATTGCTTTTAAATAAATAAACTATTAAAGGACAATCTTCCAAAATCGAAGTAGCCCTATAGTAAGCATAATGGTTACCTATCTGAAACACTAAAACGTTTGTCCGATTTCGTTTCGGCAAACACTATTTGGCAAAAGTTGCTCCCTGCCGAGGTTGAGTGTATAAATTTTTAAAGGGTCGGCAACGCGCATGTGACAGCCCAGGAGTTGCAAGCGTCCATAGACTACGGTGACCGCTAACCATCAGGCGGGCCGTACGCTTGTTTGCCACCGACGTGGTATAGAAAAAAAAACTTTTTTTAGTAGTAAACAAGGAACCCTTATAGTTTCGCCATGTCCGTCCGTCCCCCGCATTTCTCAGTAACCGTTAGTACTAGAAAGCTAAATTAATTAATAATTTAAATTAATTAATTTGGCATAAGTATTTGGTATCAATGACGCCGACAAAACGGTAGAATAAAATTATAAAAATTTTTTTTTTAGGGTACCTCCCCTACATGTAAAGTGGTGGTGCAATTTTTTTTTCTTCCAAACCCCATCGTGTGGGGTATCGTTGGATAGCTTTTTTAAAAATATTATAAGATTTCTAAAAGCATTTTTTGATTCAAGAATCGGTTGGCGTGATATTAAGCTTTGAAGTGATAATTTTGCTATGGTCAAGTGTCCCCCCCCCCCCCTGCCAGCTAAACGGTGGCTATGAATTTAAAAGGAAAACTATCACAGCTAAGTAGACATTACCGTGAAGGGCAAAAATATATATACAACACAACATCTCAAAAAAGTACATCATCAGTACTAAGATCAGTAAAAACCCTTCTACGGGTCCGTAATTCCGCATATGAAGGCGGTGAAGTGATGGACGGGCAACTACGGAACCCTACACTGTGCGTGGCCCGACACGCACTTGGCCGGTTTTTTTTGTTTGTCGGAATGCTCCCTTCGAATGTTAACCGTTGGTCATTTATGCTATTTTTTTTTTATTTGTTTGACAAATCCATCATTCCCAATTATTGATTTGCTCGCAATGTCATTATTCCGATGTAACGATTTGGTTGGTAAACTGTTCGTATTTTATTAGAATAGAATTATAAGAGATATGCATTTGAAACTTTATATGTTTAATAAGTCCACTATTGACATCATATCCGGAGAATTTTGATTATCTGGTATAATCCAAACCGAAGTTATGAGGGATCAAAAAAACGACAGGACGCTTCGAGAAAGGGTAGGTAGTGCCCTTGTGCTTTCTTGGCTTGGCTCGTCTTGGCAGATCTTGAGATTTAGTCACTTGAGCTGGATTTGAGGATTATGAGGCCCATGGGCCAGGTTGCAGTGACATTCATTAATGTTGGAGAAGCCATTATAACTATCACTCCTACATAGTATAAGACAAAGTCGCTTTCTCTGTCCCTATATCCCTATGTATGCTTAAATCTTTAAAACTACGCAACGGATTTTGATGCGGTTTTTTTAATAGATAGAGTGATTGAAGAGGAAGGTTTATATGTGATAATCCACATCGAAAGGGACCTTATGGCGGCCGGCACTTACGCCTTTATTGCCGCTGTTCCAATACAATAGTGAATAGGTGTAACGTAAGCGCGTGCCGCCATAAGGTCCCTTTCGATGTGGATTATCACATATGTATAATAACATCCATTAAATAGTGCATCAGTGCGAAGACGGGGCGGGTCGCTAGTATACTAATATCACGTGGAATTGAGTTAAGAATCAAAGTATGTAGGCAGACAGGCGGGTGGCGGGTGGGTGGCGCGTCTGTACGAGCGCGTAACGTGTTGCAGCAACGTTGTTACAGTGGCTGTAGCAGGTGGGTGTTGCAGGCACGCCGCTGTGGCTGCTGGTGCACGTGGCGCCGATCCGCAACGAGCGCGAGCTGGTGGTGCTGTTCCTGCTCACGTTCCGCGACATCACGGCGCTCAAGCAGCCCATCGACCAGGACGACCCCAAAGGAGGTAACGTCGACCCGCTCGGGTGGGCGAAGCCCGGCAGCGGTGCCTCGGGCACGTGAGAGGCCGCGCTCCGGCGGATACCATGTATATGTCATATATGTGCGGCGGCCACAACCACGTCAGGTTGTGGCCGAAATGAAACATAATCCGTGACATAGTTGACTAAGTATTTGATATAATAATAATAATATTTATTTAATCAGACAACATAGGTCCATCGAGTCGTTAGTGATTAGTTACTTATCCTATGTTAGTTTTACAAATTAATTAATTAACATAATAGGCTGAGCGGGTTCAGCCTCAGGGTTTATTAGTCTCGCCATCCAGTGCCTTTGCAGGACACTATCAGTCCGATCCGCTAACACCCTCAGGATGCAATTGGGACCGTTCTGGATTCTGCTCCTGAATGATGCCATTTTTTTGCGCATTATGGCATGAAATCCATCCACGCGAGCATCGGCAAACATGCTTGACGCGATGCAGAATCTAGGCAGACCCAAAAGCATCCTAAACATGTATGTGTGTGATATTATAATCAACCAGTTTTTGTCCAACATACCTTTTTAAATTTTGCAAAGTGATGGTTGTCGTTACCTAAGTACCTATGTAGGTAATTTTTTATTCATCTTGCTAAAAACAATATCACCTACCCATTAAAGGCCTTATATAGTCGTAGAATAGAACAGAAAAAGCTTTATTTCGAATTTTACACTTAATAAATAGTACATTTACATTTAACGCTAAGTATGTTAAAATTCAGGTTTAATGTGAAAAAGGAGTTCACTCAGCGTGATGTCGATCCGCAGAAGATGAAACCACGCTGATATTCTGTGTACCCCCGTGTGGTGCACCACAGAACTGCACGTTTCATAATTGCTATTACGCACTCCGCGATAACTACTTAAAACTGCATGCGTCATCGTAAATTCACATTTGACCACGGATGAGTAACTCATCCTTCAAATAAAAATCGGTTCCCATTAAGCGTTCAAGCTGTTGCTTAAGAAGAGACCCGCCTATTTCACAAAAATGTAGATTTTGGCCGACTGTTGATTAACTATAGGTAGTCACTAAGTGCATTTACTTAGTGTTGATATCAGCCCTAAAAATAAACGGGAAATTGAATTAATTGATCAAAAACGGGTATACAAAGTCCCTAAATGAGATGTACATTTATCAATAAAGATCTGAATCTGAATCTGAAAAACCTAAAATTACCTTCTATTAGTTATATCAACTAATTATTCTAATATTCTATTTTCACCATCAGCAGATTCTGCCGCCTTAAATATTTGCCCCTTACCCAAATCGGTTTGTTAAACCTGCTGATGGAATTTTTAACTGGTGATAACTTACTAGATTTTCAGACGTAGGTAATTGAGGTAAGTGATCGCTGCCCCAATATTACAGGGTTCTATGTTTCAATTTCAACCAGTTTTAAATTGAACCTTGTCATAGTGATACAAAGTTTAATATTGACTACTCCAAAAATGTATCATAGAACTGTGTAATATTGAGGCAGCGTGTTGTTGGGCAGGGGGAGGGGGAGGGGGAGGGGGAGTGGTGGTGGTGGTGGTGGTAACGGTGGCGGCGGTGTTGCGTGTTGCAGCGGGGCTGTCGAAGTTCGCGAAGCTGGCGCGCTCGGTGACGCGCTCGCGCAGCGTGCTGGTGTCGGCGCTGCCGGCGCTCAAGGAGCCGCAGCGGCAGAGCCACCTCGCGCATGTCAGTACACAACCGCACCATGTACGCGCCCGCTCGCACTTCTATATCTATACTCTCTCTGTATTCTAGTTTCTCTCTGCGCTCGCGACGCTGCTCGCTATCCGCTATCCGAGGGCCGGCAATGTAAATAAAATCACAAGGAAGAACCTCTGACACTTTCACTTCTCACTTCACGTCGCCAAATCACCCAATACTTCAACTCAACATATATTCATATGTCTTGTATTGTACCTGCTATTAAAACTTGAGTTCCTCGGGTTGGCTGCTGAATGTAAATATGCGTAATAGACGGCGGCGCGAGCGCCTCACCTCTCTTCTACTCGTGTAGTTAGATGGTGCACGACTGGTAGAGTAGCCTGGGTAACCCGGCGCCTGGTGTCGGCGGCTCCGGCGTGACGTGCGTGTGTTGCAGGTGATGTCGCTGTCGGGCGACGTGCTGCCTCAGTACCGGCAGGAGGCGCCCAAGACGCCGCCGCACATCCTGCTGCACTACTGCGCCTTCAAGGCCATCTGGGACTGGATCATCCTGTGTCTCACCTTCTACACGGCCATCATGGTGCCGTACAACGTGGCCTTCAAGAACAAGACCAGCGAGGACGTGTCGCTGCTCGTGATCGACTCCATAGTGGACGTGGTGTTCTTCATCGACATCGTGCTCAACTTCCACACGACGTTCGTGGGCGCGGGCGGCGAGGTGGTCAGCGACCCCAAGGTCATCCGCAAGAACTACTTCAAGTCGTGGTTCCTCATCGACCTGCTGTCGTGCCTGCCCTACGACGTGTTCAACGCGTTCGACCACGACGAGGACGTGAGTGTGCCTGCCGGTGTCGTGTGTGTGCATGCTCGGTGTGTGTGGCGTGTGGGGAGGCATGTGCAGGTATGCGCAGGTATAAGAGGCGTGTGTGTGTGTGCAGGGCATCGGCAGCCTGTTCTCGGCGCTGAAGGTGGTGCGCCTGCTGCGGCTCGGGCGCGTGGTGCGCAAGCTGGACCGGTACCTGGAGTACGGCGCGGCCATGCTGATCCTCCTGCTGTGTTTCTACATGCTGGTGGCGCACTGGCTGGCGTGCGTGTGGTACAGCATCGGCCGCTCCGACGCCGACTCGGGCCTGCAGTACTCGTGGCTGTGGAAGCTGGCCAACGTGACGCAGACGCCGTACTCCTACGTGTGGTCCAACGAGTCGGACGGGCCCGAGCTGGTCAACGGGCCCTCGCGCAAGACCATGTACGTGACCGCGCTCTACTTCACCATGACCTGCATGACCTCCGTGGGCTTCGGCAACGTGGCCGCCGAGACCGATAACGAGAAGATCTTCACCATCTGCATGATGATTGTAGCAGGTGCCGGACTCTTCTGTTATTAGCCGGAGCACTCTCCCCGCCCCGCGCGGCCCCCGCGCAGCTCACTCTGCGTCGGGCGCCGCGCCTCCCGCCCTCCCGCCCTCACCTACCGCTCACCTCACACTTCTGAACTTGTTATATTTCAATACGACTCGATCTATCACTTATCTGTTATTTTGTGTTTCCGTATATTCTTTTGTCGATTCGCTAGCCGTTTTGTTTGTTTTCCAGTCGCACACGTGTGGTGTGTCGAGCACCGCTAGCCGCCCGTCCACTCGGCGTACGTATTATTTTGTGTCGGTGTTTATTTGTCGCGTTGAGTTTGTGTTTGAGTTGTCCCGTCGCGCCGTCCCCTCCCGTCCCCGTGCAGGCCCACGAAGCGTCGCGGCGCGTCACCTGCGTGGTCGGAGCGCCCGTGCGCCGCGCCGCGCCCGCCCGAGCCCGAGCCCGAGCCCGAGCCCGAGCCCGCGCGAGCGTCTCGCAACCGGCGCCGTCCCGGCACCCGCCGATGATGCTCGCCCGAAACGAGAAAGACTAAACATCAATGCTTCCTTGAATAATTGCATGCGACTTTACCTACCCAGGCGAATGTTGATGCTTATCTTCGTCTTTTCGGTCGAGTGAGGAGGGTGAAGGCGAGTGATGCGATGATTAGGTAGACTAGCTCGGCGGCGACGGCGGGCGCGGCGGCGGCGCGGCAGCGGACGCGCGGTAACGCGTCGGCCGCGGGCCGCCGGCGCCGCCGCGAGCCCGGCGGCGGCGGCGGCGCCGGCGCGCCCGCGGCGTGGTGAGGTGTGTGTGTGTGAGCGAGCAGGCACTGAGCCGGAGTGTCCGCAGCGCTGCTGTACGCGACCATCTTCGGGCACGTCACCACCATCATACAGCAGATGACGTCGGCGACCGCCAAGTACCACGACATGCTCAACAACGTGCGCGAGTTCATGAAGCTGCACGAGGTCCCCAAGGCGCTCAGCGAGCGCGTGATGGACTACGTCGTCTCCACGTGGGCCATGACCAAGGGGCTCGACACGGACAAGGTGAGTAGCGGCTCGAGTGATCGCACGAGTTTACCATGTGGCTTGAATAAGAGCGCGAGGCGTCGTGTTGGGCCGACAGGTGCTGAACTACTGCCCGAAGGACATGAAGGCGGATATCTGCGTGCACCTGAACCGCAAGGTGTTCAACGAGCACCCCGCCTTCCGGCTGGCGAGCGACGGCTGCCTGCGCGCGCTGGCCATGCACTTCCACATGTCGCACTCGGCGCCCGGCGACCTGCTCTACCACACGGGCGAGTCCATCGACTCGTTGTGCTTCATCGTCACCGGCAGCCTCGAAGTCATCCAGGACGACGAGGTCGTCGCCATCCTCGGTGAGTTTTTAATAATTAAACTCAGTAGAAACCTCGACACGACATGTCCTTTAATCACTTGTCAATCTCTGGTGACCATTGTAAAGTTGGTAAAATAGGAGCTTGGAAGATTTTCACAAAGAAATTCTACCTACATCTCCGTAGTCAGAGACATCCTGTAATAAAATCAGTGATCATGTAAAGAAAAAAACGCTTCGTATTGAAACGGCTGTAGGTAACGTATCTACACGTCAGTGGCGAAGAGTCCATACAACTCGATTCCCACCGGCTTGCCTAATTTTCAGCCACCATATACGGCTCATGAAGAATAAGAAAGGCAAATTATTACCGGCTTCCCTGAAAAAAATTTTGACGCGCCGCCCCTGCTACACGTTACCAACAGCCGTTGATCTAGAGCAATGTCCTCCTTTCCCCCGGGCTCGTGCATCGCCGTTCCCCGCGGGCAGGCAAGGGCGACGTGTTCGGCGACTCGTTCTGGAAGGACAGCGCCGTGGGCCAGTCGGCGGCCAACGTGCGCGCGCTCACCTACTGCGACCTGCACACCATCAAGCGCGACCGCCTGCTCGAGGTGCTCGACTTCTACCAGGCCTTCGCCAACAGCTTCGCGCGCAACCTCACGCTCACCTACAACCTGCGGCACCGGCTCATCTTCCGCAAGGTGGCGGACGTGCGGCGCGAGCGCGAGCTCATGGAGCGGCGCAAGCGCGAGCCGCAGCTCGAGCAGGCGCAGGACCACCTCGTGCGCAAGATCTTTTCGCGGTTCCGGCGCGAGCGCAGCGTGGCGGCCGCGCCCGCGCCGGCGCCGCGCCCGTCGCTCGCGCCCGCGCCCGCCGGCGACGCCGAGCGCGGCGACGGCGCCACGCCCGCGGCGCCGCCCGCGCCCGCCGCCGCCGCCGCCGCCGCGCGCGGCAAGTGGGGCCGCCTGCTGGCCGGCGGCTCGCTGGACGCGGGCGACGCCCCGCGCGCCTCCTTCACGCGCAGCCTGAGCGCGCGCGACCGCCCCGGGCCCCCCGCCGCCGCCGCCGCCGCCGCCACCGCCGCTCCCACCCCCGCCCCCGCGCCGGTCCCTACCGCCGCGACGACTGCTCCCGTTTCCACCTTATCCTTTAAAGTGAGTATGAAGATGTCTAATATATTATATAGTGTTTAGTAGCTCTACATAAACAAGATAGTAGCAGGCTAATAGTGGATAGAATAACCGTCCTTACCTACATTAAGTACTACCGCAAACTTGTTCGGGCACAGGCGACATTTGCGAAGGCGCGATCGGCGAGCGCGCTCAGTGCCTTAGGAGGGAGCGGCGGCGGCGGGCGGCAGGACACGATCGAGGAGGAGCTGGAAGAGCGCCGCCCGGCGCCCGCGCCCGCGCCCGCGCCCGCTCCCGCTCCTGCTCCCGCGCCCGCGCCTGCGCCGGCACCATCGGCGTCGGCGGTAGCGGCGGCGTCCGCGCACGAAGCGGCGTTAGCGGAATTACGGCGTGACGTTAGGACAGAAGTGCAGCGGCTACAGCAAAAGGCAAGTTTCGAACTAGATGCGTTTGCTGTCTGCTCACTCCTGATTAGAAAAAGTTCAGAACGGTTTTATTCATTCATTACACAAGTTAAATATAAAACTTAATTAACCATTAGTCTTACTATTACATATTGGATCAGACAAACATCTAAGGACTAGTGTGCAGTCAGCCCAGGACCGAAGCCTGTGTTAGTGCTAGTTACATATTTATTGCGGGACTTTAGTTTGAGAGAGCGATCGGGTTCTTTATGATTGTGTAGATATGACCATATTAAAATTAAAGTTAATGATGGGTCACTTTTAAGGGATTTTACCACTCTTTAGCAGCTCATAACGATGGAAAGGAAAAGGTGGACCTTGCTTGCTTGTTGTTGGAAGGTGGTGGTGGTTTCTTTTCCGTAGTAAACAAGGAACCCTTATAGTTTCGCCATGTCCGTCCGTCCATCCCCCGCTTTTCTCAGTAACCCTTAGTACTAGAAAGCTGTAATTTAGCATGAGTATACATATCAATGACGCTGACAAAACGGTAGAATAAAATCATAAAAAATTTTTTTTTTAGGGTACCTCCCCTACTTACAAGTGGTGGTGCAATTTTTTTATCGTTGGATAGCTCTTTCAAAAATATTATAAGGTTTATAAAAGCATTTTTTGATTCAAGAATCGGTTGGCGTGATATTAAGCTTTGAAGTGATAATTCTTGCTATGGTCAAGTGTGAGATATGTTGAGATTGGCTGAGGGATGATTGGAGGTTCTAAGTGAAACCAGACATAGTAACACCGAAGATGTTGTATTCTCGGTAAAGTTTAAAAAAAGAACAAGGTATATCTAAACGTACGGTACTTATAGCTAGTTATTGCTTACATGCTATTTTACTCAATTACGTGCGTCACATGTCGCAGGGCGTAACGATGAGTTACCGTTATTGTGTTAATTAGGCGTATAGTACAAGTGTCCTCCCCCCCCTGCCAGGTAAACGGTGGCTACTAGGCATGTAAAAAAAAATCATGGTAGTAGTATATACGACGAATTTAAAAGGCAAACTATCACAGCTAAGTAGACATTACCGTAAGGGCAAAAATAGGTATACAATACAACATCTCAAAAAAGTAAATCATCAGTACTAAGATCAGTAAAAACCCTTCTTTATTCATCTCCATGGTGACCAAATTCAGTGTTGGAATGACTATTAACCCGTGTCCACAGTTGGGCCGCGTGGAGGAGCTGCTGACGGCGCTGGCGACGCGGCTCGGCGCCGACGCCGACGCCGACGAGCGCGCGCCCGCCGACGCCGCACAAGCGAGGAAACGACGGTCGAAGGTATGTACCGAAAACGAGGTGTTATAAATGTAGGTAGTACGTACACAGGTACTTACCTACCTACTTTAAACTTTATGTCAAGGTCAAAGATATGTATACACCACAAAGTGACAAAAAGCGTAGTCATCTAAATGGTTATAAGTTAGGCTACATAAAAATATACATAAATTAGTATACATAATTTGAGAGATAAATATGTATACAACAGTTGCAAAAATATGTCCCTATTTATAAAACCATAAACTAAGAAACACCATAAAGTTCCAAAATATATATATATATTATTAACCATAATTATATATCCAACCTGATAATCAAAATTATGACAACAATAAGAATTACATAAACACAACTCTATTATCTGCCCCCCATACTAATAATTAAATATATTTACCTATCCTATAGAATTCGTTTTCAATAATATAGTGATGTTCATTTTTAGTATAAGGGGCCAGACGGTCAGTAATTGACGATTTATCAATTTTATGCATAAAAGTACGAGTTAAAAATCACGTAGCTAATGAGATCTAAAAAATAAAATAAAATATATATAAAACAAAAATGCAAAAAACCATCATGTTGCAGGATTGGAACGCGGGACAGCATGTGACTTAACAATTACACTATTTGCTGAGCCACGGAACCACGGTAACCGATGACTATAAGGACGAAATATTGATATGCATTACTTAAATTCTTTAAGCTGACAGTTTCAATATTGACAATACTGACGACCGGTTTAGCCTAGTGGGTAGTGCACCTGCCTGTGAAGCTGACGGTCCTGGGTTCGAATCCCGGTCAGGGCAAATATTTGTGTGATGAGCATGAATATTTGTTTCTGAGTCTTGGATGTTTTCTATGTATTTAAGTATTTATATCTATTAAATATATCGTCGTCTAGTTCCCATAACACAAGCCTTCTTGAGCTTACTGTGGGGCTAGTTCGATTTGTGTAAGATTGTCCTCTAATATTTATTATTATTATTATTATTATATTGCAAAATATTGATAAAAACACGCAATGCCAATAACGACGTGACAGCCTGACAGGTTATCACATGAGACAAACATATGCGATGACAAGTCTGCACTGCTTTCGTGAATTGTCAAAATATTCCATATAAATTAGTTTCGTATGACAAAATGATAAAGCTGATTTTCGCAGATTAATATTTTGTATACATATTTCTGTAGCAGTTACAGAATCTATATTTAATGACATAAACATAAGTACAATATATTGCAACATTTGCAGGATACTAATTATGTAACTTTAATTGTATACAAGTTTTTGAACTCTACTTATACAATTTTATGTGGCCATTGAAGTTTGCATATTTATTAGTATTTGTATGGGTATATATCTTTTGAACTTTTTATGATTACTTGTTTTTTTTCACTTTACTTGCATATATATCTTTGACCTTGACTGTACAATAGAACTTTTATCTCACGAATACGGGGGAGTCTTGGCTGTGTGTTGAGCTATACGTCGGTACAACTACGACTAACTCGCGCTCGTGAGATAAAGGTAGGTATCTACTGTAACTTGTCGTCTTTGTCTTTATATACCACCTCCATCTCCTCAAATCGTGGCGGGGCGTGTTCCAGGCGCGGAGCAAGGGCGCAGCGCCGTCGGTGCCGACGCCGACGACGCCGGGCAGCCCGCCAGGCGCGCCGGGCTCGGCGGGCTCGGCGGGCACGGCGGGCTCGGCCGGCTCGGTGGGATCGGCGGGCGCCGCTCAGCGCCGGCGCGATTTCGTGTAGCGCGCCGCGCCCGGCGCCGGCCCCGCGCCGCGCCGGGCCTCGGCTCCGGCCCGGGACACTCCGCTCTAAACTGTCCCCGATACGATCACAATTGTCAATTTTGTGACGTAATGAATACGATTGCAATTGATCGTCTCGGTTGCGATTTACGTAATTGATGCTAATTTGGAACGAAGTCGTTTTTACATTTAGATAATTCAAAACAACGAGCATTACTCTCTCTCTCTTCCTCTCGAATTCTTATGCAAGAAGCAATGGAGGTTAGACACATTAACGTGCCGACAGCTGCATCACAGTGGCACTTGAATTGTAGCTATCAATAACGTAGATACACGGACAATTGCGTTGATCGTGTCCGGGCCCCTTAGCGACCTGGTGATACCGACTGTAGGTTAGGAACTGTCCGCTCGCGGCGGCGGCGCCGGCCCGCGCTCCGCCGAGCGAGCGAGCGCCAAACGATCATTGCATATCTAACACTCTGTGATGTCAAGGTTCACGTTCGTTTCTCTTGTGCTAATACTTGTGCTGGCAGGCCGTTTGGCGAGAGCCACGCCAGTAGCGCGCGGGGCGGGCCACTCGAGCCGCTCGGTCCACTCGGGCCACTCGAGCCGCTCGGTCCACTCGGGCCACTCGAGCCGCTCGGTCCACTCGGGCCACTCGGGCCAGACCACTCGGGCCGCCGCGAGCCGCAGGAGCGCCGCTTGCCGCCTTAGTCGCCGGCTGATATTACTAGATCTAGGATATTGTTGACATTCTAAGAGTTTGTATAAAGGTATATGTAAGTGACGACTATTAGACCCACACGTTTTAAAGCAATAAGATCCCCACGTTTGTTTCTTCTCTCTTTTATCTAAGTAACTACATATAGTACACGACCGACCAAGAACTTTTGTATCGACGGCATCAACTATTGATAATCTGTACGAGGCTAATATTTTGTACACGCTTGGAAAATATTTTATTGTTACACTTATTGAAAAAAGTAGATATTTATATGTTAGCCGCGTCGTCCGCGTCGCCGTCTCGCCGGGCCGATACTAGGTAACTGTTTCACTAATCTTAGATAGATTAGTAACATTACCAACAGTTACTAAATGCAAAATAACTAAGTAAGTATGTTACTCAGTTTGTATCTCTTATATACCTTTTCAACCTCGGCTAAAGTGCTTCATTTTCACTTGTATTCTAATACAAATAAATAAAACAAAAAAATATGACAGGTGTTCAGTAGCCCTATCAGCTGTCCACGGACTATCCTCGGGTTTTAGAAACAACCTGTAGAATATACGTAGGCAGCAGAATGCTTATTTAATTACATAACCTTACTGGCCCAGCCTAAACAAATGTGCGGATTCAATCTAATAGTTAATTCAAACAAATGTTTTTCTGCGGCAAAGTCCTGCTCGTAACCATCCGCGGCCATTCGAGTTATAAGCTGCTGTGTGTATAAGATGATAGCTATCAGACAAATAATTCCATTATAATAATACAATACCTACGCATACACCTCCGTAATGTCAGAACAGAGCCTGACAAGAGTTCGGAGCGGGCGAGTCGGCGGCCGCGCCGGCGCGGCGTGTTAGTGCTCTCTTGTTAATGTTTGTAAAGTTTATAGCGCCGCGCGCCGGTCGGCTGGTCCGGTCCGGTCCGGTCCGGCCCGGTCCGGCGGCCCGGCCGCGGCGCCGGGTGCGCGCCCTCTACGCATGACGTCACATCGGCAGACGAACCACTACGTTTCTCGCCTCGCTAAGCCACTGCTACTTATGATCTTTTTTATTAAAATATATCGAGATGATGACAAATTAAACACACTTGTTTTATTTCTTCCGTAAAATATGTATTTTAGAAAAGATTGTATACTTACATAAAATAAAACCATCTTCAAATTGTCCTGAGGGGCTACCGCGAACCACAAAGCATTTAAGATGATTCTTTATTTTTGTCAATTGCTTTTATCATTCAAATTTGTATCATTTTCATCTCACGCTTTTCTCGCGGGGCAGCATGTACGGTCCACATACCGCACATTGCCATCTCAGCGAAATTACCTTCGATCGCGTAAACTATTAAAGTACGCGTCAGTACACGTTTACAACTAGCACTCAACACGCGTGTCCTCATTCGCACTATCATTCATAATATCGCGCTTTTATAGTAGTTTTACATTGTATCAATAAAGTGTTTACCTTGACTATATTAGTGAGTTATCATTACATCAAGCAAAGAACATTATACTTGGTGTGTGTGGCATTAGCAGCCCATACACGAAGTTTTCCCTCTCTGTCTTACTTATATGCAAACTTTTTTCAGAATCAGAATCAGAAATTATTTATTGCCACGAATTAAAGTTACAAAATAAGCCAACAAAAATACAGCAAAAAGAAACTACAAATTAAGATATAAGATAAAATACAATAAAAAAAAACCGGCCAAGGGCGAGTTGGACTCGCGCACGAAGGGTTCCGTACTAGTATCTATAAAACAGCAAAAATAACTTAACCAAAATTACAGTTAAATCAACCTATCTCAAAAACTATAAGAGATACTTTGATCAAACCAAAAATCGTTGAAAGAGTTAATTAGCATGCATCACCTCTATTTTTTTTAGAATTTTATACCCCGTAGTTATAAAAATAGAGGGGGGGGGACATACTTTTTACGACTTTGAGAGCTGATATCTCAAAAACCGTTCACTTTAAGAAAAATGTTTTTTAGAAAACTTTATATCATTTTAAAAGACCTTTCCATTGATACCCCACACGGGTATGTACATCGAAAAAAAAATTTTCATCCCTCAGTTACATGTATGGGGGGCCCCACCCCCAATTCTTTTTTTTACTATTTAGTGTCATAATTTTGTAGCGGTTCATACAACACATATTCCCATCAAATTTCATCACTGTAGTACTTATAGTTTCCGAGTAAATCGGCTGTGACAGACGGACAGACGGACAGACGGACATGACGAAACTATAAGGGTTCCGTTTTTGCCATTTTGGCTACGGAACCCTAAAAAATTGAGGCAATGGGTCTTGGTCTCAGCATGTGCTGGGCAAAAAAAAAAAAAATGTCCAGCGCTGGTTTTCAGACCGAGCCCTAGAGTTTGTCGGTCGCAGAGACTAGAGAAGAAAACAGAAAAAAAAAACAACAACAAAAACAACAAACAAATGTATGCTGTGTTATGCGTGCTCTAGGTGTGTGACAGAAAATTAAAAATAAATAGATAAATAAGCAGTGAATAAATATCTAAATGTACATGATGACAAAAAAAAACAAATAAAACTTGCAAGTGCGACAGAGAGGGAAAACTTCGTTTGCTGTTCGCGGTAGCGCCACTGTTTTGTTACCATTTTTTTCAAGTAGTACTTAATTAGCTTAGCTATTTAAAGTTTTGATTAAAATCTGTTGTTCTTTTATATATTTTTTTAATTGAAAAGAATCTCAAAACAGTGCATTAGAAAAACTTTTTGCTTAAAATGGCAACAAAATGGGAGTTTTTAAAAAAAATGCTCTTTACCTATATTTATTTATCTACCTGTGTCCACGCTGTCAAGGTGTACAGAAACGGTTGACAAAGAAAACAGCATTGCAGTTTAATCCTATCTTTAATATATACAAAAGGAAATACATTAGCAAGGAGTCCCCAGTACATAACGTCCACATGCCGGCGTCGGCCGCGCGGGCGCGGTCAGGTATACATAACAAACTGCTTTCCTTAGCCTAGTCGTAGTCGTAGTGGGCCCCAAGGCACTCCAGGCCACAAAACATCTTACGTCTAGACCTACACTTCTCGCCGGCAAACACTAGTGATTGACTGCAGGATTGACTGCTGTCGACAAGTGCTTAAACTTACTTTAATATATAACAAACGTGACTGTTTGTGTCCATGTTTGTTCCTCCTTCTCTCAAAAACCACAACAGATTTAGACGAAACTCCCCAAAATTGTAGCTTAGTCATAAGAATAGGACATTGGCATTTACACGCCTACGAAGTTGCAGACAGCAGTTGGTGTTTGATATTGCAATATATTTTCATCTACACCCATACAGTAAATCCTCTTTTATGTGTTCAAAAAATGTAGGTAAGGACCAACTTTACAATGTCGCGCCGGTCCGGGGCGGAGATGCCCATAACAGCATCAAAAACGGTATCGTTATGGCCATCTCCGCCCATTACGATACAGGCTCGTGCTCAAAAAGACTTCAACGAGCTCACGAACTCGAACTCCTGCACTTCCAACGCAATGGTGCCTCAACACATGAATGAGGATTTCATGTATGGATGTAGATAAAGTAGTGTATACAACTGTACATAATTAGGCCTTAAAACACTCGTGTGATCCTATTATGAAACTCGCTGACGCTCGTTTCATAAAACCACGCTCGTGTTTTAAGACCTCTCATTACGTATCAGTTGCATAAACTACTATTCTAAAACATGAACATGCAAAAAGGTACATACATGTAATGTAAGTACCTTTTTGCACCTTTATTTCTCGATGAATTGCAGACCACGTCAACTACATCGTTTGCATGATATTTCTCTCCGACATTAACCTCTTCACCGCCACAATAGATTTCGTAAGCTGTGTCTCACACGCCAAAGTCAGAGCAAACGACCGAAAATGAACCTTAGTTGACAGCACGTAGGCTTTACATCGACTTGATATGAAGTCATGGCGTGTGGAGCACTAAAAGTACTGACTTTATATCAAGTCAATGCGGCGAAGAGGTTAAGGTATTTATCGATAGCTATGTCGATGTCATTCAGCCGAGCACTAGTTCCTGCCGGCGAAATGTCTAGGTCTACTTATTTTATAGTGAAAATATTGTGCTTGATCCTTATCTAGCAGCCCCTCGGCCCGCCGGCCCGCTCACGTCACCGCGCGTGGAACACACGCTCCGTGTCCACGTCGTGGCAGTGCGGAACATGAGCTACACGTGGCGTGGACGTGAGACGTCGCCATTTGACAGAATTCAAATGCCAACGATTCCACTGATTCTATTCTATCATTAACTATACAAAATAACGGATCGTGTACGGATAGTTAACGCCGCCTGTAGAATAGTTGTAAGAGATATCAGGGGCAACAACAACTTGACAATTGTCACCTGATAATGACAACTCGCAATACATCCTTAGGATGATAAGAAACGATAGTACCCAGCAGCTATTTATACTTGTATCCACAAAAATATATGAGGATTTGACATTGTCAGATGAGAATTGTCAAGTTGGCGAATCAGTGCCCGGGAGCCGAGGGGCATAGAAATGTCAGTCGACCGTCATAATACACATTTCATTAGATTACATACATTCAATCAGATACGATCGACCGGCCTTACTTGTAATACAAAGTGAAAACTTAAATATATTCCACGCGGCACGACTTGTCGTCCGACCGACTCGGGTCGGAGGTCATGACCGACCGGGTCGAGTCGGAGGTCATGTCCGACCGGGTCGGGTCGGAGGTCATGACCGACCGGGTCGAGTCTGAGGTCATGTCCGACCGGGTCGGGTCGGAGGTCATGACCGACCGGGTCGAGTCTGAGGTCATGTCCGACCGGGCCGGGTCGGAGGTCATGACCGACAGGGTCGGGTCGGAAGACAAGTCGGACCGCGGGCAGTCGTTGTCGGGTCCTCCCGATCAGAAAATAAAGTCGACGATGAGAATTTGTTGTTGGTTAGCTTTCAAGTGACCTTTATAGAACGTAATAATAACTCTTATTTATAAGACCTCGGTACTCCCGACCTTATTCCAGGGCAATAGTTGTGACACTCACGCAAACAACTGGGTGCCAGTAACTGGTATGTCCGTGCCAATCACTGGTTACTATACAATGACATTGATTATGCATCATTTTAATTTTATTTGAATACTGTCTAAGCCAGTAGATTCCAAACGTTAATTCATTACATACTAAATATATATTACAAATCTAATTACATACAAGATGTTGGCCCACTTCGCCACGCGCATTAAAACAGTTAGAATCTACTGTACATACTTTAATGCAATTACATTTTAACTAAAATTTGACAGTAAATTCTCGGCATGTATCCACAGTCTATACAGCTATAGCGTTGTGTAAATGCAATAAGTACGTTGAATACTGCTCACTTGAAGCTCAACCAAGTATTGACGCGGTGACAGTCGGATTGCGAGGCAGCTGTGGAGGAGCCACTTGCTGGTGGAGCTCCTCAAGTGAGTCGTGTTAGATCTCGGCCCGACGCGAGGACTCGAGCTACCCTCCACGCCATTGGTCGTCTACGCGTCAGATGCAGAGATCCACTCCGAAATTCGTCCCTTTCACTCATATAATGTATAACACGAGAGTGAAGAAGTTCGAAGTTCGGAGTACAGGCGCAGAAACGCTTAGCGATGGAAGGTAAACCTGATACATTTCGATACGACGCATTTTAACGCGGCTTAAGCAATATGCGACTTATGGCGTGAACGGGAAGCCAAAGCCTTGAAGTATCTGGGTCAATCAACTTTTTCTTGTTGTTATTTTGTCCCGTCAGCGAGGAGACAACAGTAACCGAGTTTCTTAGAAAAATGTTTATAATATGGACTTCAAGCATGCTCAAGGGATGACCCATGTCCAAATGGATCTTTGCTCATGGCTAAAACTCATGATTAATAAATTTAAACCCTATAAAATCACAGTTTTAAAGAGTGACTTAGGAGACGTAACCATGGTAACGGGCAACAAAGAATAGTTGATCCACCCATCTGCAGACGTTACAATCTGACTACCAATTTGTTGTTTCCGAGTAAAACGAAATGCAATAACGATCTATATAGTATGCAAAATCTACACGACTGATGCTTGATGTTAGTCGTGTACAGGTAATTTTGACCACTTTCGTCCGCGTTACTTCTACCCGCAGACTGTACAGCAGAGGGCATTAGTATGTATATATTTTGGGACCTTATAAGGGTATAAGGTGAAAAATGTATACATATTGGTGCCAGCACCACTGAATTGGTGCGTAACAAGCACCGATGCGAGTTGATGGTTCATAGCTGGAGCTTTTCATAGCGCCGTATTGGAAAAACGTCCGCAAAATCGAGTCGAGTTTTCATAACCAATGCATGGCGTCGCGTTTTGATGAATTCAATTACATATTTGTATTTATTTTATTATTTAATCATTTAGATCGAATGAAATGTCTGGAATTAACTGCCGAGTGTGGTATAGACGTCCGTCTAGTAAAATAAGACACAGGCAATTCCTGGCCCTGCCGAGGCATGTATAGGTTTTGTCAAAAAATGCGAGGAATTTTGAAAAATAAGAAAATATGAAAATTAATTTTATAAATTCAATTATGTGCTTCAGAACTAGCTAGTTGTTTCCTGCACACACCCACTCCGACCTGTCAATTCGCGAACGGACATTCTCTTTCCCGAGCATGTTTGACAAATATACAGGGTGTTTGGGAGCTTTTAGAACACACTCTAATATTAAGTGTTCTAGTTTCTAAAATAAAGATGCGTCATTTTATTTTGACAATTGTACTTTTTCTTACAGCCATACAATGAAAAATTTCATTTGTTTTTTCTGGGATGTCGTAATTTTCCAGTAGCTGTAGGAACTAAGGGAGTTTTTAAATGTAATGTAAATTTGCTGTGATGACTTTTTACTTCTGTTTCCACATGATATTCGGATACGAATTTTTCCAATACATTTTCTTACAAACTGAAGAAAAAATCAAAATCCTTATCACCGAAGTTATTTGGAACGATTAGAGCTGTACGTTATTTAATAAATTTTATCAATAAACATAACTTTTTTTCTTCAGTTGCACAGATTTTCAAAATAAAATGGCGCATATCTTAAATTAGAAGGCTTAGTAAGTGTGGTCTGAACCTACCTCCTCTATCACCCTTTAAGTCTTTGTTAGCCTAACATGCTGTATATTTGGCAGTTCGATCAGGACATAAGGAAGATCGGACGACATAAATATGGGACGAAATAAATCGCCTTAGGTTCATAAAAACCCACTTTCCCGAGATGTGTAGTTTCTCTAAAAGTGCACTTTCCGCAAAATGTACACTTGCCTATTTAGGGCACTTTGTCCGTAAGTGCATGTTCCCAAAACAACACCTTTCCCATAATGTACCTTTTCTCAAAACGCACTCTTTTCCAAAATTAGACAACAAGAAATATAATAAACGAAAAATATCTAGACGTTTGTCTACCAGATCCGGAGCGAAACAAACAATGTTTAATAATTTTCAATCAAAGAGAAAAATTAATCGCCACAGGTGCGAATTGAACCCACGACCTCTGGAGTCCGTCCATTGCTCTTAACCAACTAATCTGCCGTGGGTATCCCTTGTGCTGAGGAATCTTTCAATCATTACTCTTCTAATTATACCTTAGGGAGGCTCGTAGCGACATCTACCGCGAAGTTATTACAACTTCACAAACGGCACCAACGTCTCAAATTTAGTGTTGTTAAAAGACTAGTCTTGAAAACTTTTGAACCTTAAAGACTCGCAAACCTTGGAGGTTCAAGCTTTAAAGGCGTAAGCGTTGAAGGTTTGAGCTCTAAAACGGTTCTGAACCTTAAAGACTAAAGTTTTTTATAAGCTCTTAAGAGAAAGTCTAAAAAGTGGGCCATTTGAGAAAGTGCGAGTTTTGGGAAAATGCTCTTTTTGAGAAAGTGCACCTTCTGATATAATATACCATGTAAAAATGTGCTCTATCTGAGATAGTGTACCAATCGAGAGATGCACTTTTTGAGATAGTGCAGCTTACGAGAAAGTGATAATTCTAAACGAGGTATACCTTTAGAAAAAGTGCAGATTTCGGGAAAGTGAGTTTTATGAGCATAAGCTAATAGATCTGGGGGGCGCCGGACTCCGAGCCACACATCCGTCGTCTCGCGCCTTTAAAGTTGAAACTAGGTCATCCGGCGGAATGAAAAGCCCAACGTTGTACAATACACGTATCGTTAGGAAGATATTCCAAGGCCGAGATTAGTTTACGATCGGAATAACTGTAATTTCATATAAACTGACGTAAGTATATGGAAAGACTGCCACCTCTAATCGTATTGTAATCGCGGCTAGTTAATACGGGCCCAGGCCCAGCCGGGCGGAGCCTCGCGGCGAGAGGAGGTCCCGGTAAAGCCCCACCACAAATATATGACCACATGTTGCAGAATTTCAATGGAATTAATTAAACACTGACAATGATAATGATGGGCCGTCCCTGTTGTCAGTTTCACTGGGGTGGTTTATTTGAACAATAGCAAAGTGTTGAATATTGAATAATAAATGACAAAACATGCCCAAGACGATTCATTGTCAAGAGCGGGACGTCGTTAATAATGTATACAGTATAATTATGGAAAAAAATGATATACTATTTTGCTACAAAACAAGGGACAGATAGACAAGTCAAAACGGCATCCCGACTACGGGTGCCGATTACCGACCTGTTGGATATACTCGTGGTGAGGCGTCAGCGGGAGGTGCCCCGGTCCGCGCGCGCGGGTCAGGCCCAGCCGGCGCCGGCCGGCGGCGCGGGCGCGGGCGCGGGGGCGGGGGCGGGCGCGGGCGCGGGCGCGGGCTCGCGGCGCGCGCGCGGGTGCGGGTGCGCCGGCGCGCCGAGCGCGGACAGCGCGGAGTGCGCGGAGGAGCAGATGTCCTGGTACGAGAACTCGGGGAAGCGCTCCTCCTGGATGCGCGCCAGCGCGCCGTCCGGCTCCGGCGGCGTCAGCTCCACCGACTCGCCCGTGAACTCCGAGTCGAAGTAGCGCGTGTCCGTGTCCGACTCCACCTGCGACCACCACATACGTATCGTTCCGTGTTCGATGCTCATTCCGCGGGAGTTGCGTGTTGCAACCGATCGAACGACCGACTTCCATCAGTCGACGAATCATGATGAGTCATGGAGGGTTATATGTACAGGGGCAGATTAAAGGAGAGAGGAGAAGAAGCTCAGATGAGACTACTTGGAGCAAATAAAAGAGGTGGGTCATGTCTTATCAGAGTGAAGGAGATAGCGGAGGACAGAAACGGCTGGCGATCGCTCCACCGGCAAGAGTTGTAAAGAAGAACATGATTTCGTGACCGTCATCCGTCCAGAAGTTCCGCTCCCGAACTACGAGCGGAAACCAAACCTGAGATGCGAATGGAGAGGGGTGGTAGTAACTAGTAACAAGCGTGGACGCGCTTGTTTAATGAGCATGCTAGTAGTTAGTACAGTCGTAGCATGGTTATAGCAAGCAAATGCACAAATAAGCTAATAATATACATGCGGCCATCTCGCACCACTCTAGACCCCATCCGTAACACTACACGCGGCCATCCCGCACCACGCCAGACCCCATCCGTAACACTACATGTGGCCATCCCGCACCACGCCAGACCCCATCCGTAACACTACACGCGGCCATCCCGCACCACGCGAGACCCCATCCGGAACACTACATGTGGGCATCCCGCACCACGCCAGACCCCATCCGTAACACTACACGCGGCCATCCCGCACCACGCCAGACCCCATCCGTAACACTACACGCGGCCATCCCGCACCACGCGAGACCCCATCCGGAACACTACATGTGGCCATCCCGCACCACGCCAGACCCCATCCGTAACACTACACGCGGCCATCCCGCACCACGCCAGACCCCATCCGTAACACTACACGCGGCCATCCCGCACCACGCGAGACCCCATCCGGAACACTACATGTGGCCATCCCGCACCACGCCAGACCCCATCCGTAACACTACACGCGGCCATCCCGCACCACGCCAGACCCCATCCGTAACACTACATGTGGCCATCCCGCACCACGCCAGACCCCATCCGTAACACTACACGCGGCCATCCCGCACCACGCGAGACCCCATCCGGAACACGACACGCGGCCATCCCGCACCACGCGAGACCCCATCCGGAACACTACACGCGGCCATCCCGCACCACGCGAGACCCCATCCGTAACACTACACGCGGCCATCCCGCACCACGCCAGACCCCATCCGTAACACTACACGCGGCCATCCCGCACCACGCCAGACCCCATCCGGAACACTACACGCGGCCATCCCGCACCACGCCAGACCCTATCCGGAACACTACACGCGGCCATCCCGCACCACGCCAGACCCCATCCGGAACACTACATGCGGCCATCCCGCACCACGCCAGACCCCATCCGTAACACTACACGCGGCCATCCCGCACCACGCCAGACCCCATCCGGAACACTACACGCGGCCATCCCGCACCACGCCAGACCCCATCCGGAACACTACACGCGGCCATCCCGCACCACGCCAGACCCCATCCGTAACACTACACGCGGCCATCCCGCACCACGCCAGACCCCATCCGTAACACTACATGCGGCCATCCCGCACCACGCCAGACCCCATCCGTAAGACTACATGTGGCAATCCCGCACCACGCCAAACCCCATCCGTAACACTACACGCGGCCATCCCGCACCACGCCAGACCCCATCCGGAACACTACACGCGGCCATCCCGCACCACGCCAGACCCCATCCGGAACACTACACGCGGCCATCCCGCACCACGCCAGACCCCATCCGGAACACTACACGCGGCCATCCCGCACCACGCCAGACCCCATCCGGAACACTACACGCGGCCATCCCGCACCACGCCAGACCCCATCCGTAACACTACATGTGGCCATCCCGCACCACGCCAGACCCCATCCGTAACACTACACGCGGCCATCCCGCACCACGCCAGACCCCATCCGGAACACTACACGCGGCCATCCCGCACCACGCCAGACCCCATCCGGAACACTACACGCGGCCATCCCGCACCACGCCAGACCCCATCCGGAACACTACACGCGGCCATCCCGCACCACGCCAGACCCCATCCGGAACACTACACGCGGCCATCCCGCACCACGCCAGACCCCATCCGGAACACTACACGCGGCCATCCCGCACCACGCCAGACCCCATCCGTAACACTACATGTGGCCATCCCGCACCACGCCAGACCCCATCCATAACACTACACGCGGCCATCCCGCACCACGCCAGACCCCATCCGGAACACTACACGCGGCCATCCCGCACCACGCCAGACCCCATCCGGAACACTACACGCGGCCATCCCGCACCACGCCAGACCCCATCCGTAACACTACATGTGGCCATCCCGCACCACGCCAGACCCCATCCGTAACACTACACGCGGCCATCCCGCACCACGCCAGACCCCATCCGGAACACTACACGCGGCCATCCCGCACCACGCCAGACCCCATCCGGAACACTACACGCGGCCATCCCGCACCACGCCAGACCCCATCCGGAACACTACACGCGGCCATCCCGCACCACGCCAGACCCCATCCGGAACACTACATGTGGCCATCCCGCACCACGCCAGACCCCATCCGTAACACTACATGCGGCCATCCCGCACCACGCCAGACCCCATCCGTAACACTACATGCGGCCATCCCGCACCACGCCAGACCCCATCCGGAACACTACACGCGGCCATCCCGCACCACGCCAGACCCCATCCGTAACACTACATGTGGCCATCCCGCACCACGCCAGACCCCATCCGTAACACTACACGCGGCCATCCCGCACCACGCCAGACCCCATCCGGAACACTACACGCGGCCATCCCGCACCACGCCAGACCCCATCCGGAACACTACACGCGGCCATCCCGCACCACGCCAGACCCCATCCGGAACACTACACGCGGCCATCCCGCACCACGCCAGACCCCATCCGGAACACTACACGCGGCCATCCCGCACCACGCCAGACCCCATCCGTAACACTACATGTGGCCATCCCGCACCACGCCAGACCCCATCCGTAACACTACATGCGGCCATCCCGCACCACGCCAGACCCCATCCGTAACACTACATGCGGCCATCCCGCACCACGCCAGACCCCATCCGTAACACTACATGCGGCCATCCCGCACCACGCCAGACCCCATCCGTAAGACTACACGCGGCCATCCCGCACCACGCCAGACCCCATCCGGAACACTACACGCGGCCATCCCGCACCACGCCAGACCCCATCCGGAACACTACACGCGGCCATCCCGCACCACGCCAGACCCCATCCGTAACACTACACGCGGCCATGCCGCACCACGCCAGACCCCATCCATAACACTACACGCGGCCATGCCGCACCACGCCAGACCCCATCCATAACACTACACGCGGCCATGCCGCACCACGCCAGACCCCATCCGTAACACTACACGCGGCCATCCCGCACCACGCCAGACCCCATCCATAACACTACACGCGGCCATGCCGCACCACGCCAGACCCCATCCGTAATACTACATGTGGCAATCCCGCACCACGCCAGACCCCATCCGTAACACTACACGCGGCCATCCCGCACCACGCCAGACCCCATCCGTAACACTACATTCGGCCATCTCGCACCACACCCGACCCCAGTCGTTAGGCTACACGCGGGCATCCCGCACAGTCGGTGGGGTCGACCCCATCCTACCTGCGGCTTGAAGGGCGGCGGAATCTTCTTGGCGAGCAGGTCTGCCCAGTTGACAGAGGCGAAGAAAGGGTGCGCCATGATCTCGTGACTGTCGTCGGGGCCTCCGCCGAGCCTGGAGGCGGGCTCCTTGGTGAGCAGGCCGGCCAGCAGGCTGCGCGCGGGCGCCGACAGCGCGCGCGGAAACCGCACCTCCTCCGACACGATCAGCGCGAATAGCACCTGCAATAACACGCCACTTAACGAACGTATCCATACTACGTAACACATTATGTTTGCTAGCTAAGTTTTCCTAGTTTTTAAGTAGTAATTTATTTATGATTGTAAACAACGTTAAAAAATCGTATTAGGTCATTATTAACGCATAGCGGTAACGAAGCATAGTATGTATTTATTTCCACTTCTCCAATTGTCGCTTACTGTCACGCACACACACACATACGTAACTTCACAAACACTCTCAAACAATATACATTATCACCCACGCATCCCCACTCACACACTTTTTGTGCATATACTTAATGTTTCATTATTTTAGTTTTTTTTTTTTTTTTGTTACCACTAAGTTGGCTTTGTTAATAGTATTTCTGTGGACATCTGTCATTGGCTATTGTTTTAGTTCTTTAAGTATGGTATTTTTGTATTGTATTGCTGTTGATGCCCCAAATAAAAATAAATAAATAAATAAATAAAATCATATTTTGCAGACAGAGTAAAAAAACAAGTATAAGGTGCTGTGAGTTTGAAAATCGTTGAACGCTTAAAAAAAGTGCGAGATTTCTCCAGACAGTGTGATGAAGACTTAAGACCACCTCCCCCGTGCCCAAGCATATAGTATTTTTTCCGGTAAAATGCTTGTCACCTTACGTATGCTAGTTTAGAAGTATTACACGAGAAGGATTGCTGTCACCTCAAGGTAGCCGTTGTAGAAGGGGACACTACAGGAGGCGGTGCCTCGTGATCTTGGCTGTAGAAGGGGGCACTACAGGAGGGATAACTCGTGGTGTTGACTGTAGAAAGGGACACTACAAGAGGGGTACCTCGTGGTGTTGGTTGTAGAAGGGGACACTACAGGAGGGGTACCTCGTGGTGTTGGTTGTAGAAGGGGACACTACAGGAGGGGTACCTCGTGGTGTTGGCTGTAGAAGGGGGCACTACAGGAGGGGTACCTCGTGGTCGCGGTTGTAGAAGGGCAGGCGGCCGCAGACCATCTCGTAGAGCACGACGCCGGTGCCCCACCAGTCCACGGCCGGGCCGTAGTCCGCGTCCTCGAGCACCTCCGGCGCGAGGTACTCCGGCGTGCCGCAGAACGTCTTCGTCGTGCGCCCGTACGTGATGTTCACCTGACAATCACACACCCCAAGATTAACTGGAAGAGTATTGTACTTTGTACATGTATAATCTATTTTGTCCGTATTTTTTATCTTTGGCTTGTGTACAATAAAGTATTTACATACACAATAAAGTATTTATATACATAAGTGTGTACCTTCAAATGCGGTGAAGTGGGACATTCATGGCTTACTTGGGACACCTGTTTTTACCAGGAACTATTGTGTAGCTCCGTTATCAAAAGCAGTTCCTAGCTAACTCCGTTGGTTTTTTTTCCTTGTAGAAAACCTTTATTTTATGCGGTTATCTACGGGGAACAAGGGCCCGGTGCAGGTACAGCGCTCTCCCGGGACGTACCTTGCAGAGGCCGAAGTCCGCGATCTTGACGTGGCCGTCCTTGTCGAGCAGCAGGTTCTCGAGTTTGAGGTCTCGGTAGATGATGCCCTCCGAGTGCAGGTAGCCCAGCGCGGACACGATCTCCGCGCCGTAGAAGCGCGTGCGCTCCTCGGAGAAGGAGCGCTCGCGGGAGAGGTGGAAGAACAACTCCCCGCCGTTAGCGTACTCCATGGCGAAGAACACGCGGTCTGCGGTCTGGAACGAGTAGCGCAGCGCCTGCCAAACGCCACACAAATAATATACATCTTTCAAGAAATAATACCTACACGAATATTTGTTCCTGAGATGGATGTTTTTTATTTACTAAGTGTAGTTACTGCTTAGTACAAGATTATGAGATTATGAGATTGAGTATGGGATGGCGCATCGTTACTGACGATTTCTCAATGTAATTTGAGACGTTGGTGCCGTTAAAGAAGTCTTCTAAGTAGATTTGGCTGTACGCCTCCCAAGGCGTTGTAAGAGGGAACGGTTGAGAAATTTGGGGGCTGAGCGTGGTTCTCCGATAGCTCGGAAGCTAGAGCGATTGGCTGCGTATGTCAGAAAGTCGCAGGTTCGAAATGAATGAATGATGAATACTGTCCAATGCGCTTCAGCGAGATTGGTTGCGCGGCTTCAACCGAATCTGGATTGTATGTGGAATCGAGCCTAGTGGCTCGATCCGTCCGATCGTGTCCTAGTGGATGCATTTTGTGGTTTCGCATTGGTCATGTTGGTGCGTACCGTGAGGAAGGGGTGCTTGGTCTTCTTGAGCACGTGGTTCTCGGTGAGCGTGTGCGTGACCTCGTCCTTCTGGATGATGAGGTGCTTCTTGAGGATCTTCATGGCGTACAGCTTGCCCGTGCCCTTCTCACGCGACAGCACCACCTTGCCGAACGTGCCCTTGCCCAGCACCTTCAAGAACTCGAACTTCTCCAGCGTCTAACAAAAAAAACACAGGTTTAACCTTTTGGCCGCTAGTCAACTATATACATGACAACTGAGACGGTTTAAAATGAACCGCCATGCATTCCCCAACGGGTTTACTATTGCATGTTTTATAAAATTGTCGTAATGGCGGTCCAAAATTTTACCAACGATTAAATAGACACGAATGCCAATTATTGCGTATTACATACCTTACCCGAGATAACGTAAGGATTCTAAAGATACCTCATGGCCCTAAATCGACTAAGGCGTTTAATATACTCCGTTTTTTTTAAGATTAGGGAAATCCTGCGTTATCCGCCGTGCGAGTTTAAAGAAAACCTATTTGTAACGGGAAAATAGGCAGCGTGCTGTCTTTGACACGTGATAAACTACTGCCAATAGTACAATATTTTCCTCAAGTATCCCAAGCAATCGAAGAAATTTGTGAGAAAATTAGCGTTAAAATTTGAATCTTAAAAAATGAGGTACAGATTTTTTGGAATAATGCTCATTGCAATTGGTAAAGGAAAATATTTTATAGGAATTGTTTCCGGGAAGTAATTACCGTTTGTTATTTGTTACATAATTTAAATCTGGCCAATCGGCTGCACGTGCGGTGTCGATTCCAGTATCCATCCTTGTGTATGTAAATATGCAAAAATAACTAAAGTATAATTTAATCTTGGTTCGGTTTTCCTCAAAAGTATTGTCATTTTTCTTCTCTCTTATACATACCCTTCTATTTTAGTATGGATGGGTAATAATATATGTCGTGATGTAAATTCGACTGTATATTTATTTAATATGCATTCTAAATCCCGCCTAAGGACAAACCGGGTGTGCCCACAAGCGGCCGCGTGTTCAGTTGTTGACGCTGAGTCAGCGCGCGGTTTTCCTCAACGCGTGCGTCAGCTGCAGCGCGCGCGCACGGCCGCCGCCCGCCACACTCATTCATTCCTTCACTTACGATCAACGTTCAAAATAAGCAAGTACTCACAATAACATGTAAACAAGTTACAGTAACACCACTCCCTTTCCTTCGTGTGTCGTACGAGTCGACTCTAAGACAAGGGTTAAATTGTGAGAGCGACACGCTAGCAAACTATCGCTGTAATATAACATTTTCCCCTCTTTACACATAGGTACAATTGATTCTGCACTCCTAAATTACTGACGGAAACGTGATCAAATTTGACACGACTGTAGAAAGCACTAGGACCTGTGTTACTTTAAGTTTTTGATATCCCTAGGATGAAAAAGGAATGTACATTATAATATCCGATCCCCGTGAGAGACAATCAGTGGGCCAAGTTGATGTGGTAGGTAAACATACACATCCAAGGCAATAATACTCAAGTTTCCTTAAGTTTCGGCAACATCACTGTGTTTGTTTTTCGATGCAATGATCCAGTTCAGGGCCGAGACAGACAGACGGACTGCATTCCGAACACATCTTGTAAAAACACAACTATATGTAGTTCAATCCAAAACGACGTGTCTGACTCCTCACTGCGTATTAATTTGTTTTGAACAAGCGTAGCAAGGCGGGTCGGGGTCAGGTAAGAAGGTGCTTAAAAATGCATCCTTAAGTTTGGGCAAGTCCGTCGACCCGATTTAGTTCGTACCCGGCTGCACTCGGACATGCCGCCCTGTCGCTGCGCGTCACACGGCAGTCGGCTCTGCATATTACACTGCGTATATGAATTAGAAGCGAAGGGATATCTAATCCCTTCTGACCAGCTTACCCGAAACTCCTCTTTGCCTCAACGGGTATAACTCTAAAACAAAGAGGAGGATGCTTTAAAACCGAGGCTTGAACCTTGAGACCGAACCGCAAGAGGTTGTTGTTGTTTTTGGGCGCAACGCCCCGGGCTAGGGCCGCGACAGACGCCTGCATTCCGAGCGCGCTTGCGGGACCTGCCGCTACTGCGCACAAGGCTTACCTCGTCTGACCTACAAACATTTCTAATCCGCCTTTAAACTATTAACAAGTTTTTTATAGGGTTTAAGAATGTTGTGGACGATGGAATAACAACTTGTTCTGCAATAGCACATATTTAATCCATCTTTAAACCTACAATTGTTAAGTGGCACTGGAGATTAAAGTTCATATGCTCTGGCTACCCGTTTTAGGGATACAAGTGTGTGGGTGTATGTATGTATTTTTTTATAGAATCGTTATTCAAAATACCTTAATCGCCTAATGAGTTTTCCCGGCAGTACATCCATTAGATAATACTAACTTAGAATCACTTGTAATATTCTAAAATGATGTACATAACATATAATAGATTATCGTAATAAATAAAAAGCAAAACTCGTCTAACGTTATTGGCGCTTCTTGGCTTAACGGGATTCCTCGATTTGTTCAGCCACGCCCCCCGTGAAAGAGATACGATTGTCTTTCGCGCACGACAATACGGGATGCAACCGTCTTCGTGTATGGCTTTTTAGACAAATCTCGATAAATACCTGACTGTGTGCAGTTTTATTAAATTTCCTCTTGACAGAGTTTAGATTAGGTAAAATACCATCATTTTAAATTGTGTCGTTTAATAAGGCGTTGTTTTTTTTTCTATAGAGAAAATTTTAAGCAATCATGTTTCAGCTATTGTCATAAAGACAGTTATTAAATCAAGTATTATATATCTGAAAATCAATCCTTATTGTTTCCTCGTCTGGGCAGAACAGCGTTTCAAAGAACGCGATATTTTTCGTTGCACGACCTTAAATAATCTTTGCAAATCATATCGATCCGTTGTTTTGCTCTAGCGCAGTCAAATTGTCGCATTTATAATGTTGAAAGTAAAAGGATATTGACTACTCGAGCATCGAGCGTGTAAACATTCGGATAATAAAAACAGTAGCATAATACGAGGAAAAATGCACAAGGCCAAAAAGAGGAAGGTTATCGCCCGGACGGGGCCGGGAATACCTAATTAACGGGGTTTTTACGACGTTGTCCATAACCATTTAAGATAAGTACTAAAAGTATATTTTAATAAAAATGACATAAAAGAATAGGCGATGTCTGATGATAAACAGACACCGTAGTCTATGGACGTTTTTTATTACAGAGAAATCAAAAGCGCGTAGCCAAACCTTTGTTGATTTGAGAATTCTTTGTATGGACAGCTAGAGGCACACGCAGGACTACAGGTCTTACTGAAAGTAAGACCTGTAGTCCTGCGTGTGCCGCGCTCTGTTGTGTTGAAAACACAACAGAGCGTATTCGGGAGTTCTAGCAACCTTAAAAACACGCTAATCGTCGCAAATAAAATCGGGTTAATCCCGGGGAAGAATCTATGATTCACATTTATTAGACTACATGGCTCATATAAATATTTAAGCTCTTGCAGGAAGCCTGAGGCGAGCTCTCACCATCCTCACCACGACTACCCGACACTGGCAGTTCGCCGTGCGTTTCGGTGTCAACAAAAATAACGAGCACGTAACGACTGGCGAGCTATTTGGGATGACGACGCATCTTGAATTAAATAACACAGTACAGTATCAGTAGTGACATACGGATAGGCAACACCAAATACAAGATGTACCTACTTCATTGATGCTTGTGGTTCTCATTTCACTAACTTGTCAATTAACACCAACATACATAACAATGGTCAGTGTCTATATTATGTTATTACGAGTCATTTTTTTCCTTTTTATACCACGTCGGTGGCAAACAAGCGTACGGTAGGCCTGATGGTAAGCGGTCACCGTAGCCTATGGATGCTTGCAACTCCTGGGGTGCCACATGCGCGTTGCCGACTCTTTAAAAATTTATACACTCCTTTCTTGAAGAACCCCATACTGCGTATATAAAAAAAAATATGCCGTTTTCTGTTCCCGCATTTTACAAAACCCCTGGCTGAAATGTAATGGTGAAATAGTTTTTGAATCAGCTCATGGAGCCCTTTGATTTGATACCCTCCTTGATGCGGTGCGGTCCTTGAAGTCGAAGCCTACGGTTCTGTCTTATACAGGGCGTCCCACGGCTATGCCACATGTTTGAAAGTACCTTGAATATTGTAGATGGAACATTTTACTCAAAGAAGTCATTATTTGAATTTAAAAACAATTTAATCTGCATTCACAGATATTTAAATTGTTTTATGGTTGATCCGGGGATCGAACCCGTTACACGAGAAAAATAATTACCCTCTAGCTTTATCATACCGATCAAAAGGCTTCATCATAAGGATTATTTTTTGCTAAATAACATAGAGTCAGAAATAAATAAATAAATATCCGCCACAACAAGATCAAAAAATCGTCAGGGAGCGAAATAATCAAAAGGTTGCGACTTTGTATTCAACTAGATGGGACTCATTTTGAGCATTTGAGAAATTGATTAATTTTGTATTAAAAATGTTAAAATTCATGATCTTCTTTATGACACTATGTTATTTAGCAAAATATAATTATTGACTTATGATGAAACCTTTCGATGGGTATGATAAAGCTACAGGGTAAATATTTTTGTCGTGTAACGGGTTCGATTCCCGGTTCAACCATTAAATAAGTTAAATATCTGTGAATGCAGTTTAAATTGTTTTTAAATTCAAATAATGTCTTCTTTCAGTAAAATGTTTCATCTACAATATTCAAGGTACTTCTCCATGTGGCATAGCCGTGGGACGCCCTGTAGACGATGGCAGTGAGGAATGGTTTGAATTTGACGACCGGTTTAGCCTAGTGGGTAGTGCACCTGCCTGTGAAGCTGACGGTCTTGGGTTCGAATCCCGGTCAGGGCAAATATTTGTGTGATGAGCATGAATATTTGTTTCTGAGTCTTGGATGTTTTCTATGTATTTAAGTATTTATATCTATTAAATATATCGTCGTCTAGTACCCATAACACAAGCCTTCTTGAGCTTACTGTGGGGCTAGTTCGATTTGTGTAAGATTGTCCTCTAATATTTATTTATTTATTTATTATTATTAATGGTCAAGTTACAGGCGGTTAGGTGAGTTCTCAATGCTGTGGACGGATGTCGGAGTGCATGGTTGTGTTGGTTGCGGCCAGGCCCACGCGTGCGTACTCACGATACGGCGCGGGTCCTTGAAGCTGGTGCCGAGCTGCGCGATGTCCCGGTCCTCGGCGTCGCTCGCCGCGGCCGCGCCCGCGCCCGCGCCGCCGCCGCCCGCGCTCAGCTGCGACGACACGTAGCGGATCGCTGCCACCCACTCCTCCCTGCGACACACGACACATGACACGTCAGCTCGAAGCCTACAGCTGCCATTCTGCCAGCTAACAGATCGGGAAAACCAAGCTCATATCTCTATCTCACTCTATATTACCTCAATAGCTGTATGTTTGACGTTTATTGCTTATTGTAACCTTTAGTTTTTACTTTCCATCTCATTGATGTACTTCAAAATATGTAATTTATATTAGTAATATGGAGTTAACGTTGTTGGTATCACAATTACCAAACCTTAAATGTAACTTTTAAAGTAATACATTATTGTGATCACTGTTTGTTAACTTATAATAAATGAAAAAAAAAAGTACAGTATGCATTACACAGCAGGGCAGACTGCTGTAGCAGCGGACCGTCAATAGCTGCCTGACGCCTGACAAGCACTATCTTACAGATCAAACCCTTATCTAGTTTCTCCACGTCAGTACTCTGAGGCACGCCAAGGCGTCCATAGGTGGTACCGACAGTGTGCGCCTAGCGAAACTGTGAACTTATTTCCTTGTGTCTACGCTAAGAGCTTCCTCATTCTAAACTCTGACATATTAATAACAAAACTATTTAACTAGAGATGTACATACTGACTACTCGCGGACTATACTTTGTTTTTTTTTAAGATTAGATTTTAGTCAAATTAGGTAAACAAAGAAGTAGTGGTAGTAAACACACAAATATGGAATTCGCATTATTCGCACGAAAGATCCGAATAAATTAAAAACCCGAACCGACTTCTTACAATCTCTGCTCCTTCGGGTTTTTATTGTATAACTTTTAGATGAATGAAATGAAACGTTATTTAGAAAATAATTGTTATTCTATCATTTAAAAATACATATAGGTAAATATAAATTAAGATATATTTTTTATTTTTGATGAACAATATATAATGTAAGCATGAAAAAAAAAATGAAATATCGGTTTTAATATTCATTGAGATTATTTGACACATCCCACAAAACGTGCCCGGTAAAAAACCTCTTTAAGTCGTTTTCTGTCATTCTTTCTAATGCTAAAAAATAAGGTGTAGTCCGCCTCAGCACCGATTACTTGGCTAGTCGGCAAAATCCACAGTCGACCCATCTCTAAATCTAACCTTAACATCAGTCTGTTGAAATGTATGTAATTGAATTAACTAGAGTCCCGTAGTAGCGGCGTCGTCGCTGTAATACGAAAAATCCGATAGCTATTTAGAAAAGGGACAACTGTATAGATTTCTGTCATTTGTGCCTCCTTTAGGAATACTAAAAACATGTAAAAAGAGGTCTTAAAAATCGTCAGCTCCTTTTTACTGTCACATTATGCCGGACCAAAACCAAGTTTAATAGTAGACTGCTAGTTAAGTTATCCGGGCAACGTGGATATGGCACTTCACCATCAGTCGCTCCATCAATTTATCAATTTATTATTATCAAATGGTGAAAATCCTATTCAAATACCTCAAAACATAACGAAGCTATAAACGTTTTAATGTTGCTGGTTAGAGAAAACGCGACAGATCAGTGACGTCATTGACCACGAGCGACATAGTAGATGACGATCATTCCAATACAAAGGTGCGTTTTGCGGAAAAGGGACAGAATATGCCCCCTCTTAAAACTTTGAAGACTTATAATTATTTGTGCTTTTAGTTACTTTTTTGGCCATTTGATTGTTTTTCGAGAAAATTTCAACTTAAGTATTGATTTTCTTATTTGGTGTCAACATACCTATACAATACATCTGTCGTTGTCATTCATAATCATGTGAACTTTGTAAAATTATCGTTTATTTTGTATTCTGTTAATTTTCTTGAGGTTGTGGATATATGTCGCTGACTCAAAACATATATGTTCTCATGCTCAAGAACTTACTACAGGTTTGATTTCAATTATTGTTTTTTTTTTGCTGTGTTATGTCAATTCAAACTGGAGCCACATGGCGTGAAAAGTCACGTGGTCAACGGACAGTAGTTTTTTTAAAATCCCTTTTTCTCCAAAAATATGAAAAAACAAGAGTTTTATGCTCTCCAGCATGACACGAATCTGGAATCTGATGACATATCATTTATTAAAATCGTACTATAACTGTAGATCTGATGAGGTGTACAAAAATCAGCCTCATGTAATATGTATATAATTTATTTTTGACAGCCAACCCTATCCCCGCTATTAGAAGAAAAAGTAAGCTATATCTTGTGCTCATAAGCTTTCAGACAGTTATAACTGTAATTTTTTTTTTTTCTTTCTCTGTAAATTATTAAATTATTAAAATGTTTAATATCGTTATTTTCACTTAACCACTGTACTGTGAGGAATAAAATTTTATTTAACATGACTTTTTTTTAATTAAGCCTTTAAATGCGGTGGTCACTCCTTGGTGCCGACACGTAACAAAAAAGGCTTACATATCTGTGGTAGATGGAAAGTGTAATCGGCGTTACGATAAATTATACTCCAAAATGTCGCTAGACCTTGTAACTACTGCACAGAACATAATCCAGTCTGGTCACCCTGCAAGGTTCATGATAGGTCGGGTATTTTGTATGAGGTAATCTTTTCCTTCATTTTTGATACCAAGTGCCAATCTCTCAGGTGGGCAACTGGAAACAGTGTTTATGTTCAAGCCATACTTAGTATATTTAGGGTGGGTTGCACCAAACCGTCCATAATCGTAAGCGGTGTTCGTTAAAATCTGATTGTATGGAAAGTTTAACAAGTTTCTATGGGGTGATAGATGGCCGGCGCCATATTTGGCAATGACCGGCCTGTGATCGTATGTTGGTGCCACTGACCCTTATAATCAATATAACAATTTTTTTGACACGGTTTCTGAGAAAACCGCCACGCAGTTCAACATGCATATGAAAGCTGCTGGTAGAACATTTTCGATCTATATTCAGTTCATCACTTGTGATTGCTCTTTTTGAACCAAATGACCTAGTAGATGTAGATGTATGATTAGTGCAACTCATTCATTTAGGGATGGCGGAGAGTAGCATATTGCCCTCCGAAACACTGGGGTCAAAGTCCAACTTTTAAACGGCATTTGAACAAATGAGTACTATGTAATACAGTACAGGGAAAGACTAACACTGACTTGCCAGGAAAGATATATTAACATCAGGGTGCCAACACAGCTATTGATTAGAATGAGACAGTAACATGTATATCTCTTATTGTAACAGATAGTTGGCATATTCATTGGCATTTGTTAGCATAGTGTCTTCCTAAAGGCTGATGTGTTAGTCTGGTCAATAGGCAGTTTGAACCACTTCATTTATTGACTATCTTGTCCTATAATGTATTTTTCCCTAGTAAGGCAAGGCAAGGATTACAATACAATTCTCAGCTCATAAGCACACCTTTACAATATTAGCAAAAAGTTGTCAAGGATGTATGTATAATGCAACTGTATGCAAATTGCAATCAGCTATGTGAATCAATTTAGATACATCCAATACCATCACTACATGCTATGAAAAGAATGATAGACCTGTGGCAATTACTATCAATATCACATTATTGGTGCAATCAAATGGGTTTATGGTGACAATTATTTACATGTTCAGGTACAAAAGCAACCTTGTTTAGAATGTGTTAGCTTTAAACATCATTTCATTCACAACAAAGCGCACTGCTCCTTATTGTTATATACTACTTTGTTTTGTCCATTAGTAGGAGTTTGGTGCTTCTGTGTGGAGAGAATGGTTTACAGAGTAGTATCGGTGGTGGGAGACTCACCGCTCCTTCTCGGTGTCGACGGAGAAGTTCCGCTCAATAACGGTGGTCCACTGCAGGCCGCGGATGGTGAAGGTGTAGGGGCGCGGCTTGTCCGTGGCCATGATCTGGCAGTCGCGCACCGTGAACTTGTTGAGCGGGTCGCGGTAGTGCCGCCGCTCGGGCTGCGCCTTGAAGCCCACCAGGTCCCCATTGTCGAAGAGGACGAAGTAGCGGTCCCGCCAGTTCCGAATGTGCTCCCCGCGCTTCTGCAGCCAGCCCTCCTTCACGATGCCGGCCGGCTCATCGCCGCCCGGCGCCGCTTCCGCCATGCCGTCCGACACCGAGCCCTGTTTGATAACAGACGCCCGTCTGCCGTGCTAACTCGACACGTTTCCCCGTCGTCGACCGTGCGCGCTCGTTGCGAACTCGCCCGGGTCTTTCAGCTGGACTGCTTCGACCCGCGCACCACGCGGCCGTACATTTTCGTGCTTCGAAACACAATAATGACCAATTTCGACTTATTTCCCCTCACGGAAAACGACACGCACGTAAGAGACGTAGCCTCACAGATAATAATGCGGATAAACTACATCGTACCGTCTGGAACACGATAACAAGCGCTCCGGCACGCTCCGTCCGTCGTGTAAGAATGAGAGATCCGATTAGTTTGCCAAGTTTGACACGGACTTTTCTACATGGTTGGTTTGTAACCTATTTTGACAAATTAGTACCGTATGTCTGCCACTAGGCGAAAAAATGGCGTTGTTACCTTTTTTTTTAATACGTTCCGTTCCTCACATTTACTTATAATGGAAGCTTTTTAATTCATCTAAATGTGATCTAAATATAAATAAGTATCAAACGATAGGCTCAAGTGATAGATCTTAAAAAGTTGTATTATTTGTAATTAAATTAATACTTTAAAATATTGTTGTTTGTGAATTTTGAATACTATAAAACTTGTTGCGTTGCGCGTGGTCAAGGCCCAATCACCCATCCAGTTTTATTTAAAAAAATGATAATAATTTACAAATTTTAGAATTAAAATTATAAATTACTGTTAAATAAACTTTAATTATTAAACCTACGTATGTGGCGTATAGTCTGCGTTCCGCAAATCAAATCACAATCAAATCCATATTACAATTCCCAAAAAATTTCTCGATTTGTTTTCTACATTTGCAACATTTTTAAGTTTAATTTTATAAAATTAATCGAGGTCAAGGTCATGCGTGCTTGATGCCAAAACGGCTACAGGAAAAACATCGCAATCATTGCGCCTTCCCTAACTTGGTTCGATCCCGAGTGTAAGTGGACGGGTGGATGTAATTTATATTTCAATTTTAGCAAAAATGTGGAAGCGTCGCGCAGTGCGTGGAATAATCGGGAGGGCGCGAATTGGGTCACGGGAGCCTTTCGCCCCTACCGGCACTGGGGCGAGAGGCTCGGGGAGCATTCCAATTAAATTTTACTTTTTTTTTACCAGGACCGGTCGTTACGTTTGCCGCCACGGCAATAGACAAGCGTAGGCACGGTCTGACTGGTGGTACAAACCACCATAGGCTATGGACGCCTGCAAGTCCAAAGGAGTCACGTGCGTTGCTCGCCAGCTAGGTATTGATTTCAGGATTGCTGACAGAAATATCTAGGTATCCCTATCGACATTCGTTAGATACCTATCTTCGTTACCGACAAGGGCAGCTTTGCTATTAGAAGTACAATAGAAGTATTAGAACTAGGTTGTACCTACTTACTTCCGTAAACGTTTTTAGGTAAGTAGGTACGTATTGATAAAAACCGGCCAAGACGGCAAACGGGTAGTGGATGGGAGCAAAGCCAAACAAATATGGTTACATTACTACCTACTTTAGTTTCTGAAGTTATTCGAATTAACACACACACACGAACACATCCCGACTAGCACATGTTCCATGGCCGAAATGTACTAGAACGTCACAAAATATGATGGTACCTATAGGTACAGTCGCCATCAAATATATCTGTACTCTTCAGGGTGCTCAAAAATATCTGAACATGCAATTTAACGCCTTGACAATAGTCTTTTTCAGATATTTGTGAGCACCTTGTTCGCTCCGATATATCTGATGGCGACTGTACATCTGTAGCACCATAAGACTAGCGTTTCTGCCGTAACGATAAATTAGTTTTTTTTTCTTGGAACGTGATTGAGAATCCATAATTTGGTTTGCAACCCACTCAATTATAGATAGGTAGGTGCCTATGTAATTTTACATTATCTCTGCTACCCAAAGGTAATCGGAAGCGATCGCTCTTTAGTGATAAGACAGCCTGTTGTTTACCTCTACTTTGAGCCTAATGTTCTGTACTATACTGTGTTCTTTTTGAGGCGTGCAATAAAGAATAGATACCTAATTGTATTGTATTATATTTTAGACGTAAGTACCAATAAGTCGCCTATGCAGCGAAGTCCTAACTCGTAACATAGTTTTAAAAACGAAATTGTAGGTGTAGGGTCGCTAGGCCAGTTACGCGGCCTGTGTCAGTTTGCGGCCTTCTGAAGAACAAATTTTTTTCAATTTAATATATTTACATTTTTACACGCCCGAAAGATATAGTGAGTCGTATGCATTTTAATTAGTAGCTATTGAATAGGAATATATTAAACAAGCAAAAAAATATCCTTTCAGTTCATCAACTCATCCAAGTGGCCGCAAACTGGCGCATCAAATTAACAGGTCGTACACCCACCTACCGACCCTACCTACCTATAAAGTACTACATTATATTTATATTAAAAATATACACATAGGTATATGGATGAAGGAAATAGAGCCATATCTCCGTCGTCGAAACTAAAAATAATCTGCTCACAAATTTGAAGATAGAGAAAGGGACCTTTCCCCTCGACAGTAAGTACTATAAGTAGACGGAAGATATTCTAACCAATCTTTTGAGTAATCGTGTGCGCTTCATTTGATTACATTACTCTTATTAAAAGTTATTTAATTACACGAATTACAGCATTACTAGGTAAGTACAGTATACTAAACATTCCAGCTTAGTACCTAATTGTTTAACTTCATATTTATTGAAGAGAATGAAGAGTAATTTGATCGGAGATGTGCTGTGTCGGTGCAGAGCGCAGGGCGGGCGCAGGGCGCAGGGCGCAGGGCCGGAGGCTGTTGCGTAACGCTGCAAGCGTGGGCTGCGAGTGGAGCGGTGCGCGGCGGGCTGCGCCGCGGCATCGACCCGCCCGCCCAGTGGCCCGCAGAGCGCGCCCCGAGCGCACGCCTCCGCGATCCTCCGGCCGCCTCCCATGTGTTGCGATGAAGGTACAGCTTTAGAGCGGTAGCGGTAGTAAGTAGCGGCGATGACTGGCCGGTACGTGTCGCTGTTCTGTGCCGCACCATCACCACCGATCATCCAGTCACCCGGCTATCTATAGCTTTCCGATCGATTGTTTATCAAGTTATACAACTGACGTGCTTTATGACCTTCTCTGTCATTATATATAAACTGCCAAATCATAGGGTCCTTTCGCGTCTCAGACTTTTGGATCTCATCTCGGTTGAAGACCAGATCAAGGCCGCGGGAGGCTGCATAGCGTACTGACATCTTACACAATATTCGGCCATTTTCGCCTCCCCGAAACCCGCTGTCATCGAATCATTTCCATTTACTGCTGGCGTGTTTTTTGTGCTTGATTCATTCATAATTCATTAATGATCCTAATTAAGTAATTATGTTCAATTGTTGTGGAACGTGTTAACAAGTGAGCGCTGTTAGCCCGCCGGCGTCCCGCGGGACGCCTACGTCACGGCCGCGATCTATCGATTTAACTTCTTAGCAATTATTTATCTCAGCAGTAATTTTATAGTCTAATTTCTTTTGTTTCAGCAACTCAGAGACCTCAGTATAAGCTCGTATAATGCTAAAACTACCCAAAGGTCTTAAAAAGAAGAAGAAAGGAAAAAAGTCAAAACGCAAAGGAGAGGAGGAGCTATTCACCGAGGAGGAGCTCGAGAAGTATCGTAAAGAGCACCAGCAACCGGCAGAGTCCGGCGAAGCCTCCGCCAAGGAGAATGAGGAGTGGTCCAAGTTCAAGGACCTGACCACCGGCGTCGACAGCGTTCTAAAGAAGACCCAGGGCGACCTTGACCGCATCAAGTCGACCTCGTTCTTCCAGCGCATCCCCGCCGGGGTCAAGGAGCTTCCGCCGCCGCCACCGCCGCCGCCGACGCGTCAGGTGGTGACGGTCACCGCCGCCGACTTCCCGCAGCTCGCCGCCGATCGCGACGAGCACGACGACGCCAGTGACTTTGGTGCGTCCGAGGAGGAGTCCGAGGACGACGGGGACGATATCTTCGACACCTCGTACGTCGAAGCCGTAGAGCGCGGGGAAGTCAAGCTCGCGGTCGTGCCGGATTCGCCCGACGACGCACAAGACGACGATTTATTTGACACCTCGCATCTCGACGCGCTCATCAAGGGACAGGACCCTAAAACTTCCGCAGGGAAGAAAGGTTTAGATATTGGCATAGCCGTATCCGTTCTTACAGGTCGGATAGACAACGTCACTGTTACAACCAAGCGGTCGCACAAGCGGGCTATACCCGGGGACTTACTTCTAGAAGGCGACGACAGGGACCCGCCAGCGGCGCCCTCGGTAACCCCCGTCGCGCCCAGCGAGCCGCAGGAGCAGAGCATCCTTGACACCGATGCTGACATCCCCATCACTACTCCAATAGACCTTAGCGTTTCGCTGCACACGTCTTTAATTCAACAAAATAAAACAAATCAAGGAGATCCTTTCGAGACAGAGGTTCCTGAGATTCCACAAGAGGAAGAAGACGACGAATTCACGCAATTAGCAGCCGAGTCCTTGGAAGTCGGTGCGGAAGTAACCAAATTAGAACAAAAGGAGATCACTGCTGCGCCTGTGATCCAGGAGTCTTGGTCCGTGTTCGAAGCTGACAAGAACTCCGTCGTATTCGCAGAAGGTGTAGCAGAAGACCAGATTGACGTTATCGACCCCTACCTTGACCAGGACGATCCCTTCGATACAAGCTTCGCCGACGCTGTAGTACCATCGAGTGCGACTCCGTTTGAAAAGGAAGCGGTTATCTTAGAAGACGACGACGACTTTGATCCACGTGCCGAAGAAATTAGATCAATTCTAAACAATCGTCGGAAATCTTCCGTCCGCATTCATTTAACGGACCCTTCTGGCATCCGCGAGTCGATCACTTCGGACGACCTCGGAGACAAAGAGGAGGCCCGGCTCCCGGCTCGAGACTTGCTCGGCGGCAGCAGCACAGATTTGACGGCACTCGGTGATTCTCCTCTCGACCCCGTGGACATTAATGACGATGAAATAGATCCGTTCGATACTACTATCGTAGATAAAATTGTCGCGCCCGGGAGGGTCGAACTGAAGTTGTTAGAGCAGGAGCTGATAGGAGCGAAGCCCGCGGCCGCGCCCGTGTACCGCGTGCCCAGTGACCCCGACTTCGACCCGCGCGCCGAGGAGCCCGCGCCCGCGCCGACAGAGCGCCGCGCGAGCCGACCCGAGAACCTTACCTACAGCAAGAGCGTCGTGTTCGACGTCGACCCCGCGCTCCAGCCCAAGTCCAAGACCGTTAAGCCGGTCACGCCCTACTACACGCGCGAGGTGTCTATAACAGAGGACGCCGGCGAGGAGGAGGCTGACACCGTACCGTCGCTGACGAGAACTCGCTCGGACGAAGACCTCGCCGCGCCCAAGTTTACTTATCACACGAAGAGGCGGCACTCTGAGTTGCCTCAGTCGAGCAAGGCGAAGCAAAGTCTGCTCGAGAGCGGAGCGGGTGAGATCCAGGCGAAGGTGCTGACGCCTCGCGGACCGCAGCCCCGACCGATCGTGCACGAGGAGGAGCTCGACCCGTTCGATACTTCGTTCGCCGGCGAGCTAGCCCCGACCAAAACAGAGTTGAAGTTGCTCGCAAAAGAATTTTCCTGTGACGAAACTAACGAATCGGAAGGACCGAAGGATCTGTTAGATCCATCGGACGATATATTCCAGATAAAAGCTCTCACGCCCGAGCCTTCGCATATATCCCGCCTGCCGGAGGAAACGGATCCCTTCGATACATCATTCGCGAGCGACCTCCAGCCCGGCAGGACTGAGTTGAAATTGCTAGAGTCAGAGTTTCTTAATTGAAAAAGCAGCTTGAATAAAAGGCAAGATGGCGTTTAATCCATTTTTAAGCATGGGGGAGCCGGTAGCGCCGGTGGCGACAGAGGCGTTGAACCCGTTCATGATGACGGACGAGGCGCCAGCGGAGTACGCCGGGGACAACCCGTTCGCCACCAGCAATCCTTTCTCGGACTTCGGGTACGAGCCGCCGGCCGGCGACGTGCCGGCCGACATCTTCGGCGCCGAGCCCACCGGCGGGGCCGCCCATTTCGACACGTTCGCCGCGCCCGCCGCGCCCGCCGCGCCGATGGTCGACCTCTTCAGCGCGCCGCCCGTCAAGCCGACAGATCTCGAGCTCGTGACCACGACGGCCGATTTCTCGTTCGGGGGCGACGTCGGCGACGCACCGCCCCGCCCCTTGCCCCCAGAGACGCAAAACTTAATTCTGACCGTGACAGGGCAGATGGAATTCACAAGCTCGCACCTGCTGGACCGTATTCCGCCGACGCGCACGCCGAGTCCCGTATCGGTGCGCGACATCCATTCGCCGAGCCCGACGCCGGAGCCCGAGTTGGAGCCGCTGCCGCTGGACGAGCCCGCACCCGCGCCGACGCCGGCGCCGGCCCCGACCCCCGCCGACTTGGATATCAACCGGAACAAGCCGGCGCGGCCGCCGCCCGCGCGCCCGCCCGCCGCGCGCCCGCCGCCGCCGCGCCCCGCGCCGCCGCCCGCGCTCCCGCCGGCTCAACAGGCGTCTGCGGACGATATCAATCTCTTCGATGCCCCGGTTCCCGTAACTGTGAAGCCAACGATGGAGGATATTTTGAGTCTGTACTCGGCGCCGAAGCAGGAGAAGAAGCCGGTCGATTTCCTGAGTGACGACCTGGTGGATGACATCCCACCGATAGTGAGTGCCGACGTGCCGGGCGCGGCAGCGGCCGTTGCACCAGTCTCGGCGTCGCCGGTGCCCGTCGAGCCGGTGGAGGTGTCGCGGGAGCCGCCTCCGCCGGTAGCCCGCGCGCCGCCGCCCGTCCCGCCGGCGCCGGCCGCCGTGCCGGACGCGGCCCCGATGGACTGCTCCGAGCCCCTGCCCGACAACGCCTCGCTCACAAATGCGTCGCCGTTCGTCGACGTCGCGAACGACAACCTCGCGGAGCCGCGGGACGAGGAGATGAACCCGTTCGAGACCGCTGTCCCGTACGCGGAGACCGCTCCGTTCACCGGCAACGACATTTTTGGCGTGCAGAGGGAGACTTTCTCGGAACAGAATGATGCGTTTGGGTCGGTGGACAACGGTTTCGGAGTGGCTGCGAATACGGGTTTTGAGAACGCAGCGAATGCGGGTTTTCAGAACGCAGCGAATTCCACCGACATATTCGCCGCGTCGGCCGACGCTTTCGCCGACAGCAGCGGTTACGGTATGGAGCAGGGCGGGGCGTTCGACGCGCCGGCTCCGGCGGCGGCGGCGGCGGTGGCGGCGGCGGGGGTCGGCTGGGACGCCGCGCCAGAAGCCATGGCGCAGGACGTGTTCCCTGATTCACAGGACGCGTTCGACGCCTTCTCTGCCAAGTTTGACAACACTGCTGCCAAGCATCTAAACTCAGGTAATTCATTCATTATTACACCGTTGTCATTGTAGTAATGTTCTTATAATTTTGTCATTGAGTGCATGCGTACCTATAAAGATTGGCTGTATTTAGCCGCTAAGCAGAAACATCTGCTAACGGCTAACGAAATTATCATACCTCTCGTCTACCGACCAAAATTAAACGAACAATACATAACTATAACATCTGGATGGTAATTACCGGGCTTGGCAGATGACGGACCTGAAGTAGATTTTGTACCTAAGGAAACAACCTTGTTTGTGCCTCGGCTTTTCAATAGGTTGCTTTGAGATAACCGAGCTTAAAAATTACATAGATAATTTATATTCGACTCTGCTTTTGGAATAGGAATGAAACTAAAGCGGTTTATCTCTTTAATGGTATCTAATTAATGTCCTTTGCACAGGCGCATGGGGCGACGACGGCGGCGCGGAAGCGGCGCCGGACGGCTTCGAGGCCGAGGCCTTCGACCCGTTCCTGAGCATGGGCGCCCCGCCCGCGCCCGCCGCCACGCCGCGCCTGCAGTCGCAGGGCTCCAAGGACTCTGCCGACGACTCCTTTTCCCTTTTCATTAGGTAGGGTAGGCTTTACTGTGAGTCCTTCGACCCGGAGAGAGGTTCCTCACTCTCAACACAGTACATCCTCGGAAACTCTGGCGAGCTTACCACCAGGAATACATCATATCTCTTGCAAACTAAAGCGTGTTATTATTGGGCTGTGGTCTTCCGTAAGGTGGAGGTACCTATTCCCCGGTCGGGATTGGGCTGCTTCAGATATGAGCAAAATGATGGCACAGGCCCTCCCTCTCTGAAATATTTGGTCGGGATTTTGTTCTTACCATAATAGGTAGTGTAAAGGGAAGTAGTTCTGAATGGTTTGTTAAGAGGTTGTTTGTGCGCAGACCGAAGGAGAGCGGCTCGGAGCCGGAGGCGGCGGTGCCGGCGCTGGCGCCGCCGCCGCGGCCGCAGGTGCTGCCGGACTCCCCGCGCGCCAACCCCTTCGACAAGAGCGGCGACGCGCCGGCCCCGCGCCCCGACGCGCACGGTAACTCACTGGCCATGGTCGCTGCTGACTAAACCAGATATCTCTCTTTGGCATCCAAATCGTTGAAACGATTCATGCATTTTCAGCCACAAATTCCATTCTTAAATAGGTTGCTTCATGGCCTTACTCATTATTGATAAAACGTGAGTGTGGCGTTGATGATCAATGATCATAATTGACGGGCATGACCGCCATGCGTTTATTTATCTTCTTCTATCCTTTTAGAACCTTTAGAGTCTGTCGATTCCCCTATTCCCTTAAAAAGGTCACAGTAAAAAAATTGAATAATTTCTCTATTGCCAGCTTATAGTTTTCCCAATGTGTGTGCAGAAGAGGCGCGGCGCGGGTCGGGCTCGCGGTCGGGCGGCGAGACTCCGCCGACGCCGCTGTTCGACGACGACGTGTCGCAGCCGCTCGAGGACTTCCCGCGCACCAAGTACACCGGGCCCGGCTGGGAGATGCAGCTCCGCCAGCCCATCAAGAAGAAGATCACAGGGCAGAGGTTTGTGCCATACACAAAATGTTACCGGCTCTGGAACTAACTAAGTACCTAAGTATATATGTAGTGTATTCTTGGTGGTGTGGTCGCTGGAGTCAAAGATGCACTCTGCTGGCGGTAGGTTATTCTTTAAAAAGTCGCCACCGTGCATGCTGCCAATAGTTTGTGACACGTCCATGTCCTTTCTCCAAAATATACCATAGAAATCGCGGTATACCTAATACGTTACGTGTGAATACATACTTGGATACTTAAATGTAATGAATAATGATGTGTGTGATGGTGTGTGCAGGTTCTGGAAGAAGGTGTTCGTGCGCGTGACCTCGGCCGGGGACGCGCCCGTGCTCCAGCTGTTCAAGAGCGCGCAGGACAAGGAGCCCTACCAGGAGCTGCCGCTGCAGGCCTGCTACTCCGTGTCCGAGGTGGGCGCGCAGCAGTTTGACACCTTCGGGAAGATATTCACCGTCAAGCTGCAGTACGTCTTCTACAAGGAACGCCCCGGTGTCAGGTAGTCCTCGCTCACTCAATAATGATAGTCTTGTCAAACCTTTATTTTCGATTTTCGTGATCCACAGCCACTGCAAGGATGCCACGTTACCCGGCTTTTGCTACTCTGTTGTTCAACTACTTATGTAATACGTACCTTGCCTCGATAATCAACACAGAATCTGTTTCAATGCTCTATATAAGGCCCTCTATATGTAGAAAAACTAACAGTTGTATACTTAACATGTAGAATATGTTTACATCCTCTGCTGCTGTTTGAAACGTAACTTACAAAGCTCTTCAAAAAATGAGGTATCATTTTTCGGGCTGACTGAATTGAATGGCGACGTGTGTGCCAGGCCGGGGCAGGTGACGAAGGCGGAGCGCATCACGAACAAGCTGTCGCAGTTCGCGGCGTACGCCATCCAGGGCGACTACCAGGGCGTCAAGGAGTTCGGCAGCGACCTGCGCAAGCTCGGCCTGCCCGTCGAGCACGCGCCGCAGGTACCCTGCTCATCTGTATCATCCAGGGCGACTACCAGGGCGTCAAGGAGTTCGGCAGCGACCTGCGCAAGCTCGGCCTGCCCGTCGAGCACGCGCCGCAGGTACCCTGCTCATCTGTATCATCCAGGGCGACTACCAGGGCGTCAAGGAGTTCGGCAGCGACCTGCGCAAGCTCGGCCTGCCCGTCGAGCACGCGCCGCAGGTACCCTGCTCATCTGTATCATCCAGGGCGACTACCAGGGCGTCAAGGAGTTCGGCAGCGACCTGCGCAAGCTCGGCCTGCCCGTGGAGCACGCGCCGCAGGTACCCTGCTCATCTGTATCATCCAGGGCGACTACCAGGGCGTCAAGGAGTTCGGCAGCGACCTGCGCAAGCTCGGCCTGCCCGTCGAGCACGCGCCGCAGGTAACGCTGCTGATCTGCAGCTGCGTTCAGTATCTTCCAATTTATGATATCACGTCCCGTATTATGGTCGCGGATAGTGTGATAAACAATAAGATAAAGAAAGAGAGAAAAACATTTATTCGTGACGATACAAACATAAAATATAGATAAATAAATGTAATTAAAAGAACATGGAGTCGTCACAAAAAGGTTTCGCTTCAGCGTAATGCCGACTCAGGGAGCTGGCGCTGATCTTCCGGCGAAACCTAGGTGTTTAATGACGGTGTGTGTAGCACGCTTCGCCTAAAAAAGCATCTGTCACTTCTATAGAGCGGTATCAGGAAGTGATAGATGCTTTATTTTGTCGTCTGTCAGCACGCTATCACGTGACCGTCATAGACCCCCTGGAGAGTCTTTAATTATTTTTGGGAAAATGAACAAAGAGATAACATACCTACTTTTTTATTATCTCGACCGTAATTGTAATTAGCATCAGCCTAAACAAGAGCAAGATACTGTTAGGTTCTAGACGTCTAGATGAGGGTCCTTGCGGATGCACTTCGACCCATTGGGATCTTTTGTACTACTGTTAGGTTAGGAAGCTGCTAGCTGCTACACTACAGCTACAGCTACAGCGGGAGTCCCTGTACTGTCCTTGTGTTGGTGTTGCGCAGGTGTCGCAGCTGTTCAAGTTCGGGTCGCTGAGCTACGAGGACGTGGTGCAGTTCTCGTGCTGCGTGGAGGAGGCGCTGTTCCGGCTGGGCGCGCACCGCGACCGCGCGCTCAGCTACAAGCTGGAGGAGGTGCAGGTCACGGCCGTGGACGAGCTGTTCGCGGAGCAGGCGGCCGACGGCGCCGTGCTCAAGCAGATCGCCCGCGTGCGCCTCTTCTTCCTCGGCTTCCTCAGCGGTGACCGCACTCATACACACTCACGCTACCATGCGACTGTTCCTCGTCCTCAACAACGATTGCGCATTTGATAGAAAACCGGGCAAAATTATTTAAAAATATGGCATTTTGGATATTCGCAAAAAAAATGTTTTTTTAAGTCCAAATCTTTTTGAAAGTCGCCAATATACTTAATCATTCCCATGTTTCAATAAAAAAGAAAGTGAGCGGCAAATATGTCCATAAACCAAATATTTTACGACTAAAATGGCAAATTATTCGTTTTCCATACAACGAGATTACGAGGCCATTGCACTGTGACGTCACATTCCACTGTCTATCAATATGGAGGGTTTTCGGTGCTCGTCCAGCGTCCAGCACTTGGCCTCTCATTTACGTCTTTTGTGTTGCTCTAATTGTAGTTAATCCCAAAACATTTGATCACCTCTAAAAGCTCATTCGAATGACACCATTTTTTGTCAAAAAGCCAATTGCGTTCAGGGGGGCTAGCACAACTATCGCTGCGACGCGACGCGAGTAGAGAAAAATCTACCCTCCTCTTTCTAACCCGCAAAGTTCGAGCGAGACAGGAATCGCTGAGTGCACGAGATACGGTTTGTCAGCAAGTTGTGCTAGCCCCACTGATCTACTAATTCAGCAGCGGTGCTGTTGTAGATCTTCTAGCCTGTGTTTGATTTATTTTTTTATCCTAGTGTAAAAGTGTTTTGCAAAAGCGAGACAGAATATAGGTAGTCTTCCAAACCTACATGGAAATTAGATCTCATAGCTTGAGATCCGTTTTTTGCAGTCCCTAAGATTATAAGAGTTTTGCGGAAGCGAATAACAATATTGCCATTTAACCTCCAACTTTGAGGAGGAACAAAATACCTTAGTAATATAGTTATTGTGGTAGGATCAATCAATTTTTCCTTGTTGTTATTCTGTCCCGTCAGCGAGGAGACAACAGTAACCGAGTTTCTTAGAAAAATGATTATAATATGGACTTCAAGCATGCTCAATAGATGACCCATGTCCAAATGGATTTATGCTCATCGCTAAAACTCATGTTTGGTAGATTTAAACTCTATAAGTTAGATAGTCTTATTTTTGACATGTAACACTACATTTAATTAATGATACTTTGATTATTGTATTATTTTTATTTGATGTACCTAGATAGATTTTGACTTGTAAAAGTGCCCTTGAGGCCTATTTGCAGAATAAATGTTTTGATTTTGATTTTTGATTTTTGATAAAATCACGGTTTTAAAGGGTGACTCAGGAGACGTAATCATGGTAACTAGCAACAAAGAATAGTTGATCCACCCGATAACGTATACTGTGTGTCAGGGATGCCGGACATCGAGCTGGGCGTGAACGACCTGCGGCGGCAGGGCAAGGAGGTGGTGGGGCGCCACGACATCATCCCCGTGGTCACGGAGGAGTGGATCCGCGTGGAGGAGCCCGAGTTCCACGCCTGCGTGCAGCCCGAGGAGTTCCACAACACGCAGATCATTAAGTGAGCACAGGCGCGGATCCAGGATTTTGTTCAGGGGGGGGGGGCACTTTCGAACTTTCCGAAAATAAAACTGACTTTTCATAACTATTTATATTGTCAGAACATATTTCCTACGGCAGGACATAGGCAATTGCCCTCCCCTGACACAGGCTTCAGCATGACGCTACCAAGCTTACGGTTCTTTTCTACCAAAGAATTCTCGTACAACTGGGGACTCCTCCCGACTGAAAGTCTATCACAATTCTCGGATCGTCTTTCCTCTTTTACATAAAAGTTGCAACCTTGAAAGATTTGGAAGTTTTTACATAATTTACAGACAAAACATGAGTTTTTGAAAAAGCGACTAATTTGACTTACGACTTGCTTTTGTATATATTACATTAAATTAGATTTTTTTATATTATAATAAAAACACATTATAAATTTGCGTACATGTGAAAATTATAAGAATAGTTATCATAATTATGTTATTAAAGGATCAAAGCCTTTTTTGTTATAATTTCAAACGTCGGAAACTTTCGATGAGACGTGTCGATGTCGACTAGGATGTAACAGAGGGCCTACTCTGAACTTCGAAATCCGAACTTCGTATCGTGCCGTCCCTTTCACTCATATAGTGTATAACATGTGAGTGAGTATGATAAGAAGTTCGGAGCAGGCCCTCAGAGCTTCGCCTCCGGCTTAGTTAACCCGGAACTTCCGTTTGGTTTTAAACCTCCGGCTCCAGCTCTGCCTCCGCTATGTTTTATTTCACACCTCCGACTCCGCCTCCATTAAATGTTTACCGAAGCTTTGTCGGAACTAAAAGGTGCACTGATTGGCCGCGGTAGCGTCGCGCATCTACTAGTTTTGACTCGTCGCCAGGGAATTGCCTACTTACTTAAATCCTTTCCCCGCATTTCTATTGAATGAACTTCGATTCTGCCTCCAGTATCACCTCCGGATCTGGTTCTGTCTTTGCACCTTGCTCCTGATCCGGCTTCGATAATAGTTATTTGTTATACAAGGGTGCAAAGTTGTATTTTAACCGCGAGTGTGGAATTGAAACACGAGCTAGCGAATGGATTCTAGGATTGAACCATGAGCTAGCGAATGGACTCTATGGTTGAACCGCGAGCGAAGCGAGTGGTTCGAAAATAGAATCCAGAGCGAAGCGAGTGGTTCAAAAATAGAATCTTGAGCGTAGCGAGTGTTGCAACACACGAGACGTAAAATAACTTTGCAGCCGTGTATAACATAAATCTTTTCACCTCATTAGAGCGAGGAATTTTTTTTCCTCCTCCTTGTCCTAACGTTGGCAGTTGTGTCCTAAATATAGTTGTCCACTACCTAATCCCGAGATTTGGCGTAGGTACTAGTTTTTTAACACAACAGCATAATATAAAATTATTGTTGCTGAACTGTCTGGACTGGCCTTTACATGTTATTATGTTTAAAAAAATTACAAATAGCGCGTTCGGATTTCAAATATTCTTTGCACTCTTGTGGATAAAATGCAGTTTTGCTATCTTTTTTTAAAGAATAAAAAAGGGCTTTCCGAGCTAGTGAGGTGAAAATTAAATTTGAAAACTCCGGCTCCGGTAAAGCCACCTCCGTAAACCCGGTCCCGCCTATGCCGCCTCTAACCCGCGTGACTGATGGGGCAGGTTCCGTCCGCCGGACGCGTGCTACATCGAGCTGCTGCGCTTCCGCGTGCGCCCGCCCAAGAACCGCGAGCTGCCGCTGCAGCTCAAGGCCGCCTGGTGCGTCACCGGCAACAAGGTAACCTCTCTCTCATCTTCATCATCATCATCATCATCATTTCAGCCGAAAGACGTCCACTGCTGAACATAGGCCTCCCTCAAGGCTCGCCATTTAGACCGGTCCTGTGCCGTTCGTTTCCACCGGATTCCCGCGACCTTCACCAGGTCATCACTCCACCTTGTCGGAGGCCTACCGACAGCTCGTCTTCCGGTGCGTGGACGCCACTCGAGCAGTTTCTGGCCCCGTCGACCGTCAGTCCTGCGAGCAATGTGCCCTGCCCACTGCCACTTAAGTCTCGCAATTTTGAAGGCTATGTCGGTGACCCCAGTTCTGCTACGGATAGCTTCATTCCTAATTTTATCACGCAGAGAAACCCCGAGCATACCTCTTTCCATTGCTTTTTGGGTGACCTTGAGCTTTCTTATAAGGCCCATCGTTAGCGCCCATGTCTCGGATCCATATGTCATCACTCTCTTATCTTATCTTATTTAGATGAGGGCCCTTGCGGATGCCCTTCGACCCAGTGGGATCTTTTGTGCAATTGCCCCCTCCTTTATGCCTCCTCCGAGCTGCTCTCCAGCATTTCCACAAACCGAATGATGGAGTTCAGCGGGAGTACTCTGAATTCGTTTGGTTCAGAATGACCATTGCCAAAGTCATTCATTCTCTGTCTGGCAAGGGCGTGACATTCACACAATAAGTGTTCCATTGTCTCGTCATCCTCGCCACACATCCTACATTCTGTGTCGTCTGCTAGTCCCATCTTGGCCGAGATTCCTTTGACCCCGAAGTGACCTGTAAACACCCCAGTTATCATCCTGAGCTGCTTTCTGCTGTCTCTCCCTCGTCACCCTTGCCAGTGCCTTAGCCTTGCCTCCATTCGAGGCCGAGTTTTTACCCAATAAAGGATTGTATCGTAACATATATACATACCTACAGTCTCCAGATCTTTGGTCTGTTTTGTCTATTTGGTAACACTCACTCAAAGAAGTTTTTTAAAAAAATGGTCTAATGTCATGCCGTTAGAAAAAATAAGATAACATGGTGCAACAAAATCGGCTTTATATGAACGGTCGGCCTTATAAGACGCCTTGGAACTTTGTCGCTTTCACCCGTTACGATATTTATTATGACTATGACAGTTCAAACGTGACATTATAACGTGACGTTTCGTATTATTCTTGCATGCTTAGTAAAGCAGAATAATACAATAATAATAATAATAATATATTTACAGTAATAGCAACTTTCATGGCAACTTTCTAAATTTATTCCTACATACATCGACATGACGCTGGCTAGTCGCCCAATAGCCATTAAAAAAAAAAAAAAAAAAAAAGCAGAATGTATTGGACATTTAATATCTGTAACACCTTGTTTTGTAAACTACATTCTTGCAATGAAATGAATGAAATGAAATTAAAGCGACAAGATACGTTTAAGTTTTAAGCCCCTTGTGAGGCCGACCGTGCTGGCCAGGCGTTGAGCGGCGTGTGTGTTCAGGTGGAGCTGCGCGCGGACGTGCTGGTGCCGGGGTTCGCGTCGCGCAAGCTGGGGCAGGTGCCGTGCGAGGACGTGGCCATCCGCTTCCCCATCCCCGAGTGCTGGATCTACCTGTTCCGCGTCGAGAAGCACCACCGCTACGGCTCCGTCAAGTCCGCGCACAGGTACCTACCCACCCTGACACAAGCTGGGGCAGGTGCCGTGCGAGGACGTGGCCATCCGCTTCCCCATCCCCGAGTGCTGGATCTACCTGTTCCGCGTCGAGAAGCACCACCGCTACGGCTCCGTCAAGTCCGCGCACAGGTACCTACCCACCCTGACACAAGCTGGGGCAGGTGCCGTGCGAGGACGTGGCCATCCGCTTCCCCATCCCCGAGTGCTGGATCTACCTGTTCCGCGTCGAGAAGCACCACCGCTACGGCTCCGTCAAGTCCGCGCACAGGTACCTACCCACCCTGACACAAGCTGGGGCAGGTGCCGTGCGAGGACGTGGCCATCCGCTTCCCCATCCCCGAGTGCTGGATCTACCTGTTCCGCGTCGAGAAGCACCACCGCTACGGCTCCGTCAAGTCCGCGCACAGGTACCTACCCACCCTGACACAAGCTGGGGCAGGTGCCGTGCGAGGACGTGGCCATCCGCTTCCCCATCCCCGAGTGCTGGATCTACCTGTTCCGCGTCGAGAAGCACCACCGCTACGGCTCCGTCAAGTCCGCGCACAGGTACCTACCCACCCTGACACAAGCTGGGGCAGGTGCCGTGCGAGGACGTGGCCATCCGCTTCCCCATCCCCGAGTGCTGGATCTACCTGTTCCGCGTCGAGAAGCACCACCGCTACGGCTCCGTCAAGTCCGCGCACAGGTACCTACCCACCCTGACACAAGCTGGGGCAGGTGCCGTGCGAGGACGTGGCCATCCGCTTCCCCATCCCCGAGTGCTGGATCTACCTGTTCCGCGTCGAGAAGCACCACCGCTACGGCTCCGTCAAGTCCGCGCACAGGTACCTACCCACCCTGACACAAGCTGGGGCAGGTGCCGTGCGAGGACGTGGCCATCCGCTTCCCCATCCCCGAGTGCTGGATCTACCTGTTCCGCGTCGAGAAGCACCACCGCTACGGCTCCGTCAAGTCCGCGCACAGGTACCTACCCACCCTGACATAAGCTGGGGCAGGTGCCGTGCGAGGACGTGGCCATCCGCTTCCCCATCCCCGAGTGCTGGATCTACCTGTTCCGCGTCGAGAAGCACCACCGCTACGGCTCCGTCAAGTCCGCGCACAGGTACCTACCCACCCTGACACAAGCTGGGGCAGGTGCCGTGCGAGGACGTGGCCATCCGCTTCCCCATCCCCGAGTGCTGGATCTACCTGTTCCGCGTCGAGAAGCACCACCGCTACGGCTCCGTCAAGTCCGCGCACAGGTACCTACCCACCCTGACACAAGCTGGGGCAGGTGCCGTGCGAGGACGTGGCCATCCGCTTCCCCATCCCCGAGTGCTGGATCTACCTGTTCCGCGTCGAGAAGCACCACCGCTACGGCTCCGTCAAGTCCGCGCACAGGTACCTACCTACCCTGACACAAGCTGGGGCAGGTGCCGTGCGAGGACGTGGCCATCCGCTTCCCCATCCCCGAGTGCTGGATCTACCTGTTCCGCGTCGAGAAGCACCACCGCTACGGCTCCGTCAAGTCCGCGCACAGGTACCTACCCACCCTGACACAAGCTGGGGCAGGTGCCGTGCGAGGACGTGGCCATCCGCTTCCCCATCCCCGAGTGCTGGATCTACCTGTTCCGCGTCGAGAAGCACCACCGCTACGGCTCCGTCAAGTCCGCGCACAGGTACCTACCTACCCTGACACAAGCTGGGGCAGGTGCCGTGCGAGGACGTGGCCATCCGCTTCCCCATCCCCGAGTGCTGGATCTACCTGTTCCGCGTCGAGAAGCACCACCGCTACGGCTCCGTCAAGTCCGCGCACAGGTACCTGTCTACCCTGACACAAGCTGGGGCAGGTGCCGTGCGAGGACGTGGCCATCCGCTTCCCCATCCCCGAGTGCTGGATCTACCTGTTCCGCGTCGAGAAGCACCACCGCTACGGCTCCGTCAAGTCCGCGCACAGGTACCTACTGTAGTGTAATTAAAAAATAAAGCACATAAAACACACTCCAAGATCACGTAAAATTTATTTGTAACAGTACAGCCGAAACTGATTTATAAAAAATCTTAACACATACGAAATGAATGCCCCTTTGGGAGTTATTGAAATATTGATCGTTGGGAAAACTGTAAACGTTGGGTAAAATAATTGTTAATTGAAGTTTTTGATTCTGGGTATACCGGAATAAATCACGGTTGCGGGAATGAAGATGGAATGTGATGGATAGGGTGGTATGATACGGCCTAATAGGTTTTCCGAAAATAAAAATGACGTCGGTAGATAGAATATACCTTTCTGAATTTAGAGAATTGAAAGACACGTTAAAAAAAAATAAGTTAAATTACCGCTTTCCAACGACAAGTTTCCCTGGGTAGAGAGTTTAAAGTACATAAAAGAAGGGCACTGGATTTATCAACATACAATTTCTAGAACTACACGAAAACCCCGCGTCTTGTTTGCAACATCAATATGAGTCGACCCGGTTTACTTCTATCTACGTCGCCGTATGCCGCCACCACTTAACTCCGCAGAAGGTCCGGGGCAGCTTCGGGTTGACGGCTGCCGTCGAATTACGCACGTCTCCGACCACGACGTGCACGAGTCCACAGAATTCAAAGCTTCAGGCAACACGAAAGCTTAGGCCTCACGAATGGCGGTCAGGCAACCCGCGTCTAGGTCAGCCGGTTAGTCAGGCTTCCGTCCCGACGGAAGAGCTAAAACAATACACTAGGTGAGACCTATGCCACGGCACAACATGATCACCAAGCACATTTAAACGAATATCACGAAACACTTACCCAAACGCTTAGGAAACGCTTGACTCTTTGGAAAGAGAAGGATAAAATCTTCCCGGACCACTTCGACACTAGTGTCCGCTAATGCTAAAAACCCTCGAACCACTTCCGGCACTATTATAGAATAACACAGATAAAATCTCTTGCCACTTCAGGGAAAAAAATGGAAGATGGATAAATATGTCCTCACTCGGAGAGTCTCAATGGCAGAATGAACCAAATTTTGTTTGCACATCCGTCAAACGAATAGTTTCAAATTACGAAGCGCGAAATCTAATTTCAAATCTGACTAGCTTTTTTTGAACCAGACAGTTTCGAACCCCTGAAATATAACGACGAAGGTAAAACACGTTTTGGTATCGTTTGTAAAAATTAAGAAAAGCGCCATCTGCTTGCGCTGAGCAAAACTACGAAACAGTTCGGAACGACGACTAACGGCAGGAAATCAAACGCTCTAACCACAGCCTAAAAGTTCGCCTATTGACGTATAGATGGCGTGGAAGCCTATGCAGGAATCAAAATTAAAATTAAAAAATACACAGTAGCGTTATTAACGCTACAGACATCTCCCTACCAAATGAAAACAACGACAGAAAAGGATACTACCCAAATAATATATTGAAGGAGACTACATCCGTCACAAAACTATAATCACCGTAGCAATACTGACACAAAAAAAAATATGTGAACACCTCAATTTTAACCCACAAAATATCGACGAGAATTGAACGCTCCATAAACGAACACTTGGACCTATCCGGGCAAACATCAGGAAAAACACCAACGGTCATTATGCTAATATGTGCACTCCTAAACTAACACCTGAACTAATAAATAATAAACCACAACATTCAGTCATTGACTAATAATTCTTTTCTTTGAATTATTAACCGAAAACCTATGGTAGTTAACCCCCTTACCATCTACATTAACCTATGCTTACTACAAAAAAACCACTACCGGTTTACCGGTTAAAGTAAAACAACACCTTTGAAATTAAATTATGGGCGGGTGCTACCGCAGAATATACTATGGTCCTGAACAAAGTTAGCCAGGCCATTAAAATCAAACGTCCGGATAAGGTGAGCGACCACCACGAACTCGACCACTGATCTACACAGAGGGAGAATGAAAACATCAGACTGCAGTCGTGGATGCTCCGTTCATATGCTAAGAAATCATCACTACGTTGAGTGAGGTTGTAGTTGTCCAGGTTGGGAATTCATATTCCAAAAGAATTGAATATTACCCCTTGACCAATGACGACGTCACAGCCAAGTCACATCGCTAATGAGGATCGTACTACACACGAAATCCTACATTAAAACGATCTAAGTCACGTCCGAAATTATTTAATTTGCCAATAAAAGGCTTAACCTAAAAACTTAACTAACACACTTTTACAATAAACAAGAAATGGAAAATACCGTTTCGGATAGGTCAACAAGCGTCAGCAACTTTAGCGTACACATCCTGTAAGGTACGGAGATTCGTCGCACGTTCTGCCCGACTGAGTCCCATCTCTTGGTATTCAGCCTGACTATCAACGCGCTCCGGATAAACCATAACCTCGCCTGAGGTCCAACCATGGGCCCTCAAGCTGAGCACTAACGCCCCTGCAGAATCCATGCAACCATATATAGAACGAACTCTAAAACTATGAAACGAAATTACACAAACGACACCGAAGGCAATCGGTACCCTACTTATTTAATAATAACTACCGGGTGCGGGGTGTCGACGAGAATCGACGAAGCACGACAGAAGATAGGAACATCTCGACGAAAGCAAAAAAAATATCGACGAGAAAAAAAAACGGACAAAAAAGAAAAACGAAGGTCGACACAAAAATGGTCGATTTCAGCTCGCCAAAAGGGTCATCCAAGCTAGACAAAAAAAGTCGACGAGGCTTGACGAAAAAATAAAAAAAATCGATGAGACGACACAAAAATAGGTCGACGGAACCCGACCAGAAAAGAATCGGCGAAACTCGACGAACGACACGACGGAACATGATGCACGACGCAAAATGATGAAATCGATGAGGGCTAATAAAAGCATCAAACACCGTCGAAGGCGTGAGCCAAACGAAGTAGAAAAAAAAAATCAATGAAAGTTAATCGGTAATAGTTGAACGATGATAAAAATCAAACAAAAGTCGATGGCAGTTGAGGAGGGTAAAGTCAAATGAAAATTTATATAAGTCGATAGAAAAATCAAAACAAAAATTCAAAAGTTGCTAAAAGTTTGTGCCGCTATAAAAGGTCGATAAACCGATAAAAAATTCATTACACCATTGACCGGACAAAGACTGCTGACGTAATAAAAACGTTGTAATGGATGACTAAAAGGTTTGTTACTAAGCACAATTAAAAAATGTTGAAGATTTCGAAACCATGTGAAGTTCAACGAAGCCCAACGAAGCTCAACGAAGCCCAACGAAGCTCAACGAAGTCCAACGAAGCTCAACGAAGCCCAACGAAGCCCAACGAAGCTCAACGAAGCTCAACGAAGCTCAACGAAGCTCAACGAAGCTCAACGAAGCTCAACGAAACTCAACGAAGCTCAACGAAGCTCAACGAAGCTCAACGAAGCTCAACGAAGCTCAACGAAGCTCAACGAAGCTCAACGAAGCTCAACGAAGCACAAAAAACTCATCGGAGCTCATCGTAACCCAAGGTAACGAAAATCAAAAAAACATCCAGAAAATTGCGAATATTACAAAAATAGTTTCCAAGAAGTTGACGAAGGTCAATACGAGGATGAATTGGGATCAATTGAAAGTGAATAAAAGTGAATTAAGGGTCACATGAGTCACTAGGTGTATTTGACAGAGATTGAAATACTATCGCGAGTTGACCACCAGTGGAAGGACACGGACCAGCACTGAAAATAACTATTATGCGAACTGTACCAGTAATAGAAAGAGGACAAGGGAACTCTTAGCCCAGCTCGGACCTCCCTGAGTACCAACGAGACTAAACTGAATTAGGTATACAAGCCCAAAAATAAACAAACTATTTATTTTGGTGAAAAAAAAAAGGAATTTACTAAAATTAGTTTGAAATTACTAATTCGTAACTAAAAATGCAGAAATCCTAAAATAAAAAAGCAAAAAGATGTTTCCTGCCGGGAATCGAACCACGAACAAATGTTTGACTGACCAACGCTTTCCCACTGAGCCAAGTTGATTCTTATAAGGTGATACGAAAAAGTGCTATATATGGCTCGGCCTATTCAAAATTTACACGAAGGTCAATTACGTCACGTAAACTAAATAACGACTAGTTAAGAATTACGAGTTACGACTTGATGACGCTTGTACCGAAAAAAACAAGTATAACCGTCGTCACCTGCCCACAAACGTCGAATGCCAAACTGACTATTATTCCTGCACTGAAAAGATTAGCTAAGGAATAAAGCACGCTAAAGCTCACTTACCTTGGTTTTCCCTAGACTCTACGGGAAATAACTAAGGGTCAACTAGTCTACTAAATAAGTGACACAGGGTATAAGGTTGGGGTCAGAAGAACAACGCAATAGGTTAAAGGCAAAACTTGTCGTAAATCAATTATTATCACAACACAAAGCAATAAAAAATCAATGCAGCGAAGCTGTCAATGGCGTACACAGGGTTAAGAAGAATTACGTTTTCCACTCGTTCCAGGTGACGTAAGGGATGAGCTTCGATCAAGGGTACACTGAAACACAATAAATAGTTAATTAAACGCGACCGAGAATCGGTCACCTTCCTCTCACCAAGTTTGAAAGAAAAAAAAATTCAATGTTGAAATTTCACATAAAAAGTAAACGAACCAGGGTTCTTACCTTATGTCGGGCGCCAAATTGTAGTGTAATTAAAAAATAAAGCACATAAAACACACTCCAAGATCACGTAAAATTTATTTGTAACAGTACAGCCGAAACTGATTTATAAAAAATCTTAACACATACGAAATGAATGCCCCTTTGGGAGTTATTGAAATATTGATCGTTGGGAAAACTGTAAACGTTGGGTAAAATAATTGTTAATTGAAGTTTTTGATTCTGGGTATACCGGAATAAATCACGGTTGCGGGAATGAAGATGGAATGTGATGGATAGGGTGGTATGATACGGCCTAATAGGTTTTCCGAAAATAAAAATGACGTCGGTAGATAGAATATACCTTTCTGAATTTAGAGAATTGAAAGACACGTTAAAAAAAAATAAGTTAAATTACCGCTTTCCAACGACAAGTTTCCCTGGGTAGAGAGTTTAAAGTACATAAAAGAAGGGCACTGGATTTATCAACATACAATTTCTAGAACTACACGAAAACCCCGCGTCTTGTTTGCAACATCAATATGAGTCGACCCGGTTTACTTCTATCTACGTCGCCGTATGCCGCCACCACTTAACTCCGCAGAAGGTCCGGGGCAGCTTCGGGTTGACGGCTGCCGTCGAATTACGCACGTCTCCGACCACGACGTGCACGAGTCCACAGAATTCAAAGCTTCAGGCAACACGAAAGCTTAGGCCTCACGAATGGCGGTCAGGCAACCCGCGTCTAGGTCAGCCGGTTAGTCAGGCTTCCGTCCCGACGGAAGAGCTAAAACAATACACTAGGTGAGACCTATGCCACGGCACAACATGATCACCAAGCACATTTAAACGAATATCACGAAACACTTACCCAAACGCTTAGGAAACGCTTGACTCTTTGGAAAGAGAAGGATAAAATCTTCCCGGACCACTTCGACACTAGTGTCCGCTAATGCTAAAAACCCTCGAACCACTTCCGGCACTATTATAGAATAACACAGATAAAATCTCTTGCCACTTCAGGGAAAAAAATGGAAGATGGATAAATATGTCCTCACTCGGAGAGTCTCAATGGCAGAATGAACCAAATTTTGTTTGCACATCCGTCAAACGAATAGTTTCAAATTACGAAGCGCGAAATCTAATTTCAAATCTGACTAGCTTTTTTTGAACCAGACAGTTTCGAACCCCTGAAATATAACGACGAAGGTAAAACACGTTTTGGTATCGTTTGTAAAAATTAAGAAAAGCGCCATCTGCTTGCGCTGAGCAAAACTACGAAACAGTTCGGAACGACGACTAACGGCAGGAAATCAAACGCTCTAACCACAGCCTAAAAGTTCGCCTATTGACGTATAGATGGCGTGGAAGCCTATGCAGGAATCAAAATTAAAATTAAAAAATACACAGTAGCGTTATTAACGCTACACTACCTACCCTGACACAAGCTGGGGCAGGTGCCGTGCGAGGACGTGGCCATCCGCTTCCCCATCCCCGAGTGCTGGATCTACCTGTTCCGCGTCGAGAAGCACCACCGCTACGGCTCCGTCAAGTCCGCGCACAGGTACCTACCTACCCTGACACAAGCTGGGGCAGGTGCCGTGCGAGGACGTGGCCATCCGCTTCCCCATCCCCGAGTGCTGGATCTACCTGTTCCGCGTCGAGAAGCACCACCGCTACGGCTCCGTCAAGTCCGCGCACAGGTACCTACCTACCCTGACACAAGCTGGGGCAGGTGCCGTGCGAGGACGTGGCCATCCGCTTCCCCATCCCCGAGTGCTGGATCTACCTGTTCCGCGTCGAGAAGCACCACCGCTACGGCTCCGTCAAGTCCGCGCACAGGTACCTGTCTACCCTGACACAAGCTGGGGCAGGTGCCGTGCGAGGACGTGGCCATCCGCTTCCCCATCCCCGAGTGCTGGATCTACCTGTTCCGCGTCGAGAAGCACCACCGCTACGGCTCCGTCAAGTCCGCGCACAGGTACCTGTCTACCCTGACACAAGCTGGGGCAGGTGCCGTGCGAGGACGTGGCCATCCGCTTCCCCATCCCCGAGTGCTGGATCTACCTGTTCCGCGTCGAGAAGCACCACCGCTACGGCTCCGTCAAGTCCGCGCACAGGTACCTACCTACCCTGACACAAGCTGGGGCAGGTGCCGTGCGAGGACGTGGCCATCCGCTTCCCCATCCCCGAGTGCTGGATCTACCTGTTCCGCGTCGAGAAGCACCACCGCTACGGCTCCGTCAAGTCCGCGCACAGGTACCTACCTACCCTGACACAAGCTGGGGCAGGTGCCGTGCGAGGACGTGGCCATCCGCTTCCCCATCCCCGAGTGCTGGATCTACCTGTTCCGCGTCGAGAAGCACCACCGCTACGGCTCCGTCAAGTCCGCGCACAGGTACCTGTCTACCCTGACACAAGCTGGGGCAGGTGCCGTGCGAGGACGTGGCCATCCGCTTCCCCATCCCCGAGTGCTGGATCTACCTGTTCCGCGTCGAGAAGCACCACCGCTACGGCTCCGTCAAGTCCGCGCACAGGTACCTGTCTACCCTGACACAAGCTGGGGCAGGTGCCGTGCGAGGACGTGGCCATCCGCTTCCCCATCCCCGAGTGCTGGATCTACCTGTTCCGCGTCGAGAAGCACCACCGCTACGGCTCCGTCAAGTCCGCGCACAGGTACCTGTCTACCCTGACACAAGCTGGGGCAGGTGCCGTGCGAGGACGTGGCCATCCGCTTCCCCATCCCCGAGTGCTGGATCTACCTGTTCCGCGTCGAGAAGCACCACCGCTACGGCTCCGTCAAGTCCGCGCACAGGTACCTACCCACCCTGACACAAGCTGGGGCAGGTGCCGTGCGAGGACGTGGCCATCCGCTTCCCCATCCCCGAGTGCTGGATCTACCTGTTCCGCGTCGAGAAGCACCACCGCTACGGCTCCGTCAAGTCCGCGCACAGGTACCTACCTACCCTGACACAAGCTGGGGCAGGTGCCGTGCGAGGACGTGGCCATCCGCTTCCCCATCCCCGAGTGCTGGATCTACCTGTTCCGCGTCGAGAAGCACCACCGCTACGGCTCCGTCAAGTCCGCGCACAGGTACCTGTCTACCCTGACACAAGCTGGGGCAGGTGCCGTGCGAGGACGTGGCCATCCGCTTCCCCATCCCCGAGTGCTGGATCTACCTGTTCCGCGTCGAGAAGCACCACCGCTACGGCTCCGTCAAGTCCGCGCACAGGTACCTGTCTACCCTGACACAAGCTGGGGCAGGTGCCGTGCGAGGACGTGGCCATCCGCTTCCCCATCCCCGAGTGCTGGATCTACCTGTTCCGCGTCGAGAAGCACCACCGCTACGGCTCCGTCAAGTCCGCGCACAGGTACCTGTCTACCCTGACACAAGCTGGGGCAGGTGCCGTGCGAGGACGTGGCCATCCGCTTCCCCATCCCCGAGTGCTGGATCTACCTGTTCCGCGTCGAGAAGCACCACCGCTACGGCTCCGTCAAGTCCGCGCACAGGTACCTGTCTACCCTGACACCTGACACACGTGTGTCTAACTCACCTCCACTAGGGAATACACGCAGGTCAATCAAAGTTACTATATTCTAGTGGAAAATATGTATGTATGTATGTAAAATTCTTTATTGTACATGAGTAAAACATAACATAAATTACAAGAACAGTTGACATATATGTACAAAAGCGAGCTTATCCCTGTAAGGGATTTCTTCCAGCTAACCTTTGAGCAATTGAGTTGAGATTAAGATTAATTGGCAAACCGAGAAACATGTACAATGTAGTGTTTGAAACTGTTTGCAATATTCTAATAAATAACAAGGATTATATAAATCAAGAACTACACAATATGCTCTACCTCTTTTTTTTGCGTGCCTCCTGCTAGGGGCTTATCTAGAAATGACGCGAGGTTTTTTGACCTACTTTTGGAAATGAATACACATGAGGTCTACGTTGTACCCCCCCGATCCGATCAGTCGTAAGGTTTTCATGAATCTTCTGTTCGGAACCTTGTGTGATTTCCGGCTAAACCCTAGTAGTTTTGGCACGGAGTACCTACAAGTAAATAGAATCGCGCGGCTGGTCTCTCTTGCGCTTCTTCCCCTTATATAGAAAGAAAGAAAGAAAACAAGTTTATTTAGCATTTTAAAGAAATACAAACAAAAAGATATTATATAGAGCTATAGATGCTAAAAAGGTCGTCACTCAGCTTGATGTCGCGAAGCAAACCGTGGTTTTACATCGTGACGCTGATTTTCAGTGACGCCTGTGGTCACCAGGTAGTCTAAGAACTTACAATAAAATTACTATTACACTATAACAAAAAATGTGAATAAATTAGTAAGTGTGTGAGTAACAACTTCATCTGGGCGAGTGTACGCGCGTTTGTATGAGTGTGAGTGTGCTTGTGTATGTGTGTGTGTGTGTGTGTGTGTGTGTGTGTGTGTGTGTGTGTGTGTGTGTGTGTGTGTGTATGAGCATGTACAATCGTGCCTATCTGTGTGTACTTATGACTGCTTGTGTTGGAACATTTGCTTATGAATCAAGAGTTTCTTGAGACTGTTTTTAAATGTTGCTTTGGTGTTTGAATTTCTTATCGGTGGTGGTAAGTCGTTCCAACACTTCGCGGCAGCAAAGCGAAAGCTGCCGCGAAACGCAGTATACCGTTGTGGAGTGTCCGGTGTTGACTGACGGTGGGCCCGCTCCGCACCCGCAGGCGCACGGGCAAGATCAAGGGCATCGAGCGCTTCCTGGGCGCCGTGGACACGCTGAGCGAGTCGCTCATCGAGGTGACGTCGGGGCAGGCCAAGTACGAGCACCAGCACCGCGCGCTCGTGTGGCGCATGCCGCGGCTGCCCAAGGAGGGGCAGGGTAAGACCTTCACGGAAACGAGCCAATCTAACAATTTTTTGCTAAAAAGCAACTCGTTTAATACTTTCTGAATGATTCGTTTTAATTGTAATTTCTTTTCTGACATTTATTTCAATTTTTATTTTTATTGTAATTTTTTGCCTGACATTTATTTTAATTTTAATTTTTAATTGTGTTTTAATTGTAATATTTTGTTATGTGAATATTTTGATGACATTAATTTTAATAATATATAAGCAGTATAAGACGTATGTACACCTGAAAAGGTAGGGTATGGTGAGTCCACCAGATGTACTGCAAGAGAAACTGCAAATTGTAACCCATTTCCCACATACATGAATAAATCATTCATTCATTCATTCAAGGCAGGCCAACCATACCTATTGTGTTTCTATAGCGTTGTTTTTTTGCTGAATAACTTATTATCTATTCTACTGACAACCTATCCCGGACCTCCCGACTAGAATCCGGGTGTGCTACCACTAAACGCACACGTGTCGGTCGAACTAGTAACACATACGGCGGACTTTATGGGCAATACCTGAAATAAATTGATATTATTAGGGTGGGTTGCACCAAACCGTTTGTAATCGTAAGCGGTGTTCGTTAAATCTGATTGTATGGAAAGTAATAATAATAATACTAAATATTTTGGACAATCTTACACAAATCAACCTAGTCCCAAACTAAGCAAAGCTTGTACTATGGGTACCAAGTGACGATATACATACTTATATAGATAAATAGATTCTTAAATACATAGAAAAGGAACAGATATTCGTGTTCTTCACACAAATACATGTCCTGGCCGGGATTCGAACCCGGGACCTCTAGCTTCGAAGGCAGGGTCACTACCAACTATGCTAAAGCGGTCGTCAAGTTTGACAAGTTTCTATGGGATGACAGCTGCCGGCGCCATATTTGACGATGACCTGTGATCGTATGTCGGTGCAACCGACCCTTATTATCATCAGAGATGTACAAAATGGTTTTAAAAAAGCATTTAAATACAAAATGCAAAATACTTTTCAGATTTACTATTTCAAATGCAAAATACCAAATAGTTTTACGTTTTGTATTTCAAATGCTAAATGCAAAATAGGTATTTTCAAAATAAAATACCTTTTGAAAGAAGAAAGAAAGAAAGAAAGAAATATTTATTTGGTACAAGTTGTTTACACATTCTAAGATATTGTAAATAGGTACCTATTTAGTACCAAAATGGGTGCCGCTCAGCATAGTGTCATGAAAATCATGACGCTGATTTTCAGGGCAACCAGGAAAAAATATGAAATTACAAAACAATAAACATGAGAGAGAGCTGTCCTTAACATATAACATAACATTGACAATGTGGGAAATGTGTAGCCATACAGAATAATATTTTAATATTTTGTACCTGCATATACAAACTAAATCGTTGATTATAATACTGAACTTACATACACATTAACACTATAAAACATAACACTAAACATCTGCTTAGGTATTGGCAATTTGCTTTTCTGTTAAATATTTTTTGAGATTGTGTTTGAAGGAGGCAATATACTTACAATTTCGAATTGGCGGTGGCAAGTTATTCCAACATTTTGTTGCAGCGTAGCGAAAGCTGCCACGGAAAGCAGATGTTCTGTGTTGCGTACCTACAAGTCTTATAGCACCACGCACTTCGCACTTGGAGAACATTAGTTTATCGAACAGATAAGATGGTTGTTTGTTATGTATGACCCCAAAAAGCAACGAGGCAAAGTGTGAGGTACGTCTAGCGGTCATATTTAGCAGCTTATTACGGTTTAAAAACGGGGTGATGTGCGAACGGCGCGGAACAGGAAAACAAAAACGTGCGCAGGCATTTTGGATACGTTGTATCTGTGCTGATGTGCGTGCAAGCAGGCACCCTCCAAAGACGGTATCTGCATAGCTCAACTTAGAGAGTATAAGCGTGTCACAAAGATTAATGCGTAAGTCGACATCAATGAAGTCACGCACACGATACAGTACGTTAAGCCTGTAAAAGCAATTACGCACCAACTCCAAAACATGTTCTTCAAAACGTAGTTTGTTATCCATAACAAGCCCCAGGTTGCGAGCTACTGAAACACACTCCAGGCGTTCGCCAAGGACATGAACTGGAGGCGCGGAAGATGTTAAATTGCGTAGTTGCTTGTCTGTGCCAAACACCATAAACTTGGATTTATTTGAATTTAAAACGAGTTTGTTTGTTTTACACCATGTAGCAATGCTTTCCAAATCAGAATTTAATTTGTCTACCGTCGAGTTAATTTCATTTGGCTTGAAGGATATGTATAACTGTAAATCATCCGCGTAGATATGGTAGTTACAGTAGTTTATAGATTTTATTATATCAGCACAGTACACAATGAAAAGTATTGGTCCCAGAATGGAGCCTTGAGGCACTCCACATGTGACATCCATGGGAGTAGAAACAGATACAGCACCATTGTCATCGCGAACTTCAACCGATTGCGTGCGTCCCATAAGGTAACTGGCAAACCAGTTTAAAGAACGTGTGTCAAATCCGTAAAAAGCTAGTTTAGATAGTAAGAGCGAAGTGTTGATGGTGTCAAAAGCACGAGAAAAGTCTAATAAAACCATCAAAGTATTATCGCCAGCATCTCGAGCAGACAAGATGTCATCAACCACATCCAGTAAAGCAGTTGCTGTGCTGTGAGACTTTCTGAAACCAGACTGTTTTCTAGGTAGGATGTCGTTCGCTTCTAAATATTCTGTCAACTGTAAACATACAACTTTTTCTATTATTTTTGATAAGAATGGTAAAATACTTATCGGACGAAGGTCTTTGAAGAGTATCGGGTTTGGTATTTTCGGCAAAGGTTTCACTATAGCGGATTTCCATGCTCCGGGGAAAACTCCAGTTTCGATGGAAGTATTAATAATATTAGTTATTAACGGAAGTGTTTGAGGCAGCGTCATTAAAACCATGTTCAGGTTAATACCATCAGTGCCTTGTGCGTTGGTAGAGATTGATTTTATTATATTCAACACTTTTGCTTCAGTTACCGGGGTTAAAGAAAAAACCGAAGTTCCAAATCTATTAAATTCGTACTTTGTCAAAGAAGAGATATCAACATTATTGTTTCCAGGGAGAGTTAGAAAGTGCTTATTTAATTTTTCTGGATTGTTTAAATGTACAGGTAAGGTGCGATCATTACGTTTAAAATTAGCCACGTTGTTTTTTATATTATTCCATAGAATACGCGGGTTTTTCAGATTGTTGTTAATGTAGTGTTTAAAATACGCTGTTTTTTCGCTGAGTAATGCAGAATTTACTATGCGTTTTAAGTCCTTATAATATTTTATGTGAGAATCTATTTTAGTTAGTTTACTCCGAACAAGCGCCTCGTCACGAAGTTGCATCATTTTTTTGACGGTATATGTTATCCATGGATATGATTTATTTTGTAGTCGTGTTAATTTTACTGGGGCAAACTCATCGAACAACCGTAAAACATGCGTATTAAAATTATTTAACATGACATTCACATCGCAAATGGCTAGATCATTCCAAGGAATAGACCGGAGCCGCTCATTAAATAGTGTTAAATCAATATCTTTTATTGGTCGACACGTTATCCATCGAGGACGTGGTTTATCTTTTTTTATATTTACTTCAAAGGTTATAAATGCATGTCTACTTAGATTAGGAATATAATTGACGCATAAATTTGTGACAGGGGTATTCGAGCATACTAAGTCAATGAGAGTTTCGCTATGATCAGTGAAGTGAGTTGGTTTGTCGGTAAATTGAATAAGATTCATACATGTCAAGAAATCGAGGAGCTTCTTCACATCATTTGCCTGTGAATTTATAATATTTATGTTAAAATCACCCATAAGAATTATATTATCAAATTTGGCAAGAGACGAGATTGTTTCACTTAGAGCGTCTATGAAAGTATCCACATTAAGCCACGGCGGGCGGTAGGCTGTTCCAACCGCTATTCTTTTACCATTCATGGTCATACTAAGCCACATCTGCTCCACGAGTGGCACTTCAGGGTATGATATAAGTCGCGCGGCAATGCCCTGTTTGAGGTAGAAACCCACGCCGCCGCCGCGAGTGCGGGCGCCCCCGGGGGCGCGCGGTATATGCCGTAGCCGATAGCCCGGCGGCGCCGGCGCACGCTCCTCCTCACCAGCGCGCAACCACGTCTCATTAACAGCCATGATATCCACATCATAGCGAGTTAATGCAGCAACAAATTCATCGTGTCTAGTGCCCAAAGAACCAGGATTTAAAAAGCCAAAAGAAACATTTTTAGGTTTGAATTTGATAACAAAACAGTGTATGTTACGAATGTACATGCAATGTAGTAAGAAATGGTGTAATATTGTCACGTGACGTCGGTCTGTGTTTGTAAAAATAAATAGCTGGAGATTACCTACAGGACTACACTTAATAATTCGTAATATGTAATTACAAAGTATAGTTTTTATGGAGATCAAATTGCAATAAATTTTGCAATCAATTATCAACAGATCATTATTAGACTGTGTCACCAACAGAGTTGACGCCAAAAACCTTGACTATGTCCCCATCACAGCGAACTTGGTGTCGCGCCTTGCCATTTTCTTGTCGCACGAAGATCTTACCATCGCGCGTCCACACGTACTTCCAGCTCAGCCTTTTAGCGGTCTCGCGCACTCGTTGGTGAAGTTGTCTATTGAGTCGTGTGAGACGCTCGTTGATGTAAAAGGGACTAGACGATCCGCCGGGTAGGTCCATGCCATCCGTGGAGAGACGGCGGCGCACACGCGCGGCCTGCAGCAGCGCGTCACGCTGCGCGCGGCGCGTCATGCGCACGACAAGGGGCCGCGGGCGCGCCGCCGCGCCACCGCCGGCCTCCGGAGCACGCGGCGGCCCGACACGCTGCGCCTCGACCACGTCGCGCTCGTCCATTGTCACCCCCAACTTCTTGGCGATCGCAAGGACGACGTGGGTAGCATTTTCATTTCCAGACTCGGGTAAACATGCTATTTCAATGTCATTTCCCAGCATTTCTTGGTTCCGGTTTTCAATTTCTGCCCTCAGATGGGAGATTGTCTCTTCTAAACTAGATATCTTACAGTTTTGGGTTCCTGTGTCTTTCGCTTCGAGGAACTCGATTCGATTTTCGAGTAGCTGGATGCGGTCGTTTTGCGATGTAATTACAGCCATCAAGTCGGAGATAGTTGAACGTAGAAAGGACATTTCCTTACGGCCAGCCCTCATTTCCTCCAAAAACCGTTTGAGATCTATTTTAGAGTCTTCGAGAAACATGTCACTGTCACCATTGTCTACTTTAACGCTGCCGTCACTTTCATTACCAAGTTGCCCTGTACTCGGACCGGGCGCGGTGCAGACCAAACACGGTTTTGACCAAATCGAATGATATTTTTATTTATGTTAGGTATTTATCATGAGAAATAGAATAGAGATACAATGCCGAGCCGAATGGCACCTTATGCATGACATTTTGGTCATATAATTATCGTCGTTCGTCGATAATGTTCGTCGTTTTCGTTTGACATTGACACTAGTCAGACATAAGGCGCGCACTCTGACCAGAGGGGCTACCGCGAACCGAAAGAAGTTCGAATATCTCCCTCTCTGTCGCACGAATTAGCAAGTGCGACAGAGAGGGAGATATTCGAACTTCGTTCGTTTTCAGTTCGCGGTAGCCCCTCAAAGAAGAAAAAAAGGGCACGCATGGCTAGCAGGCGCCTCTGTCGGTCAAATTCGGCAATACAAGCGTCATTCGTTCATTTCATTTTGTTTGACTGGTAATGTTGGCTAAACTTAATCACAAAGTATTTTGCATTTTGAAATGAATATTAAAAATGTAAAATACATCTCGAAAGGTATTTCAAATAAAATACAAAATGTTTTTTACTAAAAGGCATTTAAATGCAAAATACAAAATAGGTATTTTGCATTTTGTATTTGCATTTTAAATAGAAGTATTTCAAATAAATCGCATCTCTGATTATCATTATAACTTCGCCTCACACTAGCATGCTTTACCAGCGCGCACGCGCTCTTGTCGTTAACCGTGGTTGTGCTCATGGCGGCGGTGCGGTGGTTGTGGCAGGCGCGTACACGACGCACAACCTGGTGTGCCGCATGGCGCTGACGTCGTACGACCAGGTGCCGGCGGAGCTGGCGCGCGCCGCGCACGTGGCGTTCACGATGCCGGCCACGCAGGTGTCGCACGTCACCGTGCGCTCCGTCTCGCTGCAGAACCACGAGCGCGACGACCCGCCCGAGAAGTACGTGCGGTACCTCGCCCGCCACGAGTACATGTGAGTATCTATACCTACGAGTACATACCTATAAAAGAACGAGTCCTCACTGACTGACTACCACCACTGAGATGATTTGTTGTCTGACCCGAAGACGAGTTATAATAATAGCTCATTTACATAATAATAATAATAATGGTTTATTTAGCACATATTGTTACAATAATTTCCAGGGGTCTGGTCTCCGCACGAGGCTTCGCCTGTATCGGGGAACCAAATATACATTACATTTTTATACATTACTGACTGACTGACTCATCAACGCACAGCCGAAAATGCTAACGCTAGAGTTCATTTTTGCAGTCGATTATACTTATAACGTAGCCTAGGGATGAGAAAGCATTTTTCGAAATTCATCCCTTGAGGAGGTAAACAGGGGATGAAAGTTTGTATGAAAACACAATACGAAAACGTATTAAAGTGAGAAATTTGAAATATATTGATATATTAATGGCGTATTTCAGCGTTTTTCTAAATTGCTCCTCTAAAGGGATGAAAAGGAGGTTCAAATTAAAAAGTTTGTACGAGAAGCAAATCTTTTTTGAAGTGAGAGATTTGAAACTTCGTAAATAGACTCTCTGTTTAAATACAACTAAACGAATTTCAGCGTTTTTCGAAATTGCTCCCCTAAAGAGGTGGAAATGGGGTTCCCAGTTTGTACGGGGAGCAAATATTTTTTGAAGTAAAAAAATTTGAATCTCCGTAAATAGACTTTCTGTTTAAATACAACTAAACACATTTCAGCGTTTTTCGAAATTGCTCCCCTATAGGGGTGAAAAGGGGGTTCCAAGTTTGTGCGGGAAGCAAATCTATACTTATCTTACAAATCGATATGGGTGTCACCCTCGAGCTTCCTCGAGTTGCCGATTACAAATATGACATGCATTTTTAAATCCAAGATGGCGGAGATTAATTTTTCTTAAAAATCGATATGGGTGTCATCTTTGTTGTTCCACCTATTGCCGATTATGAAAATGACATCCATTTTCAAATCCAAGATGGCGGACATTCATTTTTTCTTTTGAGTAATTTTTCACAAAAGATTAATAGCATCACAACTGACGGAAACAAATAAACCTCATGTATATCTTTGTTGCCATCTAAAATCTACGCGGACGAAGTCGCGGGCGGCCGCTAGTTGTTATATAATAGAAAGTAACTAATACAGTATAGGGCCCTATATTATTTGTTTCCGTCAGTTGTGATGCTATTAATCTTTTGTGAAAAATTACTCAAAAGAAAAAATGAATGTCCGCCATCTTGGATTTGAAAATGGATGTCATTTTCATAATCGGCACCCCAGGAACCTCGAAGATGACACCTATATCGATTATTACGAAAAGTAAAGATTTGGTCCCCGCACAAACTTGGAATCCGGTTTTACCCCATTAAGGGAACAATTTAGAAAAACGCTGAAACCCTTTTTGTTGTATTTAAACAGAGAGTCTATATACGAAGTTTTAAATCTCTCACTTCAAAAAAGATTTGCTCCCCGTACAAACTTGGAACCCCCTTTTCACCCCTTTAGGGGAGCAATTTTGAAAAACGCTGAAATACATTTTGTTGTATTTAAACATAGAGTCTATTTACAAAGTTTCAAATCTCTAACTTCAAAAAAGATGGCCCCTTTTCACCCCTTTAGGGGACGAATTTAGAAAATCGCTGAATTCAGTTTTGTTATATTTAAAAGGCATGTATTTAACGCGGCGACAAATTAATCTGATTTAGGGATTTATAAAAAATTAAAGGGGGTAGCAAAAATAATAAGTTGGCGACTAATTGCGGAGACTAGTATAAAGTAAAAAGTAGCAGCTAAGTAATCAATTTTCGGCTTTGAATTAACTAATTAAGCGGAAACATGACAGCGGATAAAAAGTTGAAAATGGCCTACTCTAATTGTGTCAGACTCTGCCTTAGCTCCGGCGCTGCGGGAAGTGCAGCCCTTCCGCCCTTGCGTGGCAAAGCACGGTCGCTCGTACTCCGCTCCGCACGGCTCCCGAGCTTTGTCACGGCGGGCGAGGGCTGCTCTCCCTCCGCGCCTCCGGCTTTTTATATACACTCTAGGGGTAGGGCAGACAAGACCACGTGGAATTAGTCGCCAAGTGATTATTTATAGTACCTCGCCTATGATTTCAGTAATTTTGTTTATTATTTCTGCTACCTTACAGTAGCTGCCATTATTTGAATTTTAAAATATCCTTAGTTTAAAGCTCATTTAATATAAATGATTGCCAAAATATTTAATCGCTGACAAGTTATTATTTTAGTTGCAAATAGTTTGCTGCTCTTTAATTTTTCTGTCGCCACGAAAATAATAAGCCTATTTAAAAAGAGTCTAAATACCAAATTTCAAGTTTCTAAGTCCAAAAAAATTACGTTTCTCATATAAACTTTGCATCCCTATTTGATCCCCTTAGGGGTGGAATTTCCAAAAATCCCATCTTATCCCTTGCATACGTCATAAAAGTAAGCTCTGGACCAAATTTGAAGTTTCTAGTTCCAGTAGTTTCGGCTGTACGTTGATGGTAGATCAGGACTTCTTCTTTTATATATTTAGAAGATTAAGATTATTCTATATTACCTTAACATGATTTCATTCCAATTTGATTCGACATATTCAAAATGTTAAGGCTAAGTTACACAGGTCTCCGAGAGGGACGGACGTCGTCAACGAATCGACGAAGAGTTGTATTATAAATTTCGGGGTCAGGATCAAACTTTTCTCGGTTTTATGGATTAAATATAATCACTACATAGTATAAAACAAAGTCGCTTTCTCTGTCCCTATATCCCTATATATGCTTAAATCTTTAAAACTACGCAACGGATTTTGATGCGGTTTTTTTTAATAGATAGAGTGATTGAAGAGGAAGGTTTATATGTATAATAACATCCATTAAATAGTGCACCCGTGCGAAGCCGGGGCGAGTCGCTAGTAATGAATAAATGAATAATAATAATCAGTATAATTTTTAATTTGTAGCGTGGGCATCGAGCGCACGACGGGCACCGCGAACGCGCCGTCGGCGTACGCGGCCGCCGCCGCCGTCCCCGCGCCCGCCCCCGCCTCCGCGCCCGCGCCCGCGCCCGCGCCGCTCCTGCCCGCCGCGCCCTCCTCCGACTCCGACTCCGACTGAACACACACACACACACACACACACACACACACACACACCGACCAAACACATAGTCATATTTTTAATTAGACCGAGTAAACTGATAGATGTCAGTAAAATGTTTTGTAACTTAGATATTGTTTCACAAAAATAAAAAATAAAGTACACGTACGTAACCGGTGATATAGGGGTAGCTTTAATTCATAAAAAGTATTCTACTTTAACGATTATGGAATAATCACTGCCCATGAGTTTATATGACCGTACTCGCTAGCGACTGGGAAAAGTACAGCGCCTCTGGCGGTTACGCAATAGAACTAAAAATCGACATACTAAATCGTTTACGCAGTCGCTAGCGAGTACGGTCATGCAAACTCATGGTGAAGGCACACATCCGATGTGCGCCCGCAGATGTCATTTTCCTTGGTCTAATTAAAATGTTGACTGTAAGTTTTTTTTTATACAACGCCGGTGGCAAATGAGCGTACGGCCAACCTGATGGTAAACGGCCACCGCAGCCTATAGACGCCCGCAACTCCAAAGGAGTCACGTGCGCGTTGCCGACCCTTTATAAGGTAGGTAATGACGATACTGACGCGCTGGCGCGACCCGTCTTAACCCGTTACCGCATATGAAGCCATATATGACAGATATTGTTGTAGACCTTATTACATCGTATCAAAGTTCAAATTTAAACGAATATTTTTTTAAGTAATGCTTCAAGGGGTTAAGCGCACTACCGTATGCTACGCGTTTGGTTTGTCTCAACTACTTGCTATAGTTAGAATAGAAGGTATGTAATACTCTTGTTCCGACTACCTTTAACCGGGTGTTGGGACAAATTGAAAAGTGGGTAATGGCAATGGCCTATCTATAGGAATAAATTAACAGAGACGACCCTGTGGACTAGCGGACGAGTCATGGTTTGCTATACTTTACCTATAGATTAGCGTTGATTTTTTTTATAATAATTGAAGCCTAATTTATAAGATTTCAAGCTTACATGGTCATTTACATTAGAATTACAATTGAAACGGGATATTTACCATGTATATTTGTATTTTTGAGTTTTTGAGTGTATATTTGTGTTTTTGAGTTGGTTGATATACATGGTAGGTAAATATCCAGTTTCAAATCGTAATTCTAATGAAGTCTAATTTGACAATACGGGAATAAAAACTTTATCCGAGGTACTGTACTTCAAAAAATCTTCTCTGGGGATATTTAAACACTTTTGGCTTGGTCGGGACGATACTCACATCTCCCCCCCACCCCACTACTCGGGAGTCGCGCTAGCATGCCATTCTACTGAGCTAGGTACATACATGCCTCCAGCGGAAACCAGAACATTTTCAGATAAGAAATTAGAGCGGTTTCAGGCACGTATCCAGACTTTTGGTTCGGGGGGGACAAACATTGAAACAACCATGTGAACCGTGTAAAAATCGCTGTAATTACTACTGGCAAAAACGTTTTCGGGGGGGATAAATCCCAACTATCCCCCCTCTGGATACGTGCCTGAGCGGTTTGTTAGTATTATAAATATAAGCTGAATACAGGAAGGTAACGTCCTTCGTTACATACGTCAAATATTTCTTTGCATAATATATTTTCTACCTTTGGAAGACTTGTGGTAATTGAAATGACCGTCGGTCGGAGAGCACATTTTTAACGAAAACCTCCAGGTGATATTAACTACTAGCTACATACCTTTATTTAGAAATATATATTGTTGTACATAACCTTCCTAATAAGTTGTATTTTTGGTTGATTTAGTTTAAATAGATAATGTAAAATGTAAGTAGTAATTTTGTAATATTTTTTACATATCGTTTCAAAATTAGATTCCGTCATTTTGTATGAAAATGTTTATGTATTAGATGAAATCAGTTAGCTAATCGTTGATTTAATATTACATTTAATTTGAAATCAGTGATTTATAAAGTTGTACTATTTATAAGAAAATTTGTTATGACGTTGTTATGCTTCGATTGTTTGTTTGTGCGTGGAGTGGAAGAGTAGAGTTTTCGAATGTAACCTGTATGTATACCTAATTAAGGTGCACCGACTCATTGTATCGCCATGCTATCTACGTACTATCGACAAATGAAAAGGCTCACCACTTTATGACTTTATTGTATTTTTTGCCGGTACGAGTATGTCCCGAAAGTGGTTTCTCTTTTCATTTCTCGACTATGAGTAGTCCTTAACACTTGGTTGTATATAATGAGGTACTCAGTTGGTTAGTTAACTGTGTAGTCGAGGGGCGGTGCGTTGACGCATCCCTAAGCGACGGTCACACAGCGAGCGGGACGGGCAGCGATGAAATTTTATGTCGGCGTAAGGGTTTATCCAAAAATCACGCGAGGTCCCGAAGGGGGGAGGGGGGCATGAAAACCTAACGATAGAACACGTTTGGGGTTTACAACGTAAACCTCACGTGTATTTTTTCCCTGTACCTACAAAACCGAGAAATAATATCTACTCATGTAGGACATTATAAATCATCATTTCGCACGTCAAAAACAGCGAGATTATTGAAGTTTTTTGAAAATAAACACAATATCAACTAACCATTCCAACCTAAGGGAGGGGGGGTCTCCTAGAACCTCACCAAAGATCAGCAAGGGGGAGGGGGGGGGGGGGGTAGTCTAAAAGTGGGCCAAAAAACCTCAAGTGATTTCTGGATAAGCTTTAACGAAGCCACTACGACTGACCTGTCCCGCCGCTGCGTGGTCACCGCGTGGTCGCCGCGTGGTCGCCGCATGGTCGCCGCGTGGTCGCCGCGTGGTCGCCGCGTGGTCGCCGCTCACCCGCCGGTACAGCATCCCCTGTAGGCACGTAGTAGTAATGAAACGAGCTTCGGACGGGAACCCGCCGATACGAGTCCAATTGTTTGCTACTGTTAATAAAAATGTACTCTATATTTTCATAAAATACGTACTAAAATATATCAAAATTTTGAGATTATAGAATAAAATTATAGAAAAATTATGCCTCTCGCGTTTCAAAGAAGTGTGCAGCTTCACAAAGAACCAAGAGGCTGAGCCACGGCAACCGGGAAGGCGACTATGATATAATCGTACCAAAATAAAGCAAAGTAGTTATAACTGCTTATATAAATAATATGTATGTAATGGGTGACAATAGCGGTAGCAAAGTGTTTAAATACTAATGTAAGAGAATCAAGTATCTAGTGATGCTCCATTATCAGATTTAACGGTAAGTAGTGTAAGGTAGGCTAGACGCGGCTACGCCCGGCACCTACGATTGTGATAATAACATCATCTCCATAGTTGTTGATCATTATTAATGTATATCTTAATACACGTTTAGCAATAAACTATCCGTAAAACGTGCTGACTGTACTTGTAGCGTTTTGAGCTGTGTGTCTGTCTGTCCGCTGCGTGCTTCCGGCAAACCGAGTTTTCGGTTTCGAGTCTCGAAGCACTCCCCCTGTACAAGTCGGTCTAAAATATATATATATGCTACTAATACGTAGAAATATTGACATCACCTATATTTAAACGGGAACAGAACCGGTGTTAAGATGTATATGAACACGTCAGTAGTGTAGATATTCAGCTGACTAAATGTGTTGTATTGTATAAAATAAACTCACGACAATTTCCATTAAGTAGCATGTACCTAACCTACACTTGTTCGAATTTCTACTGTATCTGTATGGCTAATCAGAAGTATATCTATATATTATACTTATAGCGGTGTTCATGACATTTGAATTACAAATTAACGGTACCTATATACGCGTAAGATTAGCTAAGAAAAGAACTATATTTTATTGTGCCCGGCGCCGGCGCCGGCGCCCGCAGCCCGCAGGCGGCGGGGCGCGGCGCGGCGCGGCGCGGGGCCCCGCAGTGAGACGTTCGCATACCAGTCGTACCTTGTAACCCACGCAGATGGATCCTATGTTTTGTTGTCAATAAAAAATATGATTGTGAATTATTGTAAGTTTTTGATTTCCTCGGCAACGTTGTGGCGCTCGTTTGAAGTTCAAAGTGTACTTGGTTAATATAAAGCTCCTGTTACAGAGCGCGCGAAGACGCGGCATTTAGCGTGAGGCTAGTTTCCAAATTCGTTGAGTTATAATATTGATTTGATATAGACAATTTTTTCTGCCAAAGTTTTAAAGGCTTCTTACCAGTCTACAATAAGTTTCAGCCAGAACCGAACCAAATTATACCACCTAGAACCGTCCTATATTTGTTTTGCAACATCTAATCCCATTTACTCGGTTAACTCGCTGTTTTCGTAGGTCACCTCCGATGTCTATTCTTCAGTGTCTGGTTTCATTAGCTAACCTTTAACCTTTCCTGATAATTTTTCGCCCTTTTTCTTCGTTATATTCATCCCAATCCATTTTTCATACATTTACTTATTCAAAACGAAATACGATGACTGCAACGAATAGTGAAAATAAACAAAAGAGACTAACGAGGACTGGCTATTAGAGAACGAATTAGGCCAACAGTGACTGGGAGTAAGTACCTATAAATCAAATAAGAAATAAGACGAGTGAATGAGACTAGATCCTGTTGTCTCCCGACGAAAAAAATAAACAATAAGTACTATACTTTTGTTATGTGCCTTTACATGTACGGGATGGGTAGACAACGGCTTTAATTGCATTAAGTAAATGAAAAAAAAACAGACGATTCGTTCAATTGAAAAAGTTTTTGTAATAAAAGGCATGTAAAACATCCTGAAATCTAACCTCCGTCACACAAGTCGGGTGATTATTATTGAGTAGGGTGCCCTCGTGCCTGTTAGGTGAGGCGAGTTTCTAGGTTTGTAGGTCAACGAGCCGAGGCTCGCGAGCTTAGCTCGTTTTGGAGTTGGTGATAGCTTGTGGTGTGACGTCATACCTGTGGATCTTTCCTATCAGCGCTATCGCCGCTGAACTGATATATCAGTTCAGCGGCGATAGCGCTGATAGGAAAGATCCACAGGTTACTCGCGGTCAACAGCTGGGGGCCATCACAAACTTACAATTCACATTCTGATTTTGAAAAAATATATTTTCTTTGCTCACGAGCGAAACATCAATCTGAAATGCGTAACGTAGATAAATGTAAGTGTCAAGTCGAAAGTTCCCTGTCTCGCAGTATAGATAACATTGTATAAGAGCTTATACAATGTTATCTATACTGCGAGACAGGGAACTTTCGACTTGACACTTACATTTATCTACGTTACGCATTTCAGATTGATGTTTCGCTCGTGAGCAAAGAAAATATATTTTTTCAAAATCAGAATGTGAATTGTAAGTTTGTGATGGCCCCCAGCTGTTGACCGCGAGTAACCTGCGAACGTGGTAGAAGGCTGATGATTCTTTTGGAGCAACGCAACAGTAGCGGAAAGCTGGGTTATTGTTCGCAGTGGTCTCATGAGAAACTGTAGTAGTTTTTGACTTGTAAAAGTGCCATTGCGGCCTACTTGCAGAATAAAGTTCATTTATTTCATTCAATGTGGTGAATTATAAGTAGCGATAACAGCATATATACTTAACTACCTACTCATTTAATTTGCGTGGTTACCGAACCTTAGTCTCGCCTCATAAAGAGTAAGATCCTATATAATATACCCGAATACTAAGATTATTTGATAATTTTCTGATGTGGTGAGATACGATCATTTCGATTTAGGTATGCAATCTGCGTGTAACTGGTACATCGGGGTCCCGAGCGGTTACCATGTCCTTCGACTCGGTCTATCGTAGGTACTTATGGCTAGCGTGGTATCGATCGGGAGTCATCGAGTGCAACGCAAACTAAATAATGAACGTAGGTATGTACGCCGCGCGACTAACTCTGAGACTGAACTAAAAATCCATATTTTAGTGGAGGGCTCGTACGGAGCGTGTCAGCGGGTGTGCGCGGGGCGCAGGCGCGGGCAGCGCGCAGGCGCGGGCGGGGCCGTCGATCGTGACATCACGCGGCTGGCGGCGCCGCCACGAGACCCACCACCAGCTCGCCGCCTCGGCGCCGCCGCCGCCCGTGGGCCTCCGCCGCGCACCCGACCATCCAGCCCGACACTGGGGACACTCGGGGACAGCCCAAGTAGAGACACGCTTCCTATACCATCGCGGTACCGAGTACCAGGGTCCAGATGTGCGTGCGGATATCGACAGCTGTTCGTTTTAGCTGCAGCCTCGGTTACTAGCGTTAAACTACAGCCTCGGTTCAAGACAGCACGAAGCAGGAATGCAGTGTTCGGAAGTGGTATAGGTTCTGAAGTGGTATAGGTTCTGAAGTGGTATAGGTTCTGAAGTGATTGTTTCATGTGTAAGTGCTCGCAGTCAGGGACAGTTAATTGGCAGTGAGATGTGTTAGCGCATGGCGGGCGCCCCGGCGCCGGCGACGGGCCCGCGCCAGCCGCGCCGCGGGCCCGCGCCCTTCGCCTCCTTCGACCACGACGTCTCTGACGAGGTGAGGCAGGCAGTATGTATCTCCCTATCTTTCTTCGCTTCGCTGTTCTGTATACTCGAGCATTGTCACCCCTAACGGTCAAACCTGCTTTGCTGTCCCGTTTTAAACTAGAAGGCTGTAATTTCGTTCCGAGACTCGAATAAGTAACTAACTGACTTTTAACTTACGATGACAGCACTGGTGAACGTTAGCGGATCAAAAATGTATGTAGAATTGTTGACTTTGTAGAGTAGCCTTCGAGTCGCTTGGGCTCTATAATTATGATACGTCCAAGTTAAGCAAAAACTAATAGCAATGCTCGATTTCTTCTACAGTCCAGTCCTGAGTCGAAGCAGACGTTCCAGCTGCCAGAAATCGTAGAAGATACTGCTGCGTCTCCGGGCGGGTTAGCGCCCCCGGAGCAGCGCGCGCGGTCGCACTCCTCGCCGGCCGTGGCGGGCGCGCTGGGCGCGACCCCGCGCATCGACATCTCGCGGGCCTCGAGCTCCAGCCATCACGACTCGCGAGACTCCTCCCCTGAGATGGCGCTGTTTGCCGGCACGGCCGAGGACGCCGACCGCGGCCGTCTCGAGCTCGGTTTTAGAGAAGACGGGGCGTTGGAGCTCCGCTCTTCCACTGAAGAACTGGCTTTCTTAGAAGGCGCGCCAGGCGAACCGACGAAACCGGCGTCGGCGTCGGCGCCGCCGCCGCCCCCGTCCGTGTCCCGCCGACACTCGCGCAAGGACAGCCAGGGCTCGGAGGCGGCGCTGCTCGCCGTGTCCGGGCGCACGAGCCGCCTGTCGAGCGTGGGCTCGCAGTGCTCGGCGCACTCCGCGCTCTCCAACTTCAGCCACGCGTCGCGCGTCTCGCGCCTCTCGGTCGTGTCGGGTACGTCGCGCTCCCCATCCCCGCACAAAATGCTTCTCGAGACGTCGTTCTGCGGGCCGAAGCCGATAGAGACTGATCCGGAGATCTGCGCGGCGGCCGTCGAGGAGCGGCTGCTGGAGCTGGTGCGCGGCGGGGAGCCCGCGCCGGCGCCGACGCCCTCGCCCGCGCCCGCGCCCGCGCTCGTTAACACGCGAGACCGCCGCGAGGTCCGCACCGAGGCCACCGTCGAGAGCACCAGCGCGCGCCCCGCGCCCGCCCGCGCGGCGCCCGCGCCCGCCAAGCCCGCGGCCGAGCCCGCGGTCGTCCTCGCGGTCACTCCCGCCGAGGAAAAACGCCAAAAGGAAACGAAAAATCAAGCTCGGGCGGCGCGGTCCAAGGAGCGCGGGGAGCCCGAGGTGTATAAAAGTAGAAATCGCTCCAAGGACATTATAAGAATAAAGCTCAAACCCGACTCGGAATACGAGGACGACGACGATGACAGCGAGCACACGCTGGTGTCGGGCGCGTGCAAGCCGGCCACGCTGGAGCTGGCGCCGGGCCGCGCGCCCAGCCCCTCGCCGCCGCGGCGCTCGCCCTCCCCCGCCGGCCCCGCGTCGCGCAAGTCCTCCTTCTGCTCGCTGTTCAAGTCGCGCGAGACCATCGCCTCGCCGGACTCGCCGTCCGGGCTGCGTCGCAAGAAGAGCCTGACGGAGGGCCGCTCGCGCAGCAAGAGCCGCGACCGCGACCGCGACCGCTCGACGACGCCCTCCTCCGCCGGGAAGCTCCGCGGCTCGGTGTTGTCGCTGTTTAAAACTCCGCGTCGGAGCGGCGCGTCGCCGTCGCCGGGCTCGCGCTCTTCGTCGCCCGGTCCGGCCGCGCCGCCGCCCGCGCCCCAGGACCGCCCGCGGCGTAGCTCAGAAAAGCTCAAATACTACGAGGACGGCGGCATCATCCACATTCCGCTGCGCACGCCACCGGACGAGCGGCCCGGCTCGAGCACGCGCCGGCCCGGCTCGGAGCCGGACGCGCGCGCGGCCGCGGCGCCGGAGCCGGCGCGGCCCGCCTCGGCGCCGCACCCCCCCCGCCCGGACCCACTCCCGTCCGTCTCCTCCGTGCCCGCGCACAAACCCGTCCACCGCACGGTGCTGCCCGACGGCAGCATTATCATCCCCCTGCACTCCCCCACCGAGCACGCAGCGCCGAGCAAACCCGAACTGCCGGCGCGCTCCGCGCCGTCCGCCCCGGACTCCGACACCGTGACGCCGGACTCGCGCCGCAGCGTCACCTCCCCCGAGTCCCGGCGCAGCGTGGTGACGCCCGACTCGCGGGTCGGGACCTCGGAGTCGCGGCGGGACGACAGCCGGAACGGCGACCTGCGCACGTCGAGCTCGGACGAGGGCCGCGCAGAACCGCCGGTCGAGCCGGCGGCGGCCGAGCGGCGCAAGCAGCGCCTCGTGTTCACCACCCACGTCGGCAGCCGCGAGCAAGTGTTCAGCACCCAGTTCAGTATCACGAAAACGCCGAGCGTCACCAGCGAGATATCCGAGTCGCTGACCGGTTTCGAGCCGAACCTGCCCGAGGAGCGGCCGCCGCCGCTTCGCGACACGCACATCACTTGCGCCGAGCCTGTCTCGATGCCCATGCCGATGCCCTCGCAAGTCTCGATGTCCATGCCGATGCCCATGCACGTCGCGATGCCGATGCCCGCGCCCGTCGCCCGGTCGCCGTCCGGCAGCGACGGCTCGCGGCGGTCGCTCGCCGACACGCGGTCGCCGACGCGCGACTCGTCGGAGTCGGAGGGCAGCTCGGAGGCGACGCCGGCGCGCGGCGGCAGCGACGTGGAGCAGCGCGGGCTGGTGGTGCAGGAGTCGTTCGAGGACGAGCTGCCGTACGTGCCCACGACGCTGCCCTTGGAGCGGTCGCTGGCGCTGCCGATGGTGCCGGTGCGCGAGCGCGGCGCGGCGCCGCTGCCGGTGGCGGGCACGCGGCGGCCGCGCGCGCCGCCCGCGCCGCGCACGCCCGCGCCGCCGCCGCCGCCCGAGCCCGCGGCCCCGGCCGGGGAGAAGCTGCGCATCAAGCTGCCGCGCCGCCCGCGCACCGCCTCGGCCAGCGAGCCGCCGCGCCCGGAGCGGCCCAGGACGAGGAGTGGAGGAGGAAGCTACGGTAAATATGACCTTGTAGGGCCCGTTTCACGAAGCAACAAGTTACTATTTTTACTAAACTGAAGTATATGGATGGAACTAGTAACGCTCGTTTATCGTTATTGGAAAAGAAAGGTCTGGAAAACCCCGTCGTTTCGTCCGGTCCACAAAAAAATACATGCCTACAGTCAGTAAAGTTCGCCTCGCTGCCGATGATTATATACTGCAAATTTCCAAACGGCTTAACAAATTATCGTTTGTAACGCGTTCCAGGTCCCGTGGTAGAGCCGCGCGCGATCGGCTGGATCGACTTCTCCGAGGTGCCGGAGCGGCGCAAACCGCCGAAGCGCATCCAGACGCTGCCGGCGGCCGAGGCGCGCGACGTGGTGTTCAGCTACGTGGAGCCCGAGGAGTGCCGCTGCGAGTGCCACGCGCGCGCCGACGACGAGCTGCCGCTGCTCAACGCGCCGCGGCACGACGCCGACCTCAGGTACTTACGCTACACCACATTACAATGGGACTTCAGGCGGCGAGAGCTCCTTACTTTATTCACCAGGCAAGATTATCATCAGGCCCTTGTTGGTAAAACCATGGAATAAGGCATGGGACTGATAAAAATAAAATCAAATGAGAACAGAGCGAAGTCTCTCATCATGTCAATTCCACTGAACACTATTACGAAGTTACTAGTCTTTGCAAACATGAACAGACCGGACCCCACAAACAGCACCCGTTCACGAGTATGACGCGTATCTCACCCATCGCCTCCCTCGACCATATGTTAGGGAAGGTTGCGACCCGATCAACGACGCCACCGTAAGAAAAGCTTCTCGCTGGTTCTTCTCATGGCGAACTGGTGGTAGTTTCATGAGATTTTATACCCGTAAATTGCCAGTCGGCGGTAGGTACAGTATTTGTCTGTCGCAGCTCGCCCGAGGGCTGCGCGGTGGAGCTGCGCGTGGAGGCGCGCCCCTTCGTGGCGGACTTCGACCTGCGCGCGCCCGACCCGCACCCGCCGCCGCCGCCGCCGGTGCGTATCATACACCACCTTTCAATCTAGTTAGCCCATATCTACGAGGGGTGTTCAATAAGTAATTTATTTATTTATTTATTTATTTATATTAGGAGAACCAACAGCAGTACAAACAATGTAACAACATGCATATTAACAGCAGAGCCAATTACAGGATCTCACAGATAGTGCTAGAGTGTATATTATACAGAACTAAAGTGCGCACTCGTACACAATTGCAAACGTTATTGGAACAAGAATGTTAAAATAGAAAAAAGAAAAAAAAAAGCAATCCAAGCCCACTCTAAACTAATGTTAGTGTTGTGTCTAATTAGAAGGATAATGACGAAGTTAATTTTTAATAAAATCTATTTTATTTTTCATTACAGTCATCTTTTAGGAGTATATACTTACAATTGCAATATCGTTTAACTAAATATAAAACTTCCTTTCTAAAATATCCTTATTCTGAACTTTAAAAAAATCATACTGCGGCGATCACTGCGTCATCATCTTTAAATTTCTACCTTCTGGGGTGTTCGTTTAACCTCGGAAATAGGTAGAAATTGCTAGGAGGGAGGACTGGTGAACCTGGAGGATGCTTCATCATTGATTTGAGCGAGCATCTTTAGTGGCAGCCATCGCAACCTTAGACCTATCCGCTGAAGCGTTACCTTGGTGAAACTGAACAACCTTTGAACATTTGCCTCGACGATCGTCGCGTATAACGTCACGCATTTTTAGGATGATGGAATTCCCTTACATTTCTCAGGACTCTCAGATGATGGCCACAAGGCATGAACTGTTGTCTAGTTTCTGGATTGTAATGGAGAATTCACATTTCGTCCATATTAGTTATTAGTTTTAAGTAGATGGTAACAAAGATATAAAAGAGGTCTATTTTTTTCTGTCAGTTGTCTGATCTGATGCTGTCAATCTTTTGTGAAAATTTTTGTTATCACTTGGTCGGTTACTGCTGAAGTTAGCTGCCCCAAGCCTGGGTCGTCGTTAGTGCAAGTTATCCCTCTCTTAAACTTCGCCTACCACCGCACAATCGTAGAATAAGGTGCACGGACCCCTAATGTTACTTGCAAGAGTTGCAAGTCTAAACGAACCTGTTCTGTAGTAAAAATTTTCAAGCGCAACAATTTAATTACTCTGAATATCTTGAATTTTCTTCAGTTTCGATAATTCACTCCAACAGAACAAAATAAATATATTCGTTTAAAAAAAGAACTATAACACATTTTTTTACTTATTTACTGTGTCAATAATATTGGCAATACTAGCCAATATTTTTTACATTTTCTCACTAAAGGGGTTATATATCATTCTCATTAAATTACTTATTGAACACCCTTGGTATTACTCACTGCTGAGTACAAAAATACATGCCTGTACATATTATCCGCACAACAATGCCTTTAGGGGCTTTAGGTACCTGCTACATATTCTCGAAGGTTCCCAAATTTATATTATGCTGCGATCGCTCGGCTTCTGTCCCGTTTCAGAGCAGGCTATTTTTTGAGAGCCTGTCTGAACTGTAAATTGCTGCACTGTGCTGAAAACAGTCTGTATAGTTTATTACTCGCTCCATGAGAATCAAGTCCTTACACCAAATGATTTCTGACCTCTCACGCTTCTTTGTGATATCTACCTACCTACTCAGGGTTAGTTATTGTGCTGTTAACAGAAGTTGTTCGATTCCAGGAGGCGCCGGGCCGGGCCGGGCCGCGGCGGCACTGACCCGCGCCCCGCGCCGCGCGGGCCCTCGTCTCCGCTCACCGCCCGCTAGCGGGCCTCCTTCTACCCCTTAAAGAGTTTTATAAATCATATTCACTATTGACTCGAAGCGAGTTGTTATCATTTTTGAGATGTAAATTTACCCCGTTCGATATTTTATAGCGTCGTTTATATCTCTCCTATTAGCCACCGTTGAACTTGCATTTTTTGATGTTTATTGACTTGTTCGAAGTGTATATTGCGGTTTTTATGCGATAGTGTAACGTGTTGTGTGTGACGTGGCTCGGCGCGTGTTTGTATGTTTGCACGTCACCTATGTACCTGCCGCTGAGGTGCGTATTACCTACCATTTCATTTGCTCGGATCTCTTATACCATAATTTACCATGGAAACTTACTAACTGAGAATTCAATATAGATTATATACTAAAATGAAGAGAAGAGTAGTTAAATAATCTAAATGATCGACAGCCACGAAGTTAAGAGATAGCGCAGTGTCACGTCGCAGTTTCTACTTTGCAATAGTCAAGCAGCGCTAGCTCGTACCAACTGAAGTTCCTCCGTCCATGGTTCCGAATAAGACCCGAGCAAGGGAAATTGGATCTGTACAATATACACGGCGCGGGCGCTGTTATGGTACTCTGTGTATCTACGTCAAAGATATCTCTACACAATTATGCTCTTTATTCCATTGTAACTAATAACTAAGGCGAAAATGTGAATGTCTTTGACAACGACTGTACCGTAAACTGTGCCTTTACCATGAGTTTGCATGACCGTACTCGCTAGCGACTGCGTAAACGATTTAGTATGCCGATTCTTAGTTCTATTGCGTAACCGCCAGAGGCGCTGTACTTTTGCCCATACAATTTTTTACGCAGTCGCTAGCGAGTACGGTCATGTAAACTCATGGTAAAAGCACTGGGGTAACTTTAAGAAAAAACGGGGATACTTTGATACATATAAAACACTTATATATTCATCACTACTTAATTATTTCTAGTTTGATTCAGTTTAGTAAATAGTTAGGAAATTAACTATGGTATAACTTGACTTAAGGTTAACTAAATAAAAAAGTAAAACACATATAAACTGAATTTTTAAAGTCGCCTCTCGATTTGGAAGTAACCCCGGTTTATGGTACAACCGACACCAGTAGTTATGCGGGCCGGAATTATCGACCTTAATGTCAAGAATAAGTTTGTGCACATAATGAGCATTCGTCCGCGTAAACCTTTGTTATTGACTGTAGGTGCAGTAGGTACCGCGCGGTGCCTGCCGCGCTGAGGGAGTGTTCGTGGATATAACAACAAATGCTTTATTTTCATTCGGTAGACATTATTATCGGTATCAAAAATACATCAATTCATCGGGTATAAAATATCATATAATAATTATTAACTAATATAATGACTAACTTGTCAATAAAATAGCAAAATCGACAATATTCTTTGTGTTCACAAGATAACACTCCTCGCTTCGCTCATAGTCCTAATTTTTACTCCGAGATTATGGCATTCTTTCGAGAAGTCAAAGGTTCAGATATTTACATAAAAATGCTCATTTTATGTCGTAATTAGGTATTAGAAAGAAAGTGTTCATGAGGGTTGGGTTCATAAGCGCGCCATGTATAAAATGCGTCTAGCCCTAACCTAATATACAAGTACCTAAAGTATATATACACTCCCATGCATGTACGTTCATAACTGGGCTGTGTAAAGCACTATTAAGTGGAATACTAGACGCACTTGCCCCCACATACAATCTAAAAGAATATTTCATATCCCTCAAGTTATATTGACCAATAATACTTCATTTGTTGTTGTATCGCGCCCTTTAGCTCATAGCTTCTTCGCTGTAAAGATATCACGTCTGATCGTGTACAAGGCTTGTGACACAGCTTGGGGTAACACCGGTCATTTAGCTGTCATCTCAGTACCAGGGATCGGATACCGGTATTTTCTCCATAGAAAAATACCGGTATTATTACGGTCACCGGTTCATTATTTCGTTTTTAATGGGACAATCTAATAATACGACGTTGTTACCTAAATACATAATTCAGCCCCACGTAAAGAGCAAAAAGTAATCCAAAATATAGGGCTAATTCAGGGTTTTTTTTAATACCGGTATCGGTCCCTGCTCAGTACAACATACCTTAAAACGGTAAACATAACATTATTTGGTACTGGAATGACAGCTGTCACGGTAGCCGAGCTATGCATGTTACAAGCATTATATCGTATGTAAGTACAAGTAATTCATGTCTACTTTACGAATAACGCAACGCGGCGCCAACGATGCTCACGAACGAAAGAGACGGTGCCAGTGTTTCTCGTCTCGCTCACACGGCGAGCTTTACTTTAGCGACTCGCATTAGTTGGTTTTCATGCAATAATATGTAATAATATACCTATGTATAATGTTAAAGAGATTCTATCAGTTTAGGCAAAAGTCTGAAATGTAAAAAATATAAATTTTTGCTTTCCAATGTCTGTGGTTTCTATTGCAAGCTTTCGAACCCCTTCACACAATTTACCGGCGACTTACCGTTGCTTATCTCAAGTGCGTCTATCGTCTAAATAAAATTCTACTTACGAATAATTGTAGGACTTTTTTGTTAGTGTTTCTCGCACAGTAGTAAAACATGAAATTCGGAAATAATGAAGAACATTGCATCTCTTATGGTTATGGAGCAATTTTTGTGCTAACAAGTGTTGTCATGGCAACCCAAGCAAAACAATGCTTGTAAGTATCACTCATGTGCTCACAGACTACTTATGCATGTGCTCACTCGCGCTTATCAGCGAAGCTCTAGTGCAAGCGCATAGTTAAAATCAATAAATATAAATAAAGTTTAATAATAGCTCGACCGAGATTAGATGAAAATGGTTTCATTTGTACAAAATTAGTTAGGAAAGTTACCCCAAACGTAAAAAAAAGTAAACTGTAAAGCTGAGTTAAAACAAAGTTAAAAGCTCTAAGCTCTCAAATGTGCTAAGAGTCTGAACGCACTTATTGGTATTTACGCTCTGGTAATCCAAATTTTGGTTATGGTGTGTTTTACCAATTAATTATAAGTTTAATTGGGTACCCATATCTGATTGCTTAAGAACTTGCTCATTTACTCATTTCTTTCGTAAGATAAGAACCCGAATTATAACAGGTCCTGTGAAGTGTCGCCAAACATGACGCCCGTACTATCAATTTTTTTTTAACCTCATTGGGTCATACTTAGTTGAAAAAACAAAAGCCGTCCCTCCTGTGGTCAATAGTTAACGGCTTATGTGCATGTTAGCTATGTTTTTATTACAGGGATTTATAGAAACGGAGACACTGTTTATGCGGGTTTCTGGTCCAATCCAAAATTAAGCTTTGTAGCCCTTCACTTTTGGTATGTCCACAGAAAAGACGCGAACCTAAATCCGCGTATGACCCGACTGTGGCTTTACAGGCTGGGCCCAATAAAGCGATAGGAGTGCGCGGTTGGAGAGTAGCCTGCGGAAAATCCAGGGAAAAACCTCCGGCACGACCACGCGTGCGGTTTGGAACACTGGAATACTCTAAGAGTTTGCGCTCCAGTGAGCTTGGTTGAGCGGTTACAACCGAATCTGAGGTGCGTGGAATCGAGCTAAATAAAACATGTAAAATAGTAAATAAACGATTTGTTTCATTACAGACTCCTTATCATGAGGTGCTCCAGCGACTTAAATAAATGCAATTTTACATAGAAACAGTTCACTTGAAGATCTTGCCCTGGTTGAACTTGCGGCCTTGCTTGTCCGTGCCGCTCCACGAGAAGTAGTCCTGCGACAATTATACATTAGATTAGATTAGATTTATTTATTTCTTTCTGAAAATTTACATGGTTATTTTATAAAAATGACAATTGGTAAAATATCATGGATTCACAAAAAGATCGTCAGATTGTATATGAATTAATAATAATAAAATAATAATATAGTCTAACACAAAAGAAGAATATTTTTTAAACAATACAAAATAATTCAATAATAATAATATGGTACAATATAAATATCTGAGACAGTTTTATTAGGCAGGCGTCCGTTGTCTCACGCAATAGCTCAGCCATTAATTCATCATTTTCACCCAATAACCCAGTTCATTTAGGCTCCATCAACCAGAAATAGTCCCTGTACACCCTGGCGGGTGCTGTCTCTGTGTGCGTCCCATGACACGGGCAGGGACAGTATCCGCTCGGTGTATCCCTTGCATTTCATTAAAGTGTCAAAAGGGCCTCTACGTGTTGTCTATGTGGTACTCGTTTGGTACTTCGGTGCCTCGGTATTTCGGCTCCGCGCACGTCTCCCAAAGGTCCGGGATACCATTGTCCCGTGAACGGGAAAGACATACAAATATGGTACAATGGAAAATATATAAGGTGTGATTAAAATGTCAAAAAATAATAATTCAATAATATACACATAAGTGGTATACGTTTCTACATTCAATGCCCTCATACATAGTAAAATGGGACATTAAATGGCTTACTTGGGACATCTGTTTACACAAGCCACTAGCTTTTGCTCGCGACTTCGTCTGCATGGAATACGTTCAACGCGGTAGATTAATTGCTATTTTTGTATATCAGGCGCTAGTCATACAAACTTCCACTCCCTTAAGGGGTGATTTCCGGAATAAAGTGTCTTATCCAACCAAATCGGATACAGTTGAAGCGTGAAGAGGTAAAAGACAGACACTTTCGCATTTACATTATTATTATGTTATAATTACGATTTGAAACGGGATATTTACCACGTATATTTGTATTTGTGAGTTCCCGATATTTCGGCACTGTTGCAAGCGCCATTATCAAGGCCATCCAATCCAATCCAATTAATCCTTGGCAATGGCGCTTAAATATACATGGTAAATATCCCGTTTCAAATCGTAATTCTCGGATAATTATCCCTCTTATGGGTAGGGCAGTATACGTTATTTTATTAGATAATTTATTTTCTGATGTATGATATGACCTGTAAAATTTATTTTTACCAATAAAGACTGTACTATAAAGACTGTACTTATGTACGTATATAGCACTACTAATATATAAAAGATTATGGTGTTTTAGGCTGCAAAACAAATAGTTGCTATACAATATTTTACTAGTTTTTTATTAACCATTAAAATATGACCAATTAATCATTACATCATTAAAACACATATACAGAGCGCAATTATTAACGTTCGAATTCACGCACGTATTTTTTTAAGACTCATGTCGAATTTACAATTTTAGGTTGTTATCAAATCGATAATTATCAAAGCATAAAAATCACCATAATTATCAATGATAATTATCGTTTCGAACCCTGAGTGGGGTGTTACCTGGACGAGCTGCTTGGTGGCGGGGTCGCTCGGGTCGAGCCTTGTCCAGTCGTAGGACTCGTAGTCGATCTGCCAGTCGGGGCTGAGCGGGAAGGCGAGCTCGCGGCCGCGCCACACCCACACGCCGGAGATGGACGAGTTGTTGTCGTCCCCGAACAGGCACACCGACGCGAACGCCTGCTTGCGCATCTTGTCCAGCCGCTGGTACATGCCTGCGCACGCGCACACACACACACATGCTTGTCAATACAGTGGAGACAGTCGGAGGAGGCCTATGCCGTAAGGCACACCCAGCAGAGACATATTGTGAATAATAAATCACTATATAGTATAATAATTATAATAATTTTTATCTAATCAGACAACATAGGTCCATCGAGTCGTTAGTGATTAGTTACTTATCCTATGTTAGTTTAAATAAAACAAAGTCGCTTTCTCTGTCCCTATATCCCTATGTATGCTTAAATCTTTAAAACTACGCAACGGATTTTGATGCGGTTTTTTTTTAATAGATAGAGTGATTGAAGAGGAAGGTTTATATGTATAATAACATCCATTAAATAGTGCACCCGTGCCAAGCCGGGGCGGGTCGCTAGTAAGTAATATAAGGAACACATGTAACAATTTCCGGAATAAGGCTATATTTTGAGTGAGGTAGGGTGTATAAACTTTAGCGGCTAATTAACTAATATAGGTTTGATAGACGTTTATGAATAAGGGGGTTAGAATTTATGATAAATTTTATTTTATTTTATTGGGAAACAAACAGCTTAAAAATTATACATAATATAAAAGTTTATGAACTGATGCATGAGCCAAAACAGTTTCCACTAATGAAATAAAAACAAAATTTGCTCAAAGGGTACCTAAAATACAATTGAAGTGTAAGTTGAAAGGTGCAAAATGTATAAAGAAGAAAAAAAAAGTAATATTAATGAGGTTAATCAACAAAAGGAAAACAATAACAGATCCTTTACAAATACAATAACATGCAGAGATTTAATACTAGTTGTAACAGAATATACCATTCAACACTACATTTGTATTAAAACACTATTATATTTGTTACTGGGTGTTAATCTTCAGTGAGGCAACGAATTTACCAATTTTCGTACAAAATAAATCTATAAATGTTCAGAATTTCTGATTATCTAGTGTATTGATGTATTATGATATGGACAGAGTACTGACCGGTGATGAGGTTGCAGCTCATGAACACCTTGGCGAGCTCCTCGGGGTACTTGTACTCGGCGTACCAGATGGAGTAGTGCTCGGGGTCGAACTTCTGCCAGAAGTAGGGGATGGACACCGCCTCGTCCTCGTTCGAGTAGCAGCGCTTGAAGTCATCCATGTTGAACGTGCTGCAACCAATACCCAAGCCTCATTTGAGGTGCCTTATCATTTGATGCCTGTAGACCAGGATTCGGAACAGGTTTTTACTATTTTTAAAATATCTCTTAAAGTATTTCTCATAAATCTTAAATCATTTATTTGTCCAACTATGTGGCGCCTTAAGGCATACAAATATTTAGAGCATGCATGTCAATAGCTAGCAAATAAATAAATTACATGTTTCAAAAATTCTTATCAGCTAAAAATTCTTTTACTGAGTAGTAACTCTTCTGAGCTAAAAACAGTTTAAGAGATTTTTTGAATTTATACATTTGTTGAGATTGAATACCTTTTGGCAATTTATTATAAATTCTTGGAGCCATTCCGATTATATATTTTTGGAATAACATTGTATTAGGTACAGTAGAATGTAATATGTTCCCGCGTAAACGCGTGCTTTCAAAGCTTAAAAATAGATGGGAGTTAGATTTTACAAAAACACACATTTCGTATATATATAGGCTGGGAACGATTAGAATTTTTAAATCTCATCATCATATCTCCATTTTCATTTTAAGATTTGATTTTTTTAACCTTCATCTATGAAATAAATGATTTAAAGTACGAAATAATATCGTAAAACGCAATTAACCTAATTTTTTAACCAGTTAATTGTAAGAAGACTAAACCAGTTTCCGAGCCCTACTGTAGACAGATTTTTTTTTTGTTATACGGGGCAAACGAGCAGACGGATCGCCTGATGGTAAGCAATTACCGTCGCCCATAAACACCTGCAGAACATCTGTCGGTTTGTCTGCTACACCCAAGACTCGGGAACAAATATTTGTGCTCATCACACAAATAAATGCCCTGAACGGGATTCGAACCCGGGACCTCCAGCTTCGTAGGCAGGGTCAGTACCAACTTGGCTAAAGCGGCCGTCGTAAATAAAAAGGTGTCCAGTCTAGTAATTTTAATATCTTTACTCTAACTGGCCGATATTGTAGGAGATTTGATAGTAGCAAAAGTGAGACTTCAAAGTATCAATGTCGTAAATCTATTTATTAAGAGTTGATCAACATTTTCTTGTTTCTACTTTATCCAGGTAATTACTCTGTCCTGTCATAATGAAAGAATTTCGTAAAACTAAACAATAATTATTCCTAGCATGTTTTTGTGACACTCCGCTATTTCATGGAGTTTTCCAACAAACAGAACCATGGCAATAAGTAGTTACTGGCTCAAAGATGCCTAATTATGATGAAATATCAAACATACTTTTCCATTTGATATACAGGGTGTCCAGTAAATAATGGACAAGCTTTTAACCACCGATAGAGCAACTGAGGCTGGTGCAGAAAATGGACTTTCAGGTTCAGTAAAAGTCCCTTGGTTTTCGAGATAATCGAACTTTTCCATTTACTGGACACCCTGTATACATCATATTTTAAAAAGGGTTGCATGCGGTTGATAAAAGAGTAACAATAATTGTAACATTCACCATATTTATTTTTAAGCAACATAATGTACATAAACATACTACATATAATGAAAGCATAACATAAATATAATGCAGTACAAAAATGATTAAATATGATGATCCCATTACCAAAGCACACATGAAATTTACTTATAGCACCATGAAGAACAGTGAGTTGATGAGTGATCCTTAGTCCTTATCCTAGTCAGCATTTCGTTCACATGCTGCATGTAGCATTTGTCTTTCGCACATACAATGGAAAGTACGAATGCTTTGAGCCAAAAATAATCGCGATAACATGTATTAACTATAGAAGAAATAAAAATATATAATACTAAAGATTTTTACATAAATAAACGATTAAGAGGCCTTATAAGTTTCAAAATGTTTCGATTTCAAATTATGACATAAGTACAAATTTTAGAAATGAAGGAAAAATTGAAAAATTTACGCACCAAGCAGGATTTTTCAATTTTTCCTTTATTTCTAAAATTTGTAGTTTACGTTAGCAGCTGTACTGCTTACTATAAAAATTAATTTATGACATAAGTATTGATAACACTAATAAAGTGATTAAAGGATACGATGATTTTATTAGTTTTAGATAGTAACATAGTAATTTTATTGTGTATTAGAATTCAAGCGCAAAATCACAGTTTTTACCTTGAAAATGGTCGATTTGGAGTGATGTTTGAAATGATATTTCTTAATGAAAAATCCAAAAAATACATTTAAAGTTTATGACATTAGGTCGCAACAGTCCTGTTCTAGACAGTAACAAAGAGAAAATGGCCTAAATAGATGAGGGTTTTTTAACTGATAAGGACTCGAAAGCTTAATTTGGCAATGTATGACGGGATAAACCAATTATTTGGGTCATTGTCAGATTTAGGTTCGCGTCTTTTCGGTGGACATATCAAAAGTTAAGAGCCAACAAGCTTAATTTTGGATTGGTCTAGTAACCCGCACAAACGGTGTATCCGTAGCTATAAATCCATGTAATAAAAACATAACTAACATGTACATAAGCCGTTAACTATTGACCACCGGGTGGACAATTTTTGTTTTTACATCTGACAATGACCCATTTGAGCTATCAAGGTATGTCAATTCAAAGAGAAAATGGCCTAAATAGCTGAGAGTTTTTTAACTGATAAGAACTCGAAAGCTTAATCTGGTAATCTATGGCAGGATAAACCAATTATTGGGGCGATTATCATACTCAGGTGCGTAGGTGGATGTTTTAGGAAACGGATCGTAAAGGCTCGGTGACGCTGTGACAGCCTGTGGGAGCCGAGATGAACAATGTGGCCTACCCTTTGGGCATCGCGTCGAAGGGGTCCTTGGCCTCCTTGGGCTTCTCCTCCGGCTCGTCGTCCGCCGGCGGCGCCTCCTTCTTCTCCTTCTTGGGCTGCTCCTTCTTCTCCGCCTTCTTGTCCTTTTTGCCGCTGTCCTGAAAAGTCACAAATTGTGATTAGCCTCCTAAGACCCCGCGTCCTATATAAAGGACAAAATATGGTCAACGGAAAATAAGTTAAATTTTGAAGAGACAGAGTTGCATTTGTTTTGGTTTGATTGATTTGAAATAAAATAATATTCAAATTTGTAATCGGAACTGTTAGGTTCAAATTCGATTTTATTTTTATTTGTATGGTGGGTCTCAGGAGGTTAGATTAAGGGTCCTTATCAGTTAAAAAAGGCTCATGTATTTACGGCATTTTGTTTGAATTGACATGCATCTTGACATTTTCTCGATGTTACTGTCTAGAACAGGACTATTGCGACCTTATGTCATAAACTTTAAATGTATTTTATGTATTTTTCATTAAGAAATATCGTTTCAAATATAACTCCAAATCGACTATTTTCAAGCCAAAAACTTGCTTTTTCTACATAAATTCTACTACACACAATAAAATCAAAAAATGGCTGTTACTATCTAAAACTTTAATAAAATTATCGTAGTCTTTTATACTTTTATTGGTATTATCAATACTTTTGTCATAATTGTACGCCGTTTAATCGGCAAAAAGTGGAGGTCTTTTAAATTGTGACATAACACCTGTTGTATAACGTTACCTACTTTTTGGACAAATAAACTATTGAATTGAATTGAATTGGAAATCAAAACATTTTAAAAATTAGGTTGCCTTCGGAAAGGTGTGTGGTGTTGGGTTCTTGGGGGCCAAACGGTCTTATCGTTAGAGTTTCCAAGGTCAAGAGGATGTATCGTATTGAGAGCGAGGCATCTGTATGTTTTCTAGCTGTCAATGGGTCGTCAATGTGTTTCTTCTGGAGTCTGAAACATCTGTGTGGTCCGATCTCTTGCCACGAGTGAGGCCGGAAGTTGTCGGAAGCTAGTGTGATACCTTTTTGTTGAGGTCCTGGTACTTCTTGGGGTCGTAGACTGGCGGCGCGGAGCAGAGCGAGGGCGGGGAGGGTGAGGAGGAGGCGGCCGCCACCTGCGGCTGGTGCGCGAGCGTCAGGAACCAGCGCTGCACGTTGACGAGCGCGGCGCGCGTGCCCGGGTCCAGCACGTGCTGGAAACACCACACACTAGTCCTCACCAAATGGAAAATACTAACAGGAGAACCCGTCATCTTCTCTTCCCTAACGTAATCTTGCCGTTTAAGATTCTGTACTTATCTCTACAAATCACTACATGATATAAAACAAAGTCGCTTTCTCTGTCCCTATATCCCTATGTATGCTTAAATCTTTAAAACTACGCAACGGATTTTGATGCGGTTTTTTTTAATAGATAGTGTGATTGAAGAGGAATGTTTATATGTATAATAACATCCATTAAATAGTGCACACCCGTGCGAAGCCGGGACGGATCGTTAGTTTAGAATAAAGGAAAAATTGAAAAATTTACGCACCGAGCAGAATTTAAACCTGAACTAATTTTTCAATTTTTCCTTTATTCTAAATTTGTAGTTTACTTTAACAGCAGTACCGAAGCAGTACAACATTAATTCTGTACCTCTAGTATAAGTTATCTCAAAACAAATTTGTATGGCAAACAATAGTCCCCCGAAAAGGCCCCCCAAGGCGCTATTCGCGTTGCATTATAAATAAAGACTAAACGCAAACGCGTTCGTTGGTGTTTTGTTTTTCGATAAAAATTATACTAGATGTCCTGGAAGAGTTGAATTGTGATTTACTTGTAAAATAATGTAAAACGAATATTCAGAGACCATCTTATACGTTGGTTACATTTTCAAAGCATTAGTAATTACTATCCACATGACAAGTAAATACAAATATATTACAAAATCCTACTGTATAATAATTATAAATGCGAAAGATTATATGTTTGGATGTTTAGATATTTGGCACTCAATCAATTAATTATAAACTGCTGAACGGATTCTGATGAAATTGGGTATACGGCGGTATTGTAGCCCTGATTAACATATGGAATACTTTTAATCCCGAAAAATCATGCCTGGTAAGTATGCAATAGGGAGTGGAAATTTATGCGGGCGAAGTCGCGGTCAAAAGCTAGTAATAAAGTTCATAATAAATGTAACATTTTCTTGTAGTATTAAAAATAATAAATATTGATTTATTCGTATACCTATAAGATAAATATTAAAAGAAAAAAATTATAAATAATTCAAGAACAAACATCAACTGTTGCAAAGTAAAACTGTCACCAAGCTGTTGGGTGACGTAATTTTAATAGACCCACGATAAACATGACATCGTGAGTAAGAAATAGATAAGATATCAATTTATATCCACTGTTAAGATAACTGTAAAAATTAATGCGTTTCTACAATAAACAAATCTATCTGGTGTAACGATTATTACACTAGGAAACGATCATGACACAGTTAGTATTGAGACAAATCAGAGGAGTAAAAGGTCAGATAAAATATGAGGTTTGCTCGGAGCCCGAGTTCCGGGAACCGCCCCTGTACACATGGATCGTAATTAGGATTAAGCCAACTATAAATAATTGTTGTCAGGTTCAGGTGGACTCGTACCCGTACCCGTACCCGCACTCGTACCCGTACTCGCACTCGTAGTCGCAGTCGTACCTGGAAGGCGTGCAGCAGCGTGGCGTAGACCACGATGTCGGCGAGCGACACGCGCTGCCCCACCAGGAACGTGCGCGTGAGCAGGTGCGCGTCCAGCACGCGCAGCGCCGCCAGCAGGTCGCTCTTCGCGCGCTCTACGTTCTGTAAACACGCAAACAAACAAACTTACTCATAAAAATGGTGCACAATAAATGTGGTGATAGAAATTTTTTTTCATGCCATTCCAACAAGAGACAATGCTGGTATGGGAACAACTACAATTAGAGCAACACAAACAACGAAAATATGAGGCAAAGTAGAGCCAAACTATGTTATAAATTGTAATGTGAGTGAAAGAAAAAAGAATTCAAGCTTACATGGTCATTTACATTAGAATTATGATTTGAAACGGGATATTTACCATGTATATTTGTATTTTTGAGTTCCCGATATTTCGGCACTGTTGCAAGCATCATTATCAAAGATTAACTGTCGTGCTGCGAGTTTTAGTTGTGGTCCACCCCCACACCATAGCGATCTACCCTTCCTGGTTCGCTTTTTTCGCACAGTGTCACCGTCACTACCACCGTCTGCCTTGTCACAAATAACAATAATATGTAATATCGGGAACTCAAAAATACAAATATACATGGTAAATATCCCGTTTCAAATCGTAATTCTAAGAAAAAAGAAGTCAAGGAAGATTGCCAACTCGTTGGAGTAATGCTCTACGAAACTTGCAGACATCTATCCAGATGGCCGAGAACAGAGCACCCTAAAGATCAATAGTGCACAAAGTGTCACGACCCTCAAACAAACAAGAAGATAGTACACAAAATATCAAAGGGTATACATTAAAAAGCTATCATTATTAAAGTTTTGTTTCAGTCGGTCAGTCATTTTCAACAGCATTTTGTATTTCAATAATTCAAGAAACCCAAAAAGTCAAATGCCGTTCTCTGGTGCTCCCGCACTAGCTGTTACAAATGTTATATAATATAGTGTAACAAAGACAAAGGTATGTAACATTATAATGCTGAAGAAAGATAGATGTTGTGACATAACATTTATAGCAGCCAGTGTGGGACCACCATTAGCAGACAACCATTTCATGGAACTTGCATGATTAATGAATGATCCAGGAATTCCATAGTTGAATTCTTACACATTTAACATTATGGAATACTTCCACACTTAGCACCAGTTACACAAGAATGTAATAAAGTAGAACTTAGAACGCAGGCAGAAGCACCACATGCGTTTGTCACGTTACCTGTTTGTTGAATTGCATGATGCCGAGGTAGGGAAAGACCCAGGCGGCGGCGGCAGGCAGCAGCTCGGTGTCGGCCCAGCTCGCCCACTGCAGCACCTGCGCCTGCGCCGCCAAGCTGTCGCCGCCGCGGAGTGCCGCGTTCGACACTACGACACACATTCCATTATGGCTCATTTCACAAATAACAACCACCAGTGAGAATGATCACACCCAACAGTGAACTCTAATCAATGGCAAAATATCATATTACCTATTTAGAAATTTGACAAAGAAAGTTTACCAAAGAAAGCCATTTGATGATAGTTGGAGCACTTCTAGATCACCCACTGACCAGAATTATGGTAAACTATTGGCAGTGGCTGAGAAAGCCTAGAATAGATTATGAAGGTTAAAAGAATGACTATGAGGTGGATAGACGATATTGTCTCAATATCTGGGCCAAATTGGACCCAAGATGCAAAAAATAGGATATACTGGAAAGGATTGGAGGAGGCCTATACCCAAAAGGGGTCCTTAAAACAGAGAAAATACAAAATTAAATGTAGTATTGTATATTTAAGGAATAAAAGGCTTAATAAATAAAATAAATAAATAAATGAGTAGGAGGAAAAAACAAAAATCTGTAATTCAATTGTGATAATTCTAGTAGTAAATATTTCGAATCTAATAAGTAAATGTATGTTACTGTATGATAGTAAACGCAGAGGACATCAAAGCTCTTGAATCAAAACTGAGTCTCGTAATATCAGAAATGAACAGGTGGTTTGCAGCAAACGGACTTCTCCTAAATTTAGAAAAAACATATGTACTACACTTTCAGTTACGGCGCTCTGATTCGTGTCAGCTGAACATCACGATGAACAATGTGTCCGTCCCACAAGTAGAACACACCAAATATCTGGGCTTTGTTATAGACTCCGGGCTAACTTGGTCGCCTCACATTGACTATATGTGTAATAAGCTTGCATCGGCGTGTTTTGCCTTGTCCAGACTTGCTCCAAGTTTGTCCGATAGTAACCTGAAAAAAGCTTATTATGGCTACTTTAACTCAATTTTGATTCAGGGTGTTGATCTCTGGGGATTGGCTGCAAATCGTGATCAGGCATTTAAATTACAAAAGCGAGCAGTACGCATAATCGCCAAGAAGCCACTTGACCATCCAGCAAGAGAGCTTTTCAGAAATTGTAAAATACTGACGCTGCCTGCAGTATACATATTGGTTGCGTGTCAGTATGTTAGATCCAATCTCACTAACTACAAGACGAACTGCATCCGAACTGGTAACAATCGTAGGAAACCCTTGTTAATTGCTCCAGTGAAGCGACTCGCCAAGGTACGCAAGTGTCCTGGTGTCATTGGGCCCAAATTGTACAACAGGATCCCAGAAGACATAAAATCGGTTGAAAGCGACATCGTATTTACAAATAAATTAAAAATAATGCTTACACAAAAAGCATGCTACAGTGTAGACGAGTTTCTTCAGGGACATGATTGACTAAGTGCACCTTCGAACTAAATATAACTGACATTAATTTTACTTTGTTTTTTGTGTATTTTATTATCAATGTGTATAATTGTTCCTTGACATCGAAATTGACATCGAATTGTATTTATAGAATTGAGAATTGTTTTGTTTTTTGTGTATTTTATAATCAGTGGGTTTGTTGCTCGACATTGAAATTAAAATTGAGAATTGTTTATATAATTAATATGTACTGTAAATGTACTTTTTATACTGTAAATTATGACTTGTAAAAATCTTTTTTACCAATAAACAATCTGAATCTGAATCTGAATCTGAAATCAAGTAGATACTAGGTGCCATATGTTGTAAACAAAATAAGTAAACGGGGCATGTTAAAAATGTATTTTCGACTATATAGGCCAGAATTAAATATGTATCATATGTTAAAGTAGTTCACAAATTACTTGAATAGTGTAGTGTTTTTAAAGGTTACATTTTAAATAAGGGAGGATACGAACATAAACGCTCATTGCAAGGGGTGCATCGAATCGAACACCCTCTGAAAGGTCATTCAACTGTTACCGGACTGGACCGACAACTTTCGCACATCGCTTAGAGGTTATCGGCGAACTAACTCCCGGATATAAGGATGTAGGACTCACCATAGTATGCGATGGCGTTGCTTTCCGTCAGCAGCACCTTGCCGTCGGCACTCTCAAACGCGGGCACCTAAAATAAACCACAAACGTACACGTCATCGTCAGTTGTTCACGCCAGGGCATAACCCCAAACAATAAATACAACTCGACACTTCACTCACTTTGCCCGCCGGGAACTTCTTGAGGAACTCTTCCGACTTGTTGGTCTCTCCGAACACGAAGTTCGGGGCCACTTTCACGTCGGCCCCGGAGTACTGTGCGGCGATCAATGCCTTGTAAGCGCGGAAGTTTTCCGGATAAGTATAGAGTACCTACGGAAATAAGCACACACATCGTCAGCGGATATTTCAAAGGCACTCATTTTATTCATTACGAGCAGGAATACAGTTTGATCCACACGATAATTCACAGTAAAACTTGGACCTACCCCGGCCGCCATGGTGGATTTTTACGAAGAGACTTTTGACAGCACTGATCAGCTGTCAATGTCAGATTTTGAACGGGTCTTTCTTTAATCCCGAACTAAACGCAATTTTGTAATTATTAAGTGTCTAAGACCAGAGGGGCTACCGCGAACCACAAACGAAGTTTTTCTCTCTCTGTCTCACTTATATGCAACCTTGCAAGTGCGACAGAGAGGGATAACTTCGTTTGCTGTTCGCGGTAGCGCCACGGGTTACACTTGGCCGTATTCGTGCAATTTCTTTAATATCGCAAAATAAAGGGAGGCAAATACGCAACGTGAACACGCTTAGCGAAATGTGATATGGGTATAAGAATATTAAATATTTTGTTTTAACTAAAACCGATAGGACTTTTAAATAAAGTAGTTTTTCGAAAACATTACATCCACTTCATTTTGTATGACATCATTTTTGCTGAGCGATTACACACGATTCTGTTCAATATAGCTTAGAAATGTGATAAATAATTTCGGATTTAGTTATTATTTACACTTTAAAACTTTACTCTATCAAATAACAAACAACTCATAGGAAGCTTAAATTATTGAACGCATCTTAACATTTGACGTTTATTATTTTTAGTATGGCAACATAATTTCGCAATTTCCAAAAGAAAGTTTAGATCGATGGTGTAGCGAGCTAGCGAGGGTTTTTGCGATCTAATATAATTCGTTTTAAAAACACAACTTTCGACTGTATTGCAGTTGCCGTTTCTTTCCCAGTGATCTACATTAAAAGTCAATATGGTAAGTGTGTATTGTGTTGCGGGTGGGCTAATTTTAACTCTGCTGGTGCTGTTTTGGCCAAGGTGTTGTCTCAGCGCGTAGCGCGGCGGGCCGCGGCTGGCCGCCTCGCTCGACCTGCTGTCAGGGCCCGCTCGGAGCTAATTGCAACAATATAGTGTATAATAATCCTGAATTCAAATATGTAGGTAACTGCAAGTTGCTTGGTCATGCCCCTGCTAGACCAAATAATCTGTGCCTATTTTTTTTTCTATTTTTTTGTGACTGTTTTTAGTTTTTAAGTAATTTAATTGTAATTCTAGTTCTTCTGTTGTCGAAATAAATATTTTTCTATTCTATTCTATTCTATTCTATTCTATTTTCTTAGCGAGCTGATCAGTTATCGTTAATTTTCCAGGGCAATGAAAATTCGATTCCCATGGAGCTCTGTTCCAACTGTAAGTACATGTTTTGTCCCTACTCTATACTCTTCCAGTAATGTCACTCTATGTACCTTTTTACTGTTTGGTAAAAATCTAATAAGAATACAATTTAAAATATTATGAAATTGAAGTTGACCCCATAAGTTGCTTTCTGTGTGTCTAACTTGTTCCGTTTGGCTTCCCACTGACCCTCCCAACTGAACTGTTGAGAGTGTTACAGATGCCTCGGAGCATTCTGAGCTTAACCGGAGGTTTGTTTTCAGCTCGTGTTAACTGCATTGATTTTAAGGTGGAGAACTGTGAGTGTGTAGTGACACAGAGGTGTCCCTCATGTTGCATCTCGCACGTCACATCACTCGCGTCCAGAACAATTTTTCCAATTGATATAACAAATAATGCTACATCATGTTCTAGAAATATAGCTGTACATGTGCGAGCTAAAGTAGCAGAGCACCTTAACAGCTTTTGTTTCCATTTGTAAGAAGTAATTAATTGGTTTTGCCCCTTATTAACGGCCAAATATGCTAAAAAACCGCAGTTAACAACCTGAAGCTAGGCAGGAGTACTGACCGCTACCTCCAGTTCTTTCACATCGTCAACATAACCCGCTGCGTCTTCTGTGCCGTCACTTCGCGCCTACCTGCCGACGCATTAATGTTTCTACTCTATTCTAGAACATCTAACTAGGTGCATTTCTATGCATAATTCCTCCATCCTGATGTCAGACGTAGTACAAAAATTGTTCTGGATGAACACATGATAGTTGTTGGGTAGTGCAACCCGCGCTAGTCGGCGTGCGTAGTTCATACTCTGAATGTGTGTTGCGATCTGTTAGACGTTGCGAGCCACTCAGGGGCGAGGAATGTATGCAACGCGGGCCGCGGCGGCCGGGCGCATGCGGGGCCCGGGGCCCGGCGTCGCGGCCCGCATGTAACGTGACGCTTTCTGCACTCGAAAGTATCCTTGTATTCGTTCTAGATCGCTTTTTATGTTACTAGAATAGACAGTGAATATGTTTGATATGTGTATATACCGTGTACATACCGCGGCCGAATCGCCCGTCGGGCGGCGCTCGGAACACGCTCCTTTCTCTTTCGTTTTGCATGTCCATAGATAACGTTTTGAATATCGCTGTTCGTTGTACTCACTATAGATCTTTTATCTCACTAATGGTTGGTGACGGTTGCGTGGAAAGTACGTGCACATCTTGTTTCTGAGCTTCCACATAGAGACGGTGTGCGTTTGCAGTCCTGCTCAAGTGTAACCAACATGGTTTTGTGAGACAAAAATCTATACTTCAATAGATTCATAGTTTCTCTTCATAGTTGGTGTAGCGAAAGAGAAAGCGAGAGAGGGATAGCACGCGTGTGAGTGCTGTTAGAATAGACGCTGGTTCCTAGCGCCAGGAGTAGGGCAGCTCAGGGGCGCCCGCCGGAGTACAAGCGTTCGGCCTACTGAGACCACTAGACACAATTAAGCTACCCCACGGAGTCAGAAGCTAGCGGAATGGACACAAATCCGTCTGATCAGAAATTCAGTTATGTGGGAAATTATTGCCTGCTCCGCTCCTCTCCACATTAGTGAGCAGGAAGCCTTAGCCTGTTCATGAACTTATCATCCGGAAACTAGTTGTAAATATTTGAAATATATGATTCTTTTATAAGATTTTACACGTAACGAATTGTGATAGTGTGGGACTTAGTAAAGAAAGGCTTATGGCTGCTCGCAAATGCCATGGAGCGCCGACCCCTATATCATAATTACTTACTGTGATTCACCCACAAATAACTGGTATTAAGTTCGTGAACATGAAGTAAATGCACGTGTACCGATCAAGTTTTGTACGAAAAATAGTCACACATAATAGTCATCCTCTTTCCCTGTCACACATAAGGCTCTACGCTCGTAGAACAGAGAGAGAGGACCGCTGGTCCATAAGGCGGGCGCCCTGCGCCGGTAGGAAGTAGCCGCACCACACACACCGGTTTCCAAGGTACAGGCACTACGCAGTGACGCGACGTGGTCTAAAATCGTCACTTGAGCGTTGTTTTTCACTGGATCCACTCTCACTCAATAGAGTTAGCGTGACAGAGTTAATAATACCACCAACCGTAAAGAAAGAGATCAGGGAATGTGCTGAACCACCTGAACTATTGTCACCGATGCTATTCTGGCTGACTAGGAGCACGTGCAAGGATTTCTTGTGCTTGGATCGGGGGACAACGTCGCGCCACTGCAATGGCGGCACATCTCGTTATTAAGCCGTAACCAGATGTACATCGGTATTTGTTATTCTGCACCGAAAACGCTGCATTAGCCGAATGGAATTCTGGGAAAGTTGTTGGCCTAGTACAGCTGTGTCTGCCATTTTCATAACTTGAGACCATAATCACTCTCTTCGTTGCATTTTTTTAATGTCGTGTGTGGCGTCTTTTAAAAGCTGATTTCGCGCTTCGACAATGACCTCTTGGTGTAGAATAGCAAGTGCCGAGCGTCGCAAGAGACGGGTCGCCTTTGTCGCGAGAAACAAGATAAAGCATTCAATAATAAAGTTGTGATTCCATTGAGACGACAAGGAGAATCGGGAGCTATTATGCGTTAAATTTTGGTACAGTATATTTAAAATTTAAAAAGATACCGGCGAAAGTCTCAACCTGTCAGGGACATGTCAGGCCTAGTTTAGCTATAGCGCCTAGCTTTTGTTAAAGCTCTCATTACTCAAATCAAGTTCAGCTGGATACAGCGCTGTCATTGATGTCCGTCTCAGCAGAAGCGCAATCCTTGAATGTATGCTTTATCTGGTAACCACGTTGAGCTGGTGTGTGTGTGTGTGCCGCGCACACACGGGTGTTGCAAGTGTGTGTACCGCAGTCGACGCGGACGAGATCCGGCGGCTGGGCAAGCGGTTCCGCAAGCTGGACCTGGACAACTCGGGGGCGCTGTCCATCGACGAGTTCATGTCGCTGCCCGAGCTGCAGCAGAACCCGCTCGTGCAGCGCGTGATTGACATCTTCGACGCCGACGGCAATGGAGAGGTACTTCCTTCATCTGTATCCATCTGCCTAGCTGACCTGCGCGGCTGGCACAACTGCCGGTGCGACGCGACGCGACTAGAGAAAATACTACGCTCTTTTTAATTTTGCACAGTTTCAGCGAGACAGGTATCGCTGCGTCGCGTGATGCCAGTTGGTAGCAAGTTGTGCTGGCCCACCTGATCGCGTTTATGACAGACGTATAGCATTGGTCCATCTCGCATTTGTATACTTGCTATAGGGAAGGACGAATGTTGGGGAGGGCAGCATAATATAAATTTCAAGCTCATATGGTCATTTACATTAGAATTACGATTTGAAACGTGATGTTTACAATGTAATTTGTATTTGTGAGTTCCCGATATTTCGGCACTGTTGCAAGCGCTATTATCAAGGATTAACTGACGTGCTGCGAGTTTTAGTTGTGGTCTACCCACACACCATAGCGATCTGGTTCGCTTTTTTCGCACAGTGTCACCGTCACTACCACCGTCCGCCATAAACTAAAACTCGCAGCTTGTCAGTTAATCCTTGATAATGGCGCTTGCAACAGTGCCGAAATATCGGGAACTCACAAATACAAATATACATGGTAAATATCCCGTTTCAAATCGTAATTCTAGGGCAGCATAACTTGCTTCGAGCAAGGTCGGTGGTTTCTGTTTCACCTATAGATACTGTAGGTACAATTTTCTCGACACGCGTCTCGTCGCGGCATCAGTAGTGTTAGCCTTCATGTAAAGCACAAAGGCGCACACCACAACTTGATGTTATATAAGTACTAAACGGGCCGAAAAACTTGAATGTCTTACAACCACCAACTTAGATTTTTGTATTCCGCGTTTCCTATTCTGTCTATTACCTGCATATGTACCTAGGAAAGAAAGATTAGGTTGATGTATGTGAGACAGACAAGCTATCTTTCCTTCTAAGTAGCAGATCAATTAGCAGAGATAAACGTTAGATTTGTTGTTGTGTTGTTTGAATAAACAATGTACGTAATTACAAGGAGCAGTAGGGTTAATATAATTGTTTCTTTAGATTTCTTCGTGTTGTTTTACAGTAAGTATTTCCTTTGTGTGAAAATTACCATATTATAAAAACGTGATTTGTAATTGTCGTCGGGAGAATAATAAGCAACGGCCTTAGCTGTGTAGGTATGTTGTTGTCGAATGCTGTCCGGGCGCGTACAACAGGAAAACGACTAAATACTTAACGAGACGCAACGGTTACTCGTTTATGTTGTATTATGCTTATGTGCAATACCTAGATATTTCAATGACCTGCTATACCTATATATTCAGCGCAGCATTAATTTATTTTCAAGATGTAAGTTTTATACTCTTGACGTTTAATTTCTCCTCTTCCTCCTAAACGACTGAGGATCGTGGACATTTGCTGGTCTATACGGTTGGATGATATACTTGGGTCATTGTCAGATTTAGGTTCGCGTCTTTTCGGTGGACATATCAAAAGTTAAGGGTCACAAAGCTTAATTTTGGATTGGTCTAGTAACCCGCATAAACGGTGTATCCATAACTATAAATCCATGTAATAAAAACATAACTTACATGGACATAAACCGTTAACTATTGATCACCGGGTGGACAACTTTTGTTTTTACAACTGACAATGACAAACTTCCTCCCTCACTACTTACAACTGAGCAAAACAGAGGAAGTTACCTTTTTTTTCCTTGAGATGAATTCTACTGTCGAGTCATTAGTTATACACGTGCTCCACACCTGCTCTAACTTACCGTAGTCCACGACGATTTTGCCGAGTAAGACTGGTATGTAAGTAGAGTGGATAAACCGAGTAAACAGTGTGTAGAGTGCGGTGGTTGTATTGTCAGGGTCGGCGCGCGATGGCTGCGCGCTGTTTGTTGATAAACAAACGTGACGTAATCCGGCGCCGGCGCACGCTATCGCGATCGCGCCGCGATTGTGTTGACTGGCTGCACTGATTAGCCCTAGATTACAAGTTGTTGACTTTACTGGCGGTTTAGTACCTGTATGTTTGATATAAGATATCATATAGATAATTCTTTTTGGGTTTCAACTAATTGGGCAAAAGTATAAGCATTAATATGTCAGGGTCAGGAATCCATAACAATTAAATTATTTTACAGATATATTTTTAATGACCGCACGCGAGATGATTTTTAAATACTTAGAAAGAGACCAGAGACCGAACCCGTTATCATTTTTATGTTATAATTGTAAACTCGAAATAATTATTCCTTCTTGAACTGTAAATTAATATTTTGACATGAAAAATGTATTACTTATTATAGTCAGACTTTCTTAAATTTAAATTATATTTTGACATGTAAAAGTGCCCTTGTGGCCTATTTGCAGAATAAATGTTTGATTTTGATTTTATGTCAACAAAAGGTACCCCGTCATATCCCGAACCTGTAGATTCCCGAAAACGTATCTATTTGTAAAAAATGATGGCGGTAGGCGACGGCTTGGTGAACAGAAAATCTTTTCTAAGATTTCACAGACTTATGTACATGTAGAAACTGATAATCATAAAAAAACACTCAACTCGAAACTAAATGTATTTTTTATTCAACACAAAATTAAATCAGTAATATATTTATTTTACTCATATGACAATAAACTCCTCTGACAGAACCGTCACTAAACCTATTCGTGGCGTTGTGTCCAGTATGTACATTTACAAGTTGAACACGCGAGGTTTTGCTATGAGCTGATGAGATCTGCCACATACATGTCATACAAATGTGTCGGCAGGTGGACTTCAAGGAGTTCATCCAGGGCGTGTCGCAGTTCAGCGTGAAGGGCGACAAGCTGTCCAAGCTGCGGTTCGCGTTCCGCATCTACGACATGGACAACGACGGGTTCATCTCCAACGGCGAGCTCTTCCAGGTAATGTTGCCATCCGAAAAGCGGTCTTAAAAAATCATATGAAATCGCTGCGTCGCGCGATGCCAGTTGGTAGCAAGTTGTGCTGGCCCACCTGATCGCGTTTATGACAGACGTATAGCATTGGTCCATCTCGCATTTGTATACTTGCTATAGGGAAGGACGAATGTTGGGGAGGGCAGCATAATATAAGATTTCAAGCTCACATGGTCATTTACATTAGAATTACGATTTGAAACGGGATATTTACCATGTATATTTGTATTTTTGAGTTCCCATTATTTCGGCACTGTTGCAAGCGCCATTATCAAGGATGAACTGACGTGCTGCGAGTTTTAGTTGTGGTCTACCCACACACCATAGCGGTCTACCCTCTTCCTGGTTCGCTTTTTTCGCAGTGTCACTACCACCGTCCGCCTTGTCACTTGAAACTCGATTACGGTCACGACACACCACACAGTATCAATACGCGAGTTCTTTCCGGTGCCGAAATATCGGGAAATCAAAAATACAAATATACATGGTAAATATCCCGTTTCAAATCGTAATTCATATGAAAACAGACATCCGCATGAGCAAAAGCTCCGCATTCATTTGTGTGGATTCGTATGTCACATTGTGAACGATTCGCGACTGCGAGTTTTCACCTCTAGAGTCACTGTGGTCGCGCTGGTAAAAGCCGGAGCTATATAGTTCTAGTGGGATGTTCATGATTGAATGTCAGCAATATTCATAAACTGCGTACGACGAAGTCTTTCTGTAATGTAGGCTCGATAGGTGGGTGTACGGCCTGTTAATTTGGTGCGCCAGTTTGCGGCCATTTCGATGAGATGATAAACTGAAAGGATATTTTCTTGCTTTTTTAATATATTCCCATTCAATAGCTACGAATTAAAACGCATACGCCCGCAATCCAAGCATACTATTTCTTTAGGGCGTGTAAAAATGTAAATATTTTTATTGAAAAAAAAAAATGCTCTTCAGAAGGCCGGAAACTGACGCAGGCCGCGTAACTAGCCTAGCGGCCCTAATCACTACATAGTATAAAACAAAGTCGCTTTCTCTGTCCCTATATCCCTATGTATGCTTAAATCTTTAAAACTACGCAACGGATTTTGATGCGGTTTTTTTTTAATAGATAGAGTGACTCAAGGGGAAGGGAGAGAATGCATGTATTATATGTATAATACATGCATCAGCATTGCACCCGTGCGAAGCCGGGGCGGGTCGCTAATGTTAGATAATTTATCAATACTAGTACGACAGTACATAATAATGCTAGCGCCGCGGCCGACTAGTTCCATAATACCGTAAATATCAGTAGTCGCACGTGTGATCTCATCACTCGCTCAGAATAGCCGCGCCGACAATCATCAATCCTGTAAACGATGCACCACAGCGCGACAAATCAACGCGCTTGTCACTAAAAGTAAACAGACGTTACAATTTATCACAAAAACTGACTGGCGTTCATTACGATCGCATTATCGCACGACCTCGCGACGCGATCTGCGCGAGATAAGGATATTTGCTTATAATGCGCAGACAATTATGACTTTACAACACGATGACACCTTACACCGACTGGACGAAGGCGTCACGAATACTTTTATGTAGATCACAGGATCACATGGTGAGGGAGTTTTAGATATCATTCTCATTTCTACGTACGTTTTTTGAAGTTTTGACATTTAGAATCGACTATCTTTAACTAACTAACTACTATGGCTCACCGACCCAAATTGAGTCGTGGTGGTGGCCTCCGACACAATTTGATGCCACTTAAATAGCCTGATCTTGTGCGTCAGCTCCCTCCAGTCCATGATTTGGAGGCCGCGCAGGTCTGATTTGACGCCGTCGATAGTCTATTTCGATAATTGATCGTATTGGATTTGGAACTGCTGAAGTTATCTCTTATACAACAAATTCTACTTCCTTAACCCTATTATTTTTCCAAGTGTACGTCCACCTGATGGCAAGCGGTGGGGTCAACTCAAACATCCTCCCCTAGGGTTCTCCTGGTTGAGCCTTTAGGAGCCGCGGGCGCGCTTTCACACCTGATCCCTGGCGTAGGAACTAGTCATACGAAAGCGACTGCCATCTGACTTTTCAACCAAAGGGCATGGCCACATTTCCACGGTGCGGTGCCTTATGCCACGTCGCCGCATCATGCAGATAGACGGTGCCGTGTTGAGAGGGTTCACGGTGCGGTGCCCCGTCGCCGACGTCAGCAAGCAGTCACAGAACCCTTTCGTAACTTGTAGTTAATCCCACCCCATTATTTCCATACTTCCGTCAGGTTTTCTAAATATATGTTCTATATTAGTTGTTCAAAACTTGATACAGACATTCTAAACCAATCATGAAATTTGTGGTCATTGGTCATATTTTCTTCCTCTTGAAATTATCTCCTCCTATCATGATTCTAATTCTATCTTCCTATGGCCCAATACAATGAAATTTAAATTTGAAATATTTGGCGTCAGGAATCATAAGTGCTTAAAAAAATTGAAACAAAGTAAATGCATCTCCATTCTGGTTGAAAATGGTTTAAAGGCTGATTTCCTTTAGGAGAAGTCCTGAGACCAGAGGTTCATTATTCAAAAATGTGGGTACCTTATGAGGAGATCCATGTTTAGCTGACGAAAGATAGAAACATTTTTGACGACGCTGCGACCTTAGACAACACGGTGTCGTGGGACGACACGGCACCGGACCGTGACTCCGCGCGACATGACGCGGCACCGGACCGTGAACCGGCAGACATGACACGGTACCGTGTGTGCGCACGACGCGGCGACGTGCCGGAGTGAGACACCGCGCCGTATCACGTTAACGACGCCGCGCCGTGGTAATGTGGCCGGGCCCAAAGGGGAAAACTAGACCGGTGTCCTCACGATGTTTTTCAAATGATCTGGTGTGTATTCCAGGTGCTGAAGATGATGGTGGGCAACAACCTGAAGGACACGCAGCTGCAGCAAATCGTGGACAAGACGATCCTGTTCGCGGACCGCGACGAGGACGGCAAGATCTCCTTCGAGGAGTTCTGCTCAGTGGTGGGCAACACCGACATCCACAAGAAGATGGTGGTCGACGTCTAAACCCGCCCACTCCGACTACCGACAACTCTAAACCGGCACATTTTGACTTTCACCTTTTGGCTGCCACAGTCATTTACCCCCTTATTCATAAACGTCTATCAAACCTATATTAGTTAACTAGCCGCTAAAGTTCGTGTGTCCTTATCTGTCACTTTGACATGTGTGCTGGTCGGACAGTGACAACAGGCATTTTAGTTAGCAGACGTTTGTTAAGTTTTACGAATACGGGGGTTATACAGGACAATAGATACGGTTCAAAATGAACCTTCATGCATTGACGAAGAGGTTTACTATTGTTTTATATAAAATAGTGGTGGCGGTCAAAAGGGAAACTTCGGCAATTTGAGGATTGTCTTTTAGCGCGTCTTTAAGGGCGTGGTGTCCAGTCAGCGTCATTAGTTTGTAGCAGCCAATGCAGCCAAATAGTTCGTTACACCATACAAAAAATGTGGTGTACGAAACTCTGGTCACTTTATGACGCTGACTGAACTGAAACTAAGGTTCCGTCAGTATCTGGCTTGCGTATTGTCAAAGTTTCCTGAACTTTGTATATAAATTTTGGTTATTTTAACTGAAAATATCATCCAGTGTTGACTTTGACAATAATGCGAGCAAGGATAAGACAGTCGAAACACTTACTAATGTGGCCCAAATGTCAATCCCGGATTGTATTGTTACGAGGCGTTGATGCTCGCTTAAATGATTTGTCAAAATGAATGAGGCCTTATGTTGGACCTGGTAACACTCAAAATCGTTGGTCAAGTCAGTGTCGTCGGTTTAGGCTTGTAGAACTGATGTAGTTTCGTAACACGGGCCGCTGTTGTTTTGCTCGCCATTTCTTTTGAGTTCTGACGCGGGACATCAGCCACACTGCTCTGGTGACTTGGAATATCGTCGCCCATTCACCAAAGAAACAATTCAACTATAATACATTGTGACTCAAGGGAGCAAAATGATATATTTACGTCGAGGGCGGTGATCGCGAGTGAAGCGAAAGATTGTACAATACTTGAGCGTAGCGAGGGATTCAAGTGTTTATACGACCAAAAATTCTTTTTCGCACTTGCTATTCAGAAAAGAGTGTTGTCCTCGAATCAGGGATCGTCGTACTTTTCTTCCCTCATTTGAGGGCAACAATGACTTCCTCATATGCGGTGTGAAAAGTAGTAAAATTATTTCCGTTTTGGGCGTAAACACTTGAATCCTTCGCAGCGCTCAAGATTCTACAATAGAATCCCTCGCTACGCTCAGGATTAAATATACCGCCCTCGCCTTAAATATGTAATTTGGTTCCATGGAGACCCAATCTACTATTGATGGCTTAACGTCTAAGGTGTAATGTAGGTTTGTTCGGTGTCTTGCCTGAGATAGATGTTTGTGATCCCAGCCCAGTGTGGGTGCGCCCGTTGTAGCTAGAACACTATTCAATCGCGCCGGCCGCGATCAAATGCCTCGTGTAGTATCAGTTGTATCCTCCTGGGGTTCAAAGTGATAATACTAGGACAAAATCAGTTTGCAGTGAAAGCCCAAGTATTTTAACAGAGAGTTGGAGCAATGACCCACTGTGATAGTACTAGAACAAAATATACGGTTAACCAGATATGAACAATTTTTGGTCCGGGCGTTCAGTACTTTATTAATTAGTTCTAATATTAGGACATTGGGTCTTCCTCGGAAGTACCGTCTTCGAAATTGGGTCGTAGGAGGGTATGGGTGCATGTGACATGCCTAAATGAAGAATAAATAACTGTGGCTTTTATAAGTATACGGGTGTGGCTCACGACTGCCGGTTGACTAATTCGGCAATATTATTGCCAAATTAGTCCTGACTAAGGAATGCAATCTCGAAACGAGATTTACGATTCGAGATCTCGTGTGAAATCCGAGGTCGAAGTATGAGATTCGAGATCTCGTCAGAAAAGAATACTAGATCTCGATTAATCTCGTCCGTATCGAGATTTTGTGAAAAATCCGAGGTCGAAGTATGAGATTCGAGATCTCGTCAGAAAAAAATACTAGATCTCGATTAATCTCGTCCGTATCGAGATTTTTCATACTTTCTGCATATACCGCGATTACACAAGTCGAGATCTCTCGCTAACCAGATTGAGATTTAAGAGGGGTAGGGCACAGCAAAATGTCATCTTGCTCGAATTTGGAGCAGCCCAACTGGGGAAGTACCTCCGCCTTGCAGAAGACCGCAGCCATAATAACATTATCTACTATACAAGTATGTAGTGTTGTGTTCCTGGAGGTGAGCAAGGTTGCCAGAGCTCCCGAGGATGCACTGTGTTGAGAGCGAGGGACCTAAATTTGTCCCTTCTGCTGTTAACACAGTGCATCCTCAAATTTCATAAAGAGTCGACTTGGAGTTGCGGGCGTCTATAGGCTGCGGTGGCCGCTTACCATCAGGTGGACCGTACGCTTGTTTGCCACCGGCATTGTATTAAAAAAAATTGAATCTCGAAAATCAGCTCGAGATCTCGAGAGACCGAGATTGCATTATCTGACATAATCTGAAACAATCAAGGCCCAAGCAACTGTTATTTTGACTGTCTTGGTGAATTCTGCTGGGTCGTGGGTCAAGGACATTGCGAAATTCAACCGTCATCTAAATTTGTCATGACGGGGCTTTTATATCTGGACGTCTTAGGGGGCGTACATAAATTACGTGAGATGTTTAAGGGGGGGAGGGGGTCGAGTCAAATCTCACCTAATCTTACGTTGGAGAGAGGGGGGTTCTCGGCAAATATCACGCAATTTTTTTTCTGATTGAAACAAAAAAAAAATTATATTATTTTGGTCCATTTAATCCAGTTTCTACACGCTTATAAGATTGAATCTTAAGCGTAATCGTAATACGATTAAGATTATTCACTAATTCGTTCGAAAGAGAATAATTTCATTCATACTTCGACGTTAACTCTCAACAATATTGATTACTAGTCTTAACTAGTCGTAAATAAAAGCACGAAGCATTTTATTTTTTTTACAATAACAATCCAACGCGTTTACGTAAGAAACCCACATTTTAAAAAATCTCACGTGAGATTGGGGGATGGGGGAGGGTGTTGAATAAAATCTCACGACATCTCACCAGGGGGGGAGGGAGGGACAGAAAATTAAAAAAAACACCTCACGTAATTTATGGAAGCCCTCTTATTTGGGACCAATCGATGTGACAGTCAAGTCTTGACAAGTCTATTTCACTATTGGATCTCAAATTATTCAGGCGTCGAACCCACCAAAAATTCAGTTAAGTAACTGTATTAAAAAGTGTGTGATGTCATGATGTGTATCCGGATCCTTATATACTCCGACACAATCCGGATAGTCTGATGCGTTCCTACCTGTAATATGACTGATACTACATTAGTTGGATATTCCGGGATTCCCGGGAAGTCCCGGCTCCCAAGCCCCGGGCCGGCGCTCCTATCATTAAATCATTATCGTAACTCTTCCTAGCTGTAAGTGAAACACTTTAATAGTTATACGTCATTAGACCTTTTATCATAGTCGGAACGTGAGTAGATTTTTTTTTTACAATTTTGTTGCGGGATAATTTAGTCGGTATTGTTATTTAGTATTTTATTTCAGCGGTAGGTGTCGGGCCCGGCCGTCGGTAGGATGGCCGGCTGCAAACAAACGTCAGTTTCACTAATATGTACCCATTTTTGGACCTTATCACGAATGAATAGAGTGCAAAAGTGCATATGTATTAATGAACTCGGCTGTACATAGTCACGTGTAGCGTAGAGAGCCGTGAGGCCGCGACCATTCCCAGGTGTTAGTGTATACAATATCACCTGGCATTATATTTACTGTCAAGTGTATTGAATGAATGAATAATTTTTATTTCCAGGCAATAGACCCATTACACAAAAATGAAATAAAACAGTGTATACAATAATATGGTACAATACAAACCATAAAAATAAACATATGTATTATTATACATATGTTTATTTTTATGAAAACATGACACACAGACAAACTATTTGCGATTCGGTTGCCGATGTACAGACAACCAATGTAAACAAATAAGATTGCGGTATTAACTGCGTCTAACGATTTACGGCCAAGTGGATTGAATGGCTTTTTACGAGCAAGTGGATTAAAATGCTATTTACGGGAATGTGGATCGGGCATCTCCTACGGGAATGTGGATCGGTCATCTCCTAATCTCGGAAATCTCCGTACACATAATAAAACTAATGTGATTGATTGTTTTTTTCCCTGGGAACCAGCTGGTTAATCTGGCGCCTCGTTATTTACGGTCCAATGGTTTACTACTTACGATAAAGTGGATTGAATTATGGCGTACTATTTACGTTCAAGTGGATTGGATCTTATAACCCGTGCTCTCCCGTCGAAAAAAATAAACAATAGAATTGTTGTGTTGTGCTCGGATATATCCGTCACCGGGAGATGACGACTTAAAACTGTTCTGATGTTATCTCATAGGATTTCACTCCTAACTTAATCATAATCATAATTATAGAAATGCTAGGTGATATTGAATGACCTATAAGTGTTATCAGCCTTTGTGCGCGGGCAGACAATTTAAGACATAATACAGTTAGTTGCACACAGTTCAGTACGTATTGTATGTATTATCCATTCGACACGACGCTTGTTAGAGTAGGTAGTTGGTCTACCCGTGTACGGTCGAGCATAAATATCTATGCAGCGCCCAACCTTATTCCAAATAGCTCAGGTTGAGATTTGTATAGATATTTGCCGGTGGCTCGCGGCCTCCGCTCTCTGTAATTTACTTCTACTATACTACTTGATCTTATCGCCTTAACCGAATTTTATACAATTAACTGTAACTTTTTAATGTTAGCTTGTTTTAGTGTCCTTTACTGTAATATAAGCGGTCGGTATGTCTGTCCCTCTTACATCCTATCCCAAACTTTTTATTGTTGTTGGACATGGTTCGATATTTGATTTTTTTGCCTGGAATTAAAGTAGACAAATGAATAATAACGACGTTCAGAATCGAACATTAAAGTTACAGAAAGGTATATTCTTATACATGAATAGTCGCTCACGTCCAGCTCGATATCTCTCGACAGCCGAGTTAACTCAAGAAACTCATAGCGTCTATATAAAATTACAGTAAGACGTATGGCCTGCAGAGCCATCCAGATCAGCTGTCAAAATCACAGAGCATCAATTTAATTTAACGACAAATCTAAAATAAATGATTTTAAAATGGAATTAAACATAATTTTAGAAGGAATTTACTTATTTTATTTGTGGTAGGAAACATGTCCATTATTTGGGTCAGCATTTTCTGAACACTTTCTGCAACTCAATACTGAACGAGTCATTTTTACGTATTTCGGTTGACGTCTCGCGGCAATGACCGTTGAAGGCGGACTGAGCGAGACTGCGTAGAAGTTTGACGTTTTGACTACTTTTTGGCACGCGAAGTACGTACACAGGCGACGTCTAGTTAAATTGATGGTCTGTGGTGAAAATGATGCCCGAATTGCGAGATTTTTTTAACACAGTGTGATAAATCAAACAGTCATGTGTCTGTCATATGTAAATGTCTCAACCAATTTAACCAGTCGACAGCTACGTAACTTTAAACTTGGCAAGTTTATATCACTGATATGCCCCTAAGCACCATGGGCTTATCGATATGACACAAGTGTAATTGGTATAACCGTTCTTGTGAATTAAAAAAAAAAAAAAATGACAGTGTTCGCTCGGTTCGGCTGTACTACGCGTCCAGTCACGACTAGAGAATGCAATCTCAATTATGCGAGATCTCGAGCGAATTTTCTCGATCTCGAATCTAGATATGTTTCACACGAAATCTCGAATTGCCAATATTGGCTCGAGATTTCATTCCCTAGTTGCGGCCGTTGACTCCGCTTCTTCATTGGTGGATCGGCCGGGCCGGTCAGAACACCACAGAGAGTGACTAAGTCTTTTTTTTTTGTATAAGTTGTACACCTCGTAATCACTGTGTTCGCTCGGGTTCGGCTGTACTACGCGTCCAGTTACGACTAGGCAATGCAATTTCTTATCTCGGAGATCTTGGGACGATCACGATCTATGATTAATCACGTGGAACATCGAATTGACAATGTTGTCATGAAATACATTTCCTAGTTGCAGCCGTTGACTCCGCCTCTTCATTGGTGGATCGGCCGGGCCGGTCAGAACACTACAAAAGTATCCTTCATCTTTTATTAATTATCACTAGATAATTTAATTGTGTTCGACACTGACGACTTATAATTGTTCAGGTAAATTATACGAAATATTGTTAGATTCTGAACGTCTATCTTAATTTGTCTGTATCAAAGAATGTGTGATGGTTTATATCGATAAGCGTTGCGAAGCCTGCATTGAAGGAGGTAATTTTTAACTTGTACGACATTTTACTAATCGAACCACACGTCCGCTCCAACTGCCTACCCCATATCGGCACTCTCCCATTTGATTTGTTGGATCGGCTGAGTCGAGAGCACGACATTTTCCCTTTTGGCCTTTAAAAAATGAGTGAACCTTGATTTAGTTGTTTTTTGTAAAAATACCTACCCTTTTTGTGATATGACAGTGTTCGCTCGGTTCGGCTGTACTACGCGTCCAGTTACGACTAGAGAACGCAATCTCAATTTCCCACTCCTTGAGGAGGAGGAGGGCGTAATCTTTATTTGCCAATTTTGGCTCGAGTTTACATTCCCTAGTTGCGGCCGTTGACTTCGCTTTTTCATTGGTGGATCGGCCGGGCCGCGTAGATCACTACAAACACTTCCCTTATTAATTTCCTCATTAGTAAATCCTAACACTCCTGTGATATGACAGTGTTCGCTCGGTTCGGCTGTACTACGCGTCCAGTCACGACTAGAGAACGCAATCTCAATCTCTCACTCTTTAAGGAGGAGGAGGGCGAAATTTTTGTTTGCCAATTTTGGCTCGAGTTTACATTCCCTTAGTTGCGGCCGTTGACTCCGCTTTTTCATTGGTGGATCGGCCGGGCCGGGACAGCACTACAAACACTTCCCTTGTTAATTTCCTCATTAGTAAATCCTAACCCTCCTGTGATATGCCAGTGTTCGCTCGGTTCGGCTGTACTACGCGTCCAGTCACGACTAGAGAATGCAATCTCAATCTCGCAAGAATTTAAACGAAATTCGAGATTTCGAATCCCTAACCTCAAAAGAAATCTTTATTTACCCAATTTGGCTCGAGTTTACATTCCCTAGTTGCGGCCGTTGACTCCGCTTTTTCATTGGTGGATCGGCCGGGCCGGGACAGCACTACAAATGCTTTCCTTATTAATTTCCTCATTAGTAAATCCTCACCCTCCTGTGATATGACAGTGTTCGCTCGGTTCGGCTGTACTACGCGTCCAGTCACGACTAGAGAATGCAATCTCAATCTCCCACTCCTTGAGGAGGAGGGCGAAATCTTTATTTGCCAATTTTGGCTCGAGTTTACATTCCCTAGTTGCGGCCGTTGACTCCGCTTTTTCATTGGTGGAGCGGCCGGGCCGGGACAGCACTACAAATGCTTTCCTTATTAATTTCCTCATTAGTAAATCCTCACCCTCCTGTGATATGACAGTGTTCGCTCGGTTCGGCTGTACTACGCGTCCAGTCACGACTAGCGAATGCAATCTCAATCTCCCACTCCTTGAGGAGGAGGGCGAAATCTTTATTTGCCAATTTTGGCTCGAGTTTACATTCCCTAGTTGCGGCCGTTGACTCCGCTTTTTCATTGGTGGATCGGCCGGGCCGGGACAGCACTACAAATGCTTTCCTTATTAATTTCCTCATTAGTAAATCCTCACCCTCCTGTGATATGACAGTGTTCGCTCGGTTCGGCTGTACTACGCGTCCAGTCACGACTAGAGAATGCAATCTCAATCTCCCACTCCTTGAGGAGGAGGGCGAAATCTTTATTTGCCAATTTTGGCTCGAGTTTACATTCCCTAGTTGCGGCCGTTGACTCCGCTTTTTCATTGGTGGAGCGGCCGGGCCGGGACAGCACTACAAATGCTTTCCTTATTAATTTCCTCATTAGTAAATCCTCACCCTCCTGTGATATGACAGTGTTCGCTCGGTTCGGCTGTACTACGCGTCCAGTCACGACTAGCGAATGCAATCTCAATCTCCCACTCCTTGAGGAGGAGGGCGAAATCTTTATTTGCCAATTTTGGCTCGAGTTTACATTCCCTAGTTGCGGCCGTTGACTCCGCTTCTTCATTGGTGGATCGGCCGGGCCGGGACAGCACTACAAATGCTTTCCTTATTAATTTCCTCATTAGTAAATCCTCACCCTTCTGTGATATGACAGTGTTCGCTCGGTTCGGCTGTACTACGCGTCCAGTCACGACTAGCGAATGCAATCTCAATCTCCCACTCCTTGAAGAGGAGGGCGAAATCTTTATTTGCCAATTTTGGCTCGAGTTTACATTCCCTAGTTGCGGCCGTTGACTCCGCTTCTTCATTGGTGGATCGGCCGGGCCGGGACAGCACTACAAATGCTTTCCTTATTAATTTCCTCATTAGTAAATCCTCACCCTCCTGTGATATGACAGTGTTCGCTCGGTTCGGCTGTACTACGCGTCCAGTCACGACTAGCGAATGCAATCTCAATCTCCCACTCCTTGAGGAGGAGGGCGAAATCTTTATTTGCCAATTTTGGCTCGAGTTTACATTCCCTAGTTGCGGCCGTTGACTCCGCTTCTTCATTGGTGGATCGGCCGGGCCGCGGAGACCACTACAAACACTTTCCTTATTAATTTCCTCATTAGTAAATCCTGACCCTCCTGTGATATGACAGTGTTCGCTCGGTTCGGCTGTACTACGCGTCCAGTCACGACTAGAGAATGCAATCTTAATCTCGCGAGAATTTAGAAATTCGAGATCTCGAATCCCTAACCTCAAAAGAAATCTTTATTTACCCAATTTGGCTCGAGATTACATTCCCTAGTTGCGGCCGTTGACTCCGCTTCTTCATTGGTGGATCGGCCGGGCCGGGGAGAGCACTACAAACACTTTCCTTATTAATTTCCTCATTTGTAAATCCTGATCCTCCTGTGATATGACAGTGTTCGCTCGGTTCGGCTGTACTACGCGTCCAGTCACGACTAGAGAATGCAATCTCAATCTCGCGAGAATTTAGAAATTCGTGATCTCGAATCCTTAGGGATTGGGTAAATAAAGATTTCTTTTGAGGTTAGCCTCAAAAGAAATCTTTATTTACCCAATTTGGCTCGAGTTTACATTCCCTAGTTGCGGCCGTTGACTCCGCTTTTTCATTGGTGGATCGGCCGGGCCGGTCAGAACGCTGAAAAAGTTACCAAGTGATTTTGTTTTTTGTACAAAATCCTATACCTAATTTTCTTTCGTTTGGGTCTGTAATTTGTTTTAATCAACATAAAAAAAATACTATATATTATTTTGAGTCACCAAAGCCCCCTTCCTTGTCCGTCCTAATCCCCCCTCTCCCGCAGGTCCTGTCCGCGCTGCGGCGCCCCGGCGTGTAACCGTGACGTCACCAACTCACTAGTATTCGTCCAGTAAAGAGATATTTTTCCACTAACCGTTTCCGACTCTCGATGCCGACGAGCTTCGCGAGTGTACGCCTGTCGGTGACCCTTGTAGTTAGATACGCGAGATCGAGTGATTATTACCATGTAACTGTACAAATTCGTGCCATTATAACACGGCGCCGGCTATCGACAATCATTTTACCACTCCAAAAAGACATGTATGTATTTATGGATACTTTGAGTTCTATAGAACAAATGGGTAGTATCCCATGGAATAGGTAATTAAACGGGGAATGACTGTTGAATGCCACAGTGTTCCTACCGGGAAAGAACTGAACTGTAGCCAGTCCATTGCTGCCGCCGGAGTTGAGTGTATGAGAGAGCCGGCCTCTCTGCCTTGGACGCCCGAGACATGTGTGCCCTTCACGTATAGCTTCTACAGATTCTTGTGTTCAGTTTACTTGCTAGGTAGTATCTCTGCCCGTTCATTTCTTGTATTTTATTTGTGTTAATATCCTCTCCTGTGATATGACAGTTTTTTTTAACCTGACTGTGGCTATATACTTATGCCCAATAAAGCGATGGATGGAGAGTACCTAGATTGGGGAAAATCCAGGGGAAAACCTAGGACACGACCACGCGTGTGGTTTGGAACACTAGAATACCCTAAGAGTTTGCGCTCCAGTGAGATTCGTTGTTCGGTTTCAACCGAATCTGAGGTGTGAGTGGAATCGAGCTACTGGGAGTTTTGAGTTGGACGTCGCAAGCGCTGCGTTCCATCTTTCGACATGATATGACAGTGTTCGTCAGGTTCGGCTGTACTACGCGTCCAGTTACGACTAGGGTATGCAATTTCAATCTCTAGTTGAAAAGATCTCGAGCGTATTTTAAAAATCTCTGTTTCACATTAATCGAATTGCCAGTGTTGGCTCGAGATTACATTCCGTAGTCGCGGCCGTTGACACCGCTTCTTCATTGGTGGATCAGCCGGGCCGGTCAGAACACCACAGAGTTTTTTTGTATAAGTTGTACACCTCATAATCACTGTGTTTGCTCGGGTTCGGCTGTACTACGCGTCCAGTTACGACTAGGCAATGCAATTTCTTATCTCGGAGATCTTGGGACGATCACGATCTATGATTAATCACGTGGAACCTCGAATTGACAATGTTGTCATGAAATACATTTCCTAGTTGCGGCCGTTGACTCCGCTTTTTCATTGGTGGATCAGCCGGGCCGGTGAGGACACTACACAAAATTATATGTTTTAAATCCCGCCCTTTCTCATATCACAGCCCGTACAATCTCTTTAATTTTCCGTTTTGTATCCGCCGAGAACCATGGAAGGCACGCATGTCTGGGACGTCGTGAACGCGTGGCACCGCGAATTTTCGTCTAGTCACAGTTGTTGTGCATATATAATATACTAAATATAAATATATATAATCATGTTATCCATCGTATGCAGCGTCTTATATTATAATGAATTCCTTCTTTATATAAGAGTGTATCGTTCACAGTTTTAAACAAATGAAATGTAGCAATATACGATTTTAAAGCCTTATTAGGCGGCGGCTCGTACCGGGCGGAGTAGTAAGTTAAGAGCGCTAACCAATCATGGCAGTGGATAATAGAATATCTAGTTATTCACGTGTTCAGTGACGTCGCGCCAGATAAAGGTGTGGTTTTCTACTTACATAGTTAGCTGTCCAGGCAATATACAGGCAGCCATTTGATATGCTGCGCTGGATCAATCAACAGATGATTAATGCCTATGCTTATTCTGCATTACGATAATGGGTCAACCTGTATTTTGCTAGTCGTTTATGTATGGTAGATGGATTTAGAAAGCGTTTTAGTATATCTGCCAAGTAATGGTTGATTTGGTCTAAACCCTCTATAACTTGCCACTCTGTGTTCGGTCGAGTCGTCGTCGCGATGTGATCTGTTCGTACCGCGTGTCGTCTGTCGGTAGCATGTCGTGTCCTTCTACTATCGAGTGGAACTGAATTTAGTTTTTATTAAATTTTCAAATTTCTATGTTTGTTTCATTTGAATCCCGTACTTAGCATGATGGTGTAATAACATCCAACAAACCATTCAGACTGAAGCTGTTGTAAGTCCAACATGGGATTTGAGGTCCTGAAACTAGCTTGTATGCAATTAAGAGCCCTTATGAGTTAAAAACGCTCATCTATTTGGCCATTTTCTGTTAGAATTTACACGTATCTTGACATTTTCTCGTATTACGATCTAGAACACGACTATTGCGACCTAATGTCATAAATATTGACGGTATTTTTTGGAATTTTTTATCAAGAGATATAGTTTCAAACATCACTCCAAAATGACCATTTTTAAACTAAAAACGGCTTTATTCTACTTAAATTTTACTGTTCACAATAAAATCAAAAAATGGTTTTGTCATCTAAAACTAAAAGTCATCATATCCTTTAATCACTATTGGTATTATCAATTCAAAATTAGTCATAATTTGAAATCAAAACATTTTAAAACTTATAAGGTCTCTAAATACATACTACAAGTTTTTTTTTATCCTGACTGTGGCTTTATAGGCTGGGCCCAATAAAACGATAGGAGTGTGCGGCTGGAAAATCCAGGGGAAAACCTCCGACACGACCACATGTGTGGTTTGGAACACTGGAATACTCTTAAGAGTTTGCACTCCAGTGAAATTGGTTGAGCGGTTTCAACCGAATCTGAGGTGTGAGAAAGGTGTAGGTCAGTTCAGGTCCTAGTTCGAGACAAATGTGATTAATCCAATCTAGGCCAGCTTTTAAATGCTGCAAGGCTGAACAAAACATATTGTATATATTATAACAATTTAATTTGTTTACTACCTACTTACAAAACTATAACATCTTAAACAAACCTAGTAGCTATTCCCAGCAGCTTAGTATAATCTGCCCCTTTCGAGTGTGTGCGCTCCTTGAGTATCGTCCGCAGGATGGTAGGGATGGGCACATGGATGCGGGTCCCCAGCGGGGTCCCGTTGTCGTCGATCAGCACCACGTTGTTGCTGTCGAACTTGGGAACCTTAACCTTCTGCGTCTGCTTCAGGCCCACCAGGATACCTTTCTTCTTTTCTCCTTTGATGGCCACCATGACTCTATCACCAATGAAGCCCACTCCTACAAAACAAGTTAAAATCTATAGTATTTTCACCCGTAAAGCAAAATTAACAACATATCAATAAAAAAAAACAAAATGAGTTCATTTAGGCGACATAACGGTGACGGCGGCGGCGGAGGTATTATGCTATGATTTACTCTGCACAAGCCTTCTGTTTCATTAATGGGAAGTTGTTGTTTACTAAATATTCACTTTGTGGAGAAATGATCTCTAAAACCACTACAATGACTTGGTTACAGTATCTTGAACTTGGTTACTAAGCTCATTACCTTGCTGCAGGTTAGCGTTCTGATCACCACTGGCAGAAATTACACAACTTACGTCTCTTATTATAAACGCAGATGATCTTAGGAGGCTTGCCTTCAGCCATAGCGCGCTTGCCGATCTCAGAGTTGTCGACCACCCGCAGCCGGCTCAGCAGCCGCACCTCGCTGAGGCAGGCCGTCGTGTGGAACCCGCAGGCCTGCCCTGCTGGCATTAACTTGCTGATTACTCTTTTGAACATTACAAAATGCGATGCAGATGTAAATAAACGAAAGAAGTGAGGTTATATGTTTTGACATTGGCAGCCCTTTGACATTGACGGTAGGGCACTGTTGCGTTTAGTTTCTCATATACATTAAAACTTAAAACGTTGCGTTGTAATGCGTTTTATTTTTGCGACGCGACGTTTATTAACCGTATTTGTAGTATTGTAGTAAAACACAAATGTTTCTGATGATTTATGAGGAATCATTAAAATTATTTGTTCACCGCTGAATTTGGTAATAATTATATCCCCTAGATGTCGTGACTATCTTTTCTCTTCGCTAGACTTTTGATTGTTTGACTTTTGACCTAGAAAAAAATCAGATTTAGCAATATAGTATTTGTTGGTAATGATATACGTAACACTAACAATAAACATTATCACCAAATTTCAAGTTCATAGGTCAATAGTTAAAATATTATTCGGAATAATTTTTTGTAAAAGAAGCTGACTTTGGTGGCTTCTCATTCCTTTACTTTCCAATATCTTTAAAACTAAAAATACATTAAGTATTTTATCTACTCAATGAGCTCTAAATAACGATAACCCACAAAAAAAAATTTCTCGCCCCCCTTTAGTTGTATTAGAGCCCCCCTTAAAATCATTTAAAAATTAGTTTTGACAATTTGTATGGCTTTGGCACAACAAGATGCTATACAGTGAAAATTGAAAGACTGTAGCTCCAACAGTTTGGTTGTAATACCTGTGTGACAGCCGTAGGACGGACGGATGGACGCGTGAGTGATAGCATGGACGTAGCCTTCGGGTACGGAACCCTAAAAACTTACATACACTAGGTACTTACCTACTCTTTAAAACAATTGATGAGGATGAGTTTTAATTCACAGTTTTTAGCACATAAGATGTACCTACAAGTTGTTTTACAATTAAATTGTATACTTTTTTAATAACGTGTGCTAAATAAATACATTTCTATTCTATTCTATTCTATTCTAATTCATATGATTCTATTCATTTTTTTTTTTTTTTTATGATTAGGTAGTAAATGACCCTTCGGGATTTGAAATAATTATTATGTGTCATATTGGACTTATCCGGCTGCTGGGTACGCTCCTCCTCTTTTTGACAAGAGTATAATAAATGGGCACAGAAAATACTACGGGCAGCCTTACAGGCCAGCCCCCCCCCCTCACCCCCATGTTGCTTAAGTGTGGTTTTTTTTATTTGAATTCTTTCATCATTTATCTTTCGTCTACTAATAGCACGCGTCAATAATGTTACATTTTGGTTTAAGTAGGTACATTAGACTGGTCAATGTTACAAATGTTACATTTTGGTTTAAGACATTCGACTGGTAAAAGTTACAAATGTTACATTTTGGTTTAAGTACATTCGACTACATAGGTAAGGATTTACATCGCGGTTGTAAGCTGTGGAACCTTCACTTACATATTATATTTCGCACACTTAGGAAATGCGAAAGTTTCCCACCGTAGCTACCTATACTATCGGCTAAATCTTTAATAATGTAATTTGATAGGTAGGTACCTATCAAATTGACTTTCCAAAGTCGATCTATACTTTTAATGGCATAAAAATATACTATTGAAGTTATTGATAAACGAGCACTTGAAAGAAAGGGAAGCCTTTTTGAAGTTAAACGCTCAAAAGGCTTTCAAACAATTCGTCGTCATTATCAAGGATCAAGACAACCGTATCGCCACCGCCACCATTAGGCGTCAATCGCGAACTTTGCAGGCGCGAGAATCGGATTCTATCACTTATTTTTTATTTGGCGAATCAAAGGTATTGATTACGGAGGTCATTAGGTGGTGGTGATTAAAGAGCAGCTCGGTTACGTCGTTAGCGCGACAACTCGTGCGCGAGTCGGTGGGATCTCTTACTTTCGAATCTTACAATAAAACCGGTGAGAGTCAGGATGACGGATGTACCTAAACAAATATGTAAATAAAGTATTACCCAGCAGTAGAAAATCATAAAATGTGTAAAACTCGCAAACTATGAATTAGATGGCTGAAGTTTTCACTGTATATTTGAGTACAAATTTGGTACAAAAAATTGAGATATTAACATTGGTTGATAATTGGTAGGATCATAATTTTCCCAGGTACACCCGCCATCCTGACTGTCAGGATGGCGGGTGTACCTTCACTTTGTAATAACTTTAAATACGGAAGGGTACTATTTTTTTGTAAAGTGGTACAAAATAGTACAAATTCAGTACAAATTTTTCGTACACTTTATTTAAATATTTGTTAAGGTACACCCGCCATCCTGACTCTCACTAAAACCGGCCAAGTGCGTGTCGGATGAAGAGCCCCCGACGGATTTTTCTTGGCTTGTTAACCTTGCAACCAGTTAACCGTTTATTAAAAAAAATCTTTATGTAGTTATTTCCTATAGAGTCGCAGGATTTTCAAATGCATTATTTAATTATATTTCAATCACTCAACATCCGTCGGGGGTATTTTCAGTGTTTAATTAATTTAGCCTTTTATTTTAATCTTTTTGGAGAGCAGTCTAAGTATACCTACCTATACATTTCACCCTCGAACACTCCGGTTGAGGAATGAGCGGGAACTCGGTAGGGATACCGAGGTTTTCCTAAGGAGCTACAAAAATAAGTAAGTGCCAAGTGGCCACTTTCTATCCCCGAGTGCCTCACAAGTAAACCTGAGGGCCGAAGGCCCGAAGCTAAGAGGCGAAATACACGAAGCCAGAAGCTGTTTCGCAAAAGGCTGAAGGCGGATAGCTTCTCTTTGGAGCACGCTTGCTATAGGTACAAGCCCGAGGACCGAAGGCCTGCGGTGCGAGCCCAAGTCAACAATCTCGAGCCCCGAGTGTCTTACAAATGAACCTGAGGACCGAGGCACACGAGGTCAGAAGCCATTCCGCGTAGAGCCGAAGGCCCGAAGTTTCTCTTCGGAGCGCGCTCGCTATGCCCAAGGGCCAAAGGGCGGGCCCAAATCGGCAATTTTTAGCTCCGAATGTCTTACAAGCGAACGTCAGGGCCGAAACCCGAACGTTAGGGGCGAAGTATATGAGGTCAGAAGCTGTTCAGCGAAAGGCCGAAGTCCCGAAGCTTCTCCTTGGAGCGTGCGCGCCAAGTCGACACTTTCTAGCCCCGAGTGTCTTACAAGCGAATCTCAGGGCTGACGTCCCGAAGGAGGTGGACGATACGAGCTCAGAAACCGTTCAGCGAAGAGCCAAAGGCCCGATGCTTCTCCTTGGAACGCGCGCGAGAGCCGAGGCACACGAGGTTAGAAGGCGTTCCGTGTGGGGCCGTAGACCCGACGAGCGAGCCCACGTGGACGCATTTCTCTATCACACATATTTTCCCTTCTTGTGCTCAATTGCCTCAGATTTGTACACTGCTTCGAGCAAGTCGCAAACCGTAAATAAATACCCAGGGTTAATTTTTGCAACGGCGCCTGAAAGTGGATGACGCCATTTGAACGTTAATTTGCGTACACAATTAAACGTGACAGTAATCCACTACTTAGTGCCCAATAGATGACACCAATTAATCACCTCTGTCATCATGACATAAGATTGAAAGTGCCTTGTATTGGGCCAATGTCTAGCACAGGGACCTTTACCTTACCAACACATTTAGAACCAAATAAGTTTATATATATTATTTCAGCAAACATAATATTTATAGTAGTTAGGGGCTATATTATACAAAGTTCCTCACGATGTTATTCGATTCCATCATCAAGCCCTCGGCAGTTCATGAATTATTGAATGAATGAATGTTTTATTCACAAGAACATACAGTATACAACAGGTGTTACATAATAATATATTAACACACACACACACACAGCAAGAACAGAAGCACACACACAGCACAGAAGCACACATAATTGCACAGAGGTTTCGCAGAAAACAGTATTGAAATAGTCGGCACACGATATATAATACCTACACCTATCTGCCTTCGCAAAATTCCCTATGCTGTTGTGCCGCTTCGTCATCAGGCCTTCTGAAGTTCATGTACAGAGGCGTCTCAATAGATACTATCAAAAGAGTCTAATGACATATTACTAAGTATTTTTAAAACATGCCTTAAAATACTGTTCTGATCCATCATCAGATCCTCAGCAGATCTTGTGTAGAAGCAGCAAACACAATCTAAAGAGTTCAAACGCAAGTAACTTACTATATAGGTACTATATAATATAACTAAAGGGACCAAGAACAAACAAAAAGATCATCTGCCTTTGCAAATTACCCCACTATGCTTTTCTGCTCCATCATCAGATCCTCAGAGTTAAAGTAATCAAAGGCACGTCAGCAAGTGAAAAATGTTTACTGCAGCGGCCCCTGGCGAGTTATCATCGTAACACTTAGCTAAAATTCGTCCCGACAAAACTACATAGGTACCCCTTGCAGAAAACCGTTTCTAAATCGGTCAAGCCGTTTTGACGATATTGATGTGCACACACAAACAAGCAACCTCTCACCCTAAACGCATATACCTTCTTCGTTCCGTCGTGCGTAAAAATAATGTCCCATGGCATTAACTCCGCCCTTTGTACTTATATTGTTTTTGTGCAATAAAGTTTAAATAAATAAATAAATAATAACAGGAGCCATACACGTTGCTGGGCACCACACAAGAAGAAGAACAAAAACACTACGTATGCGTGACAACAACATTACAGAGTATTTACATATTTATAAAAAAGGTTGTCGCCACATCAGCCCCCGATAAAAGTCCGGAGAGTGCACGCGGGGTCCTATTTGGAGGCGCAAGAGTATCGTTAGGCATCTCTCTCGAAACAACACTAGTCGATGTTTCACGTGAAGGAGCATAAGATATAAATATAAATATTTACGGATAGTCCCAAACTAAGCAAAGCTTGTACTATGGGTACCAAGTGACGATACACATACTTATATAGATAAATAAATACTTAAATACATAGAAAACATCCAAGACTCAGGAACAAATATTCGTGTTCATCACACAAATACATGCCCTGACCGGGATTCTACCAACTAGGCTAAAGCGGTCGTCGGTATATGTAATATAAATAATAATAAAATAATACTGAACCTTTCGCTATAGCCTCTGACTGGCTCCCAAGACTAGCGTCCGGGGCTTTATGTCACTGTCCAAACACCGGCTCCATTTCACCGCCACCTGTGCCCGCTGTGAGCCTTATCCTGAAGGCCGTAAGGGCGCGGTTGCGTCCAATTTCAATTATTTGCGCGCTCAATAGAAGAAAGTCGTAAGTGTATGTGAAGTTTAAGGTGTTTAGAACGTTGTCGTGCTGAAGTGAAGTATTGTGCGTGTGCGATTGAGCTGTCATGACGTCTGTGGAGGCTTTTAGCGCGCTATCGACGGCTCGGATGTCGCGCCCACTGTTTGCGGCTGACAGCTGTCTAAGCAGCATTGACGACTATTCTGTGAAGATAATTGACGAAACCTTATTTTCTAATGGCGTGTTAACTGTGGAACTTATTTGAATCCTAATAATATTATAAACGTGAAAGTTTGTGCGGATGGATGTACGTTCCGCTTAATCTCAAAAACTACTGAACGGATCTCTAAGAAACTTTCCATTATTGTAGCTTAGACATCAGAATAGGACATAGGCTACCTTTTATCCGCGGGTAACACCGCAGGGCGCTGCTAGTAGTTATAATAAACGCTTATAATTAGGTATTTAGTACCTGGTGACTGGGCTGGCACGGCGTAACCTTATGACAAAGTCCAATAGGGTGAAACTGTTATGATATGTGACTTTAGGACAATCGTTAGTAGGGATTTCGATGGACACTCGACAAGAGGACGAGAAAATTATACGTTTCAATATAGACCCGTTGGGTGTCCAAAGAAAATCCCTTCTAATGATTGTTCTAAAGTCATGTGCCAATAATAGGATTTATTGTATTGACTTATTATAAAAGAACAATCTTAAATTTCTTGTTACTGTCACGTATCGCAAAAACGTAACGAGATTCCTATAGGTTAATGGCGAATACGAGTATACTAAGTAAGTCGTTCCTGATACTCACTTGTTCGACATCCGCATCTGCACAAGCTCCGCATTGATTTTTGAGGATGAGGATACGGATGTTGAATTTAATGCAGAAGTTCCGCGGTTGTGGATGCGGACATCCGCAACACTCCTGATGATATCTACCTTCTGGCTGTATGTTTGTGCCGTTTGGGGTGGAATCGCTTGGACCGTGGGGGCCCGGTGCTCATATTTTCTATAAGGAGCTAGCTTACCCAATCCGGAGAGGCAATGCCACCAGCCTTCTGGCACCTATAGCATACTTTGTATAACAGTTAAAATTACTAAATATACTGTTGTAGGGATGGTTACACTCTTCGAAGAAATGAACAGCGTGGGTGAAGAGACAATGGTTTATTACAATATACGTAATACAGGGCGTATATCAGTATAGCGACTAACGTTTAACCGCTCAGGAAACAGTTGGCGTTTCGTTCGAGACACCGTACTGCAGACCCAAGATATTTCCCTAACTGCACGAACGTATTGGAAGGAGTTCAATAGCTTGAATGCAACCAACCAAGTACAAACATGCGCCTAACAAAAGACAACGAAGCATATGTTACATCTCAGTCCTCATGATTCTCTGTCGACATTTCGTTAGCGCGTTCTATTTCGACGTCAGCGCCATCTCTCGGCGAATTATTGAACTAAAAGACAACAGGTACTATTTCCCATCTCGGTACTACTGATTCTCCGTCGACATGTCGTTAGCGCGTTCTATTTCGATGCCAGCGCCATCTCTTGGCGCACTATGTTGCTACACTTCCCCCCGTTTGTTCCCGAGATGTCCCAGCGAGGCTGGTTTATTGCTTCTTTGGCCTGCCGCGTCCGCGGGTAGGTGGAGCTTGCGGCTTCCGTGGTCTACCACGTTTCCTTATAGGTTGGACGGGAGTGGGTAGCTCTTGTGTTGATCCTGTGTAGGGAGTCAGCGCCGAAGCATGATAGATTCCCAGACACAGGTCAGGGTTCAAGGGATCCGCGACTGCATATGAAGTGGGTCCGTGTTGCTTGGTGATCTGGTAGGGTCCATCTCTCCGGGGAGCGAACTTAGCGCTGATGCCTTTATTGGCGTAGCTCAATGGATGCAGCGTTACCATAACCATATCTCCTTCACCATACTCTGGTCTAGTCTGTCGGTGTTGGTCCACCAACTGTTTCCTCTTTTCTTCCTCTATTTCATGTACTTCCTTCGCTCTCTCTAAAGTGTTAGCCAGCTGCAGCAGCTTTGGAGTTATTTCCGGTACAAAGTTTTCTGAAAGCAGGATTTGTCGGAAGTCGTGGTAATTGTCATCGAAAGTTTTCAGTTCTCGACCGAATGTCAGAAATGCTGGAGTGTGGGAAGTTGATTTGCAAACGGCCGTGTTCATCGCAAAACGGATGCTCGGTAGGTGTTCCGGCCACTCCCGATGGCGTTGCCCAACGAGGATGGCTAACTGGGTCTTCAGATCCCGGTTCTTCCTTTCCACAGGATTAGCTTCTGGGTGATACACAGGCGTGAAAGCGTGCTTAATCTTCAAGCAGAAGGAGACTTGTTGCATAATGGCGCTGACGAATTGTGGGCCATTATCACTGATCATTCTCCGCGGGAAGCCGTATCGGAGGAATATTTCGTTTATAAGGACTGTGGCGCATCGTTCTGCAGTGGCATCTTCTAGGGCAAAGAGTTCTACCCAACGAGAATTTATGTCTTCTATGATAAAGATCCAGGTTTTATCGTCGGCAGAAGGAGGCAGGGGCCCAAAAAGGTCGAACGAGATTACTTCGAAGCGTTGACCTAGAGTGTGCGTTTGGAGGAGCCCTGCAGGCTTTTGATTAGACGGTTTGTAGCGTTGGCATTTAATACAGTGTTTCACATAGCTCTCAATATACTTCCGCATACCATTCCAATAGTACCTGCGGGAAATAGCCTGAAACGTCTTATCTGCGCCATAATGCCCCGCTTTAGGATCGTCGTGATATACTGCCAGTACGTTGGCCCATTCGTGCTCAGGTACTACCAATTGGGCTCCTTCCGCATCTGATTCCGATTTGTGGCGATATAAGAGACCGTCGTTAGTAAGATACCCTTTGCTGCACCAGTACAAGGCGTTTTCGTTACCGGGAGTACCTTCTAGCGCATGTATTATCCTCTTTAGCTTCTCATCCCTAAGCTGCTCTGTCCTTATCTCAGCCGGACTGCGCGGGCGCACGTCTACTGTAATCATGCACACGCCGCATTCCATCTGGTTATTCTCTGTGCATGGTGGTCTCGATAGAGTGTCTGCCACTACGTTTACGCGTCCTGGTATATATTTTATCTTGATGTCGTGGGCCTGCAACTGTAGAGCCCACCTAGCAAGTCTACCAACCGGGGACTTTAACTTCATGAGCCACTGTAGGGCCTGGTGATCTGTGACGACTGTAACACATGATCCCTCAATGTAGCCTGCGAATTTCTTCGTGGCCCAAACCACAGCCAGTGCTTCCCTTTCTGTGGTTGAATAGTTGCGTTCCGGTGGTGTTAGGAGTCTGCTCGCATATTCTATCGGGTGTTCCTCTTCACTTTCACCTTGCACGAGCACTGCGCCCAAGGCGTAATTACTCGCGTCTGTCTTAATGATATAATCCTTGGTGTAGTCTGCTTGCTTGAGTATTGGGGACGAGGTGATATGGGTCTTCAATGCTTCATATGCCTTCTCTTGCTCGTGGCCCCAGACCCATGCAGTTTTCTTTTTGGTAAGTCGTGTGAGTGGTTCGGCGATGTCGGAGAAGTTCTTTATGAATCGCCTATACCACGAGCAAGTCTGTAGAAATGATAGCAAGTGTTTCACATTCGACGGAGGGGGGCGATCCAGGATGGCCGAAACCTTCTCCGGATCTACTTGGAGACCTTCCGGAGTTATCAGGTGGCCCAGATATTTGATGCGGGTACATCCAAAGCGACACTTATCTTTATTAACGACAAAGTTATATTCCCTCATCTTGGCGAAGACATCTCTCAGGTCCGAAAGGTGCTGTTGCAGTGTTGTAGAGAAGATTATCAGGTCGTCCAAATAGGCCAAGAGCTTGATATGACTAAGGCTAACTCGGAATCTGTCTATCAACCTCTGAAAGGTCGAAGGTGCGTTGCGGAGCCCAAATGGCATTCTCAAAAATTTGTAGATACCAAAGGGCGTAATGAACGCCGTCTTATCCTGGTCACACTCTCGTACTCGTATCTGCCAATACCCGGCCTTCAGATCCAACGTGGACATGTACGTGGTGGACTTGGCCTCGTGCAGGAGGTCATCGATACGAGGAATTGGGTACACATCAGGAACCGTGATGGAGTTCAATCTCCGGTAGTCTACACAGACTCTTACTTTGCCGTTAGGTTTCGGAACCATTACCACTGGTGCTGCCCATGGTGATGCGCAGGGTACGATCACTTCGTCCGCTAGCATTTTCTGGATTTCAGCCCTCAGAACTTCTTTCCTTGACGGGGACATCCTGTATGGAGGGACCGCTATAGGTGGGTGGTCTCGTGTGTCGATCACATGTTCGACTCCATTTACTGGCTTGCCATTCGGTTCGAATATGTCCTTAAACTCTTCGAGTATTTCCCCAAGCCGTATCTCATCCATGCCTGTAGATACATCCAGAGCGCACAGGCCGATTTCGTCAAAGAGCGTGGTCTCGTACGAGGATAAGGTATTTTCAGCTTCTTCGATGTTTTGAACAGCATCTCGCATCATATACTCCATTCTTGGTGAATGTCCGTCGAATAGAAGTTTATCCTGGTGACAGTAGATTTTTGGAGGTAGAGCAGCTGATTCGGTCCTTGCCCCCACTCTTTCTATTGTGGGTGCCTCCTTTGCCGGCCTTTTCTTACGTTCCATGTCTATCGGGGCGAAGCCTATTCTAGGGGTGTCTGTCGTATTCGGTTGCTTAAACATGACGAACCTCTCCTGGTACAATTCATACTCCTGTTGTGGTTGCCATATGTAGCTCCACGTGAACTGTGCGATATTCAGAATGATGCCAGCCTTCTGCAGGAAGTCAATGCCCAACAACGTTCGGTTGTCGCCGGACTGAGGCAGTACTATAAAAGGGGTGATGAAACGTTGGCCACATAGGACGACTCCAGCCTCAAATGTCAATACTTTCTGAAATTTCGGGTGGCCATCTGCTAGGGTTACCGTAGCCATCTCCTCATAGAAGGTTTGTCCACGGTCCTTTAACATACTGTACAGCTCATACGACGCTACACTAATCTTGGCACAGGTATCTACATAAGCTTTGCCCTTAATGCCGTTGACCTCGATAAACACCATGGGTCGGGATTGTTTGTCCAATTGTACATTAATCGCGCAGAATCCCAGGTTGCCCCTCTTCTCAGGTACCTCAGTAGGTTTGTTGGCACACAGCTTACAATTACTGCGATACACTCCCGGTGTACCACAGCCGTAACAGGAGAATTTCACGTCACTGGATGTTGACGGAGCCGGAGCTGTTGGTTCCTTGTCACCTTCCATAGCCTTTTTACGCTTTCGGCATTCCTCTAGGACGTGACCCAGTTTTTTGCAGAAATTGCACCTTGTTGCCTTCTTCGAGCGCACCTGGGTGGTAGGACCCGGTATCGGGATCGCTGCTGTCTTCTCGCATTTGTCGAAAAATTCCTCCCCTCCTGCTTTCTCTTTTAATAAAGCTTCCACGCTGCGTGCCTGCTTGAGCAGGTCATCAAAATCCTTAACCTTCTCTATGGGAACCTTTTCTCTAATTCTTAGACTCAGTAGGCCGTATGTTATGTGTAGCTGTTGTTTGGGGTTAAGTTGCTCGTCACTGGGTAGTTCGGAGAATAGCATCCTTTTCTTAGTCACAAATTCGTCCGTGGATAACCCCGGTGCCTGCTTGGTTCCACAAGCCTCTATATAAATCTCATGTACAGGCCTCTTCGGTGCGAACGTATTCCTTAGCGCCGTTTCAAAACTTTCCCATGTAGAAATGGTGTTTTTGACGCCTTGCCACCATACCGCGGCATCGTCCCGTAGTATTAGAGGTAATGCAGCCAGCGCGTCACCATCACTTATATTTTCCAGCTTCTTGAAGACTTGCACCGCAGTGAGAAAAGCTTCCACCGTCTCCCTGTCCTTGTAACCATTGTAGGAAGCCGTGCATGACGTCATACTACCCTTCCGACCACTGTTTATACTCGCCAGTAGCTGCTGGAACTGTTCCTGCGACAGACTGACACTCATCTTGTCTTGTGCTTTACCACGCCGAGTCTTCACTGGATACGTCGTCTTCCTTCCAAATCGTGTAACCACGTACTTGGGTTCGTTAAAGCCCGAGTTGGACGCCACTGTAGGGATGGTTACACTCTTCGAAGAAATGAACAGCGTGGGTGAAGAGACAATGGTTTATTACAATATACGTAATACAGGGCGTATATCAGTATAGCGACTAACGTTTAACCGCTCAGGAAACAGTTGGCGTTTCGTTCGAGACACCGTACTGCAGACCCAAGATATTTCCCTAACTGCACGAACGTATTGGAAGGAGTTCAATAGCTTGAATGCAACCAACCAAGTACAAACATGCGCCTAACAAAAGACAACGAAGCATATGTTACATCTCAGTCCTCATGATTCTCTGTCGACATTTCGTTAGCGCGTTCTATTTCGACGTCAGCGCCATCTCTCGGCGAATTATTGAACTAAAAGACAACAGGTACTATTTCCCATCTCGGTACTACTGATTCTCCGTCGACATGTCGTTAGCGCGTTCTATTTCGATGCCAGCGCCATCTCTTGGCGCACTATGTTGCTACACTGTCATTTTAATTGTTATGCAAAGTATGTTACATAATGTATTAGAATTAGGAACTAACAATAAGAATAATAATAAATTAATTTTAATAACAAATATTATGTTACTCGAAATAAATGTTTTCTATTCTATTCTATAGCACCGACCTTGGCCATTTTTTTTACTAGAAAATATTTCGTTTCAATGTAATGTATATTATATTTAACATTTATTCAATAAACCTTAATTTCAGATATGATGAAGTTTTAAGGTTTAGATATTATGTTACAGTGTCTAATTCTGCACAAAAACTATTCAAACAATAAATGTAAAAGTCTCAATGCTCCTACAATCACCTCTATAATTATGGCATACGATTGAAAGTGCATGTAGGTATTCGGTCAATAAAGACATTACACAAACAGCACATCTAAGGGACGTTACTTTACCTACCTACTTCAAGATTTTTTTAATATTGCAAATTTAAATGTTATTTATTTGAGGCGTTTGGGGTCGAAACTCTGGGACCATGGGGACCAAGTGCGCGTCGACTATACAAAGATTTGTCGGCGCGCCTAATAGAGACCACTGGTGACCAGAGGGCTGTCCAATATTTCGGTCAAAGAATAAGCATTGCTATACAGCGTGGCAATGCAGCCAGCCTTCTGGGCACCCTACCCGCTGACGGCGACTTGGGACAATTTTTTTAGTCTAGGTTAGATTTTTATTTTATTGTTTCTTCATATATTGTATATTGTTATTTTAATAAAATTATCCTCTACATTTAAATGAAGAATATCAGAATATCGAGGTGTTGTGGACTCTACACCATGAAGTCAATAGTCGATATGTTTCAATCACCAAATGGATCATTAATTAGCAGGGTGGTTTCTAATGGGGCGCTAATTAGTCAGCCTCGTTTTTGACGCCATTTTGGAAGAGGTGGCGTATCAAATAATGGGGAAATAATTTAATCAGCGGTTAGCCTCGGGGTTGTGGGTTTTGTTGGAAGGGCGGAAGGTGCAGATTGGCGTGCAGAGGGTGGCGAGGGGAGGTGAAAAAAGCGTGTGGTTCTCGCGGCGTGTGAGACGCCTTAATAGGTGACGCCGCCCTCCGGGCCAGTCCGCGCCGCGCCCGCGACCTGGCCTTTACAATATTATTATATTATCAGCGCACGTGGAGCGGGTCAGTTGACTGCTTCTTTACTTAAAATGTAATATACTTCATTGATAGTTCACATAGGGACCAAGTTTGTAGAAGCCGAGTTGACGCAACAGTGTATCAGTGCTGGCGACGACGACCAACAAAGTACCGTGTTTTTTTAAGAGCCTATAATGTGTGGGACATTGTGCTGGGCCACAGAACACCCTGACTTGATGAAAAGGGATAGACATAGTGTGTTTGTACCGAAGTATTCGCAGTGACCAGTATAAAATGGCCTCCGCTGGCTATAAATATTTTCAAAGAAATAATGAATTTGAGTTATCTGTGGAATATAATTCCATCTTTTTTGTAATTAGAAGTATTTGAAGGCTTTCCATACCACCCCACACTACAAAATCCCATGTCTAGCCACGAGAATCCAATTTTCTATTATATTTTTAAAAGAGACACGCACACTGTGCACAGGTCGTTGACTTGGACGCAACTGAAAAGCAGGCGGGCGACCGTGGATTATATAAGCCCTATAAGGCCTACGAGTGGTGAATCGCGTTGCAAATAAAGTGACTAACATTAGGTTTCTAGTGGGAGGTGTTCTGTGTGCTGGGCAAAGGCCTCCACGAATCCCGATTCAGACCAGTTTCCCACTAGACTTTGTCAAGAGATCGAGTTCATCGCGCCATTGCCGTCGTGGTCTACCGCGACGCCGGATCCAGCTCTGTGGGACCCAATTGGTTGTTTTAGCACACAAGTCCTCCGGCGTGCGGCAGTCGAATACAGCCCAAGTCCTATTTAAGCTTGGCGGCCGTTTCGGCTATGTCTGTTATTTTAGTTATAGTCCCTATTCGTCCCGGTACCGCCGCACATCGGGTAGAGTCAGTCCGACCGAGGTCGGGCCTAGCTGAATTTCTTGCTGGACTCTTCTCAGCTAGGCTAGGTTTAGTGAACCAGTGACAAAACTCCCAGTAGCTCGATTCCACTCACACCTCAGATTCGGTTGAAACCGCTCAACCAATCTCACTGTAGCGCAAACTCTTAGAGTATTCCAGTATTCCAAACCACACGCGTGGTCGTGCCGGAGGTTTGCCCCTGGATTTTCCCCGGGCTACTCTCCGGCCGCGCACTCCTATCGGGTCCGGCCTATAAAGCCACAGTCGGGTTCAAGTGTTATTTTAGTTTTGGAGCGTAGTATTGTACCGTGTGTTACTTCCATACTATCTAAAGTACTACTTTGTCCCGTATCGTACACCTACCTCGTTCACTGTGATTACCAGTAAATTTACTTGTTCGTGTAAACGCGTTAGGTTAGGTTAGGTAAGGAGTTGCCTGACGAGATGGTTGACAGGACGATGCTTTCCCGAGCTTGCCCCCAGTCAAGCAACCCCTGTTTTCGTGTACGTATTTGTATAGTATATATGTACTTTTTCAAACCATGTGAACAATATCCAAAAAGTATTCATCGTGCCTAATACCGCGGTGTTATCTTGGTCATCGATTTAGCAGAAAGGACTCTTGATACTTCTTCCAAAGGAGGTTATAAGTTTTCGCAGAGTCTTCTACACTCAAAATTCGGTTTTTAAAGTAAGTAGTTAAAAATAATACCTACACTATGTACTTGAATCCTATAAATATATAACATACAATAGCGTTTTTATTTATTCAGCACATGGCGCTAATAATCTTATGGCAGTTAGAAAGCACAAATAATTTCTTAACAATGCCCTATAAAAGTTGCCCTCATGGTTTTGGCACGTAATACTTTTAATTTTTGTATTAAGCAGTACCGCTGCTAACGTAAACTACAAATTTAGAACAAAGGAAAAATTTAAAAATTTAGGTTTTATTAAAATTAATTTGGTATGGGATGGCGTATCGCAACTGACGATTCTCAACATGATTTGAGACGTTAATGAAGCATGAGTCTTCTGCGCTACGCCTCCCTTAAGGCGTTTGTATAAATGAAGGAACGGTTGATGAATTTGGGGCTGGGTGGCGATTGCACTTATAGCTCAGTTGGCTAGAGCGACTGGCCGCGAGTGCCGGGAAGTCGCAGGTTCGAATCCTGCTCGGTGCCTAAATTTTTTAATTTTTCCTTTATTCTAAATTTACGTAATTCAGTATCAGTACCTACCAAGGTGCAGAGTGTCAAAAAGTGATAATACAATTCTTCCAGGCTAGGCCTTTTGGAGTAGCCTATCTGTGGAAGTAAACCTAATCTTACAAAAAACAGCGCTGTCTATGTAGTTACACGATGTTGTGTACGGTCTGGTGGTTAGTGAAGTTGTGAGGATGCATGTATGCGTCTCTAGCGGTCACCGCAGAATCGCAGCGCACACGCATGCAATCTGGGGGCACTGTAGTGCCCCCGACAAGTCGAGCAAAACAAAGGGACACGGCAGTACCATCCTTTTCTCGAAGCAATTCAAGCGATTTTCAACATCCTGTAATTTTATTCTGGCTAAAGCCAGTACCCTGTATTTTGCCCAAACTTGTAGTTTCGAGGAACTTTGACGGGCAATAGTGTTCGCCAAAGTTCCTCAGTTTTGTAACTGACATACTGACCGATCATCATAATTCTAAGGTAGTTCTAGCAGACTCACAAGCTTCTAATTTTAAACACAATTAGTGTTTAGCCTATGAGGGCATAAAAAACATAAAAATATTGCAATTTCAGTCAAATACATGCGATAAAAAATTATGCTTTTGTAGGTCCTGCCTCTATGAAAAGTTCTTAGATCTAGGCATTCATAACTTAATTCACAAGGTGTAATTAAAAATTAATAACAATGCCTGACTTGGCTTACTTAATATGTAACAACTTTTTACGGTGAAAGAGTTTCGAGACTTGGCCTATTTTTACATGGAATGTTTTTTATGGGATTATATTATTCCGGATCCGCAAGTGTGCATAGGCTAGGGTGTCTGCTTATCATCAGGCGGGCCGTATGCTTTTTTACCACCGTCGTTGTAGAAAAAATAGGTCATGTAATCTGTGCGTCCCGTACAGGAAGAGTCCTCGCGAATCTCCCATTAGGTCCCCTCGCATTTTTGCACCCGCAAATTCAAATGAATTGCATAATTCGAGGGAGTGAGGGGGAGGGGAGGGGGGTGGGGAGCAGGGAGGCTGAGACGTTTTTTGTGACTAATGAAGTCCATTTAAGGTGCAGTGCAGCCTTGTGAATATACTGTTAAAACGATGTTTAACTCATAGATTTTCGTCCATTGAAATTGTCGTAAATAGTGTTACTTAATTTTGGTAATCCGAAATGGAATTTTGAACATTTTGGAGGGATAAATTGTATACTCATCAATAGTAGCTTTTGGGGAACATTAAATATAACTTACTTGAACAAAGTTGTGACAGACGGACAGCCGGAGTCGCTCAATAAGGGTTCGTCTTGAACCTTTTTACTACTGAACCCTAAAAAGAGGACAGCAAATAGTTAGGACGATTGATACTAACAAGTGCGCACTCGATGTCGAGGCTGCGGACTATTGGAAAAAAAACTCAGTAGATAGTTCGCAGTGAGTACCTACCGCGTCCCTATCTATAGCTGGGGAAATTCACGCACTAATACGGGATGCTATGGGAATTAAGAAAGAGTAGATTAACTTTACGTTCAGATCAATCAAGTACGTACAATTAGCATCATAAATATGTACACGTTCTGGCACTTTATTAGGGATGTCACTCGGTCTTGAAAAATCGATTAATTTGCTCCAAATTAAAATCGATTAAAAAACAATCGATTTTTGAAGAAATAATAATCAATTGTTTTATTTTTCCTATGGGGTCGATTCCGAGGTGATTATTATCATGCGATACACTCATATCATGATCAGTATCACAAGAATGTTGGCGTGTATTGCAGTATCGTGATAATATCTACCTAATATCATAATACCTAAGCGGCGTGGCTTCAATATTAGCTTCATTGCTAGAAATGTCCTCATGATGTCAGGGTGTTTACTAGGACTTTGTAGACGTCTAATATTCTCATGTCCAAGATGGTAGCTTACAATATTCTTTGATAAATTATGTTATGATTAATCGGCTGTGAAAATCATAATCAATTTATTGCAAAATCTAAATCGATTAGAAATAGATTATTTTTAAATTTTTAATAGTTTTTTTAATAATCGAATATTTTTTGACATGCCTGCACTTTATTATTTAGAGGTAGTATTGAAAAGTGTATGTTTGTATTAAAATTGCTCCTTAAAATGAAGCTCAAAGAAGAGGACCAGAGCCTTCGCAGCTTTTCCTGTGTACGGCGCGGACTGAGAAGGTCCGCCGCAGACTGGTAAAAACTGTAACTTACAATTGGTTAAGCTCTTTAAACTATTATGAAACAGAAAAAATAATGAAATAAATAAATTTACACACTTCTCACCCACTCTACAAGCTAATTAATACATACACACACTCGCTTATTAACACACTCATACCGTTACACTTACGACGAGTACCTTCCTATCAAATAATTATTAAAAGTCTAACTTTTTTAATTTCTACTCCACGATTTGTTTATTTCCTGTACATTCTTCTTAGTTTATAATGTTTTTGTCTTTAGCGCAAGATATTCAATTAAATGGCAATCAGATCTTGTGTCAGCCTACGATATAGGCCTAGCCTTAGTGTAGGGGTCACAGAAAAGTGTTTTAATTTACTTTGTCATGCAGTTGTCTGTAACATTTTTCTTTTTTTTATATTTTGATTTGTAATGTTAATATAGCGCTGTGTATAAATAAACTAATTTTGTATTTTTTTCTTTTTGTAAATTATGCAATGGATGAACGTTATGCACAAGGGGCTTAGCTGAATGCTAAAGAACATTCGAGGTCTCCTGGAAGTAGACAAAGGTTTTGATGAGTCAGCTAATCAGTGGTAAAAATAGTGATATTCGGACGTCAAAATCTTCTGAACGGTAGATGAGAATTATTTTATTAACGGTAATTTAAAGATGGTTTTATTACAAGACTCGCGGAATTGCAAGTGTGTGTGTCATATACGTATACATTTAAAGTTATAGAGGTGTCTAAAGTGGACCGAAATAGTTTGTAATATAACCCACGGCAGGTGTGTTGCCTTTGTTGCTTTGCGAACTTAGTAACACAGAGCAATGTGTCTAAATAAATAGGTATTTAGAGAGAAGTTTTTTCATACATTTCGACTCACGATATCGATATGTGTACGGAACCCTCGTTGCGCCCATCGGACTCAAACTTGACCGGTTTCTAAAAGTAATGATCATTGCATTAGAGGCGGTATTACGGCGATAATGGGCAGACAGTTTCATACGACGTTTTTTAACACATTTGCTAAAAAGATATTCAATAACATAATAACATATTCGTAACATTCTGCATTAAAAAAAAAATACTAGACATGTCTCACATCTTTTTTTTCTTTTCATTAGGATTTGGCCGTTACAACAACTCAAATGGAACTTGTTTGTTTGCCATACAATACAAACGTTATTTGTGCTGTGTTGTCGTGTCGTCACCCATTACATACTTAATAAGTCATGTCGCGGAATATTTCTGTTCAGTCAATAAATGGCTCCTTGCAAGTATAATGCAGTTTTTTCGAGAGCTATGGAATTTAAAAATACTTTTTTTAGGATCTAGGATAAATAATATTAATATTTTATGGAGATTAATTATTATGACCTTTATGAAAACGTCTAATAGGGTAAAACTGTTATGGCATGTGAATTTGTGACATTGGTAAGTACGGACTGCGCGGGTCACCCAAAAATGGCTGTGATAAATATGTGTAGGTACAGTGTCACAGAAAATGTAGGTAAGTCTTGTTATTTATTTAGTCGGTCACTCTTGTGTAGTGGTCGGGGTTGCGCAGTCGACGTACCCACGCGAACAGCGATTGGTGAGCCACTAGACCAAAGAATATAATACTCACTAAAGGAGAAGAACGATAACTACATACAAAAAACAGGTGACCTTTCAAAAGTTCGTTTATACTACTAGCGACACCAAACGATCGCAATGAACTAAAACAATATGTCAAATGCTTGACGACCACTTTAGCCTAGTTGGTAGTGACCCTGGTCATGAAGCTAGAGGTCTCGGGTTCAAATCCCAGTAAGACCTTTTTTCTTTTTTTTTTCATTATTACGGGGTACGGCGGCGGTGTAATATATAATGCTCACAATATAACTTTTTACGAATGAGTATTTATATAAATTATTTTAGTATTTGGCTCATAATATTTTTGTACCACATACTGTCAAAGGATGTCAACTCTAGCCTGTGACTCTAGCATAGTAGATAAGTAAGATCACTTTTCGTGATGATACCGCCTCCCGAGTTAGCATGATCGCATTTATGTCCGACTTATAGCATTCGCCCCTGCCTAGTAAATACGTAAGTGCGAGAAGGACGAATACTAATATAGCTGAAAGTGGTCATATCACTCAGTTGTTATTTCGCTAATTATACCGATATATTAAAATAAAAAGCACATTTATGTGTAGAATTATATTGTAAAATTCTATTATGTATAATATATAATGCTGATATTTTTTTACATTTTGTTTTTAAATTTTTGTCATTTATACATTTTAAACTTTTCTTTTATATTACTCACTTAAATTGTATACCTATTATAATATTTCATCATGTATACATTTTCATTTTGTTATACTTATTATTTTAAATTCATAATTATCTATAGTTCAAATGATGTGTGTACAAAAATTATCAAAGTTGGTCTCTCAATAAAAAGTATTCTCTTTATTTATTTTTGTACTTAAGTTAGGTTTTAAAATATTTCCAAAAAAGTAAAATATAAACATACACTTTCAAAAAATAAAAACATAATAAAAACCTAAACTAGAGGCCTAAGCTACCGGTGGTTAGGGCGACAGAGAAAGGAACCTCCTGACTATCCATACCATGTCCAGGGGTACCGCCTTCTGTATCTGACCCTTGACCCAGCCATCTAGCGAGAGTCTTTTGAGGTGTTGGTTGAGATTCTTCGCTATTAGACCATTGGCAGAGGACAATGATTATTGAATCAACATCCCACATGGCGGTCACGTATTATCAGTGTAACAGGAATCTTGAAAATGAATCCCACATAAATGTTTACACTTTTTGTGGAGAGAAGACAGAGTTCAAAGAAGACCAGTCTTGATCAGGCCAACAATATGTAGCCCAAGTCGCCACCCTGTAAATAAAAAAATCATGTTTATTAAGCCCATGCATTATGTCAATTCGTATATTTACTATTAGCTTCATTCAGCTCACAACTTCCCTGGCAAAATAGTTAAAAAACTCTTCTTGGATCTTCTGAAGCCACAAGTATCTAGTATATTAACGCACACACAACTTTTTAAGCTTATTTATATTTCATAAGCTACAGCTCAAGTATGCGGCAGTCAAACGGCAGTTGTGGGTTCCAATCCCGGCTTACAAGCCACACCTTACACCTACCAATAAGTTTTTCGAAACTTATGTGGGTTAGCTTTTCACTAAACCTTGCATACATCTGCGAAGAATTTCCAAAGTATATATGTAAGAGAAGTCGTCAACTCGCAATTGCACAGCGCGGGGACTACTGCCCGTTGTCTCTCATCAATTAGACGTAGGTCGGTATATATAAAGCCAGCTACTTATTAGTGAACTGTAACCGTAGTTGAACGGATACTGTAACGAGCTACAGTATTTATGTAACTGAGAGAGTACCATTTATAGGTTTGTTTCGAGCCGTTCGTGTACGGTGGGCGACCCTCTATACCCTGGTTTCTAGCCGTTCGGTTACTTATAGCTCGCTAGTGAGTAGTTACTGGGCTCTAGATAGTTGTAGCAGAATTAAAAGTGAAAAGTTTTTTTACCTTAAAATATTTGTTGTTACCGCTTCAGGGAAACGGTGCAGTCGAACTGTTTTATCTTTACCAGCACTTGCTCCGCATTTAACACACTTTCTGTAGGCATGTGTGGACGTGGATATATAACTTAGTGATCCCAAAGAAACGGCACGTAATTATAATATGTAATTATATTCACATTTAGTGGACAAATGCAAAACAATTTTTTTACAAAATGTCAGTTCGAGATGAATGACACCATTTACATTGACAGCTCGGAATAATATTGCACAACAAAATTGATCTCCGTTAATAAGTTCTAATGACAGGTCGGAATAATATTGCACAATAAAATTGATCTCAGTAAATATGTTCTAATTACTGGCAACAATTTAACTGATCGCAACGCACACATAGGCAAATACGAAGGACCCCGCTCTTCTTAGCGCAGTTAATACACCTTGCACTAGACATTGTTCGCAACTTGGTCGTGTAACCCAAATCGGTGACATATTACATTCATTACACGGCTAAGTTACGAACAACGCAAAGTGGCTCAACAATACCGGTTCGCGACTGTACACGGAGCGATGTTCAATTGTTCAGTGTATTGTAATGGGGGCTATCGTTTTTGTGCTCACCAGTTGGCGCCACTGTCGAGTAAGGTCCAGCTGTCAATTTTTTTTATTGGTTATTATGGGCATGAGAACGAAGTTTAAACGTATTAAATCATATTTAATACCTTAAAACCGTACCATAAAAATATCCAACATCCCGCATTGTAGCGCAGTCCCGTTTTGTTAGGAAATAAAGGAGGAAATAAGTTTCCGAAAGACAAAACTTTCTCAAAGAACTGACAGTCATTGACCCGTAAACTTTTTTGAGGACAGCTCTCTTAGCGACAAGCTTCAATTTCCCCGATTAGATGCATCGCGAGTAACACTTGATCATGGGGACTCAGTACTTTTTTTAATGAGACCAGGCCACGTATTAATGGTCGCGTGATAGCCTGATAAACGATAAGATAAAGTATCTATCACTTTCTATCGAATGGCATCAGAAAGTGACAGATGCTTTATCTCGTCGTTTACTCGTATCAATATCACGCGACCATCACATACCTGTAGTGCCTTTATCATGAGTTTGCATGACCGTACTCGCTAGCGACTGCGTAAACGATTTCGTATGCCGATTCTTAGTTCTATTGCGTAACCGCCAGAGGCGCTGTACTTTTGCCCGTACAAATTTTTATCAGTCGCTAGCGAGTACGGTCATGTAACCTCATGGTAATGGCACTGGCGTCAGCATAACTCAACTTAAACTCAACTCAAAATATTCTTTATTCAAATAGGCCTAGCAACAAGCACTTTTGAATCGTCAGTTATATATTACATAAATTGAATCTAATTATTCAGAGCAATTTATTGATGCATATGAAATTTTAAAAAAAGACATGAATTACTGTAATGTATATCAAAAGAGAGTATAATAAATTCACAAAAAGTGCGTCAACATGTAAAATAAAAACATAAAAAATAGTATAATCTAGACAGTTTCTAGGCGCAATAGGTGTTCGTAATTGACCGCGTGTTCTCTTGCCTTCCACTGGTCCCTGAACCACCAGTATCTCCATTGAGTTTCTATTTCTGGAGATGTGACCGAGGAACTTCAGTATTCACAGTTGTTGAGCTATACAGTTGATGAAAGCTGTTATATGAAGCTCTTTGACGATGGAAACATTAGTGCGAAACGCCATCCACGGAATTTTTAGATAGTACGTGAATTAATTATGGATAAATAGTACCATGATAACTCCCACCTCTGAATGACCTGCAAGCAAGGTGGGACGGTGGAAGCGGGTAAATCGTGCAATAGCCGGTAGATTTATTAACCGGTTATGGTTATTATGACGAAAAAAACGAAAACCGGTTAAAACCAGGTATTTCATTTTAAAAATATGGAAATTAAAATTTAAACACCACGGATACATTTAAACCACTCCATATGACAATCCAAAATAGTTTGACTTTAAACGATAACTAACGAACATCACAGCGCATTACTGCCTTCTTCTTTAACATCCATTAATTCTACTCTAAAACTGCACATATTAGTAAAAATCACAGTAAATAATAAGTAAAAGAAATTTAATTCGATTTTACTACATAGTATAAAGTCGCTTTCTCTGTCCCTATATCCCTATGTATGCTTAAATCTTTAAAACTACGCAACGGATTTTGATGCGGTTTTTTTTAATAGATAGAGTGATGTGATTGAAGAGGAAGGTTTATATGTATAATAACATCCATTAAATAGTGCACCCGTGCGAAGCCGGGGCGAGTCGCTAGTTATTAGTATAAATTAGGAAAAGTATAACCGAACGTACCGGAAATTGGTATTTCAAATTTCCGAAAAAAGGTTATGAAATTTTGCCGAAATAACCGGCTATATATAACCGGTTCCTTCTGTTACGGTTAAAGCCGGTATACGTAATAGAATCAGAATTAATTATTTATTCGTGACAATACAACAATCCTAAATGTGTTCCTTCTGCTGTCAACACAGAGAATCCTCAAATCTTATAAAGGGTCGGCAACGCGCACGTGACTCCTTTGGAGTTGCGGGCGTCTATAGGCTGTGGTGGCTTCTTACCATCAGGTGGACCGTACGCTTGATAGCAACCGGCGTTGTATAAAAAAAAAACAAGAAAAAACATGGTATTGCACGAAATGGGTCCATCTCAGCGTGGTGCTGACGCGTTTGCCAGCGCTGATCTTCCGACAGAACCATTAAGTGATTTCCCAGCAGGTAACACAAAAAAAAGAAAAATGAAAAGAAAAGCTACACTTTTATTCTGTTCGGTGCGGCTACCCTTGGCCTGTGTAGTCCCTTGGCAAGTTAGATTTTCCAGGAGCATTCCAAAAGGTGGTCCCGCAGAACTGGCCGTGTGGACGCGGGCGGAGCGCGGGATATAGTATAGACCAAATAAGCCCATTCTACCCTATTCAAATTCAAAAATATTTTTAAATAAATAAATATTTTTGGACAATCTTACACAAATCAACTTTGTCCCAAACTAAGCAAAGCTTGTACTATGGGTACCAAGTGACGATATACATACTTATATAGATAAATAGATACTTAAATAGATAGAAAACATCCAAGACTCAGGAACAAATATTCGTGTTCATCACACAAATACATGCCCTAACCGGAATTCGAACCCGGGACTTCCAGCTTCGAAGGCAGGGTCACTACCAACTAGGCTAAAGCGGTCGTCAAAATTGTTTATTTATAACAAACAGCTAACAATGTCGTCGAATCCTCATTTTAAGTTAAAAACTTGTGTTAGTAGGAATTCGCTCTTTCATACAAGTTCAGAGAAAGTTAAAGATAATAATTGTTAAATATAATTAATCTTAAATATAGAGGATGTACAATAGATCGGTACCAAACTAGGTTCTAAAATAACTTAGTACCAGCCCCACGAACTAAACTTACGTAAACTGCACTGTAATAATCCAAACTTGGTGTAAGGCGGTAAACATCTATACGATAAAATTAATGACGACATAAAATAAGAAGTGACAACAACCGATTCACTGCCGCGAAGACGCACTTTTTAACTGTATATTCATCTACTGAGTATATTATATTTGTAACAGTGTGTCTTAAGGTGCAGTGAATAAATGCTTTCTTTCTTTCTTTCTTTCTTAAGTGACAGAAAAGCAGTTCAATCGACGGTTGACTTCCTAGTTAATAAGTGTTGTTATAGTCTTAAAGATTTCTGTGACGATAAAACGTGAATTAATAAATAATTAAAGCAGCTATTGACATGTAACTTACCGTACAATCATAGAAATGTAATCCTTTAATAATTTTATTATGCTAATTTTTTTTTCAACACTAACAGGCCTTATAAGTTTTAAAATGATTTGATTTCGAATTATGACAAAAGTATTGATAATACCAATAAAGTTATTAAAGGCTACCATGATTTCATTAAAGTTTTAGCATTACATAGCATTTTTTGATTTTATTGTGTGTAGTAGAATTTAAGCAGAAAAAACAAGTTTTTAGCTTGAAAATGGTCGATTTGGAGTGATGTTAGAAACGATATTTATTAATGAAAAATCCAAAAAATACATTTAAAGTTTATGATACATGGTCGCAATAGTTTTGTTTTAGATAGTAACATTGAGATACTCGTACGTGTCATTTCAAACAGAAAATGGCGTAAATAGATAAGGGTTTTTTTAACTGATAAGGACCCCTAACTATAAATTGAAATTACTTATAAGACTACATAATGCTGTGCCCCACCAGGGTCCATGTGAACTCAAAAATTAAAAATGAGAAACCTATATGCAAAACCATGGATGCAATAAATGACGATTAAATAATTAAAGTTAAAAAAAATTGAAAAATTGATGCATGCAGGCTGAATGTACTGGACATATTTATTTTCAACACCTTATGTATTATCATGTAACATAAGAAAAAAATTCTTTGAATCTTTGAAAAAACTTACTATAAAAATACACATGACTAAAAACACAGTAGGTATTTACATATCTACTCATGAAACGAGCTCTAAACGATATCCAAATCGATGAGCCCCCTTACAAACATTTAAAAATAAGATTTAACAATGTATATAACTGGGTCAACAAGATACCTATTTATTTTTATTTCATTTATACGACAATGACAACTCAGATAGTTCAATTACTGTGAAAATTTAAAGACTGTAGCTGCAACCGTCTGGCTGTACAACATTTGTGACAAACGGACTGATGGACGGATGGGTGAGTGACAGCAATAGGAGTCCGTTTGGACCCTTCGTGTACGGAACCCTAAAAATATGCGCTTACATGTTTTTTATTTAAATCGAAAATGTATAATAATTGTGTAGTTAACAGTTTTCCTCCGCCAGTAATACCACCACACCAAATACAAATACAAATACAAACATTTATTCTGCAAATAGGCCACAAGGGCACTTTTACATGTTAAAAAAATTAGTTTACAATTTAAGAAAGTCTGACTATAATAAGTAATTTTCATGTCAAAATATTAATTTACAGTTCAAGAGGAATAATAATTTCGAGTTTAACAATTATAACAAAATTAATGTCATACAGTGAAGATAAACTTGCCAAGTTATCTATTACAAATATTAAGTTAGAGATGTATAAGGTCTCAAGATTAAACAAGGAGTGAAATTAATATATTATCCCAGAGATGTACATGGTCTCTGAGCGTCAAAATTAAAATTAATTTAATATTGTTAGAGATGTATATGGTCTCTAAGTCACTGATAATAAAAACGAATCCACAACAGGATGATGTCTCTGGTCAATCCCCTATAAAAAGACACTAGTATTAACGTAGTCACTATGTCCTAGCAAGCATGAACAGACCGGACTCCACAAACAGCACCCGATCACGAGTATGACGCGTATCTCAGCCATCCACCAGCACCACATGACAGGTAAAAATATCTTCGCTAAGAAATAATAAACATGACTTAATTTTATTTACTTTTGGAAACTGCTGTAGGAGTTATGCACAATAGGGCTGTTGACACTCAATAAGAAAATCAACAAGTTCGATTTTTCTCGAAATGGGATCAAATTCTTAATCAAATGGCGAAAAAAGTAACTAAAAAGAATAAATAATTATATAATTATAAGTCTTCAAAGTTTTAAGAGGGGGCATACTCTGTCCCTTTTTCGCAAAACACACCTTTGTATTGGAACGATCGCTATTTACTATGGCGCTCGTGGTCAATGATATCACTGATCTGTCGCGCTTTCTCACTCTAATCATCAACATTACAACGATTGTAGCTTCTTTATTTTTTGAGATATTTGAATAAGATTTTCACCATTTGGCATATTTTTTTGCCTTGATTCTTTTGTAGTGGTATTATGGAGTAGTCAAATTTTGAGTCAACAACCCTATTAAACCGCGGATTTGATAGTTTTCATAATTTATTTAACATTTAGTAGGACGGAACGCGCGAACACTAAATTGACAGAGGGGCTACTACGAACTTCGAAATCCGAACTTCGTATCGTGACGTCCCTTTCACCCATATAGTGTATAACATGAGAGTGAAAGGGACGATACGAAGTTCGGATTTCGAAGTTCGGAGTACAGACACCGGAGTGCTACCGCGAACCACAAACGAAGTTTTCCCTCTCTGTCTCACTTATATGCAAACTTGCAAGTGCGACAGAGAGGGAAAACTTCGTTTGCTGTTCGCGGTAGCGCCCCAGAAGAGAGCGAGAGTTGCCAGCGTGGTCTTAATATTATATTAACTCTAATGTTGCCAACACAACTGCTACAGCTAAGCAGCTAATATGAAGCTTGTAGCTAATATGAATATATATAACTTATGAAATTGAGATATTCACCAGTTGTCCAAAAAATACTTCCCGATGAGTGTTGAACCTGTGTTTTACACGGGGCGTGGGGCGTGGGTTACGGATTAGCCTTAAGAAGCTTAAAACTAAATCCGAAGGGTAAATAGGTTCGCGTGTTTTCGGTGGACACATCAAAAGTCTTAACTTTTGATATGTCGTCTTAGGCCACAAAGCTACATTTTAGATTGGTCTAGTTACCCGCATAAACGGTGTCTCCATAACTATAAATCCATGTAATAAAAACATAACTTATATGTATGTACATAAACCTTTAACTATTGACCACCGGGTGGACAACTTTTGGTTTTACTACTGACAATGACCCGGGTAAATGTATGTATTAGATGAGCCTGATCACGTATTATCGCAGATTTATATCAGTTCCAATCCTGAAACACTTCTAAAAACCGGACCGGACCGGAAGTGCTAGTCGGACTAGCTCACCGAGGGTTCCGTACAAACTTGTAGGTATTGATTACTTACTGTAAATAATTATTACAATAGGATGAAAGAACTATCTGTCTCCAAAATTGAAAACTTGAAATAGCATTATTGAGAGGCTCACTGGAATAACCTGGGGTGGCAATGCCGCTATACTCCGAATTACTGCACTCACTCGGATTTATTCTTCTGCTGAAAACTACTAGCAGTGTGACCAAACACGCCCATACCGCCACGGTCAATGTCTAGTTGAACCACGGGCTGCGCCTTATTAGCGGGTGTTTGAAACTGGCTACCGGCGCTCAATCACATCCTACCATCAAACTTCGAAATCGCGAAGATCCACGAGAACCTCAACGCGTTTAAAGTTGTCAGATTCAAGTCCCGAACCTGGAATCGTCTGAAAACCTGCTTTGAAGCCAGGTCACTCCAGGTTACCTGCGAGACAGGCTACGCCTAGTGCAGGAGCCAATATAAGATGTTCAAGAACTTATTTTTATAGTACTGCAAACGATGTTGGAAAATCAGGCTATCACTTCTTGTACGTACTTATGAAATAAACTTTTACTTTGCTTAATATACTTTTCACACCTGCTATTCAGAAAAGAGTTATTGTTGCCTTCCAATGAGGGATCAAAGTTGTACTTTTCTTCCCTCATTTGAGGGCAACAATGACTCTTTTCCTTATAGAAGGTGTGAAAAGCGGTATGTGACACTCTGTAGTAAAATCATTTGTAAGATATTTCATGGTTTTAGCAGCGGGCCTCATAGACGGTATGAAGAGCAGTATGTGTCACACGGTAGCAAAATTATTTCCGTCTTGGGCGTGAATACTTGAATCCCTCGCTACGCTCAAGATTCTACTTTAGAATCCCTCGCTACGCTCAGGATTCTATTGTAGAATCTTTCGCTTCACTCAGAATTCAATATACCGCCCTCGCCGTAAATATATCATTTTGCTCCCTTGAGACACAATCTACTATTACTCCCTAGAGACCTGTTTGAGCTTACCGCTCGGGACCGGTCTATGAGTCTGATGCCTGCTAAACCGAACCAAGACAGGGGTCGGAAAACGTGCTTCCCTGCGGTGCAGGTGGGGATGAATCAGCGGAATGCCATCACATCATCTTCGAATGCCCTATCACCAAATTTAGAGGAAATACGTTGTAATTTTATTATCACTGGCATGTCCACTGTACCAACTTCAAACTTTGTGTATGTTTTAGCAAAATGAATGATTTGATTTGATTTTATTTGACTTCAAGACTCTTCCGATGGATGCAAATCTAACAATTTAATAAATTACGGACTTAGGGAAAAATGTATCATCATCATCATCATCATTTCAGCCGAAAGACGTCCACTGCTGAACATAGGCCTCCCCCAAGGCTCGCCATTTAGATCGGTCCTGTGCCGTTCGTTTCCACCGGATTCCCGCGACCTTCACCAGGTCATCACTCCACCTTGTCGGAGGCCTACCGACAGCTCGTCTTCCGGTGCGTGGACAAAAAAAAAAAAAAAACGTGCGTGCGTGGGGAAAGATGTATGCCACACGATAAATAAATAAATTTAAATGTTTACCTTTGTCACTTTTTAATATTTCTCATAAATAACAAGTACGTATATATATTAAGTTTTTTTATGTTAAAAAATGTTAACAACGTGAAGTTGCCTTGCGTTCAATGCTCTTGGGTGGTTTTGTTTGTGAATAGAATTTATTACTTACAACTTTTCTATTTATTTTTCTCAAGCACGCCATTTATTTATATCGGGAACGCGTGGAGTTATCGTGTTGAAATTAAAACTATATACTCAGGTCTACAGTCCCTTGAAGTTGTGAAAAAAAAAACGAACTACTAAGTCAATGAAAAAAAGATACGGCTGTTTATGCCGATGTTAATTCTGGAATACTCTAAGAGTATGCGCTCCACAATTAAGAGGAGGAGCTGCAATATTTCGGCCACAAAATGAGAAACCAGTACGAGTTGTGCCGACAGAAGAAACATATAATCATGGATGAAACATTTACATCAATAATACTAATGATGCTGGCGGCATTTCCTCGCTGATGTATCGCAATGCTAATACGTTGTGCGAGGAAGTCGCCAGCTCTTCCCTCACCAGTTACGTCAACCAGACGCTGCGCGAGTTCAGTAAATAACATGTGCGCTCTGGGACTCCATAGACCAAGAGTTTCGACACCAAGAGGTACAAAATTGTACTCTCTCCCGAGGGCCTTATATTTATTACGCTTTAATATTTCGGCATTTTCCGCCGAAAATAATACTAATTCATTTTATAGTCGGAGAAGTTTCCAACCCGCCCTGTATCAAGGTGAGTACTACTGCCTATTACCTTTTTATATAAATGACAGGACTGAGACTGTAGGCGACACAATGTTCATGTAACTAATTAGGTATAATTTAAGTTGTTTATACATAGAATAAGATAGCTTGAGACTTCTGTTTACCATAATAAAATACTATTCAGTTGCCGCTGGCTACCCCAACATAGAATATAATGTAAGCTAAGATTGTGCATACTAACTCCATCTGTTGTACTACAATTAACTATTGAATTAAATAAAGTGCCAGAGGGCGCTGGCGTGTACGCTTAACCTATAATTGTTTGCCGATTCACCGTTATCTCAATAGCTCCATGCGCCACACGCGACCACTCTCTAATATTTTCACTCAAAAATCTAGTTTACAGTCATTTTCAACCTGCGTTCCTAACAGAGACATTATACATTAAAAGCTGATAATAAAAGCACTGTGAAGTTGCGTTAGATATCAAGCCATGTTTTAGACAGGTACTCTGAGCGCCCAACCTCGGCATGTAATCCGTTTAAACCACTTGACAGCGCAGGCGCAACACCGACCACGAAATTATAGCTCACAAAACGTTTTCCAAAACAAACTGAACCGAAACTATTCAAAGTAATCGCAGAATTAACGGCACGTAGTGGAGTGCGCTCGACCTTTGCAAATCACCGCATATATTTTAGCTTTGACTCTGAAAAACCGCGACATTTCCCCAATGATTAAAGCCCCCACCACTCCATTATGCCGAACTGTAATCACGCAACTATCCCCCTCGCCTCGCTCGCCGGTTTACGTGCACGTTAACGTTAAGTTTCTATACATTTTATTCGAAATGTGAAACGCAAACGCGCGCCGCGCCCGCGACTGCGAGGAACGAGTTCGCCCACATAATTATTTAAGTTAATGATATACTACACCTTTCTTGCTGTAAATGATTTCTTTTTGCGAGCGCGCGAGAAGGACACTGCTACGTGGACGCTTGGGGGAGGGAAAGGGACGGTGTTGAGGGAGGTGCCTCCCTCATTTGGCAAAGCAGGCTCTTCGGATTATAATATTGTAGTGGTGAGTTACATGCACAATAGGTACATACAGCCTTGCATTTATTATTTACTTCAGTAGTTTTAGGTACGACGAGTACTTTAAGATAATATATTTATACTGCCCATTGATTTTGGTTGTCTGCTGACTTTTCACTGGAAGTCTGTCAAAAAACTATGATGATTTGACAGATATCGGTTGAAAGTCGAGCGTCCGACACTCCAAAATCGGCTCAATGGTCTAAGATGCCATATTTTTGTAGCTGTCCACTTCAGCTTTTTAAGTCTCGCTCTTAACAATATATTACAAATTGTAGGTGACAAATATATGCTTACTTATGATTTAAATAAAAAATAAAATAAAAATTGATCATTTCGAGTACAAAATCGAGCAACTTCGTATCCAAAAGGTGTCTCGGGAGTCTTGTTTGATGACAAATTACATTTCAATAGCCGCATTCTATTTCAAAGCTTACCAAATGTTAGATCAATAGTAGATTGTATGACAAGGGTCTAAAACGAGCCATATTACCACGAGATAGTTATTTTCCCGAACGAAGTGAGGGAAAATTGTTCGAGGGGTAATATGGCTTTTAGACCAGAGTTATACACTCTACTTTTCACTTCGATTGTGAGAAAATAAATAAACAAAGGTTAACCCACCCAAAATTAACAATAGATTCCACGGCGAAGATATATACTTTTGCAGCATGTTTTTTTTTCTATACTCCTTTGACACACAAAACATAGAGACTGCGGTTCGCGCGCAACATTCACGCGCGAAAAAAGCTAACTGACCTTCTATTGAGCGCTTCAAAGTGTTGCTCGAACGATTTAACCACTTTTTTAATTATTGTGAAATAGGGACTACTACAAACTTAATCTTTAGACTCTTTAGAAAAATTAATTATGTTTCCTGATTGGTCGATTTTAGTAAAGCTGTATTCTGGTTGGTTAATACCCAATACCAAATATTTTTTTAAGAGTTAAATTAGTGTTCTGTGATTGGTGGATTTAATAGGTGAAGTATTTTGATTGGTCAAATTCAAATATTTTGTAAATCATAAATATGTATTCATATTTTCCCTAGGGGTTAAATGTACTACTTTAGCCCCGCTTGACAAGTCTAATATGACACACTTTTCGAGCATGAGAAGTGAAAAAGTTTTAGTAAGCATGCTGTTGTATAATTCACTTGTTAGACCTCATTTAGAGTGTGGGTTAATAATCTAGAATCCATTAGGTATCTATGCCAGAAATATTCAATATCATTAGAAACGGTTCAATCAACAATAATTATAAAAGTTTCTACGCGCATTGCGCAGGCGATTGACAATGAAACGAAAAAAACTGCTCCACGATTGATTAAGTTGCAATCGTTGGAGTTGAGTTGAGACCGCAATATTCTTTTAAACCTGACTGCGTGGCTATATAGGCTGGACCCAATAAAGCGATAGGAGTGCGCGGTTGGAGAGTGGCCTGGGAACAATCCAGGGGAAATCTCCGATACAAGTACGCGGGTCGTATAAACACTGGTATACTCTAAGAGTTTGCACTCCAGCGAAGTTGGTTGAGCGGCTTCTACCAAATCTGAGAAGTACCGCAACCATATTGTGGATTATCTTCAGAACGCAACTACAAAATTTTAGTACCCACACTTAGTATTATGTATTCATGTCGCATGCATTTTGCTCTTTGAAATGTATCTGTTTAGGAATTATGTTATTTTACAAAGGAATTTCCAATTAGACAAATTTAACTCTGTGGTCACCAATAACACCTAAGGTGTTGCGTGTTGTAGTATCTAATTAGAGTATTAGACGAGAAAGTATCCTCCTAGTTATAATATTCTCAGTGTTGGTGATTGGCAAGATGTACTATACTATATGTTACTAGGCATGTTTGCCCATCATCACTACCTACATCACAACATTATAGAAAAGTAAGCGCCTGTCTGTATATTCTACGCGATAACCTCAAGAATTACCGAACGGATTTTGTAACGGTTTTCACCTCACCCGAAGCGCCTCATGAGGAAGGTTTATGTGTAGTGAGGTATTGTGTAAATCGGCTAAAATGTAAAGATTATTATCGCTACTTGAATGCCACGCGTAGTTACCAAATCACGTTACATTATTCCGTAACAGTTATTACGGCTGTAATTACATTGAAGTACAATCCTGGTCTGTTAATCGCAGCGCGGGAGGCATTTCAGACACTTGCCATCCAGCATCAGACTGAGTTATCATCATCAACGATAATTATGTGCATCGTTTTAAAGACTGAAAATCAAATCAAAACAAAAATCATCGTTTCAAGAAAAGAGCGTATTCCCTTCTGAAAGGCCGGCAACGCACTTGCGACTCCTCTGGTGTTGCAGGTGTCTATGGGCGACGGTAATTGCTTACCATCAGGCGATCCGTCTGCTCGTTTGCCCCCTATAACATAAAAAAGACCTTTATAGGTTAAAAGTGTAGAGTTAAAATGCTCATCTTTTTGGCCACCTACGAGTATAAGGACGATTGCAATCGGAATTCTGCAAATTCTTCCAATTTAAAGAATCAGTCAGCGTAGACACGTTTTTTTATATTATAGAGGGCAAACAAGCAGACGGGTCGCCTGATGGTAAGCGATTACCGTCGCCCATAGACATCTGCAACACCAGAGGAGTCGCAAGTGCGTTGCCGGCCTTTCAGAAGGGAGTCTCTTCTTGGAGGAAATCAGAAATTATTTATTTGTATAGACACAGTAGGTTAGGATGTTACAATACATTTTGTTTCATGCATCTAGCCTGCATGCAAGCGTGAAAATACATAAAATGTCAAAAGTTACAGTCCATTAAAATGTCAAAAGAATAAAAATAAAAATAATTGAAATAAATATAGGAAGTCAAATTGAAATACTAGTAAAATTAACATAATAGGCATATCACAGTCAACGAGGCACAATAAAATCAATTATAATAACAATTATATAATGCTGGTGTTCGAGATACGCCTTTACGCTGTAAAAACAATGCTCTAAAAGCCAGTTTGTTGGACTGCGTTTAAAGGCGTTTCCCTCTAGCAGCTTTAGTTCCTCCGGGAGATGATTATAAATGACAATACACATGTTGAAGACGTTCCTCTTGTATATCATCTTGTGACTTCGAGCTCGAGGTTTGAAGATCAAATTGGTCTGGAAATACCGCAGCTGACAGTTCATTCCATATTAGATTCATTAAAACTTGTTTAATTACTTATTTTTGTAAAGAACCTTTGAGAATTCTTTACTAGGGTAACAAAATCATATCAAGATAGTACAAGTAGATTGTTTGAAAATTTGCGATTATGAAAATATTTAAGTTAGACGATTTAGCCTAGTTGGTAAGTCGAATTTACTATGAAACGAAAGTCATCATCCTCCTAGCGTTATCCCAGTACATTTGCATCCTGCAGGATGCCCAGGGTCCGCTACCTAATCCCAAGATTTGGCTTAGGCACTAGTTTTTACGGAAGCGACTGCCATCTGACCTCCCAACCCGAAACCCGAAGGGAAACCAGACCTTATTGGGATTAGGTTTGTCAAGTGAGTGGGCAACTTGACTGTTAGAAGTTCCGGAGCCGCCCGAAGGCCTCTAACTTGGCTTAACGGCTGCTATCATAGACAGCAGCCAGGATCAACGGCTTAACGTGCCTTCCAAAGCACGGGAGCGCTCAGTTAATAACCACTCAAAGCGGTCACCCATAAGAAACGAAACGAAAGTGACGGTCATTAAATCTTATAAAATTAAGGGCAAGAAAATTTCAATATTATGTTCAGTTTAGTGGAGGCGTTTGAATCAGGTATGTGGTAGGAACCGGGTAGTATGTGGTAGGAACTGGGTAGGTATATGTTTGGTTGGGAACAAAACTTATGTCAATTAACGTAATATAACCTATTTGGTTTTTATCTTGTTTTTATGGTTTTGTAATTTGGGTTCGAATCCCGGTCAGGGCAAATATTTGTGTGATGAGCATGAATATTTGTTTCTGAGTCTTGGATGTTTTCTATGTATTTAAGTATTTATATCTATTAAATATATCGTCGTCTAGTACCCATAACACAAGCCTTCTTCAGTTTACTGTGGGGCTAGTTCGATTTGTGTAAGATTGTCCTCTAATATTTATTTATTTATTTATTTTAAGTGAAAAATATGGATCAAATTAATGCTCTCATAAAAACGTACCGAACCTTAACTCGCCGACATTAAAAGCCATGGGACATATTTTTGGGTAAATTGGTGCATCATTATTTATGCACTTCATTGTTTTCACAATTATTTAATTTTCTAAAAATGATTATTGAAAAACGGGGAGCGATTAAGTCCCGTTTTCCAGTAAAAATGTGTGAAAATTTTGTAAAAATGATTGGAAGACATTCACATAATCACAAGCCTCCATTTCGCAACTGACAATGGAATACCACTTCAACATGTCTACTCTGAAAAAATAAACAATAGCATTCTTTAGTAATGAGCCCGGGGATCCCCGGGACCGGTAGACGACGGGTAATTTAAAGTTCAAGAAACTTGCAGTTATCTATTACAAATATTACATCATCAGTAAAGTTAGAGATGTATAAGGTCTCAAGATTAAACAAGGAGTATAATGAAATTTTATAATATCCCAGAAATGTACATGGTCTCTGAGCATCAAGAGATGTATATGGTCTCTAAGTCACTGATAATAAAAACGAATCCACAACAGGATGATGTCTCTCGTCAATCCCCTATAAAAATACACTAGTATTAACGTAGTCACTATGTCCCAGCAAGCATGAACAGACCGGACTCCACAGCACCCGATCACGAGTATGACGCGTATCTCAGCTATATAAAAACGGGTGAGCTGTGAGGTGACAGATGAGGATGGCGCTTAGTGAATCATGTAGCTGGACAGCTTATCGCCAAAACGTAAAAAATAACGAGTAGGTATTTAAACCTAATTTCCTTCTCTGCCGCAATGGTATGTACGCGATACATAACACCCTCACGTTGTTCCAACGCTCTATCTACAACGAACTCATTATGCAAACACAAACAGAAGTACCTTACTACATAAGTATTCATGTAAGTATGTACGCAGCTCGTATGTGCAACTAAAAATATGTGGATTAAATTTCAGTCTTATTCCTTTGAGATACATTTCGAAGATGTACACCATATTTATATACTTTTGAACCTTATTGAACATGTGAGTAGAGTCGACAAATCGTAAGTAGACAAACTTGGTTTACTGTACAGTTAGCTTCAGGAGTTTCTACGCATGTGAGGACGTGAAGTCTTTATTATAAGGGAATAAGAGCTGTTTGATCTCTTTATATGACGTATGTGGTGTACGTAATGAATTTTGCATGAACAAAAGTTTGACGCGTCGGCGACATGAGTCCACCCACTTTTTATGTCTTGGCGGAGGGCTGAGTTTCAAAGTTTTGTTTGTTGGGGCCATTACTTTAATTCCATTACATACGTACAAACGTATATAATGGAATCATAATGGGCCCGTCGTGTAAGTAGGTATTTACCGTATGTACCTACTGTTTACATAAAGTGTTTTATTAAAATTAAAGGTACCTACTGTTAGGCTGTTAAATGAAACGATGACATCTTGGAAAGTGTTTTTTATTCAAGTTCGTCTCCTCTCTTTTACTCCAATACAGTTTCATATATCTACTATCTCTGTTTCTCTTACTAGACTATTAGATATCGGCAACGGTTATTACTTATTGATTTTAAATGTCGATTATGCCCTTACACATACACATAATGAAATGAAAATGTGGTTAATAAATGAATACTATTACTTGAGGGTAGCGATGGGCTGCTTCCGGGAATATATTTGATTTTTATGAGAAATGTCTTCAAGCTGAAATATTCCCCATAAAAAATCGGAAATATTTCCGGACAGTCCATCTCTATTTTCTACTATTAGTACAGGATAATGGGCGATGGAGCTTCCGAGAGGGGAGGTAAACTCAGTGTTGCTGGTAGTAGAGTTCTTTTATTAATATCGGACCTAACTATACAGGGTGTCCCACGGCTATGCCACATGGAGGGAAAGTATCTTGAATATTGTAGATGGAACATTTTACTGAAAGAAGACATTATTTTAATTTTAAAAATAATTTAAACTGCATTCACAGATATTTAAATAATAATTAAACCGTGAACCGGGAATCGAACCCGTTACACAAGAAAAATAATTACCCTGTAGCTTTATCATACCAATCGAAAGGCTTCATTATATGGATTATTTTTTGCTAAATAACATAGTATCAGAAATAAAAGGAAAACCATGAATTTTAACATTTTTAATACAAAATTAATCAATTTATCACGTGTAACGGGTTCGATTCCCGGTTCAACCATAAAAATATTTAAATATCTGTGAATGCAATTTACAATGTTTTTTAAATTCAAATAATGTCTTAGTAAAATGCTCCATCTACAATATTTAAGGTACTTTCCCTCCATGTGGCATAGCCGTGGGACGGCCTGTATATACACTTTAGGTTGCGCTGACACAAGCAATATGCGTTTATGTCGCAGTAAACTATCGTTACCTACTGATAAACACTGAAAGTGGCCAATAGCCATAGTACAACTTATTGGTATTTAGCAGGCACATATCCAGAGGGGGGATAGTCGGGATTATCCCCCCCCCCCTCCCTGAAAACGTTTTTAGCCGTCTGTTTACAGTGATTACAGCGATTTTTACAGAGTTCACATGGTTGTTTCAATGTTTGTCCCCCCCCGAGCCAAAAGTCTGGATACGTGCCTGGTATTCAGTAAAATACTTATTATTATATTAATTACTATAAGTAGTATTACATTTCATGGGCAGGCTCGTCATGTGATTTTTGGTAACACGACACAAATGAGGTAATGATGAAGCAAGTATTCGAAAATACTTATAATGTAGGTACCTACAGTCGATGAGATGTAACCGCTGTTGTACCTTATTACAATGGCATAAGGCAACTAATAAATTGAATACATCTCTTGGTAGTTGACTGAGGGGCTACTACAAACTACGAAATCCAAACTTCGTATCGTGCCGTCCCTTTTACTCATATAGTGTATAACACGACATTGAAAGGATCGGCACGATGCGAAGTTCGAATTTCGTAGTTCGGAGTACAGGCCCTAATAGGTACTCTAGGTAATTATACAAGATAGAAATATATACATAATATCTACAACATGATTGGGTATACCTAAAAAAGTTTACATAATACATAATGTATATCTAGTAGTTAGTCGATTTAATAATCTGAAAGTTAATGAAAACTAACAAAACCGGTCGTCTTTTAACTTACCTACGAGTACTCACTAATACCAATGCAGTACCTAGTCCACAACTATATACTAGGTACTAACCATTTGCAAATCCTGAAAGAGTAATAGAGCGTGTCTGCTGTCGGTATAGCCAGAAAGCAACTGCTACACCACTTTCGGCCCTTCATACATAAATAATAGAGTCGAAAACTGATTGTCCACTTTCCTGGCTGACTGTACACACGAAGTCAAATCCTATTCAAAAGTGGACCTTATTCGGTTGCAACAAGGCCCACAAACGGTCAGTTACCAGTGTCGACGGCTTCGCAATGGCGGGGCGGGATGAGCGCGCCATTTAGTATTTACCCACCGGTTTTGCTGACGCTGCGACCGCGCGCCGAGCTGAATGCGACCTATACGTGTGGGGTGTACAGTCGAGATTTGATTGGCGGGAAACGGAGGAGTCTTGATGGCAATATAGGTATGATTTTTGCACATAAGTCTTTGTTTTTGTGGTTGTAGGATAATTTTACATAGGTGCCACGTGGGCCGGCATACAGTGTTGTGTACGCAGAATTCTGCATGTACAGACAAAATAATATTATTTTCTACAGTCTATTAATGTACTAATATCTATCGTTTGTTGGTGTCTGCGCGGCCGTGGAACGATCGATATAAATATGTTAATAGACACTATAAATAAATATATTTTTGTCTGACATGGCACGTGTCTGGCACACTGAATCGACCTTAAAACAGAAGGTGACACACACAATACGGATTTAGCTAATGAGTGTACGAACTCGGATAATATGTAATTTGTTGCTTAAAACGTATTTATGTTTTAGACAACCCACTCGAATTATCTAATGTTATGTTATCTGAATCAATAGACTTCAAATAGCGACACACCTTTCAATGTCTTAGCAGATGTACCTATGCAGGGTTCTTGGCGATATTTTCCTTCATCAAAAAGCTAACGGTAAATATCAATTGAGCCGAGATTCGAGCCCAAAACTACCGCGTGACAGCCGCATGCTTACAGGGATCGGATACCGGTATTTTCTCCATAGAAAAATACCGGTATTATTACGGTCACCGGTTCATTATTTCGTTTTTAATGGGGCAATCTAATAATACGATGTTTTTACCGAAATACATGATTCAGCCCTACGTAAAGAGAAAAAAATAATCCAAAAAATGTGGCCAATTCAGCGTTTTTTATAAATACCGGTATCGGTCCCTGCATGCTTAAACCACTATCCACGTAGCTGTTGCAGGTGTGTACCTACTCGTAATATTTATAATGGGTCAATCAACTTTTTCTTATTGAACTGTTATTCTGTCCCATCAGCGAGACAAAAATAACCGAGTTTCTTACAAAAATGTTTATAATATGGACTTCAAGCATGCTCAAAAGATGACCCATGTCCTAATGGATTGATGCTCATCGCTAAAACTCATATTTGGTACATTTAAACTCTATAAAATCATAGTTGGGCCATTGTCAGATTTAGGTTCGCGTCTTTTCAGTGGACATATCAAAAGTTAAGGGCCATAAAGCTTAATTTTGGATTGGTCTAGTAACCCGCATAAACGGTGTTACCGTAACTATATATCCATGTAATAAAAACATAACTTACATGTACATAAGCCGTTTACTATGGACCACCGGGTGGACTTTTGTTTTTACAACTGACAATGACCCATTTTTAAAGAGTGACTCAGGACACGTAACCATGGTAACGAGCAATAAATTCTAAATTTAAATCTGTCGTGAAACAGACACTTATTTCAAAAGCATATTATAAGAAACGATTACATCATGGATAGGGATGTTTGGCAGTGATAGCGTCCCGCACAAGTAATCTAACAGAAATAATGTACGTATGTTTATACTGTAGCTTTTGAATTTTGTACTATTTTTACTGTTATTTTATATACATTGTATATTGTTTTGAAAAAATGACACCTCGCCAAGTTTCTTACGCCGGTTCTTCTCGAGGCAGAGGTTTATTTTATGAACCGGTGGTAGTTTTTTGACATTCATAAGTGCATGTAACATGCCTAAATTGAAGAATAAATGATTTCATTTCATTTCATTTCATTTCAAAGAATAGTTGATCCACCCATATACATATTTTGTTCCCCTCGACATGTCTCATGACAAAAGTCATGTAGACACGTATTGCGGCCTGCGTCTATAATACTGTCAATTACCAATTTCAGAAGAAGCAAAATAACGAAACATTTTCACCCCGGCCTCCTCAAGGCTGCCTCGTCGGCGCGAAAACCAACGCGTTTAGCCTCAATATAATTATTAGATGAATCGACCCCGCTCTCCTCGATATCTGTAATCTCGTAAAATGTATTCTTACAATCTCTCCAAATTCGACTTTCCCAGCTGCGCTAAGCGAAAATAGAGCTTATGTTCTTTGCAAGTGAATGCGTAGGGAATTGAAACTCCTTTGCAGCGACTATGTAGGGCTGTCAGAATTGTGAAAATTGCTTCCGATCTTATTAACTGTTGCGTCAGGGATGGCGCTGTATGTATACGTACTTAGATACACAAGAAGATGCGGGGAATGTTACAAAGTGTGGTAAGAACTGATGCAATTTGTAACATTTGAAGGAAGATGAGATCATTTGGAACAAACTTCGTTAGTAGTTACTTAGTAATATTGACAAGGTAGGAAATGCATTTTTAGGTACTGTATTTGCCGCGTCTATATACTCGTACTATTTCTTTTATATTTATAATCCCAAAAAAGTATGGTACCTACAGTTTACATTCATTTTAGTTTCGCCAAACTTTACGTTTATCGGCGAATATTTATTTAAAAATTTGTTTAGAAACAAACAGTTTTAAATATATACAGGGCAATTAGCTAATAGCTATATAATAACAATATAACAAGACCTACAGTTTCCTATATTTTTCACTAATTACATGTAACAAATCACTAACGACTGTTAACAAACATCATACTTTGCAACATTTTTAGTCAATATAAAAACTAAATGTAAAAATCTTGAAATATCAATACAAGAGCATCTAATACATGTATTTAAAACAATTTTAACAAGGCACATATCTGTTTCTTAAATGTTGTGTGTTTCTTAAATATTACACTCACTTCTATTGTCTCATGTTACATTCACTAAATCATGAAAGGTGTTAGTTCTCCATATAAATAAATCATCATCCTCCTAGCGTTATCCCAGTACAGTTGCATCCTGAAGGACGCCCGGGGTCCGCTACCTGATTCCAAGATTTGGCGTAGGCTTTGGTTTTTACGGTAGTGACTGCCATCTGATCTTCCAACCCGAGGGGAAACCAGACCTTATTGGAATTAGGCTTGTCAAGTGAGTTGGCAACTTGACTGGTAGAAGTTCTCAAGCCGCCCGAAGACTCCATAAAATAAATAAATAAATAAAATAAATAGATAGATATAGATTGAACCAGTTTTAGAGATAAAATGGTGAGCTTATATACAGGCTGTTGTATGAAAAAAAGGGATTTTTCGGAATCACAATTCGATACCGATTATTGCCTTAAGCGCTTCATATACTGAACCATTAATCATATCAGTGGTAAGTGTTGTGGGCCACATATATTGTAAACAATATAGCTATAAGGAATATAAGTACTATTTGTAGTGGCTGTTTGCTTACCTAAATAAATAAAAAAAAGAAAGAAAGAAAAAACATTTATTCCTGGCACAGACACAGTCCAAATTAACATAACACCAAAATACAGAAAATAGGCACGAAATGGCCCCAAATCAGCATAGTGCTAGCCATTGGCTAGCGCTGGTCTTCCTTTGGGACCACGAGAAGCCACGAAAGACAAAAAACACTAAAGTCACAAACAACATAACATTTAAATAAATGTCATAATTTACAATTTAAACAGACAAGAACAGATAAACACGAACGCGACCTTAAACAATCTTCAAATATCTGTCGTCTGTCACAAGTCGCAACTAGCGCCAGCGGACAACCACTAAAACAGTGACAGATTACGAGATTTCGTGAAATGAGAATGGAGGCATTAGGTTAGCGTCAATATGACAATATTAAAATTACTGATTAAAACTAAACACATAAGCAAATGAAACAACATTTCTGTGGCAGCCTGTATAAATGGGGTGGGCATCGCTTCAATTCGCAGTGAATAGAAGTTAACGGAATTATTTCCGGCGCCGGCGCCGGCGCCTGCGGGCACTCGGCCGAGAAACTGCTCGCGTTCAATATTAATATAATAGATCGACTAATTCACGAGGGATTCCTTATACTTGCCCCCTTATTCATAAATTTGACGACCGGTTTAGCCTAGTGGGTAGTGCACCTGCCTGTGAAGCTGACGGTCCTGGGTTCGAATCCCGGTCAGGGCAAATATTTGTGTGATGAGCATGAATATTTGTTTCTGAGTCTTGGATGTTTTGTATGTATTTAAGTATTTATATCTATTAAATATATCGTCGTCTAGTACCCATAACACGAGCCTTCTTGAGCTTACTGTGGGGCTAGTTCGATTTGTGTAAGATTGTCCTCTAATATTTATTTATATTTATTTATTTATTTTAACTTGCTTTGTGGAGTCCGGTCTGTTCATGCTTGCTAGGACGGAGTGACTACGGTAATACTAGTGTCTATTTATAGGGGATTGACGAGAGACATCATCCTGTTGTGGATTCGTTTTTATTATCAGTGACTTAGAGACCATATACATCACTAACAACATTAAATTAATCTTAATTTTGACGCTCAGACACCATGTACATCTCTGGGATATTATATTAATCTCATTATACTCCTTGTTTAATCTTGAGACCTTATACATCTCTAACTTTACTGTTGTTGTAATATTTGTAATAGATAACTTTGCAAGTTTATCTTCACTGTATGACATTAATTTTGTTATAATTGTAAACTCGAAATTATTATTCTTTCTTGAACTGTAAATTAATATTTTGACATGAAAAATGTATTACTTATTACAGTCAGACTTCCTTAAATTGTAAATTAATATTTTGACATGTAAAAGTGCCCTTGCGGCCTGGCCTATTTGCAGAATAAATGTTTGATTTTGATTTTTTGATCTACTGATTCCGAGTTACTGACTCGGGCACTCGGACAAGATATTTGTAAAATACAAGCTTTTACCCGCGATTTCGTTTGCGTATAACTCATTGTTGCCTTAGGAATACGTTATGACCTATTAATAAAAACTATCCTATCCTGTATTGTATGTCTGAGCCTCAAATTTGTGTATCATGACATGGTTTATTTAAAACTCTTTAAATGTCAAAACATAATCTCTACGTAGAATATGTCAAACGTCACTTAAAGCAAATAATGAAAGGGACTACGAACTAAATTTATAATGTAAACTTAAAAATGAATAATCTAAAATAGAGGGTCCTCTCGCGTCATAGTGCCAAAGATGCTGGCAGCATTTCCCCGCTGTATAGCAATGCTGATGCGTTGAGCGAGGAAGCTGCCAGCCCTTTGGTCACCAGTGGTGTCCACTAACCTTTTAGCGAGTTCTTTGAAGAGCTCTTGGGCCCTGGGAGCCTACGACAGAGGGCTCCCAGGGCCCAACTTCAAACTGATTCTAAACTTCCTCTTAAAATCCAGGTAACAGACAGAAGTAACCTTGTTTCTTGTATTTATAATAGTAGTAGGGATGTGCCAAAGAGTCGCAGACACTTTTAAGATACGATATCGTTATTGTTATCGTGTATACTAACCCATAATGATCATAAGGTCTGAAATAGAAGAATTTTATTTGCTTTTATTTTTATTTTTTTTATTAATAACTTAAGATATCTTTATTTTTTATTAGCTAAGTACTTGAAATTGAAATAAACGAGCGAGACCTTATTTATAATTAATATACTTAGGTACTTATTTCGTCAGTTCCCGTGCCCATACGTTACCATTACACATTTTTCTTCCGTATATGAACACATACAGCTCGAAAACCGACCGTTAAAATAATGACATCATCCTTTACTTGGTGAAGTCGTAGTTCCCTAGTTAATGGAGATTTACTGTAAAACAAAACATATACTTAATGTTAATTACGTGAATTGATGCCCGAGCGAGGGTAATCGATGATCGAAAGTGATCTGATTTATCTATTTGTTTCATCATCATCATTTCAGCCGAAAGACGTCCACTGCTGAACATAGGCCTCCCCCAAGGCTCGCCATTCAGACCGGTCCTTTGCCGTTCGTTTCCACCGGATTCCCGCGACCTTCACCAGGTCATCACTCCACCTTGTCGGAGGCCTACCGACAGCTCGTCTTCCGGTGCGTGGACGCCACTCAAGCAGTTGAGAAAGAACTGACCAGAAACTGCTTGAGTGGCGTCTATTTGTTTATTTATTTAATATTTATTGCACAAAAGAAACCTTATAGTACAAAAGGCGAACGTAAATGGCATTTTCTACCAGTCAACCTTAAGTCGAAGCAGAAAAAATTGTTGGCGGTGCAAGTAACAACTAAAGAAACTCAAAATTAATTACATTTAGTTCTTTTAACATACCTGATGGAGTTGAACCACGGAAAGCCCCGCACCAGTAATTGTTTCATTCCATGTGTGCGTTCCCGTTTATTTCGCCTATATATTTTCTCGGAAGCCACTTTAATAATATATATCTATATACAATTTTGAAGTAAAACTAATCTTATACTGAACGCCTCTCCAGTGACGAAACATATATATCTGACGATCTTTTTGTGAATCCATGATATTTTACCAATTGTCATTTTTATAAAATACCATGTAAATTTTCAGAAAGAAATAAATAAATCTAATCTAATCTAATCTATAAATACAGAGAAACTCACACAATGAAACAATATCTACTAGAACGAATACCTTACGTTTTGTAACTGCGGGCAGTCTCCCAGTCATGTCTCCTAGTCGGAAGAGAAGCCCTATTCCACGAAAGTGCATTAGGGGACTGCTCCAGCAAGCCTGTCCCAATTGAATTAAAGTTAATAACGGCCTGGGTGCCGCCTTTCGCACGAGCTATGGCGTCATTCACTGGCGTTGTCTAATGCATTAGAACGTGAATCTATTCTGGATTTCTGCCAAATGGTTTTCGGAAGAACTTGTTATTTGTACAATGACAGGTTTAGGTTACTTTCGGACTTCTGTAAACTCTAATTTCTACTTCGGTAGCATACTGACGACGCCTAGTCCTTACTTATCGGTGTACAGTCAGTAATATTTTTTTTTTGACGTGACAACGTCTTATAAATTGGTTTTCCGGGTGACACTTCAAGAAACTGCGTTACGCTCCGCTCACGTTATGCGCTCGCAATGAGAGCGAGTGAGAGGCATGGTTAGCCCGCCTAAGAGCGAGAGAGACAGACATAAAAAGTGAAAGGCACGCGTCCCTTCCACTCGAGCAAAATTATTTTACCACTCAAAGTCGTTGTCACGTAAAACTTTCGCCCGTATACCGACTTTACAGGCAACCAATTTTTTTTAAAAGATATTATTTATTAATGAAATATATGTAAACTAATTATATCAAACAAAAAGTATCCACCACAGGTTTCGGCAATTTATGCTACAAAGAATCATCCACAACACGTTTCGTCACCTATGCTACATACTCCATTAACAACGACTTGTCCGATAAGTACCCGGCTCAAACGTCCCAAATATACTCGCCGCGTTCCCGCGCTGGATTGCTAAAGAGATACGTTGAACCAGGTACGCACCGGATCCAGGATCGCAACCCCTATCTTGCAAACGTCTTCCCAAGGCTCGTATAAATTACTTTGCCTCTGAACACCAAGGTCCCGCCGTTTCAACAGCAAGAGGTACGAAGTCATACACCGGTTCCAAGTTTGAATACTTGGTATGTTTAAGTCTAGCAGCAGTCTCTGCTGCCCCGCCAGCTGACCGCGTTGTCCGTGCAAGATGTGTGCGGTGTGTCAGTAATATTATATTAAGCAGAAGCTGGACGTACCGCCCCGCAACCGCACATCCCGCAACAGTCGGGAAGCACTTACTTGTTTAAGAGTCCTTATCAGTTAAAAAACGCTCATCTATTTGACGATTTTCTAATTGAATTGACACGTGTCTTGACATTTTCTCAGTGTTATGTCATACATTTTTAATGTATTTTTTGACGACCACTGATAATGTAAAGTGAAAAGCAACGGCTGAAAAATAATGAGCGCCGCGCCCGCTGCAAGTAATTAAGGCGAGGGTCTACTGGACTTAACATGTTGAAATCAGATTGGTATTCGTTGCGCCGTCTTTGGGCTCCACGGAAGACCAGCGCTGCGGCATTGTAAAATGTCACAGCATTACGCTGAGTGGTGTCCAATTGCGGCCACTATAGCAGCACCCCTGCTCTTTATACTTAGTTCACTTCATGAATGTAGGTATTTTTAAGCTAGTTTCTAGGTATTAAGTTTTAAATTGTAATGTGTTGTTATTTTGGTGTGCAATAAATTTGGTTCTATTCTATTCTTTCTGACAGCATTCCTGCAGCATTTCTGGTAGCACCGATGTTCGGCTTGGCGCAGAACATCACGGACGAGATATGTTGAGATTGGTTGAGGATTGGAGGTTCTAAGTGAATCCAGACATAGTAAGAAAGAAAGAAAGACAGAAAGAAATATTTATTTGGTGTTAAATCATTACACAATAATAAAATACATGAAACAAGATGATATAAACACTAAATTAAGCATGAGTTATAACACCAAAAAGGATACCACTCAGCATATGCCAATAGCAATTATATGCTAAGGCGCTGGTTTTCAGGCCACCCTAAGAGAGATACAAAGATAATCTAAACTAATAACACATCTTAACTAGACTAGCCAGCTTAACTTAATGATGGAGAAGAAGGAGAGATCGCTGGTCAATGATTTCAAATATAAGTGTTTTGAAAATTAGCTACAAATTTGGTTAAACTAAAATATGTAGATGACACAACATCATCATATATAGTACTTAGTATATATGGAGTGTCCGCTTATACATTAGCAATTTGTGAGTTGATTAGATATGGTTTAATATTGATAGTGACATCGAAGATGTTCTGTAAAGTATAAGGAAAGAATAGCTTACATCCAAACATACGGTACTTATAGATAGCTATTGCTTACTCAATTACGTGCGTCACATGTTGCACTTCCCATTAATCGATAAAGTTGAAATTTGGTGGTAATGTTTATTATGTGATGTAATTTAAATAGTATATTAATAACTAGCAACCCGCCCCGGCTTCGCACGGGTGCACTATTCAATGGATGTTATTATACATATAGACCTTCCTCTTCAATCACTCTATCTATTAAAAAAAACCGCATCAAAATCCGTTGCGTAGTTTTAAAGATTTAAGTATACATAGGGATATAGGGACAGAGAAAACGACTTTGTTTTATACTATGTAGTGATTTCCCTCACATAACTCCCACGGATCCGCCCGCGGCGTCTACGCCTCCCTTGATAGTGCATTTTATACTCTCTTTATGTACAGTTTATATGCACTTGCGCAAAACGCTCATTACGGACGCATTTGCTAACGAAGCCCCGCGCCCGCCGGCCCGCGGCCCGCGTCGCGCCCAAACCGGCGCGGGTTGTTCGCGCTGATCTTAGACCAGGAGCCTACTCTGGCTTTTCCCATTTATTAGTTTATTGACTATCAGTTAAATTTCGGAAAGGTTAGCAATCATGTTACAAATCTCAGGTCACTAAGTGACTTCCCGAGGAGAGCTGGACACCAATGTACTATAAATATTGCAATATGCTTCGAAATAAACGCACGTCCAATATTTATTCAATATTGTGTCATGAGTCACCATCCCTATTATAATCTAGGTACTTTCGACGCTCCCGTCACGCGTGGCTAGGGTGAATACAACATCAAAAGCTGTTTTTTTCTAACTTCCCGAAGATTCTCATATCTTTAAATAAAATAAATAATAAATAAATAAATATTAGAGGACAATCTTACACAAATCGAACTAGCCCCACAGTAAGCTCAAGAAGGCTTGTGTTATGGGTACTAGACGACGATATATTTAATAGATATAAATACTTAAATACATAGAAAACATCCAAGACTCAGAAACAAATATTCATGCTCATCACACAAATATTTGCCCTGACCGGGATTCGAACTCAGGACCGTCAGCTTCACAGGCAGGTGCACTACCCACTAGACTAAACCGGTCGTCAACATGTATGTATGTATGTAAGCACTTTATTGTACACAATAACAGGTTAAAACAATATACATGTCACATAAGATTAGAGTACAAAGGCGAACTTATCCCTATGAGGGATCTCTTAAAGCTAACCTTTGAGGGATTGAGTGTAGAGTGGGAGAATGAGATAGACAAACTTACACAGTGTACTAAAACTTTTCAATAAGGAAACTTATAGCTAAAACCAGAACTAAATAAATATATAACAACTATAACATATAATAAATACATATTATAAATATATACGTATTTAAATTAATATACATAAATAAATATATATAGTATTCAACCAAATCACAAGTCGTTGGAGAGCCATAAGTTAGTTTTATTGACTATACCACACACATTAGTTTATTGACTATAAATATTGCAATATGCTTCGAAATAAACGAACGTCCAATATTTATTCATTTTTTTTTTGAAATGCAATTTTTAATACGCATATTGACAAAATTGCACTGTGCATCCTCAAATGTTATAAAGGGTCGGCAACGCGTAAGTGATTCATTTGGAGTTGCAGGCGTCTATAGGCTGCGGTGGCCGCTTACCATCAGGTGGACCGTAAGCTTGTTTGCCAGCGGCGTTGTATATAAATTATTCCATGCCATTCGAACCAGTTTATAGAGACGATCAAATGTTCGTATGTGACCAACTACAATTAGAGCAAAAAAAAAGACGATAAAAAAGATATTGTGTTTATGTATGTACTTGCCATACAGTTTCTTTTTTATTGAAACATGATAATTCTGCTGGTAACTTTCAATTTACATTTGGCCAATAAACAAAAAACAACGTTTTAGCGAATCTCTACAGTCCCATATCTTTTTATGATTTTAATTAATTTGTCTAATTTACTATTTTATTGCGATAATTTGATGGTTTTCTCTCCATATAGCCACACTATGTTATAAATTGTAACATGAGTCACCATCCCTAATATAATTTAGGTACCTTCGACGCTCCCGTCATGCGTGGCTTGGGTGAATACAACATCAAAAGCTGTTTTTTTCTAACTTCCCGAAGATTCTCATATCTTTGAGTTCTTAGATAAACTTACAGGTTAAAAATGCTTTTTTCATTGGCCGATAAATTAAAAGGAATATTTCAGTATCACCAAAACGACATACATCCTAATAATATTATAAACGTGAAAGTTTGTGCGGATGGATGTACGTTCCGCTTAATCTCAAAAACTACTGAACGGATCTCTATGAAACTTTCCATTGTAGCTTAGACATCAGAATAGGACATAGGCTACCTTTTACTTGCGGGTAACACCGCAGGGCGCTGCTAGTACATAATAAGTCACCAATCGACTATCCATCCCAGTTTTTCCCGTTCGGCTCCCGGCGTCCAGCGTCTCAAAATGGCCGCGTACATAACGCTTTGTCTCAGGCGGTAATGACTCCCGGTAATGATCCCCCACTCCACTGCGCCCGCGTCGCCGCCGACTTGCTGACAGTCTGCGGGAGACAGTGGGATTTTAAGTAGGTATATGTACCTACTTTATCCTGGTAACTTAGTGATATATTTCATAATTAACAAGCATCAATCAGCCAACCATTACTTGCTCAGAAGTAGGGCATGCAATGACAGACGATTCTCAATCCCGGGATTGCTATCCGGTATTGAACCTCAATCCCGGAATTTCGGGATTCGGGGGGACTGAGAATACAAGTAAAGTGACAGTTTACCATCACATTGTAACTATCTGTGTTATATATAATTAAAAAAATGTTGGACAGAGAATAATAACAAATACTAACGAAATAATGATAAATGCTCAATTCTTGCCTTCTTATAAATTTTACGAATCCATAAGACTTTCATATTTTTCTATTAAAATTTAATGCAAAATCTTAAATACCGGTATTCCGATATTTCGGTATAGATCAGTTTCAATCCCGGTATTGAGATACCTTAAAAACCGGTCTGAGATCCCGTTATTTCGGGATCCCGGGATTCCGGTTTCCATGCCCTACTCAGCAGGTATGTCATCAGCATCATCATTTCAGCCGAAAGACGTCCACTGCTGAACATAGGCCTCCCCCAAGGCTCGCCATTTAGACCGGTCCTGTGCCGTTCGTTTCCACCGGATTCCCGCGACCTTCACCAGGTCATTTTGGTAGCCGGCAGGACAGCAAGCATGTGGTGTAGTGTTATTGGAGGTGAGTGAGTAGCCTGATCTCCCAACGATGCGGTGCGTAGAGAGTGAAGCACCTGCATTTGTCTCTGTACAACCAATTGTTATGGAGTCTCAAATGTACATACTACATCAGGCAGGCCGTACGCTTGTTTGCAATCATCGTAGTAACCAGTAGTCGCAGGCGCGGATACAGGGGGGGGGGGGGGCAACAGGGGCAATTGCCCCCCCCCTGAAGCCTGTGTCAGGGGAGGGCAATTGCCTATGTCCTGACGTAGGAAATGTGTTCTGTGAATAAAAACAGTTATCAAAAGTCAGTTTTATTTTCGGAAAGTTCGAAAGTGCCCCCCCCTGAACTAAATCCTGGATCCGCGCCTGAGTAGTCGTGATCGTCTCGTCTCGTTTACTGTAAAACGCCAGGCATTATACCAACCTGTAGCGCCTCCGGGAGACCGGCCCTTGCTAATGGTTTTTCATTTCCAGATGGAGTAGTTTCAAACAAATGATTCCGCTGACGCCGCGTCGAGTCATTCCCGTTTGCAATTATTTTAATTGATGCCATGTTTTGCTCTAGGTAAATACGCGTTATGTAGTAGTTTGTTATCTACATGAACTTAAGCACATTACTCTTATATTTACTGCTGTTAGGGATTCTTTGTGTTTGTAATGATTTTTAAGGCATGGTTTACGTTAACTTATCTATGTTATTTACAACATTATGTTATTTTTATTTTTCCTGTTATGACGATCATGATAACAATTCTTGTTATTTTGACATGTGTGCAATAATGTAATTCCTTATCGTGAAATAAATTATCTTAATCTATCTAAATCTATGAATTGGGCCATTCTACTTTAACAAGTACATAATTTTCAGACACTTTTTTTTAATGCAGATTTTAGGATACTTGGCCCTCACTTCATATTTTTGTATTGTTATTTAGAAAGAGGTTTAATTGCAATATCACTTACGATAGTTTTAATAATTAACGTACCACAGCTAATATCCATAAATTGAGTAACTCAGTGGTTCTTGGATGTCTCACCATTTGTATGAAAAAATGGTTTTTACCACTATGTTACCCAGCTTTTACAGCAATATATTAATAGTTAAGTACTTTTACTTATACATTTCTTTTGTTATGTTCAGGTACTATTTCTAAATACTGTTTTTGTACACTAATTCAATACATATCATAGTTTTTTTTATAATAGAAAACTGGTCATGAAAAAGTAGAATGACCCAATTACCATATCGCCTAGAGTTGCGCGGTATGGGTATGATGTGGAGGCACGAAAATCATTGTAAAATAGAAGGATATAAAAATAGAAGAGGTAGGCTAATGGATAATTAGGATAATGAAGAGGAAGAAGTGAGGGACGAAATGACAGGTAACGGAGAAGTGATGGTGATGACATTTTTCGTCGAGTCGTAGTAAATCGTCGAGTCTCTGAAGATTTTTGCTTTTTGGTTTGTTTCTTGCACTTTTGCAAGTTACTGTTTGGCCCTATGGTTGACTGGTAGAGAATGCCTAGAGGCATTAAGTCCACAATTTGTACTCATTTGTTTTGTGCAATAGTTTAAATAAATAAGTGCCCCAAGTAAATGCGGCAAGGCCAAGAAAATTATGACGATTATCTATTTTTTACAGTTTACAATTTTTCTATTGTGCCTTAAAGATAAAGATGACTGGTACTTAGGTACAGATTGTCCTTTGGAATAAAGTCTAAATTTGACTAAAAGATTTGTAGTAGTAGGTTAGGGTAGGTTAGGTATATACCTAACGACACAGAAGATAAACTAAATTATTAGGCTCTCATGAAGATTACAGGTTACTACTTATGAATTTGAAAACACTGAATAATACCCTCTTATATTTTGCCCCCAAATACATAACCAAATCACGCCCTAAGTCCCCCTACTGAGTGTTACATTATTCAGTTTTAAAACTCGCATTTGAATACGGAATAGTCCAAGTTATTCGCACAACTTGCAAGTCCCGAGTATTTGTCGTATCGAATTGGAAATGTATTTTTCCCCGCGCTCCCGCGGGAAATCAGCGCACTTGTGCATAAGTACAGTCGTCTGTTATTATAGTTACAACGCGAAATAATTTTATACAAATTGTGACGTCGTACCGAAAAGTAGATACTGGTTTTAGACTATTAGGTATAGATTTATTCCTAAACTCGAGGTTCGTAAGCTTCGAAGTTCGCTCAATAGTTTATCCTAAAAATTAAGAATGTTTTCAATTCTTTCAACTCAGAACCTGAAACCAAATTATAAGGTTACTCACGACGTTACGAATGAATATTATAATCCCTCCCAGACGCATTCGTCGACGGCGGCATCCTGATAATTTTATTCTATATTACAATATAGATGTTACTTTCTTTTTCTTTATCAGCATGTGCATGAGAGTGACTTGCAAAGCCAAACTTGGTTTTAAAGTTCCGGCAACACGAACAGTATAGGTCTCCACTTGAGTTATAAGTGTATCGCTTATACGCGTCATACTCGTGATCGGGTGCTGTTTGTGGAGTCCGGACTGTTCATGCTTGCTAGGACATAGTGACTACGTTAATACTAGTGTCTTTTTATAGCGGATTGACGAGAGACATCATCCTGTTGTGGATTCGTTTTTATTATCAATGACTTAGAGACCATATACATCGCTAACAATATTAAATTAATCTTAATTTTGACGCTCAGCGACCGTGTACATCTCTGGGATATTATATTAATTTCATTATTCTCCTTGTTTAATCTTGAGACATTATACATTTCTAACTTTACTGATGTTGTAATATTTGTAATAGATAACTTTGCAAGTTTATCTTCACTGTATGACATTAATTTTGTTATAATTGTAAACTCGAAATTATTATTCTTTCTTGAACTGTAAATTAATATTTTGACATGAAAAATGTTATTATAGTCAGACTTTCTTAAATTGTAAATTAATATTTTGACACGTAAAAGTGCCCTTGTGGACTATTTGCAGAATAAATGTTTGATTTTGATTTAAGATTTTTTTTATTTTCGGCAACACGAATAGTATATATAGCTCTTGAGTGTATCGGTAGGAGGGCTTGGGTCGAATTTTACGAAGATGGTGTTTAGTATCCAGAGTTTCGAGACGAGTGCGTTCAAAGTCATTGAGGCCCGTATTGACAGCACTTCGCCAGTCCGACCTCCGAGTAGCGAGCTCCTCACGACTCACAGGATATGCCGGTTGCAGACAGATGGCGTTTCAGGACTGTATAATTGGCTATTCAGAAGTTATAACTCAGCACAATAATTCAGGCTCAAGTTCATATACAGGGCGTCCCACGGCTATGCGACATGGAGGGAAAGACCTTAAATATTGTAGATAGAACATTTTACTGAGAAAAGACATTATTTGAATTTAAAAAACAATTTAAACTGCATTGCCAGATATATAAATAATTTTATGGTTGAAACGGGTATCGATATCGAACCTGTTACACGTGATAAATTGATAAATTTTGTATTAAAAATGTTAAAATTCATGGTCTTCCTTTTATTTCTGACACTATGTTACTTAGCAAAAAATAATCCTTATGATGAAGCCTTTCGATCGGTAGGATAAAGCTACAGGGCAATTATTTTTCTCGTGTAACGGGTTCGATTCCCGGTTCAACCATAAAATTATTTAATTATCTGTGAATGCAGTATTCACAGATAATTAAATAATTTTATGGTTGAACCGAAAAATTGAATGCAGTATTCACAGATAATTAAATAATTTTATGGTTGAACCGGGAATCGAACCCGTTACACGAGAAAAATAATTGCCCTGTAGCTTTATCCTACCGATCGAAAGGCTTCATCATAAGGATTATTTTTTGCTAAGTAACATAGTGTCAGAAATAAAAGGAAGACCATGAATTTTAACATTTTTAATACAAAATTTATCAATTTATCACGTGTAACAGGTTCGATACCCGTTTCAACCATAAAATTATTTTCACTTCTCATGCTCGAAAAGTGTGTCATATTAGACTTGTCAAGCGGGGCTAAAGTAGTACATTTAACCCCTAGGGAAAATATGAATACATATTTATGATTTACAAAACATATGAATTTGACCAATCAAAATACTTCACCTATTAAATCCACCAATCACAAAACACTAATTTAACTCTTAAAAAAATATTTGGTATTGGGTATTAACCAACCAGAATACAGCTTTACTCAAATCGACCAATCTGGAAACATAATTTATTTTTCTAAAGAGTCTAAAGATTAAGTTTGTAGTAATCCCTATTTCACAATAATTAAAAAAAGTGGTTAAATCGTTCGAGCAACATTTTGAAGCGCTCAATGGAAGGTCAGTTTAGCTTTTTTCGCGCGTGAATGTTGCGCGTGAACCGCTGTGTCTATGGTTTGTGTGTCAAAGGAGTATAGAAAAAAAAACATGCTGCAAAAGTATATATCTTCGCCGTGGAATTTATTGTTAATTTTGGGTGGGTTAACCTTTGTTTATTTATTTTCTCGCAATCGAAGTGAAAAGTAGAGTGTATAACTCTGGTCTAAAAGCCATATTACCCCTCGAACTATTTTCCCTCACTTCGTTCGGGAAAATAACTATCTCGTGGTAATATGGCTCATTTTAGACCCTTGTCATACAATCTACTATTATATATCTGGCAATGCAGTTTAAATTGCTTTTTAAATACAAATAATGTCTTCTTTCATTAAAATGTTCCATCTACAATATTCAAAGTACTTTCCCTCCATGTGGCATAGCCGTGGGATGCCCTGTATATTTAAAACGTTACAGTAACTACAAATGTGACGAAGTGTACGTAGCTGGTTGATAACTTGTTATAACATTGTATACTCAGCGGAATGTCGCGCGCGGAACCGAACGATTTACTTATCCAGAGTGAACACGTGCCTACGGCTCGGGATGGAATAACTTCTTCCACATATTTGGTGATAGGCAATATACTGCTGGCTGGTTTCATGTCCTATTCGTTTACCATTGAAGTTAGTCTCTGGAACAGTCTACCCGTTAAAATCAGGAAATCTGAATACCAAAATAGCGTTTAAAAACTCTCTAAGTGACTTTAACGTTTGTTAGCAGAACCGAATATTCCTAATTTTTCTTTTTCATATTCTCCTCTGTATATATCGAGTAACTCAGTGGTTCTCGGTTGTTTGAAAAAAATATTTTTATCACTGTGTTGCCCACCTTTTACAGTTAATATTTAAGTATTTTTACCCAAAAATTCCATTCATTAGGTTCAGGTACTATACGAAAACCTATTTTTGTTCACTAATTCAATACATGTCGTAAATTTTTTTGTAATAGAAAAATGGTCATGTAAAAGTAGAATGACCCATGTACATTTGTATTTTCGAAGTTGCTCCGCCCACAATTTCTCTGCTTTACCTTAAGGTTGACTGGTAGAAAATGCTTATGGCATTAAGTTCTCCTTTTGTACGATAAGTTTTACTTTTGTGCAATCAAGATTAAAGAAATAAATAATATAACATACCTAGTTAAACTAAGTGCTGCCCGATGACAAAGGTTATAATTTAAATGCTAAGTTGCGGACCACTACTTAGCATACAAATTATAATTAACCTATGCGATTTTCTGAATCTGAAGTAGGTACATATATAATTTGGCATATCAAATTACGAATGTTTCGGAAAAAGCTACGAGTGTGTATAATATTCTCCGGAAAGACAAAAGACAACGAATTCATGTTGAAAATTACAGTTTTCAGAAAACGTAATCCGCCTCGAAACCAAATAACTTGTCGTCAAAGCACTAGAGATAATTATGTAGCATCTAATATACAGGGGCTACAACTCTGATCAAGTCTTTCACATCACAATCTCTATTCAATAGATAGGAAAAACTTATTTATTTACAAACGGTAATAGTTAACTTAAATAATATCAAAACTAACTTAAACCTAAAACAGGCCCTTGGGGCATTGTACCGAGGATGCTGGCGGCATTTCCTCGCTGTATCGCAATGCTGATACGTTGTTCAAGGAAGTCGCCAGCTCTTTGGTCATCAGTTCATCAACCAAACGCTTTGCGATTTCAGTAAATAACTTGTGCGCGCGGGGACCCCATGGATCAAGAGTTTCAATACTTTCAATAGATTAAATGTACATAATATATTTCCTTTAGAAAAAAATAAAATAAAATGACCTTGTAGTGAAGATCATCAACGAGTGTATTCGGTTATTACATCCTATTAGAAGAACGTAAAAATAATAATAGAAAATAAATAATATCACAGGTAAAAAATAAAATGCGTCTCGATCGTTGGTCATGTCAAAGGACAAATCAGTATAATGTAAGGTCCCAGTGGTGAGCACTGGCGGGGTACTTGATATTTTCTATGTTAAATTAACAATAGAGACGAACAATCGCAATCAACTACTAGATATTAAGGTGAGGAACATTGGGAAGTTTACTAGGAAATAATGCTCAATGGGTCATTGTCAGATTTTGGTTCGCGTCTTTTCGGTGGACAAATCAAAAGTTAAGGACTACAAAGCTCAATTTTGGATTGGTCTAGTAGCCCGCATAAACAGTGTCTCCGTTACTATAAATCCATGTAATAAAAATATAGCTTAACATAGCCGTTAACTATTGACCACCGGAGGGACAACTTTTGTTTTTACAACTGACAATGACCCAAATATGGTCAAATGTCCACTCTGGGTCAGAATGACGATGGCAGTAGCTTACTTAAAATACGCCGAATTTTGGGATTAAGATGTTAAAGTGGACTCCGGGTTCCTGAAGAAACAAGAGGTAAAACGATAGGAGGATGAAGGTCAAATATCATTTCTCTGACCATGTGAATACAATTTTTAATATGTTTTCCGCGCTTACTTCGACGCGGGATCACGGGTGCGCAGAAATGAAATGAAATGAAATGAAATCATTTATTCTCCAATGAATATCAAAAAACTACCACCGGTTCATAAAATAAACCTCTGCCTCGAGAAGGATCGGCGTAAGAAACTCGGCGAGGTGTCATTTTTTCAAATCAATGTACAATGTATATAAAATAACGTATCATAATACTACAGAATTAAAATGCTATAATACAAAACATATATATTTATATTTTTAATATTTAGGACTAAATATTTCTGTGTTAGATTACTTGTGCGGGACGCTATTACTGCCAAACATCCATGATGTAATCGTTTATCTTATAATATGCTTTTGAAATAAGTGTTTGATTCACGACAGGTAAGTTCAGTAATGTGTCTTGGAATTTTATTGTAGAATTTTATACAATTTCCCAAGAACGAATTTTTCGCCTTCACTAGTCTGTAAAAAGTTATTTTGAATTTGCCAGTGTTTCTTGTAGTTAGTTATTAATTTATCAGTGTTCGTTGGGAAATTGTATAAATTTTTCCTAACATCCATGATTATTTCAAAAGCGCAAGTAAAAATGCAACTGAGATACAAAGCGACCAATAAAATAGACCTCTTGTTATGTAAAGCACATAGCGCCACCAACATTTTTCAATTCCTGCTCTCATTACGCCATGTAAACCGCGGACCAAAGCTCCACCGCAATTTTCATTTTAAATAACGACTCCAGCAGCTCCCTAACGACTTCCATTTCCAAAGGCTTTGATCCCCTCGTTACCGCCGGGAAAATGAGGGAAAATCACAGAAACAAAATAATATGGAAATGGTGAGAGCGACCCACTCCACTCACAATGCTGCTTTGTCAATATCCGGGGAATCATATTGTACAACTCGGGACAGGATAGAGTAAAACAGTCTTAAGCTGGACGCCTTTTCACTGTGTTTCCGCTCACGTCTGTCGTAAAGAATATAAGCGCAATACAAAAGAACTCATATTTATCACTGTTATTTAAATACCTGTAATCCTATTACAATTTTGTCATATTACACGTAGATAGAATAGAACAGACGAAATCAAAATCAAAATAAATCATTTTTTCTGCAAATAGGCCACAAGGGGACTTTTACATGTCAAAATATTAATTTACTATATAAGAAAGTCTGACTATAAGTAATAAGAATACATTTTTCATGTCAGAATATTAATTTACAGTTCAAGAAAGAATAATAATTTCGAGATTAAAAATATAACAAAATTAATGTCATACCGACAGTGAAAATAAACTTGCAAAGTCATCTATTACGAATATTACAACATCAGTAAAGTTAGAGATGTATAAGGTCTCAGTCTGATGTCTGATCAGTGATCAATCTCATTAACTATTAGGCACAACAATGTTCAAATGCTTGCCTAAGTCTACGTTGACTAATATTTATGACAGTTTTTGTCATGAAACTGAACATATTGAAGTATTTAACCAATTAAAGCAGTTTCCATATTATATGCCTACTTATTTAAACGAACAAGAAACTTTGATATATCGAATTATTAAATATACTTAGTGTCAAATTAGTGAAATTGTTATAACACCTTTTATTGGATTGTTTTGAACGAAGGAAAGCTTCATCGCTCAGCCTCAAACTTTAGCAGAGAAAACACTACATAAAATGAAATATTCGTCCATTACCAGTCTTTATGTTTGCTTGTAAGTATTATTTGTAAGGTATGAATAAGCCGCGCTACTAGAGAATGGATTCTAAAAAATAAAAATTGGCATGGTGAAAAGACATATGAATGATTAAGATGTCAGCTAGATGGTGCGAGAATGGCCGCAATTTTAAAATACAAGCTTTACTGGCACGACCGAGTACCTGAAAGGGTCCGAAAATTTGATAGAGTCGATTTTTCAATAGCCAGTTAAGTTATTCATCAGATAATATTATCGCTGTCACTTTCTAATGTTATATATCAAAAAAGGACAGAGCTAAGATTTATCTGACAGACGAAAAATCGGCCCTAAAACAATTATTACAAATTTAGATATACCTAAAGGAAAAATTTAAAAATTTAGGTACTGAGCAGGATATGAACCTGCGACCTCCCGGCACTCGCGGCCAGTCGCTCTAGCCAACTGAGCTATAGGTGCAACTGCCACCCGGCCCGAAATTCCCCAATCGTTCCTTTATTTCTAAATGTGTTTTCAAATTTTCCTTTATTTCTAAATTTTTAGTTTACATTAGAAGCGGTACTGCTTGATAAAAAATGCAATGCAATGCAATAGCAAATTAAAAAATACTTGTTTTAACTTTTAAATTTGGCAAAATATCTATTCAAAGATGGTCGGCCGCACGTGTAAGTGTATTGTCGCGGACACAATTGTGGCGTGTCCATCAACTGAGTGCCCCCCTCACGTCACCCGCACCCCCCGTGGGACCACAGCCCTGGCTTCTGGCATTGATTGATACAAACTATTGGAGGTTGAAGCGCCTCGTGTATTGGTAATCGTTGAATTGGACCCTTCGTAGCGTCCAGTAACGACGACGTAGAAGTAAATAAAAATAAATAAATAAATATTAGAGGACAATCTTACACAAATCGTACTAGCCCCACAGTAAGCTCAAGAAGGCTTGTGTTATGGGTACTAGACGACGATATATTTATTAGATATAAATACTTAAATACATAGAAAACATCCAAGACTCATAAACAAATATTCATGCTCATCACACAAATATTTGCCCTGACCGGGATTCCAACCCAGGACCGTCAGCTTCACAGGCAGGTGCACTACACACTAGGCTAAACCGGTCGTCAAGGTGTTTAGTAAACTACATTCTTGCAATGAATAAATTATTATGATTATGAAGCGTTTTGCCACTCCTAAACCCAAGATTTGACGTAGGCTTTCGTTTTACAAAAGCGACCTATTTGACCTCCCAATTCACGAATTCCTGTTCAGAGATCCGATCCCGAATGTCGGGTATTTCCGAAAATAACAAATTCCAGTCTAACTAAGCTATTTTATTTCATCTCATCATCATCATCATCAAAAAGAAATGTTAAATTTTTTGTTGATGTTGGGGTAGTGCAACAAAATCACTGGTTAGACAGAAATCTGTTATTTTCGGAATTACTCGACATTCGGAATTATACCATTCGGCTCCACTTTAGCGGCTTGAACGGCGATTTATATCTGTATGTTACAACTTTTGCTGTAAAAAACACATAATTTTAATGCACTCAATAAAAGGACTGTACCTAACAATACCTATGGTTTAACTTAATTATAATCCCACATATTTCTAGACACGTGTGCGCAGAGGAGCTTGAGCTTGCAGCTTGGCTTATTCAAATCGAAATGAAATAAAACGGCAATCCCGCGCAATCACTGGTTAATCATTCGGGGCTGAAGACGTGTCCCCCCCCCCCGGTAACCCGGTTAGGGACGCCACTCACGCACTTTTCCTACAAGGGGTGTAGGCTTTTTCACGCGTGAGTCTGCGGGACAAGCGCTAGGAAAACGGCGGAGAGAAGGGGACCAATAGAAAACTTGTGGGTATGTATTTAGCTTCTTACCCCCTTATTCATAAAAATTAACAAACCTCTGCTAACTAAAATGTATTTTGGCCCTTACCCACGAACACAAATATCAAAGTGACAGATGAAGACAAATGAATATTAACGCCATTTTAGGTTTGATGAACGTTTATGAATAAGGGGGTTCTAATGCAGATATGATAGAGAAATAATAAGTAAATAAAACAAATATATAAATATAAATATTTATGGACTATCTTACACTATGGACTATCTTACTCAGCGACGATATTTATATAAATAGATATTTACCCCCTTCATAAAACTTAACAAACCTCTGCTAACTAAAATTTTCTTTGTCCCATTTTCACAAACGAGAATCTCAAAGTGTCAAATAAGGACAAACGAACTTTAGGGGTTAGTTAACTAATATAGGTTTGGTAGATGTTTATGAATAAGGGGGTTAAATATATAGAAAACATCCAAGACTCAGGAACAAATATTTGTTTGATAAAAATAAATGTCCTGACCGGGATTAGAATTTCGAACTCGGGACCTCCAAATTCGTAGGCAGGGTCACTATAATTAAACTAACATAGGTTGGAGAGCTGGACGCTGTTTTCTTTTTATAATTATAATTTTTGTCTCTTTATTATATTTATTTTTAAGTTAGTTTTATTAAAGCTAGTGTAAGATCTTGTTTTATTATTGTTCTATGTGAAATAAAAGTATTATTAACGTGTTTAGGCCGTAGAAGTCTGTGTCTAAAAACGTTTTTGGCACAGGTTTTTATTGTCGACTGTTCCTACTTTTTTCCACAGTCATCAACCAGGTACTCGTTGAGATGGTTCCAAAAGGATGGACGTGTTTATCTTATGTAGTTTAAGTTAGGAGTTTTCGCTTTTACAAGTGATTGTGTCCTAACAGATAGACGAGATTGCCTTTTATATACCGCGTGATTTTCTGAAAAATATATTTATGAATACATAGGTTAATGTGGCCCAGCGTAGTTTTACTGGAGTAATGTTATCTTGCCACATGACACCACTTTTCTAGAAGCAAAACACAGGACGATAGAACAACAAGGTCGGTGTATTTACGCCATACACACCGCCCCGCTGACGCTCGTGTAAGACAACTCACCATCAATTCGGCTCAGGAGGAAATTATTTCTAGTTGGCTGACTCGCACCCATCACGCAATTTGGAGGGCAATTTGAAGGAAATTACCCGAACATTTCCAACGACCGACGGCGCCATTTTTAATAAAGAAATAGTGGATGAACAAATAGAGTTCCTACATCCCCAACATGTAAGAAAACTCCGACAATAAAAGACCACCCAAATGACAAGTAAAAATGATATAGGACATTAGGTCCAAAATTATAACATAAAAATATATAATTTGAGTGGATCCTGTCGAATTAGTTATCTAACTTAGCCAGCACTGACGGCGCCGAAAACTGACTCGTACTATTTAGACGCAATCAGTATTTCGTCAGAGTCAATTAGATAGATAGATAGATAGATATATTTATTTCCTTTATAAAATTACATCATGGTTTACATTTTTAAAACAAGATAAATTCACAAAAGGATCGTCAACAGGCATAATAATAATAATGAAAGAAAAATAATTGAAATCAAATAATGTCAAAGGTAAAAAACAATAGAAATGTCAAATTTGTATACACGGCTAGAATATCCTAGGCAATGTCATAAGTCAAATTTAAAATAATAGAAATAAAAACAATATAAACGCTCGATTCCAAATATGGTCAAATATCAATACAATGTCAAAATAATAAATAATATGGTAATGTCAAGAATTAAAAGAAATAAATAACAGAAATACAATTTAACAATAATCAACAATTTCATATTGGCTGTTCATTGTATTCCTTTATGGAATACAGTGATTTGAGCATTAAAAGTTCTTTTAGCCGGCGTTCAAATATGTCGTTGGAGGATTCGTTTTTAAGTGATAACCAGTTATCTCCAAGGATTGGATTTTCCTCACAGAAAACTGTTACAAAAAATAGTTATCTGCGAAGAATATAAAATCCTCGGAGATAACTAGTTATCTCCAAGGAAAAAAAATCTTCACAGTTCACCAGTTATCTAGCCACGGTTATCTGTAAGGAGTAAGGGGTAATTTATACGATGGCAGTCCCAGGTCAGCACTGACTCGGCAGTCGACTGACGTCAGTTACTGACCCTGTGTAAAATTTGCAATGAATAAATGATTATGATTATGAAGCGTTTTGCCGGTTGCCCTTAAGGAGTCGGGTCCACTTTGGCTCCTAAACCCAAGATTTGACGTAGGCTTTTGTTTTACAGAAGCGAGCTATTTGACCTCCCAATTCACGAATTCCTGTTCAGAGGGGAAACTAGAATTGATTAGAGTACCTCAGGACGTTTTTTATGTACGGGACGTATTTTAAATCACACATTTCTTGATTAAAAAGGATTCAATTACATAAGAACTACTTCATAAATACAATAAAAATAATCAATTGAAACTAGACCTAATAATAAAACGAAATAAAATTAAATACAGGTAAATTAAAAGTAAACTAAAATAAAAGTAGGCTAAAATTGATAATTGTCAGTATTATTTTGGTGTATTTCTGTAATAGTAAGTGTTTGAGTTACCATGTTCTGAGGGATTTAAATAAAAAAAAGAAAACAAACAAAATAAAATAGACACTTATAAAAAAAAAAATGCCCGAAGTCTTTGGTGCTCGGTAGGGTTCCCAGAAGGCTGGCCGCATTGCCACGCTGGATAGCTATGCTAATCCGCTGGGCGAAATAGTGGCCAGCCCTCTGGTCACCGGAAGCCTCTATAAGGCGCCTTGCAATGTCCTTATAGAGGCGACGAGCACTTGGACTCTATGGCCGCAGGGTCTCAACCAACTTTTTGTTAGTTAAGTTTTTTTTTTATACAAAGCCGGTGGCAAACAAGCGTACGGTCCACCTGATGGTAAGCGGCCACCGCAGCCTATAGACGCCCGCAACTCCAAAGGTGTCACGTGCGCGTTTTCGACCTTTTATAAGATTTGAGGATGCACTGTGTTGACAGCAGAAGGAACACATTTAGGTCCTTCGCTCTCAACACAGCTCGCTCGCTCTCAATACCGTACAAAGGGACATGTAATGCAGTTATCTAGCAGTTGAATTTTATACACGACATATAATATGACATGCTTGAAAGCGGTTATTGACGACCGGTTTAGCCTAGTGGGTAGTGCAGTGCACCTGCCTGTGAAGCTGACGGTCCTGGGTTCGAATCCCGGTCAGGGCAAATATTTGTGTGATGAGCATGAATATTTGTTTCTGAGTCTTGGATGTTTTCTATGTATTTAAGTATTTATATCTATTAAATATATCGTCGTCTAGTACCCATAACACAAGCCTTCTTGAGCTTACTGTGGGGCTAGTTCGATTTGTGTAAGATTGTCCTCTAATATTTATTTATTTATTTATATTTATATACGTGATCGATATATCAAGCATATCATATAACATGACACCCTCTTGCCAATGTCATGTGGAAAAGATGAAGCGTAGCGGCAGAAAACCAATTATATATCCACCTAAGTAATTGCAGATCAAACAAAATGGAAAATGGAACACGGGTTCCATGCGCGATCCAAGCGTTCGTAATACAATTGTAGATCAAAGGCCTTACAATACCTGAAGTAATGACGTCAGCGAGGGGGCTCGGCGGGGCTGTTGAATGCGATCTCTTCCAATCAGGAAACTGGCTGAGCGGCGTGTTTTGGTGCCATCTTGGATATCAACTTTGAGTGAGCTGTATTTTTACTACCGTCAACCGGGGTTACTTTCAAATTGAGGGGCGAATTTAAAAATCCAATTTTTATGTCGTGTTTTAGTTTTTATTTGCTTAACATGAGGTCAGTAAAATACCTTGGTAAATTTCCCAACGATTTACTAAACTGAATCAAACTAGAAATACTTGGTGATGATTGTATAAGTGTTCTAAATCTATCAAAGTGGCCCCATTTTTTCTTAAAGTCACCCCAGTTTACGGTACTCAATTATTTTAAATACACTGGAAAAATATTGACGCCACTTTACGGAATAGAAATACTCGTCTTTAGTTTGTTTTTGACGACCGCTTTAGCCTAGTTGGTACCCTGCCTTCGAAGCTAGAGGTCCCGGGTTCGAGTCCCGGTCAGGGCAATTTATTTGTGTGATGAACACAAATATTTGTTCCTGAGTTATGGATGTTTTCTATGTATTTAAGTATATTTTTATCTATATAAGTATGTATATGTTGTATATCGTCACTTAGTACCCATAGTACAAGCTTTGCTTAGTTTGGGACTAGGTTGATTTGTGTAAGATTGTCCATAAATATTTTTTATTTATTTATTTAATATCGCCTTGTATTGAAATAGGAGCGGAATGGGTCATTCTACTTTTTCATGACCAGTTTTCTATTACATAAAATATCTATGATATGTATTGAATTAGTGTACAAAAATAGGATTTCGAAATAGTACCTGAACCTAATAAAAGGAATTTGTAGTTAAAAATACTTAAATGTTAACATATTTCTGTAAAGGGTGGGTAACACAGTGGTAATAACCATTATTTCATACAAATGATGAGACATCCAAGGACCACTGAGTTACTCGATTTATGGATATTAGCTGTGGTTCGTTAATTACCAAAACTATCGGAAGTGATACTGCAATTAAACCTCTTTCTAAATAACAATGCAAAAATATGAAGTGAGGGCCAAGTATTCCTCCAAAATCTGCATTAAAAAAAGTTTGAAAATTACGTACATGAAAAAGTAGTATGGCCAGAATAATCGTTTGATCTAATTTATTTTGGTACATTTTTTAAAATTCATAACTAAAATCTATATTAATCTGTCATTACGTTACAATTAATCATAGTACATGTGTAATTATATGTAAGTACTATATAGAACGTAGAAAAATGTTTTTTTAAGTATACATGTAAATACAATATAGAACGTAGAATTTTTTTTTAGGTATTTAGAAAATAAGCCCGCCAATATCCATTGTTGTCCATCTTCATCATCGTTTTATATCAACAGTTCTTTGTAAAACTGCCTGTAGTATGTGTTTCAATAAAACAATCTTTTGAATAAGCTTTTTATTGTATTTCAATAAAATAATCTTTCAAATATAAATGTAGGCTCATAATATTTCCATTGAACGAGCCGGCAAGGAACTCGTCTTTCCGATATAATCGATGGCTCGCTAAAGAGGACCCAGAAAATTCCACACGATGTCTGGAAGAGTGTGCCCGGTTACGTGAAGTGTGCTCGAGCGCACTCCTCGCCACTTCTCGCCTCTCCTCGCCACTCCTCGCCACTCCTCGCTCCCCGGGCGTAGCAAATCGCCGCGCAAATCGAATAACGATGAAATTCACTTTCGGTTACTGATTTTATTGTGCACTGAGAAGGCGGTTGCTTCAGTTTTGTTTATTTTTCGTTTAGTCTGCGAGAACGGGCAGTAATTTGAGACCTGAGACTGCTACGAATACGTTACAGGATTATTGAAACGTGCAAAAATATGTATCGAATTGATCCTCTCATAAATATCTACCGAATCTTAGTTCTAATATACTACGTCGGTGGCGAACAAGCATTATAGAAGACAATAACAGCCACATGTAATCTGCCCACCCATTAATAGTTATTTGTGCAACAAGAGTGGTAGTTTTTAGACTTTAATAAGTGTATGTAATATACCTAAATTGAAGAATAAATGATTTCATTTCATTTGAGAGAGCAAAGTTGTTTTTTGTTGCAGGTGTTGATTTTGATTCCCGAACAAGCGAAAGATTCTAAAATTGAAAGATTCAAAGTTAGAATCTTGAGCGTAGGGAGGAAATCAATAGCACTAGATGTAAATAACTTTGCTCGCGTGTGACACATACCTACAACTTTCCACCTCAGCAGTATATTAAAGTTTAAAAATATCATAGGATTTTACGTACGTGTCTGGTAATTAATCTGGAATAAAACTTAATTCAGCATTTATCAAGGCACTGCTTGTTTCATTGACTCCTCAGCACAATGCTCAGGCGCACGACACGACACACACGACGTCGAAAATCGCGACGCGAGATCAGGCGCGGCAGAGTTGGGCTCATTTCAGTAGGCATCCAGCTCGCGTGTACACTAAAAACTAGACGCACTTTTGTTTAAATACAACGAACAACGCAGGTAAAAGTGCTCCAATACATAGAATTTGCGACCACCACAACAAATTCCTTTCTCACGTTGATCTATTTTCGTGCTCCCGCGCCTCATTCAAGGCTGCTGTTGTAAAACAATATAAACCTAATATATAATTTAAAAAGTACTTAACAAATAATTAACCAATAATAAAGCGTAATGCACTTCTCCTACACAACGAAAGCTAACTATGTATATTAGATTTTGTTCACTTCCTGATCTTTACTATGAACACTTCACCTTTCAATTATGCGGAAGGTGGCGTAATTTTAGTTCAAAATTTATTTGCATTTTGTAAGGTTTTAAATTTTAATGCTAAGTATGTTCTCAGTGAGATGTGTCTAGGGAAACATCTTAATCTATATTGTATTTTTATGTAAATGACACCTATTTTGTTTGCATGTTTCTGTTTTATCTCCGAATAAATAAATAAATAAATAAACCTTCATCAGTGATCACCAATATTTTGTAGTTATTTTAAACACTAATTAACATGCACTGCAGTGCAAGACGGAAGAAAATTACAATTGAAAACAATTTAATACCGCAATTTTCTGAAACTGCACTCGTAGCATAGTTTTACTAAATCAAAGATTTTTAAAAGTATGATTATGACTAGACGTGATAAACTTCCTGTTTTTTCTTCAACGATTTTTTTGCTTCTAAATATTTTATTGAAATGCTATTATATTTAACGTTACCAACAACTTTATGATAATTTTTACTTTTAGGTTAATTTACGAGTTTTCGAACATCTTCATATTTAGATTTAGCGCGTTTGGGTGTCTACTATAAAAATTTAAATTGAATGTCGAAGTCATGTCGAACAATGAATCGACCTATTTCTGGCACTCTCTTTTTTCGTAGCCAACTGAAAGGGACAGAATGAAGTCCAAATATTTCAAAATTGTACCTAATAGACCCTGAACTGTCAAATGGCCGTTCCTGCCGTACAAAATTAAAAACTTACTTTGTCTTACGGAGTGAGCAAGAACTCATTTTGCTCACTGATTTGTCGCAGCAAAATAGGCTTGTTCGCGCTAAAAAATTATACATGTCTTTCTTAAAGAATCTCATAATGTAGTAGAAAAACCTCGGTAGTGAACTCAATACACAACCGGAGGCTCTAGATTGGTTAATTTGCCAACATGGGACATGTTTTTTAGTACCTATATGCACCTTTATTTTGAATATATACCCATATTTGGCACTTGACTAGTAAGGAAGCAGTGAGGATTCATAGACACAGAGTCAACCTTATACTGCCCCGCGCGTCCTTTCCTTTCAAAGATTATTTTTGCTGAATGATACTTTTATAGAACCTATAAAGATTCCAAGCAATTTCTCACGAATGTACAACGTGTAACACAGTTGCCTAAACATTTCTGTTCCTTTGACAGTATTATACAAAAAAGTTAATCTTATTATGTCTATTGGATTGTGCGTCCATTTCACGCCCGCTTTTGTGAGTACAATAGGATTAGGATCGGACACATTGTGGTTGTTGACGTTATCAATACAAATACGGTCACACTCGAAATTGTAGCTATTCAGGACCAGCTTTATCTCAGAAGAACCAGTCAAAGTTTGATCCCCGAAACACACAGATTCAGATTCATTTATTTCAAGATAAAAATTACAATATAAATTTTAGTGTATGTCAAAAGTACAAGAATTTCTTTCATGCTCGTCTATACTGAATAATATGTAGTATGTTTGTATGTTATCACGAATCCAACAACATACAAATGGAATGATGGTAGTCGATGGCCAGGGGTACTAACCTGCGAATACTCCTAGTTCTTTCAAATCTGCGTGTCAAGATACTTGGAATGGGTGGAGAGACGTAGATAAAATCAAAAAAAAAACAGACATTTATTCTGCAAATAAGCCACAAGGGCACTTTTACATGTCAAAATATTAATTTACAATTTGAGAAAGTCTGACTATAATAAGTAATACATTTTTCATGTCAAAATATTAATTTACAGTTCAAGAAGGAATACTAATTTCGAGTTTACAATTATAACAAAGTTAATGTCATACAGTGAAGATAAACTTGCAAAGTTATCTATTACAAATATTACAACATCAGTAAAGTTAGAGATGTATAAGGTCTCAAGATTAAACAAGGAGTATAATGAAATTAATATAATATCCCAGAGATGTACATGGTCTCTGAGCGTCAAAATTAAGATTAATTTAATATTGTTAGAGATGTATATGGTCTCTAAGTCACTGATAATAAAAACGAATCCACAACAGGATGATGTCTCTCGTCAATCCCCTATAGAAACACTAGTATTAACGTAGCCACTATGTCCTAGCAAGCATGAACAGACCGGACTCCACAAACAGCACCCGATCACGATTATGACGCGTATCTCAGCTAGCAGATACTGAGATTTGTGAACATGACATATCAAAACAGTTAAACAGCTGTAAGCTGGAGTAGAATAACCATTAGAGGACAATGCGGCGCGTCGGGCGGGGCGGAGCGCGCTCGTCACTGCCGGGACGAACACGGCGGACACCGCGACCACAATACTCTTTACTTATTGATGTTTATTCTCGGATTACAACTGTGGCGGTTACACTTGAGATGCCATCTTTGTTAAGATATATATTGTTGTGATTTGCGAAGAATTTGACGATTTACACGTGGCTTTTGCAGTTCAATTCTTATTAAGCACTCGACGACGTAAGCGGAGAATCAAACGATTTTTTAATGGTCACTGACGTAATCTATACTAGAGGAAAAAAAATCAAAGAAAAACAAAAGATTTATTCTGCAAATAGGCCTCAAGGGCACTTTTACAAGTCAAAATCTATCTAGGTACATCAAATAAAAATAATACAATAATCAAAGTATCATTAATTAAATGTAGTGTTACATGTCAAAAATAAGACTAAGAAACTAATAACAATCGAGATTTGTTAGAGATGTATAAGGTCTCTAAGCGTCAAGATAAAAGGTAATAAAGTAAGTACACGAATTATAATAAAATATTTTGAGCTATATATCTATAACACGTCAATATGAAAATAATAAAATCTAATAAATAAATATCCTCAGAGATGTATAAGGTCTCTGAGCGTCAGTCTAAACGAAAACGCGTTAGGTTTTATTGCTTTTGCTATCGGTAAATATAGTTCATATCGTTCATGCGGTTCATGTTCCTCTTATTCGAACCAAGCGCTTTGCATCATGTTTTATAATACGCACTTCTAAGGTTTGGAATTCTCTGCCGGCGTTTGTGTTTCCGAGCTCATATAACCTAGACCTTTTTAAGGCACGAGTGAATAGGCACCTTCTGGGTGAGCTCGCTTCATCGTCGGCCTCATCTTTGCCCCCTGGCTAGATGCTGGCCAAGAGCGATCCCATTTTTAATAAAAAAATATATCGGAATATCCGTTCAAAAGTTACATCTATTCTCTAGTAATTTATAGGTCTTATGTTATCTTTATCTAGGTGAGGGCCCTTGAGGATGCACTTCGACCCAATAGGATCTTTTATACTTGGGTGGTTAATAGTTAACGGGTTATGTGCATGTAAAGTATGTTTTTAGTACATAGATTTATAGCAACGGAGACACTGTTTATGCGGGCTATGAGACCAATTCAAAATTAAGCTTTGTAGCCCTTAAATTTTGGTATGTCCACCGAAAAGACGCTAACCTAAATCTGACAATCACCCACCTACTCCAAGCTGCTGATGATGGAGCTCAGCGGGAGTACTCTGAACTACTTAGATTCAGGCTAAATTTAAAGGTACGTAAAGTAAATACGTATGGGATGGTATACGGTATGGGATGGCGCATCGTAACTGACGATTCTCGATATGATTTGAGACGTTAGTGCCGTTAATGAAGCATGAGTCTTCTGGTAGATAGATGTCGCTGTACGTCTCCCTTAAGGCGTTTGTATAAAGAATAGTTACGTTAGCAGCGGTACTGCTTAATACGAAGGAACGGTTGATGAATTTGGAACTGGGTAGCGATTGCACCTATAGCTCAGTTGGCTAGAGCGACTGGCCGCGAGTGCCGGGAGGTCGCAGGTTCGAATCCTGCTCGGTGCCTAAATTTTTCAATTTTTCCTTCATTCTAAATTAAAGTAAATACGTTAAATAAATTATATAAAGAGCTGGTTGAAAATAACAATACCACACCACTCAGCATATGCTAGTCCCACAATGCTGGCACGTCTGCGTCTGTCCCACACACGACAACAATTACCCATTCAACTATTTGTATGAATTCCCATTAGTCACGTACACCTTTCAACATATTCATAAGTACCTCATTTCAATAATATGTTATAATTCAACAATGAAAAACGGACATTATTCCTAACACGTAACGGTTCCAAATCGGTTTACCCACGTTACACCCGCATACACCCCACAAAGAGTTCAAATTTCACTATCAAATAAATAACAAGCGTGACATTCTCTAGCAACCTCGTATCTCACTCAAATACAATGCTAACGCGACTTTGCTGCTTTGCAAATAAATCTCAAAATTGAACATCGCGTAATTAGGTTGAATAAGTTAAAATATATGTGTTAATGGTGCTTGTCACTCCATATGTAAAGCTGCCAGCCCCGACGAGGGCACTCTTGACAGGTTTTGGCAAATGTCACTCGTCAAGTGAGACAGACATTGGGTTTCCCTATATGGGTAAAAGGGGTCGTGGATTTCAGCATGTAATATTTTTACGTAATTTCATACGACGGTGACAAACAAACTTACGGCACCGCTATGGAAGTCTGCTACTTTGGAAGAATCACAAGCGCGTTGCCCTTTATTGAGTTGAGGATTCGTAGTATTGACTTATACAGAACCTCTAGTATTAGTTTTTTTGAAACAAACTACTAAAATAATTTTCTTTTGCTGGTAAGCAATCTATTTATTACAAATAGAAATTGCATAAGTTTTTACAAACAATTTAAACAAAGAAATTAAAATAATAATAATAATAATAATAATAAGTCTTAGTCCCTTATGGTTCTGCCTAGCGCTGAATCCACTCAGCACTCTGCTGAAGGATTCAGCGCTAGGTTGTCAGCTCCGGAGAGGCGGTGAGGTCATTTCTCATCTGCTCTACATGGATGACCTTAAGCTATTTGCACCAAATAGACAAGACCTGTTGGAGCTACTGGAAACGACAGAAGCTTTCAGTAGCGCCATCAGAATAGAATTTGGTGTAGATAAGTGTGCGGTCATGCATGTACAGCGGGGGAAAGTTGTAAATTCGTCAAATTTACAGCTTTCTGAGACAATGTCCCTCAGATCTCTCTCCGAAGCAGAAACCTATAAATATCTTGGTATGTCACAGTCTTTGGGTATCGAGGGTGAGGGTGTAAAGCGGGCGGTGAAGGAGCGCTTCTTCTGTCGCCTGACAAAAGTTTTAATAGTCTTTTGTCGGGTGGCAACAAGGTGCGCGCCTTCAACGCCTGGGTGATGCCCTTACTCATATACTCCTTTGGCATACTAAGATGGACTCAGACTGAGCTGGATGCCTTGGACCGAAGGGTTCATGTACTGCTTACTGCGCACTGCATGCTACACCCACGCTCGTCTGTTATGAGACTGTACATCCTGCGGAAGTGTGGAGGTCGCGGCTTTTTAAATGCCAAAGACCTCCACAACCGTGAGGTGTGCAGTCTCAGGGATTATTTCCTAAGCAGCGAGTGTGGGATGCATCGGGACGTAGTAGCAGTAGACGCATCTTTCACCCCACTTTCCATGGCAAAGGAAAACTGGCGCAGACTTAAAGTATTGAGCACCGAGGACCGCAAGGCGGAATGGAAGAGTAAGGAGCTACACGGGCGATTCTACAGGGCCCTTACGGGACCTGACGTAGACCTGCTCGCGTCGGTGAACTGGCTACGCTACGGGGATCTCTTCGGGGAAACCGAAGGTTTTGTCTGTGCAATTGCGGACGAAGTTATCATGACGAACAACTACCGGAAATATATTCTGAAGGACGGTACGGTCGACATTTGTCGGGCATGCCGCCGTCCCGGAGAGTCACTCAGGCATATCATTTCCGGTTGTAGTCATCTTGCTAACGGCGAGTACTTGCACAGACATAACTTAGTAGCCAGGATCATTCACCAGCAACTTGCTCTTTTATTCGGTCTTGTGGACTTCGAAGTACCTTACTATAAGTACACACCTGCGCCTGTTCTCGAAAATGGTCGTGCCACGCTCTATTGGGATCGATCTGTCATTACGGACAGGACTATTGTAGCCAATAAGCCTGATATCGTACTGACAGATCGATCGAAGCGCCAGGCAGTGCTCGTTGACATCATCATCCCCCATGACGAGAACCTCGTGAAGGCTGAGAAGGACAAAGTCAGCAAGTACCTAGACTTGGCACACGAGGTAACCGCCATGTGGGATGTTGATTCAACGATCATTGTCCCGATAGTCGTCTCTGCGAACGGTCTTATAGCGAAGAGTCTCGACCAACACCTCAAGAGACTCTCGCTAGATAGCTGGGTCAAGGGTCAGATACAGAAGGCGGTACTCCTGGACACGGCGCGAATAGTCAGGAGGTTCCTCTCTCTGTCGCCCTAACCACCGGTAGCTTAGGCCCCGCCTCGCTGCCGGCGGCACCCTAGGTTAGGTTTTTATAATGATTTTATGTTTTGTAAATATTGTTTTATATTTTACTTTTTATAAAGATATTGTAAAAACCTAACTTAAGAGAAAAGATAAATAAAGAGAATAATAATAATAATAACGTTTATTCATGAAAGTTGCTTACAATGCTTCACACTATACTTCTGCCAAACCAGAATATGGTTTGTTGGCAGACGAGGCTCCAAGTTACAAAATATAGTAAGCTGTATACACTCATAATACATTTAACTTATATTATATACACACACACACCCGTGCTAACTACATACATGTTCAATGCCAAACTTAAAATAATTCACCTGTAAGAACTTATCTATTAAATTGAGTGTAAGTAGTGTAACGAAGTACATATAATATATGGTGTACGCGTTATTTTATGTTGGTTGAAAAACTAAAACTAACCTAAAATGAACCTAAATATACCTATCAAAAACCCTAATCTAACAAACGTTTATATTGTAGCATTTGAATTCTGTAGTATTATGATACTGTTATTTTATACACATTGTATATTGTTTTGAAGAAATGACACCTCGCCGAGTTTCTTACGCCGGTTCTTCTCGAGGCAGAGGTTTATTTTATGAACCGGTGGTAGTTTTTTGACATTCATAAGTGCATGTAACATGCCTAAATTGAAGAATAAATGATTTCATTTCATTTCATTTCAACCGCTGTTAGTAGAGTTAACGTTCCCAAAATGCTGGCCGCATTGTCACGTCGGATATAAAGTAATTATATGTTATTAAGTGAAAATAACAACTTACACTGTAAATGAGTAAATAATTCTCACCAAAACAAAATTGAATAATACTTTATTAAGCCACATTTATTATTGTCCAAAAAAAGGCGTCAAACTATCGAATAATGGCTTTTGTTGTGAAATTCGATAATTGCTTGACATATCTGATTGTTGCTGATGTTATCTCAAACAATAGACATAGAGAAAACAACCTTATACTGTACAAACTAACGACTATATTACCTTGTTAGATACGGCAGATGTTTGCGATGTAAAGTTTATTTGTGGTTCAGAGTTAGGGTGGAACAGGCAAACAAACGTTCGAGTTATCGCTCATCTACATAATAAACGAAGCCTTTTTATTTCGGGGCCCGTTTTGGGGGCGGGGCTACTATGGATGTGATTAGAATTGGAAACGCTAGGGTAATATTATGAGAAGGATTAGTTATTATGTAGTATTATTAATAATGCTATTGTTAATATTGCCTGCTGTGAGCATGGGGTAATATCCATATAAAACATGGACTAAATTAAAGTTTATTATTAATTAATTCAAAATCAAACATTTAATCAAAATCAAACATTTATTCTGCAAATAGGCCACGAGGGCAATTTTATATGTCAAATTATTAATTTACAATTTAAGAAAGTCTGACTATAAGAATACATTTTTCACATAATATTAATTTATAGTTCAAGAAAGAATAATAATATCGAGTTTACAATTATAACAAAATTAATGTCATACAGTGAAGATAAACTTGCAAAGTTATCTATTACAGATATTACAACATCAATAAAGTTAGAGATGTATAAGGTCTCAAGATTAAACAAGGAGTATAATGAAATTAATATAATATCCCAGAGATGTACATGGTCTCTGAGCGTCAAAATTAAGATTAATTTAATATTGTTAGAGATGTATATGGTCTCTAAGTCACTGGTAATAAAAACGAATCCACAACAGGATGATGTCTCTCGTCACACGGTCACACGTGTGTCTCGTGTCACACGGTAGTAAAATTATTCCCGCCTTGGGCTTAAACACTTAAATCCCTTGCTACGCTCAAGATTTAATATACCGCCCTCTCCGTAAATATATCATTTTGCTCCCTTGAGACGCAATCTACTACATATTTTATTAATAACTTTAGTGATAGCTACGGGGTTACGGAGTGTAGCGCGCTACGCGGCTCGTAGCGGCGCGTAGCTCGTGCTACGTACCGGCTTTGTTTTAGGGCGGGCAGTCTACGTCGCTTCGATAATTTCATCACTAAGTAACAAATAGCTACTTAAAATAAAGCTCGTATCGCAGCATCGTTTCAGTACTGAGATACGAGGTTTCGAAGAGTAATGAGAGATTTGATAGTGAGTTTTGGTTGTCAACCGACGATTTTAATGAGGGCTACCGTTTTTGTGCTCACCAGTTGGCGCCACTGCGCTCCAAGTCCAGCTTTAAAAAGTTTGTTATCGGTTATTATGAGCGTGAAAACAAAGTTTACGTTGAAATCGTATTTAATACATTCAAATCGTACTTTAAAAAAATCGAATATCCCGTGTCCATGCATCCTCAAATCTTATAAAGGGTCGGCAACGCGCACGTGACTCCTTTGGAGTTGTGGGCGTCTATAGGCTGCGGTGGCCGCTTACCATCAGATGGACCGTACGCTTGTTTGCCACCGGCATTGTATATAACAAAAATACAAAAAAACGCATATGATTTCAGTAACTAAGCAATTTAAAATTGACGTCGAAACTTGGTCCATGGGGTCCAGCGCGCACAAGTTGTTTACTGAAATCGCGAAGCGTCTGGTTGACGTAACAGCGGGGCTAGCACAACTGCCGTTGCGACGCGACGCGAGTAGAGAATAATCTACGCTCCTCTTTCTAATTCGTACAATTTGAGCGAGATAGGAATTGCCGAGTCGCGCGAGATACGACTTGGCAGCAAGTTGTACTAGCCTACCTGGTGAGGGAAGAGCTGGTGACTTCATCGCACGACGTATCAGCATTGCGATACAGCGAGGAAATTCCGCCAGCGTCCTCGGTACAATGCCCCAAGGCACTGTTTTAGGTTTAAGTTAGTTGTAATATTATTTCTCTTATTCTCAGTCGTGCACTCTTGTCAGAGTGGTCGTGGTTATGGGTTGCATTCTTCCGTATTAGTTGCAGGTTTTGCGAGCTTTCCACCTCTCTCTATTTGTAGCATTGCGTGCACACTCTGTTAGGGAACATTACTTAAGTTCATCATCATCATCATCATGATCATGTTGACGACCGGTTTAGCCTAGTGGCTAGTGCACCTGCCTGTGAAGCTGACGGTCCTGGGTTCGAATCCCGGTCAGGGCAAATATTTGTGTGATGAGCATGAATATTTGTTTCTGAGTCTTGGATGTTTTCTATGTATTTAAGTATTTATATCTATTAAATATATCGTCGTCTAGTACCCATAACACAAGCCTTCTTGAGCTTACTGTGGGGCTAGTTCGATTTGTGTAAGATTGTCCTCTAATATATATATATTTTTTTTATTATCATCATCATCATTTCAGCCGAAAGACGTCCACTGCTGAACATAGGCCTCCCCCAAGGCTCGCCATTTAGACCGGTCCTGTGCCGTTCGTTTCCACCGGATTCCCACGACCTTCACTAGGTCATTACTTAAGTTATTGTTATTTAACTATTATTATCGCCTGGAAATAAATAAATGTTTAAAATTAAAAAATGATTCTCGAACTTGAGTTCCAGTAGAAAACTTTCAAAAAAAACCACTGAATAAAGTAAATTCTTATTGTATATGACAATGACTTAATAAACTGGTTTACTATTGCTATTATATGTTGCTGGTAGTATTAGTAGTTTTTAGATTAGTAATAAGATTATTTTGATACTGTGTTTAATTGTTTAACTTAACAGTCGTAGCAGCTGATAAGGTCAAGTGAGTCGTTATAGCATTTAGGGACATATTTTTAAGACAACTTCAATTGTTAAATTGAAAGAAAAGAACTATAGACTATACTTATGTACTACTTATATATAAAATACCCCACCCGGCAGCTTGTGGCGTGGTGCCTAGGAGTTCTCTTTATTATTATGCGCAAAACGTGGCAGTAAAAAGAAAATATCAGATTCAGATTCATTTATTCACAATATAAGATTACAATATAAATTACATGTCAATTTACAAGAATCTCCATTGTGATCGTCAACAACATTAAATAAAACAAAATAAATTTAAAATCAATGAATAGCAGTTAAATAATACAATGAGTATGATAAAATTCACCTGAGAGGATCATGAAATACAACTCAATACAATGCAATAAAGTCAGAATTAAGATTAAAATTATATTTATGCTGTTATGTCAAAACATTCGCTTACAGAATACAAAGTATTTTTCAGTAGGAAGTTTCTCAGCCGACATCTGAATGTTGTTTCCGAGGTCTGTGCGTATTTCAGCGGGTAGACGTTCATAGTAAGTTGAACCAATGACACGCGGATTACTATACTTCATTCCTTCGCTGTGAAGTATATTGTCCATTTACTCCACTAGTTCAGTTTAGTTCAGTAGCTCAACAGATCCATCTACGATATAGATGGGTAATGATATCAGTCATTCATTCAATCATGGCATGTATGTCACTCTCGAAGCGAATGAGTAGGTAAACGATATGATTCATGAATTGGTCTGACTGAAGTATTGAAGTACAGTAGGTGCTCGATAATCCGGCGCTCGCCAATCCGGCACGCTCGGTAGCTCGGCACTTTGGGACTCAGGTAGCCCGCTCTATAATCCGGCATTTTCCACAGCTGAACGCCGAACTACTGAGCGGTTGGGTTGAATTGTTCGAGTAGTTTCTCTCGCTCGGCAGTCCGGGCCTAACCTTAAAAGTGAAGCCATACCATAACCATAATAAAATAGTCTTTTACTGTGGATCTATTTTACTTCCTATACAAATTCGATAATCCGGCAGTTCCGACAATCCGGCATAAAGGAAAAAAATCGGGTGCCGGATTATCGAGCGCCTACTGTATATGCATCCGAACTGAACTAGTGAATGAACGACTGACACGAAGTGAAGTTCTTTTCTAAAACAACAAACAGATGAACTTACTATAACATATTTAAACGATAACTGCTAAAAACAACCTTAATTTGCAAAGGTACAAAACCTTTTACCCATCCATTCACAGCGATCTACAATACTAATCAAAACATGAATGGGTTTTTAAGCAATATTATATCAATAATATCGATTACCAACGATAGCTATAACGACGAAAAATCCTTCTGTTTCACATTATCTTTTGTTTTCATACGCTCGTACAAAATGCTTGGCTGTAATCTATATGCACACAAGTCGAGTCAGCATCCGCGGATCGAGAGATTAATGAATGGTTCATTCATGCCGATCGATTACACTAATCAAAACACGAATGGGTTGTCTTTGTCTCAGCTCGCTTCCGATACGTCACCTAGGTATCGTACCTACAGTAGGTACAGCCAAGAAAATCCACTAATCGACTTTAATCCTATCACATTAAGATTCATGAGAGGTTTCGTGGCTAACTATAGATCAGTTGGTTGTTCAATACGTCGGCAGGAAGTATCGGATGCCTTCGATCTGTTGTGATCGATCATTATTGTTTGTTTTGCGTTCGGAAGTCCATTGTTGATGTAAGGAAAGAGTTTGCAAAAACAAAGGATGATAAAAACTGAACCCTGCAAAGTAGATAAAAAATGTGTTATTATTGTTAAGGGTTACGTTCTCGTTGGTGGATTCAATCAAAGATATTTGTTTCTGCCAGACTTATTGATAGAATTATTCGTCGTACCTACACCTGGTTTAATTTATTGTCTACTAGCTTTTCCCCGCGTTTTCGTCTGCGTAGAACTCATTCATCGCGATATAATTGAATGTTTTTTTAATTTTATCAGCCGCTTTCCTAGTCATCGCTTTTCCATACAAACTTCCACCCCCTTAAGGGATGATTTCCGGGATAAAATGTATTCTATATCCTTCTCCAGGACTCAAACTATCTCCATACCAAATTTTACTTAACTTAATAACAATCTTTTTAAAACAACACAGTATTGAATTTACATATACAGTTTGAGTATTTTTGAGTGTCGAACGCTCTACTTTTCACTCAACATATGTCAAATCATCATAGTTTTTTGACAAATCTCGTCAAAATCGGCCCCCAGGTAAAGAATCATTATAACGATACATACAAGAAGGCCGCGATATCTCACTCCCAACTGTAATCTTGAATGGATTATTGATCTTGTGATACCTTTGTAGGTAAACTATGACGTGAAGTGGTCTTTCAAAGGACAAGGCTCTCGAATCACATCATCACATAAACGTTCAGATAATAACGAATTGTTGAGCTGACAAAGTTCAAAGAATTTCTGCAAATCGACAGTGAAAAACGATGTGACACTCAATAGTCCTGATACTCTTCTACTCAATCCTATCTTCACTAATGTTTGACACAACAATTTTTTACAATAATTCATTTCGGCTGTTTTATTTTACTTATATATTTTTTCTTTTATTAAGAATTAAGGGGATGGATCGTATCGGGGACACCACGCTCCGCTCCAAAACACGCATAGCTGATGTAGGCGAAAAGACAGCTGGGCTCAAATGGGACTGGGCCGGTCACGTCTCACGTCTTTCGCATGCACCCGGACAGGTGGGCTAATATAGCTACCAAGTGAATGCCACAAGAGCGACGCAGACGAGGCCGGCCTCCCAGTAGCTCGATTCCACTCACACCTCAGATTCGGTTGAAACCGCTCAACCAATCTCACTGGAGCGCAAACTCTTAGAGTATTCCAGTGTTCTAAACCACACGCGTGGTCGTGCCGGAGGTTTTCCCCTTGATTTTCCCCAGGCTACTCTTCAACCGCGCACTCCTATCGCTTTATTGGGCCCGGCATATAAAACCGCAGTCAGGTTCAAAAAAAAAACAAGAGGCCGGCCTGAACGGAGATGGCGGGATGACTTAGACGCCTTTCTTGCTAAAGGAGGAGGCTGATGCGGGAGTCATGGCATTCATGGGGAGAGGCCTTTGCCCAGCAGTGGGACACCCATGTAGGCTAAGAAAAAATTCTGGAATCGCAAATTATTCACGATTGTTATAAAAATCGAATCGAGCCTAATGAGTTCTATACGACGATTTGTCCTGAACAGGTAAGTTTTATTCATCGTTTGGGAAATGATAAATATGGTAAAAAGTGTTCGCTCATATGAACCGCTAGAATACTCTGTACGTCTGTTCATGCTTGCTAGGACATAGTGACTACGTTAATACTAGTGTCTTTTTATGGGAGATTGACGAGAGACATCATCCTGTTGTGGATTCGTTTTTATTATCAGTGACAGAGACCATATACATTTCTAACAATATTAAATTAATTTTAATTTTGACGCTCACAGAGCATGTACATCTCTGGGATATTATATTAATTTCATTTTACTCCTTGTTTAATCTTGAAACCTTATACATCTCTAACTTTCCTGATGTTGTAATATTTGTAATAGATAACTTTGCAAGTTTATCTTCACTGTATGACATTAATTTCGTTATAATTGTAAACTCGAAATTATTATTCCTTCTTGAACTGTAAATTAATATTTTGACATGAAAAATGTATTACTTATTATAGTCAGACTTTCTTAAATTGTAAATTAATATTTTGACATGTAAAAGTGCCCTTGTGGCCAATTTGCAGAATAAATGTTTGATTTTGATTTAGATTTTTGACTGGTTAGAAGTTAATTTTTATGCAAGTTGCATTGAAATATTTGAAACAGAAAAAAATCAAGTGGATACAAACCGCACTACGGCTACAATCAACTGTTCCGTGCCGAAACCATTGATGTTATTCTTGTTGTCCCATTAAGTAATTTCCAATTGTGTCCAATTGTTGAATGAAAAATGCTCTAATTCAAATTAAAACCAGCAACGTTTGAGAAGTGCAAGTTGGGATGACTCCCTGATCTCGCCACAATGGCGGCTACCTGCAGCTGACCGCGCCGCATTGTGCCCTGAGCCTGACAGGTGTCATTCACGGGATTACCGACACAAAGGGCGTCGAGGGCTGGACAGTTGCCCGGGAATGATTGTGGCCGCAGAACTGTCCGCACTGCCGAATTGTTAGTAAGTTTATTAACATTGAGATTGAGATATTTACTGATAAAATTATAAGTAGTTTTACATGTCAATTATAAGTAATATTTACATGTCAATTATATAGTACATTATTGCCGTGGCCGGGAAGGAGTCAATTGCAGGCTGAGTATTTGTTTTAATACGAAGCCTGCAATTGCCATTCCGGCCGAGGCTAATATAGTGCTTTTCTCAAAAATGGGGGAAATGAGATGTAATTTGAATTAAGATTTCGGGTTAAAGACATTCATTACTCAAAAGAAATTTACATTTCACTTGATGAGATAAAGATTTGAGTAACATAACCTTAAAATGTCAAACACTTCATGCTTTCCCGTCGGTTTTTTTTTAACAGAATCGCATGTAAATAAATAAATAAATAATAAATAAATATTAGAGGACAATCTTACACAAATCGAACTAGCCCCACAGTAAGCTCAAGAAGGCTTGTGTTATGGGTACTAGACGACGATATATTTAATAGATATAAATACTTAAATACATAGAAAACATCCAAGACTCAGAAACAAATATTCATGCTCATCACACAAATATTTGCCCTGACCGGGATTCGAACCCAGGACCGTCAGCTTCACAGGCAGGTGCACTACCCACTAGGCTAAACCGGTCGTCCAATAATAATGAATATTACAACACTTTTAGTGGCAGGAGGCGCTTTTCTCTACATATGGGTATTGGCTACGAGCGTAGCGCTACGAAATCGTCGTCAGTGGAAGTGTTAGCGTTAATATTACTAATTAAATATCTACTTAAATGGTACATGCTTTCAGACCCGTCGTCTACCGGACCCTGGGATCCCCGGGATCATAACAAAAGATTTTTTTTTTTCGCCGGGAGACGATGGTTTAATGAAAACTTCTTAAAAAAAAAGAATGTACCCACTCGTAGGAGAATTACCTATGCTTCAGCTCGGGGTTCCTTTTTTATGAACCATGAAACCTTATTTCAATGCAATAAATGTCAAAAATACAAAAATGGATGTCAATGATTAGGTAATTTCTATGTCAAGAAATGGTCATTTTGCCACGTTTTTTGGGTTTTCATATTAAGGTACTACGTTATGTGGTGTGTATAGTTCTCTATAATTGCAATGTAGTTTTTTTAATGCATTGGAGATGATTTGCTTTTATTTTATTTCTCCATTATCTTATATTACGATCGAATACATTGTCATAATCCAATTCTCGCTCTCCCCAGATTGCGCTTCTGAGCCATCATGTAATAAAACTTCGATCCATTTCGATATTTGATTAACTGGCCCTTCGACGCCATTTGCAATAGCAATTACTGTCACCCCTTCATAAAACCAGATTAACAATACATCCAATTTAATTCTTACTACTTATAAAATAGGGTTGTTTATAAGTGCAGCGGGGTGCATGCTAGAGTTGTGGGTACAAACCGCGACCCGAAGCCCGCGGCTGAAAGTCGGTGGCATAATTTTTGAGATTCTTTTCTGGCGCGCGGCGCTGTGATTGGCGGAGGCGAGCGGGGCGCGGTCGCGGTGCGCGCTACTATTAGTTATGGATGGGTGCGCGGGCGAGGAATAGGGATGGGATTCATGTCGATGCTAAACTCAAACTCAAAATATTCTTTATTCAAATAGGCCTAGCAACAAGCACTTTTGAATCGTCAGTTATATATTACATAATTATTCAGAGCAATTTATTGATGCATATGAAATTTAAAAAAAGACATGAATTACTGTAATGTATGTCAAAAGAGAGTATAATAAATTCACAAAAAGATCGTCAATATGTAAAATAAAAACATAAATAATAGTATAATCTGGACAGTTTCTAGAATAAAATCTGAATGTCAAGTGGAAAATTTAATGTCAATATCTAACGTCAGCTATTGAGTGAGGAGATACTACGTACTAGTGGCTCTGTGAGTTGTAAACTAGCGTGCATTTTTTACGTTTTCAATCCGGCTCCGCCATTTTGAAATATATACAAAAACTAAATCGACAACAAAATTTGACGACCGCCTTAGCCTAGTTGGTAGTGACCCTGCCTACGAAGCTTGAGGTCCCGGGTTCGAATCCCGGTCAGGGCATTTATTTGTGTGATGAACACGAATATTTGTTCCTGAGTCTTGGATGTTTTCTATGTATTTAAGTATATGTTTATCTATATCAGTATGTATATCGTCGCCTAGTACCCATAGTACAAGCTTTGCTTAGTTTGGGACTAGGTCGATTTGTGTAAGATTGTCCACAAATATTTATTTATTTATTTATTTATTTATCGAAGTGCAGGGCTCGTTTTTCAGCTGCAACATAAAGTTTAATGTCATTTGTTTAGCTCGGTGGTTGGGCCATGGTGCTTCATCAAGAGTAATTTGTAGATTTTGTAGTAAAAGAAGTGGCCGAGTCACGTGAGAATCTGGAGAGTCCAATTTGAGAGAATTATATTCCACTGAAATAATAGGTTCTATATAAAATAAACCAAATGCGGGTAACCTCAAAGCCGGCGAAAAAAATAAACTATAGCAATCTTTTTGTAATTAGCCCTGTGCCTTTACCATGAGTTTGCATGACCGTACTCGCTAGCGACTGCGTAAACGATTTAGTATGCCGATTCCTAGTTCTATTGCGTAACCGCCAGAGGCGCTGTACTTTTGCCCATATAAATTTTTACGCAGTCGCTAGCGAGTACGGTCATGTAAACTCATGGTAAAGGCACCGATCGACTAGAAGAACTAATACCGAAATCATCCCAAATTAAAATTGGAAAATCGCCATAGGCGCTCAGACTATTAAAGTAATTGGAAGACTGTAAATGGCAGAATGAACAATGTCTAAAGCTAAGGCCCCTGGGATCCCAGGAACTGGCCAATTGACTGAGTGAAACGGAGGTCTCCGCTTCAGCTTCGACAAAAATGCTTTGGTATGTCCGGACGGCGGATTTCCGTTTGTTATCCTCTATAGGTCGCATTTCTCAACCAATGCTAGTGAAATTTTGTGAGCATGTTCGGTAATTATACAGAATGTAGTGACTTTATCGAAAAATAAAAAAAAAGTTTTTTTTTCAATGATTTCAATTAATCATATATTTCACATTTCTGCGGGCGGATTTCGGTTTGTTCTCCTCTACAAGTCGCATTTCTCAAACCAATTTTAGTGAAATTTTGTGAGCAGGTTCGGTAATTAAATAGATTTCTAGTCGAGTCACTTATTGGAAATTTTAAAATCATTTTTTTTTCAAAAAAGAATAAAAAACAACATCATTCGGGGAGTCTACAGCTCACAGATCCATTAGTTGTTTGCTGTATACAATATGGTCATAAATATAAGTAAGTGAGTTACAACGACAACCCATTTCGGACATAAGTAATTACAAATTGAATAATTTATTTATTTATTTATTTACGGAGATAACACAGAAACAATCATACAATGTGTGTAAGCAAATAGAAAATAGACAATAGATACAGATGCCTCCTTGGATATATCTCACTAAGAACACATGGTACATATATTCAAATGCGCGATGCGATAATTATTTGCTTAAGCTAAGTTAGTTAGGGTAGTAAGTAGGAACATAATATATTTCAGCGGAACTTTTACAAATATTTTGCTAAGAAATCAACAGGACAAGCTTTAACTACCTAAGACAACAGTATATATTAAAACTTTTAAAACACAGGACTACAGATACAATTTAGTGACAACAGACTTAAACTGGGAGCGGGAGTGCGAGAATAGATCGACTTCATTTAGAAATGTATTATGGTGACAGCATAGTCTGTATAATGGAGTACGCTTTCCAGCATTGGTGGTTAATAACTTAAACAATATTATCGCTTCTCGGCCTTTTGGCTAAGATCAAAGTGTAACTTAAACAATAATCGTACGAGACCGGGCGTGTGTGCGCACATCCCTACGCGTGTTTACTATTCTCGAGGTGTATAATGGGACCAGTGGCAGTTGGCAGTTACGTCTCAATCACACCACCTTACTCACCGCGCGAGTGAGACGGCGGCCAAACCACACGCGTGCGAGCGGGACAGCGTGCACGCATTCAAACACAATGTGCATTCGAACGAGGTAACCGTGATCTTTAGAAAATGAGTCTTATTGAGATAAAACAAGGTTGGGTTTAGCGTGTTAGGGGTTTTATAGGAATTACTTTCGCAATATTTAACATGTATGTTTTCTTTAGATATGAATGCAAATGGTAAGCGCGTTTTTTATAGATGTTTACATAGAGGGGCCGGGTAAATGCCGCCATCTTGTACCGTCAGCAGCGGCAGCTACACCCTTATTGCTGGGTGGTAAGGTCGATATTGACTGTGAGAAGGGTCCTCTGGCGAGTGTTTGTTGTGCGGGTTGGGGACTGCGAAAGGGTATCTGCCTGCGTGTAGTGGGCATTTAGCTAAACATCAGAGTTGTATGGTGTGATGGTGTCTCATTTCAGTGGAATCTGGTGCTTGTAGTGAGTAGTTACCAAACTAAGTATAATGTAAGAACCCTTTCGAATCGCTCCTGTCTCCCTCTATAGGGCAGGCTGCTCACTTACAACCTGTGAGAGCCAGCTTTGTTGAAGGTTTTTACAAAAGGAATCTTCAGAAAATGGAGTTACGTGGCTTGTTTTATCGCCATCGTCAAGCTTTATAATTAAAAAAAAACCGCATCAAAATCCGTTGCGTAGTTTTAAAGATTTAAGCATACATAGGGATATAGGGACAGAGAAAGCGACTTTGTTTTATACTATGTAGTGATGTTTAGAAACAACACTTCGATACTGTCACATATTCCACATAATACGTATATATCCCTCCTGCGATTCTTCGTTTACATAATATTACTAAAACTGGCGACCCGCCCCGGCTTCGCGCGGGTGCACTATTTAATAGATGTTATTATACATATAAACCATCCTCTTCAATCACTCTATCTATTAAAAAAAACCGCATCAAAATCCGTTGCGTAGTTTTAAAGATTTAAGCATACATAGGGACTTGGCACAGGGATAAATATGGTTTAAGTGTAATTAGCACGATAATACAGAGATCATAAAGATTTTTTGACAAATGACAATGGCCAGCAATAGAATATTTGAAACGATAATTTTTCGTTCCTAATCAACGCAACCCCGGTAAGCCGCCGGTAAGGTTAAGCAACGTCGGCCCAGGTCAGTTATTGGATAGGCGACCGCTTTGAGTAGTTATTAACTGAGCGCTCCTGTGCTTTGAAAGGCACGATAAGCCGTTGATCCCGGCTGCTGTCTATGATAGCAGTCGTTAAGCCAAGTTAGAGGCCTTCGGGCGGCTTGAGAACTTCTAACAGTCAAGTTGCCCACTGACAAGCCCAATTCCAATAAGGTCTGGTTTCCCCTCGGGTTGGAAAGTCAGATGGCAGTCGCTTCCGTAAAAACTAGTGCCTACGCCAAATCTTGGGATTAGGTAGCGAACCACGGGCATCCTTCAGGATGCAACTGTACTGGGATAACGCTAGGATGATGATGATGATGATGAATACTAAATGCGGACTACTGATTACTAAATGGGTAATTGATTGTGGTAATAAATCACAAAATGAGAAGGTAAATTCTCACCAAATTTGGTAACCGCGATCATTAAATGAGTAAATTGCTCACTAAATTTGATAATGGTAACAGATAAGCAAAAATATAAATTAGAAATCAGTAGTTATTTATTTGCATAGACACAATAGGTATAGGGATGTTACAATACATTTTGTTTCATGCATCTAGCCTGCATGCAAGCGTGCTAATACATACAATGTCAAAAGTTACAGTCCATTGTCATAAACACATAAAATGTCAAAAGTTACAGTCCATTGTCATAAACACATAAAATGTCAAAAGTTACAGTCCATTGTCACATGTCAAAAGAATAAAAATAATTCTTGCAAGCGTCCATAGGCTACGGTGACCGCTTGCCATAAGGCGGGCCGTACACTTGTTTGCCACCGACGTGGTATATAAAAAAAGATATAATACGAGTAAAATCCTCACCCTGCCCTCGCAGTACATTTATGATGTCGCTATTTGTCATTGAGAACATTGACACTTTCGCTCAGAAGAAAATAACTCGCACAAGGAAAGCGTCTACATGCCTCCTCACACACACCTGTCAACTGCCCAAGTCAGCCAAAATCATGTATCATGTAGAGCCTAAAGTCTTCAACATACTTAATAAATAATAAATAAATATTTTAGGACAATCTTACACAAATCAACCTAGTCCCAAACTAAGCAAAGCTTGTACTAAGTGACGATATACATACTTATATAGATAAATAGATACTTAAATACATAGAAAACATTCAAGACTCAGGAACAAATATTCGTGTTCATCACACAAATACATGCCCTGACCGGGATTCGAACCCGGGACCTCCAGCTTCGAAAGCAGGGTCACTACCAACTAGGCTAAAGCGGTCGTCAAACTTCCCGTAGAAGTAAATAATGCTGGCAGTATCTCCTTGTGTTTCAAAAAATTAAAATCGTGGCTCATTCTACTCCTTAAAGATTTCTACAACTAGCCGAATAATTATGTTTACTTCTTATAACGATAATGAATAATTTCTGTAATTTCAACTAACACTGTATAAAAAATTAATAATTGACATGTAATATATTTTTTTTCAGTGTCATTCATTATACAAAAATTTAATTCTGACATTTGTCATAAAAATTAGAATTACGATTTGAAACGGGATATTTACAATGTATATTTGTATTTTTGAGTTCCCGATATAATACATGGTAAATATCCCGTTCCAAATCGTAATTCTAATGTAAATGACCATGTAAGCTTGAAATCTTATATTGTCATAAAAATTACTTAAATTATTACAATTATTAAATTAATTAAAAACTTAAAATAAAAACATATATAAGTATCTAACTAAAAACCAAACATTAAAAATTAATATCAAAATTAGGTCCCCCCCGGGATGGTGCCCATTATGCAGGCAATATGTAATATTAATAAAATTATTAGTAAATGACTATGACTATAATAAAACTGTACGCTGGCAACCCAGCACATTTACAATTATTGGTTTTTCTATCACCCGCTACAAATGAGATTGCGTCCCGAGTGCCGCAAATGAACCGCCGCCCTCGCCTCACCCTCTATATAATTATTTCCTTCGCCAGGTGGTTTAAGTATTATCTGATTAAAGTAATGAATAATGTGGCATTCGTGTTGTGTAATATTGTTAAAATAGCGATACAAATCGTGCAATTATGATCTTGTTAGCGCCAAAGAAGGTCCCAGCGCGGACCTCATGGTTCTTTACTACGTTTATTATGATTAGTGTACCTACTTTATTACCTTTTATCTTGACGTTTAGAGACCTTATACATCTCTAACAAATCTCGATTGTTATTAGTGTCTTAGTCTTATTTTTGACATGTAACACTACATTTAATTAATGATACTTTGATTATTGTATTATTTTTATTTGATGTACCTAGATAGATTTTGACTTGTAAAAGTGCCCTTGAGGCCTATTTGCAGAATAAATGTTTTAATTTGGATTTTTTTAATTTTTTAATGTAGAACCGGGAAAACGCTACCTTTTCTCTGCCCAGTGGTTGAATAAAGGGTTCTTATCAGTTAAAAAATGCTTGTCTATTTAGGCCATTTTCTATATGAATTTAAGCCATAATTCCATGCCTTACATAGAACTAATAAAAATAAATAACATTAAATTAAAACGTATCTAGCCTAACCTAGGTAAGGCTACGTTGGTGGTTGAATATTTAGCGGGAATAATGTAACTCGTGAGCAGTACCTATATTTCATACTTACTGTTTGAAATATACGCGGGATTAAACCTTTTCAAACAAATAGTTTCACAACTGTGTGTGAAAAGCGTACTGATTTTCTGTATGTTTAGAACTGCCGGGTTCGGCCATCATCAACTGTTCTCAAGATTTGGTGTAAGTACTAGTTCTACATAAGTACAGCATTCTTTTGTAATGAGACCAGGGATCCCAGGGACCGGTCGACGACGGGTTTAGAAAACCATAGAAGGTTAGTGACTATCCCATACTCTTAATTAAAAATCAATTTCAATGCGTGGGTTGCCCTTGTTTATAACTATTCGAAATGTCAAATCGATAGCATACATAGTTCTTGTTTTATTTATGAACTAGCGACCCGCCCCGGCTTCGCACGGGTGCACTATTTAATGGATGTTATTATACATATAAACCTTCCTCTTCAATCACTCAATCTATTTAAAAAAACCGCATTAAAATCCGTTGCGTAGTTTTAAAGATTTAAGCATACATAGGGATATAGGGACAGAGAAAGCGACTTTGTTTTATACTATGTAGTGATTACGGAATCCTAAAAACGTTTTGGCGATAAACTGTACAAATAAAATTAAGCTTCATCAGTTACACAAAAAAGAGTCATAAACTCTCATGGGCATGCGCATAATCAGTTCTAAATCGGTAAAGAAGCTGCCGTCAGGCCGGCGGCTATCAAAATCAAACATTTATTCTGCAAATAGGCCACAAGGGCACTTTTACATGTCAAAATATTAATTTACAATTTAAGAAAGTCCGACTTTAATAAGTAATACATTTGTCATGTCAAAATATTAATTTACAGTTCAAGAAGGAATAATAATTTCGAGTTTACAATTATAACAAAATTAATGTCATACAGTGAAGATAAACTTGCAAAGTTATCTATTACAAGTATTACAACATTAGTAAAGTTAGAGATGTATAAGGTCTCAAAATTAAACAAGGAGTATAATGAAATTAATATAATATCCCAGAGATGTAATGGTCTCTGAGCGTCAAAATTAAAATTAATTTAATATTGTTAGAGATGTATATGGTCTTTAAGTCACTGATAATAAAAACGAATCCACAACAGGATGATGTCTCTCGTCAATCCCCTATAAAAAGACACTAGTATTAACGTAGTCACTATGTCCTAGCAAGCATGAACATACCGTATATACTTTGAGAATCTTAACTACGATATTAACTAATAACCAGATAGAGTCCGGCCACGCTAACTCTGCAAGGAATGATTTGACAACACTGTGCGTTATGCGTCATATTGTATGAAAATGTGTCGTTTGAGGTAGTGTTGCCAAATTATTTCAATGCTAAGTTAGTGGTCAGACTCTAAGGACTAACCAATTTAAGGCCTATGACCCGCATGTATCATGCGGCTACACGCTACGGTGTAGCGCGTGTAGCGTTGTTAGGCCTGGATTGACAAAAAGCAAAGAAAAACACATATAGATGTTACATTTTCCCATCATTTGCGGTTTTGACGACCGCTTTAGCCTTGTTGGTAATGACCCTGCCTTCGAAGCTGGAGGTCCCGGGTTCGAATCCCGGTCAGGGCATTTATTTGTGTGATGAACACGAATATTTGTTCCTGAGTCTTGGATGTTTTCTATGTATTTAAGTATATATTTATCTATATAAGTATGTATATCGTCACTTGGTACCCATAGTACAAGCATTGCTTAGTTTGGGACCAGGTTGATTTGTGTAAGATTGTCCACAAATATTTATCAGTGAGCTACGAAAATGAAATTCGACATAAAGTTTGAACCATAGTTGGAGTGGTTGATTCCTAGTTGGCGGGCAATCAGACGTGCCCCGGGCGAGTGTGTTGCCCGTCGCCGTCGCACGACTGTCGCAACTTGCGACACGGCACAGTTAATATGTCCAGTACAATGCGCGCTAGAAAACGCTTGAAAGTGACAAGATTTTATTCCTGAAGGCCGAAAAGTTGAAACTGTCTAGTTTCACATCCGTCAAACTAGAACATCCACTACATATATGCAAGATTGGATACCGTAAACATATACGTTTATATTTCGCCACAACGCGATTTTGTAAATGTTGTTTCCCCTGGACTCACCACACTACTCCCCTTTAGAATTAAATACATACATGAATCGGAAACTCACATTAGTAGGCCTCGGACGAACTGGGGCCTATACCACAAAACTTTACAAGCGTACAATTTGACGAAATTGTCAACATTGTTTATAATTTTTTTTTACAATTTTGTCAAAATTGGATTGAAATCATTTATTTCGTGTAACATTGACACATAGAAATTATATACATAATGCAGCTAGATATTAAGTGCACACATAGTGCACAAATGCAAATGTAGACTTGTAAAGTTTTGTGGTATAGGGGCCTGGTCCAGGTACCTAAGCAGTGTGAATCACCCCAGGTCGGTTTAGGGTGAATATTCAGCGTTTTTTTTGTCATTGTCGCCTCATTAAATATTGTCAAAGGATAGACGTAGTTCAATATCGGTTCTGAGTCTTATTTGATTAATATTCTCGCAGGCTGTCCTAACTTTGCGTAGTTAATCGTAAGTCGAGCGTTCGGAGAAACACCTTTAACTCTTTCACGTTGTAACTTCTTGGGTATTTTCGTTCTTTGTACAAATTATATAATGGGCAAAGACGGAAGGCCAAGGCGTTTTTTAGCGCAGTTAACGTACTGTGCGCACATATTGTGCAAACGCGACGCGACGCGACAGCTAGCAGCGTCCCACTCATTAGCAACTTGTCCAAACTCGTTATAAGTTGATCTTCGCCCCGCCACCCCCCGCGCGCCCCGCCGCCCCCCGCCGCGCCCCGCGATTGACTCGCTCGTTACTGTGTAAAAACTAATTCGGTGATACAATGCCAGGGTTGGCACTCGAGGAAATGAGGGGAAAATATCGCTAAATTAATCAGAGACACAATCAATACCTAGTCAAGAATAATACATCTGAAACCCAATATATACTTATTGGTTCTTCGTCTTGTCAGACCGACTTGTCAAAAATCGCTATATTTTTGATTAGGTCCCATATTACGGACGGTGGAGGAAATGCCACGATCGGCAACTTGGAAAAGATTTGGGGGAGGCCTATGCGAAAGCAAAACAAACTTACACACGGATTTCTGTAGAATTGAATAAACATAAAAAATATAATAGTAATAAAAAAACGGTTACCTATAAATGTATACCAATAAGTGTACTAGTAGTAGTAGTAACAACTTTGTTGCACAAATCAAGTACATAGTCTAAAACAACCTTAATAATAGATATTTGTACAAAGGCGAACTTATCCCTTTAAGGGATCTCTTCCAATACCTTTGAGAAACTGAGAGGACATATTATATGGCATACATACTGACAACATGTACAAGTGGGAACATTGTATGACTAAAAGTACAAAAGTTTTCCGATAAATAGTAAAATAGATAGAGATATAACAAAATGGATATATTAGACATATAATAAATAAATACGTATAATAGTTGTAAGATTGTTAATAAAGGCTTATTATGCAGATGGGTTGGTGGAACTGGAACAGGGTGGGTACTTTTAGCTATTTATGATTTAAATAAACTAACGATTACTGACCGGTCAACGTTAAATATGGTGCCGGCAGACATCGCATAGAAACTTGTCAATATTTCAATACAATCAGATTTTAGGATTACCACTTACGATTACATAGGGTTTGGTGCAATTGTGTTATGTTGTTTGTGACTTTAGTGTTTTTTGTCTTTCGTGGCTTCTCGTGGTCTCAAAGGAAGACCAGCGCTAGCCAATGGCTAGCACTATGCTGATTTGGGGCCATTTCGTGGCTATTTTCTGTATTTTGGTGTTATGTTAATTTGTACTGTCTGTGCCACGAATAAATGTTTTTTCTTTCTTTCTTTCAATCTCAACACGCTACATCTTCGGGAGATCTAGTGACCTTATTCTCCACCAGGAACAACACCATATACCTAAAGAACAAGTAGTGGTGTTATTATGGCTGCGGTCTTCTGTACCCTACCAGTTGGGCTGCTCCAAATATGACCGAGATGGCGTCTGCTGAGACTGAGATGTCTGTGCCACGAATAAATGTTTTTTCTTTTCTTTCTTTTCTTTTCAATCCGCCCTAAGTTGGCAACCCTGCCAGTAGCCGCGGGCTGTGTGCCGGCGTGCGTGAGATCGTGCCGTTCGACCGCGCCGCCCCGCGCGCCGCGCCGCACCACGCCCCGCGCGACAAATTATTTTATATCCTAATGTATTGCGTTAACTGCGAATGACAGATACAGGGTGACCGTGACAAAATAATAATACCTGATCGATGACTGGCGATCAGTCTAAATTATACCTAACTTAGCGACCCGCCCCGGCTTCGCACGGGTGCACTATTTAATGGATGTTATTATATATAAACCTTCCTCTTCAATCACTCTATCTATTAAAAAAAAAAACGCATCAAAATCCGTTGCGTAGTTTTAAAGATTTAAGCATACATAGGGATATAGGGACAGAGAACGCGACTTTGTTTTATACTATGTAGTGATATATAGACGCCTAAACTGCTGAAACCCTCGCTCTCTCTCTCTCTCTAACTCCATAGAATGTTCCATTTGCTGTTGCTCGTTAATGAGAGCACATGCAGGGGCTTAGGCCCATAAAAGTCACTTTCTTGAAATGTGCAATTTCTCTAAAGGTACACTCACTTGTTTAGAAGAATCACTTTCCCGGAAGGTACAATGTCTCAAAAAGTGCGCTTCCCAATTGGTACACTTTCTCACATAGAGCACATTCTCAGGTGGTATATTATCTTATAGAATAAAATAGAAAGGAATATTTCTTTATTTTGCGACAACAACTTAATAAATTGCATTACAAAAGGCATCTAAAAGATATACAGTGTTGTCTTAAAGAAGGATTCCATTCAGCATGTGTCGAGGCACAGGGCGCAACGACGCTGATTTTCAGTGGATTCCAAAAATAGAAGGCGCACTTTCCCAAAAATGTACTTTCTCAGAAGGTGCACTTCCCCAAAAGGTGGAGTTTCCCTAACTTTCTCAAACGGTACATTTTCTCAGATGTCCACTTATGCAATCCGCCTTTTCATATTCGTCATCTGAATTAGGAAACGAGGTAGCCAACTAGATATAACGAAAGGATTTTTTGGAATACACATAGCCGTGTGGGGTCCTCAAAAATGATATAGTAGTTACCAAAACTTTTATAGGTACATAAGATACTATCCACGTTATTATTTCTTACTTAGCATCAGTTTAACTTGTACTGAACGTGAAATACTAAAAGCAGTATAAAAATAACGTATGCATACGATATTAAATAATAGCCTAATTCCCTAAGGTTTTTTCACTATTGTGAGAAAATGTACATTCTGGGAAAGTGTGTTTTGAGAAAATGTACTTACATTATGGGAAAGTTTGTATTTTAGATATTTCGCTCTGTTTGATGTATCAGATTTGATAGAGGAAGTTGTACACAGACGGTTTTTTATACAACGCCGGTGGCAAACAAGCGTACGGTCCACCTGATGGTAAGCGGCCACTGCAGCCTATAGACGCCCGCAACTCCAAAGGAGTCACGTGCGCGTTGCCGACCCTTTATAAGATTTGAGGATGCACTGTGTTGACAGCAGAAGGAACACATTTAGGTCCCTCTCTCTCAACACAGTGCAACAGTGCTCTGGCAACCTTGCTTACCTCCAGGAACACAACACTACATACTTGTATAGTAGATAATGTTATTATGGCTGTGGTCTTCTGCAAGGCGGAGGTACTTCTACAGATGGGCTGCTCCAAATTCGAGCAAGATGATATTTTGCTGTGCCCTACCTCTCCTAAAAAGGGTTTGGGGTAAAGCGTCGTATGAAGACCCAGGATCGAATAATAACACCGATGATCGATTGCGTAGCGTTGGTTGTAACATGGTCATTTACATTAGAATTACGATTTGAAACGGGATATTTACCATGCATATTTGTATTTGTGAGTTCCCGATATTTCGGCACTGTTGCAAGCGCCATTATCAAGGATTAACTGACGTGCTGCGAGTTTTAGTTGTGGTCTACCCACACACCATAGCGATCTACCCTCTTCCTGGTTCGCTTTTTTCGCACATTGTCACCGTCACTACCACCGTCCGCCTTGTCACTTGAAACTCGATTACGGTCACGCTCACGACACACCACACTCACAGTATCAAAACGCGAGTTCTTTCCGGAAACTGTCTCTTATCGATACAAATAACCAACAATAATAATTTTGACGACGGTTTAGCCTAGTGGGTAGTGCACCTGCCTGTGAAGCTGACGGTCCTGGGTTCGAATCCCGGTCAGGGCAAATATTTGTGTGATGAGCATGAATATTTGTTTCTGAGTCTTGGATGTTTTCTATGTATTTAGGTATTTATATCTATTAAATATATCGTCGTCTAGTACCCATAACACAAGCCTTCTTGAGCTTACTGTGGGGCTAGTTCGATTTGAGTAAGACTGTCCTCTAATATTCATTATTATTATTTTTTTTTTTTAATATACATGGTAAATATCCCGTTTCAAATCGTAATTCTCTGCTATCATTTCCAGGATGCTATTTGTGTGTCTGCCTTTAACTAGATAATTCTTCCTTGCTGAAGAAATCATTAGACAATCCTCTCGATGTGATTGACGCTTCGATCACCCTGTCTACAGATTGCCGCTATCTCCGGCGTGGTGCGGGGGTGCGGGGGTGAAGGGGTGAGGGGGTGAGGGGGTGAGGGGTGACATCCCGCTCGTTAATCCGTAATGAGCGGGCTCCCTTGTTAACCGAACTGTCACGACTAATCCGTGCTGTTTACCGCCGGGCGGATTTTAATCATTTGTCATAACACCGAGCTATAACGATATAACGATATTATATTCAGGCACACACACGAGCACCCCCACAACACACATACACACACACACACACACATATACACACACACACACACACACAAATAAACACATACATGCATGTTGTATTCTACCTAAGATTAACATTTACCTGCTTTGTACAAATGAATGTTGTAACTATTATAATGCCTGTATCTAGGAAGGAACTGGCTTTTTAGACACAGGGAAACCTACTTCGAAAGCCGGGGCTTCAACTATTATGTACCTATGTTTATAGTTGCAATAAAGAATTATTATTATTATATTATTATTATTGTTTTTGTAAAATGTAATCCAAACTTATACACTACAGTTGCCAACACACGAAGGCTCCCCACAAGATCACAGTACGTGAATATGTTACGACACAAAAAATGCAACACTGCTGTTGTAAGGAAGAGCATACTGGGAATGGCAACACAAATATATAATAAAATTCTAACCAACATAAAGGACTTGCCAGTTGGATTATTTAAGAAAAAGTTGACTCTATTTTTAACTGACAAATGTTACTACAATATTCCACAATTTTTAAACGACATATATATGTAATTTAAATTGATTGAAATTGTTATACTCACATTTAGTTTTGACATTAATATTAAAACTATTGACATTATTTTATATTTCTATGCTGACGTTATTTTAAAATCATTTTTATTTCATTATCTGTGCATGAAAAAGGAAATATAATTGACAAAAAAAAACCGAAATATTTGTACGCCAGCCGGCAACACATAGTGTTCGCAACATGCTTTAGTCTTAAGATCTTTACATGTACCTATGTTAAGCAAATAAATGAATTCTGATTCTGATTCTGATACCGAATACCACAGTAGTAGGTAGGGTCGGTAGGCCAGTTACGCGGCCTGCGTCAGTTTGCGGCCGTCTGAAGAACGATATTTTCAATTAAAGATGTTTACATTTATACATGCCCTGAAGAAATAATAATAATAAGAGATCCCCGAAACGTAGCCAGTTCACCGACGCGAGTAGGTCTACGTAGGGCCCTGTGAGGGCCCTGTAGAACCGCCCGTGTAGCTCCTTACTCTTCCATATCGCCTTGCGTCCCTCGGTGCTCCATACTTTAAGTCTGCGCCAGTTCTCCTTTGCCATGGAAAGCGGGGTGAAAGATGCGTCTACTGCTACTACGTCCCGATGCATCCCACACTCGCTGTTAAGGAAATAATCCCTGAGACTGGACACCTCACGGTTGTGGAGGTCTTTGGCATAATAATAATAATATTCTTTATTGCACCACTAATACAGGAGTACATTTATAGATTCGGTAACATTAATAATGGTAACAACAGGCGGTCTTATCGCTTTAAGCGATCGAAATAGTTAGTTGTATGCGTTTAAATAAGTAGCTATTAAATGGGAATACATTAAAAAAGCGAGAAAATATCATTTAAGTTCATCAACCGATCCAAGTGGCCGCAAACTGGCGCATCAAATTAACAGGCCGTTAAACCCACTTACCGACCCTACATACTTACATATCATAGTCTTCTAGTATCCATACGATAACACAAACCTTTACATTTGAGCCTACTATATCTTTTTTTTATAAGTTTAGAAATGTGGTAAACACAGAAGCAGTGGTCGTAAACATACACACACACACACACACACACACACATTTAATTTGATTATTCGAACGAAAGATCAGAACAAGTGACAGTAAGGGTCGGTTGCACCAACATACGATCACAGGCTGGTCATCGTCAAATATGGCGCCGGCAGCTGTCACCCCATAGAAACTTGTCAAACTTTCCATACAATCAGATTTTAACGAACACCGCTTACGATTTCAGATGGTTTGGTAGAACCCACCCTAATACAGAACTAAGTATCTGTCAAAAATGTCAGTTCTGTTACTAGTTTTTGTTGCCGACTGTCTCTTTTTTCCACAGAATCAGAATCAGAATCTTTATTTGTGAAACTAGGTGGTACAGAGTTTGGTCTTACATAAATACATGGATCTCTATGTTTTGCCGGTTGGCATACAAATATTCAAGGTCAAACAATAACGTCTGTCTTTGAAAAGTAACAAAATAATTATTAAAACACGAGTGCAATGTCAAACGAATTATAAACAAAATAGAAAATAATCATAAAACATAACTATATAATGTACTTTAAAATGTCAATTATATTAAAAAATAAATAAAATAGAATTACAGATCCGTGTCATTAATAAAATCTTGAGTAGAATAGTAACATTTTTCAATTAATAGCGTCGTCAACTTTTTCTAAAAAGGTTCTATTTCCAGTTGTTTAATATCTGCTGGTATTTTGTTATAGATCCACAGTCGTCAACTACATATATCTCGGTGATAACATATAATATTGCGATCGGACTTACATATTAAGTATGCCAAATTTTAGCTCAATTGGATACCGTCAAGTGGCTGAAACATGACTGCAAATTTTTGAGGACAACTTACATTAGGTACATTACATACTTATATACGAACAGTCAACGTTAAGTCAAGCTTGTAAAAACAACATAGAAATCAGTGTATGACTCGGGATTCGTTGGAACAGTGAGGCACATAACTGCGGATTAGATACAGATACAAAGGGAGCTTATACAGATTACAAAGAGATACAGATACAAAGGACCAATTGGAGACCGTTGACGACCGCTTTAGCCTAGTTGGTGGTGACCCTGCCTTCGAAGCTGGAGGTCCCGGGTTCGAATCCCGGTCAGGGCATTTATTTGTGTGATGAACACGAATATTTGTTCCTGAGTCTTGGACGTTTTCTATGTATACAAGTATATATTTATCTATATAAGTATGTATATCGTCGCCTAGTACCCATAGTACAAGCTTTGCTTAGTTTGGGACCAGGTTGATTTGTGTAAGAGTGTCCACAAATATTTATTTATTTTATTTATAAAGGGAGCCGACGGTACTGGCTGAAAATCAGCGCTGTAGGTGTCTGATACCTCAGCATAATGCTGAGCTAGGGTCCGTTTCACTGCCGCGGGGACACACATGTTGTGGTTTGTTTTCTTCTGTTGTTTTTTTTTGTAATATGTGTGTCTTCTGTGTCTGTGAATAAATGTTTCTTTCTTTCTTGACGACCGGTTTAGCCTAGTGGGTAGTGCACCTGCCTGTGAAGCTGTCGTCCTGGGTTCGAATCCCGGTCAGGGCAAATATTTGTGTGATGAGCATGAATATTTGTTTCTGAGTCTTGGATGTTTTCTATGTATTTAAGTATTTATATCTATTAAATATATCGTCGTCTAGTACCCAATAACACAAGCCTTCTTGAGCTTACTGTGGGGCTAGTTCGATTTGTGTAAGATTGTCCTCTAATATTTATTTCACACCTGCTATTCAGAAAAGAGTTATTGTTGCCCTCGAATGAGGGATCAAAGATGTACTTTTCTTCCCTCATTTGAGGGCAACAATGACTCTTTTCCTCACTGAAGGTGTGAAAACCAGTATGTAACACTCTGTAGTAAAATCATTTGTAAGATATTTCATGTTTTTAGCAGCAGGCCTCATAGACGGTATGAAAAGCAGTATGTGTCACGTGGTAGCAAAATTATTTCCGTCTTGGGCGTAAACACTTGAATCCCTCGCTACGCTCAAGATTCTACTTTAGAATCCCTCGCTACGCTCAGGATTCTATTGTAGAATCTTTCGCTTCACTCAGAATTCAATATACCGCCCTCGCCGTAAATATATCATTTTGCTCCCTTGAGACGCAATCTACTATTTATTCTTTCTTTATTTCTTGTTTCTTTCTTATAGGCACCTATAAATCACCTTTTAAGCATTATCATGTTCGCAAGTCAACGCGGGAGCTGCCACTCTATCCAGTGGTAATCAAAGCAAGTGCGCGCGGGCCCACGGCTGGGCAGACGAGGGCACTTGAGAGACCTCTCTATCAGTTCTTCACTTTCACAGACGTCAAGGAAATGAATAATTAATAATCGACTTTACTTCAAGTAGGCCTGGGCACTTAGGCCGGTGCTGAGAGCAACCAAATGAAGGAAACAGATAGCAACATGCAGTAGGTAGTTCACGATAGATAACTCAATATATAATATTATGAGTATTGTATGTGGGCCATCATAATCAGTCGTGAATAACGTACTTATTCGAGTCCCAGATGCTGACGTCTTTGCCGACAGATTGAGTAAGTTTCTCAATACCACTGTACTTGCCTTAAACTTTGCTTAAACAGAATGAATAATTGTAAACTGCATTACGATTTGATTAAGTCTAATGTTAAAGTGTTGTAATTGTGATATCTGATGTTTTCCCGTGTAAGCGTTAGCTTGCGTAGGTGAAATGCTGTTAGCTTATATGTGTGTGTTGAATAAATAAATAATATCTAGACACTTTTTTTTAATGCAGATTTTTTAATACTTGGGCCTCAATTCATATTTTTGTATTGTTATTTAGAAACAGGTTTAATTGCAGTATCATTTCCAATAGTTTTGGTAATTAATGAACCACAGCTAATATACATAAATCGAGTAACTCAGTGGTCGTTGGATGTCTCACCATTTGCATGAAAAAATGTTTTTTACCACTGTGTTACCCAACTTTTACAGCAATATGTTAATATTTAAGTATCTTTATCTACATAATCCTTTTATTAGGTTCAGGTACTATTTCGAAATCCTATTTTTGTACACTAATTCAATACATATCGTAGATTTAGTTTTGTAATAGAAAACTGGTCATGAAAAGTAGAATGACCCATGTACCTTCCTATACTCGCATTTGTTCTATTCCAACTTGCTTTCAATGTGTAGGTATCCGTTCACGAACATATCATAACGAATGAGCGAACAAAGCGAAGTTAAAAAAAGAAATCTTAACCAGGGATGTAACAGAGCTCCGGTTCCGGTTCCGTTAAGTCGGAACTTCCGATTGGTTTTTAAACATCCGCTTCGGTTCCGGTTCTGTTATTTTTAATACGGATGTTATATCGGATGTCACAGCAGCGCAGCGGAGGGAAATGAGCGGTGTACATCAAAAACAAACAGGTTTATAATTAATATTATCAGTAATTCAATAATCAATATCATTGTAATTGTTTTATTTTTAATTTAACATCTAAAAGGTGATGCTAATTATAACTAGTAAATGATTGTAAAATATTTACTAATTAGGTAAGATTTTTTTTGTTGAACACCTAGAAGGTCTAAGTTTGTTAAATACTACTGCAATACTAAAGGCTGATAAATATTTGGAATTTTTATTTAGAATAGACTTAGTTTAGATTTGCTCTGCCCTTAACATATTATCTATCTATCACTCGGGCTCCGCATCCGGTTCCGCATCCGTTTTCAGTTCCGGCTCCGATTACGGTTCTGGTTCCGATATACCGAATTTAAAACATCTGGTTCCGCTTCCGGTTCCGATAAAACCACATCTGTTACATCCCTGATCTTAACATACAAAAGTTGCCATTGCTGTGTGGTATCCTGGCGCCTCAAACAGCGAGGGTAGCATTCGGTGGATTGCTATGGCGGACCGGCGCCGGCGGCACACGGCTTGTCGTCTAGCTGCCGGTGCCGGCGAGCGGCGTCTGCGCACCTGAGCTAGAAGACTAAACAATAGTGATTTACTTATAAAACAAATGACGACCGGTTTAGCCTAGTGGGTAGTGCACCTGCCTGTGAAGCTGACGGTCCTGGGTTCGAATCCCGGTCAGGGCAAATATTTGTGTGATGAGCATGAATATTTGTTTCTGAGTCTTGGATGTTTTCTATGTATTTAAGTAATTATATCTATTAAATATATCGTCGTCTAGTACCCATAACACAAGCCTTCTTGAGCTTACTGTGGGGCTAGTTCGATTTGTGTAAGATTGTCCTCTAATATTTATTTTTTATTTATTTATTTAAATAAATAATTTGTGGACAATCTTACACTACAAATCTACCTATTCCCAAATAAAAGCAAAGCTTGTATTATGGGTACTAGGCGACTATATACCTACATACGTAGTAGTATAATCCGCTTATAACGATTTCACATATAACATTTTACCGCTTTTAACGACTTCGAAGTCACCGCACATTAGATTTCATACCAAACATTTTCAAAGTAAATCAGTTTACTGCTACAGATGGTGCATTCCAAGATACAGGCTCGCCTAGTTTGGACTGCACCAGAAATCCCGTGTAACCTGTTGTATCATTTGTGTTAGAATCAATAACTCTTTACTTATAAAACAAATTAATAATTTGTAGACAATCTTACACTACAAATCAACCTATTCCCAAAAAAACAAAGCTTGTATTATGGGTACTAGGCGACTATATACCTACATACGTAGTAGTATAATCTGCTTATAACGACTTCGCATATAACATTTTACCGCTTTTAAAGACTTCTTATTCACCACACATTAGATTTCATACCAAACATTTTCAAAGTAAATCAGTCCGTTTTGTGTGACGTTCTGCTAGTGCGACGTAACATCACCGGTCCCTTGACTGTCGCTTAATCCGGACTCCACTGTAAACAGATACTATCCCTTCACTAGCAAGTAATTGAGAGAATAATCGTGCATATTAAGCTACTGGTGCTGATCCAGTTTATAAGGGAAAGATAGCGACAAATAGCTTTCTATTATGTCCATATACCCCACACAATAGGTACTTAAATTATAGAAAACACCCAATACTCAGGAATAAATATTCGTGCTCATCAGACAATTACCGACCGGGATTCGAACCCGATACCTCCAGTTTCGTAGGCAGGGTCACTGCCAACTAGCCTAAAGCGGTCGTCAAAAGCGGTCATTAATAAATACCCTGAGTGCCTCAAATGGAGAACACTAAATGTTGGTATTATCTATCAAGTAACAAGAGATGATAATGACGCTGTCCTATGGCGATCTATACATTGTTAATTGTTCGACCTCGAAATACACTTATAGCGAATCGTCATTCTCAGGTGACAATTTTTAAAAGTACTGAAACTCTGTTTGACACTGGATATGTAAATAGTTTTTTGTCGCTTCCTATTTCTACGAAGCCGAGTTTTTATACAATTTAGTAGAATTAGGTTTAAAATCTAGAGTTTAAGTTTCTTTTTTAGTTTTTTGTACATATTCTGCTGCCTCTACGGGGCGGTATGTTCGCCTGGCGACAAGCCCCTTTTTTTCCTTAAATAAACAAAAAAAAGTAGTTGAACAAGAGAGGTATCTGGTGTCCCTTATCCATTCAAATGTTCCTGGCATATTCCGATCACACGTGTTTTTATAATTGCACGTTAAGTAGAATTTGATTTTGCGTGTTACGATCTTAATCACATCATCCATTACATTTAGATACCTCATCAGTCTGTTTAAAGCAAATTCACATTTTTATTTATAAAACCATTTTACCCCTCCGTGACGAAAAGTGTCTTTGGGGACTCCTATTTCAATTATATGTTTTATCGTGGAAATAAAACGAACAGATATACTTACACAGACTAGACAGCGTTACTACCAAATTTTTCCGTCTCTTTAATAGGTAATTAATAAAAAACCGGCCAAGTGCGAGTCGGGCTCGCGCACGAAGGGTTCCGTACCAGCATCTAGGTATGAAAACGGCAAAAAAATCACGTTTGTTGTATGGGAGCCCCCTTAAAAGTTTATTTTATTCTGTTTTTAGTATTTTTTGTTCTAGCGACCAGAAATACATCATCTGTGAAAATTTCAACTGTCTAAGTATCACGGTTCATGAGATACAGCCTGGTGACAGACGGAAAGACAGACGGACGGATGGACAGCGAAGTCTTAGTAATAGGGTCCCGTTTTATCCTACGTTTTATTAGTTTTAAATTGAACGTGAACATACGTACGTGAGGATATGTGTGGCTGACTGTATATTTGTATATGTTTATGTACGTATATTTTTTTTATACTATATTTATGTATGTTTATTATCCTTAATTAAATGTTATTGTTGTAATTATTAGTAGGCTTCATATGTATTAACTTTGCACCACCTGCTGTGAATCTTTCTGTTAGATTTCCGCTACCCTAAGATTGTCTGGAAGAAATCGCTCTTTAGCGATAAGACCGCCTGTTGTTTGCCTCTTCTCATTGTGTTTTTGTACTGTACTGTATCCTTTGATTGAGGTGTGCAATAAAGAGTATTTGTATTGTATTGTATTGTGAACGTGAACGGGTGGTAACTGCGTCCATAATGCGGGGCCTTGTGGGCTTCGACGTTTCAGATATCCTATGCAAGTTACATCTCCTTGTCATAAATCTTCTTTAATGTTAATGCACCAGTTTATATCGACGCAACCTAATGAGTATGCTTGCAGCGTGCCGCGTGCGTGCAGCCTGCTTGCCGCGGTTGCGCACGGAGCGTGGCTCGCGTGCTTGCAAGCCGCTTGGTTATGGTTGTGGACTCCTTTATTTCCGCACTTAGTCCGTGTAGGTCGGACCATTGTGCGTGGGTGAATACCAGCTAGGGAACCCGAGACTCTTTACATCTCTTAGTTATAGGTTAAGTTTATACTATAAAAAGTTATTATAGACCCTGAGACTATACATCTCTCTGCAAACGCGTGCCCACAGGTTATTCGTTTGATGTATTGTTCACTTATTGCTGTGTGCTTTCACTATAGGTACTAACTATGTTTTTGACTTGTAAAAGAGCCCTTGAGTGAGGCCTACTTACAGAATAAATGTTTGATGTTTGATGTTTGATTGATGAACTAGCCAGCCTAACTCCGACCAGAAGCGCAGGATCTTCCTGGTGTCACCACAGGCTTTTTTGCAAGCCGCTTGCTAGTCGCCAGTGTGACGAGGCCTTAAGATATTTGTCGGATATGTTGTGTAGTATAGAACCTCGTCATTATGCAATCAGGGCGCCTCGAGGCTCTCGAGCCGCGCTTGGCTGGACAATCGAGATCCAAGTAATAGGGGCTTACTGTACTTACCATATATACCCACCTGCCTATGTAACACTACACATGGAGATTGAGATATTTGTTGATAAAATTGTATCTTCAATTCAATTCAATTCAATAGTTTATTTGTCTAAAAAGTAGGTAATGTTATACAACAGGTTTTATGTCACAATTTCAAAGATCTCCACTTTTTGCCTACAATTTTATATCACGAGATTTCATCTCTTTACGTGCCTGCCTAATTATTACTATGTTATTGTTATTTATTATTCCTTATAATTAAGTTATCAAATTACATTCGTCAAGTCAGACTAGATACTAAAACAAACAGAAGTATATATAACACAATAAATAAACCAACATAACACAATAAAATAATCCTACATTTCATTCATTATTCAATTCAATGTCATTTAAATATTCTTGTATGTCATAATAGCATTTGTTTTTAAGTATTTTACAGATTTTATTTCTAAATTTATTAGGTGGTAATGTTTTCAGGCATTCTGGCAACTTGGTAAATAGTTTTACACTACAATAATTTTACATTTCGTTTGCAGGCACGTATCCAGAGGGGGGGATAGTTGGGATTTATCCCCCCCCCGAAAACGTTTTTAGCCAGTAATGATTACAGCGATTTTTACACAGTTCACATGGTTGTTTCAATGTTTGTCCCCCCTCGAACTAAAAGTCTGGATACGTGCCTGTTCATTTGGGAAAAAGGTATAGATTTCCACCACTAATATACAAGCAGCTCGTTATAATATATTTGTTACAATAAATATTCAAGCGGCCTAGACCAATTTTCGTGTATTGTCCACATTTTAGATATTACGTAGGTAGATCACATACCTACGAAATTGAATAACATTGTTCGCTATTTTTTCTTCCTACGAAAATAGTCGCCAAAACAATAAAAAAAACTCGGTCGAGAAATTATGACTTCTGTATTTTGATTAAATTTGATGTAGGGTTATTACGTCGGTTAGCGATCAACTAAATTTAGTATGCCGGTTTGAAACCACTTTGATGAGTTGGTGAATAGTAAAAATGTTTGCACAATTTTTTAATGGATTCCAATTCAAGAAGTATTAGATACAAAATGCATCCGAATTACTATTTTTAGGGTCTGTACAAATTTTGATAGCCTTAATTAAAAAAAAAATGTAGGTAGTAGTTGGTCGAAAACTGACGATGGTCGCGCAACCGGCGTAACGACCATAGACAGTCTGTCTAGATATTAACACGTTAATATCTATCACAAAAATACTGCGAGTGTACATACTAGGTTATATTATTATCCATGTCCAAGTTTTAGCTTTTCTTAAACCTAATGACTGCTTACGATTAGTTTCATTGCCATACCTAACCTAAAATAACGATACCTATAGGTTAATTTGTTATAATAGCTAAATTATTTTAATGCTAATACCTAAACGTAAAGTTAATATTCTTCTTGATACACACACAACTTTTTGGTAAAGTATAGGTATATAGGAACCAAATTGGAATAAAACGTTATATAAATTGAAAGTAGCTAATATGAGATTTATATGGGTCGGTTGTAAAAACAAAAGATGTCCACCCGGTGGTCAATAGTTAACGGCTTATAGTTACGGAAACACCGTTTGTGCGGGTTACTAGATCAATCCAAAATTAAGCTTTGCGGCCCTTAACTTTTGACATATTGTTATTGTAATTAATTTAAATTTATAACCCTTATTTAGTGTGAAACCAACTCACTGACTACGGGTGGGCTTAAAACCAGCTTAGCGCTGTGCTCACACCGATTTTTCAACGTCTTATTTTTAATACCCATACTTACTATAGATTGAACAATGTGAAATTTTGAGAAATAAACCTTTTTGTATTTGTATATGTCCACTGAAAAGACACGAACCTAAACCTGACAATGACCCATATATAAAGTACATATATATCTAATAAATAGCCTAACAAAAACAGTTCATTTCATTCGTTCAATTGACCAATCCTTTTTTACGAAAGTGACTGAGTAGTTAAACCATGGATAATTAACATTTATTTCCTACTTTTATGGCCATAATGATTTAAATCATCACTTTATGCCTCCCATTATGAAGCAAAATCAAACTTAAATCATGAACGTAGGTACATTGTTATCTAAAGCAACGACCTAATCGTTAGAAACATTTATTCGACCGATTTTAAATTTAGCTCCGTCCCAATTCAATGGCCCCAATTATAATCAGAGCCATTGTACCCTCGCGCCTGAATACCTAATCAATACAGTGATTACGGCAGCCCAACGGTTTAATGTTTAATTTTGAATTTGGAACAAAGCGAGCCAATCGCGCTCGCTGATTGGCCGAGCGCTGCGCGCCAATTATTGGCTGAATCGAATGCATCATGGCTGCGGATTTTATTGTTTTAACTAATGGCCAGTTTGGCAGTTATAATGGCGGCGAGCAGGCTGCCAGTCGTTTTGTTTTTGTTTTTGCGTGTATATATCGAAGTGGAAAGAGTTTGTGCGCAGCCGCTGCAGGATGGTTGCATAACTTTTCTAACGTGTGTTAGAATTAATAAACCGTCGTTTTTGAAGCAGATGTGCCCTTCCGCTTGTTTGAAAATAACGCAATTGCGTGAGCAGCTCATGTTAGGGCGAAGATCATCGACGAAGTTGCCCATGCAGGTAAACACTGGGTATATACTTCTTTTAAGTTATTTTAGATAGATTATCAATCCATGCAGAAGCGACTTAGTTCTATTTAATACAGGTAACAAAAACTGGAAAGTAAGAAAAAGAAAGAAAGAAAGGGAAAGAAAAACATTTATTTGTGACGATACAAACATAAAATATAGACAAATAAACGTAATTTAAAAAAAAACAAGGAATCGCAACAAAAAGGTCTCGCCTCAGAGTAATACCGGCTCAGGGAGCTGGCGCTGATCTTCCGGCGAAACCTAGGTTGTTAATGACGGTGTGTGTAGCACGCTTCGCCTAAAATTTGAACGCGACCTATTAAAACTTGACACTGCCGCCTTGTCACGTCGGGCCGTCACATGAATGTCCAACGTCAAAGGAGAGACTTGCTACAGGATTTTATTGATTCCAGGCAATACAGACGCGAACGATTTACTATATTTTATTGTAAGTATCGCACGCGCACCGAAAATTAAACTTCGAAAATACCGCACACCTCGCTGGATCCACAGAAAACCAGCGCCGTTGGCACTGCTGTGTCAACTGCATTGCTGAGTGGACACCTTTTCGGTAGCACATCTCTGTTTGTTAGTATTAAGGTGTTGTTTAATTAGATACTTGTTGTGTTATCCACGTAAATATCTTTTTATTCTATTCTAAAATACTACAAATTGTAGGTAGCATTTAGCCCGAGACACGTGCGTATAAAATAATACGAATAAGTAGTGACTACGGACGTTTTATTTAAGTAAGTATTCAATCATGATTCCAAAAAGATTCCTCTTCTTTATGCCTTAATTGGATACTCGTGAAGGCGGTCCTAATACTAACGACCTTTCCCACAGACCTACATAAATACTGTGCCTTTACTATGAGTTTACATGACCGTACTCGCTAGCGACTGCGTAAAAAATTGTATGGGCGAAAGTACAGCGCCTCTGGCGGTTACGCAATAGAACGACCGCTTTAGCCTAGTTGGTAGTGACCCTGCCTTCGAAGCTGGAGGTCCCGGGTTCGAATCCCGGTCAGGGCATTTATTTGTGTGATGAACACATATACTGAGTCATGGATGTTTTCTATGTATCTATTTATCTATATAAGTATGTATATCGTCACATAGTACTCATAGTACAAGCTTAATAATAAAATTCACTCTTTTCTGAATTAGATGTCAATTTAATTATAGTAGCCAGGTAGGTAGCTGCATACTTAACTAACCTTAAGCTTACCGAACAAAGAAAGGTGGCCACAGGAGTCGTTCCTAACCTACCAGTGCCTTTACCATGAGTTTGCATGACCGTACTCGCTAGCGACTGCGTAAACGATATAGTATGCCGATTCTTAGTTAAATATTAAAAAAAAATATTTGTGGACAATCTTACACAAATCAACCTAGTCCCAAACTAAGCAAAGCTTGTACTATGGGTACCAAGTGACGATATACATACTTATATAGATAAATAGATACTTAAATACATAGAAAACATCCAAGACTCAGGAACAAATATTCGTGTTCATCACACAAATACATGCCCTGACCGGGATCGAACCCGGGACCTCCAGATTCGAAGGCAGGGTCACTACCGACTAGGCTAAAGCGGTCGTATTTGAAAATAACCACCTCCAACAACAAGCACATAACAACTAGAAAATCTCGCATTCAACTTTCACTTGCAAAAAATTAAAGGTAAGAAAATCAAAAATGGCGTCGGCAGCCCTTAGCTACTGTTGCCACGCCCCGCGGTTTTTAATCAACGCCCTCCTGTCATTAGTATTCCGCATAATGCGGTCGGTCGCCACATGCAGTTATCGAACCGGGCATATGCTATTGCATAACTACATACAGCCAGTCTCCGTAATAATACAAAACTCCCAGTAGCTCGATTCCACTCACACCTCAGATTCGGTTGAAACCGCTCAACCAATCTCACTGGAGCGCAAACTCTTAGAGTATTCCAGTGTTCCAAACCACACGCGTGGTCGTGTCGGAGGTTTTCCCCAGGCTACTCTCCAACCGCGCACTCCTATCGCTTTATTGGGCCCGGCCTATAAAGCCACAGTCAGGTTCAAAAAAAAAAACCGTAATAATACCACTATTTGCTCTGTAAGTAATGTGGTGTGAAGGCCTTGTGTAGGCCTTCACCTGAGAGGGGGTTCTTGCTTCTCAACATGTAATGTAGTTCTTTAATCTTAAAATAATGTAAATTGACATGTAATATAGTAATATCATAAAAATAAAACATTAATTTTGAAATTAACTTAGATTATATCATTATATTACATTGACTAAATCAAATCAACAGTACACTCTACTCATAGAAAAGGTTCAAAAATCATTTGTACGTACACTCTATAGGAGAACATATGGATACTATCCCTTTCTCTATCCAACTCTTTTCATACTTGGTATGGTTGGTTATACGTCTCTTGAAGCCCGAAGAAACATGTATTTAGTCAAATACTTTTTTAGATTAATTCGCGGGATTATACTCAACCCTGGGCTACTTGCACAAATAAACATTCGGGTCCCGCCAGTTGCCTCTAGACGGCTGCGCGCGCGCAGTCGCGGCCTGTTCGCCGTCCCGCCCGCCCGGACCCGCGCACTCACCTCCTCCCCTCTACACCTGGCTCTTAATTTACTGAACAGCATACAAACCAGCGACAGTCAACTCGACATCTTTTTCACGTCTGAGAATCGTTTTTTGGCCGCATCCAGTCACTATTTGGAATCAATTGTAACCGCCAGTAGTATTTATCCTTAAATTATTTGCATGCTAATTTACCAATGATTAATTTTATTATTATTTATATTGTCTCTGTAACTTATTGTGTATTTAATATTTGACATTATTGACATTTCTATATTTTTACATTGTTTATTTTAATCTATTGTTCATAAATTAGACTTCACAAAATTAATGATAACATGATGATACGCTATATCGCTAATATAATATTATATTGACATGAGTAATGATAATATCACTAAGTATAGAGTAATTTCCTTAAGCACCATTAGTAATAAGTCTTTGTAACCTATAACTTGCATGTTTGGTTTATCTGTAAATGTAAGTTGGTTAATAAATAAATAAATAAATAAATAAATTTAAACTTACTAACAAGAATTGACATTGTAAAAGTATTAGCAAGAAATAAAAGGCTTCTTTTATTTTTATTTTTATAATGTGGTGTGTTCTTGGACTACTTGGTGTAACCATAAGAGTAGCGCAGAGAGAGAGAGAGAGAGAGCGGAGGATCAGTCTTAGTAATGGTAGCTACAGTAAGCCAAGATACTGGTCTACCTCTTTTAGACTCTATTTGAACATTATCTATTTGAACTATTAGAGCGGTAGGGCACAGCAAAATGTCATCATACTCGAATTTGGAGCAGCCCAACCGGGGAAGTACCTCCACCTTGCAGAAGACCACAGCCATAATAACATTATCTACTATACAAGTATGTAGTGCCGTGTTCCTGGCGGTGAGCAAGGTTGCCAGAGCTCCCGAGGATGCACTGTGTTGAGAGCGAGGGACCTAAATTGGTCCTTTCTGCTGTCAACACAGCGAAAAAAATCTATAATTATTTTCGCGTGTTTATGTTATAATTCATAAATAAAAAGGCAATTTAATTTAATTTAATTTAAAAATGTCGGTAACATATTGATTTCATTGTTATTGAGTACATAAATTATTTAAAAAAAAGCATGTAATTACCTAGATTTAAGATACATTATTGAGTGCCCTTACAGGGTGTCATGTACCTACCATACTTGTTTTGTAACACCTTAATGTATTATGACCATGACTACAATGGAATAAAGAATTCAAGAAGTAATTGTTAGAGGTAGAGTTATATAAATCTATATGTTTGAAAAATAAGTTGTCACCATTAACGCATAACGTAAATCAAAGGAAACACTATACTATTGTATCAAACTTGCAAATTCACTTATCCACTAAACCCACAAAACGCGCGTGCACATACATATGCGCATGCATTACGCAATCAACGATATCCTTTGAGCCGAAGACTGCCATACCGATTTAATAAGTATACAATTTACTAACATAATCTCAAAAACCGCTGACAGTTCCCCCCATCCCGTTTCCACGCGCACGCATTAGCAAGCGCAAGAAAGGGAAAGAAATACGCTTTGTAAGACTGTAGTTCGGGCTTTCAGGCGTGGTGCTGAAGGACTATCTGACTTATGAGCGGCACGGTAAAAAAAATACATTTGTTACGCGCTCTTGTTTTGACGCGTTGCACTTTGCATGCGTGGGAGCGAGAGCGATAAATGTAAAATTGATGTCTAAGCACACGTCGAGGGAAATAAACCGTCTGGAGTATCCTCACAAAACGATACGCAAATTCCCTATAACTGAGTTTCCTGGCGAGATGCAGGCGCGCAATTACTCCCCCTGCGCACTCAATAAAAGAAGTGGCGCGGATCGCCAACCCTAGCGCTAGGGCTGTAGGGCGTCGTGACTTTAGCGATAGGGTTGAATCTTTTTAACCCGTATGCCTAGAGAAAACCTAGCCCAGCTAGTCTGGTTGTAAGCCAGACACCGTAACATATGGATAATTCATAATTCATCATAATTCATTTATTTGCAGCCATGGTACAGTACAGGTGTTACTTTATGTTATGTTATCTCATGGACCCTGATAGGGTATAGCAAAATACTTAAAATTAAAATTTACGATATACATTGAATAATTATGAAATAATTTTTATAATTATTCAATGTATATCGTATATATTAACACATGTATATATAACATTGTTGGATTATTCTAATTCATTAAACAATTAATTATTTTTGATATCATTATTTACATTATTATTTTTATACATTATCAAAATACATGTCACTTTAATTAATGAATGTCTAAAATATGAATATACCAGTTAAAATACAAAAGTTAAAAATACATATTAAGGCATGTCAAATGGATTAATTTTTATTATTATTTTAGGAGATTACTATTTGGATTTATTGTTAAGTAAAGCATCATAAGCTATTGATGCAAGTAAATACCTTAAGTAAATGTACCTACTAACACTTCCTTTATTACCTACACTTTAAACGAAAATTAAGTCTGGATTATATATACTGTATAACTTAATATAATGTCCCTCAACTAATGTATAAATTTCAATCTTGCTGTGTACACATAGTTTAGAGCATCAGTCTAGTTTTTATAAAAAATATTGCTGTATGGTTGTATTAATGATTGGTACTTGTTTTGTGTGTGCCTATTTAATAAATAAATAATCATAAGCCAGTTCTCCTGCGGCTGCGGTGTCCGCTTAACCATCAGCTGGACCGTACGCTTGATGGCTACCGGCGTTGTATAAAAAAAAAGTTGCAGATTCTTTAATGATCTCGCTTGATAGGTTTTAAGACCATGTTTTACGTGATGTCGACTTTGGCAATGGCTACCCGGAACCAAACACACACACACACACACACACACACACACATACACACACACACACAAACACACACACACACAAACACACAATTTAGCCATCTAAAACTAAAATATCTAAATATAAGTTGTATCTTGCTCTCTGTGCACACTTCTATATGATACGAAGATTGATCGACGAAACTGGGTCCTGTAACACAGGGTTTCCTAGCTCAGGACGCAGGCTCGTGATTTATATTGTAATGTTTCCCTTATACAATAAACTTTTTTAATTTTTTCAAAGGAATTCAGAGTACTCTCGCTGGGCTCTATCATCCGGTTTATGGAAATGGTGGAGAGCAGCTTGGAGTAGGCATAAAAGAGGGGGTAATTGCACAAAAGATCCCATTGGGTCGAAGTGCATCCACAAGGGCCCTCATCTAGATAAAATAAGATAAGATACGTGATGTTTTGGTAAGTGACTAAAATTACAATAAAACTATTGTGATAAGCTGAAGATAAATGGCGGTTTCTCACTCTTAAAACGGCGCATCCCAGCGCATTGTGGAAAGAGTCGACAACCCTAGCGATAAGGCTGTATTTGCGTTGCTGATGGGATACTAGGATTAGACGACGGTGTTGCTCGAGTGATGAGTTTATGACATGATTCAGTGTCATGTAAGTTTGATTTAACACCTGATAAACTTAATCTAAGTAGCATATAATTTTAAAGAAAGAAAGAAAGATACCTAAATTTGTCCCTTCTGCTGTCCACACAGTGTCTCAAATTGTATAAAGGGTCGGCAACGCGTACGTGACTCCTTTGGAGTTGCGGGCGTCTATAGGCTGCGGTGGTCGCTTACCATCAGCTGGACCGTAAGTTTGCCACCGGCGTTGTATAAAAAAAAAGATATTTTTATTCGGGACAAACACAAGACATCTATAACAATGAAATGACATTACAGAACCGCATTTTGCCACGAAATGGTCACAACTACGCACAATGCTGGCAGGGCCAGCGCTGGCCTTCCGTCGTCACCATTTGGTGAAATCCGGCGCAGTGACGCAACGCACACAAACACAGAATTAACAAGAACGACGTGTTGCGCGGTCGGTTGCCTTGATAACACTCAACCTGATGAAGGACTCCAATTGTAGTCCGAAACATGTCGCAAATTGTGACTTTCCAAGTGAGTTCCGACCGTTGTTCTCTTATTAATAAAAATATAATTAATGTATGTATGTATGTAAGCACTTTATTGTACACAATAACAGGTTAAAACAATATACATGTCACATAAGATTAGAGTACAAAGGCGAACTTATCCCTATGAGGGATCTCTTCCAGCTAACCTTTGAGGGATTGAGTGTAGAGTGGGAGAATGAGATAGACAAACTTACACAGTGTACTAAAACTTTTCAATAAGGAAACTTAACTTATAGCTAAAACCAGAAGTAAATAAATATATAACAACTATAACATATAATAAATAGATATTATAAATATATACGTATTTAAATTAATATACATAAATAAATATATATAGTATTCAACCAAATCACAAGTCATTAATTAAAATAATAACAAGAAATTAATACAACAATAGCATTAACGAGTAAATGTAATTAATTTTGAGTTTCGTTAGTTGTTAGTTGCACCGCCAACAAATCTTTCTGCTTCGCCTTAAGGTTGACTGGTAGAGAATGCCATACGGCATTAAGTCCGCCTTTTGTACGATAAGGTTTCTTTTGTGCAATAAAGATTAAATAAATAAATTAATTAACAAAACCGGCCAAGTGCGAGTCGGACTCGGGTTCCGTAACATTATCTATAAAAACGGCATAAAATCACGTTTGTTGTATGACTTGTATGGGAGCCCCCTTAAATATTTATTTTATTCTATTTTTTAGTATTTGTTGTTGTAGCGGCAACAGAAATACATCATCTGTGAAAATTTCAACTGTCTACTATCCCGGTTCATGAGATACAGCCTGGTGACTGACGGACAGACAGACGAACAACAGTCTTAGTAATAGCGTCCCGTTTTATCCTTTGGGTACGAAACCCTAAAAACTACTAATAAACGCGTCATGTTTGGCTTAAATAATATACTATTTTTTTATGTTTTTATTTTACATATTGACGATCTTTTTGTGAATTTATTATATTCTCTTTTGACATATACTACAGTAAATCATGTCTTTTTTTTAAATTTCATATGCATCAATAAATTGCTCTGAATAATTAGATTCAATTTATGTAATATATAATAACTGACGATTCAAAAGTGCTTGTTGCTAGGCCTATTTGAATAAAGAATATTTTGAGTTTGAGTTGAGTTCGAGTTTAAAACACCTAATTAGTTAGCATGTTACCGCATATTGATGTAGGTTTTAGTAATTTGAACGGAACGTACAGAGTAAGCGTTTGTAAAAATTTGATTGACAATGTGTAACTAAAAATTAAGTCTCTATGTAAGACTACATGTAGTCATTACTTTCAGTCACTGAAGGGAGATTAGCAATATACTCGTGAAACCCAGTAGACCGTTGAACTTTCAGTAGAGCTGCTTTTGGCGAGCGTGCCATGCTTGTGTATTGAGATATACATGCACACTGTCTATGTGTGCGTGAGCGTCATAGGTGAATGTAATATGCCTAAATTGAAGAATAAATTATTTCATTACATTTCAGCGTAGCAGCTCTCAGTTCACATTGTCTGTGTTCGTATGTGTCACAACTACAACTATGGGTTTAGTAAACCAGCGACAAAACTCCTAGTAGCTCGATTCCACTCACACCTCAGATCTGGTTGAATGCGTTCAATAAATCTCACACAGAGCATTGCAGTGTTTTAAACCACCCGCATGGTCGTGTCAGAGGTTTCCCCTGGATTTTCCCAGGCCACTCTCCAACCGCGCACTGCTATCGCTTTATTGGGCCCGGCCTGTAAAGCCATAGTCAGGTTCAAAAACAAATCTTATGGTTTTTATCCATATAGCACCACGATGTTATCAATTGTAACATAAACCATAATCCCTATGGTATCATCGGTAACAAGGAAACATGTAGTAAACATAATCACGTACAATTATATTTAAATAAGATAAGATAAGATAAGATATTTATTTGTAAAGTAATGTACATGAGATGTTACAATTATACAAAAGCTTTCATGACACCCTGTAAGGGCACACAAATGATCTTAATTGGACAGAGTAGATTTGGTTTGGTATTAGGTTTTTAATGTCAAAGTTATATCTATCTTATATAAATTAGTCAATTACAATTTATGGGTGGATCAACTATTCTTTGTTATTCGTTGCCATGGTTACGTCTCCTGAGTCACTCTGTAAAACTGTGTTTTTATAGGGTTTAAATCTACCAAACATTAGTTTTAGCGATGAGCATAAATTCATTTGGACATGGGTCATCTCTTGAGCATGTTCGAAGTCCTTATTATAAACATTTTTCTAAGAAACTCGGTTACTGTTGTCTCCTCGCTGACGGGACAGAATAACATCAAGAAAAAGTTGAATGAGCCTTATCACTTATTCTAATAGTTATCTACTTTTAAGATGTGTCAAAGTTTCATCATTTAAGAACTCCTCCACTGAGTACTAAGATTTGTTAATGAGCAGTTTTCAGTTTTTTGTGAAACAGCTTGTCATTTGTTTCCAATTTGATCCCATCGGGTATTTTATTTACGACTCGGATACATACAGAATGAGGCCCGTTTCTTTGTATAGCTAGTTTAGAGATTTATTCACCTGTTTGAGGTTTACATCTGATGTGTCACACCATCCTTGACCTGACCCTAGCAATGTGTGAAAGTAGTGTGTATTTAAATAAATAAATAAATAAATATTAGAGGACAATCTTACACAAATCGAACTAGCCCCACAGTAAGCTCAAGAAGGCTTGTGTTATGGGTACTAGACGACGATATATTTAATAGATATAAATACTTAAATACATAGAAAACATCCAAGACTCAGGCCCAAATATTCATGCTCGTCACACAAATATTTGCCTTGACCGGGATTCGAACCCAGGACCGTCAGCTTCACATGCAGGTGCACTACCCACTAAGCTAAACCGGTCGGTATTTGTGTTGTGTATTTCACAATACAGGAGTAAAGCTCGAAAGATAGTTCGCAGACGTCCTCCTGCGAAACTAGCAGGATGCCTCTCTTGTCTGCGAGGCCACTCCAGCCGGGAGGAGGCGAGTTTGTTTCGAGGCAAGTAACTGCTAACTAACTACGGATGTTCAGATGTTTAGTTTACTCATACAGGGTGTGGACTAATATACTAATGGTATATTATAAGTATTATTATATTTTTCTTCTTTTTTTTCTTTTTGTATCTTTTTTTCTCATTGTAATAGTTTACTTGCGTTGCGCCACCTACTTTTCAGCTTTATATTTCATTTCTCCACTACCCAAAGGTTGTCTGGAAGAGATCGCTCTTTAGCGATAAGAGACCGCCTGTTGTTCTGCCTCTGTCTCCCTGTATTTTTGTTTTTTGTTTTTTATGAGGTGTGCAATAAAGAGTATTATTGTATTGTATTATTACTTCATACTCGTAATTATTTAGGTAATGAAAAAAATGATTGAAATACAGATTTAATATTAGCTTACGTATAGATTCTTTTACTTTAATGGTATAGATTTATTACAAATATACTTAAATATCTGAACATAAGGTAGATTTTTAGGTATTTCGTTTTGTGCTAATTCTTAAATTAGGACAAGCGAACCTAGGACATAATGTTTACTAGAAATGTGGTCACACTTGAGTCTCAAACTATCATTTTTGTTGGGTAGACTGTTAGGGTTGAAGCGTTGATTCGTTTTGTGTGTTGTGGGAGAGATGCAGCAGCAGTAAAAGAGGTTAATTCGTAGGAAACAATGTATTGCGACTATAGGCTTGCACACGAAGTAGATAAGTATGGCGACAAGTGCCACAGATAATAACCCAGACAGGAAACACTGAATACACTGCTACGTTTAATCTAGAATATCAGTAGTACCAACTTAATGATTTTGGTATCTATTGTTGGACTCTCCAACAATCTTTAAGGATTTAGTTTGTATAGGTAGTAGTGATATTATAACTACGTTAAACTACCTAATGCGGATAACCGATATAGATACCAAATTTCGGAATTATATTTCACTACTAACAGGTGCTTAAGTAAGAAAATGTTCTACTACAGTAAAATCCACCATTAGGCAAAGTTGTTTGATAAGTCAAAATCCGCAAATGTTGCCACAGTATGGCCAGTGCTGTTCGTATCGATATTATTTAACGCCTTACTAGACTTACCGATCTTTCGGTGCAATTTATCGGGTACTCCTAGGTGCTTGCCGAGAACATCGAAAATCGAAATTAGTAGTGTTTCTCTCGCTCTGAATTTGTCAAATTATTAAAACTGTTACGTTACAGCCAAGTTTGCTTATTAATGATAATTCTTCTTTAACTTTAAATCCGTTTATTACGAATAGTTAACAGTAAATATAATATAAATATGCATGTTTCTTCTTGATATATATTAAATCATTTTAAGTCCATTTCTTCTCTAGACAGTACAAAAGCCTAAAATATCGCCAGCCAGCTAGCGCAACGCCGTAACGCCGTAAAGAGGTGTTAACAAAAACCATTTGTATATCTTATGATTTATTCCTATTTAAAGGACTAAACTTCATATTTAAATATGTACCACTTTTGTCGCGCTTAACGAGCCTTTATCGTTATGCTAATCGATATGTTTTTATCGATATATACAGTTATTATTTCTTTTTTTTCCACTCCTGGCAACATCCTGTCTGTCAGGTTACTTCGCCTAATTGTGGACTTTAGCGTAGGTACATAGAAGGGACATAGTAACACATATTACAATTTTTACTTAAAGCTCTAAGTGAAATAAATTACAGTATATTACCTTCGTTACATGAACATAAACTACGTAGGTTAGGTTAGTCATAATACATAACGGGGGTTTCCTCCAGGGGTGCCTTGGGTCTCTAATCGATAAATTAATTTTCTGAATGGTTCTTTACTTAATTAAATGTTTTCATACCACGTCGGTGGTAAATAAGCGTACGACGCGCCTGGTAATAAGCGGTCACTTACCCCCTTATTCATAAAACTTAACAAACCTCTGCTAACTAAAATGTCTGTTGTCACTGTCTCACAAGCACATGTGTCAAAGTGACAGACAGTGGCGGATTTACACTTTTGCCGCCACTAGGCTATTCAAATTTTGCCGCCCCTATTGACCCTAGTTTTTGCCGCTTTGGAATCAAAGTGCCTACTCCGAACTTCGAAATCCGAACTTCGTAACGTGCCGTCCCTTTCATTCTCGTCCCTTTCACTATATGAGTGAAAGAGACGGCACGATACGAAGTTCAGATTTCGTAGTTCGGAGTAGGCCCTCAGGTCCCATTTTCAGTGAAAGCGGAACATCGCCCTGGTGTTGTGGGTTTTGGCAGTAAGTGGCAGGTGTCAAAAACTCGTCTCGACGTAGGCTTCAAAACAGAAAAAAAAATTGCAATCTCGAAAACATTTTTGAAAAATCAGTAATAAGTGAGCATATTTCAAAAATGACTTATTTCCGATACCGAAAAAAAGGCCTAGAAATGACTGCGATATATTTAAAAAAAATATTGGAGGTGACATGCCGATCACTGATGGGTTATTCAGAAGATGTACTTTTCTGCTCGACTAAAACTCTTTTTCGAAAATCGATAAAATGTGAAAAATGCGGTCATGTTTCGCCCGGTTTCGGGCAGAAGAAAAATAAAATTCAAAAATAAAATTGAGATACTGAAAAAATAAAAAATAAACTGGTCAAATGCGTTTCGGATCACGGACAATGAAGGGTTCCGTACCGACACCTACTAGTCCACATTTAAAACCACTTGCTAATACATTGAATAAAAAAAAACCGGCCAAGTGCGTGTCGGATCACACGCGCAGTTGTGCATAGTTGTAGGACATATGTCTGTATAAAGTCTTGTTTTGTGCCTTTTATAGAATAAACCATTTTTCTTTCTTTCTTTCACAATGAAGGGTTCCGTACCAACACCTACTAGTCTACGTTTATAACCATTATCCAATACATTGAATCTAAAAAGGTCGTATCTTCCAAAATTAAAAATATTTTTTCGTAATTTCACATGATTTTTACACGACTGCCCAAAAAAAGGAGTGTAATGTTTGCAGGGTTCATGTCTGTATGTATGTGAGATTCTTTGTTACATAGGATGTGACGTCGCAATAAAAACAATATGGCGGACTATTTATCTATATTTTGTGTGTTCTGACCAAAAATTTAAAACATGATTTTTCGGCAACGATACTTTAAAACGAAAATCGAAAATTGCGAAATAAAATAATAATCAAAATTTAAAAACATGACTGCAGTGGATAAAAGAATTAAAAAGAAAAAAAAATTCAAAATAAAGAATTTCTAAACTATGATGTATAAAATACTGAAAAAAATTGAGGTGGTGTGCATTAATAAATACTTTCAAAGATTTTTGGTTTGAATAAAATAGGTTTTACGGTTTTTGAGTTTTCACTTAAAAACTGACTTGCCCAAACTAAAGGTCGTAAGTGCCGTGAGTTCCCTTTGAAGATACGATTTTTTTTTAGGTTCAATGTATTGGATAGTGGTTTTAAATGTGGACTAGTAGGTGTTGGTACGGAACCCTTCATTGTGCGTGGTCCGACACACACTTGGCCGGTTTTTTCTTTTTAGTTCACCTACAATTACTCTTACATACAGTAGTATGTATACACCTTATAAGTATATAAGGTGTGGTAATGTATGCCTAAATTACAGACACACTATGAAGATCGTAAAACGAGGCTTCTTTGCTCTAAACACGCCTTCAAAAATTTAAATTAAGTACCGAATTATTTTAAGATTTATCATAATGCGGTATGTAGATTTTTATAGGCATAGGTATTAAAAACTTGGTAGTAGAATGACCATATGGATCCTGTTATAACACTTACTAGGCATCAAAATAATGTTTTAGTCAATTTAAACACTTTGAAGCCTACCTACAACCTACAAGCGTAAGCCAATGTTTGGGTAACTGTGCTCCAGAATGAAAAATGTTTCAAAACTAGCCATTTTACCCCGTTGTCAAATATTCTGCTACATACAAATTTTGCGTATGTACTACAATTGCTGTTTTACAGAGTTAAGAACAGACAAAGTACATTTTAAACATATTTTCTAACAAATGGGAATATATTACTTTAACGCTATAAAACCAAATAAACAGTTGGGGCATAGTTATCCAATGGGGAGCAAAGGAACCTCAATTTACGATATAAAACATATTTAAGTGGTGAAAGATATTACACGTTGATTGAATTGTGTGAGCAGACATAGTAACATTTAGATTTTTTTTGTACTCGTTGTTGTTTAAAAAAATCGGGGCAAATTTGCCGCCCCCTAAAATCTGCCGCCCTAGGCTCCAGCCTACTCAGCCTATTGGTAAATCCGCCACTGGTGACAGATAAGGACAAACGAACTTTAGCGGCCAGTTAACTAATATAGGTTTGATAGACGTTTATGAATAAGGGGGTTAGCCTGTACACTCCAGGGTTGTCACACTGGCAAGCGCACTCTTTAAAAATGTGTACTCGTAGGTATAACAATCCCTTAGTGTACTCGTATAACAAATGTACATGTATATTATAATAATGTCTTACATGGGTGACCGCTTTGAGTGGTTATTAACTGAGCGCTCCCGTGATTTGGAAGGTACGTTAAGCCGTTGATCCCGGCTGCTATCTATGATAGCAGTCGTTAAGCCAAGTTAGAGGCCTTCGGGCGGCTTGAGAACTTCTAACAGTCAAGTTGCCCACTCACTTGACAAGCCTAATTCCAATAAGGTCTGGTTTCCCCTCGGGTTGGAATGTCAGATGGCAGTCGCTTCCGTAAAAACTAGTGCCTACGCCAAGTCTTGGGATTAGGTAGCGGACCCCGGGCATCCTTCAGGAAGCAACTGTACCGGGATAACGCTAGGAGGATGATGATGTGTTACATATTATATGTCGTATTATATATGAGGGCATACACTCAGGTGACGGCCGCGGTCCGGTCCGGTCGACGGCCTCGGTAGCCGGCGGCGACGCATGCTTGTACTCTTTTACATTATAACTCATAAATTAATTTTGTATTAAGCAGTACCGCTGCTAACAAGAATAGAATAATACCACCACCTTGTAAACTTAAACTACTGTCATCAGGCCCCCTAGTAATGTCCATTAAAATATATAATAAACTCCCGGACTCTATAAAAAAAGAAGAAAATGTATGTATGTATGTAAAATGTATGTATGTAAAATTCTTTATTGTACATGAGTAAAACATAACATAAATTACAAGAACAGTTGACATATATGTACAAAGGCGAGCTTATCCCTGTAAGGGATTTCTTCCTAAAATGATAAGACATACATAAATAAAATTAAACAGTTGTTATTAGTTAAGTCATATTACACTTTAAGCGAATTCTTTAATGACAAATTATGATCCAATAATATGTATAGATTCTTTGCTCTTGTTCATATAATAATTTAATGTTTTTGAATATTGTTAAAATAAAAATGTAATGTTTTGAATCATGTAATAATTTAATGAATAATAATTGACATTTAAATCTTTTGACATATATATTTTATCCCATATTTTAAGAATATCATTCATAATCTGTATTTCTAACATTATTTGCTAATAAATCTAATAATTATTGTTTATTATGATAATCAATCACAAATACAAATTCTCCTCTCCCTGGAATTGTAAATAATATTGCGGTGCCCATCAGGGTTCACAAAGCTCTACCTTATAAGTTTACCACCTACGCAACTACTTTGTGAAATTGCAATAAAGTATTGAATATTGAGTATTGAGTAACGTAAACTACAAATTTAGAAATAAAGGAAAAATTTAAAAATTCAGGCACCGAGCAGGATTTGAACCTGCGACCTCTTGGCACTCGCGGCTAAGTGTTGCAACTAAAGCCGCTATTTTCTAGACGCTATTAGCTACACTATCAAATGGTGACTGGCAAGAAAGTTCCCCAGCGAGTCCAGCGACCCATGCCCCAGCATTCACGGCGACACGCTCTCTTACGGTAGACAATAACTCTCGACAATAGTTTATGCCGACGAAGAATACCGAATTATCTGAGTGTGAGGCGTTTTCTAATAATATATTTATTATTAGAATTGGAGCGTGTTATATAAGATTTCAAGCTTACATTCCGCTTACATTTTTCATCCATTTGCTGTTTCCGGAAAGAACTCGCGTATTGATACTGTGAGTGTAGTGTGTTGTGACCGTAATCGAGTTTCAAGTGACAAGGCGGACGGTGGTAGTGACGGTGACACTGTACGAAAAAAGCGAACCAGGAAGAGGGTAGATCGCTATGGTGTGTGGGTAGACCACAACTAAAACTCGCAGCACGTCAGTTAATCCTTGATAATGGCGCTTGCAACAGTGCCGAAATATCGGGAACTCAAAAATACAAATAATTTACCATGTAGGTAAATATCCCGTTTCAAATCGTAATTCTAATTGGAGCGTGTTCACTACTCAGTATATAGTAAACTTTACCTCACTAAAGTGCCTGTAATGGGGATTTGATTCCAAGTAAGGCAAGGTGGCGCGGCAATTCTCAGGCCGTTAATAGAAAAATTATAGATTTATCGCGTGGGAGGGTAGCGGGGACCGGGCCCTGCCGCCCGCTGCCCGCCCGCTACCCTCTGACGTCGCCCCCCTCACCACTGCCTCCTCACAAGCACCGTCTCCGTTATGTGGTAGTCCTATAGTGATCGTCTTGTGACCGACTTTTGAACAATTTTTGTTCAGACCAGGCTTTGCCGCACATCGCCGCTCAAAAAATTACAAATAGGCAATAATTTATAGACACGTTTTATTTGTTAAATTTAGATACCTAAGTAAGTTTTCCCCGATCGATAGCGATTTTTAATTGGTACGAAGGTTACCCACAATTGTTTAATTAAGTATTCATGAAGTGAGATAATAATTTAATTGCAATAAATAATTATATAATTAGCAAGCAACGAAGGCACACTTTCAATAATTTTATTGCTCCTAAGTTAGAAGCTATAGCTACGTGCAACCTCATTTGATCAATCGCCAAAATCACCAAACCCGAGATCTATACAAAAATAGCCGCAAAAGGAAAAAGAGCGCGTGTGAAAGCGCCCGCGCACAATAAAAGATGGCCGCCGCATTCACGTCACGACACCAGAACCGCCATCTATTCAAGAACACAGCAAATTGTGCGCCCAAACCCAGTATACTTCAACCCCCACATTCATATAAACTGCGCGTAAACGCGGACCTCATTTATAATGGTCGTGGTACAGATGGTTGGGGTTGCCAATAACTGCCGTGTCTGTCAAGCTTTGTATGTCTTCATAATATTTTGAGGTCATCTTACGCTTCTCTTTGAAGGTTTTTTTAATGTTTTATGTGCCGTCAATTTCGTAATAATAGAATTTAGTGACGTGGTTTGGACTTGGACAATTCAGATCGTTTTTTTGCGAAAAAAAGACTGAAGGAAACCTTTTTTCGCACCGCTGACGGAGGAATATAAACGATTTCGATTGTACAGTCAAGGGCATAAATATGTATACATTTTTGTACCTTATTTCAATGGAATACGGAGATAAAATGTATACATATTGGTGCCTTTGACTGTGCTTACATAACCCGGTACCGACACCGACGCCAAAGCAAAGAAATGGTACAAAACTATACCTATCATACAGATAGGTAAGAACCTACACACTACTCATTCGGTTAATATTTGACAAACCGTCGATGACAATGTTATCAGGCGAATCACGTAACTTTATATACTAACAGTAAATAGATTTTATTGTCAATTTTGAAGTATAAATGGACAATTAAAATTTGACCGTAAAATCTATCTACCGTTAGTACATAAAGTTACGTGATTCGCCTGCTATCATTAAACTGACAAAAGATACGGGCCAAATATTCTACTTGGTTTAAGTTTACTTTTTATTTAAAACCATTTCAAAATCGTGTTTTCTAATGCAGCAAATTCCGAGGAATGTGTCAAACGTTCATTACAAAATCAAAGTTATCACATGCGAAATATGGGTAGGTACAGCAAGCCAGAAATTGGTCTACCACTTTTCGACTTTGTTAAGGTTAGATTATGATAATACCTGCAGAACAAGTCTTTAGAAATTTCATAACATTAGTAAACTAAACTTTAGAACTGATTGTCGGCTTCAGGAATTCCGTACGGTTCTAGAAAATAGACGGTTCTTTAATTACGTTACTCACTTAAGTGCATACAAACTCAACTACTGGGTCGAGTATCAAAATGTCTTATTGTGTTTGATATTTGTTCCAAAAATAATAATTAGGTATACACGTCCATCAACTATATAATTCACGTTGAGTCAGCTATCCTTGTTCTGTTGTGTATTATCGAAAGTGACGGCGCATTTCTGATACTTTTATTGACTATTTCTATAGGTAGCCATTAATCAGCTTAATGATTATAAAACAACCCCACTAATAATGGGTTAAAAAATTTCTCGTAGACACGCATAGGACTGTCACAGCACGACGAACAACTTGGGGGTGGATTGCAAAAAAATTGTACGTAACGCAATAGGAATATTCACAAAAATGTTAATCAAAGGAAGTAATTGAAAGCTAATTGCGTGACACGACGTAACACAAAGGATGCAAAATTGGAATCCAAAAAACTTGGCAACACATTAAAAAAATACTGTAAGAAATTCTAGCATTTATATATGCCAAGCCATTTACCCATTAATTCCACCATCTAACTATGTGAATACAGCAATAAAAAACAATAAGATTACCTACCTATTTTAGGCATAACACAAAATTGACCAATTTTTGTGAAAAAGTGCTCTGTCACCTTTTACCGTATCACATACAATGCACAAACATATGCTACTCTAATACTTATTTTTTTACAATTTTTAATTACGAAGACATTTTATTTTTTGGAATGTACAATGTTTTTGCAATTCACCCTTGGATAATATGTTTCGTTCCATTTACATGTTAGTTCAGCTGGGCGAGTCGCGTCACTAATTTAGTTCTTTTTCAACGTGTTTTACTAGTTTTGGTGATAACATTTTTATCATAGTTGTCTTAACACAAACCTGAGGTAGGTTATAAAAGTTAAGTTCCTATGAACATCAATAATATGAGATCTTTATTTATTTTTACAGCATTGTCAACGGTGTATACACGACATGCTACCTAATAAGTGAGGCGTCAAAGATGGCTTGCTTATTGTAATGTAATCTTATTTTAAATTTTTAGTTGTTTAGTTGTTAAAATTTGTAAACCGATGGGTGTATACCTAAATAAAAAACATTATTATCATTATTATATTTTATTTCATACCAATTAAGTAATTGAGCAAAAATATATCTGTAACAAAATAGTTCATATCGCTGACTTTTTATTGTGAGTGTCAAACACAATATTGCGTGTGTTCCATCATATAATGGACATAGTTGCTCGAGAAAACTTAAATATGTAATTATGCACTATTCATTAATTAATTCTTTATTGTATAAAATAAAACATTAGAGTACAAAGACGAACTTGACAATGAAGCATTCTTTACCAGTCAACCTTAAAGGCAAAGCAGAAAAAATGATCAAATTGTAAGAAAAAGGAAGGGAATAGAGTTTTATTTTCTTAAAATATTACCTAAGTTATCCACGCATGTATGGTGTATTATCTGTTGGTGATCCTTAATAAATAAATAAATAAATTTATTATCAGTTATTTTTGATACAACTGTTAGCACCAATTATTAACTGTCGTTAGTAAAAAATATAAGTTTGTTTGGGAGGCAAACTGAAGGTACCGAAATCATGTTACTGGGCAGTTACCCCCTCCATGAAAACATAACAATATTTAAAACTATTATTTAGTTAGCCGATATTTAATTTACATATGCGTAGGCGTTATTGAAGCGATTTATATATAATACTATATTTTAGATTTGTTTCATAGGAGGACTGAAAAGTGAACAGCTGCTGAAAAATCAAATTGGAAAGTGAAACTTTGGTACATGGCTCAATAGGAGAAAAAAAATGGGTTTGTGTTGGATGCCTCGCTCTTCTCCGTGGACGAACATGAAGGAGGTTTGGTCGGGTGGGCTACAGAATCTGTATTTGCAAAAGATATTGATATCTTTCCTATGCATCAATGTTTTTATTAATTAATACTTGACATTTTAACTTAAATTTAATTCATTTTGATTTTTTACTTTTGCAAATTTTAAATTGACATTAATGGACAGGAGAGGAGAGCTGGCAGCTTCCTCGCTCAACGCATAAGCATTGCGATTCAGCGAGGAAATGCTGCCAGCATCCTTGGTACCATGCCACAGGGGCCTATTTTAGAATTCGACTTTTAGTTTTTGTTTTATATAGTTATTGATTAAGTTAGTTGTTTATTTTATTCTGTAATAGTTTTTATTTTTATAAGTTTCTAATTTGTCTTAAATTTAATAACATTATAATTGACATTAATTAATTACAGAAATTATTACTAATTAATTATTATTTGACATGTTGATTACAATTTTACTTTATTTTTTAATAATCTATTCTTCTACAAGGTATACACTACACGAACAGCGAACACAGAATACATACACTACACTACACTACTACAGAATATGTATTTGCCAAAAAATAACAAAATATCTTTCACCTTATATTCAGAAGATATATCTGAGCGTTAATATTTAAAAAATCATGACCGTACAGTCAATTTAAGTCTTTAACGTAATTTCCCTATTTTATAAAACCGTTTGGCAGTTTTTACTCATAGTTGCACATTTTACTTTTTTTCTCAGAATTTGAATAGGTAATTTTAGTTTTTCCTGTGCTCACTTTTGTTCGTGATGTGAATGTTATTGACGATCACAATAGAGATTCTTGTAAATTGACATGTAATTTATATTGTAATCATATATTGTGAATAAATGAATCTGAATCTGAATCTGGTGAAGAAGGAAAAAGTTGGCAATTTTTTAATAAGCTATACGTGACTAAAAAAGTTACAGTGTTGAGTGAAAAAAAAGTACTTACATTCTGTAATATAAATCGAGTTTGACAATTTGATTCGACTAGCTAATATTGACTAACTCGAAATAATTGCCTTGGATAAATATCTATACCTGCTAACTTGTAAATTATTCAAAAACTGGATAAGACAGTGGTACCTAACCATATAAGCTATGCATAATTATCTACAACGCTCTAAACAAAATATAGCTAATAATATATTCCGGATTAAAACCTGTAGTTTTTGTTTAGGTATGCTACTTAAAGATTTTCTTCGTTCGCGTGTGTTTAGGCTATTTATTCATTAGGTGGGTGAATCAACTTTTTCTTGTTGTTATTCTGTCCCATCAGCGAGGAGACAACAATAACCGAGTTTCATACAAAAATGTTTATAATATGGACTTCAAGCATGCTCAAGAGATGACCCATGTCCTAATGGATTGATGCTCATCGCTAAAACTCATGTTTGATAGATTTAAACCCTATAAAATCATAGTTTTCAAGAGTGACTCAGGACACGTAACCATGGTAACGAGCAACAAAGAATAGTTGATCCACCCAGGTAATGCAAAACACATTCATCAATCTTTTTCAACAATCATCATTTTTTAGTCTATTGCTTGGTGATAAACATGTACTTACCTATATATTTTTATTTCTGGTAGTTTATTTTCTCTTTTAAAGATATTTTTAATCACAAAATAAAGGCCATATAACTCTTAGAAATACGTATATTTAAACCTAAAAAAAATCATTGTCATAGAAATTAGGTTGTGTTTAAATTGAAGTATATCTTATAGAAATTTGATACATACATTTACAAACTAAAAACAATCATGGTCATAGAAATTAGGTTGTTTTGGGGCAATCAATAAGTGATTTATTTACACTATACATTAGTATAAATTTTCACATGTAAAACATAATAGTAATTACAAATAAACAAAGAAAATAAACTAAAACTAATCTAAAATTGACCTAAATATACTTATCAAAAACCCTAATCTAACAAACCGCTATACCAGTAGGTAACGTTCCCAAAATGCTGGCCGCATTGCCACGTTCTCTGCCAATCTTTGTATGCCAGATAAAGGCCAGCATTTTGGTCACGTGTTGCGTCGACCAGACGTCCAGATAAGATCTTATGGGCTCCCGGTCCCCACGGCCCAAGTGTTTCGACCCCAAAAGGCTCAAATATGTACCCGCTATCGAGGGTACTTTATTATTAGGGTATTTTTTTGGTACTATATTTATGGTTGTTTTTAATTGAAATATATCTAGAAATTTTATTGGTTAGACAGACGGTGGGTAGATGTTTTCAAATCTAATAGGTATACAATATAAAAACAGCCACTACAGAACTTAAAATTCGTAAACAATTTTTTTATACTTAGACATAAAACTTCCATTATCTGGACACTACATTAATTAATTCTTTTGTCCCACATTTCAGTATGATTTTTTTTGATAATTTTTTTTACAAATATTCGGTATCATTGGTATATTATTTAAATTTTTTTAAGCAAAACATAAAATAAATATGTCAATGACGGACTTCCTAATGACATTCTCTACTTCATCTAAGTGTCAACGATTGGGGTAGGTATCTAACCTACCTACGTTACAAATAAAACAAAGTTAGACAGGTACATATTGATCTAGTCCTCAACGAGGTAGCTATTACATAGGTAATTACATACCTCTCATAGCTGCAAGCGTTTTCACAAACAACTATATACATATAGAAAGCCAACCTAATACATAATTTTGGCAACATTTTTGTTAATGATTACTTGTAAGGTTTTTCAAAATTGTAATTTATTTTTTTCTGTAGGCATTATTATGTTTAAAGGATCAACTGTAGGTAGATTTGCATGTATCTACATCTGCAATTAATAAAATAAATTCTCTGTCATGTCCGGCGTAGTATGTACGAGGACTGATTGTTCAGACATCTCCACGCTCACGATATTAGGTTCCAAAAACAAACAAATTAACATAAAGGCGGGCATTCACTGCAGGTAGCACATAGAGGACATGCGCTAACACAAGCCATTCACCACATAATGCAGCGGACACTGCGCACGATTACATGCCAATCCGTCCCCTCCCCCCACCACCCTGCTCGGGCCTATTCATTTCTTACAATTAATCAAAATTAAATCAACCACAAGCCTATCAACCAATCCAAAACCGTAATATTCTTACTTTACGGTTCTATTTAGAATGACTCTCCGTTGAGTAGGCGTGTCCCCCGCGAAGAAATCTGGCCAATAGAGTGCGGTAACAAAATATCCGTATTGGCTATTAGCAGGCCCCGCCCGCGCCGCCTGGGGGGGATGCCGTTCTAAATTCAAAACGACCTATCACGTCGTCGGCTCCCGACTCCTGCGTTGTTTTAGAAGTGAGGTTGTCTTTCTCCCCCAGGTTGAAAAGAACGGTTAGAGTAGGATCGGGGTTGGTTGTTAAGCTGTTGTGTGGGTAGGAAGGTGCTGGTGGGTGGCTGAGGGGGCTGGCGACGTTTTTACACGTCGGCGGGCGGTGGCGCGCACAGACGCGCTCTGAACCTCGCGGCGAGCGCTCGCGTCGCGACAAACACACACTTCCGCGATTTCCACCGAGGAAAACCCCTAGAAAAAGGCCTAAATTAAATCTAGATTAATTCCGGGTAACTACTAAAAGTGTTGAAAAAGCTTGAAATTTAAGTGACTGTTAGTGTAAGATGTAAAGTTAAGCTCAGTGCACACGTGCGAGCTCGAGCATGCAGGCGATGAGTGCGAACTCGAGCGCGCCGCGCGCGCCCCAGCGCTCGCCCTTCGCCATCCAAGAGCTGCTAGGCTTGAGCGACACGAGAGAAAGCCGGGAAAGATACTTCGAGAATAGAGACAATGACAGGGTCCTGAATCTGTCGGAGAACAGAGACAGGCCGGCGTACGCGCCACAGTTCCCTTTACCGGCGTCCATGGCGTCCCGAGTGGCGTACGCCGCGGCGTTCAACGCCCAGGCTGCCGTGGCAGCGGCGTTCCTGCCGGCACCGCCGCTGCTCCACCCACCACCCGGTAAGTCATAACATAATTGCGGTCATTTACACTTTTACTCCTTGTGAGGTCTATCAAAACTGCCTGGCTAAATTTTTGTAAAGTTAGTAGGTATGTATGTAACTCATTTACACCACTGATCTTGAAGGTACTTATTTATATTCCTAAATATACTTAACCCAGTTAAAGTAACAGTGTCTGACATTATACTTAAGTGTTATTTACGCAATAGAATTTCAGTGTGTAACTAGTCTTATAATATTCCTACAGACGTTTTTGAAACCCTACCTATATAATATTGTTTTAATCTGACATGAAGTAAAACGTTTGTAAAAGGAATTATTGACATATTCGGGTATATCTATATCTAGTTACGTACTAAGTAAAACAAAAGATATTATTAAGTTGATTTCGGACAACGTATTAAAAAAAATGTACCTACCAAACGATATGCAAATTCAAACCAAAATGTGTTCATTCACTTTGATTTGTTTTTAGTTATTTTGGCGGGCAATTGTTTTATACTTCAGGAATTCACTGACTGAAGTTAATCCTTTTGGCGTTTTTGAAATAACTTGAAATAGTGCTCGCTTAATGGATCTCCAACAATCTTCATTTCTGGAAATATATAACTAGCCAAATGGCCAATATATGTATGATCTACGCTGATCAAGTAAGTCGTATGCATAGTACATCTTTTTCCAATGATTTCCGTCTTAAAACCAAATTTAATTTCAAATGGCTCGGTAATTGGAGCGGCAGTAACAAATATATAGACAGGCCCACTTTGGAATTCATTTTTAATATAACACTAAGTAGATTTGTAAATATTCTCGCTGTAGCCTAAGATTTCATACTCGTGTAAATTATGGTTGATATTTTGCTAACTTAGCTACATACCGTCTAAAACTATTACTGGAAAGTTTATATCATAATCAAACATCTTAACAATCTCACTGTTTTTAAAAAATATATTACTATGATAGTATCCAATCTAGAGAAATTAAAAATAATTAAGCTGGGATACTATGGAAACTTAAAGCTCAGGCGTCCGACCTCGCTCTGCGCTCGCGCAGCCGGCCGCATTGTCTCTCTTTAATTAGCTCTTCACTCATTCATTAACTCGTTTATTAGCCCCCACTTCAACCCTTTCATCAGTTCACCGAGTGCCGCCGGATCGGCTTACGTGCGGTATTGTAACGCGAGTTGTCTGTCTGTTGGTTTTGTAAAACAGGATTAAAGTGTTGGATAAAGCGCTTACGTCTTATTTATCTGTGGTTTGTTCAAATTTAGGTTAAATTCAAAATTCAAATTCAAATTGTATTTATTTACAGATAACAGTGATCCAATTTTGTTAGTAGGTACATGTGGCTTATAGTTAAAGTTAGTAAATAATAAGTTAAGTGGCAGTGTCATGAAAAAGATTATTTAGGTGATAGGAAAGCATGAATAACTTACATACTTAAGTGACAGAATGTACTTAGAGCTTGAATTTCATCTGCGATATAGGTATAAAATTGCATTGCCTATAAAAACTTAGAAACTTTGCTATAATTTGTATCTGTGTTTAGCTTATAGGTTAGGTTACTGATAAATAAGCAGGATTTTGGAGTTAGTAGATAGTATAGTAAGTAAACGCAGGATTATATTCCTATAAGAAAAATCGGTTTTAAAAAATATCTTCCTGGTTCGTCTTATAAGAATTTTGATTGCTTGAATTCAATGAGGTACTTGAAAACAATAGCGCGGGTGATTTCTAGTATTTTCCTGGTGTTGTGCCCTTAATGTGTTCATTTATATTTTACTAGCAATATAGTAAAAATATTTTTAATAAAGATTAGTTATCTATTTGGTATAAAATGGGTATAAACTCTGATGCCGTGGAGCGGTAGGTACCTACCTAATACGTCGCTTACCGTCGGCAAAGCTGTCTGTAGGAATGATCCTGAATGAAATCCTGTAAATTGTACATTTTTACAATAGAACAATTCCTTTTATTTATTTCTTATCATGTAATTTTTTTTTATTAAGCAATTTCATGACTGATTCATGAAAAACAGTACGTTTCGTTAACAAGTAACTAAGTCAATCCATAAACTGCTTTATTACATGCAGTATCAAACGCAGATTATTTCGTAATCCTTGTCATTTGTTAGTTTCATCTATATCCATAATATGTGCGTATGTATGTAAATTTTGTATTATGCAGTAATGCTGCTAACGCAAACTACAAACTTAGAAATAAAGGAGAAATTGTAAAATCGCAGGTTCAAATCCTGCTCGGTGCCTAAATTTTTCAATTTTTCCTTTATTTCTAAGTTTGTGTATGTATGTATTTGATTTTTCAGTTATTGGTTTACATTACATAGTAGGTATCTATAATATCATATCGTATTGAAGATTATAATGTCCTTTATCTTTATATTATGGTACTAAAGTTATTTTTCCTAAGTTATATCTATCGGTCATATTTTTTCGCTATTATAGAATGATTTAATGACATTAAGTATGAGTTTTATACTATAAGGTCTTTTGAGTAATAAATATTTAATAAATAAATATTAAGTAGGTATTATTGTATGCAGTATGGACGTAGCAAATATGTACTTTTAGATTTAAAAAATTGTACACGTATTTGAAAATTTTGAGTCGTAAGACTTAATAATATTAAAAATATACACATATTACCTATCCTGCCACCTCCACTACGTTTTTTAAGTTTCGTAACAGGGAGGTATAGGTACATTTCACTCTATTTAAAAAAAAAACGATATGGCTTGTTATACCTAATATGGCTTGTTATCGCAGTTATGTAGGACGAGTTGTCGCAAAGACGTATGTCTCTGTCACTCATATGAAGTTAGATCCATTTAGCATACCATGTAGGTTGAGTGGTGCCGCCGCGCGGCGCCCGCGCCGCCCGAGTCGCCTGACGCCACGCCATTGTTATTACATGCAGAGAATGCAGCTGTCTATCGCGCGATAAACTTAAATAAAAAATATAAATAAATATTTGGGGACAATTTTACACAAATCTATAATACCTAGTCCCAAACTAAGCAAAGCTTGTACTATGGGTACTAGGAGACGAATATACATACTCATATACTCATATATAGATAAATAGATACTTAAATACATAGAAAACATCCAAGACTCAGGAACAAATATTCGTGCTAATCACACAAATAAATACCCTGACCGGGATTCGAACGCGGGACCTCCAGCTTCGTAGGCAGGGTCTACCAACTAGGCTAAGGCGGTCGTCAAAACTACTAACTTACTACTTAGGTACTACGGTACGTTACTTAGGTAAGTAAGTTTAAGTAATAATGCAGTTAAAGTACCTAACATTAACTACATTATTAATTAAACTTACTTACATGTCTTACTTAACACAGTTTAGAAAGCCAAAAAGTTTGGTTTTAATATTTTGCGAAGTCGTGAAAATTTTCATTAAAATTGATTTTAAGATACTTATAACGGTGTACTAATACCTACTTGCAAAAGTCTGACAATTATAAAAAATCGTATTATGAACTAGCTGTTAGAAAAAAACACTATTCGAATTAAAGTATTCAATGAAATCAATTTCCAAGCAAATTACATAAAAGTATCATATTAAACGATATCTACAAAACAAAGTCATTATAAAATCCATTATTATACTACAACAATATAATTAAACTTACTTAAGCATTTTAAGCGGTTCGTTAGATTAGGGTTTTTGATAAGTATATTTAGGTTCATTTTAGGTTAGTTTTAGTTTTATTTTAATTTCTTTGTTTATTTGTAATTACTTTCAATAAATTAAAAAAAGATTGTTTTCAAGCATAATTTATGCCATGAAATGAGTTCACTATCAACCCAGACCCACAATGTGTTTCGCTGAGGGCGCTGAGCTAATATATAACGCCAAACTGAGAAAAGAGATGCAAATTGAGACCCTAATTCCAATTCAATGTCAAGTCGAATAGTCCCAAGAGTTGAAGTGAGTATTGTGATCTCACGGAGGCCGTGCAATTCTACCTAAAACAAAAACCTTTTATACATTAGTGGTCACTAATGGAGAATCCTTTATCCAGCCCTTTATGGCAGGCATAAAAGACCTCACTGGGCCTCTGTCTCGGAGGTGTGAGGGGACAAAGACGTTTTTGTGGGCATTGAGAGGAGGTGTCATCGATTGTTTGTGCATTCAAGGTTTTTGAGATTTGCTTTAGACTTGTTAGGAGGTAAAACAAATATTATTTGACACCTCGGATTAAATAAACAGGTGAGGAATGGAAGAATACCATTGTCGGTTTTGTTGTTGTCCTATTTCTATTCTATTATTATATTGTTGTAGTATAATAATGGGTTTTATAATGACTTTGTTTTGTAGATATCGTTTTATATGATACTTTATCTACACCCATACAGTAAATCCTCTTTTATGTGCTCAAAAAGTGTAGGTAAGGACCAACTTTACAATATTGCGCCAGTCCGACGCGGAGATGGCCATAACAGCATCAAAAACAGTATCGTTATGGCCATCTCTGCACATTACGATATAGGCTCGTGCTCAAAAAGATTTCAACGAGCTGACGAACTCGAACTCCTGCACTTTCAACGCAATGGTGCCTCAACACATGAAAGAGGATTTAATGTATGGATGTAGATAAAGTAGTGTATACAACTGTACATAATTAGGCCTTAAATGACTCGTGTGATCCTATTATGAAATTCGCTGACGCTCGTTTCATAAAACCACACTCGTGTAAACTAGTATTTTATGTAATTTTGTTTTCTTAACCTAGCCTAAAATGAAATCTACAGAGTAGTCCTTCTGGTCACAATAATAATGATTAAGGCAAGGCCATTCCATTGCAAGTGACCCCCTCTAACACGCGTGAGTTTGCAAACCATCCCGCTCTTTACGGAAGCTCTGTCCGTAATTTCGTAAATTTTTATTGATTTTTGGAACACTGGATCACTTATGAAAAACCTATCCCAATTGAACGTCAGAAAGAAACCAAACGATAACTATTTTTTGGAGTCCGGTCTGTTCATGCTTGCTAGGACATAGTGACTATGTTAATACTAGTGTCTTTTTATAGGGGATTGACGAGAGACATCATCCTATTGTGGATTCGTTTTTATTATCAGTGACTTAGAGATATACATCTCTAACAATATTAAAATAATTTCAATTTTTGACGCTCAGAGACCATGTACATCGCTGGGATATTATATTAATTTCATTATACTCCTTGTTTAATCTTGAGACCTTATACATCTCTAACTTTACTGATGTTGTAATATTTGTAATAGATAATTTTGCAAGTTTATCTTCACTGTATGACATTAATTTTGTTATAATTGTGAACTCGAAATTATTATTCCTTCTTGAACTGTAAATTAATATTTTGACATAAAAAATGTATTACTTATTATAGTCAGACTTTCTTGAATTGTAAATTAATATTTTGACATGTAAAAGTGCCCTTGTGGCCTATTTGCAGAATAAATGTTTGAATTTGAATATTAGTCAGTCTGACAAAGCCTAGCTCGATTAAATAAGTTCACAGCCTGGCGTGTCGAAGGAGTAAGTACTTATAAAACGACACATTCCGTCTCTCTTTATTTTTTCTTTTTCTTCCTGCGCAGCAGCTCTGTGTTAGAATACACGAACTCCAAAAGTAGGTCTTTTCTCTTAACCTGACTGTGGCTTTATAGGCCGAGCCCAATAAAGCGATAGGAGTGCGCGGTTGGAGAGTAGCCTGGGGAAATTACAGGGGAAAACCTCCGACACGATCACGCGTGTGGTTTGGAACACTGGAATAATCTAAGAGTTTGCGCTCCAGTGAGATTGGTTGAGCGGTTTCAACCGAATCTGAGGTGTGAGTGGAATCGAGCTACTGGGAGTTTTATCGCTGGCTCACTAAACCTAGCCTAGCTGAGAAGAGTCCAGCAAGAAACAGAGTTAGGCCAGACCTGGGTCGGACTGACTACCCGGTGTGCGGCGGTACCGGGAAGTGGGATCGCAGCTAGTACCCGAGCATGAATTCGGCGGCAACTCGCCATACATATAGCTAGCTGTGGTATACAAACGCGACGGCTCCCGGCTTCGTTAATTACAAACAGAAACCGACACACGCTCGTTGGACGATGCGATTACGAAGCGCCAATTGTCTAAATGGTTATTATCTCGATATTAAAACATAATGACGAATTCTTTAGCCTAGTTGGTAGTGACCCTGCCTACGAAGCTGGAGGTCTCGGGTTCGAATCCTGGTCAGGGCATTTATTTGTGTAATGAACATAGATATTTGTTCCTGAGTCTTGGATGTTTTCTATGTATTTAAGTATATATTTATCTATATAAGTATGTATATCATCGCTGAGTAGCCATAGTAGGATCGGTAGGTGGGTTTACGGCCTGTTAATTTGATGCGCCAGTTTGCGGTCACTTGGATGAGTTTATTAAATGAAAGGATATTTTCATGATTTTATAATATTTTCCCATTCAATAGCTACTAAATAAAACGCACAACACTCACTGTTTATTTAACTTAACTTTAACTTAACTTTATAGACTATTGGCTGTCCCACTGCTGGGCAAAGGCCTATCGCCATGTTTCGTCCATCATGTGGCACCCACTTGGTGGCTACATTAGCCCACCTATCTGGATGCATGCGACTGTTTATTTAGGGCATGTAAAAATGTAAATATCTTTAATTGAAAAAAACTTCGTTCTTCAGAAGGCCGCAAACTGACGCAGGCCGCGTAACTGGCCTAGCGACCCTACAAACTTTGCTAAGTTTGGGACTAGGTCGATTTGTGTAACATTGTCCACAAATATAAACAATGAAGTTTGCTGGATTCTGTCTTTTGGGTTTTAAAGGTGAAGGGTGTTTAGTCCCGATAAATTTTCAGTTGAACTAATAAATAAAAGATCTCAGTCGAACTCAGAAAATTAGGTATTTAATTAGGGTAACTTCCCTGTTCGTTGACAGTTAGACGGTAATCTTCATCATCATCAGTATTAAGAGGGCCTGGTCCTCTGTCGTTGCAGCATTCTCCATTCCAATCTATCTTAGGCCTTCGTCTTCACTTCCTGGTATGTGTAGCTACAGCACCATTCCTTAATCTGTGCCTGGACAGAACGGCGTACCAATGAAGTGCTGGAAAAGGCTAAGGAAAAAAGACAGATAATATCCGCCATAGAAAAACGCGGAGCTAAATGCATCGGCCATACTGAGACATGGAGGGTTAAACGTTACCATCCTAGAAGGCAAAATAGAGGGAACAAGAGGGAGAGGAAAGAAAGGCCAGAATACCATAAATAAATAAATAAATATTAGAGGACAATCTTACACAAATCGAACTAGCCCCACAGTAAGCTCAAGAAGTCTTGTGTTATGGGTACTAGACGACGATATATTTAATAGATTTAAATACTTAAATACATAGAAAACATCCAAGACTCAGAAACAAATATTCATGCTCATCACACAAATATTTGCCCTGACCGGGATTCAAACCCAGGACCGTCAGCTTCACAGGCAGGTGCACTACCCACTAGGCTAAACCGGTCGTCATAGGTAATCTTGGACTTGTACATATAACCCGTGCCTCACCGTCTGTCCGAGCGATGTGGGTCATCATCGATCGAGCAATAGCAGGGAATGGGTTACGGACCTGGCAGGGGAAGGGTTAATTCGACTTATTGTTGGTTAATGGCACTTTGGTCTCTCGGTTTTTCTTCTCCTTTACTTACAAAGCGTTATATATTTACATGCTTAAGATTACATTGCATGTAAATATATAATGTAAATATATAGCTGCACCTTATACAGGGCGTCCCACGGCTATGCCACATGAAGGGAAAGTACTTTGAATATTATAGATGGAACATTTTACTGAAAGAAGATATTATTTGAATTTAAAAACAATTTAAACTGCATTCACAGCTATTTAAATTATTTTATGGTTGAGCCGGGAATCGAACCCGTTACACAAGACAAATTTCACATCAATGTTAAAATTCATGGTCTTCCTTTTATTTCTGACTCTATGTTATTTAGCAAAAAATAATCCTTATGATGAAGGATTTCAATCGGTATGATAAAGCTACTGAAAGGCAAAATGCCTTTGTGTAACGGGTTCGATTCCTCGTGTAACGGGTTCGATTCCTGGTTCAACCATAAAATTATTTAAATATCTGTGCAGCAAAGCTTGTACTATGGGTACTAGACGACGATATACATATTTATATAGATAATTAGATACTTAAATATATAGAAAACATCCAAGACCCAGGAACAAATATTCGTGTTCATCACGCAAAGAAATGCTCTGATCGGGATTCGAACCCAGGACCTCCAGCTTCGAAGGCAGGGTCACTACCAACTAGACTAAAGCGGTCGTCAAACATAGATCGAATGTGCCATGTATTGGGTCAGTGCCAAGCGTAGGTACGTTTACCTTACCGTATCTAATACAGTCAGCTGCAGATAATGAATAGGTGACTCTCCTGGATACAGCCTTTTATGCAACAGTGCTGACTTTAGGTGACTACATAAATGAAACCTCAAACTGTCCTGGTTTCAGCACAAACCGAAAAATTCTTCGTGTTTATTTTATAGAATAGAATAGAATAGAAAAAGCTTTATTTCGCATTTTACACATAATACATATTACATTTACACTTATATTAAAATTAAGGCTCAATGCGAAAAAGGAGTCCACTCAGCATGATGTCGATCCACTGAAGGTGAAACGACGCTGATATTCTGTGGATCCTCATGTGGTGCACCACAGAACTGCACGTTTCATAATTGCTATTAAGCGCTCCGTGTTAACTACTTATATAATTTTAAACAATAGTAAAATATCAAATAGAAACAAAGTCACTGGCTCGAACTGGAAGGCTATGCTGGATTCACTTGTTTATCAAGTAGATATGCTTTCAGAGATTTTTTGAATAATTGAACAGTGGAAACGTTTTTGATTGGAGGAGGGATATTATTCCAGCATTTCGTGGCAGAATATGTGAAGCTACCATTTTCCAGTTTCCTCTCGCGTATCTGCCGGTGGTTCCCCGACTTTACCCAAAAGGGTTCGTTTATTCGTTCGCGTTCCACGCACACACTCACACACACGGCACACATACGAGCACATAATGGATTCGCGTGGCGTGCGAAGTTAACCCCTCCTTGTACGACCAGTTTGTTATGGGGTGGTGCGAGAGAGGAGAGGGCGCGGGAGCGGTAGCGAATTAGATTAGATTAGATTAGATTAGATTTATTTATTTCTTTCTGAAAATTTACATGGTATTTTATAAAGATGTCAATTGGTAAAATATCATGGATTCACAAAAAGATCGTCAGATTGTATATGAATTAATAATAATAAAATAATAATACAGTCAATTTGGCGTACCCCATTACATATACGAGTACACGATACACTCAAACTCAAAATATTCTTTATTCAAATAGGCCTAGCAACAAGTACTTTTGAATCGTCAGTTATATATTACATAAATTGAATCTAATTATTCAGAGCAATTTAATGATGCATATGAAATTTAAAAAAAGACATGAATTACTGTAATGTATGTCAAAAGAGAGTATAATAAATTCACAAAAAGATCGTCAGTATGTAAAATAAAAACATAAAGAATAATATAATCTAGACAGTTTCTAGAATAAAATCTGAATGTCAAGAGGAAAATTTAACGTCAACATCTAATGTCATAGTCATGTAAATAGTCATTAAGATGTAATGTCATAATTATTAAATAAATAATAAAGATAATTCTGATAAGAACTACCTAAGGCGGAAAAAAAGACGAACTATACTGTCCCTTGTTAGTGTCTAACTGATACATTAGCTTTAGAAGTATTAAAGTCTAATTTTAGAGTAGTCAAAGACAATGTTAAAATATTATAAAAGTGATAGGCTAGATATAGAACTTGATATACAACGAGTTTATATAAACTAGATTAACATGTAGGATACTTTTTATCCTGAAAATCATACCTGGAACGGATGAAGTAGAAAGTGGAAGATTACGAGGACGAAATCCGGGAAAAAGCTAGTAAAATATGTATACACGTACTATTTTCGACTTGTTAAAAACAAGAATTATTGATCCGTTAAGTATTTTTTTCTTTGAATAATTATGGGTTTTGTTGTGTACGAATGTCAATTATGTTATCAATGGCATACATTTCATGAATTTTCGTTAAATGAAACGTAGTTGTACACGATGTAAGTTTATCTATGTCATTCTCCCATTTTCCATTCAATCCCTCAAATGTTAGCTGGAAGAGATCCCTCACAGAGATAATTTCGCATGTGTACTTTAATCTTGTGAGACATGTATATTGCTTTATAACCTTTTATTGTGTACAATAAATTGCTTACATACATACATACGTTCCCAAAGTGACAAAAATATCTGTACGCTCTTATACCCTTGCCACTAAACTTATTTTCGCATATTTCGTCACTGAGTGCATATAGATATGTTACATGTTAACTGTACATGTACGGGTCAATGGCAACAATGCACGCAACACAAAAAAAGAAAAAGAAACGTCGAAACCGTAACGCAAAATCAGTTTTAAGCGAAGTATCGACTTGACCATACATAAAGTCTAAGAATCATATTATTAATCTCACCAACTGATGCACTGTTAATCGCTGAAAGCTTGTGATGTGAGTATGTTGTGTTCCCATTTGTCGGTGTGTCGAATCGAAAGGTGTTGGTTAAACGGCGCGTATTGTAATGTCCAGAACTGCTCACGATGTATTTGGTGTATCTTATCGAACTGTGTTGGCGCGTACGATTGAAGAAGTATTGAAGACTCCAAATAATTAAGTAACAATTCCCTCTGATGGCAGGTACACCTATTAATATGATATAGAATCGTTACTGTCGAAGCTCTTTAGTGCTAGTCGCTAACCTCACGTTTATTCCTGCTTGCTGCTACCGTTTGCCACTCACATTTTGCTTCATCTCCGCTACTTACTTTGCAATTAACGGCAAAGTGGCGGTGTGTCCTTTGGCGGCACGGTGTAGCGGCGTTCGAACCAGTCAAAAATCAAAATCAAAATCAATTTATTCTGCAAATAGGCCTCAAGGGCACTTTTACAAGTCAAAATCTATCTAAGTACATCAAATAAAAATAATATAATAATCAAAGTATCATTAATTAAATGTAGTGTTACATGTCAAAAATAAGACTAAGAAACTAATAACAATCGAGATTTGTTAGAGATGTATAAGGTATCTAAGCGTCAAGATAAAAGGTAATAAAGTAGGTACACTAAGCATAATAAAGTATGTTCAGCTATATCTATAACACGTCAACATGAAAATAATAAAATCTAATAAATAAATATCCTCAGAGATGTATAAGGTCTCTGAGCGTCAGTCTAAAAAATAAAATCAAATGAGAACAGTGAAGTCTCTCATCATGTCAATTCCACTGAACACTAGTACGAAGTTACTAGTCCTTGCAAACATGAACAGACCGATATCCCAACGGTTCCAAATAACCGCTTACGCTTGTTCAATCGTTACCGCTGCCGCTTGTGGCGTGGGCGTGTAGCAATTTGTCGGTGTGTCGAACAGTGTCGGACGCACGGCGGCGTCTGGAGCAGACCTGGTCTGGCAGGTTTTGTTCCAAATACACTCGTTACAATGGCCGTCTGACTATTGCAACTTAAACGCAATAAACTGTTACTTTCGTCCGCAAAAACCTACATTTATTTAAATTTAACCAAAATACTCGTCGCCGGCACAACCTGGAACTTCCAGAACCCAAATTAGAAATATACAAAAATGGACCATATTATAGAGCAATAAAAATATATAATAAAATACCCATCCATATAAAAACTGTACCTACTGACACCTCCTTCATAAATATTCTTAAATCAAAACTAATCGAAAAGTGTTACTATTCCATAGCAGACTTTATGGAAGATACGAATTTGTGAAATAAATGTTTATAGCCACTATAAGTAAATTGTACCTAGCTATATTATATTAAGAGAAACTTACCTGATTGTTGCTACACCCTTCCTGGGTCCATTGTATCTTAGTTAGTATCTAAGTATACTGTATCTACGTACATGGTTGCAATAAACGATTATTATTATTATTATTATAAAAAAAAACATGCAAGGATTGCAAATAGCAACGTTACGTGAAGGCAATTAATTGACCGAGTGAAACGAAGGTCTCTGCTTCGGCTTCGACAAAAATGCTTTCGTATGTCCAGATTCCGGATTTCCGTTTGTTCTCGTCTACAGCAGGCGAATCACGTAACTTTATGTACTAACGGTAGATAGAATTTACTGTCAATTTTGAAGTATAAATGTATGAGGTGACAATTAAAATTTGACATTAAAATCTATCTAACGGTAGTACAAAAGTTACGTGATTACCCTGCAGGTCGCAATTCTCAACCGCTTCTCGTGAAATTTTGTTAGCAGGTTCGATATTTATAATTGATCTTTTTTATAATGCTGTGGTAGTTTTTTGACATTCATAAGTGCATATATCATGCCTAAATTGAAGAATAAATGATTTCATCTCATTTCATAATGTCAGATTTTGGAAATGATAAAAACTCACTCACGAGGTCTACTAGGCGTTTGTAGGGTAAAAGGGGACCCTATATTACTAAGACTCCGCTGTCCGTCTGTCGCTAAGCTGTATCTCACAAACCGTAATAGTTAGACGGTTGAAATTTTCACAGATGATGTATTTCTGTTGCCGCTGTAACAACAAGTACTAAAAAAAGCATGAACTAAATATTTAAGGGTCAGGGAATCAGTTAAAAAATGCTCATCTATTTACGCCATTTTCTGTTTGAATTGACACGCATCTTGATATTTCCTCAATGTTACTATCTAGAACAGGACTATTGCTACCTTATGTCATAAACTTTAAATGTATTTTTTAGATTATTCATTAAGAAATATCGTTTCAAACATCACTCCAGATCTACCATTTTCAAGCTAAAAACATGTTTTTTCCGCTTAAATTCTACTACACACAATAAAATCAAAAAATGGTTATGTTACTATCTAAAACTTTTACAAAATCATAGTATCCTTTAATAATTTTATTGGTATTATTAATACTTTTGCCATAATTTGAAATCAAAACATTAAAAAACTTATAAGCCCTCTTAAGGGGCTCCCATACTGATGTATTTTTTGCCGTTTTTATAAGTAGATAATGGTACGGAATCCTTCGTGGGTGAGTTCGACTCGCACTTGGCCGGTTTTTTTGTATATTGGGCAATACTGTTTAAAGAAAATAAAACGCTTTAAGGACAGCATTGAGCAAGTTTTACTTCGCATCTACGAGTTCTACCTAAATATATTATTAAGAGAGGTAGGGCACAACAAAATGTCATCTTGCTCGAATTTGGAGCAGCTTAACCGGGGAAGTACTTCCGCCTTGCAGAAGACCACAGCCATAATAACATTATTTACTATACAAGTATGTAGTGTTGTGTTCCTGGAGGTGAGCAAGGTTGCCAGAGCTCCCGAGGATGCACTGTGTTGAGAGCGAGGGACCTAAATTTGTCTCTTCTGCTGTCAACACAATGAATTCTCAAATTTCATAAAGGGTCGGTAACGCGTACGTGACTCCTTTGGAGTTGCGGGCGTCTATAGGCTGCGGTGGCCGCTTACCATCAGGTGGACCGTGCGCTTGTTTGCCACTGGCGTTGTATAAAAGAAAAATGTATTATTATTTAGTCAAGACACAAGTAGGCGGTTATATTGCCTCCCTATAGATCTGTTAACGAAGGTGTGCAATAAAGAGTATTTGTATTGTATTGTACTGTTAACGAATTAAATGAAAATGCGAAAATTCATTACTAGCTAAAGGAAAGGAGCTTTAGCTACAATATATTATTGGAGCTTTCACTGGAATCCCACGGAGGGTGTGCTTGCTATAACTACTGGAAGTTGCCGTTTGGTTGCCGGTTAAGAATAGCGCCAACCTATGTCCTCCTTGGGTGTCGTAAAAGCCGACTAAGGGATACTACCGTGACAGGTCTAAATAAAATCCCTTTGACCAGTCGCTGCATTCTCTGCCCCCCATCAGTCGTATCGATCACTCGATCCACTGATACCAGGGGACAGAAAACGAGAGAGTGGGTTTGCAGCGGCGCAACTGTTAATTCACTATAATCCCATCACGCGCAGATGACCCATGCGAAGTTACTGGACTCTGAGTAAAAAGCCCTGCGGCGATGGAGTGTTGATGGTGGGGTTATGGATTTGATGTATCTGGGCCTTAGTTGACACTCTGCACGGAGGCGGTCAGACGAGAGTGGTCGCTCTTTGGACTCGACGGAGGCGGGAGGACAAGTTCGGCAGCACGTCTGACGACAAAGCAGCCCTATTTAGGATCGCTCTGCTTTCCCCAATCCGGGGAGGGGCCTAGAAAAGGTGGCCTAAACATAGTCCGTCTCACCTTTACGCCAAATGGCAAACCGCGGTCATTTGGACATCAAAGAATGCGGTCGAAAAAGAACACAGAATACATTTAAAAATCTAACTATAGCGACATGGAACGTCCGCACTCTGAAAGACAACGAGCGAAACCTGTGTCCTGAAAGGAAAACTGCCATCATAGCTAGAGAACTGTCCCGATATGACATAGATGTTGCAGCTGTAAGTGAGACCCATCTGAGTGGCAGCGGAGAACTCTGTGAACCACTGGGCGGTTACACTTTTTATTGGAGTGGGAAGCCTGAACATGAAAAAGCGGCAAATGGAGTAGGGTTTGCTATTAAAAACAGTATTGCACGATCAATGCAAGAGTTACCAAAGGGAATTAGCGATCGTATAATAACTCTACGGTTTCCTTTAGCCTCTGGGAAACACATCCACTTTATAAGTGTGTATGCACCCACTCTGCCGTCGCCAGATGCAGACAAAAACCGGTTTTACCAAGAGTTGCACCACGTCCTTGAAGGTATTCCTCCAAGGGATAAGTTGGTTTTACTGGGTGATTTTAACGCGCGTGTTGGCACGGATTTTAGTGCTTGGAGAGGTGTTCTTGGACGACATGGAGTTGGTAATTGCAACTCAAATGGCTTAGATCTTCTGTCATTGTGTGCAGAATTCCACCTTTGCCTCACCAACACCTACTTCCGTCTGCCAGAAAAATACAAGACCTCGTGGATGCACCCCAGATCCAAACACTGGCACCTCCTTGACTATGTAATTGTTCGGAAAGAAGATCTCGGCGACGTTTTAATCACGAGGGCCATGAGAGGGGCACAGGGGTGGACTGACCATAGACTTATAAGATCTAAGCTGCACATTAAACTAAAAGCATCACGAAGAGCAGAACATAAGACCCCGGAACTGGCTTATTCAAGACTGATTCACTCAAAAGAGTTACAGAAAACTTTCGATGACGATTTTGGTGCTTGTTGTGTGGAGCCAAATGATGTCACTGTTAATAAAGCATGGGAACTGTACTCAACCAAGCTAAAAGAGTGCGCTGAGCGAGTTATAGGGAAACCTCCGAAGAAAAACCAGGACTGGTTCGACTTTTCTGAGGAGGATATCCGGAAACTCGCTGACGAACATAGACGTGCTCTGCGACATCTACATGCTGATCGGAAGTCTATTGACCTGCAATTTAAGACCAAAGTGCGTGAACTCAAGGACCGCTGGTGGCGTAACAAAGCGGAAGAGTTGCAGCATCTGGCGGATTCGAATCAAACTGGAAAGTTTTTTGAGGGTATAAATGCGGTTTTTGGTCCACGAGTTAGAAAAATCGCACCTATCTATTCGCATAACCGCGATTGTCGCCTAACTGACCAAGGTGAAGTGCTTTCTCGGTGGGCAGAGCACTTTAACGAGGTACTTAATTCCGCAGCACAAAGAGTGGACCTCGATTACATCAGTGCCCTCACGGACCTACCGGTTGATAAGAGTCTTGCAGTCCAGCCAACTTTTTCTGAATTTATATCGGCTGTAAAAAAACTTAAAAATGGCAAGGCCCCTGGCTCGGATGGTTTGCCATCGGAGATCTACAAATACGGTGGACCTAATGTTTTGAATAGGCTTTTCGCCTTGATACTTAAGATCTGGGAGTCAGAAACGGTGCCGCAGGAATGGAAGGATGCATCTATATGTAAACTTTATAAAGGCAAAGGAGACGTAGCTGATTGTAGCTCGTACAGAGGAATATCTCTTCTTTCCACTGCTGGTAAGGTACTAGCGCATATAATTAATACCCGCTTGAGCACCCTAGCAGAGAAAATTCTTCCAGAGAGCCAGTGTGGTTTCAGGCCGAGCAGAGGTACGGTGGATGCAATATTTGTTGTCAAACAAATACAAGAAAAGTGCGTCGAACAAAACCGTCCCCTGTTCATGTGTTTCGTAGACCTCGAAAAGGCCTTCGATAGAGTCCCACGTTTGGCTCTCTGGTTGATTCTAGAGAAAATTGGCTGTCCATCGAAGCTTGTAAACCTAATAAGGCAGTTTCACGTCAATATGACAGCCAAGGTTCAGCATAACAGCGAATTTTCAGACCCATTCGAGGTAACTAGTGGTGTTAAGCAAGGCTGCGTGATGGCTCCCACTTTGTTCGCTCTGTACTTCTCCGCAGTAATGCAGGATGCGCTTAGCCGTAGCGGCGAACCAATTCATCTCCACGTACGATCGGATAAGGGAGTGTTTGATCTTTCGCGCTTCAAGGCAAAAAGGAGGGTTCGGCAGGTACCTGTGCTTGAAGTCTTATATGCCGATGACGTATGCATGATGGCTAACAGCCTGAATGCACTTCAGAGCTCTATGATGTCTCTAGGTGACTCGTGTGATAGATTTGGTCTGGTTATAAGTGTAACCAAAACCCAGGTACTTAAACAACCACCCAGAGGCTGCAGTGCTGACACGACTCCAATAACTCTGGGCATCTCAGTGCTAAAGGAAGTAAGTAATTTCAAGTACCTGGGTAGCCAAATCCGGAGTGATAATCGCCTTTCATCAGAGATATCATCACGTATAGCCAAAGCTGCTGCCACTTTTGGCAAATTAAACCAACGTGTTTGGAAATCACACGACCTGAATCTTCAAACCAAGCTTTCTGTATACAAGGCTATGGTGCTCCCAATACTCACATATGCTGCAGAGACCTGGTGCCTGTACAAGGGAGACATCAGGAAGCTTGACACTTTCCACATGCGTTGCTTGCGACGCATTCTTCGCATTAGGTGGCAGGATCGTGTGAGCAACACAGACGTCCTACGTCGCTCTAACATGTCCGGCATGGAGGCTATTCTAATGAAAAGCCAGTTGGGATGGAGTGGCCACGTTAGTCGCATGACAGACTGCAGACTCCCAAAATCCGTGTTCTATTCTGAGCTTGCGGATGGGAATCGTAATCGTGGGGGGCAGTTTCTGCGATACAAAGACGTATTAAAACGCCATCTCAAAGCCTGTGACATCCCTGTTGAGCGCTGGGAGGACCTTGCATCGATGAGACCGGAATGGCGTAATAGAGTCCGAAAGGGTGTAGCTTCTTTTGAAGAAACTCGACTCGAACACCTGGACCATAAGCGCCATCTACGGAAGACTCGACCCAAGCCCTCATATTCCTACACAAGAAATGATCAGGGGCAGTTATACTGCACACAGTGCGACCGAACATTTATATCCAAATTCGGTTTTGCGAGCCATATCCGTGCTCATCAGAGAAAGTTGTAAGGGTCGCCGTCGTCGGATACGACAAGGAGGACTATATACTGGAAGTATGGTTTGCATCTGGTTTACCGCCTGTCGGGGCGCGCCGCGCAACAACGCTATGCTGGATGAGGCGATTGAAGTCCAATTCAGGGTCGGTTTTATAAAGGTCCATTAAAACTAAAAAAGTCCCCCCGCCAGGTGGACCGACGACCTGAAATAAATGAAATGAAATAAATGAACTTTATTCTGCAAGTAGGCCGCAAAGGCACTTTTACAAGTCAAAAACTACTAGCGTTTCTCATGAGACCACTGCCGAGAAGAAACGCCGAAAGAAACTCGACAGTCAGTCATTTTCTCCAAAATATGCTTATTACAATGATACTACTTAATCTACTTAAATAAATGTAAGTGGTAAACAACAAAAGAGAATTGAAAGAAAAACGAGGAAAAAATAACAATAGGTATTTACAATGTGTAGTTACACAAGAAAACAAAACATGTCGAATCGTTTAATATGCGCTCCTGCAAGAAGAGTGGCGGGAAGCGGTCGGATGCGGAGAGCTGAGGACCGGGTGTGGTGGCCTGAATTAGGGAAGGCCTATCCAGCAGTGAACAACTGCAGGCTAGGGATGATGATAATGAAAACTAAAGGTTCAGGTTTCTTAGCATCTTACTGTAATACAGCCTGGCGGTTGCCGCGCACATTCTCCCCTGTTTATCGGTGACTTCCAATCACACACAATGTCCCATACACACTGAAGCACATGACATGATATAAGATTTCAAGCTTACATGGTCATTTACATTAGAATTACGATTTGAAACTGGATATCCCGTTTCAAATCGTAATTCTAACACATGACATGACATTAAATCACTCACACCTCATTAGTTGAAGCCGCTCAACTAATCAACTAACAAATCTTTCTGCTTCGCCCTAAGGTTGACTGGTAGAGAATGCCATACGGCATTAAGTCCGCCTTTTGTACCATAAGGTTTCTTATGTACAATAAAGATTAAATAAATAAATAATCTCACTGCTTTGGAAGGCACGTTAAGCCGTTGATCCCGGCTGCTGTCTATGATAGCAGTCGTTAAGCCAAGTTAGAGGCCTTCTGGCGGCTTGAGAACTTCTAAAAGTCAAGTTGCGCACTCACTTGACAAGCCTAATTCCAATAGGGTCTGGTTTTCCCTCGGGTTGGAAGGTCAGATGGCAGTCGCTTCTGTAAAAACTAGTGCCTACGCCAACTCTTGGGATTAGGTAGCGGACCCCGGGCATTCTTTAGGATGCAGCTGTACCAGGATAACGCTAGGATGATGATGAATCTTACTGGAGCGCAAACTCTTGGAGTATTCCAGTGTCTAAACTAAACTGTCCGCGTGGTCGCGTCGGAGATTTCCCCTGGATTGTCCGCAGGACATTCTCCAACCGCGCACTCTTATCGCTTGATTGAGACCGGCCTATAAAGCCACAGTTAGGTTAAAAAAAAAACGAGTTTCTAGAGTGCAGATGGCTGATCAGCTCGATTATGCCGTTTACCAAATTTTAATGGGTCATTGTCAGTTGCAAAAACAAAAGTTGTCCCTTCGGTGGTCAATAGTTAACGGTTTATGTGAATGTAAGGTATGTTTTTAGTACATGGATTTATAGCAACGGAGACACTGTTTATAGTTAGGGAGGCGAATAGGGGAATTTTCGGTAATACTCGAGCGTGGCAGCTTAAGATATGAGAGATACCTTAGACCTAATAGAACAACCTTGTAAAGTATTTAGCTTTATTTTTTTTTGCATTTTTGACTACTTTATATTCCTACCCCCACCACGCAAACCGGCAGATTAGTATACCGTTGTTATCAGAGGCACTTGGGGCATACGTAGTATGAATATCTGACGCGCTCGAGAATGCCCAAGTAACTGTTTTTTTTAACGTTTTTGAAACACCGTACACGCCAAACCCACCGCTAAAATGGTTTTTACCATACGAGCTTTTCTTTTCGAAATTATTTTATCTTTCGATTTTGATAGGTCTCGACGGCGCCGTTGAATTACGCCATTTAGCTACCTCGCCTCCCTAACTATTATGTGATCTACGAGACCAATCCAAAATTAAGCTTAGTAGCTTAACTTTTGGTATGTCCACCGAAAGACGCGAACCTAAATCTGACAATCAGCTATCTTACTATCTTTACCACGAAAATTTTAAACTTTAATAAACATATGTATGTTCATTTCCAGCGCGCTAATTGCGAGTTGGGGGCGCTCGGCTCGACACCTCCGCACAAAGCCGCGGTACCAACTAGTCAGCGACTAGTGGTGCCGCGCGGCGTGGCCCTCCCATCAGACTTTAAATTTTTCGAAACAGTTGGCGATAGTCTTTTATTCTGTGTATATTGCGACAGTGGGAATCAACCGAATGGCCTGTCCGATGAGCGCTGCCGACTTTTTGATTTGAGGAAATGCAGTATTGACACTAGACTCACTTTCAATACAGAGCATGGTCGGGAGTTCTAATTACAGTACTCACCACCAAAAACAACATCTACAAAGCAATTCGTTTTTAATTTTGGTGACTCCACACTGGCTGTTATGTTATACAGAAGCTATCTTTCTTCAACACCATAATGTTGTATAGCCTTATCCTTATCCTTGTTATATAACATTTATAGCAATCAGTGTGGGAGGATTAAGCAAGTTTTTTTATGGCGAAAACGAGTAGGTTAACTAGGGATGTCAATTCCGTCTTGAGAAATCGATTATTAAATAATCGATTATTTTGCTCCAAATTAAAATCGATTAAAAAGCAATCGATTTTTGAAGAAATAATAATCATTTTTTCAATAATCGATTTTTTATTTATTTTTCCTATGGTACCGGTTACACGGTGATTATTATCACACTATACACTTAATCGTGATCAGTATCACAAGAATGTTGACGTGTATTCCAGTATCGCGATAATTTGTGAACAAATCCGGATATTTTGAAATCCGCGATACCTGGCGTGCCTGGGCGTGGCTTCAATATTGGCTTCTTTGGTAGAAATGTCCTCATAATAACGGGGTCTTTATTACGAGTAGGACTTAGTAGCTGTCGAATATTCACATTTTCAAGGTGGTAGCTTACAGTATTCTTTGATTAATTATGTTACGATTAATCTGTTAAAAATCATAATCGATTTTTTATTAATCGATTAATCTGTTAAAAATCATAATCGATTTTTTATTAATCTATTAATCTGTTAAAAATCATAATCGATTTTTTATTAATCGATTAATCTGTTAAAAATCATAATCGGTTTTTTATGAATCGATTTATTGCAAAATCCAAATCGATATTTATGAATAATATCGATTTCTTAATAATCGATTAGTTTTTTGACATCCCTAAAGTCAACTAATGTTGAGACAGACACAATTACATTAAAAAATCTGCATGAACGTCCTCACCCAGCGATCTAGGTTTCCACAACCTATTGACGACATCTGCTTTAATCCCGTCCAGGCCAAAGCAAACCCTAACCAATGGAAATAAAGTTGCAAATCAAATGTATTTAAAACTCTCCCTTGTGTCTAATTAGCCTGAAAATGAAACTGTGTAGGCGACAGCTGATTATGAGGTTTATTTTAACGGGTTAGCGTTGGTTTCGGCTTGGCGAGGAGGCAACAATAATAGAGCGCTCTCGACCTCTCGGAGGTGCGAGATTTCCCGCGTTTTTACTTTTTTGCTGCAAATCCACACGGAGGTTATATTTTTTTCTTAATTTTTTAAACTTGAGCGTTTCCGGAATTATAAAATGTGGCGCGTGTCACAGGCACGTATCCAGACTTTTGGTTTTGGTTCAGGGGGGGGGGGGGGGGACAAACATTGAAACAACCATGTGAACTGTATAAAAATCGCTGTAATCACTGTACTATAATATTTAATAACTTAAAGAAGTACCGTCCGTAGTTTAGTTACACACTTATAAGTATTTTAGTATTTTCGGGGGGGGGGGGGGGGGGGGGGTAAATCCTCAACTATCCCCCCCTCTGGATACGTGCCTGGCGTGTCAGTAGGCTTATAGGCGGCTATGTATGGCAAAATTTGAATTATTTTGTATGTTAATAAATTATTACAACAAAATCTAGTCATTTAAATTTGGAAAACACTTGAATACACACATAGTACAGGCTGTAGGTACATATGTAATTATTTATCCTTTTGAGTTACTTTTTTCGCTATTTGATTAAGAATTTCATCCTTTTTCGAACTTATTGATATTCATATTTGGTGTAACATCCCTATTGTGTGACGAGATATCTGGTTATTTTGGATATTTAGTACAGCAGCTCATGCCTAATATGTTTTCGGAAGTCAATAATAATTTTGGTGATAAAATATAATTATGTTGTTAGACAGAATAGTGTTGTGTTCCTGGAGGTGAGCAAGGTTACCAGAGCTCAGGATGCACTTTGTTGAGAGCGAGGGACCTAAATTTGTCCCTTCTGCTGTCAACACAGTGCATCCTCAAATTTCATAAAGGGTAAGCAACGCGTACGTGATTCCTTTGTGAGTTGCGAGCGTCTATAGGCTGCGGTGGCCGCTTACCATCAGTTGGACCGTACGCTTGTTTGTCACCGGCGTTGTATAAAAAAAAAAGAATAGTACAGGCCGTGTACTCCGGACTTCGAAATACGAACTTCGTATAGTACTGTCCTTGTTATACACTATATGAGTGAAAGGGATGGCACGATACGTAGTTCGGATTTCAAAGTTCGGAGTGGTACCTCAGATACGTCAATACTCTACAGTCAGTACAATGCTCTGAAACCGAAATGACCTCAAGCGATAAGAACAGAGGTGTTACCACGAACTGAAAACGAAGTTCGAATATCTTCCTCTCTGTCACTCTTGCTTATTCGTGCGACAGAGAGGGAGATATTCGAACTTCGTTCGTTTTCGGTTCGCGGTAGGCCTACAGAATAGCCGCTTACCTACTGTAAGCTCTACCTCTCCTTGTCCTTCCCCCGCGTTCCCTATCTCCCGTCCCGTTCGGTAATGCGTATGCAAATGAGATGATGACTTATTAAACGAAAACGATCTTATTATGGAAATTTTATTAACGCTCATAAGTTATTATGGAAATGTACGAATAAGAATATACGCCTTTTGAGATATTTATTCCGGCCCATAGTCACGCCCAATCTTATCACCAACATATATTATTATGATGTACGTAGTTGGTATTAGAATTACGATTTAAAACGGGATATTTACCATGTATATTTGTATTTGTGAGTTCCCGATATTTCGGCACTGTTGCAAGTGCCATTATCAAGGATTAACTGACATGCTGCGAGTTTTAGTTGTGGTCTACCAACACACCATAGCGATCTACCCTCTTCCTGGTTCGCTTTTTCCCAGTGTCACCGTCACTACCACCGTCCGCCTTGTCAAATCGTAATTCTATTTGTAAATGACCATGTAAGCTCGAAATCTTATAACGTAGTTGGTATGATGTAAATACCCCAGTACCAGCTTCTCTCTCTGGATCGCATTCAACGGAGAGCAGTTCGAATCGTCGGCTGCCAGCGTATTTCTGATCGGCTCGACTCCTTGGCATTGCGTAGAGATGTAGCCTCACTCTGCATTTTCTATCGCTTGTATCACGGGGAGTGCTCGGAGGAATTGTTTGGATTGATTGCTGCCGCATCTTGTCGTCATCGTCCTACGCGTCTGCATTTCCATCCTCACCATATAGATGGTTGACAGTCCAAAACTGTGCGTTTCTCAAGAAATTTCCTGCCTCGCACAACCAAACTATGGAATGAACTGTCGCCTGCGGTATTTCCGGACCGATATGACCTTCGAACCTTCAAGAAAAGAGCGTATTCCTTTCTGAAAGGCCGGCAACGCACTTGCGACTCCTCTGGTGTTGCAGGTGTTTATGGGCGACGGTAATTGCTTACCATCAGGCGATCCGTCTGCTCGTTTGCCCCCTATAACATAAAAAAGTACATGTATGTGTTATAATTATATCATTGTAAGATTACATAGTAAGTAATGCTTTACGAAATTTATTTTAATTTTTTATATACCTAATTCATTATATAACTTTAATGTTTTTTTTAAGCTGACTGTGGCTTTATAGGCCGGGCCCAATAAAGCGATAGCAGTGCGCGGTTGGAGAGTAGCCTGGGGTCAATCCAGGGAAAACCTCCGACACGACCACGCGTGTGGTTTGGAATACTGGAATACTCTAAGAGTTTGCTCTCCGGTGAGATTGGTTGAGCGGTTTCAACCGAATCTGAGGTGTGAGTGGAATCAAGCTATTTCTGTAATATTCATATGCATAGGTATATATGTATTGACATTTCTTTAGATACATGTCCAAATGACTAAAACCAGTAAACTAAACATAGAGTGTAGGAAATACTGCGTAATCGATTTAGTATGCCGATTCTTAGTTCTATTGCGTAACCGCCAGAGGCGCTGTACTTTTGCCCATACTAATTTTTACGCAATCACTAGCGAGTACGAAAGCGTAATGGAGGCGCTCAGTACTTTACGGCTTTTATAGGTGTTATTCTCATGTAACATATATAATCACTTCCATGAGAACATATATGGTTATTACACAAATACATGTGACTTGGTTGTTGTCATCGCAAAAAGCAAAATCATGTTTAAGGTAATCAACACATCCAGTAAAATAAAGTGTTAAATAAATAACAGGAATTTAGTCATGCGAAATATTGTAACAGTATAGATTTCTAACACAGATTAGGCATATTGCATGAGAAAGTAACCTACCTCTACATACAAGTATGTAGAAAATATATTTACTGAAATCGCGAAGCGTTTGGTTGACGTAACTGGTGAGGGAAGAGCTGGCGACTTCCTCGCACGACGTATCAGCATTGCGATACAGCGAGGAAATGCCGCCAGCATCCTCGGTACAATGCCCCAAGGGCCGGTTTTAGATTTAAGTTAGCTGTAATATTATTTAAGTTATTGTTATTTAACTATTATTACCGTCTGTTAATCAATAAATGTTACTGTAGTATGTACATGTATAAAACAAAGTCGCTTTCTCTGTCCCTATATCCCTATATCCCTATGTATGCTTAAAACTTTAAAACTACGCAACGGATTTTGATGCGGTTTTTTTTAATAGATAGAGTGACTCAAGGGGAAGGTTTATATGTATAATACATGCATCAGCATTGCACCCGTGCGAAGCCGGGGCGGGTCGCTAGTACTATAATATTTTGTCTCTAATATATTATATAGAAGAAGCTGGTTCTATCCGTCATTTAAGAACGAAACAAAAACTTGCAACCCTGATTTAAATCTGATATCAACTTAATGCATTCGCAAGCTCCAAAAATTTACATCAAAACATTTAAAACGCTGACGAAACTGCGCCCCTCAATTGAAGAATAACGAGAATTAAGTCGTCTTGGGTTAAAAAGTCCGCGCTCCCCCGGGGGAGGCGATATAGATTTTTCGGGGAGTTAGATACGAGTCTAATGCCGAGCCAAGCGTTGTTTTGTTGCCAAATAAATATTTAAAACGTGTATATTTTACGGGTAGCGTTGACCTTTTCAATCAGAGATTCCTCGTTAAGTAGCTGGAGTCTTGATGAGAATGTTACACAGCTTCGATCGGTCGTCGGGTCTGTGTGTGTGTGAATGACCCTGATGTTGTGGCTATCATATTTATTGAACACATTAACAGCCAGTTTTATTGAAATGAAATCATTTATTATTCAATTTAGGCATGTTACATGCACTTATGAATGTCAAAAAACTACCACCGGTTCATAAAATAAACCTCTGCCTCGAGAAGAACCGGCGTAAGAAACTCGGCGAGGTGTCATTTATTCGGATAAAACCCGGCCTAAGTATAAGTGAACATTGTAAAAAGTATAGTTGGTTAATTAACCAGAACTTTTACAGTTATACTTATAGTAGAATACTTTAAGTATAGTAACGATAGGTCACCATCTCCAACCGAATGACGCCCACTACTGGACATGCCTCCCCCTATGGGTGCCGCAATGACCAACTCCTGCGCCATCGGCATCCAGCGGACCCCGCGACCTTTAAATAATTCTTTTTTTACAACGCCGGTGGCAAACAAGCGTACGGTCCACCTGATGATAAGCGGCCACCGCAGCTTATAGACACCCGCAACTCCAAAGGAGTCACGTACGCATTGCCGACCCTTTATGAAATTTGAGAATTTACTGTGTTTACAGCAGAAGGGACAAATTTAGGTCCCTCTCTCTAAACACAGTGCATCCTCGGGAGCTCTGGCAACCTGGCTCACCTCCGGAAACACAAACTACATACTTGTATAGTAGATAATGTTATTATGGCTGTGGTCTTCTGCAAGGCGGAGAGTACTTCCCCAGTTGGGCTGCTCCAAATTCGAGCAAGATGACATTGATGCCCTGCCTCTCTAAAAATAATAATAATAAAATACTAGTAATTTGTCGACCGTCATATAAAAGTATACATTAGTTGGCGTACCTACTGCTTTAATTGGTCGCCTGGCGGCGCGGCATCGGCACGCGCGAAATTGCTTTGTTATTCCATTATTGCTGTTAATAACGCTTCCAAAATAGCCTTAAATCACTTTGTAGAATTCTCCAGCAAAGTATCCCGCATTTTTCAGGACAAAAACTGAATTTAAGCGTTTATTTCAGGCTACGATGGCCGCATTCGACTAAACAATAATTATATATGGATTAATCGTGGGCTAAGCATTATTCTCGAGCCACCCGCATCCAGCGACTCCCCGCTGCCTTGACCAAGTCATCAGTCCACCTAGTGGGAGGCCGTCCAACGCTTCGTCTTCCCGTGCGAGGCCGCCACTCGAGAACCTTTCTTCCCCAACGGTTATCGGTTCCACGAACAATGTGGCCCGCCCACTGCCACTTCAACTTGCAGATTCTCTGAGCTATGTCGGTAACCTTCGTTCTTCTGCGGATCTCCGAGTTTCGGATCATGTCCCGCAGAGAAACTCCAAGCATAGCTCTCTCCATCGCGCGCTGAGCAACTCTGAGCTTATTTAAGAGGCCCACATTCAGCGGCCACGTTTCAATACCATATGTCATCACTGGCAACACGCACTGGTCGAAGACTTTCGACTTCAGGGACTGTGGAATTTCTGACGTGAAACACACGTCGCATTTCACAGGTGGCGTTTCCGTGTGCTGTGGCGCTCCTTGGGGGAGGCCTATATCCAGCAGTGGATGTCTTCCGGCTGAATGATGATGATGAAGCATTATTCTTGGCCTAGTTGACACTAAGTCCAACGCTTTAGCCTAATAAAGGATATTGGAAGAGAAATTAGACTTTAGCTTTATGTCAGAGAGTTTTGAGGTTACTGTCGGTGAAAGACGGGCAGACACCGAGTGATCGCAGTGTTCCTTTGAACCAATTTTAGTATATGGACAAATAAAGACGCTGGACTACGAGAAACTTTACAATAATGCAGCACCTAACGACTACGCGATTGTCATTTGACTGAAACAAACTTGCCCTAAAATTTGGCGATAGAATTTTAGAACGTATGATCTTTCGTGCGTTTTAAAAGACGAAGACACTAATACAAATACAATACAAATACAAACATTTATTCTGCAAATAGGCCACAAGGGCACTTTTACATGTCAAAATATTAATTTACAATTTAAGAAAGTCTGACTATAATAAGTAATACATTTTTCATGTCAACATATTAATTTACAGTTCAAGAAGGAATAATAATTTCGAGTTTACAATTATAACAAAATTAATGTCATACAGTGAAGATAAACTTGCAAAGTTATCTATTACAAATATTACAACATCAGAAAAGTTAGAGATGTATAAGGTCTCAAGATTAAACAAGGAGTATAATGAAATTAATATAATATCCCAGAGATGTACATGGTCTCTGAGCGTCAAAATTAAAATTAATTTAATATTGTTAGAGATGTGGTCTCTAAGTCACTGATAATAAAAACGAATCCACAACAGGATGATGTCTCTCGTCAATCCCCTATAAAAAGACACTAGTATTAACGTAGTCACTATGTCCTAGCAAGCATGAACAGGCCGGACTCCACAAGCAGCACCCGATCACGAGTATGACGCGTATCTCAGCCATCTCAGCCATCATCGCAACCACTAAACAAGAGAGAATACTACTTAAGTTCCCATCCCCTAATTAATTTACTCATTTACGAGCCGTCTTTCAGTATCGGGACCAATTAAAATTTAAACACCTCCAAAAATGTCCTTTAAGCCCTTAGAACACATTTGTTTGTGAAAGCGCCCAATTTGCCGGCTCCGGGTCTCCGGGGCGCCGGGCCGGGCCGGAAGCGCCCCGGGCAGGGCTCCGCATAAATAACGTATGTCAATAGAGATTTGTATGGAAATACGGCGTTTTAGATGACGATGAGTATCGTTAATTACCCGATGTGATCGAAGCTGGTCTAAGATCATTGAAAGTGCTTAACTTCGTCAGAAAAGTAAACAAAATTAATAATTTAAACGCCACCAAGAGCGGTCATAATTAAGGACGGCTCACCGATATCAAACATGTCAAGCGATGTTCGAGCTTAAGAAGTGAGTCCGGTTTGTATACTTTAAAATTAATAACTTCAAAACGCTTTCAATAAAAAAATAAATAAATAAATATTAGAGGACAATCTTACACAAATCGAACTAGCCCCACAGTAAGCTCAAGAAGGCTTGTGTTATGGGTACTAGACGACGATATATTTAATAGATATAAATACTTAAATACATAGAAAACATCCAAGACTCAGAAACAAATATTCATGCTCATCATACAAATATTTGCCCTGACCGGAATTCGAACCCAGGACCGTCAGCTTCACAGGCAGGTGCACCACCCACTAGGCTAAACCGGTCGTCAAGGTCGTCTTTACCTTGCTTTCGTGGGATCTTGCAACAAAAATCTGCTAAAACGGTCTACCGCTGGAGTTCTAACTCCACGACGCGTCTTCCACGTGATTGAGGAGCCGATGATAGCCACTAACCCCCTTATTCATAAACCTCTGCTAAATAAAATGTTCTTTGTCCCTTTCTCACAAACGTAAATGTCAATGTGACAAATAAGGACAAACGAGCTTTAGCGGCTAGTTAACTAATATAGGTTTGATAGACGTTTATGAATAACGGGGTAAGTATGTTATCGGAAGATATTTTAATGTTAAAAGCACCCAATAACTACATTAATCCAGTAAAAAAACGGAAATCGTATTTTTTTTAAATATTGAATTGAAGCAGTCGGTACGCGTACCTTTTGCTGCTGGCTGACTGGACGTGACAGAGACTCAGCCGCAGCACGGAAATCGACAGTTACATTTAAAATGATTAAGGCTCGGTTTTATAAAGATCCGTTATACCTTATGTCGGTTTGTTGTGTCAAAAAATATACTGAGTTACTGAAATTTGATCTGACATTTGGTCTAAGGGTCATACGTGGACTTAGGTTCGCGTCTTTTCTGTGGACATACCAAAAGTTAAGGGCTACAAAGCTTAATTTCGGATTGGACCAGTAACCCGCATAAACAGTGTCTCCGTTTCTATAAATCCCTGTAATAAAAACATAGCTAACATGCACATAAACCGTTAACTATTGACCACAGGAGGGACGACTTTTGATTTTTCAACTAAGTATGACCCCTAACGGATCTTTATAAAACCCGGCCTTAAGGTGTTCTTAGTTCAACAAGGTTGAAAATAATGTTAAGACCAATAAAAGCTGCCTACCGCAGCACTAAATCGAAACTTATGTATTTTAATTACAGGATTAACGCTTATTTTGTTTTAATTAAGGTGTTTTAATGTCATTTGGCAACGGGTACAATCAAGAGTTTACTCAAAAATACAAAATAATGCTGCATCAACATCGACGCTAAAGCCGTGCCCACATCACTTAATCTAAAGTCGCCAGTGCGCCTCAGCCCTAAGATCTCCGCGATCTTCCGGCCTCGCAAATGAGGTAACCTAATGAGCCGGCGACTGTCCCTTAACCCCCACACAATAAGGTCCAGAGTCGCTTGACAGGCAATTAATTAACACTTGATTAGGCCGCAATTAGTGGCTCTTTATGATAATGTCTTGGTTGAGAATGGGGGGCTGCAGTCTAGGGTTTAATGGAGATGCAGTTTTAATTAATTAGGACAATTGATAGAAGTTTAAAAGGGGTGTTGTTGTAATTGTAAATTTCGAGCTTTATCATGACTTGTGGATGAACTCCTCTGTGGTTTGATTTACTCTTTTTATTGGCTGTGGTAAGATTGTGGGATTATCGTACAGTCAATATTATGGGTTCGAATGCCGGTCAGGGCAAATATTTGTGTGATGAGCATGAATATTTGTTTCTGAGTCTTGGATGTTTTCTATGTAATTAAGTATTTATATCTATTAAATATATCGTCGTCTAGTACCCATAACACAAGCCTTCTTGAGCTTACTTTGGGGCTAGTTAGATTTGTGTAAGATTGTCCTCTAATACATATATATATATTTTTTAAGTAACACTGAAAAATTCGACTTGTTGTTACGTTTTCAATTATGCACACGGAAGGCGCCGGTGCTACTCGCGCGGGCTACTTTTATCACCTACGCTTCCTTTTATTAATCCCTTCGCCCTTGTTTAGTGCCGCGTAAAATCCTTGAAACGGGCGCCTCTGGGATGCGTGTGTTTTACGTTTGTATACTTAAATATGGTCTACTAAGGCTCGGTTTTATAAAGATCCGTTAGTTTGTATACTTAAATATGGTCTACTGAGGCTCGGTTTTATAAAGATCCGTTAGTTTGTATACTTAAATATGGTCTACTGAGGCTCGGTTTTATAAAGATCCGTTAGTTTGTATACTTAAATATGGTCTACTAAGGCTCGGTTTTATAAAGATCCGTTAGACCTTATGTCGGTTGGTTATGTCAAAAAATGTACTGGCGTACTGAAATTTGGTCTAACGGAACTTTATAAAACCCGGCCTTAGGCTCGGTTTTATAAAGATCCGTTAGACTTTATGTCGGTTTGTTATGTCAAAAAATGTACTGAAATACTGAAATTTGATCTGACATTTGGTCTAATGGATCCTTATAAAACTCGGCCTTAGGCTCGGTTTAATAAAGATCCGTTAGACTTTATGTCGGTTTGTTATGTCAAAAAATGTACTGAGTTACTGAAATTTGATCTGACATTTGGTCTAATGGATCCTTATAAAACTCGGCCTTAGGCTCGGTTTAATAAAGATCCGTTAGACTTTATGTCGGTTTGTTATGTCAAAAAATGTACTGAGTTACTGAAATTTGATCTGACATTTGGTCTAATGGATCCTTATAAAACTCGGCCTTAGGCTCGGTTTAATAAAGATCCGTTAGACTTTATGTCGGTTTGTTATGTCAAAAAATTTACTGAGTTACTGAAATTTGATCTGACATTTGGTCTTTTAACGGATCTTTATAGAAACCGGTAATAGGCTCTGTTTTATAAAGATCCGTTAGACTTTATGTCGATTTGTTATTTCAAAAAATGTACTGTATAACTGAAATTTGATCTGACAATTGGTCTAACGGATCTTTATAAAACCCGGCCTAACAGTCTCTACCCGCGGCCTGGACTGCCAAATAAATCCAGTATTTTATGTGAATTCGCTCAACAATACCTAACTAACGTATAGTGTGCTTTACAAACAGATAGATTTACTAAGAGACAAGTAGACATACATAATACATGGGTAGTTATTAGTTAACATCTCTTGCTCGGTAAAACAAAGTACCTATTCCGATCCCAACACCCAGAATTCTAAAAAAAAATACAATTGCACTATGACTATAACTAGGGACTGATAATTACTTACTTGAGAATGTAAAATGTACCTATTGTGTTAAACAGGTAAGCATGTTTACCTCTAAACCAGTCTGTTTGTGTCAAAGTGTGCAATAAACTGTATTGTATCGTATTAACTGGTAGTAATAATAAGAATGTGAAAATTATTGTAAAAATGACATGTAAAATTACTTATAATTTTATGAATAAATATCTCAATCTCAATCTATAATTGTAGATTTTTAAAATTGTAACTTGTAATAGTAGCACCATAAGCTTCATTATCTTGATTCTATTTGTGAGTTTCTGTAATTGGCTCCATGTTTCTATTTAAAATGCTAATATGTTAAAACAGCTGTTGAAACTCCGAGAATAAATATATAAATAAATAAATAAGGTTGTTTTTCACCACCGCATGAATCGAGTTAAATGCGTTGCGTTCGTAACCTTGTGACCCCAGTGGTACATACTTCGGGTTTATAACTATATAAACGTTCCAAAAGCTTTAAAATATCTGAGCAATCCTTTATGCCCTTGTCTACAAAGTCGTGTATAATTATTAATTACTACAAGTACATATTTTTCACTGTGTACACATGTTTTTGACCTCATCTGTTTCAACCTAATCTGAGGTGTGGTTCACTAAGCTAGCCTAGCTGAGAAGAGTCCAGCAAGAAACTCAGCTAGGCCCGACCTGGGTCGGACTGACTCTACCCGCGGGGTAATCACGTAACTTTTGTACTACCGTTAGATAGATTTTAATGTCAAATTTCAACTGTCAGCCCATACATTTATACTTCAAAATTGACAGTAAAATCTATCTAACGGTGGTACAAAAGTTACGTGATTAGCCTGCTGGTGTGCGGCGGTACCGGGACGATTAGGGACTATATGTGGACCTCATCTGTATACATCAAGCACAGCGCACGTCGGTATGCGTGTGTTTACGGCCGCCAGCTGCCGCGAAATGCCGATTGGGTTTTTTATCGTGCCCTCAGGCGTGACGACTTGCACCCGCTAACCACGCGAGATGTGGACTGTAAAAAACCTAACAGTATTAGGTTTGCATAAATTTACACTAACGTGAGACATATTTACACTTAATAAGACGACCGGTTTAGCCTAGTGGGTAGTGCACCTGCCTGTGAAGCTGACGGTCCTGGGTTCGAATCCCGGTCAGGGCAAATATTTGTGTGATGAGCATGAATATTTGTTTCTGAGTCTTGGATGTTTTCTATGTATTTAAGTATTTATATCTATTAAATATAACGTCGTCTAGTACCCATAACACAAGCCTTCTTGAGCTTACTGTGGGGCTAGTCGATTTGTGTAAGATTGTCCTCTAATATTTATTTATTTAAACAACAGTCATACAGAACATAGGTGACATACAGAATTTAACATTTGATTCGTACCCCTGGGTGCCACAGGCTACTTGCAGAATAAATAATGTCAGAATTTTACTGCAACAAAAATAACCATAGATAAAAGAACGACCACCACTCAGTCACCCAAACTTTCTTGTGAATCTTATATCTACAGTAGAATCCGCTTATAACGACTCAGATTCGGTTGAAACCGCTCAAGCAATCTCACTGGAGTGCAAACTCTTAGAGTATTCCAGTGTTCCAAACCACACGCGTGGTCGTGCCGGAGGTTTTCCCCTGGATTTTCCCCAGGCTACTCTCCAACCGCGCACTCCTATCGCTTTATTGGGCCCGGCCTATCAAGCCACAGTCAGGTTAAAAAAAACATTTTACCGCTTTAACGACTTCTAAATCACCACACATTACATTTGATATCAAACATTTTCAAAGTAAATCAGTCCGTTTTGTGGTTTTGTGCGACGTCCTGTTAGTGCGACGTAATATCACCGGTCCCTTGACTGTCGCTTTATCCGGATTCCACTAATTATTTAATAATGCAACGTAAAATATCACAATTTTATCATCCAGCCATCCCACATATTAAATAAACTCATTCAATTTTTACGATTTCTAAGCCAAACAAGGTTGAACCTAAAAAATGCAAAAAATATCCCATTGAAACTCAAGCCTAACTGAGTCCATTGTAATGTGAGCCCGCGGGTCGTTTCTAGCCGCCGCGATTGTATACACATTTCATATTAACCGAAGAACCGGGGGAGGTCTGTCTTGGGTGGTTGTTTCGTGGAGTATTGTCAAGTGCGGCCAGTGTACGCTGGTCTCCGTCCTCGGGAGTGCTGCCCGTGGCCTGGCCCGGGGTTCCCCTGACCGGGCGGGCGCGGGGGACCAGGCTACACTGGTGGGGTGAGCGGGGCTGGTGTGAAGCTAGTGCTCTCTTCACACGAACTACAATGCTCCCTAACTGCCTGCTATTAAGACTGTTCAACCCTTTCGGCAGGGATAGTGATGTTCTTAAATATTTACTGAGCGGTTACTTTGTAGACCGTTGCTCGACAAATAAACAGGTCGGGGACTAGCAAATGTTGTGAAACTTGAGAAATCTAAACTAGATAAAGGAAGTAAATAAAAGTACCAATTTTAAGACGGTAGGCAGTGGCGCAGCTAGGTGACCAAGGGCCCTGGGGCAAAAAAAAGACTGGGGCCCCTAATCATATTTTTAGGGTTCCGTAGTCAAAATGGCAAAAACGGAACCCTTATAGATCCGTCATGTCTGTCCGGCCGTATGTCACAGCCGATTTACTCGGAGACTATGAGCACTACAATTTTGAAATTTGGTAGAAAGGTGTATTCTATGAACAGCTACATAAAAGTGATGTGAAATTACAAAAAAATATTAAATTAGGGGGGGCACTCCATACATGTAACCGGTGGATGAAAAAAAAAATTCAATACACATAGTCGTGTGGGGTATCGATAAATAGGCCTTTAAAAATGATATAAAGGTTTCTAAAAAACTTTTCCATTTAAGTCAACCGTTGGTGAGATATTAGCTGTCAAAGTCATAGAATGTGTCCCCCCCCCCCCCCCCCTCTAATCGATGCGGGCCCTGGGGCACTGCCCCGTCTAGCCCTTGGGTAGCTACGCCACTGACGGTAGGAAATGCCATAAGTACTCAATAAAAGTATTAGTCAAGAGTATATAATTCACAATAAATGATTATAACTATTAAATATTAAATTAAAAGGGCACTGGTTTTTCCGTAGACAAAAGATATAATGACACCAATCAACCAGACATTAAAAATATATAAAAACCAAAGACTAAAATAGTAAAAGGTACAAAAAGTTGTGCAATCTTGCACATTCTCCCCTTTTTTTAAGCAACAAGAAGCTTTGCCAGCTTCTTAAGCGGCCTGCGAAGAGTGCCAGCAGCGGTAACTACATCTGCCACTCGAACTATGCCATCACGCCCTGGGTACAGCCGAGTGATGCGTCCTTTAGGCCACGAACCGCGTGGTAGATTTGGGTCGCAGACTATGACGACGTCGCCTTCAGCGATAGCTGGGGGTGTACCGCCTCCTGCTCTTGGCGATAAGGAGGGAAGATATTCCTGCACCCAGCGCATCCAAAACTGATCCGCCAGCCTGAGCGCTCTTCGCCACCTACTCCTGCTGATCAGGTCCGAATCGTCAAGGATGCCCGGAAGAGGGCGACCGGAAGAGGATCCCAGAAGAAAATGCGCCGGCGTCAACGCTTCCTCGGTATCAGGCTCCAGCGAAACGTGTGTTAGTGGTCGCGTGTTCACCACAGCCTCTGCTTCCGCTAAGAGGGTAGACAACACCTCGTCTGAGGGAGCCCGTTCTCGCAGGGTGACCTTCAGTGCATTCTTGACGCTACGTACGAGTCGCTCCCATGCTCCACCCATAAAAGGCGCCGCAGGGGGGATAAAGCGCCAATTTACGGTTTCGTTGGCCGCGTAATCCTCGATCGAATCACCGTAGAGGGCTTGTAATTCCCTGCTGGCTCCAACAAAAGCAGTTCCATTGTCGGACCAGATTTCAGTAGGAGTCCCGCGACGAGCGATAAAACGGCGAAGGCTCATTATCGCTGCGTCGGTTGTTAAGCTGTGGACTACTTCGATGTGTATGGCGCGAACAACTAGACAGGTGTAGAGTGCCACGTAGCGCTTCTCTTGTCGTCGACCAACAGTGACATTGATTGGGCCCAGGTAATCAAGGCCGACAAAAGAAAACGGCCTCTGATGGTGAGCTAAACGAGCTTCTGGCAGGTTACCCATCGGCGGTTGAAAGGTTCTGGAACGTCGAAGTTTGCACAGTTGGCAGTTGTGGGCCACAGATCGAACAGCATTTCTAAGGCCGATAATCCAGTATCTTTGGTGCAACTCATTTAAAACTAGTGCGCTGTTAGCATGCGCAGCCTTCTGGTGGTATCTGGCTATCAGGAGGCGAACTGCTGGATGTTTTCCGTCCAATATCAGCGGGCGTTTGACCTCCTCAGCGATAGCCGTTGCTGCGACTATGCGACTGGACATACGAAGCTGGTCGCTGTCATCGATGAAGGGTGACAACTTAAAAAGGCGACTGCTTCGCGTTAATGGCTCTTGATTCTTGATACGTAGATAATCCTCTTTAAAGGAGTCGAGCTGACTCTGACGTAGGATGTGGGTCTCAGCTACCCGTATATCACTCGCCGTTATTCTTGCCGAAGTATTGGGAGTATTGGAGGTACTAGGAGAGGATGTGCAAGCAGGTTGGAAGATACACAAGCTTCCTTCAAGACGGGGTTGATTAAAATTTGGATCCCGTCGTCGCTGACTACGCATACGCAACAATGAAATGAATTTATGCGCTTTTGCTGTTGCTCGCACCATACTCTAACTTTGCTGCAAATGAGAGAGAGCCTGACGTCACCATTCTCGTAAAGAAAACGCCAGTAACCGACCGACGCGAAAGCAGACTCGCTCGCATCCGAAAACAAATGAAGTTCGCAACCTACTACTTTAAAGTCGCTTAAGTTATAGCGCCGTGGTATGCGCAAGGTAGAGATTGAAATCAAGTCCTGATACCACAACCTCCACGCTGCGCAGTCACTTAGTGGGAGCTCTTGGTCCCAGTCCACACCCTTGCGCCAAGCATCTTGAAACATAATGCGACCACGAACAACGATTGGCGCAAGGATCCCAAGTGGATCATAAATGCGCATTACGTGCACCAACACCTCACGTTTTGTAAGCTTCTCGGCCAAAACTGCCTCTTTTTTTACACCCGTATTAAAGCCGATCAGATCGTGGGCGGGTTGCCAGATGAGACCTAGTGTACGAACAGGCGTGGCTAGGTGACCTAAATCTACGTCAACATCATTCGAAGCTGGTACTTCAAGTAACGAAGCCTTTGGCAGCAATGAGAGTGCTAAAGGATTGTTCGAAATCCAGCCACGCATTTCAAAACCAGCATGAGAATGGACGGTATAAATATCAGACGCCAACTTGGCGGCTTCGGTGACACTGTCTAAACTAGTTATGCAGTCGTCCATGTAATGGTCTGCAATAATTACTCGCGCTGCGTCCGGGTAAGTCTCCTGCCATTCCAAAGCATTTTTATTCTTTATGTGTATGGCAGTAAACGGGCTAGAGGCAGCGCCGAAAATCATGGACGACATGCGGAATGTTCTGATAGGTTCGTTTGGGGTGTCGCGCCATAAGAACCTTTGCGCGTCCCTGTCCTTTGCAACAATTTTTATTTGCGGAAACATTTCGCGAATATCAGCATTCAAAGCGACTTTTCCCTCTCGGAACCGCATCAGAATACCCAACAAAGGCTGCAGAAGATCGGGGCCTGTCAATAATAAAGAGTTTAAGGACACGCCGCGAGATGTCGCTGCTGCGTCGTGCACTGTGCGTAATTTATTGGGCTTGTTTGGATTCGTTACTCCAAAATGAGGCAGGTACCAAAGGGGATACCTCGAATCGGAACGTGATGAGCATGGTTCGGCGTATCCCTTTGACAGCATATCATGTATATTACGACGATAGCGTTCCGCATAACAAGGATCTTTCAGCATTTTTTTTTCTAAGCTTATAAATCTAGATAAAGCCAACTTATAGCTATCGGGAATGTCCAACTTATCAGCTTTCCACAACAAGCCTACCTCGAAGCGGCCCCCCTCCAGACGACGTGCCGTGCGCTCGACAACCTGCATGGCGCGCTCGTCGTCGGCACTGCGGGCTTCTTTCTTCGATATTCCAATTGAATCGATCTTAAATTGCTCTCTAATAAGGCTTTCTAAGATAAATCTGTCATTTTCTACATTAGGTTCATTTACTGTGGTGTGGTTGACAACGTCAACTCGTCTAGTTTTACTGCAACCGAAACCAAACAAAACCCATCCCAAAGCAGTCAAGATAGCCACGGGTTGTGTCTTGGTTCCTTTGCGCGTAGTTTTAGGAAGAGATAAATGCCAGTTGTCAATTCCTATAATTACCATAGGCTTAACGTCCTCATAACAAAATTCGTGAGCTATATCTGCTAGGTATGAATACTTGCGCACGCTGTCATGATGCGCAGACTGTCGCGCAGCACCTAAACCGCTGATAGATCTAGCCTTTTTGACACAGTGAGTTTCAGCTGAGTGTCGACCCTGTATAAAGAAATCGACGTATTGCACGTTAACATCTTTGCCTAGACCACCTACACAATCTAAATGAATTTGTTTTTTAGGTCCCGTGACGCCTATTTGAGCTGAAATCTCGGAGTCTATAAATGTCCCTGTCGCGCCATCATCAAGCAAAGCATAAGTGTCAACGCTACCAGCAGGTCCTGATACGGTCACGGCAGCTATTTTTAATAGCGGACGAGCAGAAGGCTCTTTAAGTGAGGATGAAGTTGCGTGCGTCAATACTTCATGTTCCGAGTCGTCAGACGGCGGCTGCTCCGCTGCGGGTGGCGCGGGTGGCGCGGGTGGCGCGGGCGCGCTGCTGGCCGCGGGCGCGGTCTCGCCGGACGTCGAAGGCGCGGGCTCGTCATCGTTGTCGTCGTCTTCTACGTCGATGTGCGCGGTGACAGCTCGCTCAAATTGTGACCCGTGCAACAAGGCATGATGACGCATGCCACAACCTTCTACGCTACATACTTTTTTCATGCAAGATGTCTTATTCTTATGAAAACCTATTTTCAGGCATCTGTGGCAGACCTTATTCTTTTTGATAAATTGCCACCTATCATTCACTGTCATTTTGACAAATTTGTTACAGCCAAATAATTCGTGATTTTTAGTTCAGTGAAATTAGCTGAAAATTTGGCAAAATTAATGGAGAACTTTAATCTATCAGGATATGTAGGTTATAGGACAAAGTTCAATTTTATCTACTCTCCCCCCCCCTCCGGGGCGAGCGTCACCCCCCCCCCCACCCGTGAAAGTGTCCCGGAGCGCGGTATTTTCCATTTTAAAAGAAAACCGTACACGATACATAAAAAGTGTACAGGAACGAAATAATCCTTGATAAATTAGCTATAAACCTCTACTACATACAAAAGCGATATCACTCATAGTTTCAGCGCAATCTGCCACCAAATACGAACGTTTTCAAAAAATTATCGATATTTTTTGCTGTAAGTTTAGTTTTCTCAAAAACTTCACACATTACCGCCAAAATATGTACGACTAAAGTAAAGAATAGAATATGCTCTTTATAAAAAGGTATAATTCATTTCTAAGCACTTTCATTTACCGTTGCTGTGCTATTTTTTAAATTTAATTCATTCGGCCATACAGCGAAATATAAATATTCATACTAGTTCAACGGTGGTACTAAAATACCATATTCTTCTTATATGTTTTCCTGTAATCTGTAGGTATAGGACTATTTTCTGTATTTTTTATATATTTTTATGGCCAGTACTTTAGGAGATAAGAGGGGGGCGGAGAAATGGTCAATTTTCGCCTATTTTCTTAAATAACTTCAAAAATGTTTATTTTAAAATTATGAAAAAAATATATTTGATATCCTTATAATGAACCCTTTCATTTGATATGTCACACAATATAGTTCGCAATATATATTTTTTTTGTATATTATGTACACCCCACAAGTACCTCCCATGTTTAAAAATTTATTTATTTACGTAACACATCCGTATTTGGGACACCGATTTACATATGTGTGCCAAATTTCAACTCAATCAGTCCAGTAGTTTTGGAGAAAATTGACTGTGATAAACGGACGGATATACACAGTCGAATTAGTCGAGCCCGTTTATTACAGTCAATTTTCTCCAAAACTACTGGACTGATTGAGTTGAAATTTGGCACACATATGTAAATCGGTGTCCCAAATACGGATGTGTTACGTAAATAAATAAATTTTTAAACATGGGAGGTACTTATGGGGTGTACATAATATACAAAAAATATATATATTGCGAACTATATTGTGTGACATATCAAATGAAAGGGTTCATTATAAGGATATCAAATATATTTTTTTCATAATTTTAAAATAAACATTTTTGAAGTTATTTAAGAAAATAGGCGAAAATTGACCATTTCTCCGCCCCCCTCTTATCTCCTAAAGTACTGGCCATAAAAATATATAAAAAATACAGAAAATAGTCCTATACCTACAGATTACAGGAAAACATATAAGAAGAATATGGTGTTTTAGTACCACCGTTGAACTACTATGAACATTTATATTTCGCTGTATGGCCGAATGAATTAAATTTAAAAAACAGCACAGCAACGGTAAATGAAAGTGCTTAGAAATGAATTATACCTTTTTATAAAGAGCATATTCTATTCTTTACTTTAGTCGTACATATTTTGGCGGTAATGTGTGAAGTTTTTGAGAAAACTAAACTTACAGCAAAAAATATCGATAATTTTTTGAAAACGTTCGTATTTGGTGGCAGATTGCGCTGAAACTATGAGTGATATCGCTTTTGTATGTAGTAGAGGTTTATAGCTAATTTATCAAGGATTATTTCGTTCCTGTACACTTTTTATGTATCGTGTACGGTTTTCTTTTAAAATGGAAAATACCGCGCTCCGGGACACTTTCACGGGTGGGGGGGGGTGACGCTCGCCCCGGAGGGGGGGGGGAGAGTAGATAAAATTGAACTTTGTCCTATAACCTACATATCCTGATAGATAAAAGTTCTCCATTAATTTTGCCAAATTTTCCATACATTTGAATCTAATTTTCTTGAGCTATTTGTTTACATAATGAACAAATATTATCCGAATTATTGCGCGTATTTATTGGAGTTGGAATGTTGTTCATATGATCATTTTCAGAAACAATGTTTACTCTCTCTTTATATCCGCTCGGCCGTGTTGCAGTGGATGCCGTATAATCAATCGCACCTCCAAACCTACACTGCAAATCGACTTCGCGAGAAAGAAAATCAGCGAACATTTCTATTTTAGAAGCAAAACCATCGCATGAATGTGCATAATCCAACCATCGTGGACGTAGCAGCGCAGGCAGCTTGCTCCACAATGCTTGAAAAAGCTCGGGTGAACGTAAGTGGTCCGGTTGATTTAACAAGCGGATCACTTCCACACAGTTGCGTACTCGGCTTGCAAAGATTACTAGGTCCCTGCCATCGTAACTGACCTTAGGTAGCGCGCGCACTGCCGCCACCTCGTGCATGACGATGAGCTCGGGGCGGCCGAAGCGCGCGTCGAGCGCGGCCACCACCGCGCCGGGCTCGCGGGCCGCCGCCAGCAGCCCCGCCACGGCCTCGCGCGCCGCTCCGCGGAGGGCGCACGACAGCCTCGCTAAATTATCGGTAGCCGGGAAACTATCGGCCGTATTTTCATATACTCGCTTCAAAGCTAGCCAATCTAAGTATGATTTGCCATCGAATGTTGGCAATTCCGTCTTCGTGACGTGTTGATGGGGATTAACTTTATTTATTAGCTTCTCCAACGAATTAACTAAGCGCGTCACTCCTCCGTCTTCAGGACAATTCTGATCAGCAGAGCGCTTATATGCCGCGGCACCCTGGCCGTGCGGCGCTCTCGGACCCGGTGCCTCGCACTGGGGCGTAGCGTTGTCATATCTGAAAGGTGGGTTGGCACTTAATAAATGTTGCTCATTAGGATTAGGAATCACATTATTTACCCATTCCTGTACACTAGCGCGACTGCGCGTACCGCGGCTGCTGCCGCGCTTGCTTGCGCCAGCCTCAATGGCCGCGAGTTCAGCTCTCAGCTGAAGTTCAGCAACACGTCGCTCTCGCTCCACAGCCTGGTGCTCTAGCTCGGCAACTCGCACCACAGCCTGGCGCTCTGCCTCCGCCGCTTGGCGGTCTAAGTCAGCTAGACGACGCGCGTGCTGCGCTTGTGCCTCCAGCTGGTGAGCCACGATGGTGGCGGAGGAGCGCGAGGTGGCGGCGCTGGACGCGCGGGAAGGTGCCGACTGCTCAGCGTGAGGAGATGAGTCCGCGCTGCGCTGCGCGGGCGGGGTAATCTCCCTTGCCCCAACTGTCACACCGTCTCCCGTTCCATGGGCACTTGCCTTCGCACTTTTAGAACGAGTATTCATAATAATGATCCGGTAGAAGAACCACTATATTAAATATTAAATTAAAAGGGCACTGGTTTTTCCGTAGACAAAAGATATAATGACACCAATCAACCAGACATTAAAAATATATAAAAACCAAAGACTAAAATAGTAAAAGGTACAAAAAGTTGTGCAATCTTGCACAATAACTATAAAAAGCTTTTGTTTAAATTCACACGAAGTTTGTAGTCAGTATCTCTAATTATTGTAGGTAATTATGTAACCAACTCCCGAGAGTTGAAATTATGTAGGTGACTTGTGCGAGGTTCTCTTAAAATTAGACGTAAAGAACGCATTCAATTCGGTTAATAGGGAGACCCTGCTGAACGAAATTAAAATTCATGTCCCGGAAATCTATAACTTTCTTTTGCAATGTTATCATAGTCCTTCTAATTTAATTCATAAAAATGATGAAATTCTTTCGGCCACAGGATGTCAGCAGGGTGATCCCCTCGGTCCTGCTATTTTTAGTTTGGCTATCAATTCGGTAATTCATAGTCTAAATTCAAAATTAAACGTGTGGTACCTCGATGATGGCACCCTGGGAGGTGATTCACAATCTGTTCTGGCGGACTTGGTCAAAATTAAAAACAAATTTACAGATATCGGCCTTGAACTAAATTTTAACAAGTGTGAATTGTATATTTCGGACATAGTAGATCCTCTTTCAGCGTCCCAAATTATTCATAATTTTAATAATGTCTGCCCAAACATTAGTATCCTGCCGAAAGACAGTTTACATCTCCTCGGTTCACCTATCTTTGATGAAGCTATCCCTCCCTTTTTGAGTAAATCGATATCCAAATTTAATGATCATTCGGACCGCCTTACCAAAATTAGCAGTCATTCTGCTCTATTTCTTTTGAAATTCTGTTTATTCATACCTAAATTTACTTACCTGCTTCGCTGCTGCCCCGTTTGGAAATACCCCCATCTTGTCCAACCTATCGATCTCCTATTAAAATCCCAAATTGAATGTATTTTAAACATCCATTTTAGCGAGCAGGCGTGGACCCAAGCCTCCCTTCCGATAAGGTTCGGTGGTTTGGGAACACGCAAAATTATCAGTATTGCTCTGCCGGCATTCCTGGCTTCAACTCATAGCACCTCCGATCTCGCAGGTAGGATTCTTAAAGCCCCTTCGGCTACAAACTGCGAGATTGCGTGCTTGGTTGATGCCTCGAATGCCTGGCTGGCTGGACCGAGTCCAAAATTTCCATCGCGACCCAAAAGTCAAAGGGCCTGGGACTCCATAGCTTCCGCTTCGACTTTGAAGTCCTTAGTTGACAACGCCATAGGCAGGGATCGGGCCAGACTCCTGGCCGTGTCTAAACCTGAGTCAGGTCATTGGCTTCATGCATATCCCTCACCTAACACCGGCACTTTCATAGACCCATCCACGCTCCGTATAGCCGTCGGTCTCCGGCTCGGGTCTGAGGTTTGCGTGGACCACAGCTGTGCCTCATGCGGGGCCCCTGTAGACCGCCTCGGTCACCACGGGCTTGCCTGCTCCTCGGGCGCCGGCCGCCTGTCCCGCCATGCCGCTCTCAACGACATCATCAGAAGGGCGCTCGTCAGTGCCAACGTTCCCGCCGCTCTGGAGCCCCAGATCGTGCGGAGCGATGGTAAGCGCCCTGATGGAATGTCGTTGATCCCTTGGAGGAGGGGTCGTGCACTGGTATGGGACGCCACTTGCGCCCATACGTTGGCTGCGTCGTACCTCTCCTCCACCATTAAGCAAGCCGGGGCGGCCGCAGACTCCCGGGAGAATTTAAAGGCGGGCAAGTACAATTGTCTCGGCGCCCAATACGACTTTGTCGCATTTGGGGTCGAGACACTTGGCCCATGGGGCAGGTGCGCGCGGGGACTCCACAGGGAGCTCAGTAAGCGGCTTATGGAGGCGACAGGTGAACCACGCGCAGGCAGCTTTCTCGCGCAAAGAATTGCCATCGCAATCCAGCGCGGGAATGCTGCCTGCGTAATGGGCACCATCCCGAGGGGACCTAATTTTGATATTAATTTTTAATGTTTAGTTTTTAGTTAGGTATAGTTGTTTTTATTTCAAGTTTTTAATTCATTTAATAATAATTATTATCACTTTGTTATTAGCTATTAAGTTTTGTATTATTTTTCTAAATAAATATTTTCCATTTGTTGTAGGTAACGTACATAATCACTACATAGTATAAAACAAAGTCGCTTTCTCTGTCCCTATGTCCCTATGTATGCTTAAATCTTTAAAACTACGCAACGGATTTTGATGCGGTTTTTTTAATAGATAGAGTGACTCAATGGGAAGGTTTATATGTATAATACATTGCACCCGTGCGAAGCCGGGGCGGGTCGCTAGTATTATAATATAATGTTAGTATAATCTACGAATCGAACTGGCCTCATGGTAAAGATAGTCACATTATCACATATGAACTTTATAAGGTAGTCTACCTTATAAAGTTATTTTTTCTAGTCTACCTTATTAAGTTAAATTTTTAATTATTGATTAACCTATTTATTAAAAGCGAGATTCTTGTCTTGTAAGTAGTTGCCGACTGTAGATTCATGGATTCCGTGGATTGATTCTGTGGATTCAGTTTGAAAAAAGTATTTTCAAAACTCCTCCTTCCTCGAATCCTCAAAGCAATGATCGCTCTCGTGGATCCTCTGGACTCAAAATCGTTCATAGGCTACGACAATGAAAACGAATACAAATGTTATTTTGACTTTAAAAATCGAACAACTATTAATCGACTGCTAATTAATAATAACTCATCCCATCCCTACGCTTCACACTTCGCCCGCGGCTCACTCCAGTCCCTTCAAACTAAACTCAACTTTAACTCCTAATCATAAAGTACAAATTGGAATCTTCAAAATTGTATTATTTGTAAATATATTCAATTGAAATGAAACCTTATTTGTATAAGCATAAGGTTGTAGAAAGTGTTGGTTGATGACAATACTCGGACAAAAACAAAGGTTTTCTGAGCTGGTAATAAGACCGGTTTTCGCAAATCATTGATCAATTGTTCAATCTTTCAATTAACCTAATACGCCTACGAGCTTAGCTTAATGACTCTGCCCCTATACAGTATGAAAAAAAGATGATTTTTAAGATGATAATTAACTTGATTGAGAGGTCTGGTTTATGTTACAAAGTTCACACAATAGTTTTTTTTCTTTTTCAGTTAACTTGTCTAATTTCTATTTCGGTTCTTGTTCTATAAATAAACACATGGAATATTTATTAGAACCATATACATCTCTAACCAATATTAAATTAGTCTTAATTTTGACGTTCAGAGACCTTGTACATCTCTGGGATATTATAGGTATTAATTTCATTGTACTCCTTGTTTAATCAGACTTGAGACTTTATACATCATCTCTAACTTAACTTTACTGATGTTGCAATATTTGTAATAGATAACTTTGCAAGTTTATCTTCTTAATTTTGTTATAATTGTAAACTCGAAATTATTATTCTTCATTGAACTATAAATTAATCTTTTGACATGAAAAATGTATTATTATAGTCACTTTCTTAAATTGAAAATTAATATTTTGACATGTAAAAGTGCCCTAGTGGCCTATGTGCAGACTAATGTTTGATTTTGATTTTTGATTTTAGAAAATAAAAAATGCAATTAGGTACCATGTTATAATTTTATGGTTGAACCGGGAATCGAACCCTTTACACGTGATCAATTGATTAATTTTGTATTAAAAATGTTAAAATTCATGGTCTTCCTTTTATTTCTGATACTATGTTATTTAGCAAAAAATAATCCATATGATGAAGCCTTTCGATTGGTGTGATAAAGCTACAGGGTAATTATTTTTCTTGTGTAACGGTTTCGATTCCCGGTTCACGGTTTAATTATTATTTAAATATCTGTGAATGCAGTTTAAATTGTTTTTTAAATTCAAATAATGTCTTCTTTCAGTAAAATGTTCCATCTACAATATTTAAGGTACTTTCCCTCCATGTGGCATAGCCGTGGGACGCCCTGTATAATAGGTAACCACCAAAGTTGCGAAGGTTGAGAGGCGACTTGTGCGAGTCTAAACAAAATTGATATTTATAGCACTGGCTGATAATAACGGATGCGAGTAAAAAAAAAATAGTTGACGTTATTTACTTAGTTCGAATTTAAATTTAAAAATAAACATAGATAACGATCCCGATAATACTAGTTAATTTCGCAGTGTTAGTCACCGGGCCTTGTGGCGCAACGGATAACGCGTCTGACTACGGATCAGAAGATTCCAGGTTCGAATCCTGGCAAGGTCGCGCGAAAATCTTTTTGTATATATTATTTATGTTTTTTTGTAAGCGTATGAATAAAATTATTACTAAAACTTCTTCTTCTTTTCTTTCTTTTTTTTCTTTTTTTTTTACCCAATGTTGCGAATTGTAATTAAACTTAAATCGTGATTACTATTTGCTGCGCCCTAACAGGGTCCTGTATGTACTTGTACTTTTACCTAGCATTAAGTTGCATGTGTTTACTGTATGTACATGGTTGCAAAATAAATTGAAATTGAAATTGAAATTGAAACTATTTTGTGACAGACAATGAGATTTTTTTTTTTTTTTAGGAATCTTGTACGTAGAAAATATGTAAATCGAAATTCTGCTATATACGTAGATACTTACCATGAATCATAATGGTTGATAGGATTTCCGCTACCCTAAGGCTGTCTGGAAGAGATCGCTCTTTAGCGATAAGACCTCCTGTTGTTTGCCTCTACTCGTTGTAATGAAGTACTGTACTTTATTTATGAAGGTTGTTTAATAAAGAGTATTTGTATGGTATTGTATGTATTTATGTATGTAAGCACTTTATTGTACACAATAACAGGTTAAAACAATATACATGTCACATAACTGTTATTGGCTGCTATGTAATCAAACTTCTGTAAAATACATATCTACTGCTGTTGTTGTCCTGAATAAATAAAATAAATAAAAAATAAGATTAACTTTGCGAATGCCCTAGATTAAATTTTACTCCTTCTCAAATAGAGATTTCATCGTTATCATTGTTTATTTATTTTTTATTGCCGAATGTAAAAAATATTTATTTTTTCTGTTTTATTATTTATTGTTGTAATTATGACTATATGTTCCTAAACTTGTATTTGCACGCATTTGATTATGTTTTATTGCAAATAAATGTATTGATTGATTGAATAACAATCGAGATTTGTTAGCGATGTATAAGGGCTCTAAGCGTCAAGATAAAAGATATAAATAAAATCCTGTCGCCCTGTAGCTTACCATACAACTAGTAATCTATTCCTTAACCCATCTATTATGCATGACCTTAACAAAAGCAGTATTTGAACATGAAAAAACTTAACCCTCACAATGCTATGGAGGCGGCGCCCGCTACTATTTCATTTAGTTAACCCTTTCACGGCTTTGTGTCGCAAATCTGTCACAACAATAGCATTATTGGAGGCTCTGGTGTTGTGACAGCGTTCGTTGACACTTCCGAAAGGCAAATAAAAGGTATTGTGTTCATTCAATGTGTAAGAAATCATTCATGATTTGGATTTTTAGTTGAAATTTTTTTTTAAGGGTCCTTATCAGTTAAAAACGTTCATCTAGTTACGCCATTTTCTGTTTGAATTGACACGTATCTTGACATTTCCTCAATGTTACTATCTAGAACAGGACTATTGCGACCTTATGTCACAAACTTTAAATGTATCTTTTAGATGTTCCATTATGAAATATCGTTTCAAACAACACTCCAAATCGACCATTTCCAAGCTAAAAACTTGTTTTTTCCGCTTAAATTCTGCTACAAACAATAAAATCGAAAAATGGCTATGTTACTATCTAAAACTTTGATAAAATTATCGTATCCTTTAATAACTTTATTGGTATTATCAATACTTTTGACATAATTTGAAATCAAAACATTTTGAAACTTATAAGGCCTCTTAAACAGTAATCACAGTAAATCACAATATAAATATAAATATTTTTTAAACAATCTTACACAAATCAACCTAGTCCCAAACTAAGCAAAGCTTGTACTATGGGTACTAGGTGACGATATACATACTTATATAGATAAATAGATACTTAAATACATAGAAAACATCCAAGACTCAGGAACAAATATTTATATTCGAACCCGGGACCTCCAGCTTCGAAGGCAAGGTCACTACCAACTAGGCTAAAGCGGTTGTAAAGCGGTAAGCGGTAAGCGGTGATCGTAAATAAAAAATAAATAAAAAAATATATAAGTGATCGCGGTTTGTACCTGTCAATATCCCAGAGTCATCGATCTAAATAGCACCAAAATCCAACACACCCGGTACCCGGTAGCCTACACAAACACTTGACGTTTGCAAACATTCCGGGAATTAATATTGAAACTGTCAAAATTGCCCTATAATTTTGTATACTTGAAACAAAATTAGTAATGTTTTTTTTAACCCCGAATAAACAATGGTTTGTGGCCATTCTTTCTGGAAACTACCTTGGTTCAAACCTACAGTCAATAACACCAAGAAATGTTTATGGGTTATTCCTTAAATATATGTATTGACGACCGGCTTAGCCTAGTGGGTAGAGCACCTGCCTGTGAAGCTGACGGTCCTGGGTTCGAATCCCGGTCAGGGCAAATATTTGTGTGATGAGCATGAATATTTGTTTCTGAGTCTTGGATGTTTTCTATGTATTTAAGTATTTATATCTATTAAATATATCGTCGTCTAGTACTCATAACACAAGCCTTCTTGAGCTTACTGTGGGGCTAGTTCGATTTGTGTAAGATTGTCCTCTAATATGATTTAGATTTAGATTTATTTATTTCATAATATAACAATACAATATAAATTATCCTAAGTCAATTTATACGACGTTATATTATGATCGTCAAAAAAAAAAAAATTATGAAATGTCAAAAATGATAATAATAATAATAACATTAAATTTTAAAACAATTATCAAAATTATTTAAATAATGATCATGAAAAATGATGATGTATTTATTTATGTATACTTAAATCATCGTATTTACTTAAACCGCTCGTGGCCTAGCGTCGTATGCGAGGTTAAGCAACGTCGGCCCAGGTCAGTCCTTGGATGGGTGACGCTTTGAGTGGTTATTATCTGAGCGTTACCGTGCTTTGGATGCCACATTAAGCCGTTGATCCCGGCTGCTGTCTATGATAGCAGTCGTTAAGCTGAGTTAGAGGCCTCCGGGCGGCTTGAGCACTTCTCACTTGGTTCGCGTTTGTAAGGATCTTGATGTTTATGTTTCCAATATCTCTCGATTCAGAAAATCTGTATTTTTAGCTACAAATAATTTAAAATGATTGAATTGTTTGTTCGCCGTTTGCTATTCACTTTCTCTGTAATTCAAACTACTTTTTTATTTTCTCTCTAAATTATAACTCATACCCATGATGTGTACATATATTTTTGGACTGTAATCTAGTCATGTGTGTCTTCTTATATATATTATTTCACTGTACGTTTCGATTACTGTCTGTTTTATGTACCTTTCGAAATAAGATAAATAAATAAAAAATATATAAAAAAAACAGTCAAGTTGCCCACTCACTTGACAAGGGGGGTCGAAGTTGCACCACGTCCGTAGGGAGTACCCACCACTACCCTACACGTGACCCCTGGGTGGTGCTAAAAGTGCCACAAAAACTGGAAACCGTACTATCTTCTCACAGATATCACGGTTCGAAATAATTGCCATACGATAAATAAATAATTAATTGTCTAAATTCAAGAGTCATCAGAGCTATTGAATAGAACTTTATTCTCATAAAAAAATACAAATTCACTTACATTAATTACAAGTAATATATCTTATATACAAACTAAAACTTGAAACAAACATAAAAAACACCATTAAAATATAAAGTTAAATAATACATCACTAACCTAATTAAACTAACTAAACTATAAAAAGAAGATGCCCCCCACTTGGGGGACTTCCCCATCACTAGCTATAGTGCCCAGAAGGCTGGCAGCGTTTCCTCTTTGGATTGCTAGGCTGATACTCTGGCCAAAATAGCTGCCAAAATAGCTATTGAATTATAAATTAAGTGTTCAGAATTTAAAATGTAGAAACGTCCTTTTGTAACTGCGGTAAGTTTGCCACCCTCAAGAGCCCACTGTGACGTTATCAATTACCGAGGAATTTAATTTGAATTGTCACAGGCCAATAAAAGTGGCATTACCGCAGCTTAGCCGGTTACGGCCCATACACTCGGGAGGATTACCGGGAGGGCGCGGGAGTACGGTAGTGACGCGGGAACTAATCTATAAATACAATACAATACAAATACTCTTTATTGCACACCTCAATCAAAGGATACAGTACAGTACAAAAACACAATGAGAAGAGGCAAACAACAGGCGGTCTTATCGCTAAAGAGCGATTTCTTCCAGACAACCTTAGGGTAGCGGAAATCTAATCAGAACGATTCATAGCAGGTGGTGCAGAGTTAATACATATGAAGCCTACTAATAATTACAACAATAACATTTAATTAAGGATAAATAAACATACATAAATATAGTGTAAACATATACAAATATATAGTCAGCCACATAGTCTAAAGGAGCTAAGTCTTAAGTGTGTCATGAGAGAGACAAATAGTGATCTTTAAGCTGTTTTTTGAAGACAGCAAGAGATTCAGCACGCCTCAAATCAGGAGATAAAGAATTCCAAAGCCGAATAGCTCGGAAAGTGAAAGAAGAATACATGTAAGGGCAGCGCTAATAGCATCCTGAAAATGTTCGTTGATAAACTGGATGCACCACTACCGAGACACTGGAACAAACTGCATGTAGGACTAGCCAAGTGTCGAGGGATGGTGCATTTAATTATTTATTATTATTGTTATTATTATTTTTTGGGAATTTTTTATTGACATTGTAATTTATTCTTATTTTATTTTTATTTTTGGTTAATGTAATGTTCCTCATGTAATTTTATGACATAATATGATATGAAATGTAATAGTGTAATTTTGTGTTGTAATATGGGCTAAGCCTGAAATAAAGAATTATTATTATTATTCTCTTTATTTATTTCTGGTCTTACGATAGGTTTTACAATATTTTTATAAAAAGTAAAATATAATAATACACTTACAAAACACAAAAATATTATAAAATCCTAACCTAGTGTGCCGCCGGCAGCGAGGCGGGGCCTAAGCTACCGGTGGTTAGGGCGACAGAGAGAGGAACCTCCTGACTATCCGCGCCGTGTCCAGGAGTACCGCCTTCTGTATCTGACCCTTGACCCAGCCATCTAGCGAGAGTCTCTTGAGGTGTTGGTCGAGACTCTTCGCTATTAGACCGTTCGCAGAGACGACTATCGGGACAATGATCGTTGAATCAACATCCCACATGGCGGTCACCTCGTGTGCCAAGTCTAGGTACTTGCTGACTTTGTCCTTCTCGGCCTTCACGAGGTTCTCGTCATGGGGGATGGTGATGTCAACGAGCACTGCCTGGCGCTTCGATCGATCTGTCAGCACGATATCAGGTTTATTGGCTATTATTATTATTATTATTATAGTCTAACCCTCAGTTTAAGACCTGTCAGATATTTATTAGGTGATTGAAGTAGTACCTGTCTTTTCATTGATTCAGCGCGATTTTACAGAAACGGACTGTGACCAAGGTATGAATTGTGGGTATCTAGAACAGACGACGATGCTTGGGGGCAACTGTAAATCCACCAATGCAGAAAATGGTGAAATAAAGATCTCGTTTACAAAAAAACTATAGGAATCTACTTACAAGGGTCATTACAAATACAAAAATACAAAATACAAAAAGGTTTATTTCTTAAAATTTTACAATGTTCAATCTATAGTAAGTATGGGTATTAAAATTAAGACATTGAAAAATCGGTGTGAGCACAGCGCTAAGCTGGTTTTAAGCCCACCCGTAGTCAGTGAGTTGGTTTCACACTAAATAAGGGTTATAAAATTAAATTAATTACAATAACAATATAATTAATTTAAAGTAGGTTGTATCCTATATAAGTAAGTTGAAATTTATGAAATCACGTAACAGTTTATCAGTTCTAAAAACAAAAGTTGTCGACCCGGTGGTCAATAAATAACGGCTTATGTACATAAAAGTTATGTTTTTATTACATGGATTTATAGTTATGGAAACACCGTTTATGCGGGCTTCTAGACCAATCCAAAATTAAGCTTTGGGCCCCTTAACTTTTGATATGTCCACCGAAAAGACGCGAACCTAAATCTGACAATGACCCACAAGTGCCATAAGGAATTCATTGAGTTAGATACGCCTAGAGATGTGTAACATATATATTATTTTTAACTTTTAACATATGAACAAATTAATGACATTTTTGACATACATATTTTATACTTAATATTATTATATACTTCTCTCTCTTAATGTAATGTGAATTTAGTGTTAATTAATTATGTTATTTAATTTGAATGTGTTATTTCGTGTTATTTAATTTTCTGAAATTTAATTGGAAAACCTGACCTGTAATTGATATTACCAATAAAGGGAATAAGAATAAGAATAACTGAAAAAATCGACAGCTACTCATGTTTTTTTGATTTTAATATTACAACTCTGTTTCATAAGGATCTCTGCACCACCCACTGCTTAATTTATATTATTTTTTCCGCCACCCAAAGGTTGTGTGGAAGAGATCGCTCCTTAGCGATAAGACCGCCTGTTGTCTACCTCTACCTGTATACTGTTGTGGTTTTTATTCCGTGTGTAGCTGATTCATTTGTGTGTGGTGTGCAATAAAGAGTATTTGTATTGTATTGTTTTTAGGTATTCGGTAATTACAAGTGTCAATTAGTCTATAATTTACCAGTGTAATACTTTTTTTAACATACTTTATTACTGGTCCTGCTATAAAAGGGTCAACAAAGCAAGTGGTATTAGTAATGCCGCAATTTTTCAAATATGATTAGTTTCCCAATCATTTAAGCACCTACTTCGCTACCTACGGCTGCCCCATACACCCCATAAGCACCCCAAAGCATTAACTCAGGAATGTTAATAAACAGAGTCGATAAATTAATATAGAGTGAGGGAGCTAATCTCCGGGAATGCGCGCGGGCACCGCACCGCACTGAGGGAGTGTAACATCGGTGGCATATTGGTATGCGATATGTCAGCTCAGATAGACCTCCTGCAACTCTGTAAAATTAAACAAGTCGGACTGTCGGACTTTGCACGTTTAGGCTTCCGACCAACCGCAAAATAAGTTGGTTTAAAAAAAAATATATTTCAAATTGTGACCATACAAAAATCTGTCAATAGAAAATATAGAAAATGAAACTTCGGACAAATGAAAAAAATGTAAAACGAAAAAAGGCGTTTCGTTTTCGGACTTTTAATATTCGGCATAAAAAATTTAGAATTTGCGATAGGTAACCCTCAATATCTTATCTGATTTCTCAAAATTTTAGTATTTGTTGGTGAAATATGAATAGTGAACAAAATAACTTTCAACTGCTTTTTGTTTGAAAAAGATAGGTTTTACGGATTTTGAGTTTGCGGTGAAAAACTGTCTTGTCTAAACAAAAGGTCGTAAGTGCCGTGAGTTCCCTATAAAGATACGATCTTTTCATATTACTCACTTTTTAGGGTATTGGATACTGGATTTAAATGTGGACTAGTAGGTCTTGGTACGGAACCCTTCATTGTGTGTGATCCGACACGCACTTGGACGGTTTTAATATCTTTCAGCATTAGTGCAGTTTACATGACCGTACTCGCTGGTGACTGCGTAAAAATTTGCATTGGCAAAAGTGCAACGGCTCTGGCGGTTACTCAATAGAACTAAGAATCGGCATACTAAATCGTTTACGCAGTCGCTAGCGAGGACGGTCATGCAAACTCATTGTAAAGGCACAGTAGCATGATGTACAAGTTGCATGACATACATAATGCTAGAAAATTTGCTACTTACGAGTATTAGGGACTTAACACTATATAGTAATTTCAAACCTTCAAGAAAATAGCGTATTCCCTTCTGAAAGGCCGGCAACGCACTTGCGACTCCTCTGGTGTTGCAGGTGTTTATGGACGACGGTAATTGCTTACCATCAGGCGATCCGTCTGCTCGTTTGCCCCCTATAACATAAAAAAGTAATATACTTTAGAGAAGAATCGATAGAGTGGCTCAACAGGAATCGAATCTAGGTCGCTCCATTGCTTGCCAACTCGCCGGGCGCTCGCCAGCACACAGATTTAGACAGTAATACTACGTGTTATGAATTTCCAGGCCCGATGGATGGTTGAACGAGTGAGCGAAGTGAACGAATCACCTCTGATTCAGCTTGGTTGTAAATGATTTCATATATCTGTCTATTCTCCTTTACAGTTTGCATTTATCAACCACTTCTCGTGAAATTTTGTCAATTTTGTAGACAGAACCTCTGCTATAAGTTTTTTCCAAACAAAACACAAACGAAAGCGTTTGTGTTTAGTCTCATTTGTATGGCAACGCGAGCAGCGCCTCTGGTGGCCTTAGATAGTAACTATTTTTTGCCATACAAATTGAGACTAAACGCAAACGCGTTCGTTTGTGTTTTTTTTTCAAAAAAACTTATACTAGAGGTACAGATTCTATAATTACTTTTTTATCGATTCAGTTTATGTAAATCTTATCGTAACGAAGGAGCTGGATATCGATATTTTTAATAGTAACATCCAAACTGTGCGGCGTAAATTGGCGGAGAATTTCTTTGAATGAGCGTGTTCTAGAAGAAGTGTAATTTATTTTAATACAAAACTTTATTTTAGGATTTTACTACTGATTTATTTGGCTACCATGATGCAGTGTATAGTGCTTATCACAATCTGTTCTTTGCTATTGTGTTGTTATTGGTCTATTGGTGTGAACCTGTAATTGGCTTTTTGTATCATATGTCAAAAATTATTGCAATAATGGTAGTTGTTGGTTCACCGAAAAATTAAATAAATAATGAACAATAGGTCTACCACAGGACCACTATTTACAAACGTTTCTATATAGTTGGGATAATGGTTTTACAGCATATACTGTGTGCGCGGTGAGCACTCGCCTGCACTGAGCTCCGACTGAGGATAAACGAACGGGCGAGATAGACTTTACAAGATGAAATATTTTTGAGAAGAATATTCCTGGCCGCAAGATTCACGACAAATAACGACCTTAGGTCTTGGTGACTTAGGACAAATACACATATACAATACATACTGAAATTTGTTTTTTTTCCGGAATTACCCGAAGAGACCTTACTTAAATAAATAGGGTCGATAGGTGGGTTTGCGGCCAGAGGGGATACTCCGAAATCCTAACTTCGTATCGTGCCGTCCCTTTCAGTCATATAGTGAAATCACGGGAGTGAAAGAAACGCTATGATACGATATTCTGATTTCGAAGTTCGGAGTATAGGCCCTGTTAATTTGATGCACCAGTTTGCGACCACTTGGACGAGTTAATGAACTGAAAGGATGTTTTCTTACTTATTCCTATTTAATGGCTACTAATTAAAACGCATACGACTCACTATTTCTTTAGGGCATGTAAAAACGTAAATATCTTTAACTGAAAAAACTTCGTTCTTCAGAAGGCCGCAAACTGACGCAGGCCGGGTAACTGACCTAGCGACCCTATACCTATAGTTCCAGTAATTACCGTAAACTGGGGTTACTTTAAGAAAAAACGGGGCTACATTGATACATATAAAACACTTATATATTCATCACTAAGTATTTCTAGTTTGATTCAATTTAGTAAATAGTTAGGAAATTAACGAAGGTATAACTTGACGCAAGGTTAACTAAATAAAAAACTAAAACACGGCATAAAAACTGATGTTTTAAAGTCGCCCCTCAATTTGCAAGTAACCCCGGTTTACGGTACTTAAGGTATGGCATGCATTATAGTTTATCTCACCACCATCTAACATTAACAACGGTGTTCTAATTTCCTATTTTCCTCAAATACTTAATCCGCACGCGCGTGGAGAGCGCGTGTCGATGAATAAATGACGGTAATGAAGTTTAAGCAAGATGGCGGCTGCGCGCGCATAAACAAGTTAACAGAATGGAGAAGGCTCGCGGAAACAGCCACTTCTCATTAATTACCTGCAGGGGCCCGTTTCACGAACCTACAAGTTAAAATTTTGCAACACCGATCATGGCGATAGATGCCTGCGGAAACGCATACCCTACATTTTAAACTGCGTGCCAACAGATATCAGACTGGAGGCCAATAGAGCAACATATAAAAGAAAATTATTTAATTATTTTTTAAATAGCATAGTAGACACTAGTAAATAGTGATAATACATAGTAATAGTGATGTATGTGAATTTAGTTACGAAGAGACTCCGATCCCACAGTCAAACTGTGTAAACCGTTTTGTGGGACCAACACTAATTGTAAAATTGTACCTCTTTATAATAATAAATAAATAATAAAAATAGGCCTCAAAGGTACGTCAAATCTCTGTTTCCAGTTTATAGGCTTGAAAAATTGTAGCTTCGTGAACGTCGTAAAGTCCACGATACCGCAGCTATAAAACTCGTTTTAAATACACCGTGGACGTTAATAACCCGGAAAATTTAAACCACGTGTTTTTGACGACAGTACGAGTAAATAATGCTACATCAACATGGGTCCAATTACGTGTCTTAATTAAATTACTATTTCAGTATAAATTAAATCATATTAATTGAACGCTTCTTTGTGAACAAACCTTTAGTTCAGAGTGAGCGAGTTTAATTAATCTCAAGCTGAGAAACAGAGCGAGCATTGTCATTTTAGTGACATCAATTTCAGACTATCATCCAGTTATCAGTGAAGGTAAATAGTTTGCACTCTCGCGATTGGGAACAGAACAAAACTAAAGTCTAGTCTTAGCGATAAGAGAAAGAGGATAGCTACTTGTGATTAAAGTGTGTAATATAAAGTTGTCATAATTTTTTAAAATACTACCCTGTATTTTAGTTGGAAGTCATATCCTTTTATCACGACGAACAATTTTCGGTAGTAAAACTTTTCGTAGCATAGATACCAAACTTAATTAAGTGAAATTGGCTAGCATACATGCAGTTAGTGTGTCTGCGTGTAAAAGTAGTAGGTGGCTACGTCACGCCTTTAAGGTGTGTTAGAGTTGAGATTGTCTAACTTGTGATTTGTTTTAAATCATTAATAGATTTAGATAAGATTTAGATAACTTATTTCATGATAAGGAATTACATTATAAATTTGCACATATGTCAAAATTACAAGAATTGTTATCATGATCATCATAACAGGAAAAATAAAAAGAACATAATGTCAACTAGAGTAATACAAAACACGATAAAAAGTAAACAGAAAAATAAATGCATCTTCCATTCGGAATCGTCAGTCAGATAAATAATAATAATGTCCATTACAAAGCACAAAATTCAAAACACAAAAAAAAATACAAATCAGTTGAATTCAAATTGAGTTATAATTATTTACATGTCAGTAAGCTAAGATCCATATACTCTTTAACCGAGTATAATGGGTTTTCCAATAAGAGGCGTTTCAGGCGTTATTAATATATCATAAATTATGGGTTTTTAGACTATATGTTATGTAACTATATACTCTAATTAAGCTCTAAAATCATTGGTTTACATCTATCGGGTTATTAACGCCCACGATGTATAATATCAATTAGTTTGACAGTGTATCACTATTAGTACCTACCTAACTATACATAACCTGTCACAAAATTATAAAAATGAAGTGATAAAAAGATTCATCCCCACTAGGTCCTCAATTACTAAATACATCCTTACAATAGCTCAGTTGGTTCCAGGGCTCGGAACCAGTTACAATACAATACAAATACTCTTTATTGCACACCTCACATAATAAAACAGCACATAAAAAACAGTCCTGGGTTCGAATCCCGGTCAGGGCAAATATTTGTGTGATGAGCATGAATATTTGTTTCTGAGTCTTGGATGTTTTCTATGTATTTAAGTATTTATATCTATTAAATATATCTTCGTCTAGTACCCATAACACAAGCCTTCTTGAGCTTACTGTGGGGCTAGTTCGATTTGTGTAAGATTGTCCTCTAATATTTATTTATTTATTTAAAAAACAAAAAACATAGATACAGGGAGACAGAGGCAGAACAACAGGCAACTATTTTTGAAATATCTCCTGGAGTACTTTTCATATCTCCGTTTTTATTTTAAGATTTCTTTTTGTTACCATTCATCTATGAAAAAAAAAAAAAAATAATAAAAAAATAAATAAATAAATATTAAAGGACAATCTTACACAAATCGAACTAGCCCCACAGTAAGCCCAAGAAGGCTTGTGTTATGGGTACTAGACGACGTTGTATTTAATTGATATACTCGTAAATACTTAAATACATAGAAAACATCCTAGACTCAGGAATAAATATTCAAGCTCATCACACAAATATTTGCCCTGACCGGGATTCGAACCCAGGACCGTCAGCTTCACAGGCAGGTGCTAGGCTAAACCGGTCGTCAATTATTTAAGATACGAAAAAATATCGTAAAACACAATTAACCGAAATATTTAACCGGTTAATTGTATAAAGGCGAGACCGCTTTCCGAGCCGTGGTTGGTTCTTCTAGGCTACATCGTCTTAATCACACATATCTACAATTAGCGAACCCTGGGACTTGACCTGCCAACACCGCGAAACATTAGAAAAGAAACCATTGTGAGACAATGAGTCATTGAACCTATTCATCTCATCTGTCGACTTCGAACGAGGCTATTATACAACATGACTTGAACTTGTTGGGGTGATATTCACAACACACCTCAAAGCAGTGTAGTTAGGAGTTAAGACCTTTGGTACAAATACAAATACAAACATTTATTCTGCAAATAGGCCACAAGGGCACTTTTACATGTCAAAATATTAATTTACAATTTAAGAAAGTCTGACTATAATAAGTAATACATTTTTCATGTCAAAATAGAAATTTACAGTTCAAGAAGGAATAATAATTTCGAGTTTACAATTATAACAAAATTAATGTCATACAGTGAAGACAAACTTGCAAAGTTATTTATTACAAATATTACAACATCAGTAAAGTTAGAGATGTATAAGGTCTCAAGATTAAACAAGGAGTATAATGAAATTAATATAATATCCCAGAGATGTACATTGTCTCTGAGCGTCAAAATTAAAATTAATTTAATATTGTTAGAGATGTATATGGTCTGGTAAATCACTGATAATAAAAACGAATCCACAACAGGATGATGTCTCTCGTCAATCCCCTATAAAAAGACACTAGTATTAACGTAGTCACTATGTCCTAGCAAGCATGAACGGACCGGACTCCACAAACAGCACCCGATCACGAACCCGATTTGGTCTACGGTGTTATTACTAATCCCGGGGTCAAAATATACTGGCGTGGTGAGATGAGCTTGTAACTAACGTAGTAAAACTTCAATGTCACATAAGATGTTTTAAAACGGATACGCTCTCAATTAGAAACCTGATATAAAGGGTCGTTATGTTTGATTTGTCTGTAAACACCTTGGCGTTTAGAAACTTGGCATGCGGGCGCATAGAGCTTCACATTCATTTGTCTAATTAAATGCTTAATTTGACTATGGATGATTGAGGTTTTTGTATAGTTTGAACGTTAAATATTGCCGGCGTGTGTAATGTGGTGTTGAGGTGTTGTGAAGGCTTCTTCTAGGTCGGTAGTGAGATTGACAGCAAAAACAGTAATACAAATCTGGGTTAATTAATGGCATGTACGTCATGGGCCGCTTAAATAGTACCGTAATTTAATAGGTAATTATAAAATATTAGGGAAACTACGTCTGGCTTATAAAGCACCCAAGTGGGGAGGTGCCTCCACTATATAGAAGACCGACATAGCAAAACTACTATTTGCTCTAGATATGGGGTTTATAACCTTGCTAAACATAAACATTGTATATTGTATATTGTTTTGAAAAAACGACACCTCGCCGAGTTTCTTACGTCGGTTCTTCTCGAGGCAGAGGTTTTATGAACCGGTGGTAGTTTTTTGACATTCATAAGTGCATGTAACATGCCTAAATTGAAGAATAAATGATTTCATTTCATTTTATTTAATTTGCCAGTTTGTGCTTAGGTGTGATAAGTCTGTACCGTAAACCGGGGTTACTTTCAAATTGAGGGGTGACTTTAAAAAAACAGTTTTTATGCCGTATTTTACTTTTTTATTCAGTTAACCTAGAGTCAATTTATACCTTCGTTCATTTCCTAACTATTTACTAAACTGAATCAGACAAGAAATACTTAGTGACGAACATATAAGTGTTTTATATGTATGAAAGTAGCCCCATTTTTTCTTGAAGTCACCCCAGTTTACGGTAGAGATGTCCGTTACTAAGAAGGGCATGAGTTGCGTTTGTCCCTGTCGTTGGAATATATGTATATTTGTGTGAGTGAACAACGCTACTTGATACACGAGTCCGTAAGATATAAGAGAGTTTAGGGCGACCTCACGTTGTCTGATGCTAATTTTAGTCTCGGCCGGAGAGCTCCGCCCATCTAAAGTGCTCGGTCTCCACTGTGCACTTGGGAAATAAAGGACACTTTAAAATAGCTCCAGAAAAAGCTTGACCTTACGAAAGTTCAGTGCCCATTGCACTTTGCAATGTTTACAAGTTAACATTTCTTCCCAAATTTATTCACGCCTAATAACTACAATTTTTTTAAACATGTATGTGGGATCGAGGCGTAACGAACCACTCTGAATCTTGAAATAACTATATTATTTGGAAATAAAAGAAATTACACCACCTCGTCTTTAGCGTCTCCTTAATTCCCCTTTTTCTCTTCCGTTTTTTATTCAAAATTTCAGTCATTCTATCGCTCTCTCTTTCCCACCTGCACATATATACTACTAATCACTCGATCTCTTTCTTTACATCAGTCACTCATTCGTTTGTCTTGCATTCAGTCGTTCTTTATCACATTCATTCATTCATCTTACGCTCCATTTCACTCATCCCACATGTATCTATCTTTCACGATTTATATTAAACAGGCATATTAAATAACCTTTCGTCCGACGAGGTAAACGTCACAGTGCTCGACACTTGACACTTTCAATCTTGATTCATCACAATACAGACAAACAAACGGTGTCAACTAAAGCGAATCAATTTTTCAAATATTTGGTCGCGTACCTTATTCGTAGAACTACAAAAAACTAAACAGCCTCATAAATTAAGTTAATGCCTATTTTATACCCAATTTACAGACAAAGGCCATAGTAACCAGACACTGCGGAGCATCTCTTGACGTATTGAGTGGCTGTCACGCACTAAGCTCTATTCTTCACGGGGTAGGCTAGGGGCCGGGCGGTGAAACCGGGAATCCATCATTTTACCGAACCTGTACTAAAAGGTTAATTAGATTATGCGCCTTGAAAAATCATGCTTGCTTGGTTGTTCGATGAAACATTGTTCATGGAAAGAATACTATATGGAACGTACTATCTGTGAATCAAGTTTCGTTAAATTAATACTATGAATAACGAATATTTCTATGAAAGGTAAATTCGATGTACCGTTACGCTACGACTAGAGACGGATTCGAAACGATTAACTATGAAAAGTGGTTCGATTATATAAAATGCAATGAATTGATGATTATGTGATTAGAAAAAAAAACCTAATGAAATTCGTTGAACAGTTTTCGGTGAAATGAAAATCGATGTAAGATATTTCGATAAAATAATAGACACCCGGTGAAAACATTAGGGACAGTGGAACTCACAAGGGCCTTGACAAATTTGTACCTACCTTGTCGCTTTAACGTCATGTTCTTTTCTCTTTTCATTAGGATTTGGCCGTTACAAGAACTCAAATGGAACTTGTTTGTTTTAGTGTTGCCATACAATATAAACGTTATTTGAGCTGTGTTATTAAGAGCGGTCGTGTCGTCACCCATTATATATTAATTAGGTTAAGACTAGTATATATATTTTTTGGTTGTCCTGAAAATCAGCGTCACGACACATCAGTCGTGGCACATGCTGAGCGACAACCTTTTTGGTGTATACCCACTTCTAATTTGTAATATCTTCTTTTTATCTGTATGTACACCAAATAAACGTTTTTTCTTTCTTTCTTTCTTTCTTTAAACTGTCATACTAACATTTCCAACGAGTGAACACGATGAAGTACTAAAGTGTCCATCTACTTATGAGTTCGACTGCACCTGTACTAAAAGATTTGTTTATAAGGATCTAATGCGATATTTAACACAAAACTTTAAACAGTGTAGGTAGGTACACAAACTTAAAAATACATAGTTTTGTAAGGATGGTTATTTACCAATAAACTTTTAGGTAAGTAGGTATAAGCTGTTGCAATGTAATATCTTCGAGGGTTCAGTTATTTGTCGTAATACACAAATACAGAGAAATGGAGTAGGTACGTTGAATAATGTCATTGGATTAATGTTAATTTTTTTAGCCGAGCCGATTGATAGTTTATGTAATGGACTGCATTTTAAAAACGTACTACTTAAAGTCTGCCAAAGTTAAAAATTACAGTGTTGGCATTATCAGCCGGAGCGCAACTTAAATTCACGCATGTTTTTAAACTTATATTACGTCATTAATAAAAATATTTCTACCACTTTGATGCAGCCTTACATTTTGAAACACTGAATTAGTTTGACGACCGGTTTAGCCTAGTGGGTAGTGCACCTGCCTGTGAAGCTGACGGTCCTGGGTTCGAATCCCGGTCAGGGCAAATATTTGTGTGATGAGCATGAATATTTGTTTCTGAGTCTTGGATGTTTTCTATGTATTTAAGTATTTATATCTATTAAATATATCGTCGTCTAGTACCCATAACACAAGCCTTGAGCTTACTGTGGGGCTAGTTCGATTTGTGTAAGATTGTCCTCTAATATTTATATAAAAAAAAAAGTTTAGAAATTAATTGGAGAATCCTATGTCCATTGTGTAGGGTTCTTGCTTGCCCGCTAATAAAAACCACCACATAAAGAACTTTTAATGAACTATATTTAAATTACCACTGTTTGCAATGTAACACGTCTCATCTTTGTCGTAATGGCGGAGCGACTGTCCTCTTCCATCCCAATCATGTGTGCCTTGTCTCGCACATTGTACACTGACTGGCTGATATTCATGTCCGCCTCCTGCACTATAAGTGGCTTCGCTAATCTGCTCATTGTAGCCGCAACCTGAGCCTCGTCACCCGACACCACGCGAGTTGGTTACTCCACGACAATTACCACAAAAACATCTACCTACCCTCATTTTGGGTAAATAGATCGTTTTTTGAGCGGTGACCACGGTTCACATCAGTGCCTTTACCATGAGTTTGCATCGACTGCGTAAACTAAGTGCGGAAACGATGTGGAATTGACATGATGAGAGACTTCACTGTTCTCATTTGATTTTATTTTTTAGACTGACGCTCAGAGACCTTATACATCTCTGAGGATATTTATTTATTAGATTTTATTATTTTCATGTTGACGTGTTATAGATATAGCTCAAAATATTTTATTATGATTAGTGTACCTACTTTATTACCTTTTATCTTGACGCTTAGAGACCTCATATATCTCTAACAAATCTCGATTGTTATTAGTTTCTTAGTCTTATTTTTGACATGTAACACATATAACTACATTTAATTAATGATACTTTGATTATTGTATTATTTTTATTTGATGTACCTAGGTAGATTTTGACTTGTAAAAGTGCCCTTGAGGCCTATTTACAGAATAAATGTTTTGATTTTGATTGATTTTGATTTAGTATGCCGATTCTTAGTTCTATTGAGTAACCGCCAGAGGCGCTATACTTTTGCCCATACAATTTTTTACGCAGTCGCTAGCGAGTACGGTCATGTAAACTCACGCTAAAGGCACTGATGTGAGCGAAAACGTAATAGAGGCCTCAGCTTACGGCTTTTATAGGTGTTATTCTCATATAACATATATAATCACTTCCATGAGAACATATATGGTTACACAAATACATGTGACTTGGTTGTTGTCACCGCAAAAATCAAAATCATATTTAAGGTAATCAACACATCCAGCAAAATAAAGTGTTACATAAATAACAGGAATTTAGTCATGCGAAATATTGTAACAGTATAGGTTTCTAACACAGTGCCTGAGTTTGCATGACTGTACTCGCTAGCGACTGCGGAAAAGATTTAGTATGCCGATTCTTAGTTCTATTGAGTAACCGCCAGAGGCACTGTACTTTTGCCCATACACATTTTTACGCAGCGATTACGGTCAAACTTATAATAAAGGCACAGTTTTATTTTACAAAAACGGCGATCGTGCTTCGTATGGGAAAGTCAAGTGAAAGAAATTGTATCGATTTCCCTCTCATTCGATACAAAGTATACTTAGTTATAACTTTTACAATTTCAGATTCAGATCATTTATTCATAAATGTGCATATCATTTACATGTCTTTTTTACATTATAATTACAATAATATAAGGCCATTAAAGTGCCTAGCTATGTTCTATTTTCTATTTAGGGGTTCACATTATTTGTTATACTTGTTGTGTTAGGGTCAACGGGTTGTCGTTTTTTAAAAATTCTTTGACACTGTAACATGCCAAGTCAATGAGCAACGCTTTAAGTTTTTTGGAAAACACAGCGTCACTTTTTGAGTTTTTAATGTGTAATGGGACACAGTTGTATATGTTGGGTCCGACAACGCCGAGCGCCGCGCGAGCCTTCAAAGACAATGTCAATTACTAAACTGTCCCAAAAGCGTAATGTTTTTATCAACGCATCTGCTTTATTTGGCCATTCGTGGTAATTTATTGTCTGAGTCGCGGCCGGCGCGGCGCGGTGCCAACATATTCATTTGTTAAAATATTTCGCCTCGAAGTTGCTTCGTTACTGGGCACACACTCACGGACCCGGACGACGTAATCACAGCGTCCATCGAATGTTGGAACGCTGCGCTTACGGCGTCCAACTCAGCCACGCGTACACTTAGGCATTCCCGCCGGCGGGGACGTCCACCGCGCGATCTCGACAACACTGACACATATAGTCCCTATTCGTCACAGTGCCGCCGGGTAGAGTCAGTCCGACTCAGGCACGTATCCAGACTTTTGGTTCGGGGGGGGGACAAACATTGAAACAACCATGTGAAAATGATGAATGTTATTGAAAGAACACGCAAGCGAATAAATAAACAGACGGCTAAAAACGTTTTCGGGGGGGGATAAATCCCAACTATCTCCCCCTCTGGATACGTGCCTGGTCCGACTCAAGTCGGGCCCAGCTGAGTTTCTTGCTAAGTTAAGTGAACCAGCGATAAAATTCCCAGTAGCTCCATTCCACTCACACCCTCAGATTCGGTTGAAACCGGTCAACCAATCTCACTGGAGCGCAAACCCCTAAGGGTGTGATTGGAACACTCGTGGTCGTTTCCCCTGTATTTTCCCCAGGCCACTGTCCAAAGTGTCCAAACGCGCACTATCGCTTTATTGGGCCCGCCCTTAAAGTCACAGTCAGGTTCAAAAAAAGAATTTATCATATCCTATCTCACATCCTCCTGTCTCTATCCTGTCTCACTGCTGGGCACAGGCCTACACTCATTATCTCATTATGTAGATGAGAGCAAACAGGCAGTAGTCTCCACGCTAGACTAGCGCGGGTTGAGACTTTACTATCATCATAAATTTAAGAGTTAGACTCTTGTCGGTGTAGCTCTCTCCATCTGACTCTAACCAGGGCCGCCTCCTTGATCTCCTTAACGACACGACTGCTAGCTTTCCTTTTATTTGTTGCATGTAGCTTAACCTCGGCCTTCCCCTTCCTCGCTTCCCTTCAATTTTGCCTTCTATGATGTTCTTTATAAAATCGTCGTGTCGTATAAGATGACCAATCAATTTCCCCCTTCTATTTTATATAATTTCCAACAGTTTCCTTTTCTCTCCCACTCTCCTCAGCACTTCATCGTTTGTAATTTTTTCCGTCCAGCTAATTTTCTCCATTCTGCGCCAACACCACATTTCACCTACTTAAACACCTTCGAATTACCTCATACAAAAAATTACTCGTCTGTAATCAATTTTCAATCCGCCCCATGTTCACCGAGCATGGCCTAGTGTGCTATTCTATTATCGCAAGGCTCGATAATTACATCGAATGTTGTTCTTAGCTGGTCCCTTTTCAATGTCCTACTTAAGAAGGAGACAGCGCTATTATTTTACAACAATGCCTGTCACACCCACCAATTCAGGTATTTATTTATCTTGGACGTAATTGAGGAAGTGTTTAACTCACTTTGTGTTCTTGTGTTGGGTTGGCCAAGCGTAGCGTGGACATCTGCATCCGAAAAACACGTAGGCCAGTTTTTAATTAATAGCTATTGAATGGGAACATATTAAAAAAGGAAGAAAATATCCTTTCGTTTCATCAACTCATCCAAGTGGCTGCAAACTGGCGCATCAAATTCAAACTCAAACTCAAAATATTCTTTATTGAAATAGGCCTAGCAACAAGCACTTTTGAATCGTCAGTTATATATTACATAAATTGAATCTAATTATTCAGAGCAATTTATTGATGCATATAAAATTTAAAAAAAGACATGAATTACTGTAATGTATGTCAAAAGAGAGTATAATAAATTCACAAAAAGATCGTCAATATGTAAAATAAAAACATAAAAAATAGTATAATCTAGACAGTTTCTAGAAAAAAATCTGAATGTCAATTAACAGGCCGTAAACGCACCTACTGACCTTACATAATAATTGTGCCAAAAACTGCCTGCCCAATAAATCTCAACCTACATATTCGATAATTCAAAAATGTCAACTATTTTGGGTAAAGACCTGCGTGTAACGAGTGTTTTAGCCTAGTTGGTAGTGCTCTGCCTCCGAAGCTGGAGGTCCCGGGTTCGAATCCCAGTCAGGGCATTGATTTGTGTGATGAACACGAATATGGTCCTGAGTCTTGGATGTTTTCTATTTAAGTATCAGTTTATCTATATTATCAGTATGTATGTTATATCACCACTTAGTACCCATAGTACAAGCTTTGCTTAGTTTGGAAGTAGGTTGATTTGTGTAAGATTGTCAACAAATATTTATTTAATTATTTATTATTTATAGTGTGCAGCATATCTATATCTACACTCACCGTAGCTCCCTACAAGCTTAATTAGGAAAAAATGAAGCTAACTAAAAATTGTGTTCAAACCAGGGACCGATACCGGTATTTTTAAAAAACTCTGAATTAGCCCAATATTTTGGATTATTTTTTGCTCTTTACGTAGGCCTGAATCATGTATTTAGGTAACAACGTCGTATTATTAGATTGTCCCATGAAAAACGAAATAATGAAAGGGTGACTGTAATAATACCGGTATTTTTCTATCGAGAAAATACCGGTATCCGATCCCTGGTTCAAACATACCTATTTTTTTAAATTTTTAACTTAGGAATGAAGCAAGTAGCTTTACTTTGTTGTTATGAAACTAAAAGTGTACAGGGGGGATTAAAAAGAAGATATCTAAATATCTACATAATTAAATATAAGATATCTAAATAAGATAAGTACAGGGGGGATAGGGGTTTCTTGAACCCAAGTCTACTGTGGTGAGATTTTAAAGTTAATGTAACTAGATTTATCTCGGAAATATTAAGATGACTAGTGTTCAGTGGAATTGACATGATGAGAGACTTCACTGTTCTCATTTGAGATTATTTTTTAGACTGACGCTCAGAGACCTTATACATCTCTGAGGATATTTATTTATTAGATTTTATTATTTTCATGTTGACGTGTTATAGATATAGCTCAAAATATTTTATTATGATTAGTGTACCTACTTTATTACCTTTTATCTTGACGCTTAGAGACCTTATACATCTCTAACAAATCTCAATTGTTATTAGTTTCTTAGTATTATTTTTGACATGTAACACTACATTTAATTAATGATACTTTGATTATTGTATTATTTTTATTTGATGTACCTAGATAGATTTTGACTTGTAAAAGTGCCCTTGAGGCCTATTTGCAGAATAAATGTTTTGATTTTGATTTTGACTGTTAGCCCCCCCTTATCCCTCCAGATCAATTAGGTAATCAATCTAGTTTCAGTATTAAAATCCGCGGCCTTAGTATAATATCGGCCATCGCTGAGGAATGCCGCACCACCTTCTGTGGATTTTATTGTTCCCTTTGTCTAGCTTCGAATTGATTCGCCGACTGAATAGTTTCGGCTTTTAATTTTGCCGATTAGGGCATTTCAAATCTTTAAGCATTTTTCAGAGTGAATCGATTGTGTGCGATCTCTCTTTTATATACAAACATATAATGACCAAACGCAAATTATTCCTTTGGTTAAATAGCCTCAATTACTTTCAGACTGAACAAGTCATTAAAAAAGTTGTTTAGACTTACTTTAATTACATGTATTAGTTGGTCGCACACGCGCACGTGCAGACACACACACAAACACACACACACACACACACACACATAAAAACACATTTATTTCCATTTGTTTTATAATAATAGTATAGAATACCTACCTGAACAAACTTTGTACTGTTAATATTATCCAAACGGTCACCACGATACAGGCTGTGCCTAGTGTGGGACCACGGGCTAATTTAAATTGTGTTCTCTTCCATTTTTAAATAAACGATTTTTATTTATTTTTTAATGTCAATGTTCGTGTTAAGACCAGGGACCGATACCGGTATTTTAAAAAAACCCTGAATTAGCCCAATATTTTGGATTATTTTTTGCTCTTTACGTAGGGCTGAATCATGTATTTAGGTAACAACGTCGTATTATTAGATTGTCCCATTAAAAACGAAATAATGAACCGGTGACCGTAATAATACCGGTATTTTTCTATGGAGAAAATACCGGTATCCGATCTCTGATTAAGGCTTGATACACACACGTAAATTTTAGTGTGGTTTTGACTCTTTTTTAACCTTTATGTTCTGTATTGTGTTCTATTCATGTATGCAATATGTATGATTTAAAATGTCTATAATTTGTATCATCAAGATAAATCTGTATTAAATATTTGTAATCATGTATTTTTGAAAAGTGCGGTGAAAATAAAGCATTTAGTTTTATCAATTGGAGAAGGAACCTATTGTACAAATTAGTTAAAACTGTATTAGAATTAAGAAGTGATTAGTATATAAGAGAGCCACTATGAGGGTGGCATTTGTAAAACCCTCTTTAATAATTAAAGATTTAAAAAAAAAATTGGAGAAGGAGTTTGCAGTTGCGTGCATGAAGAAGAAAGATACAAGTTTTTGGTTCTTAGTCTTTCATCATACCTACTATCGTCGCGGCAATTATGTTCATTTATTGACAATAGGTACAGTCGCCATCAGATATATCGGAACGAACAAGGTGCTCACAAATATCTGAACAAGACTATTGTCAAGGCGTTAAAGTGCATGTTCAGATATTTTTGAGCACCCTGAAGAGTACAGATATATTTGATGGCGACTGTACACTGAATCAGATTATATTAAACTAAGCAATTCCAACAAAATCACAACCAGGGCTCCATAAATAAATAAATAAATAGATATTATAGGACAATCTTACACAAATCGAACTAGCCCCACAGTAAGCTCAAGAAGGCTTGTGTTATGGGTACTAGACGACGATATATTTAATAGATATAAATAGTTAAATACATAGAAAACATCCAAGACTCAGAAACAAATATTCATGCTCATCACACAAATATTTGCCCTGACCGGGATTCGAACCCAGGACCGTCAGCTTCACAGGTAGGTGCACTACCCACCCAACCAGCAAAATAGTCCCAGAATGCGCACTTTATAAGAGTGGTAGGCTTATAGCGCTCTAATATTTGTTTGGGAAAATGTATTCGCTCTTATATTAGTCTTAGACAAGCTAGTACGGTCTTAAGAACGCTCAGTCTTATTACCTAATCTCATATATGTATATAAGAGCATTTTATAATGATATTATAAGCCTCTTGCTCTTATATTAGTCTTAGACAAGCTAGTACGGACTCAAGAACGCTCAGTCTTATTACCTAGTCTCATATATGTATATAAGGCATTGTATAATGCTATTATTAGCCTCTTGCTCTTATATTGGACTTAGACAAGCTAGTACGGACTCAAGAACGTTCAATCTTATTACCAAGTCTCATATATGTATACAAGAGCATTGTATAATGCTATTATTAGCCTCTTGCTCTTATATTAGTCTTAGACAAGATAGTACGGACTCAAGAACGCTCAGTCTTATTACCTAGTCTCATATATGTATATAAGAGCACTGTATAATGCTATTATAAGACTCTTCCTCTTATATTAGTCTTAGACAAGATAGTACGTATTCAAGAACGCTTAGTCTTATTACCTGGTCTCATATATGTATATAAGAGCATTGTATAATGCTATTATAAGCCTCTTGCTCTTATATTAGTCTTAGACAAGATAGCACGGTCTCAAGAACGCTTAGTGTTATTACCTAGTCTTATATATCTATTTAAGAGCATTTCATAATGCTATTATAAGTAAGCCTCTTGTTCTTATATATAATATAATAACATTTACGAAGACTCGCGCACTTGAGAAAACTTGTTCTTATAGCCCGATTCCCTAAGCTCATTTGATTTTATAATATATTTACTAGAAGCTGTTTTAAGGATGTCAGGCTAATATCAGCATAGCACAAGACTGCACTGTTAGTACGTACTTTTCTGATCTTAAGTAAAGCTATAATGAGATCAATAGCACTTTGTCTAGTAAAATATTAGAGTGACATTGGATCAACACACTTACAATACAAAATATAAGATCAATATAAAATGCTTTGATCTTAAATATATTTTGGGAACACAATTGTTAGAGCAAGATTTAGTTGGCTAAAGTGAGACTGTGATTTTAATATTAGTGAGGGTTCTGCAGGTTCTACTTATATACAAGAGATCGATATTGAGAGAAATCATCATTAATCAGATTAAGATAAGCACAATGGCGATTTATACTAAATAAGTAATAATATTATTAAGATATGTTGATACTTAGGTTTTTAATGTCTGTAGCCTTTTTTATGACTTAAACCTTATTAAAATCACTAGCTCTTCTAAACTAATTACATCAATCTAGCCCTAAAAATAACCTCGGAACTTTAAAGTTTGTAGTAAACGGCTCGATTCTTTTGGAACACTACTTCTGAAGAAGGTCTTATGTAGGTAAGCACGGAACCCAAATTAATTCAACATGGCCGTATAGTTCGTACTCAGAATGCTAATATTAGTGTAAACGCTCCTACAATAGTCTAATAGTGCGCTGGGAAAATGCAGCTGTAGCTATGGCGATACTCCCAATACAAATAAAGAAATAAAATAACTAAAAGAGAACACGAAATACCAGGAATGATAAGGCGCATCAAGTTTGATGCGAGAAACAGGGTCTACTTTACAGTAAATAATTTATTCTCAGGCGATTACTTACCGTAAAACAAACACACCCGATGATAACAAACACTACGTCAATATATTTCAATATCAATAATTACTTCAAGTTTGTTACTTTTTTTCACATGAGCACTAGCTGTCACACTAACGACTCCAGAATATTGAAATACCGTGTGAATTTAAACAATATCAAAATAAGCTAGTTTAGACTTACAGGATTCTAACTTTGGACCTATATGATCCTATGTAGGCTTATAGGGTACTTACGTAAAAGCGATATTAGCCTAAGTCAGCTTAAATTAGTTTTGGGCAAGATTACTTTAAATACGAACAGCATTCAATAAGACTGATATTGGAACGATATTAGCATATTTACTCTTATAATTGGTGCCCAAATCCGGGCTTAGACGATGATATAGAATCAATATAAGAGCAAAAAAATTTAGTCTTGAGACTTTTATAAGCCTGATTTTTGCTGGTTGGGCACTAGGCTAAACCGGCCGTCATACGATTAACCGGTGAAAAATTTCGCTTAATTGCGTTTTACGATATTTATTCGTACTTTAAATCACTTATTTCGATGAAGGCAAATCTCAAAATAAAACAAATCTCAAAATAAAAATGGTAATATTTACGAGATATTTCAAAAATCACAACCACTTCAGCGCTTAGAAATCAAATTAAATTAACACTCAGTACATTTCCTTAAATAAGCCATAAAATTAAGTGAATTTAAAAGGAACGCCGCCAGGAATGCCCGTTTAATTATAGTGTAATTGCTTAATGAATGTCTGTTTGTTGCAGGGTTCCCGCAGATCAAGTCGCCGTACAGCCCCTCGCAGCCGCACCTCTCAGGTTGGTCCTTGCTTAACTAATGTACTGCTCCGACCCAGGTAATACCGTAATTTAATAGGTGTGCACGCACCCCCTCTGTCGTTACTCGGCGATCACTGATTAGGGGCCGCACGGTCCGGCATCCTAGGCACACACTTACGGACCCGGACGACGTAATCACAGCGTCTATCGAAAGATGGAACGCTGCGCTTACGGCGTCCAACTCTGACACGACGCGTACACTTAGGCATTCCCGCCGGCGGGGACGTCCACCGCGCGATCGCGACAACAGTGACACATATAGTCCCTATTCGTCCCGGTAACGCCGCACACCGGGTAGAGTCAGTCCGACCCAGGTCGGGCCTAGCTGAGTTTCTTGCTGGACTCTTCTCAGCTAGGCTAGGTTTAGTGAACCAGCCACAAAATCCAGTAGCTCGATTCCACTCACACCTCAGATTCGGTTGAAACCGCTCAACCAATCACACTGGAGCGCAAACTCTTAGGGTATTCCAGTGTTCCAAACCACACGCGTGGTCGTGCCGGAGGTTTTCCCCTGGATTTTCCCCAGGCTACTCTCCAACCGCGCACTCCTATCGCTTTATTGGGCCCGGCCTATAAAGCCACAGTCAGGTTAAAAAAAATGTACTGCATTTAACTGGACGTTTGTCTTTTGGACTATTTATTGGATTATCGGCGTTGTCTCCTTTTCTTCCTCGGTCCCTCACTGCGCCTCGCGACTACATATGCCTTGTTTCCAAATGCTGCGGTTGTAAGCTGTGTGAACCGCGTGGTGCATGTCATCACCAAGTGCCTTCTTAATGATCAGACCCTGTGCCCTGCCTTGAGCTCTTCTGCCATTTATTTGACCTAATATTATCGAGGTGCTTGGACCGCATAATGTGGCAGAAGAAGCTGAGAGCTCGAGTCCGGCATAAGGTCGAGAGTCGCGTGGTGATGTTGAGCTCTTTTAAAATGGATAGCAGTCCACGGAATACGGAGGTCTTCGCCAACACCACATCCTGAAGGCGTCTATTTTACTACTATCACGACTTCTCAAGTTCCAAGTCTGAAGAAGAAGAGATTGGATTACCGGCGTTGTCTCCTTTTCTTCTTCCTCGGCCCCTCACTGCGCCTCGCGACTACATATGCCTTGTTAAAAATGGTGCGGTTGTAAGCTGTGTAAACCGCGTGGTGCATGTCATCAACCAGTGCCTTCTTAATAGGATCAGACCACCTACCGGGTGCACTGCCTTGAGCTCTTCTGCCATTTATTTGACCTAATATTATCGAGGTGCTTGGACCGCATAATGTGGCAGAAGAGCTGCCGAGTCCGGCATATGGTCGAAAGTCGTGTGGTGATGTTGAGCTCTTTTAAAATTGACTCGTTGGTGCGCATAGCAGTCCACGGAATACGGAGGTCTTCGCCAACACCACATCTTGAAGGCGTCTATTTTACTACTGTCACGTCTTCTCAAGCTCCAAGTCTGAAGAAGAAGAGATTGGATTACCGGCGTTGTCTCCTTTTCTGATTTTTTTAATGCTAAGACGGTAGCAAACAAGACGGTAAAAAACAATTTTTTTTTTGATATGAGGAGTTCTTGTTAGAGACACATTGAGGTTGCCCTCTCTAACAGAGCTCACCCTCGGGCGCTCTGGCGACCTTACTTCACCGCCAGAGGGGCTACTCCGAATTTGTGGTGCTATCCCTCTTACTCATATAGTGAATCACATGGGAATGAAAGGGACGGCACGATAAAAAGTTCGGATTTCAAAGTTCGGACTGTTCGGAGTACAGGCTCAGGAACACAACACCACATACCTACACAGACTTTTGCCAGTTGCTATGTGGTTGCTATATCAGGGTAGTCAAAATGAAGGCACGTTAAAACTTAAAACGTTTATTCAGTTATTACAAATAACTTAGATCTAACTTATAATTAGTAGGCGCCAGGAGAGTTTTTAACAGCCGTTGCGAAGGGTAACTCTGCCCAACCGTGTCTGCTGCGGCTAGCTCAGCCCGTAGGTTTGTACCATAGACGAAAAAAATACTTATAGTAGTTTATGCAACTGATACATAATGAGAGGTCTTAAAACACGAGTGTGGTTTTATGAAACGAGCGTTAGCGAGTTTCGTAATAGGATCACACGAGTGTTTTAAGGCCTAATTATGTACAGTTGTATACACTACTTTATCTACATCCATACATTAAATCCTCTTTCATGTGTTCAGGTACCATTGCGTTGCAAGTGTAGTGAGGTTGAGCGTGAGCCTACACTTTTTGAGCACATAAAAGAGGATTTACTGTATGGGTCTAGATAAAGTGGTGTTATTATATGCGAGTAGTAGTGTTATCGCAGTAGTTAGGTATCTACTCCAGGAATGTAGTTACAATTTCAATCAAAATCGAGTCTCCAATTTGTGTAATCAGCCGAAAACGATCCGCCAATCAGTCGACTCCTCTCAAGGGTACACAAGTTGATTAAGCAATTTCTTAGGTGCCTACGACGCCTAGGTATAGACTAATACCGAACAATACATTCGCCAGTGATTTAGGAAAGTGGCTGAGAGGGCAACCCTCCCTCCCCTCCGCCATCCCTCCCCGCGACCCCACTCCCTTTGTCTCAGTAATGAATCCGCCAAACGCCAACCGTCACCGCGCAGTCGCCCGTACGAACCAATATCATAGATCACATCACATCCGATTGCTTATCGGAAATTCAACCCTCTCTTAAAGCTCTTAGTGTACCATTTCAATTGGCTTGACATGAAACATAGGCTGTTTCTGATGTAAGCGAATCAGGAATTTGCTTAGGACGTGAGGTTTTAGAAAATATCCTGTTAAATGCAAATTAGAGAGGTTGAGATAAAGATATAACGGGGGCGCTCTCAAATTGCTTAATAAATAAGTGGAATTCTTTCGTTCGTTTTTATTCTAGTTTCAATGAGAGATATTCCGGCTTTTTCTATGACGTGTGCAAAACAGAACGCACCTGAAGTCCCCGCCCGGCGGCCATTTTGCGATTTGTAAAAATCGCTTTTAGCCGCCATCCCTGGAATTTCATATTTGGAGCGCCGCGGGGCGCTGGTTTTGAGTTCGCATTGTTTTCTAAAACAATGCCGTTGGCCGTTTGCAAACCATCGTTTAGACGTCGCCATTTTTAATTTGAAAATTAGGGTCGGCGTTATGTACGGAGTGAAAAGGCATGTGTAGCAACGGTAGACACGTCGGGTCGCTGGCTGAAAGTCAGCCATATTTCTTGGCATTGTTTACGAGAATGACGTCAGAGGGAGGGCATTCCCGCTGGGGTCGATAAGGGTCAGAAGTTTCAATTGTTTATCCAAAAGCCATTTTGAATTCGTAATTGATTAGGCTTTCGAGTTCATGACATTTTGAAATGACTTATTTGACCGTTCTAAAGACCTAGTATTAAAAATATTAAAATACTTAGAAAGAAAGAAAGAAAGAAAGAAATATTTATTTGGTACAAGTTGTTTACACATTTTAGGATATAGTAAATAGGTACCTATTTAGTACCAAAATGGGTGCCGCTCAGCATAGTGTCATGAAAATCATGACGCTGATTTTCAGGGCAACCAGGAAACAACATGAAATTACAAAACAATAAACATGAGAGAGAGCTGTCCTTAACATACAACATGACATTGACAATGTGGGAAATGTGTAGCCATACAGAATAATATTTTGTACCTGCACATACAAGCTAAATCGTTCATTATAATACAGAATTTACATGAAGCTATCTAAACACTATAAAACATAACACTAAACATCTGCTTAGGTATTGGCAATTTGCTTTTCTGTTAAATATTTTTTGAGATTGTGTTTGAAGGAGGCAATAGACTTAGATACAATACACATGTTATTAATTTTCTGACAGATTATTTAAGAAGGACCGAAAGTTAGACTTCCTTAACTAATAACGTTAGACGTTGCACCTACAATAAAATCTACCACGAAATATCTTAGACGAAATGTCGGAAGAGAAAACTCCATAATTCCGTCCGTACACTGAACCCTTAAAGCAAGTACTTAAGGAATCACAGGACAGTGAACACACCAACGTCAAGAATATAAAAGATGATGTAGTAAGAAACGTATTTTTATTCGCCTTAGAGTCTAAAACTCAGAGGTATTTTTTTTTTTTTTATTAAAAATGGGATCGCTCTTGGCCAGCATCTAGCCAGGGGGCAAAGATGAGGCCGACGATGAAGCGAGCTCACCCAGAAGGTGCCTATTCACTCGTGCCTTAAAAAGGTCTAGGTTATATGAGCTCGGAAACACAAGCGCCGGCAAAGAATTCCAAACCTTAGAAGTGCGCATTATAAAAGATGATGCAAAGCGCTTGGTTCGAATAAGAGGAATTTCGACCAAGTAAGGATGGTATCCAGCCGTACGTCTGGATGTCCGATGGAAGAAGGGGGAAGGCGGTATGAGCTCATGGAGCTCCTGAGCACACTCTCCGAAGTACAATTTGTAGAAGACGCACAGACATGCTACTTTGCGTCTAACGTCTATTTAACGTCACTTTAAAATATAACATGTTTTTCAATCATTTTTTCTTTGCGTTCTCATGTTACATAATCCACGGCGGCGACAAGCAATCAAACAAACTAGTTAATACGATATTAAGTGGTCGGAGCCACAGCGCTCCCTTACCGACACATTATCGAGGAAATGTTTTTTTCTGCCAAGACAAGTAGCAACTGTGAGCGGCGGAAAACAAACATATCCCTCCAAACGCAGTCAGTCTTAGCGGCTCGTAATAAAGTTAATTTCCTCTCAACACGACTATTTGTGCTGTTGGCGAGGCGTGAAAAAAGCCAACGTAAATTTTCAGCGCTCATGAATCTTATTTAGTGAGCGTTACAGTTGGTTGTTGCTTGATTAGGGGGTACAGGTGGACGTTGTCGCGGGGTGTCGGGTGTCAAAGAGGCGACAACGTAAGCGTCGACAGATTGTAATAACAAGCAATATATTAGTGTTTGTGGTCGCCACACTGAGTTAGTGTATCAAGTGACTTAAGAAAGTTGCTGACAATCTTCAAGTCAATGTTTGGTTAAGTCGGAGCTACTTATGAGATGCACCTGCAAGTTTCAAATATTAATATTGTTCCTTGTTGAGGGTTTAATCAAGGCGTCAATATTTACTTTTTATTTTAGCCATACGTATATTTATTCATAATTATACTCATACTCATACTCATACTCATTTTATTGGTAAAATATAAAATTTTACATCTCAAACATTTTAAATTGAATAGGTATGTCAAAGATTTAATTAAATACATTTTAAGGTGATTATAAATAAAGTAGAATAATAATTATCAACTAAGAAGTCAGAATTAAAATTGAATAATTGATTTTATATTAAATTTACATAATTATTCGTCTTATAAAATTCTGACATATTATAAAACGCCTGGGCGGTAAGCCATTTTTTCAATTTGTAACAAAAGGTTGTGTCATTTTCAATATTTTTTATGTCATTGGGTACTTTATTGTATACTTCAGGCCCTACAATAGACATAGTTTTAGAGGATTTAGCGAGTCGGTAACATGTTTCCGCAATCCTTGTACTTTTGATATTTTGATTATAATGATAATTAGAATAAATTGAAAGCTACAAGTATAGAAGTATCACATTTTAATTCAATATATACCTAGAGTCCGACCGCGCTTACTCTGCAAGGAATAATTTGGCAACACTGTGCGTTATACGTCATATTTATATGAAAATGTGACGTTTGAGGTAGTGTTGCCAAATTATTTCAATGCAGAGTTAGCGTGGTCGGACTTTAATACCCATTAGCATATAATGCAAACCTCAGACTCATTGCTTTGAAAGAAATAAAGAAAGATAACAATTAATTCATGGCACAAAGAAATAAATAGCAAAAAGTAAAAGTCCCTATTCGTCCCGGTACCGCCGCACACCGGGTAGAGTCAGTCCGACCCAGGTCGCGCCTAGCTGAGTTTCTTGCTGGACTCTTCTCAGCTAGGCTAGGTTTAGTGAACCAGCGACAAAGCTCCCAGTAGCTCAATTCCACTCACACCTCAGATTCGGTTGAAACCGCTCAACCAATCTCACTTGAGCGCAAACTTAGAGTATTCCAGTGTTCCAAAACACACGCGTGGTCGTGCCGGAGGTTTTCCCCTGGATTTTCCCCAGGCTATTCTCCAACCGCGCACTCCTATCGCTTTATTGGGCCCGGCCTATAAAACCACAGTCAGGTTCAAAAAAAAAGTAACATATACAGCAAGCCACGAAATGGCCGCAAATCAGCGTAGTGCTAGCCAATGGCTGGCGCTGGTCTTCCTTTGAGCCACATGAAGCCACGAAAAACAAAACACAAAAATAAAAACAAACAGAAAATTAAATAGATACAGATTGAGTGAGAAATTTTTAAAACGAACTCTAACAAAAAACATACACGGACAGAAAACATGAACGCGATCATACAAATATTTAAGCGTGACACACACTGCAGCGGCTTGCGGTCGTGGCCTGTTGTACACTATGATAATCCTAGCATTCATTCAGACACATGCGGCCTTGATTGTCACAGTGAAAACTGGCCGCTACCGCAGGCTGCCGCAGTGTGTGACTCGCTTTAAGCACTTTGAGTCGATCAATTTGATTTGTAAAAACTACAAAGTAGTGTAGGAAGGCTCGGTTTTATAAAGATCCGTTAGACCTTATGTCGGTTTTTTATGTCAAAAAATAAACTGAGTTACTGAAATTTGATCTGACATTTGATCTAACGGATCTTTATAAAATCCGGCCTAAGTGTAGTAATAGCAAGAAAGAAAGCAAGAAAGAAAGCATGTAATCTTATAGTAATTAGTTATATAAGGGTGAAAAGTTGTATTTTATCCGCGAGTGTGGAATTGAAACACGAGCTAGCGAATGGATTCTAGGGTTGAACTACGAGCTAGCGAATGGATTCTATGGTAGTTCGAAAATAGAATCCTGAGCGAAGCGAGTGGTTCAAAAAAATCCTGAGCGTAGTGAGTGTTGCAACGAGACGTAAAATAACTTTGCAGCCGTGTAACAACACAAATCTTAATTAAAAAAGGACTTTCCGAGCTAATGAGTTGAAAAATATTAAACTGACTACTAGTCGTTATTTGACGATATCGATTTAATTTAATACATATTTTCTTGCTGTATTTAAAAAGCATATTCAATCGGGGATTTCAATAAACATCACTACATAGTATAAAACAAAGTCGCTTTCTCTGTATATCCCTATGTATGCTTAAATCTTTAAAACTACGCAACGGATTTCGATGCGGTTTTTTTTAATAGATAGAGTGATTGAAGAGGAAGGTTTATATGTATAATAACATCCATTAAATAGTGCACCCGTGCGAAGCCGAGCTCTAAAGCCGAAATCTATTGCTGCATAAACCCATTACAAAGTAGATGTGCTAGACAGGCTATAGCTTGTCTGCCCGTTTCAACTAGACTGCAATTTTCTAGACATTCTGAAGACGCAGGTAAATGTGGCGTCATAAAAGTTCGATAGGTAAAAGCTTTTATTCTAGCCGGCTTTAAAGTGCTTAAACCTTTCATCCATTGAGCTAACTTTGACCTTAAATACAGGGCAAAAGTATTTTAGTGTTATTTCTTTTGCTCGTCTTAAATAACAAGGTCGTATTCAACTGCATATATTTGTAACCCAAAAAATATAAAATATCACTACATAGTATAAAACAAAGTCGCTTTCCCTGTCCCTATGAAATGAAAATGAAAAAATGAAATGAAAATAATTTTATTCCAGAACAAGTCCATAGATAGCATTATAAAATTAAAATTAAAAATGACATTGAATTGAATTAAATTGAATAGATAAATATAAAATTACTATCCCTACTAGTCCCTATGTCCCTATGTATGCTTAAATCTTTAAAACTACGCAACGGATTTTGATGCGGTTTTTTTTAATAGAGTGGTTGAAGAGGAAGGTTTATATGTATAATACATGCATCAGCATTGCACCCGTGCGAAGCCGGGGCGGGTCGCTAGTTTTAAATAAATTACTTGAATTTGAAATTATCGCTATTTCTTAACTTAGACATTGGATTGCGAGTCAGTGTTCCGAAACATGTCGCCTGAGACTATTTGTTAGGGTTCCGTACCGGAAGGGTCCAAACGGAACCCTATTGTTGTCACTCACGCGTCCGACCGTCCGTTCGTTGTCTGTCACAAAGGTTTTACAGCCAAACGGTTGGAGCTACAGTCTTAAAATTTTGACAGTATAAGCATCTTAGCATCTTGTTGACCAAAGTCATGTAAATTGTCAAACCTTTTTTATTTTATTTTTTATACAGCGCCAGTAGCAAATAAGCTTACGGTCCACCTGATGGTAAGCGGCCACCGCAGCCTATAGACACCCGCAACTCCAAAGGAGTCACGTACGCGTTGCCGACCCTTTATGAAATGAGAATTCACTGTGTTGACAGCAGAAGGGACGAAGGGAAGGGGAGGGGGGGAAGGGATTTTTAAGGGAGCTCCCACACAGCTATAGGCGGGCGCAAAACAAAATGTTGACTTATCTTATCGAGCGGGATATCATTGTCTAGAGCTCATTGAGTAGATAAATACCATGTTATTTGTATTTAAAAATATTGGAAAACAAAGGAATGAGAAGTCACTAAAATCAGCTTATTTATAAAATTTTGTTCCGAAGATATTTTTGACTTTCTATAGACCTATAAACTTAAAATTTGGTGATAATGTTTATGAATGCGTAGTTTTTACCAAAAAATACTAATATGTTAACAAATCAATTTTTTCATTGAAATTTAGTCTTCCTATTAAAACCAACTTAAATTTGCGGTTGGTTCGTAACTATAAATATGCGGAGTCCGACTCGCGCTTGCCCGGTTTTTCTTATCAATTTACACTTCGATGTGAGCCGGTCAGTATTAGATCAGTGACCTGATACATTTCTGTCTACATGCGCAGAGTGGTGTCGATTGATTTGGCAATAAGTGTAGTGTAGTGCAAACAGCGCTAATTGCTCGCGGCTCCGGTTGCCCAGACGTTCATTACCGAAACACATTCCAAAATATCACATATTATTTACAAGGGGTGCGACTAGCCGACCTTATTTTGCATGCGACCTTTTTTTTTGTTTGACATGTTTTTTGTAATGTAATGATGTAATTGAAATTGAAATTTTTAATTGTTTTTTTCTTATTTTCTTTTTGACATTCTAATTTATTTATGATTTTTTAATGAAATTTTTTAGCTAATGTAATGGATGAAATGTAATTTGTAAATGAAATGTAATTTTAAAATGTAATAGTGTAATTTTGTGTTGTTATATGGGCTAAGCCTGAAATAAAGAATTATTATTATTATTATTATTTACTAGAAAAACTTCACTATATTTATCTATTTTAATACCAAGATCACCGTACTCTGTACACAGCGAAAGAATGGATTACATTGCAAAAATATTATCCAGCTTCGCTAGGTAGAGTATAGAGCGTACAACTTTACCCTGAGGTATTCCCATACAAAATTAAAGGTTTATACGTAAATCGATTTTTAATGAACCTGTAACACATTTTTAATTAATTGTAACTTTCAACAGTGTGTGAGAGTGGCTAAATATTTAGACTATCGTGGGAGTAGAACATATGGCCAGTGGGAGTAGAACAATATAAACTTTATTACAAGGGATTGCGGTCTGTTACTGGACAGTTGACTGGCTTCGTTTGCTCGGATGTAATGCGATATGTGGCCGCAATTGTCTATAGATGAACTTCGTAAACAAAGATAGAATACATGCATAGTTTTACTAGAAATAAATAAATAAATATTAGAGGACAATCTTACACAAATCGAACTAGCCCCACAGTAAGCTCAAGAAGGCTTGTGTTAAACGACGATATATTTAATAGATATAAATACTTAAATACATAGAAAACATCCAAGACTCAGAAACAAATATTCATGCTCATCACACAAATATTTGCCCTGACCGGGATTCGAACCCAGGACCGTCAGCTTCACAGGCAGGTGCACTACCCACTAGGCTAAACCGGTCGTCAACTAATGAAAATAATGACGAAAATTAAAAAAAAAATGTTTACTGCCACTAGCTTTATACATAGATTCGTTGAATTTGAAGATAAAATATAGCTCACACATAATATACAGTGTTAAGTTGAAGTGAGAATAATAAAGACATATTTTCGCTAACCGTACCTCCTTGTACATGCTCTGATAATTTAGAATGAAGGAAACTCAGTTGATGCTCAGTTGGCTAGAGCGACTGGCCGCGAGTGCCGGGAGGTCGCAGGTTCGAATCCTGCTCGGTGCCTAAATTTATCAATTTTTCCTTCATTCTAAATTTGGGTATGGGATGGCGCATCGTAACTGACGATTCTCAATATGATTTGAGACGTTAGTGCCGTTAATGAAGCATGAGTCTTCTGGTAGATGTCGCTGTACGCCTCCCTTAAGGCATTTGTATAAATAAAAAATGCACTGATAATGTTAATATAAGTATTAAAATACTGTTAAAATTTATCCTTTGGTAAATGCACTGTGATGATATAGGTACATATTTGTAGATAAACGAGCCACAAAACTCGACTACTTACTTACATTAAGGCGCCACAAACACAGAATACTTAGTTAAATACCTCCAGAACATAATTGCTCCCAACACAATTCCGTCCGCCTCTAACCTAATAAAACTTTCCTCGGAGATTCCCAATCTAGCTCATGCCGTACAAAGCCTCCCCCCACCCGAATTAAGCACCTTCAAACCAATTTGCCCCCCCACACGGGAAAATGGGTCTTGAGAGGTGGTAATAAGGTCGGAGGAGGGATGGGGCATTAGCAATTATAATGGGCCCGTAAGTGCCGGCTCATTACTGGGCCGAGCTTCAATGGCATTAGATCCTTAGGCATCGGTAAAAATGGACGAGATTCTTGCGCTTGGAGACGTGTGTGGATCGATTATCTTTGTTCTTGTTCACATTGATAAATGATACATAAGTTCTAGAAGAATAGGTACACGTAGACACGTACAATTTGTATGAGCGATGAACTGCTTGCTGTTTGAGGGTGGGTTGCACCAAACCGTCTGTAACCGTAAGCGGTGTTCGTTAAAATCTGATTGTATGGAAAGTTTGACAAGTTTCTATGGGATGACAGCTGCCGGCGCCATATTTGACGATGGCCGGCCTGTGATCGTATGTTGGTGCAACCGACCCTGAATCTGCAACGTTATATGTCCATGTTCACTGACACAAGACAGTTTCGCATTTCGAGCTCTTCAGGTATGAGCCGATTCAAAATCTATCCTGAAATGGGTCTTAAGGCGGTTGCCAGAGCCAGATATGCAAAAGTACCCAAAGTTTGATCCTATTTTTCTAAGAATCTTTGATATTTGACGACCTGGGAAAAATATATGTAATTCTTGGTTATATTATCTTTAATAACACAGCTTTCGATACACGATTCATAACACTTCGCTCGATACAATTAATTCCCAAAGTAACCTACAATTCGAATTTTTATTCCAATTTTACTTGATTCTTTACACACATTCTTTAATTTTTTTCTTGATTATTTTTTTCTTTGTGACACTATAACACAAAAAAAGGAGAAAATTGTTACATGACAAAGTTGACCAGAATTCAGCGTACTGAGCCTGAAAGCCAGAGCCACAATAGAGCTCATAATGCAATGCAACCAGGCGGCCAGCAGCCTCCGATTGGTACACTGTAGATATTCAATCACCATACTAAGTGGCCCGCCCATCCCCGCCCGCCGCGGCGTCCAAGGAACATTTCTCAACCATTATATTTTCACGGTTCACTGCCGCAACCTATTAGGTTTTAGTATAATGGCCTCTTTGTAGTTGTAATAGCGAATTATAGAGGGTATTCCGTTTTCGAGAATAAGCAGATGCTATTATTGAAGAAGACAAATAGTCAAGTTTCGAGGATAGGTATTCAGCCTCGCCTGTTTGCTTGGATTTGGTAGTTATTGCAGTACAATTTTCTCTCACTTCACTTCATATATATGTATAGCTGGTCTCCCGCGATACAGGCCTAGCCTAGTGCCCCTGGAATCTCTGCATAAACCTAATGTCCATGCACCACGTGTGTTCTGCTTTAAAATTCCTTTTTATATTTTTGTGTGCAATAAAGATTTTTTATCTTTATCTTTTTTTTACTTCTGCTGGTTAGGTAGTTTAAGATGTACTGGGGACTTTTAGAGCATTCCAGTGTTTAAACCACGTGCGTGGTCGTGTCAGATTTTCTCCAGGCTGCTCTCCAACCGCGCACTCCTATCGTTTTATTGGGCCCGGCCTATAAAGCCACAGGCAGGTTAAATCTTAATGGACAGCATTATCTACGTTTCTTCTCGTAGTCTTCCACATTTAAATAGTACATTACTTACCAAGGGCGGTAAAACAAAGAATGTCTCAGATCGCAGGTATTTGACGCCCGAGCCGAAGGCAAGGGCGATAATTATGCGATCTGAGGCTTTCTTAATTACCGCCCGAGGTAAGTACAAAATTTTATGTCACCCCCTGGCCAGGAAGTGGGAGTTTCCGCGCGCGGAGCGTGCGGTAATTGCCACTTTATGGCCAGGTGTGACATAAAAATACTTACTTAATATTCTAACTCTGCCTTGCCTCTTTATTTTTGGAACTGCTGTATTTGTTAAAACACATATAAGTACATTATGTAAGCAACTGTCTCAGATGTTTAATAAAGAAACCCACCGCGCTCATAATCTGTGATCAGTATTTTCTCGTACTACCCTAATGCGTAAGAGCGTATTCTGTTTATATTTTAAAATTGACAACAAAATGCCTATACTTATAATAGCAAATCAATATTGCATCTGTTTAAAAATAACCTAAGAAAATTATTAATCGCTTAGTATTACTATACCCATCGGAATTCCTTGTAGATAATCCGAGTTAAAGTGTATTCTATTTTTACGTATTTTAGTTGTTGATTTTATTTATAATAGTAACTTATTGACATTATTATAACTTGGATTATTAAATTATATGATAAGTATGATATGAATTAATGAAATGTCATTGGATAATGTATAATTGATTTATTTTAAGTTTTAATTCGTACACCAATTTATCGGTCAAACATAATAAATAATAATTAATAAATAATAAATAAATATTTGTGGACAATCTTACACAAATCAATTTAGTCCCAAACTAAGCAAAGCTTGTACTATGGGTACTAAGTGACGATATACATACTTATATAGATAAATACATAGAAACATCCAAGACTCAGGAACAAATATTCGTGTTCATCACACAAATAAATGCCCTGACCGGGATTCGAACCCGGGACCTCCAGCTTCGAAGGCAGGGTCGCTACCAACTAGGCTAAAGCGGTCGTCAAACATAGCGTTCATAAAGCGGTGTCCTACGTGGGTGAAATCCTCGCGAACGCGAAGCGATTCGCTCGCACGTAAGACAAGTGCCTTTACCATGAGTTTGCATGACCGTACTCGCTAGCGACTGCGTAAACGATTTAGTATGCCGATTCTTGGTTATATTGCGTAACCGCGAGAGGCGCTGTACTTTTGCCCATACCCATTACGAAGTCGCTAGCGAGTACGGTTATATAAACTCATGGCAAAGGCAAAGGTCGCTGCGTCGCACCGCATCGCATCGCGTCCGCGCCGCGGCGCGCCGCTTCGCTTCGTGTTTGCGAGGATTTCGTCCACAGGACACGGCCTTATTATCTTTGTACCAACACTGTCATCTATTATATGTTTACGAATAAATCATCATGACTTAAGACACGTATTTACAAAAATTAAGAGAATTATTGCATTCATTTTGCTGTTCACTATGAGTGACATTTTAAATAAAACACTTCTTTTTGTGCCTTTTATAGTCTTCTTTCTTAATATTTTTTTAATGAAGCATGAGTCTTCTGGTAGATGTCACTGTACGCCTCCCTTAAGGCGTTTGTATTAAAAATATAGTTTACGTTAGCAGTACTGCTACGAAGGAACGGTTGATGAATTTAGGACTGGGTAGCGATTGCACAATGCACCTATAGCTCAGTTGGCTAGAGTGACTGGCCGCGAGTGCCGGGAGGTCGCAGGTTCGAATCCTGCTCGGTGCCTAAATTTTTAAATTTTTCCTTTATTCTAAATTTCTTAATATCGAAGCACATTTAGGTAATCTAATCTTATGGAATAAGGTATAAGTATTTATTTTAGCTTAAGGGCGGTGGATAGAGACCCTTAGTTTAATGAATCGTGTCGTTTCGTTCGCTTTTTAAATTATTCCCGTTGGGTGGCCGCAGATGTGTCGGATACCTCATTAGACGTCTAATAGCCCGCCTTTGCCACGTCTTCGACAAATTATATTTGAAAAGAATAAACGCATCTCGGCTGTTTACTTGGATGCTTCCTCTCAATGATAATACCGGCTGTAATCACTCCGTAAATAATCGTATAATTACGAAATGTATACAGGGGCCAACCCTAGACTGGCATTTCCACTCGAATAGACATAACACAGCATCGCTGGAGAGCAATCAATCAATCAATCAATCAAATCGTTTATTTGCTGGAATACAGTAAGTACAAATAGGTCTTATACATTCTAATACAGTTCCATGTATTCAGCCTGCACGCAGGCATGCAAACATTTGCGAGTGCTGCGTACGTTATGATATAATATGTCAACAATAATAAATTAGCAAAGAATACAATAATTAAAAATAATAATTATTATTAAAAAAAAGAAAAATTAAATAATAGAATTCACTAAAAGTAATAATTATAAAAATAGATGTCAAATGATGATGAATGATGGTGTTTTGACGACCGGTTTAGCCTAGTGGGTAGTGCACCTGCCTGTGAAGCTGACGGTCCTGGGTTCGAATCCCGGTCAGGGCAAATATTGTGTGATGAGCATGAATATTTGTTTCTGAGTCTTGGATGTTTTCTATGTATTTAAGTATTTATATCTATTAAATATATCGTCGTCTAGTACCCATAACACAAGCCTTCTTGAGCTTACTGTGGGGCTAGTTCGATTTGTGTAAGAGTGTCCCCTAATATTTATTTATTTATTTATGTCAAAATACCCACGGAGTCAAAAATTACAGCTTCTATGTCAACTTTGCGACCTGAACTAGGTACTAAAATTTATCCACGGCACAGCACAGAGATCAATAATTGGGCCAACTGAATACTGTACGTAAATGATATGTGTAACATATTGAAATCCGCCTTTGTGTACCATCAGTTTGCCGATGACTTGTGTCATACTTAGTTGAAAAAACAAAAGTCGTCCCTCCTTTGGTCAATAGTTAACGGCTTATGTGCATGTTAGCTATGTTTTTATTACAGGGATTTATAGGAACGGAGACACTGTTTATGCGTGTTACTGGTCCAATCCAAAATTAAACTTTGTAGCCCTTAACTTTTGGTACGTCCACAGAAAAGACGCGAACCTAAATCCGTGTACGACCCACTTGCCTAATAAAAAGCTGACAGCGATGTAAGAGTTGCAGAAATGCGAAATACAGTGTGAATTTCATAATTTATGCAAATGGGCCCGCTGTATGGGGTTGTCATTAAATTATTTAAAAAATGAAAATAATGTGCATCATTCAACATGTCAAACCTAGCGTAGCTCCTAATATCGCTGCCCATGAACACATGCATAACCTACACACGACACATACTATAAATGTGACTCAAATAGTTAACCAGCATACTTGGGTGAGGACAAAATTTATTTATTTATTTATGGGTTTATAAGGTTTCTCATGGACCCTGGTAGGGCACAGCAATTGGAAGTCTCAGTGGAGTTGTGACATGTATAAGGTCTCAAGATTAATCAAGGAGTATAATGAAATTAATATAATATCCCAGAGATGTACATGGTCTCTGAGCGTGAAAATTAAGATTAATTTAATATTGTTAGAGATGTATATGGTCTCTTATTCACTGATATTGGAAGTCTTAAGTCTAGCTTAATTATAAAGTTATATTTTATAATCGAAATATGTATGGAATTCTTGTCACAAAGTTAAGGCATTTAATACGCTTCCATTTTAATTGATTCCGTTTTAACACGTAAGTTACACATATAAATTGTATGCCGCTGCCCTAGATTTCGGATCATTTTCAACTCTATCTCTTCTGAAATTATTTACATTTTTTTGTTTATTTGATTGACTAAAGATGATCTTAAATGGATCCACTGAAAATCAGCGTCGTGGCACTTCATGCTCCGACACAATGCTGAGTGGGCTCCTTTTGGAACCATCCTCAAATGTGTATTCCTAGATTTAAGCTAACTGTACTTTATGCATAAAATGTGATAATCCACATCGAAAGGGACTTTATGGCGGCAGGCGTTTACGTTACACCTATTCACTATTGTATTGGAACAGCGGCAATAAAGGCGTAAGTGCCGGCCGCCATAAGTTCCCTTTCGATGTGGATTATCACAAATAATGATATAAAATATTAATTTTGAGTTTCGTTAGTTGTTAGTTGCACCGCCAACAAATCTTTCTGCTCTGCCTTAAGGTTGACTGGTAGAGAATGCCATACGGCATTAAGTCCGCCTTTTGTACGATAAGGTTTATTTTGTGCAATAAAGATTAAATGAATAAATAAATATGTTGTGGTTTCAAATAAATAATTCATTCATTCATTCATTCATCTTTAAAATGTAGACTAAGTTCATTTAATATTAAGTTGCAAGCTACCATTGCCTAGCAATTACTATAATAATCCAATCATCAAATAGGATATCACGCAACTAAGTATTCCTCCGTCATTACTCTCCCCTCACATACCCTCACAACAATATCGTTTTCAAAAAATAGCAAAAACACCCCCCTAACGAGCCCCGAGGGGCTACTCGCCCCAAAAATGATTTTCATTTTCCTCCTTCACCCCCGGCGCGGACCCAACCAGCCCTTTAGCTGGCTAAATAATTGGTAATGTACAAATTGTGGAGCTAGGCTCTACTCGAATTTTCCCTAATGAAAATTAGGGTTTAGGCTTAACTAGTGGAAGTAATATGATTCTGCCGTGCACTGAATTAGATAATTGCGCCGTAATCTACGTTTTACATCGTCGATTTAATTACATTTTCCAACGCTGATGCTCACCGAATTTAAGGTCGTACAACGAGATATATCGCGTTCTTTGAAATTCTGTTCTACATAGACGAGAAACCAATAAGGATTGATTTTCAGATATATGGTTCTTGACTATGGGTGGATCAACTATTCCTTGTTGATCGTTACCATGGTTACGTCTCCTGAGTCACTCTTTAAAACTGTGATCTTATAGGGTTTAAATTTAGCAAACATGAGTTTTAGCGATGAGCATAAATCCATTTGGACATGGGTTATCTCTTGAGTATGCTTGAACCCATATTATAAACATTTTTCTAAGAAACTCGGTTACTGTTGTCTCCTCGCTGACGGGACAGAATAACAACAAGAACAAGTTGATTGACCCCTATATGACTGTATTTATGGTAATACCGAAACATGATTACTTAAAAATTTATCGATGGAAAAAAAATCCAAAGTTGAGTCCTTATTTTCCTTTTTTTTACTCAGCCTACTAAAACAACGCATTATTAAACAGCACAATTAAGTTAAAACGATGGTATTTTACATCGTCTCAAATCTGTCAAGAGGAAATTTAATAAAACTGCACAGAGACAGACATTTAACGACATTTGTCTAGAAAAGGCATTCCCGAAGAGTGTTGCATCCCGTTTTGTCGTGCGCGAAAGACATAAGCGTGTCTCTTTCACGGGGGGCGTGGCTGACCGAATCGAGGCATCCCCTTAACACGAAGGCTAAGTTACGACACAATTTTCTATAATTACGCAAATATGAACAAATATCTCGACGACAATAACAAGCTTTTAACGTTAAACAATATAATAATTATGTTTGTGACGTGTAAATACGTCACGGCGTGCGTTTGCGCAGAGCAAACAGACAGACGGACAGACGTTAATTGCACATTGTCCACTAATGAACACTATTGGGTGGATATGTGCTTATAATTATGACATTCAAGGCGTTTTGAAACAGCCTTTTAAGTTGATTTCCATATTGTATAAATACAGAAGGCATATAATTGCTACTTCTTATGGATCAAGAGAGCCAACGTCTTTGTTGCATTCATTTTAAAACAAATTTTCATTTAGTATATTATATCAATTAAATTCATTCACTGTCTCATTTCGCAATAATTGGTGTTGATTTTTATACAAAATTGAACTTTATGAATCCAATGGAGTTACGAATAGGAAGGAACCGTCACATCCCATTACATATTTGGTATAGAATCGTAGACATGTCACTTGGCGATTAGCATTTGAAGAAACACAAAAAAGGCGATAAAAGTCGTAAAATTTATTTGTGTGACGAGCACGAATATTTGTTCCTGAGTCTTTGATGTTTTCTATGTATGTATATGTTTATCTATATAAGTATGTATATCGTCGCCCTACATAGTACAAGCTTTGCTTAGTTTGGGACTAGGTCAATTTGTGTAAAATTATTCTTTTTTATACAAACGCCTTAAGGGTACGTACAGCGACATCTACCAGAAGACTCATGCTTCATTAACGGCACTAACGTCTCAAATATTGAGAATCGTCAGTCGTCGTCTTCAATTTTTCCTTCATTCTAAATTTGTGTAAAATTGTCCACAAATATTTATTTAAAATTAAAACAGGCCCGTTCAAGCATCGTCATGTCCTCAGCCTGTTGCGACTCGCCTCATCATCATCATCATCATCATTTCAGCCGAAAGACGTCCACTGCTGAACATAGGCCTCCCCCAAGGCTCGCCATTTAGACCGGTCCTGTGCCGTTCGTTTCCACCGGATTCCCGCGACCTTCACCAGGTCATCACTCCACCTTGTCGGAGGCCTACCGACAGCTCGTCTTCCGGTGCGTGGACGCCACTCAAGCAGTTTCTGGCCCCATCGACCGTCAGTCCTGCGAGCAATGTGCCCTGCCCACTGCCACTTAAGTCTCGCAATTTTGAAGGCTATGTCGGTGACCCCAGTTCTGCTACGGATAGCTTCATTCCTAATTCTATCACGCAGAGAAACCCCGAGCATAGCTCTTTCCATTGCTCTTTGGGCTCGCCTCACCTTCTCTAATATATTTTGACACTGAGATTCGTAACAACTACAGCTAATCTCATGTCTGGCACACTGGTTCGCCTGTCGTGTGTCGTTGCGTTGCGACTTGCGAACGCCCCGCAGATCCAGCGGAGATGATCCGCTCCTTTGTGTCTGTTTTGCTCCATTTTCTTCGCACCTGCGCGTAACGCGATACTCGAGTGGGAGCCCTGAATGGAATCATCCTTGTTGTGCCAGCCCTGAATGCCGGTTTTGTCAATAGAGGGGAATTAAGCGTTAGGCTTGTTTTGGGTTGTGGCGTGAAGCGTGGGTTTCGTCGAGTGCTGCGCTGGGGTCGCACGGCCACGTTTTTTGGAAACTTTCGACCGCATCTATGAATCAACGTTGTGGATTCTAAGAAATTCCTTTTTTTTTGTTGATGGCCTTCACTCCTTGCTGAATTTGGCAAGAGGTATTTCGCCAATGTCGCCGTATACAGACATATCACACGAGAGGAGAATGATCATGTTAAAAAATTTGTTTTCCATACTAAAATGGCAGTTAGATCTAACTAAGATCAATTTTACAGTTAGGCCGGGTTTTATAAAGATCCGTTAGACCAAATGTCAGAACAAATTTTAGTAACTAAGTACATTTTTTAACATAACAAACCGACATTAAGGTCTAACGGATCTTTATAAGACCGAGCCTTAATCAACTTGCTAGTCGATTAACTGTCATTTTAGTATGAAAAATGAATGATAGTTAGGTAGGTCAACTTTACGTAGGCTCGGAAACGTTACGTAATCACCGTTCCGATATACCTTGCTTTATATCAATGTAGATGCAATACGTACTTATTGTTTTTAGAGTTCCGTACCAAAATGGTAAAAATGGAACTCTTATGGTTTCACTTTGTCTGTCTGTCACATCGCTAAATATCTCAAGAACTACTTATCCCATCGATTTAAAATTTAGTGTACTTAGTTATAAAGAAGGCTAACCTAGGCACATAGAACATGGCTTTTGTAAAAAAAATATTTTCTTTAAAAAATGACAGATAATAGGTGGTTCAAAATTTGAAAGTCTAGTGACTATGTCAAGTGGGGCATCATATGAAAGGGCTTGAATTGCACATTCTGAATCATTTTTTTATACGTTGAGTCATTTTTGTTTTATGACGGAAAATGTACAAAAAATACCGTTCCCCTCCCCCTTATCTCCAAAGTTTATCAAGGAAAAACATGAAATTATTACATAACATTGAAATCAATGTATATTTTACAGGAAATATATAACTATAATTAGTTTTTTTGTCTATCTATTTAGTTTTTTTTACCCTTTTTATCAAAAAACATTTCTATACTAAGTTTGTAATTTAATCACCTTTGCATGTATTTTTGTTTTATAAATTCCTACGAGATTATGCTGAAAGTACCTAAATGGTTTAAGACATTTATTCTCATAAGACTACATTATTCACTTAAATGAGAATTAAAATTTAACTTAGAAAGAATACAAGTTCAGTGTCTTAGCTTTTAGCATCTCAAGGAGCCAGAGCTACTCAGCACTCTAAATATATGCAGCGTAAGGTTACGTTTCGCGTAGCGAGTTACTTGCATCCGTGGAATGCCAGAACCGTACAATGTGTTTTATTATGGTGGGTAGGATTACAATATTGTGCATAACTCTTTCTTTCAAATAAAGAAAAAAAAATTGTAATCGGTTCACGTGATAAAGAATTATTCTTGAAAAACCACCATACATACTAAGTTATTCAGTCGCTCAAATTTGTGACACACCGGCGTTTGTTGCAGACCACCGCCTACACTTTTCCCGTAAAACGAACAAGGTTAGGCGTTTCGCTGCTCGTAAGTGGCTACATCGATTAAAATTTCTCATTATATTCGCGGCTATTCATTGATTACGTTGCGTTGACAAAAGTAGCTAAGTAATGTGTTTTGACGACCGGTTTAGCCTAGTGGGTAGTGCACCTATCTGTGAAGCTGACGGTCCTGGGTTCGAATCCCGGTCAGGGCAAATATTTGTGTGGTGAGCATGAATATTTGTTTCTGAGTCTTGGATGTTTTCTATGTATTTAAGTATTTATATCTATTAAATATATCGTCGTCTAGTACCCATAACACAAGCCTTCTTGAGCTTATTGTGGGGCTAGTTCGATTTGTGTAAGATTGTCCTCTAATATATTTTTTTTTTTATTCGTTGTATAAATTGGCACGAATAATTATTTACTTGAATGTCTGAACTATCTATTTGTTTATTCATCAATATGTTTCAGCACTTTTATATATAAATATAAGCTAAAAAAGACTACTATGTAAATATATCTAATAAAAGTCCCTCATATCTTTCCCCTGGCAGGCCTTTTGAATACCTAATTATTTGTTTTCTAAAAAGCATAACTATATAAGCATAACTGAAAGACTTGTTTATGAACTAAGATTTTGCTTTACATGAACAGGGACCGTTTTCGGTACGGTATAAACGGTATGGTAGCGGTATTGGATATCAATACCACTTCGTTATAAAGGTAGAACTATACCGGTTGAAACATAAAGGTACCTACGCTACCGGTATAAAATAACGATATCGCTATTTTTCATAGGTGTACTTAAACCTTTATTATAACGGTAGACCGGTATTATTTCGGTACCGAAAAATTCCGATCGTAACTCTTACAATGGGTACGTAAACGTGACCAACAACGAACAGCGACTAAGTCAGTAATCTATCGCGCCGAACGATATTTAATAAAAACGGGTATTTTAGGCATACACCCAATAACTAGCGCTAATTGGTTGGCGCCGTTGTCGCACCCTCGTAAAGCTCAAACGATACCTTAATGAAAACGGTTCAGGTATTGAAAAAATAGTGGTACCGTTATATTGCGCTACCGAAAAACTTCTTTTGCGGTATTGAAAGCGCTAATTGGTTGGCGCCGTTGGCACCCTCGTAAAGCTCAAATGATACCTTAATAAAAACGGTTCAGGTATTGAAAAAATAGCGGTACCGTTATATTCCGCTTTTGCGGTATTGAAAGTTAACCGAAACGAAACGGTATGACGTCATACCGTTTTAAAACGCTACCTTTATTTTCCGGTTATGCAGTCCCTGCGATGAAACATCCTACTATCCCGTTTAGACGAGTAAACGTGGGATAGACTGTGAGAGGACTGGGAGAATAAGACAAATGTTTTATGTTAAACTGCAAACCTTAGCCGGTTTGGATAGAAGCTTGGGGTTTCTTGAGTCTTTTCGAGATTTTATTAAGGAAATGATTCCTACGTCAAGCACAGACTATCAACAAATTATAACTTACAAATTGGATTAACCTCCTGAGGTCTAACCCTCAAAAATTAACAAAAAAATCTCGACCTTAACAATTTTACGTATAGTTCAAAATCAATTGTATTTTAGGTAGTACCTACATGACCAGGGGCCTCACGAGGTTAATAAACTTGAGGCACCTATAATCTTACAACTTAGTACTTAATAAATGAAATCTGAGAATGGACTGTTGTTATGAACTAATTATTCATCTTCTCGTTAAATTAATCGATAACTACTCGTATCAATAATTGATTGAAGTTAATTACTTAGTCTCTATTCAATTGGCTTGTAGTTAACATTAATGAAGTCATTATTTATTACATTTTCTTTCATAAAAATGTGGCAGAAGGTTGCATATGGAGAATAAAAATGGATTTTTTTTGATAAAGCAACTGCCAGATTAGGCAACTCTTGACTAAAATTTCATTTTAAATCATAAATCATAATCTGAGAGCAATAACTTACCTAAATATTGTATCTATAAACTATTGTGTTTTATTTTTGTTTTCAGAAACTAAACGAATTATTTTTTTGTTTCATGTAATGAAGCGGTTCGACAATTTTATTCAGGTAATCAATCACTCATTTTTTTTAAACATTATTTAAAAAATACTCTTCACTATGGATGGGAGCCTTGAAAACACAAGGGAGCTAATGATTTTTTATTATTGTTTTGAAATTATAACTATTACATAAATCCGTAGATAATTAGCCTTCTAATTTAACATTTCTCATGTAAATTAATAATTTATAATAATTGGGAACGTTACCTACTGGCAGCGGTTTGTTAGATTAGGGTTTTTGATAGGTATGTTTAGGTTCATTTTAGGTTAGTTTTAGTTTTATTTTAATTTCTTTGTTTATTCCAAAACACATTACTGATCTTACGGATTCTAAATTTAAATTTGTCGTGAAACAGACACTTATTTCAAAGGCATATTATAAGATAAACGATTATATCATGGATGTTTGACAGTGATAGCTTCCCGCACAAGTGATCAAGAACAGAAATATTTTGTCCTTAATATAAACAAATATATATGTATGTTTATATTGTATCATTTGAATTCTGTAGTATTATGATACTGTTATTTTATATTGTTTTCAAAAAATTACACCTCGCCGAGTTTCATACGCCGGTTCTTCTCGAGGCAGAGGTTTATTTTATGAACCGGTGGTAGTTTTTTGACTTTCATAAGTGCATGTAATATGCCTAAATTGAAGGATAAATGATTTAATTTCATTTGTAATTACTGTTATATTAAAAATTAAGTACATAATAGTCATCAAACAGTAATATTTCTCTAGTAGATAAAAATATATTAAAAAAAAAATAAAAATAATTTATTCAGTATCTTAGACTATTTAAAAATGTATAGGCTGGTGCCTCTTTTTAAGTATTAGGTGTCAAGAGTCACCACTCTTCCACATAATATATGGTAACTAAATGTGAAGCTTAAAACACTATTTAAAACAAAAGGATAATAGAAATTCTAAATATGTGTGTGCGTGAGCGTATACGTGTGCGTGAGCGTGTGCGTGTGGGTGTGCGTGTATGTGTGCGTGCGTGTGTGTGTGAAATATTTGTTTCCAAATAACATCATGTCTGTGTTCCCGCAGGCAGAACACGCGAAATCTACTTTCCACTTCTAACAGTTGCATTTTTAAATAAAAATTGAAATATGAAATGTGCTGTCACGGGATACAAACCTCAGTCTCCACGAGGCACAAATCGAATCAGGCGCAGATTGGCTCGCCGATTGCCAATTCCTTCCTACCTCTAATTGCGTTGCTGCGCCGCCGCCGCTGATCCGCTTAATGCGGTTACGCCATACAAATGGTGGGAATGCTCAATAAAAACACTAATCTCATTTCTGTAAAGCGGACGAAAACAACTTCAAAATTTTTTTGACGACCGCTTTAGCCTAGTTGGTAGTGACCCTGCCTTCGAAGCTGGAGGTCCCGGGTTCGAACCCGGTCAGGGCATTTATTTGTGTGATGAACACGAATATTTGTTCCTGAGTCTTGGATGTTTTCAATGTATTTAAGTATATATTTATCTATACATGTATGTATATCGTCACCTAGTACCCATAGTACAAGCTTTGCTTAGTTTGGGACCAGGTTGATTTGTGTAAGATTGTCCACAAATATTTATTTATTTTTTATTTTTTCTAATTTATTCACTACAATTAAAAAATAAAAAATTTCGTTTCTTAGTCTACGTGAAACCAGCCAGTATTCCTAAATAATTTTAAATTTCATCGTTTTTTTTCTTCATTACCTCGATGCCAGCACCTCTCGTAATCTAACCATCAAACAGTAACAATTTCAGATTTACGAGTATGTGAATGTATGTATCTATAGCGCCTGAGCTATCTATACAATAGCTAGCAATACAAGTTAAGTTCGGAAGGCGCAATTAAACCTCGTCTTCATATTATCTCATTGGAAGGACCTAGTAGACTGTTCTAGTTGTTTTAGGAGCCAATGAATTTTTATTTCTTGTTTCGCCTGATGTTCTTCAAATGCATTGAAATGTTTTGAGAATCAATAAGTACCTAGACATAGTAGCCTGAGCTCGTAGCACGAATTGTTAGGCTCGCTATCTCGTTTTTGCCTAAAAATTTCCTAAGTCCGCGAAGTCCCAACCTTTTGGCAGTCCCAATTACACGCACTGTGGCGTGGCGCATAGAAACTCGCCAGCTGTGCGCGCGCTGCGACTGCTGAACTCGCTTCTGTCATGGGCACCAGAATGTGATATGTTTGCAAGTCGATGTTGTGTATCGAATGTGTCTGCGGTACTGTGAGATGATGGATGAGAGTTGATTGATATTTGAATTTTCCTATTGTGAATTATGTGTTTTATAACCTAAATTATACAGTGCCTTGGTTTCGACTGTAATGCTGTATATGTTTTGTTTGCAATAAATAAAAATAAAAATAGTCAAGCTACTGAAATCATCAAGCACCGCTTTCACATCCACATTCGCTTACATATAAAATGATTAGACATTATAAATACGCCTAAAAGGATTTCAATAAGCGCGTCGGCTCACTCTAGGTACCTATTTCTTCAAATACTGTCACAAATTCGTTACACACGCAAATCTCGCCGGCAGCATCAAATCTAATCGCTGAAGAAATCCTCTGTTCATCTTCGCACCATCCTATCTATTTATTTTATTTTTCCAAATTTGAACTCTATCTTTTAAGGAGCAGAGTTGGTGAAATATTTATAAAATTGGTTCGCGAATGAGGTTTTGGAAGTGGGATGAGAAATTGGCTGTTTCGGATTGGCAATTTCCCGCGAGTGAGATTGGCTCAATCGATGTCTATTCTCGCATATATGTTATATTCTTCATTTGATTTGACATATCTCTGATTTGTTGTACGACCTCACGCGCCGACTGCAGTGTTAAATTAACTGGAAATGTTCAGATAGTCATTTGGACAATAGTCCAGAAAGAGATGTTCGTCTTCAGTGCCACAAGGCTGTGTCGTGGGACCTACTCTTTTCGTATAAGGTATAACAATGATCTTCGTCTCCTTCCACTAATTGACTGTTAGCTAAATAGAATTGTTTGTAAGTAAAAAATGGCGGAAATATTCAGATTGTCGTTTGGACAATAGTCCAGAAAGAGATGTTCGTCTTCAGTGCCACAAGGCTGTGTCCTGGGACCTACTCTTTTCTTATAAGGTATAACAATGACATTCTGTTTCTAGTTAAGTAACGCGTTTAGGAATATATCTGCCTGTGAAGCTGACGGTCCTGGGTTCGAATCCCGGTCAGGGCAAATATTTGTGTGATGAGCATGAATATTTGTTTCTGAGTCTTGGATGTTTTCTATGTATTTAAGTATTTATATCTATTAAATATATCGTCGTCTAGTACCCATAACACAAGCCTTCTTGAGCTTACTGTGGGGCTAGTTCGATTTGTGTAAGATTGTCCTCTAATATTTATTTACATATTTATTTATTTATCTCTGGCCCGTCTGGTAAGTGGGGTTTTCGGGCGCCAAAAACGATCTAAGTCTCATTCCCAGAAAATCGTTCACCGTAAAAACAAAAAAACGTCGAGCAATTTGATTTTGGAAGCCATAGTCCAACGGCGGGAAATACCGCTACAGTCACTTACCCAACAACGCACCAGTGTTGCCAGGGCCCTTAGGACGAAAATTACGTTTCTTTTCTTAAAAGTTACATTTTTGATGGAAAAGTTACATTTTTTTATATTTTTCATAATTATTTTCGTAACTTTCGATTTTAAGAAATGAGTAGCCACATACAACTATAATTCGGCGAGTTCGGCGCCAGTCTGATGGGCGGTATCTCGAATGTCATACATAGTTGCAACAGACGGACAGACTGAGGCGTACCATGTAGATTCTTTTGTCACCTTTTCTGTACGAAAGCCTATAAATTGTCTCGCTTGGTCCCAGTTAGATATAATTGACCTTTATTTTTAAATAGAGTTTCATTATTCTCAAAAGACAAAAAAAACCTTTACAACAGAAGTTACTTACATGTTACGCGAGCCGGTCAAAAGTTACGAAAAATGTAAGAAATGTAACCATCTGGCAACACTGCAACGCACACATACACGCCAACCGCCTAATTAAGCCCACACCTAACGGAAATATTTAAAGAAAAACGCCATTACCGGCCGACCAATAATGTATGCGCTAATACGCGCCCGACCCAACTTGAGCCTTAATTGTTAAGTATTAGGGTTGGTTTTTCGAGTGGGGTGCTGGAGGGGCATAATTGAGGCTCGGAGAGCTCGCAATGCCACTTTGAGCACATAATAACAAACGTGTTTATGTTTATACTTGTTTACGTGTTCGTTGTTTACGCTTGGAAGTGCAAGAAAGAAATCTAGCTTTGCCTTTATGTGATTAACGCAATCGTTTCGTAAGTCAGTTTATGTTTATGTCAGTTTGACGGCCGCTTTAGCCTAGTTGGTAGTGACCCTGCCTTCGAAGCTAGAGGTCCCGGGTTCGAATCCCGGTCAGGGCATGTACTTGTGTGATGAACACGAATATTTGTTCCTGAGTCTTGGATGTTTTCTATGTATTTAAGTATCTATTTATCTATATAAGTATGTATATCGTCACTTGGTACCCATAGTACAAGCTTTGCTTAGGTTGGGACTAGGTTGATTTGTGTAAGACTGTCCAAAAATATTTATTTATTTATTATGTTTTTTTATATACAACGCCGATGTACGGTCCACCTGATGGTAAGCGGCCACCGCAGCCTATAGACGCCCGCAACTCCAAAGGAGTCACGTACGCGTTGCCAACCCATTATGAAATTTGAGAATTCACTGTGTTGACAGCAGAAGGAACACATTTAGGTCCCTCGCTCTCAACACAGTGCATCCTCGGGAGCTCTGCCGACTTTTCTTATAATTATGTTATCATTTTGCCTATTGTAATATGAGGTACCTAACTATATACCTAATATAAATATAGCATGAGTTAATAAATGAAAATGCTAAATCAGCTAAACTTATTCTTAAAATTCTTATTATTAAACCTAATTGACTTAAAGTTGATAATGCATTTTTTTAAACAACTTCCTAATTAGCCGTAATACCAGATATAAATATTGTTAATCCAGATAATAATAATAACAATTTTAATATAAAAAAGTCTAATAATAAATTATTAAAACGAAAACCTGGCGAAATAATAGTATTTTTTTGGTTCTGATCCCTGGGATCCCAGGGACCGGTACACGACTGGTTAATAATTAAACTCCAGAAGCTACTAAAGGAGAAGAATAAACTAAAGCTATATATTTTATATTGTAAACCCAAGTTGAGCAAAATTTGTAAAATATTTTTTTTTTACTTGAATTCGTGAAATGGTGAATCCTAAAAAATACCTGATTACCGCTTTTACATTTTACCCAAAGTTAGTATTATTATAAGCTTTTATAATTGGATTTTTGCATATTTAAAAACTATTGTAAATCTATTTTGCATAGACAAAAAGTGGCGTCAAAGACAATGAATGCATTATTCATAACAGTAACAAAGACCAATGATTATTGAAGGACAGTTTCCAGTTTGCCACATGATAATTTTGTCACTGTCGCGTGCAATGCCAATCTATTCTCTTGTTAAAACTTACCTTCAAACAATTTGAAACATCAAACACCCTAACTGATTGTAATAAGTGCCATTGCCCACTAAACAAGCATTATTGACCTTAATCGCAATTCGCAACAACAGCTAGTGTGACCAATAATTTGACGGCCGTGCGGACGGTCCCGCGCGCCGGGGCGAGACGAATCGCCACATGCGTGACGCGGCGGAACTGCGTTGGACCAAAAAGTCACAACTCCATACGAGTTCTAAACTGACACGACTATTTGTGTTACGAATAAGTGTGACGTTGACAACATTATTAAATTGTTATTTCAAATTAAGTTTTAAGTATACTGGCATATGTCAGCAAATAATTTTAGAAAAATAATGGGGATTATCGAGAATAATGTTTCCAATAGTCTTTACTTACTTACTTGTACTTTATGCAATTGCTGCATAATGAGAGGCATTAAAATAAGAGTGTGCTTTTATGAAACGTGTAATAATAAGCAGAGATTGGACCGGATTCCAAAATGGCCGGTTATGTAATATTAAAGTTTGTCGGGATAATCGTTTCCAATGTGTATAATGACGCTCATCCGTCCGATCTCTAATAATAAGATCACACGAGTGTTTTAATGCCTAATTATGTACTGTTTACTGCCTGTGCTGTAATAGTTGTACGTGATCTCATAATGTGATGCGGTTACATCGCGCACGCGCGAGGCGGGAGGACGCCGCGCTTAAGATGTTCGAAATTTTAATCTAATTAAAGTATCGATTTTATCGATACTTTAATGTGAACAATTAAATGCAACCACAGATACAGGTTTCTTAATATAGGCCATTTTTGCTTATCTTTTCTAAACATTGTATGCATGTTATGATATAGTTGTAGATTAATACTCTATAATTGTAATCATTTATACGTATTTAAGTAAAAACGTGTCTTCGTAAATGCAAAGATGCTACTTACAGGTAGACCTAAGCTTTTAAAAATGTTTTGCTTTTTAGGATTCCGTACCCGAAGGGTTCAAACGGAACCCTATTGCTGTTACTTACGAGTCCGTTCGTCCGTCCGTCGACTGACACAAGATTCGATTCCGAAGTTTTTTTTAACCTCCCGTTTATTTTACCAATTACGTATATTTTACCAACAAATACTAATATATTGAAATATCAGATTTTTATTTGAAATGTCCTTATTTGTCCTATTAAAACCAAGTTTAATTGTATGGTTGATTCGGAACCTTATATGTGCGAAGTCCGACAAGCACTTGGCCGGTTTTTATAATAATATTCGGTAATTTATCAGTTAACTTTCCTTTTTTTAATCCTCATGGATTTATTTATCTTTGAATTACATGGACACTGTACATTGTTATTTCATATCGTTCTAATATTTTAAATTGTCACATGATTCCCTTATTAGTACAATTTCTAATTTTGTAAATTACTAAGTATATCAATCCCTTATTAGTACAATTCATGTCAAGTTTTTAGTTTAGTTTATTTTTAACTTAGGTTATATTCTATTTTATTTCATACAAGTATTCAATTCAATAATTTATTAATAAAATAATATAATTGGGCTATTATTCTTTACACTTATGTTACTTATACTTTACTAGCGACCCGCCCCGATTTCCAGCTTTTTTGTAAAGTTACATTTTTTAACATATCTATCTCACCTTCGTCATCTTTTGATGCTTTTTTTTGTTTACTTTTGGTGCATCTTTCCATTTTTTATTTACTTTTCTTATATACAGTAGAATCCGCTTATAACGACTTCGCTTATAACATTTGACCGCTTTTAGTGACTTCGAAATCATTACACATTAGATCTCATACCATAGGTACATTTTCAAAGTAAATCAGTCCGTTTTGTGCGACTTTCTGTTAGTGCGACATAATATCACCGGTCCCTTGATTGTCGCTTTATCCGGGTTCCGCTGTACTATATGTTACCAATGCGAAATGCTCCTGCCAAACTTATAATCGATGCCTTCTGCAAACGTCCCTTCATTATCACATTAAACCGTGAATGTCCGACACATCACACCCTCCCTAGCGCTCGTCACGCCTCGTCGTCGTCACGGGCCCGTTGTCCGACACGACGTGGCGTTAGACGCTTAAATTGTTAATCGATATCAATGTCAGATGTTTTGAAGTCCCAGAAATACTGCAGTTCTATTCTTGTTTGGCAAATTTATTTCATTAAGTCGTAATGAACTATGTAATTAAATCAATTACAAAAGTTAAGATAATGAAATATAGGGGTCTCGGCATTGAATATAACTTTGTTCCGATTGGTGTAGAGACTCTCGGCCCGTGGGATGCCAGGGCCCAAGAGTTCTTTAAGGAACTCTGTAAAAGGTTAGTGGACACCACTGGTGACCAAAAGGCTGGTAGCTTCCTCGCACAACGCATCAGCATTGCTATACAGCGAGGAAATGCTGCGAGCATCTTTGGCACTATACCGTGAGGTCACCCATTATTTTAGATTATTTATTTTAAGTTTAGTTTGTAGACCTTTTATTATTTGTAGTTTAGAATTTGCCATCCATATTTCATATTGTTTAAATAAATAACATGACTTTCAATATTTATATCATTTCACTCTCTTTCGATCTCTACTAGTCACAACGAATTATGAAACTCATACACCAGAATGTCCACGATCTCCCATCACATGACACTCTGACATCGAACTAGACACAGGACCCTTTGTCATCAAACCAACCGAATCAGATGACCTTTAGGCGATCATTAACTGCAGCACTCGGTAATCCATTGATTTCACGGGAAATCGAATTGCCCCGAAGCCGTATGTCCGGTCAGTCCCGAATTGAGTATACTTTAAGCACACTGAAGTCAGTAGGCAACTTTCTCTAGTATTGTGATGCTGTCGTTGTATGTACATTGTATATTGTTTTGTAAAAATGACACCTCGCCGAGTTTCTTACGCCGGCTCTTCTCGAGGCAGAGGGTATTTTACGAACCGGTGGTAGTTCATTGGCATTCATAGGTGCATAATGTGTCCTTGTCATAGTTTAACTTTTCTGTCTACCAACAATCGGTTTGTTATTACCCACCCAAGACAATTCTAGGTTATTTATGATCAGATATGTATGTCGAGTCTGGCTAGTCTGTACCTGACTATGGAACGCATTGAAAAATGTTACCTCTTGAATTGAAAGGTAAATCCCTCAGCTCTATCCTTCTCTGCCACTGACAATATGGTTAGATATCAACTATACCTCTCATTTACTGTCTTCTATTGTTACTAAATAGCTATCTAGGTAAGGACGTTTAAAAAATGGTTTAGGAAAATTGAATAAGCAATCGCTACTTTTCAAGTCACTTGAATCTTCCCAGAAACCGAAATTCTACTATGATGTTGGAAATGATTTCATGCCAGCTTATTTTCAAATTTATTTCGAACAATTAACACCCATAATTATCCATATCCTATCCGCGCCGCCTCAAAACCTATAATCCTGTAAGCTTGGACCCCGCGGCAACAGTACCTAAAGGGGAGATACTCGTTTCCTGCGTCCGGGGTCGAACCCGCAGCGATTGTGCGACAATCCGCCGGTAAGTGGATTAGAGGTAGTTTAGGGCTCTACTTAAGGGCTTTAGGAGGCTGAGATGTTTCTGTTGCGAGAGATTTGGTTTTTATAGTGTATCTCAATATGTCATCCTTGGAAGATCTATTTCCCCTTTAGGTTGGAAATCAGATGGTAGAAGTTTTTGTAAAAAGTATTTTAATAACAACTCAACAGTTACTTTTCTTTTGATAAAGTTGCGTTTTGAGCTCGAGGTCACAAACTTAAATAAATAAATAAATAAATATTAGAGGACAATCTTACACAAACGAACTAGCCCCACAGTAAGCTCAAGAAGGCTTGTGTTATGGGTACCAGACGACGATATATTTAATAGATATAAATACTTAAATACATAGAAAAAATCCAAGACTCAGAAACAAATATTCATGCTCATCACACAAATATTTGCCCTGACCGGGATTCGAACCCAGGACCGTCAGCTTCACAGGCAGGTGCACAACCTACTACGCTAAACCGGTCGTCAAACTTGGGTTATTCATTAGGCCAATATCACAAACAAGTGCAAAAATCAGAAGTACCTGATTTAACGCAAGCTCTGACTGTAGTTCCTGGATTATTCTAAATTAACTATGATTAAACTAACTAAACCTATAAAAAGCAAATGCCCCCAAAGGAAACTGGTAGATGAACTGAAAGAAGAAATCTGTTTGTTGGCAGGAGTGTCGTCGTTGGAGGCGGCGAAAGACTTCACGGTCGACGGACTCACGGGCTACAACGGGAAGAAGAAGAAGAAAAAACGCCGCCACAGGTAACAGCAATACTTATTAATAGATGCATGTAGGTACCTTTTTTTTTTCGACGGGGGAAAATCCGTTATGGATACCCTCCGCACCGGGGCGGCGCGGTGGTTATGCCGGACTTGCACCGACTAAAAACCCCCGCTTGTCCTCCTCAACCCATTTCGGGTGGCTCTGGGATCTCCTACGGAACGCACCAGTGCCGCCCTAGAGTCCACTTATGTGGGTCCCGCTATGTTTCTATGACGATCGTAGCCCCCAACTACGACCGTCTACGACCCCGAGGACCCCCTTTTAGTCGCCTTCTATGATAGGCAGAGGATACCGTAGCCATATTCTATGCCCGGGCTACAGGGCAGCATGTAGGTACCTAAGATAAAAGTGACAAGTTTTGGGTCAGCCATAAGCACTGGGACATTTACTTTGTCTACTGCCGAAAATTCTTACATTACAAAGAGGTTTTCTACAAAAAAATCATAAACTAAACATCCCAATACTACGTCGTGTAGCAGCCACACGATCTCATTGCTGTGTTGTGTTGCAGCCGCACCATCTTCACATCATACCAGCTGGACGAGCTAGAGAAGGCCTTCAAGGACGCCCACTACCCTGACGTTTACGCGCGGGAGATGCTCTCCCTCAAGACAGATCTGCCTGAAGATCGCATACAGGTTAGTCTTTAAATATATTAGCGTCTAGATGAAGCATCCGTCCACTTTCTATCAAGTACTCACTGATGGGACAGGATAGGTTAAACGAAGACTATTAGTGCTGGTTGTTCTTAGTCAGTGTGAAGATAAACCCCCGTATTCATAAAACTTAACAAACGTCTGCTAACTAAACTGTCTGTTGTCACTGTCCGACAAGCACACATGTCAAAGTGTCAGATAAGGACAAACTAAATTTAGCGGCTAGTTAACTAATACAGGTTTGATAGACGTTTATGAATAAGGGGGAAAGAAGTTTGGCATAAAAAGATTTTGAAATCCAATAATGAACGTAAATGGTGGTAGACGTTAAGAGCTTGCTATGATACCTTATGTACCTACAGCAGTATCCAAATTTCTGATCAGATAGCAGTTTTACTAGAGCAACCAGTCTTGAATCCGTTATGAAAAGTAGCTTAGCAGCAAACTTTCAAATCTAATAAGCCTTTAATTAACATTTACTATTTCTCTTGACCAAAAACATATTTCATTATAATTTTAACTAAATCCTGCGTTCATTGTAACTCTGTCCAACTCGCGGTTCTCTTTAGTCCTCCAACGTCACATGGATTAACTTCTTTTTCAACGATACCGTCATGATATTACCATTCAGAATAACAATCATCGGAATCTCAACTAGGAATCCAAAGCGTATGAAAGCCAACAAATCCTTAACAAAGGCATTATCGCCGTCAATTGGGGATGAAGGTAACTTGACGCTGTTTTTTGCTCGGGTTCGAGGGTGAACGGTTTTTGTGGCGCGTGATTCTGTTTCGCCAACGGACGGCCCACTGACAACCTTCTTGTAGGGTGTATATGGTGCCATGGCATTACTGGGATTTTCTCATGGTTGTATTTCTATTACTATTATTATTATCGTATGGCTTTATTTTCCAAATTATAGTTAAAAGTTACAATACAAAAAAATACATAAAATTAAAATTAAAAAAATAAAGTTGGTACATTTATATGTCATTGTCAGTTGTAAAAACAAAAGTTGTCCACCCGGTGGTAAATAGTTAACGGCTTATGTACACATACGTTATGTTTTTATTACATGGATTTATAGTTACGGAAACACCGTTTATGCGGGTTACTAGAACAATCCAAAATTAAGCTTTGTGGCCCTTAACTTTTGATATGTCCACCGAAAAGACGCGAACCTAAATCTGACAATGACCCTTATAATAAAATATCTAGATTTGACAGCCAGTCCCTGGCTTCCGCAGTAAGCGTGTGCAGGTCGCTGAGTCCTCCCGAAAACCGTCTCCTTGGGCACTCCTCCACAATATGAGCAGTTGTATGTTTCTATTACTGAATTAGCTATTCGAGCGTTACACGCATGCGCGATTAAAACGGTGTCTCCAACATCCCTAATGCATATTTATGTGGAACATGTCAATTTTAAATTATTGCCTGTTCATTTTATACCACTAAAATGGCTTACCCGTAATCTTACTAAAAACATACTAAATTATATCCTAAATGAAGAAACGAATAAAATACCATCTTTAAATAACTTTCATTACCTACGTAGGTATCTAAACATGGGTTTATTTCAACTGCATTTACGGACTGGTGCTCAGAGGGCCGACTCCGAACTTCGTATCGTGCCGTCCCTTTCGCTCTCGTATTATAAACTATATGAGTGGAAGGGACGGCACGATACTAAGTTCGGATTTTGAAGTTCGGAGTAGGCTCTCAGTACCTAAACATATAATGCTATATTGTGCGCACATATACACGATCATGCTATGCTAGCAAGGCTCCAGGTGAGGTAAATGAAATAAATGAACTTTATTCTGCAAGTAGGCCGCAAAGGCACTTTTACAAGTCAAAAACTACTAGATCGCAGGTAGGTAAGTATTGAAATGTAAATGTACTATGAAGTGCGAAATAAGTTTTTTCTATTCTATTCTATATTCTAGTTTTTCTAACGGTTGATATAAATTCGTTCTTACTACAACAACATTAGTACAGTCAACTGGGGTTACTTTCAAATTGAGGGGCGACTTTAAAAATCCAGTTTTTATACCGTATGTTAGTTTTAATTTGGTTAGCATGAGGTCAGTGAAATATCTTGGTAAATTTCCTAACCATTTACTAAACTGAATCAGACTAGAAATACTTATTGATGATTTTATAAGTATTCTGAATCTATCAAATTGGCCCCGTTTTTTCCTAAAGTCACCCCAGTTTACGGTAAAGTAAATCAGTATTAGCAATGATAGAAGCTGGTTTTTACTAGTCAACATAAAGAGCTTATGGACTATCCACATACCTACTAAATCGTGGTCACCACTTGCAAGTACTAGGTAGACATATGACACCGGCGCAGGCGCAACCAGATCTGCGCAAGATTCGCGGAAGGAAGCGATTTGCGAGTGATTGACTACCATTGTTCCGTAATTCGTCGATGCAAGCACAAAAGGCCAAGACGTTTATTGTATTTAAAAAATTCGAAATACAATCGTGGGTTCTTGGCGAAATTCAATCTTATGCCAAATTTAATAAAGGTTGACGTGAGGCATTTTATCATTTTATTTGAATGGTTCGTGTTTTGCTAACCCACAGTTTACTTGACATTAAATATTTATTAAATACACCCAGATCGAATCGTTATTAAATAAATAAATAAATATTAGAGGACAATCTTACACAAATCGAACTAGCCCCACAGTAAGCTCAAGAAGGCTTGTGTTATGGGTACTAGACGACGATATATTTAATAGATATAAATACTTAAATACATAGAAAACATCCAAGACTCAGAAACAAATATTCATGCTCATCACACAAATATTTGCCTTGACCGGGATTCGAACCCAGGACCGTCAGCTTCACAGGCAGGTGCACTACCCACTAGGTTAAACCGGTCGTCAACCGGTTGGTTATTACATTAAATAAGTGATATTTACATTAATTCCCGAAATGAGAGAAATCCTTGACACTTGCCTGGAAGTATTTAAATCATCGAGACATTACAACTTATTCCATATTCTTATTGTGACTATCGCATTTACCGTAATACGTAATTAATTAAAAAAATTGTTTTATACCAACGTCGTATATATTACTAGCGACCCGCCCCGGCTTCGCACGGGTGCACTATTTAATGGATGTTATTATACACATAAACCTTTCTCTTCAATCTCAAACCGCACCAAAATCCGTTACGTAGTTTTAAAGATTTCAAAATCAAAATCAAAAATCAAAATCAAAACATTTATTCTGCAAATAGGCCTCAAGGGCACTTTTACAAGTCAAAATCTATTTAGGTACATCAAATAAAAATAATACAATAATCAAAGTATCATTAATTAAATGGAGTGTTACATGTCAAAAATAAGAATAAGAAACTAATAACAATTGAGATTTGTTAGAGATGTATAAGGTCTCTAAGCGTCAAGATAAAATGTAATAAAGTAAGTACACTAATCATAATAAAATATGTTGAGCTATATCTATAACACGTTAACATGAAAATAATAAAATCTATTAAATAAATATCCTCATTTAAGCATACATAGGGATATAGGGACAGAGAAAGCGACTTTGTTTTATACTATGTAGTGATAACGAACCCAATATGAACATAGCATAGATGACATGTTTCTTTCTACCGATATACGTGTTCTAAAACCAAGTCGACCAAAACAAACGGACAAGGGGAATGTACAGTCGCGAACAGGGATTGTACAGCCATTTACCATTGTCCGTAATTTAGCCGTGTATTAGGTCAAATAGGTATCAATGTTAATACCTGATGTCGTGTCAGTCCCGATCTGCATTACACGACCAAGCTGCGAACATTGTCAAGTGGCTCATCAAACACTGCCTGTTCGCGATGTTACGAGTTTTTAATTAAAAGTTATACGACTAAGATTACTAGAAGTAATAAGTCACGTGTAATCTGTCAGATGTTAGTTATGGGACGAAATGCACCTATACGTTTGATGTTAACGGTCAGTTATGTGACGACCAGCGGGGTAATCGCGTAACCTTTGTACTACCGTTAGGTAGATTTTAATGTCGAATTTTAATTGTCAGCTCATACATTTATACTTCAAAACTGACAGTAAAATCTATCTACCGTTAGTACATAAAGTTACGTGATTCGCCTGCAGCTCATACATTTATACTTCAAAATTGACAGTAAAATCTATCTACCGTTAGTACATAAAAATACGTTATTCGCCTGCAGCTCATACATTTATACTTCAAAATTAACAGTAAAATCTATCTATACCGTTAGTACATAAAATTACGTGATTCGCCTGCAGCTCATACATTTATACTTCAAAATTGACAGTAAAATCTATCTACCGTTAGTACGTGATTCGCCTGCTGGTATTACCTATGGTTGTAACCATTCCGCTACGTCACCTACTTACCTAATGGTACATTTTCAAGTGAAAATGCCCGTATATTTTTTTCCCTCGCAAGTTGTCTACGTAGTTCGGTCGGCTGTAGGTAAGTCAGTATCTATCCACGCTAAGTTTCAATCCGTTTATTATTGTAAATGCTATTTTAATTAGAGCCGGTACTTCCGTCCGTTACATGTGCCCCCTCCGCCCCCGCCAACACCCTCAACCCCACCGCATTTATGGAAATTTCATTTCTAACCTTGCAAACAAAACTAGACCCTAATTTAATGTCATAAAGCTTACTGCCTTTAATTTTCTTGGTTAGGAAAACTCGCGTTTTTAAGCGGAAATCAAGCTTGTGCATTCGGTTTTAGAGTGAGTTTTCGGTTGTCGGGGGGTGGTTATGAATGACGGTTGAATTTTCGTCATAATGGTCGGCCAGGGATTAGGTTTCCCGGCGGGCTCGCTAGTAAATAGATCGTTATGCAATCAAACGCGGCCGAGACGCGGGGGTGACTTACATGATACAAAAATTCGCTGTACCTATACCTACCTACTATACAACTATATTCCTGCCTATTTTGGATTACTGAAAACCAATTTTACCAATCATCAAAATGATATACAACTTACCTGAAGTTTATATCTAAGTAGCGGATTACGTCCAGTAAACATACGTCGCAGAACGATATAGAATTCACTACCAGTCAAACCTTATCATGCGCCTGATCGGAAAATAGTACCTAAGTCATAATTATACATTAAATAAACATACTTAACTAATAACTAAGATTCGATTCAGCTTATTTCACAATCAAATCAACTATCTACTTATAAGTACTTTTCTACGTCCCACACACTACGTCACTACTAAAACATCGCAATTCGCTGAAAATTCGCTAGTACAAACCATCGCGTCTCTCAACATTGCGTGTCAGACTGCCAAAACACTGAACAGTCCGTCTCCTAGAATATTCCAGTATTACAACCGGTGAGTCCTAGAGCGGCTGTCCAATATCCAATCGATTACGGATTACCGAGCGGTAAGCACGCTCGGTCCAATTCGAGACACGAATCAATTAACTGCAGACAAAGCCGTCTCGATTGAAATGTTCAATACACGCCAAATTAATTATCGCGCAGCGCCATCTGTGCGACGACCGCGCAACCGTCGCCATAGCAACCGCGCCCTGATTGGCCACTTCTACCCCCCCGCCGCAAAACAAAACGGTAAAAGTACACAGTGAACACAATCAAATCTCAACCCAAACTACTTTTCATAAGGTTTACTTTCGACTGGGTTGTTTAAGCGCTTGGCGCGCCAGCGAGTGCGCGAGTTGTATTATTAGCTCCGCCCTTCTTAGCGGCATGGCGGCCGGTTTTGTCTTGGCTTGTCTTTTTACGTCGGTTTTCCGTGACGTGCACACATTTGTAGGTCGTGTGTATACGTGTATTGTTCTTTTGCGTTAGGTGTCGGTGGGAATGACGTTGTCTTGTGTAGGGTGACCACTCCGGTGACCGGGTGAGGGTGGGCCATGCAGGACATTGACCGTCGGGCGACGTATTTTCATTTGGATGTTTTCAAAATGTTGTTTCCATGACTTATCGCTAGTTTGCAAACAAGATAAAGCTAATGTATTGATTGCTACTAAAATAAAACGTTCTAAATTATAAGTAGTTATGGAAGAGGCATAAGTGTAAATGACATAACATCATACTGATGAAGTTCCTACTGATTTTCCTTTTTTTTTATAATTAAGAATGAATCGTACCGTAAACTGGGGTGACTTTAAGAAAAAACGGGGCCACTTTGGTAGATTTAGAACACTTATATAATCATCACCAAGTATTTCTAGTTGGATACAGCTTAATAAATAGTTGGGAAATTTACCAAGGTATTTTACTGACCTCATGTTAAGCGAATAAAAAGTAAAACACGGCATAAAAACTGGATTTTTAAAGTCGCCCCTCAATTTGAAAGTAACCCCGGTTGACGGTACTTATGTTTGTATGGGTTACTACCTTTGCCCATCTAACTACGATTCACCGGACCTTTTTTTTTACCTCCTACCTTTGCCCTTCTAACTACTTTATACTTTCTTTCACGCATATTGGTCCGAAAAAGTTGATCGAAAGATTCCACCCCGGGGTACCTATACTACTTTTTACAATCAGATCATCCCAGACCCAGACTCAGCTGATGTCACAGCGCAGGAACGATAAGTTATTTCCTGCAGGAAGCCAGGCCCGCCCCGGCGGCGATCGAGTTTCCCGACAATTACTGCACCGATCCTGAACTAATCACCAGGCGGATCGTATTCGCCTGTTACCGATACTGAACTGTACGTAAATGAGCAAGATTCGAGATGCGATGCTATAGTTTGTGTTTAGAGATATTCCTGAAGCTTCATTTATAATTTGCAAAATTTGTTGGATCGTTTGTTTCGAATACTTTTGAGGATCAATGAGTGATACCTATCACTTTGTCATGACTTTATGTTAGGTAAATCTATTTGAAATATGACAAAAATTCGGCCTAGTTTAGTTAAAAATATCAAGCGTCAATTAACTTCGACACAATATTTATTTGTTCTCACTTTTTAAAATTGACTTTCACCAGCATAGTAGCTACTGAACCATATATCCTATTCAACTCAAGAGTTCAATCAATCAAAACATTTATTCTGCAAATAGGCCTCAAGGGCACTTTTACAAGTCAAAATCTATCTAGGTACATCAAATAAAAATAATACAATAATCAAAGTATCATTAATTAAATGTAGTGTTACGTGTCAAAAATAAGACTAAGAAACTAATAACAATCGAGATTTGTTAGAGATGTATAAGGTCTCTAAGCGTCAAGATAAAAGGTAATAAAGTAGGTACACTAATCATAATAAAATATTTTGAGCTATATCTATAACACGTCAACATGAAAATAATAAAATCGAATAAATAAATATCCTCAGAGATGTATAAGGTCTCTGAGCGTCAGTCTAAAAAATAAAATCAAATGAGAACAGTGAAGTCTCTCATCATGTCAATTCCGATTAGTTCACAAAGTTATCAACAGCCTAGCTTCCTAAAGACCTGAACGGCGCAGAGGTCCCAAAATCCTAAACCGATTTGGGCTCTTTAAGGCATTATTCGGCTGGCTTTCCCCTAAAAGGCTTTAGAAACGGTGCATCCAGCATTAGCTGTTTCTAAATGGAAGTATCTGCGTTGAAGTTGCATAGCAGCATGGCTCTTATTACTGCCGGAGCTGGTAGGATACCGCTGGCTTTAAAATGACTTAAATCTGCAAGGTTTTAAGTATGCTACGTCTTTTTAGATTGTGTTCGCACTAATGCGTGGGCGATTAGGTTTCGTTGCTATTAGACCATGCCGCTTCCATTCCGTCAGCCTGGTATCCTATCGGCATTCTAAAGCTTATACTACATAGTAAAAGCATGTATTACGCCTCATAAGCCAGGCGGTAAGCCCTTAACATACCTTATTTCGATACATGATTGAACGAAATGAGTAGAAGTAGACAGACAGACACATCCCCTTATTCATAAACGTCCATCAAACCCATTTTAGTAAAATTGCTGCAAAAAATTGTTTGTCCTTATCTGTCACTTAATATGTTTGTGAGAAAGGGACATAACACATTTTTTAGTTAGCAGAGGTTTGTTAAGTTTTATGAATAAGAGAAGAGGGTAGGTCGGAAATCTTTTCACTTTGTTTAAGAAGTTTCCCCAATTTATCGTAATTATATTTTTTCTGTTTTTTTTTCCGTAACCCTGTAATAAAAATCACAAAAGTTCCTTTGATTCTGAGTAAAAAATCAGGAAAAGAATCGCCACCCAAAATACAATCACTAAGTTTTTTTTGAACCTGACTATGGCTTTATAGGTCGCACCCAATAAAGCGATATAAATTAGTCAACGTTATTTATGTTTTTGATGAGGACATTGAAGGAAATACGTTAAGACTACAGAGATAGACGGATTATTTGCGAGTTATATAAGCTACAAACTCGGTACAGGCGAAAATTCGCCGAAGGGTCAGGCAGTCCGCTCTCTCCACTTATCCTCGTGGCGCCCACGCGCCTTTTGATAAACCAAAATAAGCATGGCGGCTCCAGCCCAGCACTTTTTTCAACTAACCTTCATTTACTGCCCACGCGCCTTTCAGAAGGCCATATTAATAAACTCTGTAAATTTAGTAATTGAGGCCCAGTGGCCTTTGTAAAGATCAAAAGGTAGACAAATAATTGAATTTAAAAACACATAATCATAATTATACCCTGAAAGTTTCACTTCAAACCGGTAACTCTAACATATACAAATTTCAACTCAAAATCTTGGGCGGATATGACTGTAACTATCATGTCCTATAAGAAGGACAGTCGGGTCATAGTTAAAGAGGAGCCAAAAAATCTTTGGGCGCCACGAGGTTATATTCAATGCTTTTTTATTCAATGCTTTTGAGTAAGGAAAGTCTGGGAATTAACAGATGTAGGAGTCAAATTCATGGCCAGTCAATTAAATTTATCAGATTCGCAGATGACATAGTTGCCATAGAAGAAACACATACTTACTTAACGACTTACAGCTACTAAACAACATGGAGAGTACATTTAAAGAACTATCGCTTAAGATCAACATCATCATCATCCTAGCGTTATCCCGGTACAGTTGCATCCTAAAGGGTGCCCGGGGTCCGCTACCTAATCCCAAGAGTTGGCGTAGGCACTAATTTTGACGGAAGCGACTGCTATCTGACCTTCTAACCCCAGGGAAAACCAGACCTTATTAGAATTAGGCTTGTCAAGTGAGTGGGCAACTTGACTGTTAGAAGTTTTCAAGCCGCCCGAAAGCCTCTAACTTGGCTTAACGATTGCTATCATAGACAGCAGCCGGGATCAACGGCTTAACGTGCCGTCCAAAGCACGGGAGCGCTCAGTTAATAACCACTCAAAGCGGTCACTTATCCAATAACATCAATAAGACTAAATTACTAACAACATCCAAAGCCGGTTGGCCACCACAACAGAACATAATATTACATCATATCCCACTTCAAAATGTTACGAGTTCTAAATATTTGGGTAGTGTCATCACCGCAAACTCAAGACGCACTCCAGGTATAAGGAACAGAATCGGCTTAGCAAAACGGGCTTTCCATAATAAAAAAAAACATCTACTGACCACAAATATGTCCCAGAAAACCAAGAGAAAACTCATCAGAACTTTTGTATGGTGCATAGCGTTGAATGGGTGTGAAGCGCAGATGGAAAGAGCTACACCGGCTCTAGTTTGATTCTTAAATTTATGATGATTTATGTTTTTACTAATAAAAAATATTCGAAAGTCGAAAAAAGTACTCCACTTATTACCTAGAAGACTATCAATACCATACTTATTATTTGTTTTCATACCGGTTTAATGTCAATTTATATATTTTTTATGTCTTTTTAAAACCTCTTTAAGCAGAAATTGGCAAAACAGCCGTAAAATTGATGTAGATAATTCAATAAGGAAGAAAATAAATTTAAAATTGGCACACTTATTCCATAAAACTTAAAACGATCTATCGTAACAATAGGTACATTAAGGTTCGTATTTATAAAGATCCGTTAGACCTTATGTCGGTTTGTTATGTCAAAAAATGTGCTGAGTTACTGAAATTTGATCTGACATTTGGTCTAACGGGTCTTTAAAAAACCCGGCATAAAAGTGGCATAAATGCAGTTCTGCTGTGAGAAACAACGTTAGTAAGTTTAACAAAATAATGAAACATGTTACACGGACTCTTAAAGTATCATCATCATTACGTATGTTTCTTTACGTTTCATCATGTGGAATATAAAACAAACAGTTATACGCAACAAACTAATTATCAGATGGGAATTTTAATTGCCAGTTACAGAATTAAGTAGTCAGCTTATAAGCCACCCACGCAAGAATGAAACGCGTATCGACCGCCTAATAACAACGTAATGAAATGGCGAATCTGTAAGTCCGTCTTCATTTGCATACGACCCACCCTTAGCCCGCCCCCCACCCCGACCGCCCGGCTAGAGATACCACGACGCATTAAATTACCTCCTGTGATAATTACTTATCAAAACATTTATAATTATACAACTTTTCGGTACTGAATTGTGGGTTAATAATAGCATATTGTCTCAGAAACATAAATGTATGTATGTAAATACTTTATTCGTTAATCGGAAAAGCGACAGTATGCCCCCTCTTAAAACTTTGAACACTTATAATTATGTATTTATTTATCCTTTTGAGTTACTTTTTTCTCCATTTGATTGAGAATTTGATCTTTTTTCCAGAAAATTCGACCTCATTGATTTTCTGGTTCGTTGTCAACGTCCCTATTCCACTCCCTAAATACGTAAAGCATGTATGGAGCACGTTCCACGAGGCTTAACTGCCACAAGTTATCCTAATAATATTATTTATAAACGTGTAGTTTGTGCCGATATATGAAGAAAGAAAGAAAAAAAGAAATGAAATGAAATCATTTATTCTTCAATTTAGGCATGTTACACGCACTTATGAATGTCAAAAAACTACCACCGGTTCATAAAATAAACCTCTGCCTCAGAAGAACCGGCGTAAAAACTCGGCGAAGTGTCATTTTTTCAAAACAATATACAATATATATAAAATAACAGTATCATAATACTACAGAATTCAAATGCTACAATATAAACATACATACATATTTTTAGGGCAAAATATTTCTGTGTTAGATTACTTGTGCGGGACGCTATCACTGGCAAACATCCCTATCCATGATATGCTTTTGAAGTAAGTGTCTGTTTCACGACAGACTTAAATTTAGAATCCGTAAGTTCAGTAATGTGTTTTAAAATTTATTTTGCGCATAAGTACATACATTAAAACAGATACAAAGAGGTGATATATGGATGGATGGATGTACGTTCCTCTTAATCTCAAAAACGACTAGACGGGTTTGGCTGAAATTTTGAATGAAGGTAGCTTATTAAAGGTAACACATGCGATTAGGCTATTTTTTATCAGCGCAGGGCGCTGCTAGTAATTTTATAAATCGAAACTAGCAAAATAACAATACTGATTCGTTCGATATGCGCTTGACCAAAATGACCAATGGTCACTGGGTATTTGACCAGTAAACCTTTTTTTTTGCTTATAGCTTCAAGATACGGGCGGCTGTAATGATACGTACTAGTAATTAGACATGTAACAATCCCGTCTATGTCGCTCGACCTGGTTACCCGCGTCATATCTACAGCGAGTCGTTTCCTCGCCGAGTGCGGTAGCGCCATCTCTCGCCGCGACAGTAACGTAATTTCTTCGGAAAGTTACAACAGCGCCATCTTTTGTCGAGTAGAAGATGTTTAGTTAATTTGATATTTTATCGGTAAAGTAAGAATTGGTCGTACACTAGTTTAGATTATAACTTAATAGTTATATGTAAATATTATGTTAAATTACACCTAATATTAACGCTCCACTCGTTCGATAATTATATAAGTGTCATTCACACAACTAAGAACAAACGATTCGTTCTGAGTTCTGACTCGCAAATTGCAGTTTTGTCTCGTCTCGACACACGTTACGCCACGGCGTGCATAATTGCATATACGTGTGTTCGGGTAATCATCGGCTGGTCTCAACGAGCTTCAAACACTGTCTCGATATAAGAGTTAAGATAAAACATTAGGTAAGCTTGGTTGTGGAAAAACTGCTGTTCGATATGTCCACGGCTGCTTTCACCACCACCGCACCGCTCGCCGTCGGCAGGACGTTCATCCTTACATGTGATAATCCACATCGAAAGGGACCTTATGGCGGCAGGCGCTTCATCATCATCATCATCATTTCAGCCGAAAGACGTCCACTGCTGAACATAGGCCTCCCCCAAGGCTCGCCATTTAGACCGGTCCTGTGCCGTTCGTTTCCACCGGATTCCCGCGACCTTCACCAGGTCATCACTCCACCTTGTCGGAGGCCTACCGACAGCTCGTCTTCCGGTGCGTGGACGCCACTCAAGCAGTTTCTGGCCCCATCGACCGTCAGTCCTGCGAGCAACGTGCCCTGCCCTGGCAGGCGCTTACGTTGCAGCTATTCACTATTGTATTGGAACAGCGGCAATAAAGGCGTAAGTGCCGGCCGCCATAAGGTCCCTTTCAATATGGATTATCACACATATTAGACTTAAATGGTCGTGTACGGTATACGGTTTCAGATGAATTTCCTCGATTGAACGCTTGTGGAATGACTCCTTGCCGAGGCTTACAGGAGTGTAGCTCCTCGGATTCCTGTTCCTCCTCGGGTTTCGTTGTTTTTGGGTATTCACCCAACTAAACTAAGGTTAAGAGCGATTTAATAAAATGTAACAGGTCCACTAGCGCCACTCGTAAATAATTGTAATTATTTAAATTTAATGATATATAACTAGAAAAGGGGGCCGCTACGTACTGTAGTTTGTATTCAAGTATTTTTTGAATCCATCAAACTAGTTTTTACGTTGCTAGATTCGTCTCTCTATGAGCTCAACATTAAAATGGCCGTGGTATGGGTACCCCGCTTTGGACGCATAGATTTACGAATCCAGCAACGTAATAACTAGTTTGATGGATTCAAAAAGTACTTGAATACAAACTACAGTACGTAGCGGCCCCCTTTTTAGTTATACATCGTTAAATTTAAATAATTAAAATTATTTACGAGTGGCGCTAGTGGACCTGTTACATTTTATTAAAGGTTGGAAAATGTAAATCAATTAGCTGATTTTACCAACAAGCTATGGGAAGAGCTGTAGCCTAACAAACCTAACTGCCCTATCTTCCTAACAACCCTAAACAACCCTAAAGCCCTACAATGCCTAGCCCTAACCATAGGTTCAAAATATACATATATATAATAAGTGTATGTAAGTAGTAAGTGTTTTTATTTTTGCTTATTATTATAATTATTTTATTTATTTATTCATGTACGACTTGTTACGAATTGTTTTCACTATTGCAGTTATTTTTATTTTACTAATTTATTTTTTCTGCAACTGTATGGCGTTCCGTGAGTCACCGACGGTAGTGGCTGAAAATCAGCGCTGTAGGTGTCTGACACCTCAGCATAATGCTGAGCCAGTGTCCGTTTCACTGCCGCGGGGACACACATGTTGTGTGGTTTCTGGGTTTTTTATGCTTGTCATTTATGTGTGTCTATTGTGTCTGTGAATAAATGTTTCTTTCTTTCTTTCTTTCTTTCTTTAAGTGCGGGATGTCTGCACCAAGAAACCTAAGGCAACACACGGAACAGGGTAAAGATGGGATTATCTCACTGCCAATCACACAGACTTAAAGGTGTCTTGACCACAGTGAGAGGAAACCTGATGAATGACAACAGCAATGTCCAAACTCAGAGAGACTTTATTTACACAAGCTATTTACACTGATTTATATATGTGTGTGTGTGAATATGAATAATTGAATAGTCCTCTTCTTAGATGTGGTGGCAAAACGTGGTTTTAGTACTTTGCCCGCTCTCAGTGCGACTGTGCAGTTTCTTGTCCCAAAATCTTGATGCTGATGCTATGTAGGCATGTTCACCGCACGTGAACAGAAAATAAGCAAAAAGATCTAACAACAAGATAAGATAAAACAATAAGATATGATAAGATTGAACAATGTAAAATTTTGAGAAATAAACCTTTTTAGAATTACGATTTGAAACGGGATATTTACCATGTATATTTGTATTTTTGAGTTCCCGATATTTCGGCACTGTTGCAAGCGCCATTATCAAGGATTAACTCATCAGATTCAGATTCGGATTCAGTTAATCCTCGATAATGGCGCTTGTAACAGTGCCGAAATATCGGGAACTCACAAATACAAATATACATGGTAAATATCCCGTTTCAAATCGTAATTCTAATGTAAATGACCATGTAAGCTTGAAATCTTATAAACCTTTTTGTAAGATCTGAAATAAAACCGTATACCTAAATGATTTTATTGATACGTTTCTCTAAAACCACTTGTTTGTGGCTAGTTGAGGCAGCGCGGCATTGTTAATGCGATCCATGACACAATCCTACCGTATTTTTTAAAAGCTTTCTCGTACTTAGTACAGTCGCCATCAGATATATCGGAGCTAACAAGGTGCTCACAAATATCTGTACAAGACTATTTGTCAAGGCGTTAAAGTGCATGTTCAGATATTTTTGAGCACCCTGAAGAGTACAGTCGTTTGGCTAGATGCAACAGATCATTCTTAAAATTCAATTACCAGCACCCACATTCCGCGACTGTTCACAACGTCCCCGAACCCGCCCTATCCAGGTTAAACCTGACCTGTCTCTACCCATAGTTCAAGCTCACCTAGAGCTCAAGTTATATTTGACTGATGTTTCATGAGTACATGAACCCTCTAATCCGTAGGCTTAGTCCCACAAGTGGGCCGGCTTGATTAAAACGCCTTATGTCGCCACTTGAGGAGATAATATTGCTTCTATAGGGGCAGTTGGAGTATAAATTGTGATGAGAGGATTTAAGTCGGTTGCCACCTGTTGCAAATTATTTAGACCTATAACAGCTTAACAACATTAATAAGCTTTGGTATGAGTATTAGGGAACATATTAGAATGGACAGTTTTAACAATATTGACGACCGGTTTAGCCTAGTGGGTAGTGCACCTGCCTGTGAAGCTGACGGTGCTGGGTTCGAATCCCGGTCAGGGAAAATATTTGTGTGATGAGCATGAATATTTGTTTCTGAGTCTTGGATGTTTTCTATGTATTTAAGTATTTATATCTATTAAATATGTCGTCGTCTAGTACCCATAACACAAGCCTTCTTGAGCTTACTGTGGGGCTAGTTCGATTTGTGTAAGATTGTCCTCTAATATTTATTTATTTAATATGTACCGTAAACCGGGGTTTCTTTCAAATTTAGGGGCGACTTTAGAAATTCAGTTTTTATTCCGTGTTTTACTTTTTTATTTAGTTAACCTTGAGTCAAGTTATAACTTCGTTAATTTCCTAACTATTTACTAAACTGAATCAAACTAGAAATACTTAGTGATGAATATATAAATCAGAAACCAGAAATCAGAAATATTTATTCGTGCAAAACACAAAAAGAACAAGAAAATAAATAAAAACAGAAGAACAAGGTATTGCACGAAATGGTTCTGTCTCAGCGTAGTGCTGGCGCGATTACCAGCGCTGATCTTCCGACAGAACCATTGAGTGATTTCCCAGAAGTTAACACATTTAAATAATATAATAATAATATAAATAAGTGTTTTATATGTATCAAAGTAGCCCCGTTTTTTCTTAAAGTCACCCTAGTTTAAGGTACTTGTATGAACGTTCATGAACGCCAAGTTCCCATATTTATCACTGAGTATGTCACTATAGTTTGGCATTATTCCAACAACTTAACATTGATAGTCTCGACAATGTTTGATTAGGAGCTTAAATATTACAGTTCCTTATTAACCCTGTCAAGGCAAGGCAGATTGACAAGCTATTGTCAACTATGAAAGGACGATTACCTAAGAGATCAGCAAGGGACACTAAAATTAAATACAGAAAAGGGATCCTCATGTTTGTTGGTCACATTACAATCTGTCGAAATAAAACTTGATAGCCTGTAGTGACGTCATCCCAAAATAACAGCAGCCAAATCAGATTACTGCGTCTAAATTAAAACAAACGACTGTCTGCATGAATCCCATAAAAGGAAACATTAAAAACAACGGATCGCACCGCAAAATCACAAATCTGATTAGGACAGAGTTATACTCTCTATAGTAATCAATTTAACAGATAAACTATAAATTATCCTGACCACATTAAACGTCCATTTTTATCAATTTTTATCACCATGCAACAAAGTTGTATATCGCTTGCACGACTTTAGTCGCCCTTGGTCATCTTGCAGCGTTAAAACTGCACTTTTAATAGTTGTTATTCTGTGGATATAGGGTGTGTTTTGGCTTGTCGGAAACGTAGAAAGGCTGCACGCCCCCGGTGCACGCGACCCTCCGATGGTCGATTCGCATTTGTTTATGAGGTTAATGTTTTGTTAAAATTTGCTATTAATTCATTCTCGTTGTTTATTTATACTGTATTTCAAAAGAATGATATAAATTATAACTTATTAGTGTTTATTGCTGTTTGTGTAGGTGTACATTTTGTTAGTCACGTGTAAAACTGTCGAACAAGTTTTAAAAACATTGCAGTTTCTACTAATGTGTAATATTTTTCCACACAAATGCACATGAAATAAATAAATATTTGTGCACAATCTTCACACAAATCGACCTCGTCCCAAACTAAGCAATGGGATCTGTAGAGAAGAATAAACCGAAATTCGGCTCCAGAAACTTACAAAATTATTGTTATTAAAAATTTCCAATAACTGACTCTACAAAAAAATTAATGTAATTACTGAACCTGCTCACAAAATTTCACGAGAATCGGTTGAGAAATGCGACCTGTATTAGATGAGAACAACCGGTAATACGGACATACGAAAGCATTTTTGTCGAAGCTTAAGCAGAGAATTCCCAAAGAGACAGAAAAATCTGTATGCCCGTACGTCCGTGTCATTAAAATCATGTTCGCTTATTTTGTCATTATTTGTGTGTATAATTTGCGGTATTCACTGAACGATATCAAGTTACTATAAACAGTATAAGATATTTTTGTGCGAAAAAACCCAGAACTATTTCCAGTAAAACCTGATACTATTAAAACTAGAAAGCAGTATAGAAATAAATTAGCATTGCCAAAATCTAATCTGGCCATGTTTAAAAAAGGACCGCAGTATAAATGCATTCTAATTTTTAACAATGTACCAGATGAGATCAAATCGCAACCTGATGATGAGGTATTTAAGACCAAATTAAAAAACCTATTAATAGAAAATTGTTACTACTCGGTGGACGCATTCCTTGATGACAAAAATTTAGCAAATTATTATAAGTAAATTGAAATAAAATGTAAGCACTTAGCCTTAGATTGACATTGTACATAAAATAACAGTAATATATATTATATAATTAATTGTGAAGTAAATAGTTGATTCACCTAACTTATTTGACATATACCAGAATTGTAAATGTAATAATCGAGTTTTTAAATCTATATTTAACATTATGACTATTGTGTGCCCTTACAGGGTGTCATGAAATGACTTAAATTAGAAATGTAACATCTTATTGTGTATGCATGACATTACAATGAATAAATACAATGAATAAATAAATAAATTATTTATTTATACGTGAGTTCTTGTATTTTTGCACGGTTTCATCGGAAGGATAATTATGGTATTTGAGCCAACAACTCAACACAATTGACGTTAAAACCCATAAATATACTTTTTTTTATTAACTTCACAAACTTAATACAAACATTAGTAATGAAATAATGTAATGTCATCGTTTCACACGACATTAGTGTTAAGCGTGTCCCCTGGGTAACGCCCGGGGACATGTTCCGCGCCCGATTACATCGCCGTCTCCCCGGAGACAACTCACTGGTGGGAATGCACCCACTCATCTATTAGTGTTGAAACTACTTAGGGTTGGTGCAAGAAAAATAATTGGTAAATTAAAAACGAAAGCAACATTGACAAACGATTGTTGATTTTGGACAAAATTATTTTTTAGACAGGAAACAACCCAATGTGATGTGATACGCAAACAATTATTTTTAAACCACCACCAACCAATTTTTTTTTTCTTTTTTGACAAATAACAGTACATTGTATGACAAGGGTCTAAAATTAACCATATTATTACGAGATAGTTATTAAAATAGTTCGAGGGGTAACGTGACTTATAGACCAGAGTTTATACGCTCTACTTTTCACTTCGGTTGCGAGAAAATAAATAAACAAAGATTATCCACCAAAAATTAATAATAAATTCCACGGCGAACATGTATATAAAAATAAATTAAAATATTTCCTGCTACCCAAAGGTCGTCTGGAAGAGATCACTTTAAAGCGATAAGACCGCCTATTGTTACCATTATTAATGTTACCGAATTTATAAATGTACTCCTGTATTAGTGGTGCAATAAAGAATATTATTATTATTATATAATTTGGTGGTCTTTTTTCCTAAATTGTTTTGACACACAAAACATAGACACCGCCGCGGTTTGCGCGCAACATTCACGCGCAAAAAAAGCTAACTGACCCTTCATTGAGCGCTTCAAGGCGTTGCTCAAACAATTTAATCATTTTTTTTTATTTTTTGGAATAGGGACTACTGCAAACTTAATCTTTAGACTCTTTAGAGAAATGAATTATTTTTTCCTGATTGGTCGATTTTAGTAAAGTTGTTCTGATTGGTTAATATCCAATACCAATATTTTTTAACGAATTTTTTTTTTCGTAAAGGGTCGGCAACGCGTACGTGACTCCTTTGGAGTTGCGGGCGTCTATGGGCTGCGGTGGCCGCTTACCATCAGGTGGACCGTACGCTTGTTTGCCACCGGCGTTGTATAAAAAAAAAATATTTAAAGAATGAAATTAGTGTTCTGTGGTTGATGGATTTAATAAAATAAAAAATAAATAAAATACGTTTATTATCAGACATCAGTGGTCCTTAGTTTGTTAGTAAACAAAAGATTTAATCTAAGTTAGAGGTAACAATATTTTTTTTAATAATAATTTAATTTTTATTTAATAGGTGAAGTATTTTAATTGGACAAATAAAAATGTTTTGTAAATCATAAATACGTATTCATATTTTCTCTAGGGGCTGAATGTACTACTTTAGCCCCGCTTGAGAAGTCTAATATGACATACTTTTCGAGCATGAGAAGTGAAAAATATTTTATATTTGTGCACTTGCGACGAGATCAAAACTCACGGCAGTTTTCGACATTTTTTTTTATTATGGTCTACAAACTAGATGTTACAAGTTTTGAACACTCATGGTCTATTACATTACAGTGGCTAGTTACACTCTTGTACATCCTAAAATAGTAGACACATCATGCATAGAATATGCGTGCAGGTTTTACAAAAACAAAATATGTAATAGTTTACAAAGTTTACAAAATTTTACTAATTGATAATTGAATTTAGTAAGTTCAGCTAAACAAAACTATGAAAAATGAATGGAGCCGGGAAAGACATAAAAATAATAAGAAATAAAATAGCTACAATTAATTCATTAGAGAAGCGCTTTAAGTTTGGTTTTTACTGAGGCTAAGGAACAGTGGAACATGTGACTTTATTTTCAACACGACATCATGTTTTATTAAATTGATCATCAGACATTTTAAATTTATTAAAAGTAACAGCATTATGAAAGTGTAAATTAATAATATCGTATGTGCACTGAAGTGTCACAGCCAAGACCGGGGCCGGCGCCCCCTCGCACCAACAATAATGTTCACTATTAATATTTGTTACGCAACTCGCTGCTTTACAAATCGGATTTTAAACGCATTATGCTTTTTAAAACGACTAATTCGATTTGATGACACGTATAAAAGTATCTCTAATGTAGTGTTTGACCTGATCAAGATTTATTATACCAGATTTGTAGTTCTATATTTAAATTTGATTAGTTAACATTTAAAATCAGATGGCTACTATGTTTTCAGATTCAGTTTAAATTGAAAAAAACCCGCCAAGTGCGAGTCGGACTCACGCACGAAGGGTTCCTTACCATTATAGCCAATATGTTTGTTGTACAGTCGCCATCAGATATATCGGAGCGAACAAGGTGCTCACAAATATCTGAACACGACTCTATTGTCAAGGCGGTTAAAGTGTATGTTCAGATATTTTTGAGTAACCCGAAGAGTACAGATATATTTGATGGCGACTGTACCTATGGGAACCCCCTTAATTTTTTTAGTATTTTTTGTTATAGCGGCAACAGAAATACATCAGCTGTGACAAATTAAACTCTCTATCTACTACTATCACAGTTCATGAGATACAGCATGGCGACAGACGGACAGCGAAGTCTTAGTAATAGGGTCCCGTTTGGGTACGGAACCCTAAAATTAAAACGCCACTGCAATAATAGCCAATAGTAAAAATATTTTGAAGCATTCTTCTAAACTCCTAATCTAACACTGGGCGTCTATATATTTCATACCGTAAACTGGGGTGACTTTAGAAAAAAAACGGGGCCACTTTGATAGATTTAGAACACTTGTATAATCATCAATAAGTATTTCTAGATTCAGTTTAGTAAATGGTTAGGAAATTTACTAAGATATTTCACTGACCCCATGCTAAACAAATTAAAACTAACATATGGTATAAAAACTGGATTTTTAAAGTCGCCCCTCAATTTAAAAGTAACCCCGGTTGACTGTACTTTTTATTACAATACAATACAATACAAATACTCTTTATTGCACACCTCACATAATAAAATAGCACACAAAAAACAAAGATACAGGGAGACAGAGGCAGAACAACAGGCGGTCTTATCGCTAAAGAGCGATCTCTTCCAGACAACCTTTTGTAGTGGAGAAATGAAATATAAAGCTGAAAAGTAGGTGGTGCATAAAACTATTACAATGAGAAAAAAAAAAGATTCCAAAACAACTATTTAATATAAATACACATACTTAAAAGAAATAATAATATATATTTTATTGTTTTTTGTGAATGTATAAGTAAGTATAGCATACGTGTATTTGGAATGTTATGCCCACCTCACCTTACAACCAGCCCAGAGCGATTTTAACAAAGAGGTTGCCTAATCATATGAGATTATGGTCGGTGTGGTCATTTTCAAGGATAAGCCGTCAGGGCGCACGCGCGTAAAGCTCATTTATCGGTTGTGAAAGAGTTTTTAGCCTGTTTGAGCGGTTTGTTATGCAGTGAAACGTGCGCCTACTGCGCTTCTTTTACGAGAATAGTATTACAATGCAATACAATATAATACTAATACTCTTTATTGCACACCTCAGATAAAAAAGTACACAGTAATCATAATAATTCTTCAAATAGGCCACAAGGGCACAATTACATGTCAAAATATTAATTTACAATTTAAGAAAGTCTGACTATAATAAGTAATACATTTTTCATGTCGAAATATTAATTTACAGTTCAAGAAAGAATAATAATTTCGAGTTTACAATTATAACAAAATTAATGTCATACAGTGAAGATAAACTTGCAAAGTTATCTATTACAAATATTACAACATCAGTAAAGTTAGAGATGTATATATGCCCAACACATTATCGTATCTCAAAGGGGCCTCTTCGTGTTGGATCTGTATCCCCATGAACGCCTTCCAAAAGGACCGGACATTGTGCCTTGATATCCCAAAGGAGAGATACAAAATACTAATAATAATTTATTAACAATCCGTTTTACAGAATTATACTCACGTACTAAAATTTAATATTAAGGGATAATTACACTACATTAGGCTTAAAGTATTTAAGGCTAATAAAAAACAATGGTAATGTTAGTTTGAAAAGTTACTCAACGTAGCAAAAGTAAAATAGATAGATAGATAGATAGATGTGTTGTATACATATTTTTGCTCTTTACGGTAATGTGTACTTAGCTGTGATAGTTTTCCTTTTAAATCTTAATATCACGCCAACCGATTCTTGAATCAAAAAGTGCTTTTAGAAACCTTATAATATTTTTGAAAGAGCTATTTAACGATACCCCAGACGATGGGGTTTGGAAGAAAAAAAAATTGCACCACCACTTTACATGTAAGGGAGGTACCCTAAAAAAAATTTTTTTTATGATTTATTCTACCGTTTTGTCGGCGTCATTGATATGTATACTCATGCAAAATTACAGATTTCTAGTACTAACGGTTACTGAGAAAAGCGGGGGACGGACGGACGGACATGGCGAAACTATAAAGGGTTCCTTGTTTACTACGGAACCCTAAAAATGTAGTAGTTCAGACAAGTTTGTAAAATTATTAAAAATAAAAAAAATTTACGAGTGTCTAAGATAAGAATTTGAGTGTTGTAATCATAATTCTAATGTAAATGACCAAGCTGTGCTTGAAATCTCCTGGTGTTGATAAGTTCACTTATAGTCTATAACTAACGTATACTTGTCTCTTATGTTTAAATCAGTATTGGAAACTATAAGTCTATATATTATAAGAATTAACCTGTAGCAAAATTGTATGACTGTTTGTTTCGTAATAAATAAAATAAGTAAAAAAAGTATAGATGTAAACAGCAGGCGGTCTTATCGCCAATTAACTAATTTCACGTGAGAAAAAAAATCTTTTTATTCTCAAGTTCAGGTCTATTTCAAGTTAGGACACTTCAATAAATTGATTTCAATAAGGAAAAGTATTAATACATCTGTCTATATTATCATATGCCTAACGCAATATTAAGAAAACATATTTATTAAATATATAAATTATCAGAATATTAAAAAAACAATGTAACCCCTCATTGCAATCTACTTCACACTTTCGACTGTATTTAATCCTAAACTGGCACAAACCGCCGCGGGCGACACACCAGGGACGTGCTGTAAAGAATCCTCATTTGCCATAATTGCCGATTACATGCCCGGCACGTGCCCGCGCGTGCCCTGCGCGTCGGACACGAGACGCTACTCTAACGAGTGAGATTCCCGCCCGCCCGCTGCGATGCGCACTATTAAATGTTATTCCTCGACTTATCTCGTTTGTGTTTTGGGGTGGACATTATTGTGGCCAAATTATGATATAATGCTCTTTGTGTTGTTGGCTTGTTTAACGGGATATCGCCGATTGTTTATTTAATGTGAGGGGTTTTCTAGCATCTACTATTAGATACTTTTTACTGACTCTAGTGAATAACTCGATGTATTAAGGTCGGAAAGGTTCCATATACTGGGGTGATTTTAAGAAAAAATGGGGCTACTTTGATACATATAAAACACTTATATATTCATCACTAAGTATTTCTAGTTTGATTCAGTTTAGTAAACAATTAGGAAATTAACGAAGGTATAACTTGACTCAAGGTTAACTAAATAAAAAAGTAAAACACGGCATAAAAACTGAATTTTTAAAGTCGCCCCTAAATTAGAAAGTAACCCCGGTTTACGGTTAGAATTTTTCATGTTTTTTTTTTTACTTATTTAAAAAAAGGTACACTTTACAGGCATCACACAATAAATGATATAGTTAAGTTTGCACAAAATCAGTAGTTTATAGACCAGCATGACATCCAAAGCAAGCGCACAGCATGATCAATAAGTAAGCGCATAATTGACCAAGTGCACATACAGCACTAGTGTCATGTCGACCAACACAGAGCAGGGTTAATTACATGGTTAAATCTAATCAAGTTCAGCATTCAATAACACAGTTACCCTACTCTATTTCAGCCAATCGAGCCAATTATGTATCAACATGAACACTATTAGTAGCAAAAGTATAATTAAAGAAGATAAGTATACATTCTTAGGTACTAACTGAATGATAAACGATAAAACTGAAACGAAATTAAATAAACAAACAAGGAAATCAGGGTAAAGCGTTTACTTTTTAGGGTGAGCAAAAAGGATAGCCGCCAACTCCCTTAAATTTAATAATGCGTGGATCAAATATGTCGACATGAACATGAACATCACCAGCCACCAAGTCATTATACTGTCTGCACATTCTAGTAATTGGGTTGTAGAAGGAAGTGTTATTTTTGTACACTCTCAGGGAGCAAACTTTAGAGAGATTAACTTCACTTTTAGTGGCCAACGGTATCAACCGCTACTTCTTGAGAATATAAATCTCTGAAATTGTATACAGGCTGCAACAAAACTAGCCCTTGTTCCTCGTAGATAACCAAGTTTGATAAGTGAGGATCCATTTAAGGGCATATTCGGTATCGTGTTCTGATTAAGAAAAAGTAGAAGAAATTTTTTTTGACGCAATAAATTTTTGCCTTTGTATGGACAGTTGGCTGACTTGGACGACCTGCCCCATAGAATTTTTTTTTCTGTTACACCCTGTATATTGATATATCATTTTCAAACAGAAACATTCAGGCTAACAATATTAAAACGTCTTACAAATTAAAATGGATAATATTAATCGTAAATGAAACGTTTCTGCTTAATAAATAATGACAAATCGTATTAAAAGTCAGATGTAAACGCCTTCTAATCGCCCTTTCAGTGACCGACTTGATAAATGTAGGAATAAACCATTCCGCGACCAAAACGACAATTAAACTTAATGGTCATCGTATTAAGGAACCGATACCGAGTCACTCTAACTTATTAGACGGCGATGTAATCCAGTTAGGGTACAATAGGAGTCGAGTGGAGACGACGCATTGTCCCGCCCACGAGGGGGCAGGCTGGAGCGGAGGAATCGCCGAACTGGATATTATACAGCGTCTTAAACTACTACGACTAGAGCTTGCAATGTTCCGCTGTTTTTGGTACCCGGATATTTTGAATAGTAAAAATCAAAACATTTATTCTGCAAATAGGCCTCAAGGGCACTTTTACAAGTCAAAATCTATCTAGGTACATCAAATAAAAATAATACAATAATCAAAGTATCATTAATTAAATGTAGTGTTACATGTCAAAAATAAGACTAAGAAACTAATAACAATCGAGATTTGTTAGAGATGTATAAGGTCTCTAAGCGTCAAGATAAAAGGTAATAAAGTAGGTACACTGATCATAATAAAATATTTTGAGCTATATCTATAACACGTCAACATGAAAATAATAAAATCTAATAAATAAATATCCTCAGAGATGTATAAGGTCTCTGAGCGTCAGTCTAAAAAATAAAATCAAATGAGAACAGTGAAGTCTCTCATCATGTCAATTCCACTGAACACTAGTACGAAGTTACTAGTCCTTGCAAACATGAACAGAAAAATATTAAAGTCCGGATAAAACGCTGTTATGCAATAATGTGTCAACCTACTACAGGTTTATTTATTTATTTATTGCAATGCCATGGGTTTTCAATGTGTTATTATAGTATATATACAGTACATGGGTAACCCTGTCAGGGTATAGCAGTTTTATCTATTAAAATCTAAGTACAGGTACAGGTACAGGTTTTCCTATTATTAAGCATCCAATTCTCCAATATCAATTTTTTACATGAAAAACAACTACAGTTAATTCAATATTGCCATAAAATCACGATGAATGCGACACATGAACGACACTGTTACAGGGGTTTGAGATTAAAAGTGAAAATTGTGTGGACGAGTTTTGGAATTGACTCGATTCGTTCTTGATCGAAATTACACTTAGCAATTTGCGTTCATAGACGTAGTTCAAGCCATCGATCTATAAAAAAACTGTTTATTATTTAATCTTTATTGCATAAAAGAAAACCTTATATCTATAGTACAAAACGCGGACTTTATAAAGTACAAAAAGCCGCAAAGTACCTAAAAACACAGTCACAGATATGTAACAAATATCATACTCACTTATTTTAGTGGTCACTATGTTCTTGACTTATTCTTTACTCCCGTCTCGCCTTTTGTTTATTTATTTATTTTATTTATTATGTATAACAACAGCCATAGATATATATTTTCAGGAGTTTTGTTGCATATCACAAGGCCTGACATAAGGTTTACTAAAATTACAATATTCTTTTGAGATGGCCTCAGTTAACTAAAATTAACGTATTACCATTTATAAATTTATAGTTTTTATAACCGGGTCACTGTCAGTTGTAAAAACAAAAGTTGTCCACCCGGAGTTTTTTTTATACCACGTCGGTGGCAAACAAGCTGACAGCCCACCTAATGGTTAGTGGTTACCGTCGCCTATAGACGCTTGCAATACCAGAGGCGTTACTCGCGCGTTGCCGACCCGTAAGAAACCTTTTCACGCCTTTTTTGAAGAGACCCATTCTGTAGCCCATTGGGAACACCTCGGTAGGAAGCTCATTCCACAACATACTTAACGGCTTATGTACACATAAGTTATGTTTTTATCTTTTTACTAGCGACCCGCCCCGGCTTCGCACGGGTGCAATGCTGATGCATGTATTATACATATAAACCTTCCCCTTGAGTCACTCTATCTATTAAAAAAAACCGCATCAAAATCCGTTGCGTAGTTTTAAAGATTTAAGCATACATAGGGATATAGGGACATAGGGACAGAGAAAGCGACTTTGTTTTATACTATGTAGTGATTACATGGATTTATAGTTACGGAAACACCGTTTATGCGGATTAACCAATCCAAAATTAAGCTTTGTGGCCCTTAACTTTTGATATGTCCACCGAAAAGACGCGAACCTAAATCTGACAACGACCCAAACGGGTCATTGTCACTTGTAAAAACAAAAGTTGTCCACCCGGTGGTCAATAGTTAACGGCTTATGTACATGTAAGTTATGTTTTTATTACATGGATTTATAGTTACGGAAACACCGTTTATGCGGGTTACTAGACCAATCCAAAATTAAGCTTTGTTAACTTTTGATATGTCCACCGAAAAGACGCGAACCTGAATCTAAAAATGACCCAACCACAAATGTTAAAAGGAAATCGCTTCAGCTCCTCCCTGGACGTGCCCTCAACCGGCTGTCCGGCCCACTCGTAATTTATTACGTCTCTCATCGAATCACGGTAATGCTCATTGTGACTTGTGGTTCGGCTCTGACGTTTCATTTCAACGTTTCAATCATTTACGAATTACGAGGAATGGCTGCCGAACTTTAGTGGATCTTTTCAATTGATTATTCAAGATTTTCAATACGATATTAGGCATATATCTTTTGACCAGCAACTACTACTTACTATAATAACACTTAATTTTTAATAGAGTTATTTTTTATACAAGGGTGCAAAGTTGTATTTTAACCGCGAGTGTGGAATTGAAATACGAGCTAGCGAATGGATTCTAGGATTGAACCACGAGCTAGCGAATGGATTCTATGGTTGAACCGCGAGCGAAGCTGTTCGAAAATAGAATCCTGAGCGAAGCAAGTGGTTCAAAAATAGAATCCTGAGCGTATCGAGTGTTGCAACACACGAGACGTAAAATAACTTTGCAGCCGTGTATAACACAAATCTTTTCACCTCACTAGAGCGAGGAATTTGTTTTCCTCCTCCTCGTCCTAACGTTGACTGTTGCGTCCTAAATATAGTTGTCCACTACCTAATCCCGAGATTTGGCGTAGGTACTAGTTTTTTAACACAACAGCACAATATAAAATTTTTGTTGCTGGACTGTCTGGACTGGCTTTTACATGTTATTATGTTTAAAAAAGTTACAAATAGCGCGTTCGGATTTCAAATATTCTTTGCACTCTTTTGAATAAAATGCAGTTTTGCCATCTGTTTATAAAGGAGGTGAAAAATACTAAACGCCACAGCGGTGTAATTGATTACTTTCTGAAAGTAATCCTACAGGACATATTGACTATAATTTTCCCTTACAAAAATGACTCATAAGTAGTCAAAATTAATAAATATTACAGGACAATTTGACGCAAATAGAACCATACCTCATTTTTTAGGGTTCCGTGAGGGAAAATGTAAATGGGAAGGCCCATAGGGAAGGGAATACCCACTAAAACACACAGGGGGGCACCGTGGGGTCGCTGTCATTCCACCGTGGTTATGGGTCCTACCTAGTCGATGATATACCCCAGATGATGACCAAGCTAGGCTTTTTCGTGTCGATAAATAAATAACAAACAAAATCAAAATCAAAACATTTATTCTGCAAATAGGCCTCAAGGGCACTTTTACAAGTCAAAATCTATCTAGGTACATCAAATAAAAATAATACAATAATCTAAGTATCATTAAATAAATGTAGTGTTACATGACAAAAATAAGACTAAGAAACTAATAACAATCGAGATTTGTTAGAGATGTATAAGGTCTCTAAGCGTCAAGATAAAAGTTAATAAAGTAGGTACAGTAATCATAATAAAATATTTTGAGCTATATCTATAACACGTCAACGCGTAATATAACGGCTTATGCCTACGTCTTAACATATATACGTACACTGCCCGCCTTGGAATGCCTGTCCGCGCCGTTCTGTGGTGTCATGCATCTCCTGTCAGCGCTGTGTTGGTGTCTGCGTTGAATGCAAGTGCACTGCAATCTGCCAGCTCCGGGCAATCTTGTTATTTATTCATAGTTGAGAAAATGTACAGGACGGGGTACATTAGCCTGTTTAGGATTCGGAGAGATTCGGTGTACTGCTGCTATACTATATTAAACTGTAAGCGGAAACACACTGAAGAGGCGTTCGATCTAAGATTGGTTTTACTGTTCCTTCATTGGTATCGGTGGGCGATTCTCCGCTAATATATGCTAAAATGGTCGCCACTCAGCTTGGTGCCACGAAATAAGCTATTAGGCGTATTAAGTCGTGGCGCTGCTTTTCAGTGGTGCCTGGTAACCGGAGTAGCTGCCACTTATTTAGTATACCGCTTACTTAAGACAAGCGTACGGTCCACCTGATGGTAAGCGGCCACCGCAGCCTATAGACGCCTGCAACTCCAAAGGAGTCACGTACGCGTTGCCGACCCTTTATGAAATTTGAGAATTCACTGTGTTGACAGCCGAAGAGACAAATTTAGGTCCCTCGCTTTCAACACAGTGCATCCTCGGGAGCTCTGGCAACCTTGCTCACCTCCAGGAACACAACACTACATACTTGTATAGTAGATAATGTTATTATGGCTGTGGTCTTCTGCAAGGTGGAGGTACTTTCCTAGTTAGGCTGCCCAAATTCGAGCAAAATTACATTTTGATGTGCCCTACCTACCTATCTAATAAAGTATCAGTTAATAATAATATAAATAAATAAATATTTGTGGACAATCTTACACAAATCGACCTAGTCCCAAACTAAGCAAAGCTTGTACTATGGGCACTAGGCGATGATATACATACTTATATAAATAAATATATACATAAATACATAGAAAACATTCAAGACTCAGGAACAAATATTCTTGTTCATCACACAAATAAATGCCCTGACCATCAGGATTCGAACCCGGGATCTCCAGCTTCGAAGGCAGGGTCACTACCAACTAGGCTAAAGCGGTCGTCAAATATACCGGGTGTACAATCCAAATGGGTCAGTATGGTGAAGTCGGAAACTATGAGAGATAGCGAGATCTGTTCTTAGCAACCATGACGTCGATTTTAGATTTAATAATAATTACATTCAAACTTTTTTATTAACTCTCATACATACAAACAAGATTCCATTAGTGTTGTGCTTCTTGCGACTTGCAGAATTTATACACATTGTTTTTGACCAGATTCGATTCCCGGTTATGTATGAGAGTTAATAAAAAAGTTTGAATGTAATTATTATTAAATCTAAAATCGACGTCATGGTTCCTAAGAACAGATCTCGCTATCTCTCATAGTTTCCGACTTCTCCATACTAACCCATTTGGATTGTACACCCGACCCGGTATATCTATTTATATTATTTACTGTGTGACTTATCTTGACATTTTCTCATCGTTCCAGTAGAAGTTGATTCTGAAATAACAAAACACTTGAACATTTCTGACACTAGGTTTTTGATTGGTACTAGTTTCTCGATCCCGTCCCAACTTAAACGGGAGCGGAGTGGTAGTCAACCGCCACCTATTTACCCGCAAGTTTTAACGGCGCGAACTTGGCGCTGTTTACCGCCTTTGTTCAGTTATAACTTGGGCTGACAATTTCGCAGGGCATTGTTACTTTTAAAATGGAAATCGATTTTCAATTGAGTTTTAAGTGTTGAAAAACTTCTAGTAGATTTAAGCTTTCTGGGAAGTTATGGTTAGTTTATTTATCTAGAGGGAGTATTCTTTTTATAATTGTCAGTTTTTATTTTTGTTAATTTATATTTGATAATAATTTAGGTTAAGCTTTATCTGTTAATTTTTATTTTATAGTACCCTCTTATTTAATTTATTTATAGAAATAATTACTGTACGTTTATGAAAAATAAATACTTTTTATCTAGAGTGTACCATTGTGATTGAATCGTTAATACAGTTTCTTTCAAAAAACGGAACAATATGATGTAGGCGCCTATATAATAATTCCGGTGACAATCATATGTTTATGGCTAATCTTAATTGCATTTCATACATTTGTACCTTTACCTTATACCTTACCTTTTGTGGATACGACCTTATAATGCACATCGGAATTAATATAATACATACAATGAATACTTAGTAGTTATTGATTAAGATTTAGGTACCCACACTACTTACTATGAAATACTTATTGTTCCATAGTACTTAGAGTTAATGATCATTAATTGTGATGACACAGCAAAAGTGATATAACGTTGTCTTGACTTCGCTGTCACATCAAATAGACGCCTTAAGTGGGTAATTTACCTATGTACCTTAACTGGGTAATTTACCTACTCAGACCCATCGTCAATTGACCAGTGTAAATATAACTTTATAGTTGCATCTTTGGGAATATTCCTTCTCGGTTAAAACTATATCAATAGATACCTAACTGTGTCAAGTAATGTAATACAGTGGAATCCGGATAAAGCGACAGTCAAGGGACCGGTGATATTACGTCGCACTAACAGGACGTCGCACAAAACGGACTGATTTACTTTGAAAATGTTTGATATCAAATCTAATGTGTGGTGATTTCGAAGCCGTTGAAAGCGGTAAAATGTTATAAGCGGAGTCGTTATAACTGGATTCTACTGCCAAACAATAGCCCGTTTCTTCGTCGCCACGCGATCGATGGAGCTCCGCGCGCGGCGGGCGCCGGCGGCCAAATGACGCGGCACTAAGCTGATAATAGCTATCCCCTCCACCCGCCCCTTTCATTGATGACAAATGGCCGCGCTGATCTGACTAGGCGTTTTCTAGTAGGTACGGTTTTTCCCCAGTTAAACTGTTTTCACAAAAATTGACGACCCGGCTCTCACAGGTAATTGTGTAACTTTTGTATTGCAATCATTTCATCATTTTTTGTAGACAATAATAATGGTTGATGTTTGCTGACGTACATTCGAAATACACTATAGAGAATATGTCTGCATCATTTTTGTCATGATGCCATTTGAACCAGTTTTAGAGAGGAACAAATGTGTATAAAGAAGTACAATTTTAGAACAACACGAAAGACAAAAATGGATTACAAAGTACAGCATTAAACGACCTCTTTAGCCTAGTTGGGTTCGAATCCCGGTCAGGGCATTTATTTGTGTGATGAACACGATTATTTGTTCCTGAGTCTTAGATGTTTCTTTGTATTTAAGTACATATTTATCTATATAAGTATATCGTCGCCTAGTGCCCATAGTACAAGCTTTGTTTAGTTTGGGACCAGGTTGATTTGTGTAAGATTGTCCCCACATATTTATTTATTTTTAAATCCGAGTCCTCAAAACGTCCCATACTAATAGAGCATAGTATGTGACGCCATATACTATGCGCCCGTACTACCATTGTATGGGAAAACGAGTAATTTGCTGCTGTGGTCGTGACATATTGCGTTTAGGTACATTGTTTTAATACAATTTTAAGTTTATTAAAACACTAGCAGCGGCCTGCGATGTTACCCGCGGATAAAAGGTAGCCTATGTCTTATTCTGATGTCTAAGCTACAATACTGGAAAGTTTCATAGAGATCCGTTCAGTAGTTTATGAAATTAAGCTGAACGTACATCCATCCGCACAAACTTTCACGTTTATAATATTATTAGGATTATTAGGATAAGAATCCTGATGGTGGTTTTTAATTTACTTTTGTTCAATAAAAATATTACATAATTATTCAAAACTTTTAAGTGTCACATAATATTAAGATTTTTATCATATTTATTAATTTACTGTTTTTGTCATTATTTGATGGTCTACTATTCATATAATGACAACTTATACTATTTTCTCTATTAATGCTGGATTCAAATTCTGCTAAGAGTAAATTATTAGATAAAAAAAAATGTTAATTATTAAATTAAAAAAAATGTTTCTGAGTGTGTTTATTGTGCTCTTGGAAAAGAAGCTGTTAAATAAGTCTCTTTTTGTTTTTATTTTTTTACTCCGACGGTGGCAAACAAGCATTCGGCGTGCCTGCTTGCAACAATAGTCATTAACTCGCTCGCCCGGGTATACCAGGTGCCTAAGTAATTGTTAATTAATATAATGCATTATTGACTCAGTTGCCGGCGTGTAATCCATTACGACGGGTTCGATTCCGGACAAAGCCGCTGTCACGCGATTGATTAACTACGTTATTGCCCATTATAGAATAATCAACTGTTTAAATGCGATACATTTTAGAATAGACAAAGAGTAGAGTAGTGTAAAATTTAACATTTCAAACTCTCGCATTTTGTAGACAAAAAACAAAAAAAGATTGTTATTGATTGTTGTTAAAATATTTGTTTAAACGGGTCTAACGCGATTATGTAGAGAACTGCGAACGTGTGTACACGCACACACATACACACGCGCGCGCGCACGCATACGCACGCACGCACGCACGCACACACAGTTTTGCTCGTAATTTTACTTCCATTATTTTTTTTTATTCACAATTGTGTTTTCATCACCCATTTTTGTATGAATTGTTGATTGGGCAGTTCTTAATGTATTTCATTTTCTCAGTGAAATAACCTTTATTATATAAAAAAAGAGACTTAGATATACCCACATGTTTAAATCCAACTCTGTCATTGGCTATGCTTAAAGTATAATAATTAATCTGTACACATATTCTGTAAACGCTGTTGAACTTCTTAAATAAATAAATAAACTATCGTTTCAGCAAGTTGTCAACGGAGATATGTACGCAACATTTGACTACCCCATTAAAGTTTATAAAAATGTGTAGGGTAGGCCCGAAAAAACTTTTCTATCAATCCACTGTTTCTAATTGTCTAAGGCACGGCACGAAACACACGGTATCCGCGCACAGATCAGAATATTTATCGCGAGATTTTAGTTTAATTTTTTTTTTAAACAATAATAAAGAAAGTACATTCAAAATCAAATCAAAATCAAACATTATTCTGCAAATAGGCCACAAGGGCACTTTTACATGTCAAAATATTAATTTACAATTTAAGAAAGTCTGACTATAATAAGTAATACATTTTTCATGTCAAAATATTAATTTGCAGTTCAAGAAGGAATAATAATTGCGAGTTTACAATTATAACAAAATTAACGTCATACAGTGAAGATAAACTTGCAAAGTTATCTATTACAAATATTACAACATCAGTAAAGTTAGAGATGTATAAGGTCTCAAGATTAAACAAGGAGTATAATGAAATTAATATAATAACCCAGAGATGTACATGGTCTCTGAGCGTCAAAATTAAAATTAATTTAATATTGTACAGGTATAGCACGACCCAAGTAATAAGGCGTGTGGATTAAGCAATAATAGTCTCTCAGTCAACTACTTAAGAGCTTTGACGCGCGCCATATTAATTGTGTTCTCCTTGTAAGGCTTAAATACTCCCAATACTGCCATCCCATTCGCACATTAAAGCGTGAAGCAATGAGAATAGGCACGCCATTAACTCCGTGCGGACTATTGACCCTGCCCCTCTGGTACTGGGACCGTTCGTTTTGGATTGGCACGAAAATCTAGGATTAATAAAATGAAAATTAGATTACTAAATCAAACTTAATTCTGTGAAACTGTTTCATTGTGTCGTCACGCCGAATCTTTTTAATTTATCGTAAAGCTTCCCATGACGATCAATGAAAACGGAAAGTATAATGGGACTATAGCATGTCACGAACGACGGTCGCGCCGGCGGTACCCTTTCCGTCGCCTGTCGACTGTCACCTCGACGGAATTACTGATTAAGTAATTTGGTCATACGGTATTATCTGGATCAAACAACTTTTTTTTTTTTGTTAAACAATAATACATAATCATAATCATAATCATAATCCTTTATTGCACCATGGTTTACAAGTTGTTACATTATATTATAGTCTCTCATGGACCCGTTTCGGGTGTAGCAATTGTAAATTTACACATTACATATCAAAGAATTGTAATAATAAATACTTAAATAAAACATGGCACAAAATGATCCTTAATTAACAAAGACATACAATTAAAATTATGAATCTTCTATCCTTTGAACTAATTACTATCATTATAAAAATCTTCAAGTGTATAGTAGGTTTTTTTTGTAAGGAATGACTTCAACTTTTTTGCGTATACTGTATCTTTTTCCTCTGCATATAATATAGAATACAGACGCATAACAAAAATATAGAATACAGACGAAGGCAATGAGGGACAAAAACAAAAACTGTGGGGCGGAGGGGGAGGTTGGTTAGAAAATCTTGCTTAGTGTAGGATTCCTGCTCCGTCTTCGCAATCGAAGGCCTTGATGTGGCTTCTGGTGCCTCTCACCCTCATGGAGACAGCCCGTACTAACTTTTTCTTGTTGTTGTGTCCCGTCAGCGAGGATACAACAGTAAGCGAGTTTCTTAAAAAAATGTTTATATCATGAGCTCCAAGCATGCTCGAGGTGACCTATGTCCGAATGGATTTATGATAATCGCTAAAACTCATGTTTGATAGATCTAAACCCTATAAAATCACAGTTTTAAAGAGTGACTCAGGAAACGTAACCATGGTAACGAGGAACAAGGAATAGTTGATTCTATAATTTGCCTTTTTTGAAGCAAACGATTCTTTTGGGGTAAAAGTAACTAAAATGCAATCTGTGTTCTTTAAGGATTTATGATTGATGCAACTTTTTTTTGAACCTAACTGTGCTTTTATAGATGGCCTAATAAAGCGATAGGAGTGCGCGGTTGGAGAGTAGCCTGGGGAAATTCCAATCTCTCTCCACGCATGTGATTTGGAACACTGGAATACTCTAAGAGTTTGCGCTCCAGTGAGAGTGGTTGAACCGTTTCAACCGAATCTGAGGTGTGAGTGGAAGCGAGCCACTGGGAGTTTAGTAGCTGGTTCACTAAACCTATCCTAACTGAGAACTGCAACGCCACTGTATGGTACAGGTATTTACAAATACAGCAGGCTTACTAATATAAAATACAATTTCATTAGCGATAAATGTAACGTTTGTCATAATTAGCATTTGCCCTAGATCACAATTTTCCTCAAAAAATGTGAACTGATCAGGATTGTTATAAAATGAACGTACAACGTTTATTTAAATTATGACATGTAACGATTTCAGTAAAAACACTCTTAGGCCAACATTACCCTCCCTAGTATTATGGCTAATTCAATTAATGATATCAAGGGATCTTACTATACCCTGTAACATTTCAAGCTACTGTATTTGCACGCTAAACTCACCAATGTAATACTTTGTCAAGTATGTCAGTGTCAGGACCTTTCCATTATTTCTAATATCAACAGATAAAGTCCGGAAAAGTGAAACATGCGCTATGAATTTGCACTCAAACCGGCCGGTAACGACCCCGTCCGGCACCCGGTCGTACCTGGCTCACCGGTGACCGGATAACCGGCTCTCGGTGACCAATCTCCGGACACTGATGAAGTTAACTATGCTAGACTAGCTAATAGTCAACAGTGGCAGTCATGAATTCAAATTAGTTTAACCTCCTGAGACCCACCATACAAATAAAAATACAATCGAATTTGAACCTAACAGTTCCGATTACAAATTTGAATTTTATTTTATGTCAAATTAATCAAACCAAAACAAATGCAACTCTATCACTTCAAAATTTAACTTATTTTCCGTTGACCATATTATGTCCTTTATATAGGACGCGGGGTCTTAGGAGGATAAAACAAAATCGCTTTCTCTGTCCCTATATACCTATGTATGCTTAAATCTTTAAAACTACGTATCGGATTTTGATGCGGTTTTTTTTAATAGATAGTGTGATTGAAGAGGAAGGTTTATATGTATAAGAACATCCATTAAATAGTGTACCTGTGCGAAGCCGGGGCGGGTAGCTAGTTTAGAATAAAGGAAAAATTGAAAAATTTAGGCACCGAGCAGGATTCGAACAGACATCGTAACTGACGATTCTCAATATGATTTGAGACGTTAGTGGCGTTAATGAAGCATGAGTCTTCTGGTAGATGTCGCTGTACGCCTCCCTTAAGGCGTTTGTATAAAAAGTAAAATTTAATCTCTATTGTCAAAGCTATTTTGGCTCCTACGAGATAGTTTTCAATAAGAGAACAACGGTTGGAACTCACTTGGAAAGTCACTATTTGCGACATGTTTCGGACTACAATTGGAGTCCTTCATCAGGTTGAGTGTTAGCAAGGTTGAGGGTTAGTGACTTTCCAAGTGAGTTCCAACCGTTGTTCTCTTATTAAGACAAGTGTAAATATGTCTCACGTTAGTGTAAATTTATGACATAGTTTTTGTTTCTCAAACACCCAACTACGAAAATGTTTTCTTGAGACTTAACTTATTTACCGACCACACTAAACTCAATAAAAGTGACGTACAGAACCATAACTCCTAACTACGCCGTGGCAGCCGTTAGCATCGCAGCGAGCGCTCAAACCTCTGCAGCTTATTATTTATGTGTCTTGTGTCGTGCCGTACATTCTCTTTATTCGCTATTTGTCTTTGTTGTTTGCTGCGCTCTGAGTTATGGTATTGCGATTGTGTAGACTATAGGGAATAGGGATATTCAGAAAACGAAACGTCATACTTTTGGCTTTGAATCAATTTCCTTATTTGGGTCATGAAAATGAAATATATCTTTTGCCATAAATAACATTAAAATACCTATAATTGGATGGATCAACTATTCTTTGTTGCTCGTTACCATGGTTACGTCTCCTGAGTCACTCTTTAAAGCTGTGATTTTATAGGGTTTAAATCTACTAAACATGAGTTTTAGCGATGAGCATAAATCCATTTGGACATAGGTCATCTCTTGAGTATGCTCTTGAAGTCCATATTATAAACATTTTTCTAAGAGAGTCGGTTACTAATCTCTCCTCGCTGACGGGACAGAATAACAACAAGAAAAAGTTGATTGACCCAATTATAACCAGAATAAATTACGTAACTTACATTGCCTGCCATGGACTTTTAATATAAATTCCATTTTTGCTCAGTGAAAACAAAGGTAGGGTAAAGTTAATCTTAAAATGAACGCCCATGGTTTTTCAATGTATGAGTTATTGTGTATTGGGTATGCCTAGAGTCCGATAACTCTGCAAGGAATAATTTGGCAACACTTTTTTTTATACAACGCCGGTGGCAAACAAGCGTATGGTCCACCTAATGGTAAGCAGCCACCGCAGCCTATAGACGCCCGCAACTCCAAAGGAGTCACGTGCGCGTTGCCGACCCTTTATAAGATTTGAGGATGCACTGTGTTGACAGCAGAAGGAACACATTTAGGTCCCTTGCTCTCAACACAGTGCATCCTCGGGAGCTCTGGCAACCTTGCTCACCTCCAGGAACACAACACTACATACTTATATAGTAAATAATGTTATTATGGCTGTGGTATTCTGCAAGGCGGAGGTACTTCCCCAGTTGGGCTGCTCCAAATATGAGCAAGATGACATTTTGCTGTGCCCTACCTCTCTAACACTGTGCATTATACGTCATATTTGTATGAAAAAGTGACGTTTGAGGTAGTGTTGCCAAATTATTTCAATGCAGAGTTAGCGCGATCGGACTCTATACTAGAATATCTTTTTTTTTCTTCTTTATACATTTTGCACCTTTAAACTTACACTTCAATTGTATTTTAGGTACCCTTTGAGCAAATTTTGTTGTTATTTCATTAGTGGAAACTGTTTTGGCTCATGTATCAGTTGATAAATTTTTATTTTATGTATAATTTTTAAGCTGTTTGTTTCCCAATAAAATAAACTTACTTACTTACTTTATAGCCTATTGGCTGTCCCACTGCTGGGCAAAGGCCTCTCCCCATGTTTTCCAGGTCTCCCTATTGAGCGCTTCTTCCTCCCAATTCTTGGCAAATGCATCCAGATCATCCCGCCATCTCCGACGGAGAATAAAATAAAATAAAATAAAAAATAAAATATACACTTACCTACATCAGATGTAAGCAAAAACCGGATCCGGATTGAGGCTTCCCAATGACTTCAAGAATTAGGGACATTTTAGTCTCTATGACCCAAAATTGACATTGTATAGCTGATTTAAGATTTCAATTGTTACTTCAAAAAGCTAACAATTTTAACCTCGTGGTGTTGACACAAGGTGTTGCGCAGCATTTTCACTTCCAGGTATGATTGTCCATAATGAGCGGATGCGTGCAACTGCGCAAACACCGTCCGTATCTACTTATATTACCAGTAATTGGCCACCCGGGTTGCCTCATTAATACAACAAGTTAATGCGTAGATATTCACATATATTATGTTATTGTTTAGCTTAAAATATGTATAAAGAAACTATACTTTCTTTAATTTGATTATTTGGTACGGCGCTCTACGGTCGGTGAACAGTGACCCTAGATAATGTGACATCATAGATGGCGCTGAGAGTAATGGCGGCCAACACGGTTGCTAAAGCAGTGCATATGTACGTTGACAGATGATAGAAAACGCTATTATTGAGCACATTGTTTGTTTAGAAAATAATTATAAAAAAGGGATTGATTAATGAGATAATAGACTTTAAATGTCGTTTTATAAGAGAGAAATTGTCTTATATATGTTAAAAGCTGTGAATATGAAGGTAGATGTTTTTTGTTTCTTTTATGTTGTTATTGCGTCTGTGTCGTCATTCGATAGTTTTAAGGCAGGACCCCACTGAAAACCAGCGTCGCGGCTTGCCGTGGCATTATGCTGAGTGCCCTTTTTAGCGTCGTTTGTCTGTTTATATTTCATTGTTAAATATTGTAATGTGTTGTTTAGACGTTAATAAATGTATTTTCTTTCTTTCTATATCAGCTAACTAAGCCAGTCTTTTCAAAAAATCTAAATCAAACATTTATTCTGCAAATAGGCCACAAGCTTTTACATGTCAAAATATTAATTTACAATTTAAGAAAGTCTGACTGTAATAATACATTTTTCATATCAAAATATTAATTTTTAGTTCATGAAAGAACAACAATTTCGAGTTTACAATTATAACAAAATTATCAAAATCAAAATCAAACATTTATTCTGCAAATAGGCCACAAGGGCACTTTTACATGTCAAAATATTAATTTACAATTTAAGGGTCCTTACCAGTTAAAACACGCTCATCTATTTACGCCGTTTTCTGTTTGAATTGTCACGTATCTTGACATCTTCTCAATGTTACTATCTAGAACAGGACTATTGTGACCGTATGTCATAAATTTTAAATGTATTTTTCGGAAGTTTCATTAAGAAATGTCGTTTCAAACATCACTCCAAATCGACCATTTTCAAGCTAAAAACGTGTTTTTTCCGCTTAAATTCTATTACATGTAATATAATCAAAAAATGGCTATGTTACTATCTAAAACTTTGATAAAATTATCATAGCCTTCAACAACTTTATTGGTATTATCAAAACTTTTGTCACAATTTGATATCAAAGCATTTTAAAACGTATAAGGCCTCTTAAGAAAGTCTGACTATAATAAGTAATACATTTTTCATGTCAAAATATTAATTTACAGTTCAAGAAAGAATAATAATTTCGAGTTTACAATTATAACAAAATTAATGTCATACAGTGAAGATAAACTTGCAAAGTTATCTATTACAAATATTACAACATCAGTAAAGTTAGAGATGTACAAGGTCTCAAGATTAAACAAGGAGTATAATGAAATTAATGTAATATCCCAGAGATGTACATGGTGTCTGAGCGTCAAAATTAAGATTAATTTATGTTAGAGATGTATATGGTCTCTAAGTCGCTGATAATAAAAACGAATCCACAACAGGATGATGTCTCGTCAATTCCCTATAAAAAGACACTAGAATTAACGTAGTCACTATGTCCTAGCAAGTATGAACAGATTCATGGACGAATAAATTGTCTGAATAAATTCGCTTCCTCGCATGCCACACATAAAACCTCATTTAGAAAGAATCCCAAAACAACATGGCCGAATTGGTCTACCGGGGTATGTAACCCCGCGACGTAATCAGAATTGCATCCCGATTCTTGCACGTGTATATCCTCCTAAGACCCCGCGTCCTATATAAAGGACATAATATGGTCAACGGAAAATAAGTTAAATTTTGAAGTGATAGAGTTGCATTTGTTTTGGTTTGATTAATTTGACATAAAATAAAATTCAAATTTGTAATCGGAACTGTTAGGTTCAAATTCGATTGTATTTTTATTTGTATGGTGGGTCTCAGGAGGTTAAGAGACTTAAGGCATCAAAACTAAAACTTGCACAATTTATGATGGTTTGTGGTTGATGCGTATAACGTTTCATAAAAATAATGACCGATGTTTTGTTGGAATGTGTGTAAACACAGACTTACCAGACGCGACACGCTAATAATATACCACAAGTGAGCGAGACATATACATTTTTATATAAGAGCGACAGTTACATATGATTTGTTGTCCCTGTCATTTTTTATTTCTTTTTATCATATTCATATAGTACGTAAGATCTAAAATTTTTATACTTGACGGAAAATGACTGTCCTAATTAACACGTGTTAGAGAAGTTACACAATTAGGTTCCCCTCTTGTAAACTTTGCATGATGTAACGGGTAACTTTCATGTAATGACTTTCATATATATTTGAATCAATGATTAATTAAAAACAGCATATAGAAGTGGTTGGTTGAATTTTAAAGAGTTTAGGAGAAACTGTCGAGAGTTGGGTGTCTAAAATGTTTTTTTTTGTATGAAAAAGGGAACCCATATATACTGCAGGGACCGATACCGGTATTTAAAAAAAAACCCCCGAATTAGCCCAATATTTTGGATTATTTTTTGCTCTTTACGTATAGGGCTGAATCATGTATTTAGGTAACAACGTCGTATTATTAGATTGTCCCATTAAAAACGAAATAATGAACCGGTGACCGTAATAATACCGGTATTTTTCTATGGAGAAAATACCGGTATCCGATCCCTGATACTGTCCTTTTAAACAATTCGAAAATAAGTCTCGTTGTCCTAGGTTCCTAATTTTAAATGAACATGCAAACCAATTAAATCATCACAGCGGGTCAAACTAGAAACTTAGACACTACCTTCTATACACAACAACTCGAGTGGGTTCCGCTAAAAACACGTCAAATGGAATAACGATGTGCCGAGAACTGCAATAAGGGTCAAAGTCTCGAAAAATAAAACACTTTTCAGAATAAAACGCCAAATGTACTCTGTACCTATGTTAGCAGCAGTTAAAGAATCCACAGCATGAGGTTTTGGAATACTAGCTATAAATAAAATAAATAAATATTAGAGGACAATTTTACACAAATCGAACTAGCCCCACAGTAAGCTCAAGAAGGCTTGTGTTATGGGTACTAGACGACGATATCTTTAATAGATATAAATACTTAAATACATAGAAAACATCCAAGACTCAGAAACAAATATTCATGCTCATCACACAAATATTTGCCCTGACCGGGATTCGAACCCAGGACCGTCAGCTTCACAGGCAGGTGCACTACCCACTAGGCTAAACCGGTCATCAAAGCTATGAGATTCGAATTCAGGCATTTATTCATCATAAACGCAAACATAATATTATACTGTAAGGAAAATGACGGACTGCCGCTTCAAGCAATGGAGCCAACAAGTAAAAAAAACAAACGTCAATTAATAAACTTGTCGTCAATTAAAAATCATAAAATATTGTATCCTTCAAGCTCTACTACATTTCCACTACCTAGTTTCTATGGTAACCCATTGGGCTGAATGATCCTGACCTGCGATCGACAGCCTGCTTCTGGCCAGGCGTCCCTATACTACATCTACATGGTAACCCATTCGAAACTAATTCCGAGTCGCAAGCGTTCACCAGGCATCGAGCTCTGCTAACAATCAGCAAGTCTTCACTTCTGTAAGAACGTATGTCGTAATATACGTTCTAAGATTTCAAGCTTACATGGTCATTTACATTAGAATTACGGTGGTAGTGACGGTGACACTGTGCGAAAAAAGCGAACCAGGAAGAGGGTAGATCGCTATGGTGTGTGGGTACACAACTAAAACTCGCAGCACGTCAGTTAATCCTTGATAATGGCGCTTGCAACAGTGCCGAAATATCGGGAACTCAAAAATACAAATATACTTACATGGTAAATATCCCGTTTCAAATCGTAATTCTTACAGAAGTGATATATAAAAAAAGGGCATGAATAACAATACTGTGGGGTAAACAAATTATTAGAAAGGCACTTCCGAACCTTATTTAAATTCAACGTCACACCTGAAGGAGTCAACTACTTTCCGCCAAGTGTAACCCTATCAGTAGTTTGCGGGTCCTCTCTTCAGGCCCTCAACGCGACCCGTCCGACCAGAAGGTACCAAGTCTGTAAAGCTTGTGTACATTTCTGTGACATTGCGGAAGTGGTTTGCGAGCCAAGTTCGCAACAAATTGGAGAGTTTCGAGTACGGGATCACTTTAATAGCCCTCTTTAGAATTGGAATAAGTTCAGGTTTGTCTTATAAGAAAATGTCTAGTTTAGTTATTTTAGAAATAAATTAATCACTTTATAATGGTGTTTATTTAATTATTTAAAAACTTAGCATAGAACCAAAAAAAAAACACAAACAAATAATTACAAATTAATAAAATAAATCACTTTATTAGTATTATCAATACTTTTTTTTTAAATCGAAATTAAAGTAGAAATAAATTGAAATCAGCGCAGTGGGACATTTTTTTGTTCGTAACACCTACGCTAATTACCTATATAAATATTTTTCAATATATAATTATTTTCTTAAAAAAAATATGGCGTATAAGTAATTTATACATATACTCATAATTTGTTATTGAATGCTGAACTTGATTAGATTTAACCATGTAATTAACCCTGCTCTGTTGGTCGACTTGACACTAGTGCTGTATGTGCACTTGGTCAATTATGCACTTACTTATTGATCATGCTGTGTGCACTTGCTTTGGATGTCATGCTGGTCTATAAACTACTGATTTTGTGCAAACTTAACTGTATCATTTATTGTGTGATGTCTGTAAAGTGTACCTTTTTTAAATAAATAAATTTTGCTGATGATACATACATAGTAGGCATGCAGTTCGATGTTAAATCTAACCGCTTTCATTTCATCTTAAAAATACTTACAATAGTGTTTCTAATATATTGAATATGAAAACATTTAAGTTACTGAAACAAAAATTAACTTAACTTCTTTCAAACTAATCGGAAAAAAAGGTTAATAAAAGCCTTGTCTTCTAATTTGAATGTCTTATTTTAACTTAAAATTCTTTATAGACGCTTGTCTATTATAGGCACAACGCTGAGCACTTTGCAATGGGGGATGCAAGAGTTATAAATTGTCTTATGGCACCCCACTGCCCCCAAACATCCCTGTTAGTGAGTTCACTAAAATTCAGCAGTTTTGGAGTGGCTGCATCGCGTCCATGAATAACTCCCTATTATACTCGATATCATTTGAGTTATACCTCAGTTCCATGAAAGTATTTCGTTCAAAAAGCTATTTTATCGTTCAAATAATACGTTATAAAATCCAATAGCATTTAAATATAAATTCGAACAGAATAAGATTTCCAACTTTGTTGTCTAAATTTATTCATAAGATTTTGCTCTTGTTACAGGTTCGTTTCTTTTTAGAACACAAAATAACTAAGACAATACATACCTATAACATCTAAATTCAATCGAGATACTCATGACTTTATTTATAAACAGTAAATCGCTATAATGTTTACATATTTATGACGCTGCAAGCAAGAATTATATAGTCAAAGTAAGAGGCACTTTAAAGGAGGAAGATAAACATACGAATAGTGTACGACGCTAGTTACATGTACGCCATACGAATTCTCAGAACACAACTCACGTTTTTGGTACGTCGTCAGCTGTTTTCTGAGAACGTATTCTGAAGAGTATATACCTACATAAAAGACAGAATTAAAAGAAAATGGGGAATACATAGATATGTCTACATCGAGTAAAGAAGAAGAGTAAACAAACGCTTAATGTTAAACAAAGAAAAAAAATAGAATGTAATAATAAATCGGTAAATCGCAATGCACTTTTTGTAGTTTGTGTGGAATTAAATGGGGCTTAAGACCGATAAGCCAAGTGTTTAAATATTTATGATGATATACTTTCTTAAGGAATCCCTCAATTACTATACAAGTATTTAGTATTGTGTTCCTGGAGGTGAGCAAGGTTGCCAGAGCTCCCGAGGATGCAGTGTTGAGAGCGAGGGACCTAAATGTGTTCCTTCTGCTGTCAACACAGTGCATCCTCAAATCTTATAAGGGTCGGCACCTGGTGGAGGGTGACACCTTTGGAGTTACAGGCGTCTATAAGCTACGGTGGTCGCTTACCATCAGGTGAACCGTACGCTTGTTTGCCACCGGTAAAAAAATCGTCCCGGACAGTCACTATAAGGTAGACTTTACCATCATCCTCCTAGCGTTATCCCCGTACAATTGCATGCTGAAGGATCCCGGAGGCCGCTACCTAATCCTAAGATTTGGCGTAAGCATCATCATCATCATCATTTCAGCCGAAAAACCTCCACTGCTGAACATAGGCCTCCCCCAAGGCTCGCCATTTAGACCGGTCCTGTGCCGTTCGTTTCCACCGGATTCCCGCGACCTTCACCAGGTCGTCACTCCACCTTGGCGGAGGCCTACCGACAGCTCGTCTTCCGGTGCGTGGACGCCACTCAAGCAGTTTTTGGCCCCATCGACCGTCAGTCCTGGCGTAAGCACTGTTTATAAAAATAAGCACTACTTATAATAAGGTAGACTTTACCGCCAACCACAATTGACGTGTTTGCTTAGCCCCACACTTAACTACAAATTTCACACATCTTATTAAATCTATTATTAAATGCCCATCCCATTATATTCCGTTCACACCACAAAGGGCCTTATTAATGCCTTATTATTTTAATATTGTTGTACTATTTCAACAATAAGCGACCTCCATTATTTGTATCTACAAGACACTAATGAGCGTATGCCTTTGAACGACCAACTTACACATACCATTCTCGAATCAAAATACATTCCATTTTGATCTTTATTATTTAAGACACACAATTTCAAGGTTCAATTTTGATGGTGACGTGAAATCTGTGGTTGCACATAAGTGACAGGGGATGCATCTCGAAATGTCAAGTTTTATTTTGAAAGAAAATAAATTCGTATTTTATTAGTGTGCCGTGAAGTGGCCCAGCCAAGTCCGCGCGCGTGTGGCCCGCGGGCCGCGCCGTGCCGGACGAGTGTTACATTACGGACTGATCGCTTCGAATAATATTTATTTACGAGTGATTACCTAGTTAGGAGTGTCGAGTGATTATCGATGTTTTTTTAAAGATATACGTGTTTTATTAGGATACTAAGTAAATATGTAGTGACAAAAACATTACTGTAGCTATACTCGTTCTGTTGACTTTAACATGTTTTTTTCTATGACATATCTTGCGGTTACTTAGTTGATAATCTGTAGGTATTTTGAATAGGCTCTGAATTTTTTAGCAATCTGTGTTATGCAAATTTAGAGATCGCTCTTAGCGATGAAATTGCCCTTTGTATACCTCTGTATATATTTCGTTATATTCTGTACTGTTTCTACTTATTAATTTACTGAGAAGTGTAGCAAAGAACATCTTTTTGTATTGTATTATCTTATTAAATTTCATGAAGCATGGGTGCTTCTATTTCTCTCTCTTTTGACTTTTGACTTATCTCTTTTTTGACGACCGGTTTAGCCTAGTGGGTAAGTGCACCTGCCTGTGAAGCTGACGGTCCTGGGTTCGAATCCTGGTCAGGGCAAATATTTGTGTGATGAGCATGAATATTTTTTTCTGAGTCTTGGATGTTTTCTATGTATTTAAGTATTTATATCTATTAAATATATCGTCGTCTAGTACCTATAACACAAGCCTTCTTGAGCTTACTGTGGGACTAGTTCGATTTGTGTAAGATTGTCCTCTAATATTTATTTTATTTATTTATTTTTACACGTTTCCAACGACCAGTTACGCTGCATTTATCGCATTGCAGCACAATTTGAGTAAACACTGCTGCCTAACAATCCAACATGGCGGAAAAAGGCGTCATGCTCCCGCGCACGGTAATGCGTCACGCTGCGCGCGCCGGACGTTTACCTAGGTTATGTTTATGTACATAAGTACTTCCATTGTATGTGATTTTCCGTTACCTTAATGGCGTGGGTATTATGCCTTTCCCTTCCGTTACAGTAAGCACTTTTATGTACATTTTAATATATATTTCATTTTATACGGTATTACACGAAGAAGAACATAATTTACGAGTGAGGTAATGTAAATTGTATCACAGATATACATTATTAGTGTAAGTAGATTTAGATAATAGTTTTGACAAAATGTAAGGATTAATGCAGTCACGGTTTGACACCAACTCTACTTATACAAACAAAGAAGAAGCTGTTCTTTAATCTCCATTTTAACGAAAGGAAAATCTAAATGTCATTAAAATCTACATTGGCACCGCCTAAATCAATTTTTTAGCCTTCAAAATTGCGAGACTTAAGTGGCAGTGGGCAGGGCACATTGCTCGCAGGACTGACGGTCGATGGGGCCAGAAACTGCTTGAGTGGCGTCCACGCACCGGAAGACGAGCTGTCGGTAGGCCTCCGACAAGGTGGAGTGATGACCTGGTGAAGGTCGCGGGAATCCGGTGGAAACGAACGGCACAGGACCGGTCTAAATGGCGAGCCTTGGGGGAGGCCTATGTTCAGCAGTGGACGTCTTTCGGCTGAAATGATGATGATGATGATGATGAAATCAATTTTTTAACAATATATTCCTTGAAAAATCTCAAATACGTATTTGTGATTAATTAATTCTGTTACCTTCAACCACCACCGAATTTCACGTCCCTAGTGTTGTAAACACTCCGCAGTCTCCTCAAACAGCGACTATGTAAGAATTACCCCAATACCCGGCTGATTATGTTGGCACAAGTGTCCCGACATTCCACGCCGCATTACCACTGTTTGGCTTGCTATCGTGTCGTTGTAAAACCAGTTTTAATTCATTCATTGACGCCGAATATGTTTTATTAGTACAGGCCAAATTATAAGGTTGATTTGGTATAAAGTCCAATTGATTCGAGAATAGGTCTGTTTGGATATTGTTAACGACAACGAAGACGTCTGACACGGTTCGTTTGGAAAAAAGGCTTTTGTTCATCCACAATGGCTTAGAATATGCAATTATAGTTTTATTGGATAAGGTATTAAATGCACAATAAGCACAATAAGGTAGTAAATTGATAGGAAATTTGTAAGAATAAGGGTTTGTAAAAATACAAATATACATGGTAAATATCCCGTTTCAAATCGTAATTCTAATGTAAATGACCATGTAAGCTTGAAATCTTATATTGTAAGAATAAGGTTTTAGGGTGGTGTCCTTATCACTGGTATTTATTGTATTTACCAACCGTTGTCAAATTTATAATAAATGAATACTATAATCATTAAAGATATTGTAAACTTACAATACTACATTTGGCATAGCCTAATAGAATAGAGTCTGACCACGCTAACTCTGCATTGAAATAATTTGGCAACACTACCTTAAACTTCACATTTTCATACAAATATGACGTATAATGCACAGTGTTTCCAAATTATTCCTTGTAGAGTCAGCGTGGCCGGACTCTAGCAATGTATTATTATAATCCGGTAAATTCTCTGTCCTGTACACTTCGGTTGACACACGGATTCAATCAACGTGCAAATCCCTTAGTAGACAAATTTCTGCGTCCCTCAAAAGGAGGAAATAAATTAATTCATTAAAAACCAATATGATAACCGGCAGCGTAATCCATATTAATACCATGTTGAGTCCAGTCCAACTACTGCGATCCATCCGATTATGGCCGCGGATGCAAAGGAGTAATTAAAAAACATATTATTATACCCTTTGAAACAAGATTTGCGTTTCCAAACGGGCCGAGGACGTGGGTTTGATTAGTTATTGAGTGTACGTTAAGGCAACGCTTGTTTCTAATTGGAAATTGCCTTTGGACAATGTTTTTGGTAATTTGGGGTCATTCATAAAGTACGTCACACTAATATCGCGATTATTTGACCCCTCTCCCGTCCTTGCCACAGTTGGACACATTAGTGAGACCGAGTGTGGCGTCACATATTTGTATTTTTTTAATATAACTAACATATAATCAATTAAATATTCAAAACGAAAATATATCGGCAAGATAAAAAATAAGCTTATACCTATAACGATAGATTTTTAAGTTGGCATTTTAACACTTATATGTGACGTCACGAAACTGGGATCCCTCCCACCCCTTGTCGCATAATGTCACACTTCGTCGACCCCTCCCCATCCCCTTAACTTGTGACGTACTTTATGGATGCCCCCTTTTTATTCTCAGTCACTCGCCATGATGTATCTTCATGGTCAACACAAAATATTTGAACATGCACTTTATTGCCTCGACAATTAACTATATTGAAGATATTTATCAGCACGGCGGGGCCCATTTGGACCAGAACAGCTGCGTCCGGGAATAAAAATCCATGGAATAGACATATGTCCAGCAGTGGACGCAAAGTACAGAGACAGAAGAGAGAAAGAGATTAGCACGTTGTTCGTTTCGATTACATCTGACGGCATGACGACTGGACATAAGTCATGCAAAAGGAAAATTCAACTGTTCTAGTAAATCATTGTAATAAGCATATTTTGGAGAAAATGACTGACTGTCGAGTTTCTTTCGGCGTTTCTTCTCGGCAGTGGTCTCATGAGAAACGCTAGTAGTTTTTGACATGTAAAAGTGCCTTTGCGGCCTACTTGCAGAATAAAGTTCATTTATTTCATTTATTATTTCAAACATTCGGAGAACCTCGGTGGATGCATCATCTTCAAGAAATGAAATCATCTTCAAAAAATTTTATCTGCTGTAAATATGTAAAATACAATTAATTCTTCAATAACATTAAATACTACCATGAGTTTTTTTATTTATTTATTTATAGTATGGCAATTATTTCGAACCGTGAGATCTTTGAGAAGACAGTACGGTTGACAGTTTTGTCGCACTTTTAGCACCACCCAGGGGTCACGTGTAGGGTCGCGGTGGGTACTCCCTACGGACGTGGTGCAACTTCGACCCCCCTTGTCAAGTGAGTTGCCCCTTGGCAACTTGACTGTTAGAAGTTCTGAAGCCGCCCGGAGGCCTCTAACTCAGTTTAACGACTACTATCATAGACAGCAGCCGCGATCAACGGCTTAACGTGCCTTCCAAAGCACGGGAGCGCTCAGATAATAACCTCTCAAAGCGGACACCCATCCAATAACTGACCTGGCCCGACGTTGCTTAACCTCGCATACCGCACGCGTTGCGCGGGCGCCACTGGGCCCACTAGCGCTCTGAGTTTGTTATTATCGTATCATACTTAATATTTATTGATTATCGTATCTACTTACTATTATTAAGTCATTAAGGTGAACTTTACATCCTGTAAGAAAAATATAACGGTATTATATCATTAAAAAAAACGGTTTAGAAACTGAACACAAAAACCGTTAAACAAATAACACTTGGATCTCGATACACTCCATTACATAAGTAATCAATTTACTAAACGCCACCCTAAAAGGCCTTCAATTAACGTTTTACAAGCGTGTTGGCAGCTACACAACTGACAAGATGTGACGTGCTGAACAGCTCGCATAGAAGAGTTATAGTTATATACGGCCGGTATATTGGAGTGATATTACCGCAATTGCTATAGGCGATGCCGATTGCCCGAAATCGCTTATTCACGCTCACTAGTTGCCTAGTTAGCGCAGCTGTCGGTGAGGGCTGAGGCAAAAGTGATAGCGGGTCGTAAGCTTCTACCTATCGCTATCCCTGTTTTTGAAAGAGTCCGCTTTACTGCTCGCATTTCGCCACTTTGCTCGATCCTGGAGGACGACACGTTAATCGGCCCATCCTCTCTCGTGTCATCGCTTATTAGGACTACCGCGAGTCGTAAATATTGCTTTATTTTTTTAAATTAATATGAGTAGGTAAGCAAACAAGGCTGGTTGACAGGTGAGTTAAAATGACATGAAATCAAATCAATGAAATTAAATCACTTGTGAATGTCAAAAAACTATCACCGGTTCATAAAATAAACATCTGCCTCGAGAAGAACCGGCGTAAGAAACTTGGCGAGGTGTATTTTTTCAAAACAACGTACAACAAGTTACAATTTAAGTATATGGTATCAATTAAATATCGTACCGACCGTATAAAATCTTAATCTATATTCGTTAATTACTTATGTAGGTATGTAGTATTTGATAGCTGGTTGACTGAGTGATGGCGCCTTTAATTGTATTAAGTCAGTAGTTGGTCCCTAATGAAAGCTGAGACTAGAAAAGAGCGGTAAATTTTAAAAATGCACGTGATGTAACACTGTGAATAATGTGACAAAACAATAATGATACTTGGGCAGCAAAATAAAATGTTCGCACTACATAGTTCAGTACATACTATGCGATAACATTACCAAAAAGAAGATTCATGCTATTTAAATATTACAAGCCCGTTATGGAAGCAGCAATTCAAGTGGAATGTACTTATGATACGATTTGCTGTATCCTGTTTCTGACCCGTAAAGGATCAAGCAATATTTGTCTCCATTGACACGGCGATTGAGTGACGTTTGACACATTTGACGTGGATATTATAGTTGCCATTTAAAAAGTTTTAAATAAATCTCAAGTCTCAGTATTCATTAGTCAGACTCTAGCGTTAAAATATTTCCCACCTTTTATGATGCTGTATTTCACGCTCCCGCTCCAGCTCCCGCTCCCGCTTGTGACTCAATCCGTGGTTGCTAGCATATAATTTGCCGCGACAGTCGTGTTTATTTTCCGACCTGTCGGAAGTCGCCTCAATTTCTCTTCTAATAACATCATATTTTACCTATACTATCCAAAAGGGCTTAAGTACGTTTGTACTTAGTAATATATATGTCCTTTTTCATAAATTAGTGTATGTATGAACCAATAACCACGTTTGTTAGCGCCGTGACTTGCCAGAGTTTGTGGTAAATTGGAGCCTTTTTAGTGCCTTCCGTTTTTCCCTGTTTGCTTATTATTAGGCTGGTTGTTATCTTTTATAATAAATATAATAACGGCATCACTTAAATAAACTATCGAATTAAACTTCAAATTTTGTTAATAATGCTATAAGTTACGTTAGAAATATAAAAAAACCGTTTAATCTAGGAGAATACGAGGCATGCTCTATCTTATTTAGCATCGTGTACTATACAAAATGTTAAATGCGCGAGTGTGACAATAAATGATTCTGATTCTGATTCTGATTCTGAATAAAAAGCAGAGGTCAATTTTTATTTACAAATACAAACATTTATTCTGCAAATAGGCCACAAGAGGGCATTTTTACATATCAAAATATTAATTTACAATTTAAGAAAGTTACAATTTAAGTAGGTAATCATACCAATTTACTTCTTAACCTTATTATTAGTTGAGATTCAATATTACTTCCCACAATTATTCTAGCATCAAAATTAATATCTAAATTGAACAGCTAAATACTTGGCTATACCACTACCGCGTACCCTAGCAAATACGACTTAAAAATGACAAATAGAAGATTTCATAGCGCACTCTTTTAATTCAATTTGGCTTATAAATAAACCTCTTATGTTGGGCTTAGTGTAGATGCCGAGCTAAGCTTATCAGAACATTACCTACCCGGTATAAAAACATGGGGCCGCAGTTTTTTATTTGCCCTTCGAAGATATTCGATATTGAAATAAATAATACCTGTTTGATAAATGAGACTATATACACGTTATTTTAATGAGAATACTTCGTTAAAGGAAACTTAGTATAAGGAGATAAACAAAAATAGGGCGTCCGCAGCTGTGATACCATAGAAACATGTCAAACTTGTAGTAACCAATATTAGGTGTTATACCTTGGTTTTTGGGAATTAGAAAGAACCATAGATAACATCTTACGAAGTGTTTCAGTGTCAAATAATGTTAATAAGTATTAATTCGTTATTTTGTTCTTATATGCGTTATCTATTGTTATTCAATAAGAAAACATGTCTTAATTTACATTTACTTATTATATACTTTTAAATGATTAGATGTATATAAGTAGCTATAATTTTACACGTACTTTCTAATGTGTGAATACTAGCGACCCGCCCCGACTTCGCACGGGTGCACTATTTAATGGATGTTATTATACATATAAACCTTCCTCTTCAATCACTCTATCTATTAAAAAAAAACCGCATCAAAATGCGTTGCGTAGTTTTAAAGATTTAAGCATACATAGGGATATAGGGACAGAGAAAGCGACTTTGTTTTATACTATGTAGTGATGTGTATTCTAAGCTAAGATGACGGTTAATTCTTCAATGGTAAGTTAAATCTCACATTTAATCCTTATTCCAGTTATTTTCAATCGATTGATGTAAATTAAAACAAATCACGTATGACAAAGACGTTAAAAGTATGTTAGTGCCGTTCAAGAAGTAAAACGTGTTATTGCCTGCCTAAGGCTTCTAGTAATAGTAAATTGTTAACCAAAGGTTGAAATTACGATTTGAAACGGGATATTTACCATGTATATTTGTTCTTTTGAGTTCCCGATATTTCGGCAGTGTTGCAAGCGCCATTATCAAGGATTAACTGATGTGCTGCGAGTTTTAGTTGTGGTCTACCCACACACCATAGCGATCTACCCTCTTCCTGGTTCGCTTTTTTCCCACAGTTTTTCACACGTCACTACCACCGTCCGCTTTGTCACTTGAAACTCGATTACGGTCACGACACACCATACTCACAATATCAATACGCGAGATGACCATGTAAGCTTGAAATCTTATAAGGGTTGAACGCCATCTATTTCAGGCAAGATATTTTGGCGCTTGAACGAAGTAAGAGCGCCTATATAATTCGAGGTTGAAATGGGTGGTATCACCCGAATTAAATACTCTGCTTTTTATTTCGATTACGAGGGAACTAAAAAAATAAAAAATATGCACAAACGTTTCTTGAATCAGAAAAAACCTTTTTGGCGGAAACTGTTGAGTTACTTTAACAGCGTTTGTGTATGGACCATTTTGCTTTATTTTTTTTTAAATTAGGAATTGATCGTACTATGATTTTATGGATTAGCACGCTTGCCCAATCTTATTTTTTCTTTATAATACTGTGCGTGTGCGTGTGTGTATGGATGTGTGTGAATGAGTGTGTCACAGTATTACTTACTTACGGTATACTCGCAGCAACCTTTTTCATAACGGGAACGTACTATGTCTTCCGTGTCACTATAAATACTTTAACAGTTTTTTTAAATGAACCTGACTGTGGCTATAGGCCGGGCCCAATAAAGCAATAGAGTGGGAGAGTGGCCTCGGGAAAATCCAGGGGAAACCTCCGACACGACCACGCGGATGGTTAGGACCACTGGAATAGGTACTCTAACAGTTTGCGCTCCAGTGAGATTAGTTAAGCGGCTTCATCGAGCGGCGAATCGACCTACTGGGAGTTTTGTAGCTGGTTCACTAAAGCTAGCCTAGCTGAGAAGAGTCCAGCAAGAAACTCAGCTAGACCCGACCTGGGTTCGACTGACTCTACCCGGTATGTGAATTAAATAGGTATAATTGTATGTCATTGTATGCTCGCAGGACTGACGGTCGATGGATTTTATACTATGTAGTGATAATGTAAGCATGAAATAACGGTTTTAATACTCGTATTATTTAACGCTTTTACCGCAGAACGTGCCTGATAAAAAACCTCGGAAGTCGTTCTCTGTCATTCTTTCTAATGATAAAAAAGATAAGGTACAGCTGTCAGCACAATCCTCAAGTTATAAAAACTAATATTAGTATGGATTATCCTTACCGAATATTAGTAACCCTAACTTATTAGTATGAATTATCCTTACCTAATATTAGTATACCTTACTTATTAGTATGGATTATCCTTACCTAATATTAGTAACCCTAACTTATTAGTATGAATTATCCTTACCTAATATTAGTATACCTTACTTATTAGTATGGATTATCCTTACCTAATATTAGTAACCCTAACTTATTAGTATGAATTATACTTACCTAATATTAGTATACCTTACTTATTAGTATGGATTATCCTTACCTAATATTAGTAACCCTAACTTATTAGTATGAATTATCCTTACCTAATATTAGTATACCTTACTTGTTAGTATGGATTATCCTTACCTAATATTAGTAACCCTAACTTATTAGTATGAATTATCCTTACCTAATATTAGTAACCCTAACTTATTAGTATCAATTATCCTTACCTAATATTAGTAACCCTAACTTATTATTATGAATTATCCTTACCTAATATTAGTATAACTTACTTATTAGTATGGATTATCCTTACCTAATATTAGTATACCTTACATATTTTGACGACCGGTTTAGCCTAGTGGGTAGTGCACCTGCCTGTGAAGCTGACGGTCCTGGGTTCGAATCCCGGTCAGAGCAAATATTTGTGTGATGAGCATGAATATTTGTTTCTGAGTCTTGGATGTTTTCTATGTATTTAAGTATTTATATCTATTAGATATATCGTCGTCTAGTACCCATAACACAAGCCTTCTTGAGCTTACTGTGGGGCTAGTTCGATTTGTGTAAAATTGTCCTCTAATATTTATTATTTATTATTATTTATTATAAAAAAGATAAGGTACAGCTGTCAGCACAATCCTCAAGTTATGAAAGCTAATATTAGTATGGATTATCTTTACCTAATATTAGTATCGATTAACTTAGTCGTATTTACCCTAATCAAATTACAACTTAAAGACGTCACAGTTAACTAGATCCAGACACACAAAGCCAGCTCGCTATAAAGCGGTGCATAATTTCATTTCTCGCGGGGCGGGACCAATCACTCGCAGGCGAGGCGGGCCTGCTCCCAATTTGCCACAAATTTACCGAACAATGACGTCACCGTTAACAGGTTATTATTCAATTTAGACGATGTCGCTTTAACTGCGCTCGGTAATTGGTTTGTATCGACGCTTTCTACGTAACAATTGGACAAAGACGCGTTTACAATTAGGTGTTAACCGACTAAGGCTCGGTTTTATAAAGATCCGTTAGACCTTATGTCGGGTTGTTATGTCAAAAAATGTACTGAGTTACTGAAATTTGGTCTAACGAATCTTTATAAAACCCGGCCTCAGTATTAAAATACCGTTGTATTCGCCTTATTAATAGACAGGCTAATAATTTCATGCAAGTTGTTGATTTTTTTTAAGTTGCTGCTATTTTATATAATTGAAGGTTTCATTTTGTAAATAAAAACAACCATTGATACTAATTACAACCTATCTATAGGTATAAAGTGCCTATAAATCGATACTAACTCGTTTTATAACAGTCAAGTAGACACATAAGTGTTTTCACACCTGCTAGTCAGAAAAGAGTTATTGTTGCCTTCGAATGCCCTCATTCGATCCGATTCGATTGATCCCTATCAAAGATGTACATTTCTTCCCTCATTTGAGAGCTACAATGACTCTTTTCCTCTTAGAAGGTGTGAAGTGTGTGACACTCTGTAGTAAAATCATTTGTAAGATATTTCATGTTTTTAGCAGCGAGCCTCATAGGCGGTGTGAAGTAGATTGTGTCACACGGTAGCAAAATTATTTCCGTCATAGGCGTGAACACTTGAATCCCTCGCTACGCTCAAGATTTTACAATAAAATCCCTCGGTATGCTCAGGATTCTATTGTAAAATCTTTCGCTTCACTCAGAATCCAATACACCGCCCTCGCCGTAAATATATCATTTTGCTCCTTTGAGACACAATCTACTATTAATGACGACCGGTTTAGCCTAGTGGATAGTGCACCTGCCTGTGAAGCTGACGGTCCTGGGTTCGAATCCCGGTCAGGGCAAATATTTGTGTGATGAGCATGAATATTTGTTTCTGAGTCTTGGATGTTTTCTATGTATTTAAGTATTTATATCTATTAAATATAAATATATCGTCGTCTAGTACCCATAACACAAGCCTTCTTGAGCTTACTGTGGGGCTAGTTTGATTTGTGTAAGATTGTCCTCTAATATTTATTTATTATTATTTAATACACTAATAGTTAGGTACCTATTTTGATTCAGCAAGCATTGTTTTCTTGCCTTACCAGCGCTCCGCTCGTCTGAGTCATAAAATCAATACCTACTCGTACCGCCCGCGTATGCTTCGTAAGCAAATTTATAACGGGTTGAAGACATAACGGGTGTATCGTTTTAAGAATAACCTTATGAATATAAATTCAAAATAAATAACTTTTGGAAATCAGAAGTTAGAAGAGAGAAACATTCATTCTGAAGTGGTCATTCATCCTAATAATATTATAAACGTGAAAGTTTGTGCGAATGGATGTACGTTCCGCTTAATCTCAAAAAGTACTGAACGGATCTCTATGAAACATTCCAGTATTGTAGCTTAGATATCAGAATAGGACATAGGCTACCTTTTATCCGCGGGTAACAGCGCAGGGCGCTGCTAGTAAATCATAAATATCGTACGTGAGCTTTCTTAGTAAGATTTAGCTTCTTCTTATTCTTGTTTCGGTAAAGTTATGTCAAAAAAGGTGTAGAGTTACCAAAAAAATAGGTGTACTGTAGCGTTTTAATAATAAACGCGCTAGGTGACGCTGGCAACACTGGGTTCTGTCTGGTTGACATATCTCGAGCTGGGCTGCTACCGCGAACGGCACTCAAACATTTCTCTCTCTGTCGCACTTGCAAGTTTGTACGTAAGTGCGACAGAGAGAAAAAACTTCGTTTGTGGTCGCGGTAGCGCTCCTGGCTGTAAGCGTGACCAATGCGGATACAAGAATAATGTGTTTTCTATTAATACTGAACATAGAAACCTATTGTTATATTACAAAATAGGTACACTTAGGTATTAACCGATTAAGTATTAATATGACTGAGGCTCGGTTTTATAAAGATCCGTTAGACCTTATGTCAGTTTGTTATGTCACAAAATGTACTAAGTTACTGAAATTTGATCTGACATTTGGTCTAACGGATCTTTATAAAACCCAGCCTACATGTACCAAAGTAAAATAGAAAACAGTCTACTTTAATATTCTATTAAAGTATTGTTAGCTTTGGATTTTTTGATTTTTGACGTAACGGTATATTGGGTAACGCAAATACATTCCTCATTAATCATTAAACTTAAAAAGCTTCCTGAAGTAAAATTTGTTCTGTCTCTTTTTCATGAATGCAATAGTCAACGTGACAGATAAGGATAAGAGCATTATAGCTAAAACAAAGAAAAAAAATTCTAATCGGTTCAGAAACGACGGAGTTCTGAGGTAACACTAATTTAAAAAAAGGAACATACAACCGAATTGATAACCTCCTTTTTTTGAAGTCGGTTAAAAAGGAGTCAACGTTGGGAGCGGCATGGTCGGACTCTGGACTATGCCTCTTGTTTAATATCCTATTTAAACTCGGTATATTAGTCCTTATTTATTTTGCAACAACGTATATTTGTATTTAAAATTATTGATTACGCATATTACGTATTAAAATGGCGGCTATTACATTTAATGATTAACGCAGTGGCACTATCGTTTCTCTTTTCACACTCATATTAATCTCGGAACTACTTAATTGTATCGCTTAGAAATCAATGACATGTTGTAAACAAGCAATTGGCGATTCAATTAGTGAGCAGATAAGCCGAGTCCCCCGGGAGAGGGCCCCAGCGCCGGGGGCCCGGGGCCGCCGGGGCTCACTTAGCACCTGATTGTCACCGTCACGCTACCCGGGATGGTGTCATGCCATATCTATTTTTTCGAAATCAAAATCAATTATTTGTCCAATGCCAAATGTTGCGCTGGTATATAAATATTGTAATAATGTATTGTTATTTTTTATTAAAGGCTTCATCCAATAATAGGCAGTTTTGAATCAAAACAAGTATGTTTTAAACTAAGACAACGCATAGTTTTGAAACAAAACAACGACATACTTGATTTCCCAAGACACAATTTATTCTTCATACAACACAAATGTAGATTCTTGAAACAAAACTACACAATTCTTGATTCAAAACTAATGTCTTACGTGAAGACAATAAAACCAAGACAATATTTTACTTAAGTTAACGCAATAAAGTGTTCCCCATATATAAAACAATATTTGTCTTGACCAATAGAATTAGTCTTAGTCTAAGACATCTTTTTTTCTGTGTAAATAAATAAATTGAGAAATTGTCATGATATTTGGTTTCTACCTGTTATTATTTACATTATGGCGCCTACATATATACCATAAAAAATATAATCAAAATAGTCTACACGTAACATTAAACAATATTAACACTATTGATCATGCAGCTAATTCCTTTGGATGTCACCAAAGTCACGTAAATTAGATACCTGACTTAATCAGACAATATGACCCTCAAAGTTAGCGTACTGACCCTAGCTGATGCTAATAAAATGACCCACAAATCTCACTGACCCCAACTGGCTCTGTCTCGCTGGTGGCCGTCCTAAACAATTGCTTGTGGGGCGGTTAGTGCAGTGTTAATATTAATAGAGCTGTTGTCACTATAATGTAGTGCAAGCGAGGGGCACAGAGCAGCGAGAGGTTACCAGCTAGGAGAGGCGAGATCATGCGAGATTTTTTACACTATCAGCGGTGTAATACTCCTTTGTTGTACAATACAGATATTATTTATTGTTCACAAATAGTAGATTGTTAACCAAGGGTTGAATGTGACCCATTTCACCCGAGATATTTTAAGGGTGAAATTTCATTTCATTTCGACTATGAGGAAAATAAATGAGAAATAAAAGTGGATTCAGTAATAAAAACATGCGCTGCAGCAACCAACAGCTGGCGCCGCCGTGCCCCGCGCCCCGCGCCCCGCGCGTGTGCCGGCGCGCGCCCGCGGCCTAAAGAACTTTAAAAAAAATTACTTTCCGCCGTAAGGTCAGAAAAGCGACTCAACCCGGCTATCTACTTATGAGAGTTAAACACCCTATTTTTCATTTCGACTATGAGGAAAATAAATGAGAAATAAAACTGGATTCAGTAATAAAAACACGCCGTCGTGCGCCCGCGGCCTAAAGAACTTAAAAAAAATTCTTTCCACCCTAGGGTCGGAAAAGCGAATTTTAACCCGGCTATCTACTTATGAAAATTGAACTTTCCGAACAGGAGATGAAACCTAAATTATATCTATATACAATTGTGTACCCAGGCGGTCTTAAATGCGATCTCTTCCAGGCAACATTGTTGTTTTATTTATTTGTTTCATAATTATTGCAAAAAAGTAAAACATATCGTATAGCTACCAACGGTGATCTATGTGGCATTCTCTGGCACTCAATCTTAAAATGAAACCGAAGAGTGGTAGGCGTTGCATCTAATAATATAAAAAAAAAGGAATACAATCTTATTTCGAGGGTTATCTAGATAAATTCTCAAATCGCATCGCCTCTTCTCGCCGTCGTGAGAAGAGGCGTAGGTGAGTTGTTCGCGAGTTACAGAGGTGACGCTTTTATTGTGTTGACAGGTAATTTTGGCTTTTGTATTGGAATAAATATTGAGACAATTATCATCATATTTTACATTTTTACATTCGAAAATTACAATATTATGAAGAATGCTCATGGCGTGTCAATAAACAGAGGTTGCTAAATAACTTATTTTTTACTTAAAGAAAATTGACTAAGGCACTGATCCCACCGCCGGCGAGTAGCGAGTAACATAGTAATTCTACTCGCTTGAGCGAGAAAACGAGTAGAATTACTATGTTACTCGCTACTCGCCGGCGGTGGGACCAGTGACACAATAATCGTTTTTCACACAGGGGTGATTACAGACTTGTTATATTATTGTAATATTTCGGACATCACTTTTATATAGTGAAACCACTAGATTTTAGACACTGTGTTTATAGAGACAGTAAACCGATAGAAATTTATTTATTTATATTAGGAGAACCAACAGCAGTACAAACAATGTAACAACATGCATATTAACAGCAGAGCCAATTACAGGATCTCACAGATAGCGCTAGAGTGTATATTATACAGAACTAAAGTGCGCACTCGTACACAATTACAAACAAACAAAAACAAATACAAATTTAACTCTTATAAGTAACTATAATAAAATAAATAAATATTGGGGGAGAATTTTACACAAATCGACCTAGTAAAAACTAAGCAAAGCTTGTACTGTGGGTACTAGGCGACGATATACATACTTAGATGTATAAATGGATACTTAAATACATAGAAAACATCCAAGACTCAGGAATGAATATTCGTGATCATCACAAATAAATGCCCTGACCGGGATTCGAACCCGAGACCTCCAGCTTCGTAGGCAGGGTAGGCTACCAACTAGGCTAAGTCGGTCGTCAAATATAACATAATTAGAGAGTAGCACATTATACACCCTCCTCTCACACTCTTGCAAATTAGGCACTTGTCCCACCGCCGGCGAGTAGCGAGTAATCTCATAGTAATTCCACTCGCTTGAGCGAGAAAACGAGTAGAATTACTATGAAAGTACTCGCTGCTCGCCGGCGGTGGGACAAGTGCCTTAGACTGCAACACTGACAGAACAGAGCAAAATATACTTACCTACATATATGGCACGCGTGGATTTTCAGGGGGATGTTAATTTTCACACATCATCTAATTTATCTGTTTGTCTAAAGAAAATCATCGTGCCGTTCGAAATTACAGCCATTGGAGGGTTAATTACCGAATACCAGCATTACTGCGCATACCTCGACATACCAGCCTACCTAGACCCGCGTACAAGTCCAACCTTTCACACCAAGCGGGTCAGATTACGTTGGACCACATATGTGCCGAGTAACTTCAAGAAGGACTTAACTGCGGTGTGTTTGGTATTGACATACGTTGTTTTGTGAAAGCGAGCGGGCGTGCTAATAAATTGCTGCCGTCATGTAGGTATGTGTTTAATTAACTGGTTATAGCGGAGCATGTGTTGGGCAGGGATGGATTTTTGGAGCTTTAAGATGAGTTTAGTTTGTTTACGTATCTACATTTAAACTCTAGATTTAAGGCAAGGCCTATTCAGAAATCAGACGAAAATACTGAATTTTGATCTTCCAGTGTGAAGAAGTAATGTAGAATAACACACACAAAAAATACTGTGGACTAAAAAAGAAATAAAATAACGGAAAAAATATTTAATAAAATCCTTGGTCACTCATTTAAAAGATCATAAATATCATTGTAAAAATAAACTTTAATGCTGTAGATTACGTTATTATCAACGACAGTGATGTTTTTTTACAAAAAGGATAGCTTTTTTCATTTTATGACAAAATAACCGGACAGTTTTTAATAAGTGATCCAAAAATAAATAAAAATGTACAAAATATTTACGAAATTACGCACAAGAGGTTCCGTAGAAAGCGGGATGGTTAATTGCAAACGCACGCGTGTTAGATGGAGTCATTTGCAATGAAATGGCCTTGTCTTAAAATGTATCTTCGAGATTTGACGTATCTAATGTAATATCTTTCACATAAAGAGAGCAAACCGTCTGTAGTAAGCTGTGCTCGATCAAATCTGATGTATGAAAATTTAGGCAAGTTTATTGCGAGTACATTTATACCAGTTGCCGGCGCCATATTTAAAATATATCGGTCTGTAATCGTAAATGGGCGCAATCCACCCCATATACTTTAGACTGACGCTCAGAGACCTTATACATCTCTGAGGATATTTATTTAAGTATTAGATTTTATTATTTTCATGTTGACGCTTAGAGATATATCTCACAATATTTGATTATGTTTAGTGTACCTACCTTATTACTTTTTATTTTGACGCTTAGAGACCTTATACTATACATCTAGATATTAGTTTCTTAGTCTTATTTTTGACATGTAACACTACATTTAATGAATGATACTTTAATTATTGTATTATTTTTATTGATATAGATAGATTTTGACTTGTAAAAGTGTCCTTGAGGCTTATTTGCTGCAGAATAAGTGTTTTTTTTATATTTAAAACTTTTTAATGGCAACATTTTTTAGTGTATACATAATGTTTCACCTTTCCCAGCTGTTATTAACAGCATGCAAAAAATATGAGTGTTTCGATTTTTGTTTTTTTTTTATTTTTCATAGCTGCAAATATAATGTCAAATTTTTATACGTTTTAATAAAAAAAATATCATTAAATTGATCCTCTCAAGTATTCCAATCAAAGTAATATCGTTCGCGTCCCACAATCCGGAAGGATCCTGATTGTCCCAGTTAATTGATGCCGAGCCCCGGCACGGCACGGCGCGGCTTACCGGCTTACATCCACTTACAGGAGGTAATAGGTTTAAGGGGGAAAATAGAAACATTGTGGCCTAATCGTTGGACGATTATAGCATTTTCGGCGGCGCTTGGAGTGGGTGACAGCTGTCATACGTTTTAAGCTATAATTTGTTCCGAGATTACAGGCCAGATTTCGTACAATACCTAAACTATTTGTTTGTTACGGTTTTATTGATTTTTTTATACTCTTAAAACATGTCGATTACGAATATTGTAACCAAAACACAATGTTGACGACATTCGAACATTCCTCTATGTCCCGAAAACTCGCAACAATAAACACACAAATACACATGAACACACGCGGGTTCGCGTGCGAAACAACCCTTCAAGTGCCGTCCTAATTACAGCCAGTAATTGTTAATTTGGCAACGCGTTGGCGGCGCAGGATTTATTGACCGAGGGAACAAAGGAATGTTGCCACCTAGGTAGCTATGTCCTCTACGGAAGCGGAATATATGGTGAAAATTCGTTCCAATACGATATTTTAACCTCTCGTACAGTAAACGGTAATTTTTGCGTGTTTTTGCTTTTAGCATATGACCTGTAAAACATATTCTGTATTGACGCTTGCTTGCGCATTATCGACCCTTTATTGTTTTTAGGATTCGCTCTTTCTGATAATCACAGCAAAGTTTTTTAAATGTTGTGTCCGAGTCACTGCTTTCCGGATCTGTCCAGAATGATTTGAAGTCTCCATTTGAGTTTGGTCACGATTTAAGTACCGAATTACTACGTCTAAAGTAATAAGCATATTTTTGCAGAAAATCGATTTTCTTTCGGGGTTTTTTCTCGGCAGTGGTCTCATGAGAAACGCTAGTTTTTGACTTGTAAAAGTACCTTTGCGGCCTACTTTATTTCATTTAAGGCACCTATCTACCGGCCGGTAGGAAAACAATGCACAACTAGCAATCATACAAACCTAATAAACCATGTAAGCCCCTTGTTGTGATTAAGTCCGCGCGGCGATTACTGACCGACCCGACGTAATGCCCTAATCTGATCATCCAGGAAAGGTAATTGTTTCCCGGTCCGTTTGCTTTTACGTATTCTGGCTGCGGAATAAAACCTACTTTCCTTAAACTGCTATGCCATTCACTAAACACCATTCTCACCGTCACCTCACAGTTCCCCTGTTTTATATGGAAACTGACAAATGGGTCATAGTCAGATTTAGGTTCGCGTCTTTTCGGTGGACATATCAAAAGTTAAGGGCCACAAAGCTTAATTTTGGATTAGTCTAGTAACCTGCATAAACGATGTTTCCATAACTATAAATCCATGTAATAAAAACATAACTTATATGTACAGAAGCCGTTAACTATTGACCATCGGGTGGATAACTTTTCTTTTTACCCAAATGACATTTGTCACTTTTTGACAGTTTCAATATATAAACGGGTGAGGGGTGAGGTGAAAGGTGAGGACGAATCGGTTTGTGAGTAAACTAATAAATATCCCCTGGATACCTATATTATTTTTTATTGAGCTGTGAAGTGGGTGCGGGCTGAAAACAGTGCTGTACAGCCGACCAGGCTCGCACAGGCTGAGCCCGAGCCTATTGTCACACCATTGTCGATACCATTGTTACTTTACATTTTATAACTAGAATTTCAAATTTAACCTTGTTCTTTTTATGTATTGCTCTTTTTGTTGCTTTTTTTATAAAATTTATTATTATTATTATTAAATAGATTTATGCATTTCATAGACCACGGCAAAATAATAATTTAACCATGAGTTTCGCAAGACCTCAATAAATGGAACTATCCAACAGAAGATTATAAATTTTTGCTAACCTGTGGAGTGTGGAATCGACGTTATATTTTTCATCATCAAATCATTTTTTTTTCCGTTTCATTTCATTTTAATTTACTGCATCATGTTGTTACATAAAATCTCAGCAACATTACAGTCCAAAACATAACCATGCCAGGGCACAGCAATTGTTATCTACTTATCTTACACAGCTAACATGCATCTCCAAAGTCCTCAAAGTCATCCTTTTCCACAAATTAAGTAATCAAAATGAATTGTTCAATACTCGTACAAAACTGGCTCATCAACATATTAATTTCGTGTAGGTATTAACTAACCCGACATTAAGTTTTAGGCATGGTACGGAAACACAATATTATGCCGCCCACATTAGAACAGGGGTTGATTTGAAACATACGTTACACAATCTATTTTGATTTCAATTTTGTTCACTCGCTTCCTGGAGCTCTGGAGGAATGTTATTTTTATACAACGCCGGTGGCAAACAAGCTTACGGTCCACCTGATGGTAAGCGGCCACCGCAGCCTATAGACGCCGACTACTCCAAAGGAGTCACGTACGCGTTGCCGACTCTTTATAAAATTTGAGGATGCACTGTGATGACAGCAGAAGGGACAAATTTAGGTCCCTCGCTCTCAACACGTGCATCCTCGGGAGCTCTGGCAACCTTGCTCACCTCCAGGAACACAACACTACATACTTGTAGGTATAGTAGTAGTTGTGTGTTGTGATCATACATTTAATACTTCAAAATTGACAGTAAAATCTATCTACCGTTAGTACATAAAGTTACGTAATTCGCCTGCGATCATAATAAATCTGTAATCATACTGAAATGCATATCGTATGCCTTGAATCGGCCTTCAGTTGACTAGCAATAGTAGTAGTAGATTCAATAAAAAGCACAGGGCATAAATAGGAGTAATGTTCCATAACATGGCTCGCCATATCAAATAATATTCAAGAGTAGTGCTCGATGGGTAGAGCCGCAGTGCCTTTACCATGAGTTTGCATGACCGTACTCGCTAGCGACTGCGTAAACGATTTAGTATGCCGATTCTTAGTTCTATTGCGTAACAGCCAGAGGCGCTCTACTTTTCCCCATACACATTTTTACGCAGTCGCTAGCGAGTACGGTCATGTAAACTCATGGTAAAGGCACACTGGCACAGTTCTAAGCTAGCTCGAGCGCGCTAGTGTACAGCCGGTGGTATTCATTTGCAGAGGATCGCGTAATTAACGGATTTAATTAGAAATTAACTGTTTGGAGCGCAGGGCTGTCACGCTTACGTACCGCTGCGGGATTTTATTGTTCCATACAGTATACATGTTTTTACGCTTATACGATTTTTTATTCAATTCAATTATTTATTTCAGACATAGGTCCATACATTTTGTTAGTAAATACAATAATAATAATCTTATAACCTAAAGGTGTTAGTAAATACCTAAACTAGGCAAGGCGTGCTACAAACTATTAACTATTACATTTTTTTTTTAAACATGCATGGACGTCCAGCGGGCATACATAGGACTGTGCCAGCCTGTTGCCTATTGTTTTATGAGCTGTTTTATTATAGTAGACAGCAAGCATTATATTCTGTCTATTATTGTAAAAGTGTACATAATTGTCAATGATGATACTAATTTAACCCCTGATATACGGATGTGAAAATTATCTATCTGACCAAATTAAGACTTTAAGATGTGAAACAATATCTTCAAATATTTGGCGCGGATCTGCGTTTAGGCATACGAGGGGTTAATTCTGAAAATGGCTTTGAGAATTTGAATTGCCTATATAAATTACATTAACAACACAGTTGTATCAAAAGGGCATGTATCATATTGAACAAAGCTAAAATTGCTTTCTTGTTTTTATATGAAGAACTCCATATTTTTTATTGATTTAAAAATTATAATAACTAAGACAATAAAGTTACTTTTTACTGAGGAAATATTGTGCCTGATTAATTTGAATATAATATAAGTTATTTGCTTATCCGGTCCTCAGGTGACCGTAGGGCTGGCTCGTTCCTCGCGCAGCGAATTGGCATTGCCATTCAGCGAGGCAACGCGGCCAGCCTTATGGGAACTCTGCCCAGTGGCAGCGACTTGGGCGACCCATGCCCATACAGTTTAGGCCTTTAGTTTAGGTTAGGTTTAGGTAGTTAGTAAGATCTTGTTTTGTTTTTATTCTATATTTTAATTATTTATATTCTGAATAAAAATACAGGCTCTGTAATTATATAATATGCTTTTTGATATATATTATTTATTATTATATTTAGACATTAGAAACGAAGCTTATACCTTAAGAAAGAAAACTTAATTTCACCATAAAAAGTAACCGATTTACAAACAACTAACACAAATGTTAACCCTCTTCAAAACCGACTTAGCAACTTGCATTATGAGTAAGCTTACAAAACCGTAACAATAATCTGGCGACAACCACCCCCTCGATTCGACACAACCCTAGCGCGCTCACCGAATTTGAAAATTTAATTTAGTTGCGTTTTGTCCCGGTAATTGGTTTGTTTCCTATGCGCGCCGCGGCCGCGGCAAGAACTAACCGAGTGTTCAAATTGTTACAAGTTTTTGCTCGTTCAGTTGTAGTTTGAAAACACATTTTGTGATTATGAAAAATGTAAATAAAAATGCTCATCTTCGTGTTTTTAGGGTTACTAACCTTGAAAGGAAAAAAACGCAACCTTTATAGGATCACTTTGTTGTCCGTGTGTCTGTCTTCCCAAGAAACCAAAAAAAAAACAAATATTTATTCTGCAATTAGGCCAAGGGCACTTTTACATGTCAAAATATTAATTTACAATTTAAGAAAGTCTGACTATAAGTATACATTTTTCATGTCAGAATATTAATTTACAGTTCAAGAAAGAATAATAACTTCGAGATTACAAATATAACAAAACTAATGTCATAATGACAGTGAAAATAAACTTGAAAAGTTATCTATTACGAATATTACAACATCAGTAAAGTTAGGGATGTATAAGATCTGATTAAACAAAGAGTATAATGAATTCATATAATATCCCAGAGATGTACATGGTTCATTTGTAGTTCTATGATATGAATATCGAAATATTAAAAAATATTGATATCAAATCATTGATTTGAGTTTCTACAAAGTTAGTTTTCGGTGTAATGATTATTCTGTGAAATGATAATATGAGAAACATTTTCTGCGAAATGAAATTCTTTAAAAATTTTATCTATAAAACAATGTACAAGTGTCATTGTCAGATTTAGGTTCGCGTCTTTTCGGTGGACATATCAAAAGTTAAGGGCCACCAAGCTTAATTTTGGATTGGTCTAGTAAGTCGGATAAACTGTGTTTCTATAACTGTAAATCCATATAATAAAAATATTACTTATAGGTACTTAAGCCGTTAACTATTGACCACCGGGTTGACAACTTTTGTTTTAACAACTGACAATGACCCACAACCGGTTTCTGAGCGTCCTTTTTTTTTTTTGGAACCTGACTGTGGCTTTATAGGCCGGGCCCAATAAAGCGATAGGAGTGCGCGGTTGGAGAGTAGCCTGGGGAAAATCCAGGGGAAAACCTCCGGCACGACCACGCGTGTGGTTTGGAACACTGGAATACTCTAAGAGTTTGCGCTCCAGTGAGATTGGTTGAGCGGTTTCAACCGAATCTGAGGTGTGAGTGGAATCGAGCTACTGGGAGTTTTGTCGCTGGTTCACTAAACCTAGCCTAGCTGAGAAGAGTCCAGCAAGAAACTCAGCTAGGCCCGACCTGGGTCGGACTGACTCTACCCGGTGTGCGGCGGTACCGGGACGAATAGGGACTATATGTGTCACTGTTGTCGTCTGAGCGTCCACTCTCCTTCATTCTGTGTAATGCTAAAGAACCGGCCAGTAACGCACCCCTCCCCCCACAGGTGTGGTTCCAGAATCGTCGCGCGAAATGGCGCAAGACGGAGAAGTGCTGGGGCCGCTCCACCATCATGGCCGAGTACGGCCTGTACGGGGCCATGGTGCGGCACTCGCTGCCGCTGCCCGAGACCATCCTCAAGTCCGCCAAGGAGAACGACGCGGTGGCGCCATGGCTACTCGGTGAGTTCGGTGAGGCCATTTTGTTTTTTAGCGGGGAGTGGCGACCGCGCATTCCTGGTATCTTAGTCAAGTAGTATGACTTGTTATATCTAATATGGCTTGTTATCGCAGTTATGTAGGACGAGTTGTCGCAAAGACGTATGTCTCTGTCACTCATATGAAGTTAGATCCATTTAGCATACCATGTAGGTTGAGTGGTGCCCGCCGCGCGGCGCCCGCGCCGCCCGAGTCGCCTGACGCCACGCCATTGTTATTACATGCAGAGAATGCAGCTGTCTATCGCGCGATAAACTTAAATAAAAAATATAAATAAATATTTGGGGACAATTTTACACAAATCAACCTAGTCCCAAACTAAGCAAAGCTTGTACTATGGGTACTAAGTAGGCGACGATATACATACTTATGTAGATAAATAGATACTTAAATACATAGAAGACGTCCATGACTCAGGAACAAATATTTGTGTTCATCACACAAATAAATGCCCTGACCGGGATTCGAACCCGGGACCTCCAGCTTCGAAGGCAGCCTCACTACCAACTAGGCTAAAGCGGTCGTCATAAGAGGTGAAAAGCGTACAAAATGCGATTCGTGTACAAAATCATTTGATTTCTAAGCATATTAAGAGCTCTCTTATTCCTGTAAAAAATAGATCATTTTTAGGTATACTTTAAGTAGGCCTCAAGGTCTCTTCAAGTCATACATGCTTGGTAGTTCTACTTCTGATGTTGAGTCGTATTATTTGAAACTGAGAATATTTACGTGGTTGATAGAGATAGAGTACGCAAAAATCCCGGAAAAACCTCACCTTCATCCAGGAATTCGCTTTCTGGGGTTGCCATCTCGTCTCACGGATTCGATCTTGTTGTGCTGTGTTGTTAAACACCATAGTCACCTCGAATCCAAGAAATAGAGTGAGAAATCCTGAGATCCTTGCAGCTCGAAGATTAGCCGTCTTATTCTATAAGCTGTTCTTATAAAAGAATGCCGCAAATTGCTCCTCTTTTTAAAAGAAACTGTACATTAAATAAATAAATAAATATGTGTGCACAATCTTACACAAATCGACCTAGTCCCAAACTAAGCAAAGCTTGTACTATAGATACTGGGCGACGATATATACACTTATATGGATAAATATATACTTAACTACATAGAAAACATCCAAGACTCAGAAACAAATATTCGAAATATTCGTGTTCATCACACAAATAAATGCCCTGATCGGGATTTGAACCCGGGACCTCCAGCTTCGTAGGCAGGGTTACTACTAACTAGGCTAAAGCGGTCGTCGGTAGCAAGATAAACTGGTTTTTCCCATAATGGTTGCCACAGTCTGCCACTCTCCGCTTTCCGATTATTATGAAGTATATTTATGAAATTCCACTGCATACTCTTGGTAGACCAAAGCAAAGAAACCGCAACGGAACCGCATGCCTTAAGTTAAGAGGTTTATTTGTGTTCGTTGCTTCTCATAACCTATCCGATTCTCATGTATTTTCCCGGCTAACGGGTCAATAACAAGCGCGTAAAACAAATTGAAAAGCGAATGGGATGTTAACGAGCTGAACCGTAACGATACTGAATGCTACGGATGTAATATTCCGTTCTACTGAATACAGGTAAGTTATATGTTGTGTTTAGATGTTTATATACAGTAGCTACCAGTGGCGGCGCGACAAAAATATTCCTAGGGAAGCCGGCAATAATTTGCCTTTCTTATTCACCATGAGTCGTAAATGAAATAAATGAAATAAATGAACTTTATTCTGCAAGTAGGCCGCAAAGGCACTTTTACAAGTCAAAAACTACTAGCGTTTCTCAAGAGACCACTGCCGAGAAGAAACGCCGAAAGAAACTCGACAGTCAGTCATTTTCTCCAAAATATGCTTATTACAATGATACTACTTAACCTACTTAAGTAAATGTAAATGGTACACAACAAAAGAGAATTGAAAGAAAAACGAGGAAAAAATAACAATAGGTATTTACAAAAAAAAACATGTCGAATCGTTTGATATGCTTTCCTGCAAGAAATGAGATACAATGAAAATATTAGACTCTACGCTATTTAGGTATTTGGTTTGGGCCATGCATTTCTGTCTGTTAGATAGTCCTCAACCCTATAATAAGCCTTTGACATCAAAGTTTTTTTTAGGTAATTTTTAAGAGCTGGAAAGGGTAAATTCAAAATTTCATCGGGTAACTTATTATAAAAACGAACACATTGACCTACAAAAGACTTGTAAACTTTACGGACACGAAACTTGTGAGTGGCAATTTTATTTTTATTCCGGGTATTAAAATTATGGATATCAGAATTTTTACAGAATGATTCTCGATTCTTTATGACATAAATAATATTCTCATAGATGTATTGGGATGCTACCGTTAAAATGTTAATTTCTTTAAAGAGATCTCTTAGAGTTTCACGTGAGCCCAGGTTATATATGGAGCGAATGGCTCTTTTTTGTAACACAAAAATTGTCTGTATGTCAGCTGCTTTACCCCAAACCAGAATACCATACGACATAACATTATGAAAATAGCTGTGATAAACTAAGCGAGCTGTTTCTACATTGGTCAGTTGTCTGATTTTTCTAATAGCATAAGCGGCTGAACTTAATTTACGTGCCATAATGGCTATATGGGGACTCCATTGTAGATTTTTGTCTAATGTTATACCTAAGAATATTGCTTTATCTACAATTTCTAAACACTCGTTATTTAAAAGAATATTAGTTTCAACCGGTCTAACATTAGGCAAAGAAAATCTGACACATTTAGTTTTCTTAGCATTAAGTAGGAGGTTGTTAACGGTAAACCAATCAAGTACTTTGACCAGTGTGCCATTAACGTTAGAACATTCTATTGTTTTTCGGTCAACCTTAAAGATTAATGATGTATCATCCGCGAATAATACTATGTCACAAAGATCACTTACTATAGACGGCAAATCATTTATATAAACCAAAAATAAAAATGGACCTAGGATAGAGCCCTGAGGTACTCCTAACGTTACTACAGCTCCACTAGACTGGGTTCCATTTACAACAACTGTTTGAGTTCTATTGCTAAGATATGAGGACATAAGGCTTAACGCATTATCAGACAGACCATAATGTTTAAGTTTCAAAATGAGCGTTCCATGATCCACGCAATCGAATGCTTTAGAAAGGTCACAAAAAATACCAATCGCATCACAAGAATTCTCCCAAATATTGTAAATATACTTAATAAGCACAGATGCAGCGTCAGTCGTGGAGCGCCCTTTTGTGAAACCGAACTGATTACTTGTAAAAAGTTTATTTCTATTGAAGTGCATTAGCATATCGTTTAACATTAATTTCTCAAAAACCTTACTTAACACAGGTAGTATAGATATAGGACGAAAGTTGGTTAGGTCGTTCAAATCACCCGATTTAAATAAAGGTACGACTTTACTAAATTTCATAAGATCCGGAAAAATACCCTCTGATATGCAGTTATTGTAAACCCAAGCTAAGTGGGGCGCAATGACATCTATGATATGATTAATAACTTTTACTGATGTTCCCCATAAATCCTCCGTTTTCTTTAAATTGAGCGATTTAAAAGTTTTAATAACTTTGATTGAATCTACTTGACTAAAATTAAACGTTACATTACATTTACTAATGTTAGCACAAAGTAAAGCGTTAGCTTGGGTTTCAGATGACGGAAGACATTTCGTAGTACTACTTGCTATATTCGAAAAATAATTCTCGAATGCCAAGGCAACATCATTATTTGACATGACCTGTTGGTCTTCTTTGAGGATGTTGACTTGACAACTGCGGGTTTTAAGTTTACCAGATTCTCTATTTATAATATTCCAAACAGTTTTCACTTTATTGTCAGATATTTTAAGTTTCGAACTAATATAGTTTGCTTTAGCAGTAAAACACACTCTCTTGAAGATTCTTGAGTAAGTCTTGACAAAGTCCAGGAAATGACTGTTCTTGTTCACCTCCCTTTCACCATAAAGTTCATAAAGCCTATTTCTACTTTTATGTATGCCTACAGTAGCCCAATCACTAAACTTTATCTTATTATTATTATTTTTTGACCCGGAAATAGTTTTCAATGCAAAATTTTTGTTGAAGCGATCAATAATTAAGCCGAATAAATCTTTATACATGCTATTCGAATTACTTTGTGAAAAAGGTAACATACAAATATTATAGTTAATTTCATTTTTAAATAACTCCAAACGAGAACTAGTTATGGGTCGGTATGTTATAGTTTGGGGTTGTTCTTCAATTATCTTTGAGAAAGATGCCTTTTGACCACTGTGGTCGGAATTAAAACAATTTATAATTTTCTTATCCAAACATTCACAGTTACAAAAAATATTATCTAAGCAGGTTGCACTGGTAACACCTACCCGGGTAGGCTCAAAAAACAAATTTACCAAATTAAAAGATTTAAACAAACTTAACAACTTGACGGTATTGTTAGATGGTTGAAGTAAGTCGACATTGAAATCACCACAAACTATAACATTTTTTTGGCTTTTAGTTACTAACCTCAACACATTTTCCATAGTGGATTCGAATGTGCAGAAGTCAGATGCTGGCGGCCTGTATACACATAGAATTATATAGCTATCTAGTTCTGTACAAGCAATTTCTACAATCCTCTCAATTGATAACTTTACTATGTCCTTCCGTTCTTTGCATTTAAAAGAGCTTTTAACAATTATGAGAGAGCCACCATGAATGGCAGATTTTCTAGCAAAGAAACTCACTAATTTAAAATTCACAAAGTCAAATATCATCTGTTCTTGTTTGAGCCAATGTTCAGTAATACACAAAACTTGAATATCATCATTATCTAAAAATAAGCCTACTTCTAGTTCCTTGCTGGAAAAACCCTGAATATTTTGATGAAAAATATTAACACTCAATGGTTTTTCCGCTGTCTTACAATTTAGTTTAAAGGAATGGTATTGATGACACTATCGACTTGGTGGAGTCTGCTAGGTGAACTATTAAATCGGTGTGGTTCTATATTAAAAGCTAACAGATCCACCAAAGTCATGAAATATTTTTTTGGCAAAAATATTTTTTCTAGTGTTAGCGTGAAGCGCTTTATAAATTTATTTGTGTCAAAGAAATGATATTTGTTATTGAAACAAGTGGCTTGGTACATCAAGGAATTCAAATGAGCTACTTTATTGTTATAAGTAAAAGAACTAGAATGGCTGAAAATTAGGCAAGCCGGTGGGAATCGAGTTGTATGGACGCTACACCACTAGTAGCTACACTACAACGTAAGCCGATTTATGTGTTAAATTACACACATACATATACAAACACATATACATGTATTACTACATAGTATAAAACAAAGCCGCTTTCTCTGTCCCTATGTCCCTATATCCCTATGTATGCCTAAATTTTAAAACTACGCAACGGATTTTGATGCGGTTTATTTAATAGATAGAGTGACTCAAGGGGAAGGTTTATATGTATTATACATGCATCAGCATTGCACCCGTGCGGAGCCGCGGCGGGTCGCTAGTATGCTATATATTGGACCATTTCGTATAAAGTTCTGATGCTTAGTTTAGGATAGGCTTGGTGTGATCTTGAAATAGGTAGGTCTTTTACGAACAGACTCGAATCCTTCTCACCTGACCACTAAATAGATTGATCGAAATGAATCCTTCCAAATTGTAACCCTTTCGACGCTCTGACCGTGATATTTTGTTCAAGAGTCGAGCGCAGTGTCAGGTGGGGGGCGCCCGTAGCCGAGCCCTCCCCCCTCCAGACCCATCGGTGAGTCTAACTTACTAACTAACTAGCTGACTGGCTTGTGCGGTTAGAAAAATTCTCAAAAAGGTTAAAAATGTAATGCAGTCACGACGTAATGCACAATTATTTGTCTTTGCATAATTCAGAAAAATGCCAATGAAAAGAGTCCCTAACGTCACATTAACTAACAGTTAATCTTAAATGTTCAGTGGTTAACACAGTCTGTATTGCACAAAGGCGCGTCGCACAAGTCAGTCAAGATGGCTAACATTTCGAACAGTCCTCCCTTGACACTGCTCTTGGACTGTAATTAGCCGACAATATACAAATTAGTTAGCACACGTTAAAATGAATTTGTCACTCGTTTAATTATCTTAGGCTCATCCCACTCGTTTTTTTTTTAAATAACTTATTTAAAGAGCTCCACTCGCTATTCATCAATTTATGACAAGTTTTGAGTTGATACAGCTCCGTTAAAACTATAGATATTCTAGCAGCGCCCTGCGGTATTACCCGCGGATAAAAGGTAGCCTATGTCCTATTCTGATGTCTAAGCTACAATACTGGAAAGTTTCATAGAGATCCGTTCAGTAGTTTTTGATATTAAGCGGAACGTACATCCATCCGCACAAACTTTAACGTTTATAATATTATTAGGATTTATGTCACAAACGGTTATCGGTTCTTCAATCCTTTATCTACATATGCAAAGATTGAAAAATCTGACTACTTATTTTTTTTAGATTTCTTCACACATCCAAAAAAAATGATATAGATAGATATTCGATATTTGTATGTTGGTTATGAACTTACGATTCTTCAATCCTTTATCTACATTTTCAAGAGCCAATTTTGAAATAAACTTATTGCTTGTTTATTTATGATTTTTTAAACATGGTCTATAAAAACTATTTTCGATATTAGTATGTTGTGTATGCTTTTATATATACTACATAGTATAAAACAAAGTCGCTTTCTCTGTCCCTATGTCCCTATATCCCTATATCCCTATGTATGCTTAAATCTTTAAAACTACGCAACGGATTTTGATGCGTTTTTTTAATAGATAGAGTGACTCAAGGGGAAGGTTTATATGTATAGTACATGCATCAGCATTGCACCCGTGCGAAGCCGGGGCGGGTCGCTAGTTTATTATATTTTAATGGATTTCTGGTTTAAATACCTATCCGAATCGTCCAGCTCCAGTTGCTTTATCAGAATAGTAATCAAAAACAGCAACAGATCAGTTACGTAGCATATCAATAATAAAATAATAAAAAAATAAATAAGCCTTGTATTTCTTGCAGTTGTTTTACATTGTCTGGTTAGTACGAATATTATAAAAAGTTATCCTAGTGTTAGTAGCTATTGAACGTAGTTTATTATTACTTACTTTATCGCCTATTGGCTGTCCCACTGCTGGGCAAAGGCCTCTCCCCATGTTTTCCAGGTCTCCCTATTGAGCGCTTCTTCCTCCCAATTCTTGGCAAATGCATCCAGATCATCCCGCCATCTCCGTCTGGGCCTGCCCCGTCTGCGTCCTCCATCATGTGGCAACCACTTGGTGGCTACATTAGCCCACCTATCTGGATGCATGCGACAGACGTGGCCGGCCCAGTCCCACTTGAGCCTGGCAGTTTTTTTACCTACGTCGGCAATGCGTGTTTTAGAGCGCAGTGTAGTGTGTGTTTAGCTTATTATTAATTATTATTATTTATGCAAGAACCCCATCTTCACAGGTGAAGGCCTCCAAGGATTTCCACTTATCTCTCTCCTGAGCCACTTGTATCCAGTTCGGACCGGCGATATTTTTAATTTCGTCCTCCCATCTTGTCACGGGTCTACCTTTGCCTCTTTTCCCTAATGGGCCCGTCCATGACGTCACTCGTGTCGTCCAACGCTGATCTAGAAGACGTGCTACATACCCCGCCCACTTCCATTTTAATTGTTTGGCGTAGCGGAAGGCATCAAAATCAAAATCAAAACATTTATTCTGCAAATAGGCCTCAAGGGCACTTTTACAAGTCAAAATCTACCTAGGTACATCAAATAAAAATAATACAATAATCAAAGTATCATTAATTAAATGTAGTGTTACATGTCAAAAATAAGACTAAGAAACTAATAACAATCGAGATTTGTTAGAGATGTATAAGGTCTCTAAGCGTCAAGATAAAAGGTAATAAAGTAGGTACACTAATTATAATAAAATATTTTGAGCTATATCTATAACACGTCAACATGAAAATAATAAAATCTAATAAATAAATATCCTCAGAGATGTATAAGGTCTCTGAGCGTCAGTCTAAAAAATAAAATCAAATGAGAACAGTGAAGTCTCTCATCATGTCAATTCCACTGAACACTAGTACGAAGTTACTAGTCCTTGCAAACATGAACAGACCGGACCCCACAAACAGCACCCGTTCACGAGTATGACGCGCATCTATAGACTTAGTTAGATTTCTTATCAATAGTAGTTTTAATCTTCGCAGAACAACAGTCGCACTGAACGTAAAGGTCGGCTACTCTCCTCCAAGTCTATTTGTATACGTTGTAAAACATAAGTCTAAGGAATAAGACTCAAAATCGTCAATCTCCGGAGCTGACCCTACCTAAACCCAACTACATCTCCAAAACAATAACACCCGTAAATCACAACACAAAGGAAGTAACTTTTAATCCCAACAAGTCTTGCTCATTTTTCATCCGACAGCAGACGATGAAAAACACACCCTGACACCTGCGGCTTAAGTTTATTTTTGATCACCACCTTTACGTTTTCCTTTGTTGAAGTGAAGTGGGCTCTATTTTGTGCCTGTTAAGGTGTATAATGGGATGGGATTGTGAGGCGGTATATTCAGGGAGGCTATGGCTTAGAACAATTACGGCGTAATCACGTTGTGTCACAATTAGGAATTATGTGACGGAGTTACTTTTGTGTTACGTTTCAGGCGTTTTTTTAGTTTAAACCAATTTTTATATATTTTTTATACAACGCCAGTGGCAAACAATCGTACGGTCCACCTGATGGTAAGCGGCCAGCGCAGCCTATAGACGCCCGCCACTCCAAAGGAGTCACGTGCGCATTGCCGACCCTTTATAATATTTGAGGATGTACTGTGTTTGTGTGTGTGTGAGTGTGTGTGTTTGGCCATAACCAATTTTTATTTAGATTGTATGTTATAATTTTTAAAGAATATAATTGAATGATACATTTCTAATTGATAGCTATTCACACATAGATAATGTTGGTACTTCTAGTGGCACCCACCAGTAGTCGAAGATGTATGAAAAAATTAATGATAAGTTACGTACATTCCATAAATATTGTACAAGTGTGTTGTAGGTTTCATTGTACTATTATAAAACCGGCCATGTGCGTGTCGGAGTCTGCACATTTATGATTCCGATCAAATGAAAAATTAAGTTGGTTTTAATAGGAAAAATAACGAAATTTTAATGAAAAAGTCTTCTTTATTAATATATTAGTATTTGCTGGTAAAATATAAGGAAAAATTTCAAGTTTATACAGTAATATGTACTTAGTTAAGAAATTATTCGCTGTTGCAAACTTTTGAAAAAAAGCTGGCTTATATAGGTGGCGTCTCATTCCTTTGTTTTTCAATATTTTTGAATATAAAAAAATATCTTATTTCTCTACTCAATGAGCTCTATATAAACAGCGATACGCTACCCCACTCGATGGAATAAGTCAAAAAAATTTTTTCGAGTTCCCCTTTAGCTTAATGGGAGCCCCCCTTAAAACATAAAAAAGTTTTGATTATTTGTACGGCTTTGGATCAACAAGTTGCTTATACTGTGAAAATTTGAAGACTGTAGCTCCAATCGTTTGGCTGTAAAACCTGAGTGACAGACAACGGATAGACGGACGGAAGTGTGACAACAATAGGATTCCGTTTGGACCATTCGGGTGCGGAACCCTAAAAAGTAATATATGATGTGACGCCGTATTTATTTTAAAAAAATATGCTTCTTTTATTTAAAAATCCGTTCTAGACCCTTATGTTACTAAAATTTGTGTCAAAAATATAGGCTGTGAGTTACCAAACTTTCTCCTGAAATGTAGTGAGTTACCAATCCTTCACGGATCTTTATAAAATTATTCAGCATATTTTTTTCATGTTCTAATGATACAGTACCTACCATTCCTCATCACATAGTACAAAACAGGAATTACCAAATTTAAAGCGTGCTGTCCTCATGTTTTTGACTTAGGTATTCATGCACACACATAGGTACACACGGAAACATACCATTACCACCCCTTTCCCCCCAAAACTAGAAACTACACCAATGCCATAAACAAAAAATGGCCTCACAGACTAATCAAATCAGAGCGTCAAAACCGCCTTTCCATCAGCGCGAGTGCCCCCCGCGGGGCGGGGCGAGCGGCGGCGCGGGGGGGTGCAGCCAAGATGGCGGCCGCATTGTCTAAGCCTTGATTAACGTAGATTTAAACCACCGCTTACATATTAATTATATACTTAGTAAGGTGCACTATGTAGTCTGTGTTTTGTGCTCGAGTTTTTTAATGAGGACTTTTTGAGTTTTATTTACTGTTATGTGGCTTGGATTGTGGGTTTTGGATGAAAGCGGATGGAGGCTTGTTGGACTGTTTAATTTGTAGGCTACATTTAGTATAGTAATAATCTTATTACGATAAACTAATTCTGAATACATAACTTTCAAAACAATACCAAAGAGGTCGTTAGGTATCGGTGAAAGTTACATTTAGGTAGATATAAACAACAGTTTTGTAATTTTAGTAATTAGGTTTATTAATTATTAAAGAATGATGATGATTTTTTTCTTTTAATTTATATCGTTGAGAATTTTAAATAAGTATATTTTTAGAAATACAAAACAAGTAAATATGTTCAAATTATTTCTGTTAATTTTAGTTTGCTGCTTGTAAAGGGTATGTGTTTATGTATTTTTTATAGGTGCCTTAATAATTAAAATCTTTAAAAAAAACTGCTGAATTCATAAATTAATAATGAAGTTGCATTTTATTTCAATGAATGTCGACTAGGTAGGTTACATTTAATTGGCTTAAAAATAAATATCTAATTATTCAATAAATATATTTTAATTATAGATATGTTTTATTAATATAGGTATAGAATAATTCTAAATCAGAATAAATATATTTGTTCTTGTTTTCATGACAGCGACGTTTAATTTTCCCAACTTAAAAAATAAAGAATTACTAAATTAATTTACTACAATTAAACTTGTAAACTAATCACTTTATGATTAGGTACTTTACTAATGGGATATGAAACCCGTAACCCACCATCACCTTTGAAATAACAGGTCGGTATCTAAATTACCTTAAAAAATCAATGAGTTCAATTACTTGTAAATACCAATAAAAAATATCAAAAACAGCTTTAATCATTCCAATTACACAAACAGAGAAAACAGCAATTACCTGCATAATTCTCGATCACTTTACGACTAGTGTCGCGCGCGGCGTCGCCCGCCTAATGGAATCTAATGCACCACTCCTGATGTGAAATTGCGATTACCCACTCGCTTTGTGCATCCCTTTCATCTCACAAATGACAACCATCGACAATCTAACGCAATTGCCAAACGAAAAGCTATTGAATTTTCCACTTTAACTTCAAAACCTTAAGCGCTAAAAGGTTTTCGAGCAGCCGCATCTGCGACGTGGCTAAAATGTGATAATGGACAAGTTAATTCTTTTATGGGACTCGAGCTCTTTGCAGCTTCTTGCTTTGATTTCGCATCTCGACATGTGAAATTGATAATAATTACACAGTCAAAGAATCGGCTAAGTGCAGCACTAGCTTCCAGCGTGACTGTCACTCAGACTGAAATGTGACGATTATTTGTGAGTGCTCTATAGACACGCAAATACTTACATGATATTTCGATTAGAAAAATAAAATATTCTTGTTCCTCTATTTTAATAATTATCTAATGACTATTCACTGCACTAATTCAGGTCCAAAAATTCTAATATAACGTGTCTCTTGAAATATAGTGGAATCCGGATACAACGTCAGTCAAGGCACCGGTGATATTACGTCGCACTAACAGGACGTCGCACAAAACGGACTGATTTATTTTGAAAATGTTTGATATGAAATCTAATGTGTGGTGATTTCGAAGTCGTTAAAAGCGGTAAAATGTTATAAGCGGATTCGTTATAAGCGGATTCTACTGTATTTAACTCGAAATCAAAATGTAGATCCAAACTTTGCACTCAAAATCTTGACTAGGTATTAGTATTCCTGGCTATATTACAACAGTACACCCAATGTCGAAGCAGGTTACCGGCTATTTAATGAACAAAAGAATAGTAGATTGTGTCACAAGGGAGCAAAATGATATATTTACGGCGAGGGCGGTATATTGAATCCTGAGTGAAGTGAAAGATTCTACAATAGAATCCTGAGCGTAGCGAGGGATTCTATTGTAGAATCTTGAGCGTAGCGAGGGATTCAAGTGTTTACGCCCAAGACGGAAATAATTTTGCTACCGTGTGACACACACTGCTTTTCACACCGTCTATGAGGCTCGCTGCTAAAAACATGAAATATCTTACAAATGATTTTACTACAGAGTGTCACATACTGCTTTTCACACCTTCTATAAGGAAAAGAGTCATTGTTGCCCTCAAATGAGGGAAGAAAAGTACATCTTTGATCCCTCATTCGAAGGCAACAATAACTCTTTTCTGAATAGCAGGTGTGAAAATAATTTTATATAAAAGAAGTCTGGTTGCATCTACAGTATTGACTAACTAAAAATAAATATCCGCGATAAATTCCTTAAACTAATTTAGCACATCTACATCCGGGTTGTGTAAATCAAGAGGATTTATACCCGGGCCCGGGAAGCCTCGGGCACCGGGAATGCCGAGCCCGGGACTAATGGAGAAAGTTGCGCTAATGGCTGACCAAATCAGGCCATTATTGAGATCCGTGTATGGTAATGACCAGTTAACGGGCAACTTGACTGATTGGGGTTCCTGTTGGGGTTAATCGCTTTAGATACGAAATTATGGGTTTCAGAGGCAGTATACAGAATGCTAATACGTTCATGTGTTAGGTAAACGAATCTAACTTTTATTTTATTTTATTTATTTATTTGGAGAGACAAACAGAGATAGATGTAGAAATTGAAGTAACTTATTTTAGGTTAATGTTATACATTCATCTAGCTCCTCAACAGCTCTCACCAAGACATAAAATTTATATTATTTATGCACTACCCTATAGAAGATATTACATCCGAAAAAGTTGCAGAGAAATGTTACAAAACTTACAAAAGAACACGTACTCGTAACGAGCGGGAAATTAGATATTACCAAGTACTTTAGCCTAATTGCCATATAATATTACCATTCTTCCTCAGGAATAACATTTAAGAACTTAATCCATTTGTGTCGCTACGGAAATGCGAAAATTTTCAACACGATCAGGGAGCAATTTATTTCGAATGTATTTAAGTCCGGTTTCTAAAGCATTGTCAGGACGATTATCTACACAAATGTTGGACATACCTCGAGAATTTTGATCAAATAAAAGTAAACCGATAGTGGTTTACATTTTTAACAAAATTTAACTCCGGTCATCGTCTCTACTAATAACATTTAATGAGGCGAAAACGATGATGAAAACGCCCTGAATATTCTCCCTCATTTAGAATAAAAATAAATTATGTGTTACTATATTACTTTTTTAAATGCAGCTACTTATAGTATTTGCATTCCTAATATTTGACACATGTGACTCACAACAGTAATACAACGTAAAATGACAAAGGAAGACAATTCAATTGAAATCACAAAGGAAGACAATTGCACTGTGAACGTTTAGGTTCTACTTCTTTTTTAATTTAGGTTTGGCCGGACACCACCGTTATGAATCGGTAGTCTAAGTAAATCGATATGAATTTTTCATTTTAGGTCGCAACAAAGCATTATTAAATTATATTTTCTTATAAAATATTTCTTGCAAAAAAATGTACAACCATATAATTCTAGCTTTATTTAAATCTCAAATAAAAATTAATTAAACGTTAATTCGATACCTCAGTCTACTTAGGTGCCATCCAATCGTAATCGGATGCTGTGACAATCGATTTGGGTTAGTTACATCTCTATAAACGTCAGTCATAATGTGTCAAATAATGCAAATACTATAGAAACTTTATTCAATGGTAACTTCACTTTAGCCACAGTCATGTTAAAAAAAAAACAATGGTAACACTGGCCTCATGTTCTAACAATTGCTCTCGATTAAACCTACCGATGTACCTTACATTCGTCATCCCGCGCTCCACGCTCTAAATATTAATAATCTGTCCCGCCTCTGCATACCACACTAAATCATCCTGCACTGTACGTATCTACATACGCAGTAAATAAAAGTCTGATTAGGTATGCAGGAGACGAGCGTCACTAAAAATCTCGTAAAAATACTACGCCGAGATATTAAACCGGGATAGAGATGTCACCCCGGGACGCGGCGTGTGCGACTGATGAGAATTTTAAATTTTGTTGGTTTTTCAGCGATGTCTGTGTGATGAACTGAACTTATGTGCGGGAAATGAAGACTGAATGTGGCTTACAGAGCTTGGGGAAATGCTGGCATTATGCGTTGGTTTTGAGACTAATCTACGATGTATAACTTACACTTACACGATTCGACATGTTTTGTTTTCTTGTGTAACTACACATTGTAAATGCCTATTGTTATTTTTTCCTCGTTTTTCTTTCAATTCTCTTTTGTTTACTACTTACATTTACTTAAGTAGGTTAAGTAGTATCATTGTAATAAGCATATTTTGGAGAAAATGACTGATTGTCGAGTTTCTTTCGGCGTTTCTTCTCGGCAGTGGTCTCATGAGAAACGCTAGTAATTTTTGACTTGTAAAAGTGCCTTTGCGGCCTACTTGCAGAATAAAGTTCATTTATTTCACAATTTATGACTGTACGGGAAGGCCTACGTTCTGGTATGTTGTGCGAGAGGTGGGTACGCTTGTTTGACACCGACCTAGTAATAAAATGTATAATATCTTGGATACATTGGGCTTTTTTTTTTGTTTTGTTGACGGCTTTCACTTCTTGCTGAATTTGGCAAGGGGTATCTCGCCAATGTCGCCGTACGCAGGCATATCACACGAAAGGAGAATGGTCATATTAAAAAAACGTGGGAGGATATGTCTGGGAACCTAAAACAAATACACATAATTAAAGGACGGCACAGACAATACAGGACGTTTGTACAGTTAGGGTACATTGGGTTTATTATCAATTTAGTTATGCAAAAGAACTACCCACTTTATTTTGTTAGGTGATTGCTCAGAATGTGGTATATTAGAGGATGCGGTGGAGTGTGTGTGCGTACCGAAGATAAGAGACTTGCACTCCTGTCTCAAGGCATCGACCTTAAGCAGCTGGATGTCTGTAACAGGGTATTGGCTTTCCCTCTTTCGAGGGAAGCCAAGCCTCTGTATGGCCTGGTCCTTACGGGCATACACAGACGGAAATGACTGCCGGCTGTTAGGGTACATAGTGTTAATAACTTGATCTGTAATAGTTAGTAAGTTGTACTATAGAGTGACATCGTCATTGTGACTAAACTCTTTAAATAAAGAATAAAAAAAATTGTTAGGTTAATCATACGATTTTGATGATCAAGATAATCTCAGAAATGTTAGTGCCATATGGCTTCTGATGGGAAAAACTTAACATTGATGTAACTTAATGCATTTCGAGTATTACATAGATCTCCTAAAATTTTACCAATATTCACTCTTGTCTAGTTATATTATATATGTACGCACATTGCATATGCAAAGCTGATTGTTAGGATGTTACTTGATATTCCTGCCTGCTATTGGATTGGATACTTGTGAAAGAGAAGAGAATTATGCAAAACATGCAAATCAATACAGAACAGGAGAGGAGAGGAAGGATAATTGGACACCATATGCGGCACGACAGCTTTTTGTGAACTTTCTGGAGGGTGAAATTGAAGGAAGAAGGGGTAGCTCGAGGTAAACCCAGAAGATACTTAAGAATAAGAATAAGAAAGAATTTATTGCCATTACACAAACAACAATTTGTGACACTGTTAAAAACCAGAACATAATTAAATAGTAACCATAATAAGTAACATTTAAGGGCGAAGGCAAAAGGAGTACATTCAGCGACTGCCACTACTACTACTTTAACCAAGAAGTAGAAAATTGGTGCCGCGTCGTATCAGGAGGTCGAAAGACTGGCTGAGAACCGGGAAGACTAGCAACAAGAGCTACTCTTTTAAGTTTAATGATGATGATTGGGGAAGTTAGCTAGTATTGTGCAGGTCCTGAACCCGCCTAACCTCCGTCCTCCATCGACTTTGGCCGGTCGCAAATACTAATTACCTTTATTATCATATATCTTCATTGAGAATATTTGTTTCGCGTTTCTGAGTCATACTTAGTTGAAAAAACAAAAGTCGTCCCTCCTGTGGTCAATAGTTAACGGCTTATGTGCTATGTTTTTATTACAGGGATTTATAGAAACGGAGACACTGTTTATGCGGGTTACTAAGTCCAATCCAAAATTAAGCTTTGTAGCCCTTAACTTTTGGTATGTCCACAGAAAAGACGCGAACCGAAATCCACGTATGACCCTTCTAAAATTTTATAAAGATCAAATATTGGTATTACTCTTGCAATTCATGAAGGCGAGCGGATTTGACGAAATTAGACTTTAACATCATAGTAAGTAGCAAGCACTCCACTCACTCAGAACATTTTTAGACGTTAGTTATAAAAATAATGGTACCTACCATCTGCTGACTTGTCTCATCTCATCTCACAAGAATCTAGGTCCCCAGTTAAACGCGAACGCATTAAAACATATTTAAGACAAATGGCTGAATATTTACCATGTTGAGACTGATCTGCTAGTTAGAAGGCCAGTCACGTCGGGCACGCGTCGTGTCGGCGTCACGCCAGTGCATCGCTGACCGGCACGTCAGTGTTTGAGATGCATCCCGACAGCTCATAGATTTATCGCAGAAGGTTGTCTTAAACTTGGTACGGAATTTAACCTTAGCAAGCCTTTCCCTTAACCCCCTAGCATTTTACCTTTTCTATATATGTATAGATGATGTATATCTGTAACCTGGTCTATATCTGTATAGATGATGATGATGTGATGTTGTGAAGCTGTGGTTCAAACCACGGACCGATACCGGTATTTTTAAAAAAACCCTGAATTAGCCCAATATTTTGTATTGTTTTTTGCTCTTTACGTAGGGCTGAATCATGTATTTAGGTAACAACGTTGCATTATTAGATTGTCCCATTAAAAACGAAATAATGATACGGTGACCGTAATAATACCGGTATTTTTCTATGGAGAAAATACCGGTATCCAATCCCTGGTTCAAGCATGCTGTCAAGCGAACGTTGGGGTTCCAATCAACCGACGAGTTTTTCGGGAGCTTATCTACGCAACATCATTTTATATATATTATACTTACCGTTACCTTTTTAGTGTAGGAAAAGATACTGAGGAAATCTGCATATACTTATCCGAAAAGAAATTCAAAGCTGTAGGTACCGGTTTGAAGTTTTCAACCCGGACTGGGCAATGAATGAATGAACAGGATAAATAATAGTTTTTAATGAGAACTGTCTCCTAATATACAATCCGCAGATTCAGGACTGATGTTCACCGACTGAATTTCTTTCGTTAGGTATCTGCGACCTACTTAAGCAAGGAATTTATAGTTTTGCTTAGTTTCGGCCTAGAAATGGGTAAGTTTTGATTTCAAATTGTGAACAATTGTTAGACGCAACGCAACACATTCAGATACGTATAACGAAGCTGCCACGGAAACTGACACGGAAGAAAATGTCAAGATACGTGTCAATTCCATCAGAAAGTGGCTTAATGAGACAAACTCATACCGTGTACAACAACGTAAGTTTGTCTATCTCATTCTCCCACTTACCACTCAATCACTCAAAGGTTGGCTGAAAGAGATACTTCATACGGATAAATTCGCCTTTATATTAAAATCTTATGTATTAGGTATTGTTTTAACCTGTTCCATTTAATTAACCCTCACATATTTATGTATACAAGATATTAACAGCAAGAGTCATTATCAGTTAAAAAACTCTCTCTCTAGGCTATTTCTACTTTTCATTAAGAAATATCGTTTCAAACATGACTCCAAATCGATCATTTTCAAGCTAAAAACTTGTATTTTCTGTTTAAATTCTACTACACACAATAAAATAAAAAACGGCTATGTTACTATCTAAAAATTTAATAAAATCATCGTATTCTTTAATCACTTTATTGGTATTATCAATATTTTTGTCACAATTTGAAATCAAACATTTTAAAACATAAGTAAGAGGCCTCTAGTATAATGCAGAACTGTGTAGAAATATTTACCTACTTATTTTCATAACATTGCTCTGTGTACTTGTTCGCGTTATGGATATGGCACTGAAGATTCTTTCCATTCCTATAATTACATTCAACTAGAACTCTGAATCCCGACTTCAGCACTAAAGCCCGCCTAACCTAACGCGATTACCATCCACGCCGCGTCGCGTGCATTTACGACCGCGCTGCATAATGAATGGCCCCTTTATTATCCGGCTTATCCGACATTGTCGGATGATGTCAGCGGGTATTCTTGAAAAACTAATGACTACATACCACGCTTATTTCCTTATCTTGTTAAGGCATGGTAATGTGGGGAAAATTTAACACGAGAAGCATGTCATACATTCCAGGATATTGCCAACGAGTTATGAAATAATTTGTTAAATAACTGTGAAAGTATTGACATTTTCGAAATAAAAACATATTAACTAACAAAAATAAATCTAATTACGACTAAATTAAATCTAAAAATGGCCCCCGCGGCATGGTGCCGAAGATACTGGCAGCATTTCCTGTTTGAATAGCCAAACTTATTCGTTGACGAGTTATGAATTTTATTTTTTTATTTTTATACCACGTCGGTGGAAAACAAGCGTACGGCCCGCCTGATGGTAAGCGGTCACCGTGGCCCATGGACGCTTGCAACTCCTGGGGTGTCACATGCGCGTTGCCGACCCTAAAAATGTTACGATTCATGAAGAAAATAGTAAATAGATTGTTAATCAAGGGTTGAAAGCCTCCCATTTCAGACGAGGAATATTTCAGATGTAATGGGTGATTTCAGCACCCGAGTTAAACACTGCTTTTCATTTCGAACTAGCGACCCGCCCCGGCTTCGCAAGGGTGCACTATTTAATGGATGTTATTATACATATAAAATCCGTTGCGTAGTTCTAAAGATTTAAGCACACATAGGGATATAGGGATTAGGGACAGAGAAAGCGACTTTGTTTTATACTACTTATGTAGTGATACGAGAAACTAAAACAATGTCAAATATGCACAAACATTTTCTGAATCAGCGAAAGAACCACTTTGGCGGGAACTTGTTGACTGTCACTCATCACGCGGACTGACAATTGCATTTATCACATTAAGAGCCCTTATCAGTTTTAACCCTTAATAAGGCAGAGGCGATTTAGAAACCACTTGGTAATTAAACATTCACGGTAAAGACCGTCACCCTTTTTATTTAATGTCAACAGTATTATACAGCTGACATATCACGGTTTTTCCTCATTCTTACTTTTTCGGTTATTATTCAATTGTAGTGTAATTAATGAATCAAAGTATGTGGTCAATATATGCACTATGCCTGTAAAGCGAATCAAGTTTTTAGTACTGTTATCTGTCATTTTTCCTGAAATTCACGTGCCTCTAACAGGCAGAGTGCATATAATGTCCACATGGTTTTTTAATTATTTAATTTCATTTTACTCTAAATGTATTCCCCAGGTCTCTACAAACATGAGAATATATTAAACTTTTACGTAGCATATCTGTATAGCTGAGGCCTTAATAAGGGTTAAAAAACGCTCATCTATTTAGGCATTTTCTGTTTGAATTTACACGTATCTTGGCATTTTCTCAGTGTTACTATTTAAGATAGGACTATTGCGACCTAATGTCATAAATTTCAAATGTAGTTTTAGGATTTTTCATTGAGAAATATCGTTTCAAACATCACTCCAAAACGACCATTTTCAAACTAAAAACGGCTTCTTTCTGCTTAAGTTCTACTACGCACAATAAAACTAAAAAATGGCTATGTCACTATCTAAAACCTTTATAAAGTCATCGTATCCTTTAATCACTTTATCAATGCTTTTGTCATAATTTGAAATCAAAACATTTTAAAACTTATAAGGCCTCTTAAGGTACATCTGACGACCGGTGTAGCCTAGCGGGTATAGTGCACCTGCCTGTGAAGCTGACGGTCCTGGGTTCGAATCCCGGACAGGGCAAATATTTGTGTGATGAGCATGAATATCTGTTTCTGAGTCTTGGATGTTTTCTATGTATTTAAGTATTTATATCTATTAAATATATCGTCGTCTAGTAAAGCCTTCTTGAGCTTACTGTGGGGCTAGAACGATTTGTGTAAGATTGTCCTCTAATATTTATTTATTATTATTTATTTATCTATTTCACATGGTCAGTGTATTTATAAACGTCTACATGTGAACATGTGTCAATCGCAAATGGACCCTCATTATCGATATCAATACGCCGCCGACCGGTACCCTTTCACATAGTTACGTAAGTACCTAACGGGGAACACATAGTGCCCGCGTGTTTACGATCCGACCTGAATAATGAATGATTGTGCGTTTTAGAGGATGTATCTAGTCGGAGCGCTCGTGGCCTAGCGGCGCCCGCGTACCGCATGCGGTATGCGAGGTTAATTTAATTTTTTTTAATTTAATTTAATTCACAAGACCGGTTATACCAATTACACTTGTGTCTTAAGTATATTTACATTTCATCTTATACTAAAAAATTAGTCACATACTATTCATTCATTCTCACAGTAAGAGAGGCACCTAGTCGCGAGCATGGGCAGGCTGTCCACAAAAATATCGAGTTGTGGTTCAGTTCGCAGGAGTCCGTTGAGAGAACTGATCATGTCGCGCAGCGGTGAGTGGCGGCGCGCCGCGGTTGCGCGCGATTCGGTGCCATCCGACAACTGTATGTACGCACGCCGATGGGACTTAAGCAACGTCGGCCCAGTTGGCGGTAGAATGATAGCGATCCCGCGACGCCCCCCTACACGGCAAAGAGGGTTAACGCCGCAGAGGTTTTAGTGGGTATTCCCTTTCCCTATAGAAGGGCGAGTCCCACATACCCCCCACTATGGGCATAAATGCATTTCCTCTGCGCCAAAAAATTAAGATCAGAATCAGAATCAGAATCATTTATTGTCACACTCACACATTTAACATTTTGTATAGTACACGATGCTAAATAAGATAGAGCATGCCTCGTCAATCAAGATCAAATACATAATGTCGTTTTTCTTGAAAACATATTCATTTCTTACTATTATAATTATAATTAGAAAAGGTAAGTTATTGGATGGGTGACTGCTTTGAGTGGTTATTAACTGAGCGCTCCCGTGCTTTGGAAAGCACTTTAAGCCGTTGATCCCGGCTGCTGTCTATGATAGCAGTCGTTAAGCCAAGTTAGAGGCCTTCGGGCGCCTCGAGAACTTCTAACAATCAAGTTGCCCACTCACTTGATAAGCCTAATTCCAATAAGGTCTGGTTTTCCCTCGGGTTGGAAGGTCCATAAAAACTAGTGCCTACTCCAACTCTTGGGATTAGGTAGCATCCTTTAGTATGCAACTGTACCGGGATAACGCTAGGATGCCGATGATCTAGTCGGAGTTATGAGCTTTAAAGCATATCGTGAAACTTTACGAAGCATCTCCCTAATCTGTAGTGTCTCTCGCTCGAATATGCAAGAGATGCGGGTACCTACCTATTTCGTTTTCGCGATAGACCCTCTCTATCGATTCGGTCATTAGGTACTTACAAAAAAAACTCTGCAAGTAAATACCAAATAGATACTAATTGGTTCAATCCATTTGAATTTAAAACCAATTGCCAGACTAGTGAAAACAGTGGGAAAGATAAAAATCTAATCAGTGAATGCTGCATCATTTGAGGCTTTCCATCATGATTCTTTAAAATCGTACAGTGAAGTTCCTAACTCGCGCAATATTAACACAAACACGTCATACCAGGAGCAACACTGAATATTTGATAGTCCTTATAATTACCTGCTCCAGCTAATTAATGCATAGCGAAGTATCTCCTAGGAATATGTAACTATTACACGACAAATGTAATTTACACGAGAATACCTAAAGAACAAGTTAAGATCATTTTTGGATGGTTTACGCACACAAATACCACTTAATTCGCATTTTTAAGTACTTACTATACTATCTGGGTCATTGTCAGATTTAGGTGCGCGCCTTTTCGGTGGACATATCAAAAGGTAAGGGCCACAAAGTTTAATTTTGGATTGGTCTAATAGTAACCCGCATAAACGGTGTTTCCATAACTATAAATCTATGTAATAAAAACATAACTTACATGTACATAAGCCGTTAACTATTAACCACCGGGTGGACAACTTTTGTTTTTACAACTGCTAGTTTCAACACATAGTAGAAATAACTATATGATTTAAGACTAAATTATGCATGAAGCCATGAACAAACAAGCCATTTCTTTCAGTAATTTACCGCTGTTTATTTACCATTATTTGTAGTTAACGTTAAAATATGAATTTATCGAGACAAGCCGCGGCCACAATTTCATTTTGCTGTAAGTAATTTAATTTGGGTCCCGCGCTGTGGCAAATCAAGTTACTTAACTTTTTATGACCATTTACGATGCTGAGGGTAAGAATATTGTTCTGAGAATGCTTTAATGTTGTTTTGTGATTGTGATTTGAGGGAATAATATCTTTGTAACTTTTGGGGAATCGTTGGTTGCAGAAAATTCTTACAATTTATTGTACTCGCACGCTTTTTTAACTAAAAACGGAATGCTAACTAGCTTGATGTAAGTTCCGTATTATAATCAACAATTTAGCTTGTTTGTGCATGTACATATTTGACGACCGGTTTAGCCTAGTGGGTAGTGCACCTGCCTGTGAAGCTGACGGTCCTGGGTTCGAATCCCGGTCAGGGCAAATATTTGTGTGATGAGCATGAATATTTGTTTCTGAGTCTTGGATGTTTTCTATGTATTTAAGTATTTATATCTATAGAGATCGGGGAGGCGATCTCCGTTCTGGTGAGTACCTGGTGCAAAGAATATCCCTGGCCATACAACGTGGGAACTCCGCCAGTATACTAGGGACCTTTGCGCCGGGTAGTTATAGGAACGAGGAATCCCCCCTTCTCACTCATTATACTGATTTCATATAGTTTAGTTACGTAGTAATTTAATTGTGAGAATAAAACCCATTCTATGTAATTAAAATGTAACAAATAAATTTATATCTATTAAATATATCGTCGTCTAGTACCCATAACACAAGCCTTCTTGAGCTTACTGTGGGGTTAGTTAGATTTGTGTAAGGTTGTCCTCTAATATTTATTATTTATAAAAAAATATTTTATTCTGTATGTTATTTCCCACATTGTCTGTCAAAAATCAATTGCCAATTGTTTCAATATTATCAATTGTCATTGTCAATTGTTTGACGACCGGTTTAGCCTAGTAGGTAGTACACCTGCCTGTGAAGCTGACGGTCCTGGGTTCGAATCCCGGTCAGGGCAAATATTTGTGTGATGAGCATGAATATTTGTTTCTGAGTCTTGGATGTTTTCTATGTATTTAAGTAGTTATATCTATTAAATATATCGTCGTCTAGTACCCATAACACAAGCCTTCTTGAGCTTACTGTGGGGCTAGTTCGATTTGTGTAAGATTGTCCTCTAATATTTATTTATTTATTTATTTATTTAATGTCATGTTGTATGTCAGGGGCAGCTCAAATGTTTACTATTTTATAATTTCATGTTATTTCCTGGTTGCCCTGAAAATCAGGGTCATGATTTTCATGACACTATGCTAAGCGGCAGCCATTTTGACACTAAATGGCTGCCGACTATTTAATAAAAAAAAAACATTTATTTCAGACCAGTTCGATCCATATTGTGGTTAGTTAACTTAAGAATATCTTACAAACTATGTTAGTCCTACTAAAAAGATACAATAAAATAAAAACAAATAAAATTAAAATTTAAGAACACAAAAAACCCAAGACTCTTTAGCCCTCCCAATGGCCATCTACCTATTTATAATTTCCTAGTATGTATAACCAATTTGTAACAAATAAATATTTGTTCTTTCTTTCTTCAATGTTATCTTGGAAGGAGTTACATTAAGTACCTATTTCACGTCATGATGTTTAAAAACACTAATTGCGTGTTCACACTGTCCGATCCGATAACGGTGTAGGATCTGACACCGATAAAATGCATGGAAAACAGCTTAGTGTTTACACTATCCGATATCGGAAACATTCCCATAAGTACATTTACTATCGGTATCGGATAATGTAGACACAGTCTGACAAGTACACCACGGGTTAACGAATGTGCACACAAAGCCCAAGCTAGAGAGGAATGGAGGTATATTGTGCATCGTGCTACCCAAAAACTGCATGAACGACCATGACTGCTCAGTTAAGAGCATACGCCAAAGAAATTCAGTTCCTTAAAAATTGACTATGTTTAATTTTAAGTGATATTTGTATATTGTGAGATAAATAAATCATATCATATTATAATTAGCTATTATATAAATGGAAGAAGCTTAAAAACCCCGCGGCGCAACTGGCCATTATGGCCATCGGACGTCGGAAACGAGAAAGGTCGTAGTCGCTTGATCGCTAGCGCGGCTTTTTACGCAGCAACCAGCCATCTCTCCTTTACATAGCATCTTATTCTCAACAAGTTTAACACACGATGTCTGTTGCAGGCATGCACCGTAAGTCGCTGGAGGCGGCGCACCACCTGAAGGAGTCAGGGTCCGAGCGCGAGGGTTCGGAGCCGGAGGAGCGCGCGCACTCCGCCTCGCCGCACGACCACCATGACACCCATGATGCACAGGTACGAAGGGTTTATGATACTTAGAGTCGGTTGCACCAACATACGATCACAGGCTGGTCATCGTCAAATATGGCGCCGGCAGCTGTCATCCCATAGAAACTTGTCAAACTTTCCATTAAATCAGATTTTAACGAACACCGCTTACGATTACAGATGGTTTGGTGCAACCCACCCTTAGGGTAGTTACGATTACAGACTGATGTCCGTTAAATATGGCGCTGGCAGCTGTCATCCTATAGAAACTTGTCAAACTTTCCATACAACATCGCTAACGATTAGAGATTTCGTGAAAGTAGGCTTTAGATATCTAAAGAAAGAAAGAAAGAAAATACATTTATTTAGCGCATAAGTACAACAGCGTAGCGCAGTTTAGCGAGTAAGTCTATATAGTATCTAAGGGTCAGGACCATACATACCTAAATATACCTAGTTGATCCCATTATAGAATAAAATAGAATAGAATCACATTTATTCAGAACACATCATAAGTAAAAAACCACATTAACAAATACGTCGAGGAAGTAGACAATGAATGTGACCAGAATGTGAACCTGAAATGGCGTCCACTCAGCAATGCAGTTCACACGGCAAGCGTGATCAATGGCGCTGGTTTTCTTCTTTAGTTACCTAGGTACTTTACGTCGAGTCGTTGTCAATATCTGTAACTACCTATTACATTAGACCTTAGCAATAAGAAATCATTGTTTATTTCATGATTGGTTCCTATTTGACGTGCGCACGAAACTTAATCTCATCATCATTAGCTTATAAGTATTCGTCCCGTCTCCGGCACAGGTGTCCCATGAGTTAGGGAATGGGCAGTTATCCCCGCGCTAACGAATTGGAAATGAAAGCTACTGCATTTTTATATTTGAATCCTTGACTCCGACTATCCAACTAACTAACTGGGCTGCCACAACGACTCAAAGTAAGTCTGGCCTCCGACACAAGCGCACGTGTCGGTCCCGCGCAATTTGTCTCCAACTTGCACCAGCTCCAAGTTCACGCAGATCCGCTTCCACCAAATACTGGCGACTATCCAATGATTTGGACCCAGGTAAGTCCTAAAACTACGACCAAGGCCACCGGGGGATGGGCAGCAGCATCCCTGGAGTGCGGTGGGAAATACTGCGAGCGCCAAGCGTGGCGGTTATGGCATTTACCTCAAATGCAAAGTGCACTCCTTGAGTGAGGCCTATGTCCAGTATTGGACGGTCTTTCGGCTGATATGATGATAATCCAATGATTATAAATTTATTAAATTCCAACTTGTACATTTTCAGGCGCAGAGTTCCCCCGCCAGTAGTACCACAGCCTCCTCCTCCGCCAAAGGCCGCGCCTCCCCCGAGGGCGGCTCCTACGAGGACCCGGAGGCGTTCCGCAACAACAGCATCGCGTGTCTCCGCGCTAAGGCGCAGGAGCACCAGGCGCGGATCCTCTCCAACAATATACTGCTTCAGGTAAACTCCTTCTTGTCCGTCAAGGGAAGCGCCAGTCGCCACTCCTAAAATAAGCTCCTACAAAGACCGCACTCAGCAGCGCCAGGCGAGAAGAACTTCCAACAATATACTGCTTTTGATAAATTTGGAAACTCTTCATCCATCAAGGGGCTCCTCCCACGAGGGCGGCCCCTACGAGGACCCACAACAACAGCATCGCGTATCTCCGGGCTAAGGCGAAGGAGCACCAGGCGCGGATCCTCTCCAACAATATACTGCTTCAGGTAAACTCCGATACATGCAGCCTTCTTCTCCGTCAAGAGAAGCGCTAGTCGCCACTCCTAAGATAAGCTCCTACAAAGACCGCACTCAGCAGCGCCAGGCGAGAACATCTTCCAACAATATACTGCTTCTGATAAACTTAGATAGACTCTTCACCCATCAAGGGGCTCCTCCCACGAGGGCGGCCCCTACGAGGACCCACAACAACAGCATCGCGTGTCTCCGGGCTAAGGCGCAGGAGCACCAGGCGCGGATCCTCTCCAACAATATACTGCTTCAGGTAAACTCCGATACATGTAGCCTTCTTCTCCTTCAAGAGAAGCGCTAGTCGCCACTCCTAAGATAAGCTCCTACAAATACCGCACTCAGCAGCGCCAGGCGAGAAGATCTTCCAACAATATACTGCTTTTTATAAACTTGGATAGACTCTTCATCCATCAAGGGGCTCCTCCCACGAGGGCGGTCCCTACGAGGACCCACAACAACAGCATCGCGTGTCTCCGGGCTAAGGCACAGGAGCACCAGGCGCGGATCCTCTCCAACAATATACTGCTTCAGGTAAACTCCGATACATACAGCCTTCTTCTCCGTCAAGAGAAGCGCTAGTCGCCACTCCTAAGATAAGCTACTACAAAGACCGCACTCAGCAGCGCCAGGCGAGAAGATCTTCCAACAATATACTGCTTTTGATAAACTTGGATAGACTCTTCATCCATCAAGGGGCTCCTCCCACGAGGGCGGCCCCTACGAGGACCCACAACAACAGCATTGCGTGTCTCCGGGCTAAGGCGAAGGATCACCAGGCGAGGATCCTCTCCAACAGACAGAAATGCATGGCCCAAACCACATACCTAAATAGCGTAAAGAGTTTAATATTTTCATTGTATCTAGTTGACACATTTCTTGCAGGAAAGCATATCAAACGATTCGACATGTTTTGTTTTCTTGTGTAACTACACATTGTAAATACCTATTGTTATTTTTTCCTCGTTCTTCTTTCAATTCTCTTTTGTTGTTTACCACTTAAGTAGGTTAAGTAGTATCATTGTAATAAGCATATTTTGGAGAAAATGACTGACTGTCGAGTTTCTTTCGGCGTTTCTTCTCGGCAGCGGTCTCATGAGAAACGCTAGTAGTTTTTGACTTGTAAAAGTGCCTTTGCGGCCTACTTGCAGAATAAAGTTCATTTATTTCATTCATTATTTATTTCAACAATATACTGCCCCAGATAAACTTTAATTCAACCTCTTCATCCGCCAAGGGGAGCGCCACTTTAGGAGTGACGATCGACAAGACCTACGCGAACGGAGTATATAGAGTCAGCAGTATATAATGAATGTGTGTCGTTCCAGGTCCGAGGTCTGACGCGGACGCCGAGCACGCCGCACGACGAGGAGGGCCCCGTCGACATCGACGTGGGCACGGAGCCCCCGCCCCTCGACCCGCACGCGCCCGTCTCCCACTACTGACCTCTGCACAGCCCCGGTGCAAGGACGCGCGCGCTCATCGGCTAACAATCTCTGCTTACGTTTGATTATGACTTCATTTTAACTCCAATACTCGTGAATCTCAAAAGGACAGGATCATATTGCCTATATCCCTAAAGCGGTTATTACACTATCCTGAATTCAGGCGTCCTAACTAGGATGCGAGGGAGGGGATAGGAAGGAAGCTTCTGATTACACTACACTGAATCAGTCTCTGAATCAGTTCGTTTCCACTGCTCGACGGAGTGCGACGTATCCTTGCGATGCCGCTGATGTTGTCAAAAAAACAGAAAGTTGGCCTTGGCCTAGCTTTGGCAGTGGCTACCATGCTAATAAGGAAAAGAAAAAAAAAACAATTTCTTTTTCAAAGTTTTAAGCGTTGCATTCTCCTCGATATTTTTATATACACCTAATAAAACTTTGTAGCCCTCCTCACGCACACTTTTATTCATATAATTCTTATCATTTTTGTCCCGCAAATATGGCATGTCTCTATAATGTTCTATAATATTTGGGAGCGTTTGTTTTTCATTATTACTTAATTTGTGAGACGCCATTTTTCACAGAAAAACCTGATAAATACTACAGAATACATACTTCACTTTTACCACAGAGTAATCGCGCACTAGTGTTGTCATTCTTTCATGCTTCGTTCATTCCACGCGACCTACACGTGCATACACTGCCGCTGGCGCGAGCAGACTGATCTGGCTAAATGTTATTACACTGTCCTAAACAGCTTCCTAACTAGGATGCTTGGTCATTCAGTTCGTCCGGAACCATCCTGACGTCCTAGTTAGGATACTTTTTAGGATCCTTACTTCCTGAATGCGATTACACGTTCCTGAATCTGCTTCCTAGCTCAGTCAGGATTCTGAATTCAGGATGGTGTAATAACGGCTTAAACAAGCCTAAAGTTCACACCGCTGTAATGCGCTGACGCACCCTAGACGCAGTGGCGAGAGGAGAATTGGACGCTGTTATGCAATAATGTGTCACCTACTATAGGTTTTCCTATTAAGGTTAAAAACGTAACGTTACAAAGTCACGTCTCAGCGTTTCCTGAGAGCCTACTCCGAACTTCGTATCCTGCCGTCCCTTTTACTTGTCTATTATACATTATATGAGTAAAGTGACGGCACGATACGAAATTCGAATTTCTGTGCGTACCTAAGCGTGTTTTGAGCAGCGTTTTGGCCCATCCTTAATGACTGGCGGAATTCAGAATCTCATGTGACTAAACGTGTAGTGCTGTAACATTCAAAACACCAAGCCCACTTACTTATTATGTTCAAAATAATTCGGTATTTTAAAATAATAACATTAGGCATTCCTGGGATTTCGGCAATTTAACACAACTTCGTTTCGAGGTCTAGGAGTATTGGAGCAATTGGTAAAATGAAACATTGTAATGAAACCTAAGCCAATCCCCGTGACTGGTCAAAACGCGCGTGAACAAGACTCCTGATTGGTGCATTTTAAAATGACCGGTACATTCCAGCTCTGTGATTGGTCGCGCGCAATATTAAGTCGTGATTGGTGGAAAAGACCGTTACGTTCAAGCGTTAAGTGTAATTATGTAAATTATTAAGCTTATTTAACTAAATCCCTATTTTTCGTGCAATACATTTAGTTAAGTATTTATGTGTGTAGCTTGTGTTATATTATAAGCGTTGTAAAAAGTCCCAAGCACTTAGATTATTATATAACGGTTAGTTGTAAGTACGTAATCTCGCCCGTTAGATCGTTTCAAGGCAAGACTTAAACGGTACTAAATTAAGTGTTAGCGAGTAAGTATTTTCAATGTTGAAAGGTTGTCACTAATTTTACTGATCCGGGTACAAAATTGTGACGTGTGCAAGTGTAATTTAAGTGCAAATTCATCTGGTACTTTATTTGCTATATTATTGTATCTATATTAGATTTATTAGACATTTGATGTCTTAACTTTGGCCCTAAACTGACAATGAAACCAGGAAGTACCTCAGAGACCCGAAAACGAATTGTATTAGCAACGAAAACACATTGTTCTGCTCGCCGTTTCTTGCCTTAGCTTAATTAATAGACCTAATTGCCTAATTATGTGTAAATTATCTGCAATTGTGACTATGTTTCTAGAATCGAATGAGACATCGAAACATTATTTTGGCCTAGCAGCTTGACCTTACCTACATATTTTGATTGTCTTTCACAATGCATTTTCTATCTGCAGTAACTTTGTTATACTATCAATGGTTTATACATGAATAATGTTTGCTTGCTTCTTATTTTGTTTAACATATTCGAGGCCAATGCAAGGCCGACTTTAACCAATTGGAAGCCCTGGGCACACTAGGGTAATGGGGCCCCTATGCCCTTGACAGATCACTAAATATTGGTTATCGTTTGGTGATCTGGCAGTAAGTAGTGGGCCCTTATCGATCGCGGGGCCCTGGGCAAGTGCCCTTAGTGCCCAGTGGGAAAGACGGCCCTGGGCCAATGTCTTATGTGTCGTGCCTCTACGTATTTCCGCTCATTAGCAGGAAAACACTGCTACGCATTACTGCGAAGTACACGTAGCATTGCTTGGCCTAAGTAACTAAGAGACGAGTCCTTAGCTGCCAGAGATGACGGTCTTATATCGCGATAAAGAATATCTTCAAAACATCCAGAATTCGTATCTGCTACCTGATCAATATTTATGAGATTGCGTGTTTATCATGCTACCATATTTCATGTCTTTTGAAGTTCAGAGTTTGTGCATTGTCTCCTTATTACGCGGTACTAAGGTACCCACATCTGATATAAGTATACCTTGAGAACAGTGTACCTAACTAGGTAATCTTCAGTGTAAAAACGGTGTGTCAGTGCACAAATTGCCACAGAAGACAACAAAATATGTAGCAACCTGTACATCTGTTATAATTTTTAAATCTGTATGACAATATCGGAATTTCTACGTTGTGCGTAATTGTGTAGTTGATAATTATCTTTTACCGAAATTTTATTGTAGGTACTTATTGATTCACGAAACAGTCACTCGTCATAGTCTGGAACCGATGTACTTAACCAGTACTTACACTAGAGCTGTAATATATTATATTTAACAAAACGCACTCAGTATGTGGGCGATCATCGTTATATTAAGATTCCGATGAATAAAACTATGTAAATCTTTGAACGAAGTATTATTTTATCGTTCTACCATGGATAGGTACCTGAAGTTAGGATTTACTCATTAATATAAGACATAAGACATAAGAAGTTTATTCGTGCATAAAAGTTTACAGGTACTTATCGTTGAACATATCATCATTTATACCTAAGTAATGTATAGAGTGGATTTTTCGTTATGCGGTTCGGCTGGCCCCTACACTAGGCTAAGCCTGTCCCGTAGGTAGCCAATTCAAAAATGGACTGACAATACCTAGTATATACTTATTTTTGTTCTATATTATCTAACTCTGCAAAACCAGTACCTCTAGTATAAGTTTCGAAACAAAACACAAACGAACGCGTTTGCGTTTAGTCCCAATTTGTATGGCATAAATAGTTACCACCAAAGGCCACCAGAGGCGCTGCTCGCGTTGCCATACAAATTGAGACTAAACGCATTTGTGTTCGTTTGTGTTTTGTTTCGAAGAAACTTATATTAGAGGTTCTGAACCTCTCACACAATTAGATACTGATAGTCTATCACACTCGTCATACTATTCTATTTCAGTCGACCAACAGCGCCATCTATCGTGAATAATACCAAACAACGTGTATTATTTGAAAAGCCGTTTAATAATGGCAACATAATAAAAAAATAAGCATCTAATCATTACATTATTATAAAACTAAAATAATATATATCATGTACCTAACCAGCATCGTTCGAGTCCGACACATCACAAAGATTTTCTATACTTAGGCACTACTTTAGTTTTCGATAGGTAATTTACCGTAGAACTCATACTACCGATCCTTAGTTCTATGAGTGACCGCCAGAGGCGCTGTACTTTTATGCATACAAATCGTATACGCAGACGCTAGCGAGTATGGTCATTGTAAACTCATGGTAGTGCTACTGAGCCTACACCGAAGTTTTAAGAGTGAGCATACTCTGTCCCTTTTCCGAAAAACGCACCTTTGTATTGCAACGATCGTCATTTACTATAGCACTCGTGGTAAACGACGTCACTGATCTGTCGCGCGTTCTCTCTCTAACCAGCAACATTAAAACGGTTGCAGCTTCGTTATTTTTTGAGATAATTGAATAGGATTTTCACCATTTGGTTTTTTTTTGCCTTGTTTCTTTCGGGGTGGTCTTTTTGAGTACTCAAATTTTGAGTCAACATCCTATTATGGTTTAGCAGAATAATTTGTAGTTATTTCTAAGCCGGATTCATATCTGATATGCCGCGCCCAATAAAGCGATAGGAGTAGGCGGTTGGAGAAGCCTGGGGAAAATCCAGGGGAAAACCTCGGGCATGACCACGCGTGTGGTTTGGATCACTGGAATACTCTGAGTTTGCGCTCCAGTGAGATTGGTTGAGCGGTTTCAACCGAATCTGAGGTGTAGTTTTGTTTTGTGATGTTCTAATTGTAGCTGGTACCATACAAACATTTGATCGTCTCTAAAAACTGGTTTGTTTGGCAAGATTTTTTTGTCATTATGCCTATTGTAGGTTGATGCAACCCAACCGAACTAGCAATAAACCAGTCGAGTTCTCCTGCTTAACAAAGGTACCATTTCCCGTAGTGATCACAATCATGACCGCCATAAATTCTGCATTTGTGATAATCCACATCGAAAGGGACCTTATGGCGGCAGGCGCTTACGTTGCACCTATTCACTATTGTATTGGAACAGCGGCAATAAAGGCGTAAGTGCCGGCCGCCATAAGGTTCCTTTCAATATGGATTATCACATATTATAGTCCAGTTTTCCTTCAGAAATTCATCAACATGATTATATTCATATAACAATTAGGACAGATATCACTCAAGACCAATACCCATTGACATTCGTACTCGATTATATTATGACTTAATTAATATCTAATTTATATCTTGTACTTAACAAATTATGGCCCTTTGACCCATTTTGTAATGCAAGTATACAGAATGTACAAAACAAGCGAGGATCCGGAAGAGGGCATATTCTTTATTCTTCTTTAATTATTTTTTTTTATTTTATTTTTTTTATTTATATGCGGTATCGTGTTCTGATTAGGAAAAAGTAGAAGAAAATATTTTTTGACGCGAAAAAAACTTTTTTTCTATGGGACAGGTCGTCCAAGTCAGCAGGCTGTCCATCCATACAATGGCCAGAAATGTATTGCGGTAAAAAAATTTTCTTCTACTTTTTCCTAATCAGTCTGTTTTATTTATCTACAAATATGAGTTATCAATATAAGATTTCAAGCTTACATGGTCATTTACATTAGAATTACGATTTGAAACGGGATATTTACCATGCATATTTGTATTTTTAAGTTCCCGAGTTGCAAGCGCCATTATCAAGGATTAACTGACGCAGGGGCCGGAAACTTAGTACGAACCCATTATATAAAAGGAAAGTAGCGACATCTTTCACATCTTGTCCGACATTTCTTACTTGCTTGCTAATTATATTTACCACCGCTAGATTTCGCTGTCACGACAATAACAATTTGATATAACATTTCGTTTCAAGCACATAATATTTCAAATTGTCCTTGAATCATGGCCCAACTGTTATTTTTTAATTTTTAATTTATTGATAATATATAATTATAATACAATTATTTTTGGTAACGGCACGTTCCCACAAGATTAACATTATTTATCGTCGTGAAAAGAAACGTTTCTGCAATTGGCGTACCTGTGTCACGGGTGTCATAATGTGGGTAATTTTAATTTCTTTTTTTGTGTTACTAGACTCGTACGAGCGTAAATTTCATATTATTGTTACGACTGCGATGATTTCTGTTAATTATGTTTGTTCTCGCTATCGTTAGTTTGTTTTATTTTAGTTTTTTGCTATTGTTATTTGTTAGAATTAATATAACTTGTTTTGTATTAGAACTGTTACCGCTTTTCATAACCTAGTTTTTTAGACATTTTTGTTGTTGTGGTTACTCGTGAAAATGAGTATTCCGGGAAAAAAAGGTTTTGTCTTCGGGTGCAATCACTTAGGTAAGTAAATTTCGCAAACAACTTAACTATTCAGTGATTTGATGATTCTACCAAATGTATAATGATATAACGATACGTCATCATCATATACTTCATAATATCGAAGGGTACTCAAATATATCTGAAAATTCTTTAACGCCTTGACAAAAAATTGTGTTTGGAGCGCTCGTGGCCCAGCGGCGCCCGCGTACTGCGTGAGGTATGCGAGGTTAAGCAACGTCGGCTGAGGTCAGTTCTTGGATGGGTGACCGCTTTGAGTGGTTTTAAACTGAACACTCTAGTCCTTTGGAAGGCACATTAAGCCGTTGATCCCTGCTGTCTATTGAAAACCTCCTTGTTTTTATTTAACATATTTTTTTAATAAAAATAATACTTTTATTGTTCGAATCCGAATTGTAAACCTTACGGCTTTGCAAAAGAGGCTTGCAGTAACCCTTATCAGGGTCACGGACGTTGAACGTGTTCAAAGTAATATTTATATTATAATTTTTGTACATTTCTTAAAAACATAAATCATTCATTTACCTATTAATTTCATTCGGGATAATATTGTTAACCATAATCATGATATTTAATAGCAATTTCATATAAAACGCTGTGAGATATTCAACGGTTTTATTTGTGTTTCAGGTGTCTTCACAAACTTACAGAAGCACGCATTCGTCTAGCAAAGATCAAAAAGATGAGGGTGAAAATGGCAGCAAATAAATAATTAATAACATTTAAAACTATTGCATCCTACTTGCAGAATATGATTATATTATTTCATTAAAAAAGCAGCCAATGTTAACAGTTTTACTAGATAATATATAAGAGTGGCGACCGTTCTGTTTTTGTAAGGAGCTTAGATCTCACGTAATTCATATAGAAGTTTATAATGTACCTAATAAATAAATAATAATATTTAAAACTTGTTTTTATTACTCTCGAATCTTTGTATTCACTGGGATTCAATATATCTCATCACCAGGCGAGTTCCGACCAAACGAAGATCAAGTTGCCGGATTTGGTGCAAGAATGGCAGTATGTAGGCTTGTTACTAAAGTCGACGAGATCCGGACAAGCCTACACACTGCCATTCTTGCTCAAATCCGGCAACTTGATCTTCGTTTTGGTCGGAACTCGCCTGGTGAACAGTGCATACATACGTGCATGTGTGTGTGCACGCACACATACGCAAAATTAGTACGGACAAGATAAGCTTGCGGCGCTGGTGTAGACGTGTTTCCAAGTTAACTCGCGAGATGGCTCTCTTTTCCCAACATACTTATTATACTCTTTGAACTGACGTGCTGCGAGTTTTAGTTGTGGTCTACCCACAGACCATAGCGATCTACCCTCTTCCTGGTTCGTGATGAGTTATCAACATAAAAGCTTACGCCATGGCGTTGATAATCTAAAAGAACACGATACCAAATATGCCCTTAAGCGGATCCTCACTAGTTTTGTTATACAGGGTATAACAAATACTATATGTGATAATCCACATCGAAAGGAACCTTATGGCGGCCGGCACTTACGCCTTTATTGCCGCTGTTCTAATACAATAGTGACGTACAACGTAAGCGCCTACCGCCATAAGGTCCCTTTCGATGTGGATTATCACATATTATAATTACTTATACAGGGTATAAGTAATTATAATATAATATTTAAAACAGCTCGATACAATATTACTGATGAAATAGGAGACATTAGATGTTTTTTTTGTGATGATGACGAATAAAATCTAAGGTGCAGTGCGGCAATTTAGACTGCGGAAATTAACTAATCGAAATATTTTCCGTATTTTACTTAATTTACTAGTGCCATCTTGGTGAAATTGTAATAGTAGATTGTGTCTCAAGGGAGCAAAATGATATATTTACGGCGAGGGCGGTATATTGAATTCTGAGTGAAGCGAGAGATTCCAAAGTAGAATCTTGAGCGTAGCAAGGGATTCAAGCGTTTACGCCCAAGACGGAAATAATTTTGCTACCGCGTGACGCATACTGCTTTTCACACCGTCTATGAGGCCCGCTGCTAAAAACATGAAATATCTTACAAATGATTTTACTACAGTATCACGTACTGCTTTTCACACCTTCTATGAGAAAGCAGCCATTGTTGCCCTCAAACGAGGGAAGAAAAGTAGGGGAAATCTCGGCCACAGTTTTACCTCGGACAGTTGTCAATATTTAAATACTCGCGCGCTATTTTATTAAATGAAATAAATGAACTTTATTCTGCAAGTAGGCCGCAAAGGCACTTTTACATGTCAAAAACTACTAGCGTTTCTCATGAGACCACTGCCGAGAAGAAACGCCGAAAAAAACTCGGCACAATCTACTATTACACAATCTGTGCCATTTGAAACGTCATCTGTGAACATTGATGTGAAGTTAGTAACGAAACACGAAGGTGGCGTGTGTGTCGAAAAATTTACTAAAATATAACAACAACTCTTTTCTGAATAGCAGGTGTGAAAAAGCGCTTTTCCGCTATCCGGCTATAGACACAACACACATCCGGACATAGCACTCTAGTATGATGTAAAACAGGTACAGTAGTACCCAACTGATAAGGCGCGTCGTGAATCTTCGTTCGCGCAGAAAAGAAAGTATCGCTCCGAAGATTAACGAAAGAATGCTTAAAACTTACAATTAACCTTAGATCACTAATATAAGGTTCATAATACACTGTTCATAATGCGCGTGCACTCGATCAGAAGTATGGCGGCTGACTAACATGCCACGCGGCGCGCGCTAACATGGCGGCAGCTGCGGACCAATAGCGGTGCAGGAAAAAGAAGCGCGGTGCGTGGAGCGTGCCGATTGGTCAATATCATTTCCCGCGCTATAAAAATTCATCTTCTGCGCAGGTACATCGGTCAGCCATATCAGTTGAGTACTACTGTAAGATATTTTCAATTAGTTGTAATTTCCCGCAGCCTATATTGCCCCGCTGTACCTTATATGAGCACCACTGTTAGAATAAATAACAAAACTATAAACTTTAAGTAAAGTGTATTAATACCATGTACTTACAGTAAATATATAGATGCAATTTCTAATATTATTCCGTACTTATACATAATAAATATCGGTATAACGTATATACTTTTTTTTAAATATAAAAAGGTGGAAAAATTGGACGTTACGAAATCGGTCATCAACTCTTCAACAAGTGAAGAGTTTAAAAGTACTCAAGCCGATTATTTTGAGTCGGGCACCACCGTTTATAAAATAGAGGACTAAGAGTCGATTTTTCAATCCCCGGATAAAAATATCGGTCAGATAAATGTTAGTTTTGTCCTTTTCTTTCATATGACATTAGAAAGTGACAGCGACATTTTTAAGTGATTATCTCTCACTTTATTTGGCAATAGAAAAATCGACCATAAAGCAACTTTAAAATGCTGTGTTTGTGTTAAATATTCAAAAGACGCATTTCACCCGTTGACGCCATTTCCCCGGTTGACCTTAGTATGGAATGAAGCTTATTTATCTATATATGTCCCACTGCTGGGCAAGGCGCCATTTTTCCATTCATAGTTTAAAACAATACAATGATCATAAACATTACAATATTTATAATACAAAAATAAAAATCACGAACAATATTGACATGCTTGTAAAACCTCATTTACAATATATTGGTAAGGTTCCAGTGCTCGACACTGTCCCAATAAATGACACTTTCAATCTTCTCTTAATAATAGCGGTGAACAAGAGGTGTCACCTATTGGGTACCTATTTAAGATTCAAACATGGTGACATTAAGGCTCAGTTTTATAAAGATCCGTTAGACCTTATGTCGGTTTGTTGTGTCAAAAAATGTACTGACTTACTGAAATTTTATCTAACATTTGGTCTAACGGATCTTTATAAAACCCGGTCAAAATGATGTTACACTAGACATGTATACAGATTAAATTCCACACCTATTATTCCCTGGGAACTAGATAATTCAGCGAAGAGCAACTTTTTTACAATATCCAAATATTTATTAAAATGCAAATATAACAATATTATAAATGCTAATTATGGCAGTTTATGTCATCATTCAATTTGGATAAAATATAGAATCCTGGTCGGTCAAAATTACAAAACACTTTTCCCAAAAAGGACAACATTTTTGTGACTAGTATATAATAGACTACTGAATTAGAAATATATACGAAAATGCAATAATCGTTCTTTGGTGGGTTAAAAATAGATGAAGTACCCATTTTTTTCCATGTTTTTCCTCCAAAGCAAAATAAAGCTAACCAACGTTGTTTTTTCTTGCATATGTGCGATAAAATAGAATAATAATTTCATTACATTTCATAAAAATGTAGTTTATGCAACTGATACATAATGAGAGGTCTTAAAACACGAATGTGGTTTTAAGAAACGAGCGTCAGCGAGTTTCATAATAGGATCACACGAGTGTTTTAAGGCCTAATTATGTACAGTTGCATACACTACTTTATCTACATCCGATATTAAATCCTCTTTCATGTGTTCAGGAACCATTGCGTTGCAAGTGTAGTGAGGTCGAGCGTGAGCCCGTTGAAGTCTTTTGAGCACGAGCCTGTATCGTTATGGGCGGAGATAGCCATAACGATACCGTTGTCGATGTTATTATGGCCATCTCCGCCCTGGGCTGGCGCTATATTGTAAAGCTGGTCCTTACGTACATTTTTTGAGCACATTAAAGAGGATTTACTGTATGGGTGTAGATAAAAATACTTAGAATACACTAGGTGAAGCTACCAGCCTCATCATTAATAGAAATTATGTTTAAATATAAATACAACATCGAACATTTAGTAAATAAATACACGTAGCTGCAATATACTTTTATATAATAAGATTGTCTAAGTACAATTCCCATAAAAGCATACATTATTATCATATTATTAAGTAAAAGCTTGCATCCAGTCTTTCAAACGCACACTCAGTCCCTCATTTTACCATTATACAATACCAGCCAATAATACTAGGTATATTTCACTCGTGCCCTGTAGCCTAGTACTGTAGTAAAGTTGTTGTTTGGCGCGAGTGCTCGAATTGAAAGCCGAGCTAGCGAGGGTTTCAAGACACGAGAAGCCAAATAACTTTGCTGCCGAGCGAAACACACAACTTTTCACCTCACCTAGCGAGGAAACGTAGGTACAAAAAACAATTCAAGTATTATTAAAGAAAATTGCAATACGAATATTGTTTGAATATATTCCTTATTTTTGTATTTCCATAAATTAAAAAAGTATGTAAAATAATGATATAAAACAAAAACTGAATGATTTTCAATTTACTTACATTAAATTATTAACCTAAAATAAAATATTTCATCGGATGACACATTTCTTGTGCGAGCAGGCCGTCGCTATATACATGTATAGCGCTCTCACTCGCACACCGCACCATCGTGCGGAAACCGCATCAGTGTAGAAACCGCCTTAAGACCGCATGGCCGAACCATGATTCTGAACGCATTCATAAAAAAATTGGGTAGCGCGGTACTACGTCATGTTCGAATTTCAAAATCACTTTATCCGCTAGCGGATAAAATGGATTTTTGCACGCAGATTTGAAACGATAAAGTAAGCCTTTCAGAGCGGGTGAGGTGAAAAGAATATGGCTACGGTATTCTCTGCCTGTCGTAGAAGGCGACTAAAAGGGGGTCCTCGGGGTCGTAGACGGTCGTGGTTGGGGGCTACGATCGTCATAGAAACAGCGGGACCCACATAATTGGACTCTAGGGCGGCACTGGCGCGGTCCGTAGGAGATCCCAGAGCCGCCCGAAATGGGTTGAGGATAAGCGGGGGGTTTTTAGTCGGTGCAAGTCCGACATAACCACCGCGCCGCCCCAAGTGTGCGGAGGTATCCATAACGGTTTTCCCCCCGTCAAAAAAAGTATTTTTCACTCGTAATCCTTTACCCCAGCACAGTTGCATAAAGGATGCTCGGGGTACGCTACCCAATCCCAAAATTTAACGTAGGGGCTAGTTTTGAGGAAGCGCCTGCCATCTGAACTTCCAAACCAAGAAACTAGATCTTACTTGGATTAGCCTTGTCAAGTGAGTGGACAACTTGACTGTTAATTCTCAAGCCGCCTTAAGGCCTCTTAGCTTGACGTTAGGTTAGGTATACAAATGTAGTTTTTAGTATAAAAAATGGAATTTAAACCAACTTTACGTCCACGCGCTTTTCATCGATTATAGACGAGTTTTGAGTTAATATTGCTCGGTCGAAACTATAGATATATTTATGGATCAAACGGTTATCGGTTCTTCAATTCTTTATCTACATTCGCAAGAGCTAAATTGGAAAAAACTGACCACTTATTTTTTTATGAATTATAGTATGTTGTTTATCACTACATAGTATAAAACAAAGTCGCTTTCTCTGTCCCTATATCCCTATATATGCTTAAATCTTTAAAACTACGCAACGGATTTTGATGCGGTTTTTTTTAATAGATAGAGTGATTGAAGAGGAAGGTTTATATGTATAATAACATCCATTAAATAGTGCACCCGTGCGAAGCCGGGGCGGGTCGCTAGTGCACTTATATATGTGAAATGTACATGTAACTGTTCCTTATTGACGTTTCTAACAATGCAAGAGAGATATATTTTAAATTCATCTTCACAAAAGTTACGTCCACAAAACTGTTTTATTTTGGCCTAAGATTGCCAAAATTCGATGCCATACATTCCGGCAAACCTCGTTGTTAAAAAAGAAACAAATTTGGAGCTAGGGGTCCCTTCAAAACGATAAGTAACCATCCTCTTGGTAACACAAATTGTTTCAGATAATTCTCATGGTTTTCCACAAATTAACGTAATATTGATATCCATATTATTGGCCGGTATAGTACAGGTAATACTAAGCATGACACTCAATTATGCTCTTATTTTATGGGATAATCTGCTTTAAAACAAATGCAATAGAGTTTCTATTACATGCATACTTTTTAAAAATGGTATACTGATAATGGAATGTATTACATTAACATTAAAGCTGAATATCGAATGAAATAAGCACATATGTCAGTGCGAAGCTCAACTAATCGTACATTTAAATATAGAAATAAAGGAAAAATTGAAAAATTTAGGCACCGAGCAGGATTTGTAGTTTACGTTAGCAGCGGTACTGCTTAAGAGCGCTTTAATAAAATGTAGTGGGTCCACTAGCGCCACTCGTAAATAATTGTAATTATTTAAATTTAACGATATATAACTAAAAAAGGGGGCCGCTATGTACTGTAGTTTGTATGTAAGTACTTTTTGAATCCATCAAACTAGTTTTTACGTTGCTGGATTCGTCAATCTATGAGCTCAAAATTAAAACGGCCGTTTTAACTTTGGACGCATAGATTGACGAATCCAGCAACGTAAAAACTAGTTTGATGGATTCAAAAAGTACTTACATACAAACTACAGTACATAGCGGCCCCCTTTTTTAGTTATATATCGTTAAATTTAAATAATTACAATTATTTACGAGTGGCGCTAGTGGACCCACTACATTTTATTAAAGCGCTCTTAATACAAAATAAATTTAGTATGGGATGGCGCATCGTAACTGACGATTTTCAACATGATTTGAGACGTTAGTGCCGTTAATGAAGCCTGAGTCTTCTGGTAGATGTCGCTGTACGCCTCCCTTAAGGCGTTTGTATATATGAAGGAATGATTGAGGAATTCCGGCCCGAGTGGCGGTTGCACCTATAGATCAGTTGGCTAGAGCGACTGGCCGCGAGTGCCGGGATGTCGCAAGTTCAAATCCTGCTCGGTGCCTAAATTTTTCAATTTTACCTTTATTTATAAATTTGTAGTTTACGTTAGCAGCGGTACTGCTTAATACAAAATAAATTGTACATTTATTATTCCTTTATAGTCTGAGATTCCATCTACCACGAATCCTACGTTATTCATTATTTCAATAAAGGATAGGCCAATGCAGTATAGGATACGTGATCTAAAACCAGTATAGGGGTCAATCAACTTTTTCTTGTTGTTATTCTGTCCCGTCAGCGAGGAGACAACAGTAACCGAGTTTCTTAGAAAAATGTTTATAATATGGACTTCAAGTATGCTCAAAGGATGATCCATGTCCAAATGGATTTATGCTCATCGCTAAAACTCATATTTGGTAAATTTAAACCCTATAAACTCAGTTTTAAAGAGTGACTCAGGAGACGTAACCATGGTAAAGAGCAACAAAGAATAGTTGATCCACCCATAGGGTTTACCATTGTTTTGGAACATTTGTCGATGAAAATGGGGACACCCATTAATAGATCACCTATAGTGATCTAATTGCCTATGCATTTATTGAACCTGACTGTGGCTTTATAAGCTGGCCCAATAAAGCTATAGGAGTGCGCGGTTGGAGAGTAGCCTGGGGAAAATCTAAGGGAAAACCTCCGGCACGACCACGCGTGTGGTTTGGAACACTGGAATACTCTAAGAGTTTGCGCTACAGTGAGTTTGGTTGAGCGGTTTCAACCGATTCTGATCCTATGAATTTAACAACGAAGTACTACACCTACTAGCTAAGAACATTATACATGTAGATATTTTAAATATAAGAAATAGGCAGAACCTCTACAGTGTAAAATAGCTTTTTGCTACATATACAATTATCGAAAGTAGGCACGTATCAGCACTATTAGTTACACAAAGTCGCGGTTACACTCCCGCAAACTATAGGAGAGAGGCAGCTATTTCATGGAATGAGAATGCAATACTTCATGTTGTCGAAATTTTATAGTAGTTTATGCAACTGCTACATAATGACAGGCATTTAAACACGAGTGTGGTTTTATGAAACGATCCGAAGGCGAGTATGTTTTCATACCTAATTATGTACAGTTGCACACACTACTTTATCTACATCCATATATAAAATCCATACATCCATATATAATTGCTCAAAGGTTAACTGGAAGAGATCCCTTACAGGGATAAGTTCGCCTTTGTACATGATTGATCTGTTTTTTTTCTGTATAATTTATTTTACTTGTCTTGTGTACAATAAAGTATTTACATACATACATACAAAATCCTCTTTCAGGTGTTCAGGAACCATTGCGTTGCAAGTGTAGTGAACTCGATCCCGTTATGGGCGGAGAAAGCCATAATGATATCGTTTTCGATGCTATTATGGACACCTCCGCTCCGAGCCTCGATATCGTAAAACTGGTCCTTACGTACACTTTTTGAGCACATTAAAGAGGACTATATGGGTGTAGATACAGATTTTAAATTACTTTAGCAGACGCTTGATCCAAATATAATTAATTTACGATCTCATTCTATCAAAAAGCTGTCTCGCATCCGAGTTTAAGGATGAGGGCTTAATAAGTGAGTTTTAACCGTTTAGTAAAATACAGTTTTTAAATTCAAGACTTTCAGGATAATCTTAACGTTTATCATTTTATTGTCTATACAAATGGCTGAAGTTATTTGGGATGAAGAATAAGGTCGATATTTGAGTTATTTTGTTTCATATCAAAAAACTTGCACTGAGTTAAATCAAGCGGTTAAAATGTCTATAAAATCATCTAAAACAGGGCTCGGAAACCGGTTTCCTCTCCGGTTAAAAATTTCGGTTAATTGCGTTTTACCATATTTTTTCACACTTCAAATCATTTATTCCATAGTAGGCTCAAAAGCAAATCTTATAATAAAAATGGAGATATGAGAAGTACTTCACTGCATAGTATAAAACAAAGTCGCTTTCTCTGTCCCTATATCCCTATGTATGCTTAAATCTTTAAAACTACGCAACGGATTTTGATGCGGTTTTTTTAATAGATAGAGTAATTGAAGAGGAATGAATGAATGAATGGATGAATGTTTTATTCACTTTAAACATATGGTACAAGTATAGATGTAATGGATGGAAGGTTTATATGTATAATAACATCCATTAAATAGTGCACCCGTGGGAAGCCGGGGCGTGTCGCTAGTTAAAGAGATATTTCTAACACAGTAAAAACCGGTTCCAAGCCGATCTAAAGTATAAAATTAAGTGTAGTAGGAATGAATGTACCTGTATAATTAATACTTAATCTTACGACAAGTATATAAATGCAGATAGAAAACAAGATTGGCATCCGAAATATCCAAGACAGTTTTTACAAAATTGTCTCAACTATTGCTTTGAATAAGGTTGAAATTGCAATAAGGGGTCTTGGGGTAATGCCGAATGCCGGGTAATTCCGATTAAATAACAATTTCCAGTCTAACCAAGCGGTTTTATTGCATCTCGTCATCATCATCATTAAAAAGAAATGTTACAATTATTAATGTTTGGTAGTGCAACAAAATCGCTTAGTTAGACTGGAATTACAGTAGAATCCTCTTATAACGACTTCGCTTATAACATTTGACCGCTTATAACGACTACGAAATCACCACATATTAGATTTCATACCAAACATTTTGTAGAATAGAATAGAATAGAATAGAAAAAGCTTTATTTCGCATTTTACACATAATACATTTATTTATTTATTTATTGCAAGCATTACAGTCGAAACCAAGGTACTGTATAATTTAGGTTATCATCATCCTCCTAGCGTTATCCCGGTACAGTTGCATCCTGAAGGATGCCCGGGGTCCGCTACCTAATCCCAAGACTTGGCGTAAGCACTAGTTTTTACGGAAGCGACTGCCATCTGACCTTAATAATTAAGGTTACATTTACACTTATAATAAAATTAAGGCTTAATGCGAAAAAGGATGATGTCGGTCCACAGAGAGTGAAACGACGCTGATATTCTGTGGATCCACACGTGGTGCACCACAAAAGTAAAAAGTAAGTTTTCAAAGTAAATCAGTCCGTTTTGTGCGATGTTCTGTTAGTGCGACGTAATAAAAGGCTACAATGCCAAGTTGTCTAAAGAGCTATTACAACTCAAAAGACACAAAACCAGCGCAGTGACAAGAATACTCACTGGTCACTGCAAACTCAACAAACATCTAACACAAATGGCCATAAAACAAAGCGCAGCATGCAGGTTCTGCCAAGAGTCGGAGGAAACTGCCATATCCTCTGCTCCTGTGGACCACTTATGCGCAAAAGAAGTATCTACCTTGGGAGGCACATCACGCCCCCAGAGGAGATACAACAGATTGCGACCCAAAGAATCTGGAAATTCCTGGAGGCAACGGGTATAAGCAAAGAACTTTAAGGGCTGCCACAATAGATCAATACTGGTCGAGGCGGCAACGAAGACCCACAACAAACAATAATAATAATAATAGTGCGACGTAATATCATCGGTCCCTTGACTGTCGCTCCATCCGGATAGTTTTTATCGGAATTAATCGTCATCCGGCATTACCCCAAGACACCTTAGCAACCCGACGCTCATTTTCACGTTACACCTTAGTCATGAGTTATAACGGTTTAAAAATAAATTATCACTCATCTAAAACAGACCCTTATCACATATGAGCATATAACAGGTTTTTTGTTGCTATTGTTTACAATTATAACATTCTTTCAATTATGCAAAAACAGGAATCCATTGACAATTACCGACAGTACATGGTTAACCTCATTTTCCTTAGACTGAAGCATTGACAAAGTATAAGGTAAACGTCCCCATGTGTGACACCTTAATACCCAATATATGACACCTATCGTTCATTCACCTCTATTACCACGACATAAGATTGAAAAAAACTTAATTTGCATGCCTTTTCTGATAGAACACAAGCAATTCTGTATTTATTATGTCATGTTATGTAAATATGTTCTTGCAATAAAAAATTTGAATTGAAAGTGTCAGGTATTGATTGGGCCAGTGTCAAGCATTGGGGCATTTACCTTACAGATACTGCTTTATGTACAGATAAAGTGACTGTATTTACCTGTCTTCATGACATTGACATAACATAAGTTTGCCTCTCACCCGTCCTGTGGAAAGGTCACATCTGTATATGTGTGTAGATGTTATTGGTCTAGTAGGGCTTGTTGGGCCCCTCCATGTCCTCGGCGCTGCGCAGCATCAGGTAGTAGCTGTGCACGCAGAGGATGCAGTACGCCAGGAAACCTGCAATAACAAACGACACAGGTGTAAACAACAGTAAATACTACGGGTGATACTGACTACGGGTGGGCTTAAAACCAGCTTAGCGCTGTGCTCACACCGATTTTTCAATGTCTTAATTTTAATACCCATACTTACTATAGATTGAACATTGTAAAATTTTGAGAAATAAACCTTTTTGTATTTGTATTTTGTATTTAAATAGAAATACAGTAGAATCCGCTTATTACGACTCTGCATATAACGCTTTACCGCTTTTAACGACTACGGATTCCCCTCGTATTAGGTTTTCATACAAAACACTATCTAAGCCCCCTGGCTTAGATATCGATACCGGTATATTTAAAAAACCCTGAATTAGCCCAATATTTTGGATTATTTTTTGCTCTTTACGTAGGGCTGAATCATGTATTTAGGTAACAACGTCGTATTATTAGATTGTCCCATCATCATCATCATCATCATTTCAGCTGAAAGACGTCCACTGCTGAACATAGGCCTCCCCCAAGGCTCGCCATTTAGACCGGTCCTGTGCCGTTCGTTTCCACCGGATTCCCGCGACCTTCACCAGGTCATCACTCCACCTCGTCGGAGGCCTACCGACAGCTCGTCTTCCGGTGCGTGGACGCCACTCAAGCAGTTTCTGGCCCCGTCGACCGTCTGTCCTGCGAGCAATGTGCCCTGCCCACTGCCACTTAAGTCACGCAATTTTGAAGGCTATGTCGGTGACCCCAGTTCTGCTACGGATAGATTGTCCTGTGGCGTCATTCCTGTCAACTGTCAAATCTGACATGTTCTGCATCGCGCTATCGAAGTTTCTAAAATCAGTTGCATAAATATAACTTCCCAACAACTCTCATTGGACTTCGGTCCCTGAGAGATCTCTCTATTGTCGTTTCTTCCTGTGTCTCCTATCTATTGTATATATGTATAAGACAATTTCTGTCTTATTATCAGGAATTGTAATTATCAAATAAACAATGGCGTTGCTCTGAAAACAAAGATTTTATTATGGTAACATACACAGGATAATAATTACAATGTTTAACTTAAATGACACTATCCTACCTGAAAACAAAGAAACGACATTTAAAGTCTATTATCTGATTAATCAATCCCTTTTTTATAATTATTTTCTAAACCAACAATGTGCTCAATAATAGCGAGTTCTCTCATCTGTCAACGTACATATGCACTGCTTTAGCAACCGTGTTGCCCACCATTACTCTCAGCGCCATCTATGATGTCACATTATCAAGGGTCACTGTTCACCGACCGTAGAGCGCCGTACCAAATAATCAAATTAAAGAAAGTATACTTTCTTTATATATGTATATAATATGTAGATACCCTTTCTTGTATATATCCATCCTTGTATATTATCCTTTATAGGAGCACATCCTACTTATCCACAGTCCCATTAAAAACGAAATAATGAACCGGTGACCGTAATAATACCGGTATTTTTCTATGGAGAAAATACCGGTATCCGATCCCTGGTATAAGGTTCTCTAAGCGTGTGACGTAGAGATCTACGTCACCGCGAGGCGCGCAGGGGGAGAGCCGCGCCGCAGCCACACGCCGCGCCGCCCCACCGCTGCAACGTATATAAGCCGCCGCGCGCCCGCATAAAGTTAGAGGTCGGTCGGCGCTCGCACGCGCACCCGGCTCTGCCCCCCACCTACCCTTCCGCTCCTTGACTGCCCCTTTGCAGCGTATCCCGGTATACCCGCTCTCCCTGCTCGCCACCCCCCTGCGTAGGGAACAACCCGGTCTAGGCCCCCGTATCGTCCGTATTTAGGTTTAGATTTAGATAAGTAGAATTTGAGATTAATAAACGGGCGTAAGACCCTTTATTGTAGTTAAGGATAAATTTGTGTTCTTATTTCTCCCCTACTCCCCGTTAGGTGCTCCTGAGCCCGCTGAGTTGCTAGGAAACCTCCCTACACGCCCTTCAGGCAGGAGGATATGTGTGTGTGATTAAAACCCACACATCACAAGCGTCAAGAGGAGATGACTTACCGAAAACCAGCACGACCTCCAAGAAGGCGAGGAACATGTCCGACCCGGACTCGGCGAGCCCCCGCAGCGCCGCCGTGATTACTATATACAAGACCGCGCTCACGAACAGCACGCACATGATGTACACGTAGGCGCGGAGGAGAGTCGTGTGTCGCTGCAATATAATAGTACATTATTGCCGTGGCCGGGAAGGAGAAAATTGCAGGCTTCGTGTTATAATTAAACGGACTCGCAAGCTCGTCAATTGCCATTCCGGCCAAGGCTAATATAGTGCTTTTCTCAAAAATGAGGGAAATGAGATGTAATTTGAATTAAGATTTCGGGTTAAAGACATTCATTACTCAAAAGAAATTTACATTTCACTTGATGAGATAGAGATTTGAGTAACAACCTTAAAACGTCAAACACTTCATGCTTTCCCGCCGTTTAGTTTTTTTTAACAGAATCGCATGTGTATTTTCCCATCGAGAAACGCAAACTATTTGAGACACATACAAAAACGTCACGTTTACATCAAACAGAAAATACGAGTTCAATTGGCTGAATACGACCTGTGCCGTATTCAATATGCCAGTTTCCACTTTTTAAAAAGTTTGGAACTCAACAAATAAAGGAATTTATATGTAACATTCCAGGGGGCCTGCAATGTTTTTTATTTTTTTATTTTGATCTGACCTTAAACTATACACTTTACCGTCCAATATGTAGCGAGTAATGTTCACTTTGCGGGCCATTTTTGAGAAAATATAAATATATACTCTTTATTGCACACCTCACACAAAAAGCCGTGGTCTCCCGGCGAAAAAAATAAACAATAGCATTCTTTTGTAATGAGCGGTAGACGACGGATTAAGTTACACCACAGGAGCATAACGACATGTAGGTTAGGTTAGGTTAGGATATCAGCAGAAATAATCAATTTCATTCCAAACACTCTAAAAGTAGGTTACATTTGATGCGGGTTGAAAGTGAGGCATGTCTCCCCATGGCTTGAAAAGTAATAAAAAAAAATTGAGTAATGGCAGAAACCTGTACAGCCACCTCTGTAAAAACCTCCGTAAAGATTTCAAACTGTGTTAATCAGTATTAAGAATTAATATTTTAAATTACGGTAATAAAAATTATTTAATTACCCTACAGATTCGCTTCCAGGAAATGGTCCATACAGAGACACTATTAACGTCAGCCAACAGCTCTTAGGGCACAACCGGGAAAACGCTAGGACTAGTACAAGCTATACAAATCTCTATGATTTACGACATAAGACACAATACCTTTTGCACAGCGTACAGCAGCGCCAGCGCGAGCAGCACGTGCACCACTGTCATCACAGCGCCGCCGACGGCGATCTTGTAAGTGATCGAGTAGATATGGTCCTCGGCGTCCTCCACGGTGCCCACGTACGAGCCGGCGTCCGCCGCCATGAGGGACGCGATAATGAGGAGCGACACTGATGCGATCTAGAACAGATACTCAGCTTATTATTACTCAGACATCCGACTACACATACATCCTCGAAGTGGCTATTTTTGTAAAAACAAATCCAACATTATTTAAAAAAGTGTCTGAAGTGTTCAATAAAGAAACCTACCGGTCTCAGAATCTTTGCTCAGTATTTTCTCGCACTACCCTTATGCGAAAAAGCCTGTTCTGTTCTGCCAGCAAAATTTACAATAAATTACCAATTACATTAAGAAGGACGCCAGTACATTTGTTTAAAATGAACCTCACCAAACTCTTGACTTTCAAATGTTATTATTCTTTAGCGGATTATTTTTTGGACAAGTTATATTAATTTTTTATTTAATAATTTATTGTAACGTTGACTATTTTTATTTTATTAATTATAAGTAATTTGATTTTATTTTTGTTTTTGATGTTATCTAATACTAATTTAATAATTGACATGTTTATCTTTAATATTATGTAATTTAAAAATGAATTTGTATGCCTAAAGGCGAAACATAGAGCACATATTTTGTACCTACCGCCATATATTGTATTACCTATGTTTACAAATAAATCACTTTGACTTTGACTTTGACTTCAGTCATTTTCATTTCTTTTTCATTTTCATTTATTAGCCATATTGTAACATGATCATTACATGTCAGTAAATACAATAATAATTTAGTCATGTGTATATAAAACAAGATCTTAATTTTGATCTTAATTCTAAGATATGACATACTAAATAGTATCTAGTCCCAATTTATATTTTTATGTTTTTAAGGGTCAAATATTCATTAATGGAATAAAACGCATGTTTTTGGAAAAATGTTTTACAAGTGCGTTTAAAACATTTGAATGGCAAGTTTGTAATATGGATAGGTAACTTATTATAGAATTTAATCTTTATAAATATACTCTGCTTTTGACATTTTCTTAATCTAACTGTTGGAAGCATCAGTTTGCTCTTGTTTCTGGTATTGTAACTGTGGCAATCAGAGCGTTTAAGAAGAGTACTTGCCTTTTCATGAACCTCTAGGACAGAGTTGTATATAAATAGTGAGATAACGGTCATAACTTCCAACTTCTCAAAGTAGGGTCTGGCAGACGTGCGTCGGTTGATACCGTAAATGATTCTAATCGAGCGTTTTTGAAGAATCAGTATTCGTGATATTTCAGCGGCATTTCCCCAGATAGTAATTGCGTAAGTTAGTAGACTCTGGACATAGGCATAGTAGACAGTTTTTATGGTTTTGAAATTTACCAAGGTCCATAAGTCCATAATCTTATAGCCCGACCAGGAAAATAATCCCCTATAAATCGACCAGCGAGGCCGAAGGCGCGTCCGTGGGAGGAAATTCCTCTGAAACCGTACCGTACGCGACCATTTCGGTTCTAAGGTGTGAGGATGAATGCCCTGCCGACGGCGAGCGGTGCGATGGTAGAAAGCGGCCGTGGGCATCATGTCGAACAGTTCTTCGGAGCACAACCCATTATACAAGCGGTAGAACACGCACAAGGAGGCAAAGTTTCTCATGCGCGTGCCCACACAATCGACCATCTGCACTAAGTCGCAAATTCCTATTAAATATGCTTTGACAAATACCTCATCATCCTAGCTTTATCCCGGTACAGTTGCATCCTGAAGGATGCCCAGGGTCCGCTACCTAATCCCAAGATTAGGCGTAGGCACTAGTTTTTACGGAAGCGACTGCCATCTAACCTTCCAATCCAAGGGGAAACCAGACCTTATTGGAATTGGGTTTGTCAAGTGAGTGGGCAACTTGACTGTTAGAAAGTGCTCAAGCCGCCCGAAGGCCTCTAACTTGGCTTAACGACTGCTATCATAGACAGCGGCCTGGATCAACGGCTTAACGTGCACGGGAGCGCTCAGTTGATAACCACTCAAAGCGGTCACCCATCAATAACTGACCTGGGCCGATGTTGCTTAACTCCGCATACCGCAAGCGGTACGCGGGCGCCGCTGGGCCACGAGCGCTCCTGCTTTGACGAGTAGGTACCTAGTGCATGAAGATGCCTCAATATACTGACCAAATGCAAGCCGCCGACGACCCTCGCACCAGTCTCCAGCCCCATGCACCAGCAGAACGAGGTGATGTGTGGGAGACCCATGCTCTCTACCTTGGTTTCCCTGGAATTACAATACAAAACTGGGTTATTCATTAAAAAGAAAGAAAGAAATATTTATTTGGTACAAGTTGTTTACACATTCTAGGATACAGTAAATAGGTAACTATTTAGTACCAAAATGGGTGCCGCTCAGCATAGTGTCAAGAAAATCATGACGCTGATTTTCAGGGCAACCAGGAAACAACATGAAATTACAAAACAATACATGAGAGAGAGCTGTCCTTAACATACAACATGACATTGACAATGTGGGAAATGTGTAGCCATACAGAATAATATTTTGTACCTGCACATACAAGCTAAATCGTTCATTATAATACAGAATTTATATGAAGCTAACAAAACATAACACTAAACATCTGCTTAGGTATTGGCAATTTGCTTTTCTGTTAAATATTTTTTGAGATTGTGTTCTGTTTGAAGGAAAAAACTACATGTTATCGTCATCTTGATTTCCACAAGACTTCGCTCCGGCCACATTCGATTAAATAGTTACAACGGAGTGTGGCCGTGGCGACGCACGACGGCGTCTGCTTAAGTTTTAAAATGTTTTGATTTCAAATTATGACAAAAGTATTGATAATACCAATAAAGTTATTAAAGGCTACGATGATTTTATCAAAGTTTTAGATAGTAACATAGCCATTTTTTGGTTTTATTGTGGGTAGTAGAATTTAAGCGGAAAAAACAAGTTTTTAGCTTAAAAATGGTCGATTTGGAGTGATGTTTCAAACGATATTTCTTAATGAAAAATACAAAAAATACGTTTAAAGTTTATGACATACGGTCGCAATAGTCCTGTTCTAGATAGTAACGTTGAGAAAATGTCAAGATACGTGTCAATTCAAACAGAAAATGGCGTAAATAGATGAACGATTTTTAACTGATAAGGACCCTTAATATAAATAACTTCTATCTCGGTAGGATAAATGGTACATTATTATTATTGTTTTTTGTGGACCTTCTTTGCCGCCTCGACCAGTATTGATCTATTGTGGCAGCCCTTAAAGTTCTTTGCTTATATCCGTTGCTTCCAGGAATTTCCAGATTCTTTGGGTCGCAATCTATTGTATCTCCACTGGGGGCATGATGTGCCTCCCTAGGTGGATACTTCTTTTGCGCATAAGTGGTCCACAGGAGCAGAGGATATGGATGGCAGTTTCCTCCGACTCTTGGCAGAACCTGCATGCTGCACTTTGTTTTATGCCCATTTGTGTTAGATGTTTGTTAAGTATTGTAGTAAGCAATAATAATAAAATGGTACATTAGCTTGTCCGTCATCAGAAGAGGCGGAACTACTGTATAAATAGGGACTTTGACTCAAAAATTACCTAGTCCGTAAGACAACTCCAAAAGAAACAAGGCCAAAAAATTTGTCATATGGTGAAAATCCTATTCAAATATCTCAAAAAATAACGAAGCTACTACAACCGTTTTAATGTTGCTGGTTAAAGAGAGAACGCGCGACAGATCAGTGACGTCATTGACCACGAGCGCCATTAAATGAAATAAATGAACTTTATTCTGCAAGTAGGCCGCAAAGGCACTTTTACAAGTCAAAAACTACTAGCGTTTCTCATGAGACCACTGCCGTCATTGTCAATGACGATCGTTCGTTGCAGAATAAATGTTTTGATTTTGAAAAACTGACTAGTGGCTAATCTCTTGAAATCCAAAACCCATTTTCGATGGTCCCAATTTTTATGCAAATACGTAAAAACTCACTGTCTTGCGTCCGCCGCCATTACCGAAGGTGCACTGTGCATCGAAGCAATTATCTCGGAAACATTGTATATACATAAACATAATACACTTGTATGTAGGTTCGCTGTACAAAAAATGCAGTGCCCTTTTTGCAATAGATCTATCTTGTTCATAATTAAGACATAAGCACTCAGCGGGCAACTTATTTGAAGCAGTTATACGGCTAATCGGTATATCTTTTTACCCACGACGGAACGGAGAAGGTATATGCGTTTAGGGTGAGAGGTTGTTTGTTTGTGTGTGCACATCAATATGTTCAAAACGGCTTGACCGATTTAGAAGCGGTTTTCGGCAATAGATTTATAGTTTAGCCGGGACGAATTTTAGCTGGGTGTTACGATGATAATTCACCAGGGGGCGCTGCAGTAAACATTTTTCACCGTACTTCCGTCGTGGGTTTTTCAAAATTTTTAATTTTGTTTTTTATTCACCGTATTTGTACAGAGCAAATAGCGGTGTCTGAGACCTGTAATTTAATATTTTACATTTGTTACAATGGATTATATTATGAATGGAAATATTATAGTGTATGTTATTTAAGGGGATGCCTCGATTCGGTCAGCCACGCCCCCCACTTACGTCTTTCGCGCACGACAAAACGGGATGCAACACTTCGGGAATGCCTTTTTTAGGCAAATGTCGTTAAATGTCTGTCTCTGTGCAGTTCTATAAAATTTCCTCTTGACTGACTTTAGACGATGTAAAATACCGTCATTTTAATTTAATTGTGCCGTTTAATAATGCGTTGTTTTAGTAGGCCGAGTACTTAGAAAAAACCAAAATAAAGATTCAACTTGGATTTTTTTTTATCGAGAAAATGTTAAGTAATCATGTTTCGGTATTGTCAGAAACACAGTCATATAGTCAAGAATAATATATCTGAAAATCAATCCTTATTGGTTCCTCGTCTGGGCAGAACAGCGTTTCAAAGAACGCGATATTTCTCGTTGCACGGCCTTAATGTAATTCGTGTGTGATTGTATAATTGTTATTATAATTTAGTATGTAAGACAACCTGCTATGCCCTAACAGGGTTTCTAGGTACCTACTAATTGAAATATTCACATTTGTGATAATCCACATCGAAAGGGACCTTATGGCGGCCGGCACTTACGCCTTTATTGCCGCTGTTCCAATACAATAGTGAATAGGTGTAACGTAAGCGCCTGCCGCCATAAGGTCCCTTTCGATGTGGATTATCACATTTATTGTATTTAATGAACATAGTTGCAATAAATAAATAAATAAAGTGGAGGCAACTCCCCAGCGGCGTTACTCTTTTTTTTAAATAGATATGAGCCAGATCACAATCAGTTGAGCCCTGCCCTTCTAAAAATCTAATTTTATCCGCATTCTTGTTATCGGTCCGTTTCTTCGGCTTGTAAAACTAGATACTTATGTTCTCCGGTTTTGTAGGATATAAAAGAATACTTTATTGTTCATTGTTAAGTTCACAAGGTATATTGTGAACGGTGAAAAGGTACCCAACTGATATGGCTTACCGATGTACCTGCGCAGAAGATGAATTTTTAAAGCGCGGGAAATGCTATTGACCAATCGGCACGCTCCACGCACCGCGCTTCTTTTTCCTTTACCGCTATTGGTCCGCAGCTGCCGCCATGTTAGCGCGCGCCGCGTGGCATGTTGTGAGTGCACGCGCATTATGAACCTTATAGTAGTGATCTAAGGTTAATTGTAAGTTTTAAGCATTCTTTCGTTAATCTTCGGAGCGATGCTTTCTTTTCTGCGCGAACGAAGATTCACGACGCGCCTTATCTGTTGGGTACTACTGTATCAACAGGTACATGCACCTACACAGGTTTGCCCGTATAGGGTAGCTATTGATACCTTTTCACCATTCATCATATACCTTGTAAACTAAACAATGCACAATAAAGTATACTTTTATATCAAAGGATGATTAGTGTACCTCACGTGTATGTGTCATAGGCAGACCGGGGCTCGTTTTTTTTTATATATTTACACAGCATTACAGATTTACTCTAATACACTGTGAAATGAAACATTAACTTAAAGGAACAAAACAATAATACTAATTATCTACGTGGGTACACTAGAAAGCCTATCATCCTTCATCTCACAGAACTTCAAACACTCCCTACACACAGCCGTTCATCGCCACGCAAGCAGATCACACTCGGGTGCTGACACCAACAGGGCATTCAGCAGCGTCAGGGCGCGGAGGTGCGGCGAGTTCCTGTGCGACACAGTGCGAGCCGGAGGCACTGCTAAAAGCGGGCGCGTACGAGGTCTAAGATCCATTCGTGGGACTCCTGGAACGTGCAACCTCACTCCTCGTTGACACCCCATCCCTTCAAACGCTGTCATTTCATAACTTGGCCCATACATCTGGACAATTAAGTCCCGTTATACACCGCGGTGTCGGATCGTCCAAGGTCACTCGTCTCGTTAATTGAGAACTGGCTCCAGACTCCAGACTCGCCACTACTCGAGTATAGTTCGTACAAAACTAAGGCCACATTCTGTCAAACGACACAAGCAAAAAACGACAAAAAGCTCTGGCTGTAAGGTAGATTCTTGCTTGCGTTCATTTAACAGCATTTGGCCTTACAATCCAAATACTCTTTATTGCACACCTCAATCAAAGGATACAGTACAGTACAAAAACACAATGAGAAGAGGCAAACAACAGGCGGTCTTATCGCTAAACAGCGATTTCTTCCAGACAACCTTAGGGTAGCGGAAATGAAATCTAATCGGAACGATTCACAGCAGGTGGTGCAGAGTTAATACATATGAAGCCTACTAATAATTACAACAATAACATTTAATTAAGGATAATAAATATACATAAATATAGTATAAAAAATATACGTACATAAACATATACAAATATAAAGTCAGTCACATAGTATAAAGGAGCTAAGTCTTAAGTGTGTCATGAGAGAGACAAATAGTGATCTTTAAGCTGTTTTTTGAAGACAGCAAGAGATTCAGCACGCCTCAAATCAGGAGATAAAGAATTCCAAAGCCGAATAGCTCGGAAAGTGAAAGAAGAATTATAAAATTTTGATGAGGAAGAACAGTACACAGTACTTACAGTTTTGGATGAATTTTACTCATCAGCTAAACTACCATATCGACACAATTTACTGAATACTGACCAATCGTGTACCTTATTGCATCGTGACAAGGTCTATAGGATACCTTCACGATTCTTTGCTACCGTCATGGTACAGTCAGCCAAGTGGTCTACCATTTTAAATTTTGTCAAGCGGATGCATCCGCCAACGAAATTAGACTTTTTAATCATAGTGAAAAATTGATAATTGGTCTACCACTTTTGAACTTTAATGTAAAAATAATAGAGTCGAACAGTGGTAGACCACTTTCTTGGCTTACTGTACGTTGGCAAACAAGTATACGGCCTGATGATACGCAGACACCGGAGCCCATGGACGGTTGCGGCGCCAGGGCAGTCAGACATTGACATAAGCTGAAATTTAGCATACTTTTTTTATACAACGCCGGTGGCAAACAAGCTTACGATCCACCTGATGGTAAGCGGCCACCGCAGCCTATAGACGCCCGCAACTCCAAAGGAGTCACGTACGCGTTGCCGACCCTTTATAAGATTTGAGGATGAACTGTGTTGACAACAGAAGGGACAAATTTAGGTCCCTCGCTCTCAACATGGTACATCCTCGGGAGCTCTGGCAACCTTGCTTACCTCCAGGAACACAACACTACATACTTGTATAGTAGATAGTGATTATGGCTGTGGTGTTCTGCAAGGCGGAGGTACTTCCCCAGTTGGGCTGCTCCAAATTCGAGCAAGATGACATTTTGCTGTGCCCTACCTCTCGTAAAACTACGTACTTAATGTAAGTTCGGTGATAATACAATATTATGGTAGGTACACTGTAACCGCCAAAGGTAACCAGTATCCGATTATTTTCTTAGGTATTTATTTTTAGGGTTCCGTAGCCAAAATGGCAAAAACTGAACCCTTATAGATTCGTCATGTCTGTCCGTCCGTCCGTTTGTCACAGCCGATTAACTCGGAGACTATAAGCTCTACAATTATGAAATTTGGTAGGAAGGTGTATTCTATGAACCGCTACATAAAGTGATGTGAAATTACAAAAAGATATTAAATTAGGGGGCACTCCATACATGTAACCGGAGGCTGAAAAAAAAAATTTCAACGCACATAGTCGTGTGGGGTATCGATGGATAGGCCTTTAAAAATGATATGGAGGTTTCTAAAAACTTGTCCATTTAAGTCAACCGTTGGTGAGATATTGGCTGTCAAAGTCATAGAAAAAGTCCCCCACCCCCTTTTTTTTTACTAACAAGGACCCTTAAGAACTCTAACAATGCATTTAGGAAGCATGCCGCGAACCGCAAACCAACTTCGGTTAAACTAGCACTCATTTCTTTATCTGTATTATTATGACACGTAGGTCTCGTGTTGTAAAGAATACTAAGTATGGGGTATAATGATAAGATAACGCATTGCAAATCACTACATAGTATAAAACAAAGTCGCTTTCTCTGTCTCTATGTCCCTATATCCCTATGTATGCTTAAATCTTTAAAACTACGCAACGGATTTTGATGCGGTTTTTTTTAATAGATAGAGTGACCTTGAGTCCACGACCAGAGAATAAACAATAAATAAATAAATAAATATTTTTGGACAAACTTACACAAATCAACCAACCTAGTCCCAAACTAAGCAAAGTTTGTACTATGGGTACCAAGTGACGATATACATACTTATATAGATAAATAGATACTTAAATACATAGAAAACATCCAAGACTCAGGAACAAATATTCGTGTTCATCACACAAATACATGCCCTGACCGGGATTCGAAACCGGGACCTCCAGCTTCGAAGGCAGGGTCACTACCAACTAGGCTAAAGCGGTCGTCAAATAATGATAAGATTGATAAGATAATGCATTGCAAATATCTACAAAGTAAGGTCGAATGTAAGCTGGCGATGCTAAAGAGAGTGGTTTGACCATGTTTCACGCGTAACGTAAAGGCCAAATATTGTAGTCATGAAAGCTATAAGATAGAACGAGATCGCGCTATTCACAGGGACCGATACCGGTATTTTTAAAAAATCCTTAATTAGCCCAATATTTTGAATTATTTTTTGCTCTTTACGTAGGGCTGAATCATGTATTTAGGTAACAATGTCGTATTATTAGATTGTCCCATTAAAAACGAAATAATGAACCGGTGACCGTAATAATACCGGTATTTTTCTATGGAGAAAATACCGGTATCTGATCCCTGGCTATTCATCGATTTTTTACGAGTTCATCAGGTCGCTCCCACCCCCTGAAGCAGGTCCTAGGACCTCTTTGTACTAGATCCCAGAGCCGCCCGAAATGGGTTGAGGAGGACAAGCGGGGGTTTTTAGTCGGTGCAAGTCCGACATAACCACCGCGCCGCCCCCACGGTGCGGAGGTATCCATAACGGATTTTCCCCCGTCGAAAAAAAAAAAAAAAAAGGTGCTCTTTGTACATGACTGCCCATAAAAGAGTGTAATGTTTTTAGCTATGCGATTCACTAAGCACCATCCTCACCTGTCGCCTCACAGCTCACCCTTTTTTATATGGAAACTGTCAAATGTCATTTGTAATTCTATGACAGTTTCCATACAAAAACGAGTGATGGGTGAGGTGACAGGTGAGGACGAGTCGGTTTGTGAATGACAGCCCAGTAATAACATAGGTATAACATGATTTTACAGTGTAACATACTTTAAAATTAAAATCAAAAACTGTAACTACATTATTCCCACATTGAGATATATATAGACAATGCCCGAAATAATAGGCTTTATTCAGCAAAATACACAATAACGTATTGGAATGATAAAAGTATGATTGACGGTAATGTCAGTTGTCGTCGTCGTATTTTATGGCGTTCACCACATTCTCCCCGGCATCATTTTGCAGACGAAGTCGTCCAGGTGAGGTGGTGGACGTCGTTGCCTGACAGAGCGGCGTAGTTGAGGGCTGTCCGGTCTGGCCTCTGCTTGGCCCTCGTTCATGCTAGGTTGCTCTCGGGCCTCCTCCCATTGTTCATCATCCTCATCATCTACTTCTGGGAGACTGTCTCCACCAGGTGCTAGGTGCCGGTTAGACACGACGGATTCCCTCCCATTCGAGAAACGAACTCGGGAATGTTGCGGGTTTCCTTCAAGTAATTCTACTTCTTCTACAATGGGATCGTATTTGCTGGTTCGATGGTGGTTCTTTAGCAGAACTCGCCCAGGACTGCTAAGCCATGAGGGCAAGGATTGGCCAGTTGCCGATCGCCTCGGGTGTAAAAACATCCGCTCGTGGGGGGTACAGTCTGTGGCTGTGCATAGCAGAGAGCGGATAGCGTGAAGTGCACTTGTCAGCACGTGTTCCCACTTGGTTGTAGGTAAGTTTTGACTTTTCAGGGCTAATTCTATAGTTTTCCAGATAATACCGTTGTATCGTTCTGTTTGGCCATTACCACGAGGGTTGTAGGGAGTTGTATAACTTGTAGCTATAGACTTCTCGTGTAAGAATTGTTTTAAATCTTCAGATAAGAAGGTTGCCCCACGATCACTGTGTATATAGGTCGGCATCCCAAACATTGCAAATAGGTCAGTTAACTTCGATTTGACCGTTTCTGATGTGAGATCTGGGCAGGGGTAGGCAAATGGAAAGCGTGAATATTCGTCAATTATAGTCAAGATGTAACGGTTTCTTGAAGAGCCTTCTGTTGGTAGCGGTCCTTTGAAGTCGATGGAAAGTCTTTCAAAAACCGACGTCGCCTTAATGAGAGTCCCGCTATTTTTGTGGAATCGGGGTTTCAATTCTGCACATACGTGACATGAAGATGTCATTTGTTTAATTTCTTCGATTGAATAAGGTAGGTTTTTGTTTCGTACCCAATGACTCATCCTTGTGATCCCTGGATGACACAGGTTTTCGTGAAGTGTCCGCAGGTCGTTCTTGGTCGTAGCCGAAGCTATCATATATGCACGAGACAGTGCGTCGGCGGCTAGATTTTCTTTGCCTGGACGATACACGATATCGAATTTGAATATAGCCAGGTCTAATCTCCAACGTTGTATCTTATCATTCTTTATTCTTGATGAGTGAGTCTGGTCGAACATATATGATACAGATTTCTGATCCGTTATGAGTCGGAAGACTCTTCCACAAAGAAACTGACGCCATTTTTTGATCGATTCAACTATGGCAGTGGCTTCTTTTTCAACCGCAGGATACTTTCGTTCACAGGTAGATAGCGTCCGTGAAAAGAAAGCGATTGGCCTTCCTTCTTGTGTTAAAGTTGCAGCTATGGCATGGTCGGATGCATCTGTTTCTACAGTAAAGGGAGTCTTATCGTCAATAGCGTGCAGAACCGAATTGGCTATTTCTTCCTTTATTTGTTGGAAAGCGTTCGTAGCGTCTATTGACAAGGGAAATGTTTCATGCGCAACTAGTGGACGGATTTTCTTTGAATAATTAAGGACCCATTTTGAATAATGTGCAAAAAGCCCTAGAGCTCGTCTTAATGATGCCGTATTCTCTGGAATGGGAAGCTCTAAGAGTGGGCGTAGACGATCAGGGTCAGGTTTTATAATGCCGTCATGAATATTATAGCCCAGAATGTTGATTTCTTGCTTAGAGAATTCGCTTTTCTCTAGATTTAAAGTCAGGTTGTAGCGAGTAGCGATGTCTAGGAAGTGCTTCAATTTCTCGTTGTGGTCATCTTGATCACGTCCGCATACAGTGATATCGTCGAGATAAGCGTAAATCCCTTGAGCGTTTTCTTGAGCCAGAATCGTGTTGATGGCTCGTTGGAAAGCAGCTACCCCGTTCGTAACCCCAAATGGGATAGAAGAGAACTAGTATAAGTTGCCATCAGCTTCAAATGCCGTATAGGGTTTTTCGTGTTCTACTATTGGTATCTGATGATAGGCACTCCGTAAATCGATCTTGCTAAACACTCTAAATTTGGATACTTTTGTCACGATATCCTCAATACTGGGCAAGGGATATGCATCCAGTTGAGTGTACTTGTTGATTGTGAGTGAATAATCGATACACATTCTTTTCTTGTGGTTATCAGTTGACGTCACTAGCACCTGAGCTCGCCATGGTGATTGGCTCGGTTCAATAATTCCGTCGGCCAAAAGTTTCTTGACCTCCGCGCTGATGAAAGCAGCGTCATCTGGTGAGTGCTTCCTTGACTTTATGGCTACTGGTTTGCAGTCTGGCAGAAGGTTTGGAAAGATACTCACTGGTTCTATATTTGCACGTGGTAGGGAATAAAGTTTCAATGGCGCCAGTGGTCCACCAAAATGCATTTCAAGTGAATTATGTTTCTTCAATATGTCATGTCCAATGATGACGTCAGCGCATAGTCCCTGTAGTACTAAGCATTTAGCCTCAATGTTTTGTCCCAATAATTCAATATCCAACACACATAGCCCATCAACAGCAGATACCATGTGTGTGGCAGCCATAGTCACGTTTTGTTTACAAGCTATCTTTTTAAATTTATGTTTCTCTACAAGCCGACTATTAATGAAACTTGCGGAGCTGCCCGTGTCGATGAGAGCTTTGGCACTTATATATTTACCATTAATGGTAATGTCCACAGTTGCTTTACTGAGATCATTTGTGGCCGCACTTAAACATGATAGTGAGGCGGGAGGAGCATCCGGATCAATTTCCATGGTCTCATTGCAGCAGGCGGCAGAGGCGCTATGTTGTTGAGGTTTACTCTTGCATACCTTCGCAAAGTGGCCCTTTTTGCCGCACGTTAAACAAGTGGCGTTGAAAGCTGGGCATACTCGACGCGAATGTCTCTTCGATCCACAGAAGTAGCAGGTGTCGTACTGCGAAGCTGATCTGGGGGCAGCAGTTGCATTAACGAATGTGCTAGCAGTCGGTTGTTCAAAGTATTCGTTATTCGTTTGTGCCATTTCGAGCGACCGAGCTTGTCTGTGTGCATCATCAAGGCTTAGAGAGGTCTTCTCGAGAAGCCTTTGCCGGATGGCAGCCGACGACAGGCCGGCTATAAATGCATCCCTTACGTATTCACTTTCGTTTAATTCAGCTGACACAGATTTGAAGGCACAATCTTTAGCTAGTAATTTAAGTTCTTGGATGTACTTATCTATAGTTTCGCCAGGTTGTTGTTTCCTCTTGGTCAGTCTAAATCGAGAATAGACTTCGTTGGCTGGTTTTACGAAGATATTGTCTAGTTTCTTAATAGCGTCGTCGAATGTCTTCACGTCTTGTATGTAGCAGTACACATTCGGTGAGAGATGGTTGACTAGCAGTTGGTATTTCATGTCGTCACTACACTTTTTGTCGGGCGGCTCTACCGATGCGAGAAAGCTTTGAAATGTTTTCTTCCAATGAGTCCAAATGACCGTATTGTCGGTGTTCGATGACGGGTCCGCGTCGAACCGCTCGGGGCGTAAGTATTTATCCATATTTGCTGAATAAATTGAGATATATATAGACAATGCCCGAAATAATAGGCTTTATTCAGCAAAATACACAATAACGTATTGGAATGATAAAAGTACGATTGACGGTAATGTCAGTTGTCGTCGTCGTATTTTATGGCGTTCACCACACACATAATTAAAATATTTGAAACATGACTACAGTGGATAATAGATAATTAAAAAGAAGAAAAGTTTCAAAATAAATAACTCAAGGAAACCTATTTTGTTTGCAATTGGGGGATCTACTATATTAATATATACTATATAGATTTCAAGTTCTTTATCTTGAAACTTGTTTTTTAATTTTTTAATTAACTTATCCAGTGAAGTCGAGTTTTAATTTTTTTAATTATGTAAGTATTATTTTATAAAGAATAGAATAAAGTGCCCCTCTACCCCTGAGTTGTCACACTAGGCATATTTGTTTTTTTTTTATTTCAGGTCCTTCTCCAGAGAATATGACTGGTTACTAACTGAGCCTTTAAAAGTTATGTCGAACCACAATTAATCGGTGATGCTCTGTCTACCCCCTTTGGGAGTACAGGTATGATTTTTTTATTACATAAATACATGAAGTCATGCCTGTATTGCCAAAAGGGGTCGGCAGAACACATGAATGTTAATTCCAGTGCCACATTTAACAATTGTAGGTTTAAAGATGGAGAAAACGTGATATTGCAGTGATAAGTTGTTCGCCCACAACACAGTACAACCCAGTATAAATACCCTGGTAACAGTTTAGTAATAACCAGTCCTTTCCCGCCGAAAAAAAAAGCAATATCATTCTTTTGTTATGTGCCCGAAGATCTCTGGGTACGCAACGGCTTAGTATGTAAAACTTCTATCAGTCAAGTTGCCCACTCACTTGACAAGCCTAATTTCAATAACCAGACCGGTTTTCCCTCGGGTTGGAAGATCAGTTGGCATTCGCTTCTGTAAAAACTAGTGCCTACGGCAACTCTTGGGATTAGGTAGCGGACCCCGACATCCTTTAGGATACAACTGTACCGGAATAACGCTAGGATGATGATGATAATGATGAAAAACATAACTTATATGAACATAAGCTGTTAACTATTGACTACCGGGTGGACAACTTTTGTTTTTACTTCTGACAAAACCCACCTAGGAAATACTTAAACTGAGTTGATGAGACTGGCACTGGCATCTGCTATATCGAATACATATTCACAACAAAATTTGACGCTTCTTCGGGACAAGCACAAGGCTTAGGACAAATGTGTCAATATATGTGATAATCCACATCGAAAGGGACCTTATGGGGGCAGGCGCTTACGTTGCACCTATTCACTATTGTATTGGAACAGCGGCAATGAAGGCGTTAATGCCGGCCGCCATAAGGTCCCTTTCAATATGGATTATCACATATTACCTGGGACTGTATTTTTGGGGCAATAATTGGTACCTAATAACATTATTGATTAATTATATCAATATCGAACAAACTTGAACAGTGTAATTAACTGCGGCACATAGAGATACATCCCCCAAACTGGCCTCAACGAAAAACAGACTAAATTTACATAATCAATTCAATGCAAATATAAACAACATATAAATTTACGTACCTTACTTAAAAACACACGGCCAATCCAAACTTTAGTGGAGAGCGTATTTTTGTACCACTACACGAGATCACTGGTTGTATTTGTGTTTTCGCAATACACGATTATCAAGCAAAGGTGTAATACGATACGTAAAACACGCCCTTTATTTCGACTGCGCGAAGAACGACTAACTACTAATTAAACAAGACGAGAATACGAGACGAAGAACAAGGATTTCATTGGGCTTTCCCGCGCCGATATTTTGAAATGAGTGGGATAAAAGATCGACAAAAGCTGATGTGTGAATGAAATAGAAAAAATCCCGATGACCCCGATGACGTCAACGTAGACACGCCTGACGTCTCTGTGACGTATGGTGCGTTTTGTTCATAGAAACGTTTCGTTTGTCCTCGATTAATAAATACTGTACGAATCCTAGTTACATAATAGTTAAATTGGTTCTTGAATTTCCTGAATTGTACAGTGCTTTGGTTTCGACTGTAATGCTGTATATGTTTTGTTGGCAATAAATAAAAAATAAATAGTAGTCTTTGGTATTTTGTTCAACTTACGTTCGAATTGGGAATTTTAATGTACAGTCTGATGCTCGTTAAAATAGGGAATTCCACATTGCGCCGCCCGACCTTGCCACAAAGGTGACCTTGCTGTTCACAACCGTGTAATCGGCGGTTGGCGCCGAATTTCGCCGAACTTTGAAGCGTTTACCCGAGTTACCGAAGTTAAATAAGTTAAGAGTCCTTAACAGTTAATAAACGCTCGTTTATTTGACGATTTTCTGATTGAATTGACACATATCTTGACATTTTCTTAATATTACTATCTAGAACAGGACTATTGCGACCTAATGTCATAGATTTTAAATGTTTTTATTAAGAGCGCTTTAATAAAATGTAGTGGGTCCACTAGCGCCACTCGTAAATAATTGTAATTATTTAAATTTAACGATATATAACTAAAAAAGGGGGCCGCTATGTACTGTAGTTTGTATTTAAGTACTTTTTGAATCCATCAAACTAGTTTTTACGTTGCTGGATTCGTCAATCTATGAGCTCAAAATTAAAACGGCCGTTTTAACTTTGGACGCATAGATTGACGAATCCAGCAACGTAAAAACTAGTTTGATGGATTCAAAAAGTACTTAAATACAAACTACAGTACATAGCGGCCCCCTTTTTTAGTTATATATCGTTAAATTTAAATAATTACAATTATTTACGAGTGGCGCTAGTGGACCCACTACATTTTATTAAAGCGCTCTTAAAGAAAAAGTGTCTGAAAATTATGTACATGAATAAGTAGAATGGCCCGATTAACAACTCCAGTCACATATCCAAACCTATGTAACTAGTACCTATACCAATATCATTGCTAATTAGCAGCCAGCACTGGCAAGTACCTAACCACTGCATTAAAAGGAGGGTAGGTAACGGAAAGTTGGTAATCATTGTATTATAAAACATCCGGCAAGATGATTTCATTTTAAACGGTTACAATTAAACACAAAAACTATTTAATTACATCGACACACGCAGCGTGTCAGCCAAGTTCGCGAAGCAAACAAGGCATTTATTTACACGAAAATTCAAATTATTTACACGAATCATTTCTGGCCACTTGACCCCCCATTTACTTACTAAAAATTTATGACCAAAACTTGCAATTTCGCGAGGCTTGTAAGACCATCTCTTTACTACTAAGTCCTGAATTTCAATTAAAAAACCTACAAGAGTTTCTGACGTCCAGAAAAACGATTTTTTTACTTATATACCTACTGACTGACTGAAATGTTGGTCAATAGGTGACTTAGGCTCGGTTTTATAAAGATCCGTTAGACCTTATGTCGGTTTGTTATGTCAAAAAATGTACTGAGTTACTGAAATTTGATCTTGCATTTGGTCTAACGGATCTTTATAAAACCCGGCCTTAGTATGTTGAAAATTAGCTTCCAACTACGTAATAGTCAATACATAGGAAAAAACAAAAAAAAACAGTGAATTGTACCTAATTATCTTTCCGTGACGGGAGTTAGGTTAATATATCTCTTGAATAAAACTAATTTGTGCAATCTTCGAGGTGTTCATTTTGTGTTCTTAAAATATTAATACATTGTTAATATGGATATGATGTTACACTTGAAACCAAGGTTCAGAGAGAGAGGGCTAGGCCATGTTACCACGGTACATAAGTAGACAAAGTAGGTAAAGTCTTAACTTAATGATGTTGCACGCCTGTTATTGAGATACAGGCAGGACTTGCGTCATCTAACTTTATGTTCTTATTAATGTATTAGCTTGGTATCTTGTTGGTGTGTCAAATAAAATAAAATAAAGTGACAGGTGGTGCGTTCACACAGTTGTCTTTCAATAGGTATTCTTTTAAGGTGCGCTATACACACTATACACTCTTATTACAGTTAGTGATTTCGCACGTGCTGCATTCATAGGGGCTCATACTCACTCACGTACTCCCTGGACACTTATAGGTAGGTAGTAGGTAACCGTAGGTATTTTCTTAGACTCTCCCACCGAAAGGAAATCGCTAAGCTTAAGGACGTGTCACTTATTTGACAAAATATAATGGTATCCCATCAAAACCATAACAGAGAACTTGACAAGTTGCACTATTAAGTAGGTAACAAACAACACAACAAATCATTTCAAGCAATTGAAGAACGTTATATAGCATGATAGGAGCTTTGAAAGAATTTGGTTTCCAGACTTTTCAGTTAGTTCCACTTGTTCTATTAGTGAAACTGACAGATATCGGGGCGGGACGAGTGAAACAACTGCTGCTCATAATTATACGCACTCGATATCTGACACTGGCGACGATCTACCCGCGTGTGCGAAAGAGTGATTGTGAAGGAAATGGCTCAAATTGGGCTTTTGACGAATTTTGACCACAATACTCAAACGTGGAACGTTTACAAGGCACGTATAAAACAATGGTTCATTGCAAATGCATGACGACCGGTTTAGCCTAGTGGGTAGTGCACCTGCCTGTGAAGCTGACGGTCCTGGGTTCGAATCCCGGTCAGGGCAAATATTTGTGTGATGAGCATGAATATTTGTTTCTGAGTCTTGGATGTTTTCTATGTATTTAAGTATTTATACCTATTAAATATATCGTCGTCTAGTACCCATAACACAAGCCTTCTTGAGCTTACTGTGGGGCTAGTTCGATTTGTGTAAGAATGTCCTCTAATATTTATTTATTTATTATTTATTTATTATTAATGACATTGACGACCAAAAGGATCCTACGGGGGTGAAACGACGTGCGGTCCTGCTGAGCGCACTGACGTTTATTCGCCATGACACCTTATTTTAACATTAGGTACAATGCATACGTAACAGAAACCATTTAGGAACTTGGCGTTTTTCACATTTCTATTATAGATGGGTATTTATCCCGCGTAGTTGCATTAGTTCCTGTAACTGTGCGCTTGTGTCGATGGATCGAATCACGTTCGAAGTTAATGGAGAGACGTGCTCAGGTATGTTTATTGAGCAAGTGCAGATTTTGTTTGCCATGACAAAAATCACTTTATTCACAATATAAGATTACAATATAAATAATTAAAACATAGAACAAAAACAAAACAAGGTCTTAATAACTACCTAAACCTAACCTAAACTAAAGGCCTAAACTGTATGGGCATGGGTCGCCCAAGTCGCTGCCACTGGGCAGAGTTCCCATAAGGCTGGCCGCGTTGCCTCGCTGAAAGGCAATGCCAATTCGCTGCGCGAGGAACGAGCCAGCCCCACGGTCACCTGAGGACCGGATAAGCAAATAACTTAATCTTTTGAAAAGTTTAATTGTATCCGGTCCCCACGGACCCAGAGTCTCTACAGCAAACGCCGCAAATATGTAACTATCGCCAAGAGTTACATATTTGCGGCGCTTTGCTGATTCAGCCACGGCGGCCGCTCCACCGGCCCTCAACGACGTCGTACCCAAGTGGGACGGCGCTAGGGTGTCCACGCATGTGGCATCCCAGACTAACGGCCGTCCCTGTTGCCAGGGCACGAGAGTCAACCCGTCGGGTCTCTTGCCGTCGTCACGTGCAAGGCCGTTTGGCTCTAAAGTGGCCGGTACACTGACGCGCGCTGACCAGAGCCCGACGGATGACGAAAATGATGTGATAGATTGTTAACCAAGGACTGGCAGGCACCCAGCTCTAATGGGATATTTTCTTCGCGCGAACGTAGTGAGAGCGCGTCTTGAGAACTTCTAACAGTCAAGTTGCCTACTCGCTTGACAAGTGGGGTCGAAATTGCACCACCACAGTAGGGAGTAACCACCGCGACCCTATATGTGACCCCTGGGTGATGCTAAAAGTGCAACAAAACTGGCAACCGTACAGTCTTCTCGTCTTCTCGAAGATCTCACGGTTCGAATAAGTAATTGCCATACAATTAGGTAATTAAATAAAGTGAGAAGTGAGAGTTAAACACTGGTTTTCATTTCGAATACGAGTAGGTAAACCGAAAAATTACAAATATGCAAAACAATTTCCTGAATCAGTAAAATCCTATTGTTCATCTATATAAAAATCCCAGGTATTCATCCATTTTAAATCCAAATGTAATGAAGATGGGCTCAATTTAAATTTAGAATAAAGGAAAAATTGAAAAATTTATAGGGACCGAGCAGGATTCGAACCTGCGACCTCTCGGCACTCGCGGCCAGTCGCTCTAGCCAACTGAGCTATAGGTTCAATCACTACCCAGTTCTAAATTCATCAAACGTTCCTTGAAGAATGAATGAAGATGGGCTCATTATATTCTTAACTGTTGAATCACTTTAATTTAATAATAGTGTTAGTGTAGTTATGGACCATTTTCTGGAAGTATATAGTTGAAGATTATCATTACATAGTGTAAAACAAAGTCGCTTTCTCTGTCCCTATATCCCTATGGATGCTTAAATCTTTAAAACTACGCAACGGATTTTGATGCGGTTTTTTTTAATAGATAGAGTGATTGAAGAGGAAGGTTTATATGTATAATAACATCCATTAAATAGTGTAGCCGTGCGAAGTCGAGGCGGGTCGCTAGTATTAAACAAAAGAAAACACGATTCGTGCTACCTGTGCGCTCTTACCCAATTGTTGTTGTGACCCGAATTTTATCTCTGACTACCTGCTCACTCTTATCGCTGCCCCTCGTGGTTATCGCAATTATATACCACGCGGAAGCACCGGTTGTGTTAGTTAAGACTTTCTTAAGTCTCCAGCTGACCCGCGTGTCTCTGCCCCTCTGGAAATCCACGCTTGTAGTGGTCGCAGTCGGTCGCAACGATTGGACCGTGGGCTAGACACAATTAGTGGCTATCCGTTAGTTAAGACTTTCTCAAGTCAGACCCGGGTCTCTGTCCCTTTGAAAGACCACGCTCGCAGCGGCTGCATTGCAACGGATCCTAACGGTGCCAAAAAAGTTATACCACCACGAAGCCCAGTAATTGCGGACAGTCCGATCTTCCCCTTTGTGTGTAGGGCACCTAGTTGACACTGACACGGCGGACAAGTGGACAAGACTCGACACCGACATTAGGTTAGCCTTTCGGTTCCCCATACGTATAGTGTTAGGTGGTGACCGACAAAAATAGTTAGGATGGGAGATAGGAGACGACGACACGACGCGTACACTTAGGCATTCTCGCCGGCCGGGACGTCCACCGCGCGATCGCGACAACATTGGCACATATAGTCCCTATTCGTCCCGGTATCGGGTAGAGTCAGTCTGACCCCGGTCGGGCCTAGCTGAGTTTCTTGCTGGACTCTTCTCAGATGCTTCTCAGCTAGGCTAGGTTTAGTGAACCAGCGACGAAATTCCCAGTACTCGTTTCCACTCACACCTCAGAATCGGTTGAAACCGCTCAACCTATCTCACTACAGTGCAAACTCTTAGGCTCGGTTTTATAAAGATCCGTTAGACCTTATGTCGGTTTGTTATGTCAAAAAATGTACTGAGTTACTTAAATTTGATCTGACATTTGGTCTAACGGATCGTTATAAAACCCGGCCTTAGAGTATTCTAGTGTTCCAAACCATACGCGTGGTCGTGTCGGAGGTTTTCCCCTAGATTCTCCCCAGGCTACTTTCCAACCGCGTACTCTTATCGCTTTATTGGGCCCGGCCTATAAAATCTCAGTCAAGGTAAAAAAAATCGCACTATCAGAGTACTTACCAGAAATTAAAAATAATTTTCTGCTCTAGAGTAGATAGTACCTACACTTAACGCGCCACTTAGATTAATTATAACTCACTTTCAAAATATGAGAAATGAAAACAACCTTGTCTGCCTGTGATGGTATGCAGACACCATAACCCTATAACGCTTGCAACTCTATAGAGGTCACAAGTCATCAACGCTTTGTTGATTCGATGATTCGTTCTGATGACACAACACACATTTAAATATTGGGAGCACAAACTTACTCAAATTACAATAAGGCTTGTCATCATCATCATCATCATTTCAGCCGAAAGACGTCCACTGCTGAACATAGGCCTCCCCCAAGGCTCGCCATTTAGGCCGGTCCTGTGCCGTTCGTTTCCACCGGATTCCCGCGACCTTCACCAGCTCATCACTCCACCTTGTCGGAGGCCTACCGACAGCTCGTCTTCCGGTGCGTGGACGCCACTCAAGCAGTTTCTGGCCCCATCGACCGTCAGTCCTGCGAGCAATGTGCCCTGCCCACTGCCATTTAAGTCTCGCAATTTTGAAGGCTATGTTGCAAATTACAATAAGGCTTGTATTATGTACTAATTACTCTTACTAACTTACAATTTCAGTGGGTTCAGAAGTGGACGCTGACGTGTCGGTGAACGACTACGTGCGTGACGTGCTGAACCTCCGCGGCACGAAGTACATGTGCAAGGAGGGCGGCTGCGGCGCCTGCGTGGTGGCCGTCAGGGCTCCGGACCCTGACGGCGGCAGGAGGCACTTGTCCGTCAATTCAGTGAGTTCACTCTAAAGACCTAAATGACCGGGCCTAGCACAATGTCTTGCTTCACTCTTCTCATGCAGGCTAGCACAACTTGCTGCCAAGTCACATCTCGCGCGACTCGGCGATTCCTGTCTCGCTCAAACTGTACGTATTCGAATAGGACCGTAGACTTTTCTCTACTCGCGTCGCGCCGTAGCAGCAGTTGTGCTAGCTCCGCAGGTTAGGTTTAGTCAATCAGCGACAAAATTCCCAGTAGATCGATTCCAATCACATCTCAGATTCAGTTGAAACCGCTCAACAACCTCACTGGAGCGCAAACTCTTAGTAGTCGTTCATGGTCTCTTCTGGATTTTTCCTAGACTATATACTCTCCAACCGCGCACTCTTATTGCTTTATGGGGCCTATAAAAGCCACAGTCAGGTAAAACTGCTAGCTTCGTGGGTGCTAGCATAAGAACCTTTCTTGACACCTAATCTGCGAAGTCGGTAGTCACCTGGTATTGACAAAATGCTATTCTGACATAATGTGTTGCAAAACAAACTCACGTTTATCTGCGGCTGACTTAATGATAATACAGAAGTTGATTGGCCTTTTAATAGAATTAACGGCATATTAACAATAATTTTCAGTGCCTGGTGTCTATAACATCATGCCAAGATTGGGAGATCACTACAATCGAAGGTATTGGGGACCGCCGGATGGGGTATAATCCCGTTCAGCGGACCCTGGCGGAGTACAATGGGACCCAGTGTGGCTACTGCAGTGTGGGCTGGGTCATGAGCATGTATAGGTAAGGAAATAACTGGGTATTCACTATTCAGTATTCGGTCTTAGGCGGAATTTATGAACAGGCAACGTCACTTGATAAGCCTAATCTCAATAAGGTCTTGCTTTCCCTTGCGTTGGAAGGACAGATTGGAAGGGCAGTCGCTTCTGTAAAGACTAGTACCTACGCCTACGAAGCCAGGGCCAGATCCAGCCGGATTCCGTTCAATCCGGCTGGGTCTGGCCGGATTGAATATCACACCGGATTACAATGAAACGTGAACGCGTTTGATGCAGTAGGTACTCGTCTCGTCTTCATAGATCCAACCTTTAAGGTAATACCTACTCGCGGTTTAAAAGATATACCTAGTGAGGACAAAAAATATTTAATTTGTACAAAATTGTCTTCTACTTTGTAGTAACATGCTCTGGTTAAATAATTATAGAGATTTCTAGTAAATTAGGTAGTCTTTATGGGCTGGAGCGATACTAAAAGTAATTTACTGTTCAACGTAGCAATGCTGCCTTCTGGGCACGCTGCCATCAGAAGGCGATTTGGGCCAATTTTTTTATTTATAATTTGTTTTGAGATTTTTAATTTTAATACTGTTTACTGTTTCTTAATTAAATATATGTAAGTTAACTATATTTTAACTTTTTGCACCTATTTTTCCTCTTTTCCAGTTTACTGGAAGCAAACCACTACGACCTCACTCAACTCGAGATAGAGCAGTCTTTTGGCAGTAACATCTGCCGCTGTACCGGCTACAGACCTATTTTCGACGCCTTCAAGACCTTCGCAAAAGACGCACCATCACCTAAACACATAACTGATATAGAAGACTTGAAAACATGCAGACAAAAATGTGACGAACCATGTAAAGATTGGTGCGTAGTGGATAAGAGAGATGTGGAAACGAAAGTGAAGAAGATAGTATTGAAAGATCAAAGAATTTGGTATAAGGTTTATGAGGTTAGGCAAATTTTAGAGATAATGCAGAAGGAAGGTGATGATTACATGTTAGTTGCTGGAAATACAGGGAAAGGTGATATAAAAAATACATTCATTTTCCAGTTTTATCTTGAATGACAAGGAATGTTAAATCTGATTCTCATAAGTTTATTGCACGTGACATTAAAGACAACAAAGACTACCAGAACAGAATTGAGCTAGTGTATAACTAATGGCTTTCGATTATCACTAATGACTTTGCTAATAATACTATCCTTCTGATTCCTTGCAGGAGCATATCCTATCTTCGCCTTCCCTCGAGTACTCATAGACATAAGTGGAGTCCTGGAGCTCAGGTCCCACGTTTTGGACCAGAACCTGATCGTGGGTGCTTCAACCACCCTGACAGACACCATAACGTTGTTCTACAAAATAGCGAGCGAACTAGAGGAATTCAGCTATCTCTCTTTAGTGGCTGATCACATCGCACTGGTAGCACATATACCTGTCAGAAATGTAAGCGAATTATTTGTACGAACATTCGCCCTAAACGCCGCATTCAGAGCATGTGGCACATAATTATAAAGTACTGAATAGCTAGCTAATGTGTCAACGTATAGCATTCATCTCTTTCTTCGAGTATGTAAGTGCGAGAGGGATGAAAGCTAGTAGACATATGTTGAATAAATTATGATTGTTATGTTTCAGATAGGCACCATAGCCGGCAACCTTATGGTGAAACACAGGGTTCCAGTGTTTTCTTCTGACCTATTTTTGCTGTTGGAGACAATTGGAGCTACTCTAACTATACGTACGTATATGATAAGTACAGGAGTGTACCCTGGTTTTGGAAGACCACCATTAAACCATGCCAAATCGTCGTGTGTGAGGATTCTATTTTCTGATTATATGACCATAATTTCTTTGATTTCAGTCGACAAATTTGGGGGCGTGCACTCTGTGACTCCAGCCGCTTTCCTCAGTATAGACATGACTGGAAAAATTATCACAGAAATCAGGATTCCGCCATACTCTCAGAATTGTAGATTCGTGTCGTTTAAGGTACGACATAAGACATAAGAAGTTTATTCGTACATAAAAGTTTACAGGTATAGTTGAACATATCACCATTTATAAGTAATGTACAGAGTGGATTTTTCGTTATGCGGTTCGACTGGCCCCTACACTAGGTTAAGCCTGTCCCGTAGGTAGCCTGACGATGACGTTCGGACAAATTGAGGTCTTCAAATGTAGATCTTAAATAAGCATACGTATGTATTATTTCGGTATTGGTTTTAGCCAACGCACGTACTCGGAAACAGTTGATGTGGTGCACAGTAATTGTGCAAATGTGCCATTGAAGTGTATTTTTTTAAATAACTTTAAAATTACAAATATAAAATTTTACCCAAATCGCTGTCAATTGGTAGGGTGCCCAGAAGGCTGGCTTTATTTCCTCGCTGCACGGCAATACTTATTCGCTGAGCGAAATAGAAGCCACCCCTCTGGTCACCAGAAGCCTCTATTAGGCGCTTCGACAGATCTTTATATATATATATTTTTCATTCAGATTATGCCTCGTGGCCAAAGCGCACATGCTCAGGTGAATGCCGGTTTTCTGTACGAGCTTGACCGTGAGACCGTGCGCTCGTCTCGGCTCGTGTTTGGAGGCATCTCAGCTAGCTTCGTGCATGCTCGTGACACTGAGAAGTACTATATACTCCTACTCTTAAATTTTTTCGAAATTCAAATATTCATTCTTCATTTCAGTCGAAAGACGTCCACTGCTGAACATAGGCCTCCCCCAACAGCCACATAGCCCCGTGTGGTTGCCGGGTAAGAATTGCGCCACCCCATCTCTTCCCGTGGGTTTCGTAGGAGGCGAATAAGGGAAAATCGGAGGGTGGGCAGCAGCATCCTTCGATCACTACCACCATCAAACTGCGGTCGCCAACCCGCTTGCCAAGCGTGGCGACTATGGCAAATCCCCCCCAAGGGGAAAATATTCTTCAAGTACCTAGGCATTAAGGGCTCTAGGTAGCTAGTTACTACTTGGATTCTCAGCTTCTCTACGGCAGTCTTTAAGTTAAGCAGCCACCTACGGAGAAACGAATTGCTCAAGCACGAACAGACGAATGCATGCATGCAATGTCCATAAATACAAGAACTTTAAAGGCATTGAAGTCGGTTTAATGACTGTGGCGTAGACAACAACCAGTATCAAGCCTTTAAAGTGGCTTCCAAAGCGTAGGAGCGCTCAGCAAGCAAGTAACTGAAAGTGATCACACTCAGGCCGGTTGGCCTGATACGATGTTACTTACTTAACTTTGTATCCATCGTCGATCCACAAACAATTAAAGTAATCAGTTAAAGTAACTAGGCGCTGGTTTTTTCGAAAGTAACTATAAGGGCAATATACGTTTATAGTGCGTGTCTCCATCGAAGGCGCACTCTTCCACAGATTATGAAACTCGCTGTGGAGAGGCACCTCGTTGTGGATGACACGCACTATAATACTTATTGTCTGTCTTTCTAGATTCGTTCTCGGTAAGCCGATCTTCACGGATGAGGTGCTGCAAGGAGCACTGAAGGTATTGGAGCGAGAACTAATCCCTGAACAGATTGCGGGAGAAATGAAGCCGGAGTTCAAGAAGAAGTGTGCTTTGGGTCTCTTCTATAAGGCAAGAAAGTTAATTAGGCCTTCATCATTCACCTGTTTTTTTCCAAATTTCTCTATAGCCTGATATTAGTGACATCGCTCACAAACTTTCTGCTCATATCCTGTTCTTCATGCTGTTTCTGGTCATATTTCCTTACGAAGTCTATCAAAACGTGTGTTAGGTAATCTTCGTCAACAATTTTTTTAGCACAGGCCACTGAATAGGTATCTTCCTTCCTCTTTCTCGTACCTAAACACCATATAGTATTTACTTGAAAGGAGAAGCTAGGTACTAATTGCAAACGATGGGTGCTGATGATACTTGGCTTTCACCTTTACTGTCAACTGTTTCAGGGTCTTCTGACAATAATCCCCAAAAACCGCTTGAACCCCCGCTATCAGTCTGGAATCCGTGACTTACGTAGAACAAGGCCCTTGTCAAAAGGATCTCAAGAATATGACACTAATCCGCTTATCTGGCCTATCACGGAACCTTCGCCCAAGGTGATGTAGACTGTTTTGTAACGCTAAGAAAGCTCCACTGAGGTGGCTAATAACTCTAGTAAGGGCCTCTACCCACAAATCAGGGAAAGTTTGCCAGGTTCAACTAACTGTACAAGAATATTGTAATATGGTAGCTGCCGTATCGACTGGCCCCATTAACTGACCTGTTTACTAGTAAATGTTATGATGATTGTACTGGCAGATTTTATCCGCTTCTCTCCGTTAACGCACGCATTTCAAGTGTCATCCCAGTTCATCAATGTGTGAGCTGTTGGTCTGATTACACAGTTTACCTCTGATTATAGATAGAAGCGCTGATCCAATGCGCAGGAGAGGCGAAATATGTGAACGATCTCCCAAGCCAGTCCAGGGAAGTGTTTTGCGCTTTCGTTACCTCTGACGTGTGCAAGGGAGAAATCCTGGAAATTGATCCCAGTCCCGCATTGGTGAGCATAATCCTCCAAATTCCTAGGCTAATGACATTGAGAGCTACTTAATAAAATAAATCTCCCAAGCTACCTAAGTATCTTAAACTTTGTCGTACTGAGTACACACACGACAGAATTGGCCATGATAGCTTAATTTGGTCCAAGAGGTCATCTGCACCTATTCTTCTTTATGTAGATTTATGTATGTTTCCTTGTGGTGTTTCCTTCAAATGTATCAAATTTAATTATAATTCCAGAAACTACCCGGAGTACTCGCATTTTTCTCAGCCAAAGACATACCCGGACAAAACAACTTCCTGCCTCCACAGGTACCTTCATACATGGCGGTAGAAGAGATCTTCTGCTCCGGGCAAATAAAGTATTATGACCAGGTCATCGGCGTGATCGTAGCGGACTCCGATAGACTAGCTAACCGAGCAGCGTTGCTGGTTCACGTTAAATATAACAAAGACATGAAGAAGCCTGTTCTTACTATTGAAAACGCCCGAAAAGATCCTAACAGGTACAGTATTAGTAAAAGTGAAGGGTTCCGGGATAGTTTTCCAATGAAACACAGGAGTACCTGTATATATGTTTGACATTCATAAGCGCATGTAACATGCCTAAAAAAAATTGAAGAATAAATGATTTCATTTCATTTCAGCGTGGTCTGGTTGGTATAATGGTTACAAACTGTCATACCTACTTAGCTGCTTTTTAAACTACCCTTTTTATATAAATACTAATAAAAAATATAACAACAGTACTTAAGGAACGAGACGAGAGCGGCTGCTAATATATATTAAGTCGGAGTCATGCAAACATAAAAGTCATACTAGCTGACTGGCTTGTGGCCCTGCGGGATTGTGTGTAAATAATCCCAACCCAACATATGCATCACAGGGATAGACGGCACGCTGAACGAAAATCGATTGTCATACTCTATAAATGATACCTACATGGCGTGAACATTTGGTTTGTACTGTTGCCATGAACTCAGACCGAGAGTTCAGCTCATATATACTATTTTAATCAAATTCCAGGTCTTATTACCTAGATCTATAAAATCTTTCTAATCTGCTATTTGTTTTCCAGGGTGTCACTATACTTCGTCCTGCCTCCACGCGGGCGCGGCGCGGACGTCCAGAGAATCATCAAAGACTCCAACAGGATCGAATGGCAATATCACTTCACCATGGAGACACTGCACACGGCAACCAGTCCCAGCGACGACGGGCTGGATGTGCGATGCAGCAGCCAGTGGCCTGATGCTATACAAGTCGTCGTTGCTACAACCCTGAATATTAAACAAAATCGGTGAGTTAGGAGGACCAACCCATCCAGATGCTTTTGCACCCTCTTGGCCCAGGTTTGTACGCTCTTCCGTGTGAGATGATATTCTGTTTTCCTTCTCTTCTGTTTCATGTATATCGCTCAAGCGATTTTAGTATTGTGTAAAGATTACCGACATTATTCCGATCGCATTTATCAGTATGGATTTGTTTCGCAGGGTGAACCTAGTGATCCCTCGAGCTGGAGGCTCCTATGGCATCAAGATATCTCGCTCGAACCACGTCGCGGCGGTCTGTGCTCTAGTCACGTATCTAATGAACCGGCCTTGTCGGTTCTCTATGAGCATCCAAGCTATGCTCAGGATAGTCGGCAAGCGTCCACCGGTTACTGTCAACTTTGAGGTGTGTACAAGATCCTCTCTCACTGGCCATTCTGCTTACCAGTACATTGCTATGTGATCTGATACTCTTAATCATAGTTGCTTCTTTTTTTAGGTAGGTGTGAACAGCAGAGGTGAAATACAATACCTCGAATACCACCTGTATGAGGACCAGGGCTATATATTCAGCGATCAGATCATGGGTCTGGTGCCGACAGCTCTTAAGAGCTGCTACGAGAACTCTCGCTGGTCATACAAAATCTTCAATGTACTGACGGACACTGCATCTAACACGTGGATGAGAGCTCCAGGTAAGGTCTTGTTATCTTGGTACAGTCTGTGAGCTCTCAAACCATCTTGAGGTTTAGCCTCCTCGCTTGCTCTTACACGTTCTTATGCCATTATAATTAGAATTTTGTCTTTGTTTTTAGGGACTTTTGAAGCAATTTCTAACACAGAAATGATAATGGAGGAGATATCTTACGTTTTGGACAAAGACCCCGTTGAAATCCGCCGGGCCAATTTCAACCCTCAATACCCGGAGATCCCCGAAATGCTCAACGAATTATTACAAGAAAGAGAGTACTATCAAAGAAAAAAGGCAGTGCAGGAGTTCAATGCCGTAAATCGGTGGAAGAAGAGAGGCATACGAGTAGCTATAATGAGCTGGCCTGTTACAATCCAAGTCGGACAAGAAGTCTCTCTCTACGTTTTACACAGCGATGGATCAGTCATAGTGAAGCACGGAGGAGTCGAGATAGGACAGGGTCTGAACACTAAAGTGATCCAAGTAATTGCCTACACGTTAAACATTTCTACTGACAAAATTAAGATTAAAGCTAGTGATGCAGAAGTAAATGGCAACAGTTTCTCAACAGGAGGAAGCAGGACAACCGCTTCTATATGTATTGGAGCTATAAAATGCTGTCAGCTGCTTCTTGATAGACTATCAGCTATTAGAGAGACCATGAGTAACGCTACTTGGGAGGAGTTGATAGAAAGCGCCTTCTTAGCTGGGATCAATCTTCAAACGACCTACTACACGACGTCTAACGACATGGTCAATTATAGAACGGGTGGTGTAGCCATGGCTGAATGTGAATTAGATGTACTGACTGGAGAGCATGAGATTATAAGAGTTGACATAATTGAGGATGTCGGAACTACTGTCAACCCGGAGATTGATGTTGGACAGGCAAGTTAATATTACGGGTATTATAAGATTTTTTAAGATTCATGACCAACTTTCCCCATTTTCATATTAATCTCTACGAGCAAGGTGCTCAAAATGAGCTGAATAAACGAGTATAAATCATTTTGACCGCTTCCCGTGCTGTGCGTAACTTCTGCTGCTTTTGCAGTAAAAGTGAGGGAAGTTTTTCCCTAATAAAGTCCTTGCAACCTTGACGTAAGATTGAATTTCAACTAGCCTTTGGAATAGGTATACAGGATATAATTTGCTATTTATGATTTTGTAGACTGGAATCTAATGAGTTAATGACTTCAGTGACAATGGAATAGTATTCCCCTAGATCGAAGGAGCGTTCATGATGGGCGTAGGCTACTGGACCACAGAGCACATCATCTACGACGAGAACACAGGAGAAGTTCTCACCGACCGCACCTGGTTCTACCACGTGCCCAGTGGAGCTGACATCCCGCTGGACTTCAGGGTCAAGCTGAGGAGGAACTCATTCAATCCTGTCGACACTTTAGGAGCTAAGGGTTAGTTCTTGGTTTAAATCAACTTTGTTGCTCTGAGTGTCTGTCTAAGAGGAAAGCGCTTCTGCTAGGAATAAGCTCTGACTGGATGACATGGCAAATAATATAGGACGAGACTGGGGAGTTCCTCAAGGTCAAGGTGAGGAAAAGCGTTTAGTCCTGTTAACAAGTTGAGTGGTTAAAGATTTAAATAATTCCTTCCTTTTCGTAAGATAAAATTAGTGATCTAATGTAATGATGATCTTACCTGCTCTGAAAGTATGATGCCGTATTGCTGTTGGTGAATATAAGGTCTTCTGTTCCGGATTTGCGCAACCGAAGAGAAACGTCTCTGTCTAATACCTCTCACTGTTGAGACAGCTAATCCTCAACTCATTTGAGGTGAGAGCTGGCAGTCATCATCATCATCATCATCATCATTTCAGCCGAAAGACGTCCACTGCTGAACATAGGCCTCCCCCAAGGCTCGCCATTTAGACCGGTCCTGTGCCGTTCGTTTCCACCGGATTCCCGCGACCTTCACCAGGTCATCACTCCACCTTGTCGGAGGCCTACCGACAGCTCGTCTTCCGGTGCGTGGACGCCACTCAAGCAGTTTCTGGCCCCATCGACCGTCAGTCCTGGACATTGGGCAATGGGCACATTGCTCGCAGGGCACATTGCTCGGAGAGCTGGCAGTGATGAGTGTTAAATATTGCTTCTGAAACTATCTCATGAGCTTGTGTATGTTGTAGCGGTGGGAGAGCCGCCCACGTGCCTATCGATATGCGTGGCGTTCGCCATTCGAGAAGCGATAGCGGCGTCCAGGGAGGACTCTGGCTATCCTAGAACGGAATGGTTTCATGTAGGTAAGGATTATAAGACAGGACAAAAGAATCAACAAACTATTAGCAGAACCAGTCAAAATATATTCGGGGTCTGTACTCCGAACTTCGTATCTAGTGTATAACACGTACGGCCGTACAGTAGTACCCAACTGATAAGGCGCGTCGTGAATGTTCGTTCGCGCAGAAAAGAAAGCATCGCTCCGAAGATTAACGAAAGAATGCTTAAAACTTACAATTAACCTTAGATCACTACTATAAGGTTCATAATACACTGTTCATAATGCGCGTGCACTCGATCAGAAGTCTGACTAACATGCCCCGCGGCGCGCGCTAACATGGCGGCAGCTGCGGACCAATAGCGGTACAGGAACAAGAAGCGCGGCGCATGGAGCGTGCCGATTGGTCAATAGCATTTCCCGCGCTTTAAAAATTCATTTTCTGCGCAGGTACATCGGTAAGCCATATCAGTTGGGTACTACTGTACCTAGAAATCTAATCAAGACGTATCTATGACCTTTTCAAGACGAGAGTGAATAGGCACTAGCCTCTTCATTCTCGTCTTGAAAAGGTCCAAGTTATATCGGTCTGGGGAAAGGTTAGCCGGAAGAGAAATCCACTTCTTTAGCCGTCTTCTTGGTATTATCATCACTGTGTATCAGCATCACTGTTGACTGACCATTGATATACCTTATCTCGTCGCAATAAAGTGCAATAATGGTTAGTTATCTGTGATGCTGAGTAACAGTGGCCTAGAACAAGTTATTCTTGAACGTCAACATTTCCATGTTAGTATTATATTAGTCTAAGGGTCGGTTGCACCAACATACGATCACAGGCCGTTCATCCTCAAATATGGCGCCGGCAGCTGCCATCCCATAGAAACTTGTCAAACTTCATACAATCAGATTTTAACGAACACCGCTTACGATTACACACGGTTTGTTGCAACCCACCCTAATACTTACTTCTTGTGTGCTTTTTATTTTCAGATGGACCATTTACTTTAGAAGCAAGCGTGCTGTCAGCAGACGTCAAGCTTGAAGAATTCAGATACAAATGATTTTATGAATCATGAGGGCCTAAGTACTTACTGCGAACGAAATATGTGCCTCACTGTCGCACTTGTACACACTTACACAAGTCTCGGAACCGGTTTTTACTATTTTTGAAATATCTCCTAAAGTACTTTTCATATCTCCATTTTTATTTTAAAATTTGTTTTTGTTAGCCTTCATTGTTTGTGGAGTCCTGTCTGTTCATGCTTGCTAGGACATAGTGACTACGTTAATACTAGTGTCTTTTTATAGGGGATTGACGAGAGACATCATCCTGTTGTGGATTCATTTTTATTATCAGTGACTTAGAGACCATATACATCTCTAACAATATTAAATTAATATTAATTTTGACGCTCAGACACCATGTACATCTCTGGGATATTATATTAATTTCTTATAGTCCTTGTTTAATCTTGAGACCTTATACATCTCTAACTTTACTGATGTTGGAATATTTGTAATAGATAACTTTGCAAGTTTATTTTCACTGTATGACATTAATTTTGTTATTAATTGTAAACTCGAAATTATTATTCCTTCTTGAACTGTAAATTAATATTTTGACATGTAAAAGTGCCCTTGTGGCCTATTTGCAGAATAAATGTTTCATTTTGATTTTGATTTCATCTATGAAATAAATGATTTAAAATACAAAAAAATATAGTAAAACGCAATTAACCGAAATTTTTAACCGGTTAATTGTATGAAGACGAAACTGGTTTCCGAGCCCTGCTTGTACAGAGCGACAGAGAGATACTGCGTTTTCGGTCCATGGTATTATTGTTAGAGGTTTTCTGAGAGGCTGCCGCGAACCTCAAGCGAATTATGGAGGTAATTATGTTCGCTCCCTTTCCCTAGCTCCCTCGATTATGCAAGTGTGAATGAGAACAAACTTCGTTGGAGTTTCGTGGAAGCCGCTCTGAATACAGAGGAGCTACCGCGAACCACAAACGAAGTTTTCCCTCTCTTGCACTTATGTGCAAACTTGCAAGTGCGACAGAGAGGAAAACTTCGTTTGCTGTTCGCGGTAGCAACCCAGATTAAATTGTAAGCAAATACACAGGAGAAAATAGCAGAGTCACTTAAGATTGGATTATTTATTTATAGTATTTACCTACCTTACACACAATTATAAGCGCTTCCGTTATTAAATATAATTAAGGGTCAGTTGCACCAACTTACGATCACAGGCAGGTCATCGTCAAATATGGCGCCGACAGCTGTCATCCCATAGAAACTTGTCAAACTTTCCATATAGTCAGATTTTAACAAACACCGCTTACGATTACAGACGGTTTGTTGCAACCCACCCTAAGTATTATGGGTGTCTATTATTTTATCGAAATATCTTACATCGATTTTCATTTCACCGAAAACTGTTCAACGAATTTCATTAGGTTTTTTTTTCTAATCACATAATCATCAATTCATTGCATTTTATATAATCGAACCACTTTTCATAGTTAATCGTTTCGAATCCGTCTCTAATCGTAGCGTAACGGTACATCGAATTTACCTTTCATCGAAATATTCGTTATTCATAGTATTAATTTAACGAAACTTGATTCACAGATAGTACGTTCCATATAGTATTCTTTCCAAGAACAATGTTTCATCGAACAACCAAGCAAGCATGATTTTTCAAGGCGTATAATCTTTCTGGTCTTATATAAAAAAAATAACCTCGAAGATTAAGACGGGAGCTTTGCTCCCGTCTTAATCTTCTGACCTATCCGCATTACAGTCGGTTTTGCCCTAACTGGTCTTTCTGGGCTTATATAAAAAAATAACCCCGAAGATTAAGACGGGAGCAAAGCTCCCGTCTTAATCTTCTAACCTATCCGCATTACAGTCGGTTTTGCCCTAACTGGTCTTTCTGGTCTTATATAAAAAAAATAACCTCGAAGATTAAGACGGGAGCAAAGCTCCCGTCTTAATCTTCTAACCTATCCGCATTACAGTCGGTTTTGCTCTAACAGGTCTTTTGTACATTTTAGGTTTTGGGTATTTTTGTTTTTGAGTATTTTTGTTTATGAGTACTTTTACAGAGTACACCAAGAATCTGAGAAAAAAAATAATTTTAGACTTACTTATATCAAGAATAGTAAACAGTGGTGAAATGATGTTCTAGGTAATAAGAATTTTGGGAACTGAAACCTTCGTTAAACCAAAGTTATACTAAAGGCCAGTCGATGAACGACTACGTCGATGAACAAATAAAATACTGAATTAAAATTCGATGAGTTGATTCTTGTGTAAAAGGTAATTCGAGCAAATGTTTGAGCGATCTAACGAAGTTCGATGAATGATTCCTAAGTGATAATAAAATTCTGCGAATAGTGTTATGGGAAATGATAATCGATGTAACGATTTTCGGTAAAATGATGGATCCCCAAGTATTATAAACTCGTGACAAATTCATTAAATATTAAAATAAGAATACTGTAGTACATTTCAAAACATACTTAATGAAACTGAGGGGCTACTCCGAACTTCGTAACATGCCATCCCTTTTACTCATATAGTGTATAACACGAGAGTGAAAGAGACGGCACGACACGAAGTTCGGATTTCGAAATTCGGAGTACAAGCTCTGAGGGGCTACCGCGAACCACAAACGAAGTTTTCCCTCTGTCTCGCTTATATGCAAACTTGCAAGTGCAACAGAGAGGGAAAACTTCGTTTGCTGTTCGCGGTAGCGCCCCTGGTCACTCACGTCATTAAGGTCGAATATCGTTGAAATCGGTTAAAAATAATCCTCTCTGAATCTCAGTTTTGTCAACGCGCGAACATGAAACATAATCACAGTTTGAGTTCCTAAAGTAGTTCAGGTACATAGGTACAGTAAAGAGAACTTAAACACGAAAGTACTAAGGCTCGGTTTTATAAAGATCCGTTAGACGTTGGGCGCTACCGCGAACAGCAAACGAAGCTTTCCCTTTCTGTCGCACTTACGTCGGAACGTGCAAGTGCGACAGAGAGCGAAAACTTCGTTTGTTGTTCGCGGTAGCGCCCCTTATATCGGTTTGTTATGTCAAAAATGTACTGAGTTACTGAAATTTCATCTGACATTTGGTCTAACGGATCTTTATAAAACCCGAGAGGCTACCGCGAACCACAAACGAAGTTTTCCCTCTCTGTCTCACTTATAAGCAAACTCGCAAGTGCGACAGAGAGGGAAAACTTCGTTTGCTGTTCGCGGTAGCGCCCCCGGCCATTTACAACGTACGTTTTTATCCCTTATTGTCATTGTGTCAGCAAAAAACATTTTTCTTCTATAAAATATCCCAACTGTGTCGCTTTTTTATGTTTTAGTTAATTGTAATTGTTCTAAAGCTGTTACTTGTTTTCTTTATTTCGGTCTGTATCCCCCCACTGTTGAGTAAATTCCTCCTAACATTCACACCAGTTTGGCCTGTTTTGAGTTAAGCAGCAATTACACTTCGTCGTTCACCTAATGCGGTCGCCGAATTCATTTTAAACTACTTAGGCCAACAAACGTTGTCTTTACATTAGTCTCTCCGCCTACCTATAAGCGTTGGCAGCTGTCGATCGCCGAATGCGGCCGACTAACGTGTTCTTTACACTTTTGCGGTCGCCGTATGCAGCATGCGGCGAACGACGAAGTGTAATTGTCGCTTTAGTCTCGTCTATATTACCTATTCATTATACGTATATCTTTCCTATATAGTATGTTGTGTTGCGTTTCATGGATCACGTACTGTGCTGTAAGAAATCCAGCGCTGCAGGTGTCTGACACCTCGGCATAATGCTGAGACAGCAACCGATTCACTACCGCGAAGACACACGTTATAAATATGTATTCAATAAAAAAAACCTTTATTTCAAGCGTCTAAAGGCCCATACAAAAAGATAAAATCACACACAATTAGAATTATTAGAATATCAAATGTCTACAAAATTAAAAATTCTAGATAAATTACTTCACACATTACATTAAGTTACAATAAAATGTAACTCAATAAAATGTAACTTAATGTAATGTAATGTTCTTGTAATGTAATGTAATGTTACAATGTGGGTACTGTGCGTCTCTGTTTGTATATATCGGTGTGTCTTTCGTGCAATGAATAAATGTTTTCTTTCTATTTTATATTTAATAGAAGCTTTTCGGTGAAGGAAAACCTCGTGCGAAACCAGTCTAATGTCGACAAGGTCTAGTGTTAGAAGGTCAGTTGGCAGTCGCTTTGGCAAAACGAGTTCCTACGCCAACTTCTGGGATTAGGTGTCAAAGCGGACCCCGGTCTATTTGGCCAACCGGGAGAACCCAAAGGTGTTTTTTTTTACAATCAGACAGTGGGCTGGGCAATCTGATAGGCTGGGCTCAATAAAGCGATAGGAGTGCGCGGTTGGAGAGTAGCCTGGGGACAATCCATTGGAAACCTCCGACAAGACTACGTTAAGGTATGGAATAATATTTTGGGGTAATTGCACAGACCGAGAAATTGCATTTCGAGCTCAGAAAAAGTGTATAAGGTCACTTTGCGGTATCAGTTCTGTAGAATCCTGTAAGCCCTGTTTTCAAAATTTAAAAATTCTAACCGTTCCCAGCCTATAAGCCCAGCCCTGTTTTTGTAAAATCTAACTCCCATCTATTTTTAAGCTTTAAAAGCACGCGTTTACGCGGGAACATATTACATTCTACTGTACCTAAGACAATGTTATTCAAAAAAAAAAAAATCGAAATGGCTGCAAGAATTTATAATAAATTGGCAGAAAGTATTCAATCTCAACAAATGTATAAATTCAAAAAATCTCTTAAACTGTTTTTAGCTCTGAAGAGTTACTATTCAGTAAAAGAATTTTTAGCTGATAAGGATTTTTGAAATATGTAATTTATTTATTTGCTAGTTGTTGACATGCATGCTCTAAATATTTGTATGCCTTAAGGCGCCACATAGTGAAACTCTAATAATTAAAATAAGATCCTGTAACCTATATTGGACAAATAAATGATTTTATGATTAAGACCACGCAGGCGGTTTTAAAAACTCGAATACTCTAACAGTTTGCGCTCCTATGAGATTGGTCAACCGAATCTAAGCTGTGCAATAATGATGTTACTGTAACAAGAGCGAAGAAGGTACCCATGCGTTTCGATTTCCTCCATTGTACCTACAATAGGTACATCTAATACATCTATATCCAGGGCCATCTTTCCCATTGGGCTCTCTGGGCAAGTGCCCAGGGCCTCGCGATCGATAGGGCCCCTAGTTCCTGCCAGATCACCAAACGATAACCAATATTTATTACCGAAAAAATATTTAGTTCAAAAAATCAAACGACCTACAAAAATGAAATTTTTGACAGAATCATAACATTGACCTGTGATTACTAAAAGTGTTACTTTTGTGGATCATATCATACGACACGTACAGGAGAACAACCGGAAATCCGGAAAATGGGACATAGAAAGCATTTTTGTCGAAGCTGAAGCAGAGACCTTCGTCTCTCGGTCAATAAAAATAAATGTTAGAATCTTGTTTAGCTACTTTCTTTGTCTATTCTAACAAAATAGTGATCTGTCAAGGGCATAGGGGCCCCTTTACCCTAATGTGCCCAGGGCCTCCAATTGGTTAAAGACGGCCCTGTCTATATCTGAATAAGAGGATGGTCCTCAGGCCTGGTTTTGTTGATCCTGCCGGAGTGCATGAACCTCTGTTCGTCCTCTTCAGACATGATCTGCTTGTGGCGGCTGTGGACTACCATGATGCAGTACACCGATATGCCTGAAATGAAGAATAGTTATTTGTTATACAAGGGTCATCACTCCACCTTGTCGGAGGCCTACCGACAGCTCGTCTTCCGGTGCGTGGACGCCACTCAAGCAGTTTCTGGTGAAGGTCGCGGGAATCCGGTGGAAACGAACGGCACAGGACCGGTCTAAATGGCGAGCCTTGGGGGAGGCCTATGTTCAGCAGTGGACGTCTTTCGGCTGAAATGATGATGATGATGATGATGATACAAGGGTGCAAAGTTGTATTTTAACCGCGAGTGTGGAATCGAAACACGAGCTAGCGAATAGATTCTAGGGTTGAACTACGAGCTAGCGAATGGATTCTATGATTGAACCGCGAGCGAAGCGAGTGGTTCGAAAATAATCCTGAGCGAAGCGAGTGGTTCAAAAATAGAATCATGAGCGTAGCGAGTGTTGCAACACACGAGACGTAAAATAACTTTGCAGCCGTGTATAACACAAATCTTTTAACCTCACTAGAGCGAGGAAAAGATTTTATTTTCAGTAGAGTTGCATCCTAAATACTTATAGTTGGATGCCCGGGGTCCACTACCTAATCCCGAGATTTGGCGTAGGTACCAATATTTTTAACACAACAGCACAATATAAAATTATTGGTGCTGGACTGTCTGGACTGGCCTTTACATGTCTTATATTATGTTTAAAAAAAGTTACAAATAGCACGTTCGGATTTCAAATATTCTTTACACTCTTGTGGATAAAATGCAGTTTTGCTATCTGTTTTTAAAGAATAAAAAAGGGCTTTCCGAGCTAGTGAGGTGAAAAAACCTTTTCGCCTCACTAGCTCGGAAAGCCCTTTTTAAAACAGATAGCAAAACTGCATTTTATCGTCAAGAGTGCAAAGAATATTTGAAATCCGAACGTGCTATTTGTAACTTTTTTAAACATAATAAAATGTAAAGGCCAGTCCAAACAGTCCAGCAACAATAATTTTATATTGTGTTGTTGTGTTAAAAAAAACTACGCCAAATCTCGGGATTGGGTAGTGGACCCCGGGCATCCAACTATATTTAGGATGCAACTGTACTGGAATAATGCTAGGAAAAGGAGGAGATAAAAAAGTCCTCGCTCTAGTGAGGTGAAAAGTATTGTGTTATACACGGCTGCAAAGTTATTTTCGTCTCGTGTGTTGCAAAACTCGGCCACTGTTAGCGGGCTGTCGCTATAGCGGGAGATTAAGGTAAAAGCACTGACGGCGAGTGCCGGGAGGTCGCAGGTTCAAATCCTGCTCGGTGCCTAAATTTTTCAATTTTTCCTTTATTTCTAAATTTGTAGTTTACGTTAGCAGCGGTAGTGCTTCATACAAAATTAATTTAGTATGGGATGGCGCATCGTAACTGACGATTTTCAACATGATTTGAGACGTTAATGCCGTTAATGAAGCCTGAGTCTTCTGGTAGATGTCGCTGTACGCCTCCCTTAAGGCGTTTGTATAAATGAAGGAATGATTGAGGAATTTCGGCCCGGGTGACAGTTGCACCTATAGCTCAGTTGGCTAGAGCGAGTGCCGGGAGGTCGCAGGTTCAAATCCTGCTCGGTGCCTAAATTTTTCAATATTTCCTTTATTTCTAAATTTGTAGTTTACGTTAGCAGCGGTACTGCTATACAAAATTAATTTAGTATGGGATGGCGCATCGTAACTGACGATTTACAACATGATTTGAGACGTTAGTGCCGTTAATGAAGCCTGAGTCTTCTGGTAGATGTCGCTGTACGCCTCCGTTAAGGCGTTTGTATATATGAAGGAATGATTGAGGAATTTCAGTTGCACCTGGTCTATAGCTCAGTTGGCTAGAGCGAGTGCCGGGAGGTCGCAGGTTCAAATCCTGCTTGGTGCTTAAATTTTTCAATTTTTCCTTTATTTTTAAATTTTTAAGGTAAAAAAGAAAGAGAAAGTATTCGGGTCATTGTCAGTTGTAAAAACAAAAGTTGTCCGCCCGGTGGTTAATAGTTAACGGCTTATGTACCTACATGTAAGTCTTTATTACATGGATTTATAGTTACGGAAACACTGTTTATGCGGGTTACGAGACCAATCCAAAATTAAGTTTTGTGGCCCTTAACTATTGATATGTCCACCGAAAAGACGCGAACCTAAATCTGACAATGACCTATTCAGTAACTTGTAGAAGGGCGGAAACTTACAAATCCTAACAGACTGGATGCAGATGAATACTATCTCGAAGCCCAGCTGCTCCCCAGTGTCCTGCAGCACGAGGCTGATGCCGGTCAGGCACAGCACGAAGTACAGCGCTGTCAGAAGGCCTGTCACTATCGTCCACGGCAGCGTCAGGTATGACAGCTTCTGAAAACGGTTTATGAACTATTAAACCAGGCCTTGCTCAACGCTGAACATCCATAAATCTCGGTAACCTCTTGACTGAAACAAACTAAACGCACACACGAGCGCACAGATACATACACACACACGCACGCACGCACGCACGCACGCACGCACGCACGCCCGCCCGCCCGCCCGCCCGCACGCACGCCCGAGCCCGCCCGCCCGCCCGCCCGCCCGCCCGCACGCACGCACGCACGCACGCACGCACGCACGCACGCACGCACGCACGCACGCACGCACGCACGCACACACACACACACACACACACACACACACACACATATATATATATATATATATAACGATAATATTTTTTTTATATAACGCCGGTGGCAAACCAGCTTACGGTCCACCTGATGGTAAGCGGCCACCGCAGCCTATAGACGCCCGCAACTCCAAACGAGTTACGTGCGCGTTGCCGACCCTTTATAAGATTAGACTTTACGACTTATATTGTCACGAGTTGAACAAAAACCATACAAGTCACAAACAACATATACACGAAATCATCTACTAAATTTCACGAGGCAATCAATGATACCTAAGTTATCGTCCAACCAACATTTATTATATCTACATAAAAACGTCGGATTTGAACTTAACCGGCGCAGCTGATAAAAAAAAACAAAAATCAAAACATTTATTCTGCAAATAGGCCTCAAGGGCACTTTTACAAGTCAAAATTTATCTAGGTACATCAAATAAAAATAATACAATAATGAAAGTATCATTAATTAAATTTAGTGTTACATGTCAAAATAGAAGATAGGATTAGTACCTACCTTATAAGCGGCTAGTATGAGCAGCAACGAGCACAAAAGATGCACTCCGTTGACACCAGCCGACACCACGAATGTGACGTACTTGCTCATAGACAACCCGCCGTCCCCGCGCGACGACTCTAAAGGACGGAACGTCACTATGAGGCAGCAGATTATCAGCTCCGCTAAAGCCCACAGCTGGAAATAGGAATTGTTATGGATATATCATCTAGGTATCAATATTAATCAAAAACCAAAAGTTTAGTTTAGTTTAGTTTATCGATCGTTATAACAATGAAATAGTTAATAATTATAATATGAGGGTAGGTATATACTTAAATATATACCTACATTTAAACAATTTTAGTTTTAATTAGTAGCTATTGAATGGGAATATATTAAAAAAGCAAGAAAGTATCCTTTCAGTTCATCAACTCATCCAAGTGGCCACAAACTGGTGCATCAAATTAACAGGCCATAAACCCACCTACCGACCCTATTGTTATTTTTTTGCCGGGAGACCACGGCTAGGTTCCAAATCCTAACAAAAAAAAACAATAAAAAGGTATTAAAACGTTATCACTGCGATCAGCCTGCCGCAACACGAAGACTATAAAATTTAATATAACTTGGATTGTTTTAAGAACAATATGGTGTTTAAATATAATCTATTATCCAAATCCTAACCTAACAAGTGACTCCTGACAATGTATTTATAGCAAAATTATCAACTGCATTATAACCGCTCCTTCATTTCAGGCGTTACATCGTAAATATGTACATTACTGAAATCCAAACTATCAGTAAAATATTACATAGTATTGATTCGGTAACCTCAAACACGTGTTCTGTGGAATAAACTGAATAAAATTTAATAACAGTAGAAATTGACAATTGAATTACAGATTTGTATAATTGTTTCGTGCCAAGGTTATCAAAACATTACGTCTGTCACTATAGATAGCAACTTAAACAAATCTCAAACCGATTTGATTCTTTTTAACATAACCTATATGATATGCGATGAATATTGTATTATTTAGAGCTACCTGTATAAGTAATATCTACTTACAAGTAGTTTTTCATAATTAATAAGAGTGATAAGTAACAATAGACTGATCACTAGCTATTGGTCGGTACTTACCGAATACAGATACGCTATAATAAGCATTCCTGTATGTAAACTCGCACAGAAACAACAGTTCTTCAACATTGGAACACCCATAGTTATTTCACAGTTAAATCACTGGGTCTTTCCTAATTCACTTTGTATCTATCTTTAGAAATGTACATTTAATGGGAAATAACTGTTGGGAACAAGAGTCGTTCGAAATAAACTCGACTCACTAATGTTATATGTAAACATAGCTACACACGCTAAGGTGTTAGGCAGGTATGTTTGTGTTATCTGTGGCCATGATTGCAATGATAAGCGGTGACGTAAAAGATATGGACACCGGATTATAATGCGATTTTTATCAAAGAGCATATTATTATATTATGTTTCGAGGACACTTGTGGTAGGACACCCTTGTGGTCTCAAACGGATCGCAATAACTAAAAGTGAGACTGTTTGTTTTTCTCATATTATCTCCAAATATATGTACTCATAATAAATAAAAATGTGCCTATTTTTTTTTAATAAGACATCCCAATATATTATCTACCTCGGACATTGGGAAAAACTAAAATTTTAATTAATTTAAGTAAATATAAAAATATATTTAGCACTAATTTCTCCTCAAGGTGGGTTGACCCCAACTTAATTTTATTTGCAAAACTCCGCCCAAGTCAGAAACTCTGTTTGATTATATAAATATTTGATTCATTTTATCACCACATAAATAGGTAGCAATAAGGCTTCTTTTACATCTCGTTTGTACTTAACCCTTTGATTATGTGAAAATATGTTTGTCCCGAGAAACTTTTTAATTACCGCGGATAAAGCTTGTCATCGATTTATTTGCTGTTTGATTCGGGAAGTCCCCCGCCTCCTGCGCATTTCGAGAATAAAATTGAATAAATTACGTTGCGGCGTTTAGCGACGGAACACGTGTGGTGTGGTATTGCGTTTGCCTGCTATACATCTGATTATTTTTTTGAACCTGACTGTGGCTTTGTAGGCCGGGCCTAATAAAGCGATAGGAGTGCGCGGTTGGAGAGTAGCCTGAGGAAAATCCAGGGGAAACCACCGACACGACCACGCGTGTGGTTTGGAAGACTGGAATACTCTAAGAGTTTGCGCTCCAGTGAGATTGGTTGAGCGGTTTCAACCGAATCTGAGGTATGCAATGTGTCATTACACAATACAAATACTCTTTATTGCACACCTCAAATAATAAAACAGCACATAAAAAACAAAAAACAAAGACCATTGCCGTGATACGAGGACAAAAAAATATCATTCCGGAGTTTGTTTCTTTTTTATTTAATATCTATTGCGAATGAAATTAATATGTAAATTGTACTTTATATTCGTGATTTAAGTCGTATTAATTCAAAAATAGGAAGGAAGTTTAATTATTTTTTAAATATCTTTTTAATCCCAGGTTTCTCATTCTGCAGTATTCACTCCGGTGTTTCCGGTGTAAAATTGAGAATCGAAACGTCTCGCCTAACCGCAAATATTGAAAAAACGCTGCCAAGAGAATGCGTTTTTACCAGGTTTAGAGCTAAAAACACCAAGATTAAGCGATGTTACTATATACATTGAGAAACGAACTATCAAATACATTAAGAATTTCTTCAAAATTATTGTTATTAACACCAGAATCGTTGATGAAAAACTAAGCATTTTGCGAAATATGCTTATAGGGACTCTTAATATCCACTGCAATGATAACTAATTTAGTAAGTTGAGAATGTTACAAGAGTTTCACTACATGGGTTGGGTATTGGGGAAAAACATTAATCAATTAATATATTAATCACGTCGACGAATGAAACGTGCATCACATTCTTCCACGTCACTTGTCTTTCTTTCATTCAAGGGGTGCGTGATGGACAAACCCGTGAAATCGAGATATGTAATAATTGCTTTTTGAAATAATTTATTTATCGCATGGCAATTATTTCGAACCGTGAGATCTTCTAGGAGACAGTACGATTGCCAGTTTTGTTGCACTTTTAGCACCACCCAAGGGTCACGTGTAGGAGCGATGGGTACTCCCTTGTCAAGTGGGTGGGTAACTTGGCGGTTAAGAGTTCTCAAGCCGCCCGAAGGCCGCAACTTGGCTTAACGACTGTTATCATAGACAGCAGCCGACAGCTTTTGAAAAAAGATAAGAATTCATGACATCCATTACGCAAGGTCCTATTTAAAAAAAAAACTCTTAACCGATTTTTGGTTCGACCACGCACCCCTCGAATTAGCCTAGACTAGTCTTGACGTTTAATTCCCGATATAAATGTAAAAATTGCAATCTAAGTGCAGTCTGCATCAATAGTAACTACGCATATGAAGACATAAAAAGTCTTTATTGTAAGGGAAGAGCTTTTGACCTTTTTGGTACTTAATCACTACATAGTATAAAACAAAGTCGCTTTCTCTGTCCCTATGTCCCTATATATCTATGTATGCTTAAATCTTTAAAACTACGCAACGCATTTTGATGCGGTTGTTTTTAATAGATAGAGTGACTCAAGGGTAAGGTTTATATGTGATAATCCACATCGAAAGGGACCTTATGGCGGCCGGCACTTACGCCTTTATTGCCCCTGTTCCAATACAATAGTGAATAGGTGCAACGTAAGCGCCTGCCGCCATACAAAAAAAAAAATACAAACATTTATTCTGGAAATAGGCCACAAGGGCACTTTTACATGTCAAGAAAATTAGTTTACAATTTAAGAAAGTCTGACTATAAATAAAGGTCCCTTTCGATGTGGATTATCACTATTTATAATACAAGCATCAGCATTGCACCCGTGCAAAGCCGGGGCGGGTCGCTAGTTCTACATAAACCTTTTGATAATTATATATATTATAATCTGCCAGTTGTCTTGTGGATATAACAGACGCCTATATCTTATCTTCACGGGATCTCCCCTCATAATAAGTGTTTCCCTACCATATATTAATCGGTGCTGCCATTGAACACCTAATCACCTACCCTTATCAATAGGTATGCAGTATTCCTAAAATATGATACAATATCCGATAACTGCTAATCTGACCTACTATAAAGATCCGAAGTTACTAGAACTTCACAATGTGTCATAAGATTTTACAGTTTTTAGGGTTCCGTAGCCAAAATGGCAAAAATGGAACCCTTATAGATTCGTCATGTCTGTCCGCCCGTCCGTCCGTATATCAGGGTCATACTAAGTTGAAAAAACAAAAGTCGTCCGTCCTATGGTCAATAGTTAACGGCTTATGTGCATGTTAGCTATGTTTTTATTACAGGGATTTATAGAAACGGAGACACTGTTTATGCGGGTTACTGGTCCAATCCAAAATTAAGCTTTGTAGTCCTTAATTTTTGGTATGTCCACAGACAAGACGCGAACCTAAATCTGTGTATGACCCATCACAGCCGATTTACTCGGAGACTTATATGAGCACTACAATTATGAAATTTGGTTGGTAGGAAGGTGTATTCTATGAACCGCTACATATGTGATGTGAAATTACAAATAAATGTTAAATTAGGGGGGCACTCCATACATGTAACCGGTGGATGAAAAAAAAAATCAACGCACAGTCGTCGAATCGATGGATAGGCCTTTAAAAATGATATGGAGGTTTTTAAAAAACTTGTCCATTTAAGTCAACCGTTGGTGAGATATTAGCTGTCAAAGTCATAGAAAGTGTGTCCCCCCCTCTAATTTCCAAACTATAAAGTTTAAAATTCTGAATAAAATTGAGGTGGTGTGCATTAGTAAGTACTTTAAACGATTTTTGGTTTGAACAATATAGGTTTTACGGTTTATGAGATTTCGCTTAAAAACTGTCTTGCCCAAACAAAAGGTCGTAAGTGCCGTGAGTTCCCTATGAAAATACCTACGACTTTTTTAGATTCAATGTATTGTATAGTGATTTTAAATGTGGACTAGTAGGTGTTGGTATGGAACCCTTCATTGTGCGTGGTCCGACTCGCACTTGGCCGGTTTTTTTATCCTGACTGTTGCTTTATAGACCGGGCCCAAGCGATAGGAATGCGCGGTTGGAAATTAACTTGGAAAAAAAAATAGTTATTATGATTTTAGATTTAAGTATAAATTATTATTGTAAAGTGTATTGTACACATTATGAAACACTGGAATACTCCTAAGAGTTTGCGCTCCAGTGGTTGGTTGAGCGGCTTCAACCGAATCTGAGGTGTGAGTGGAATCGAGCTACTGGGAGTTTTGTCGCTGGTTCACTAAACCTAGCCTAGCTGAGAAGAGTCCAACAAGAAACTCAGCTAGACACGACCTGGATTGACATGATGAGAGACTTCGCTCTGTTCTCATTTGATTTTATTTTTAGTCTGACGCTCAGAGATTTATACATCTCTGAGGATATTTATTTAATAGATTTTATTATTTTCATGTTGACGTGTTATAGATATAGCTCAACATATTTTATTATGATTAGTGTACCTACTTTATTACCTTTTATCTTGACGCTTAGAGACCTAATACATCTCTAACAAATCTCGATTGTTATTAGTTTCTTAGTCTTATTTTTGATATGTAACACTACATTTAATTAATGATACTTTGATAGATTTTGACTTGTAAAAGTGCCCTTTATGCCTATTTGCAGAATAAATGTTTTTTTTGATCGGACTGACTTTACCGGGTATGGGAAGGTACCAGTACGAAGGCCTATAATATTTTATGTCTGTGTTGTCGCGCGCGATGGACTTCCCCTTCAGCGGGAAAGCCTATTAAGGCCGGGTTTTATAAAGCTCCGTTAGACCAAATGTCAGATCAAATTTCAGTAACTCAGTACATTTTTTGACATAACAAACCGACATAAGGTCTAACGGATCTTTATAAAACCGAGCCTAAATGAACCTAAGCGTCGAATTAATGATAATATATCTAGACTATAGACCACGGCGAGTTTGAGACTTCGTATCCCAAATCGATTTCAATGTATCGCATCCGAGTTATTGTGTGAAATTGACATACGAATAGAGCGAATAAAGGCAAAATTAAAAATTTTGAAAATACCCCCGACGGATGTTCTCAATTGAAAAATAATTAAATAATGCATTTGAAAATCCCCCGACTCTATGTGAAAAATGAAAAATGTTTACTGCAGCGCCCCCTAGCGAGTTATCATCGTAACTCCTAGCTAAATTTCTGCCCGACTAAACTACAAACGTATTGCAGAAAACCGTTTCTAAATCGGTCAAGCCGTTACGAAGATATTGATGTGCACACACAAACACACAAACAAACAAACAACCTCTCACCCTAAACGCATATACCTTCTCCGTTCCGTCGTGGGTAAAAAATTCGGATAGTTATTTTTTGTGAACTTCGTACCTACTGCATGTCTGTTCGTTTGACGTTTTTCTCTTCGCGTGATCCACTAGCAAATCCAAGAGCCCTATACCTACACCTAAAGTGTTTATGCCCTTATCATACACGACATAACAGAATAATGAAATCATCGAAATAATCATAGTTGTAATGATAACTAGTGATTGTGTTGGCGCCAGTACCTTGTCAACGCCTGTTACATAAACACATAATTTTTACATATTATTTAAGTAAATAAAGTTTTAATAACATATTTTAAATAAAGAAGTTGTAGTGTACTCCAGTAAATACTTCTACATTCAAATCCACTTTATATTACTTCGATTCCACTCACACCTTAGATTCGATTAAAGCCGCTCAACAAGTCAAGTTTTTGTTGACGCATATATATCAAATAGGAACACTTAAAATTAGTCTTTATGGAGTGCGTCTCTAAAATTCAAAATTGTAGTGTCAAATAAATAGATTTTGATTAAGTACTTGAGCATGGGTGTGTTCAGGCTGGATACTTGCTGCCTGTGCGTCAGTCTTGATGTCGGGGCTAAGATCATCGGATTTGTGTGCACGGTAAGTAGCTTATCTTTATGGACACTGGTAATATCGTATGTGTGTTTAAGGCCGCGCAACGCAAAGTACCCTTATGGCCTATTTGCAGAATAAAATGTTTGATTCAGGGACCGATACCGGTATTTAAAAAAAACCCTGAATTAGCCCAATATTTTGGATTATTTTTTGCTCTTTACGTAGGGCTGAATCATGACATTGTATTTAGGTAACAACGTCGTATTATTAGATTGTCGCATTAAAAACGGTGACCGTAATAATACCGGTATTTTTCTATGGAGAAAATACCGGTATCCGATCCCTGGTTTGATTATGATTTTGATTTTGCAACGAGAAATATCGCGTTCTTTGAAATCCTGTTTTGCCCACATTAGAAAACAATAAGGATTCTTGACGACATGACTATGTTTCTGACAATAGCCTTAACATGATTACTGAAAATTTTCTCTATAGAAAAAATCCAAAGTTGAGTCTATTTTCCTTTTTTTACGCATCTTAGTAAAACAACGCATTATTAAACACCACAATTAAGTTAATGATAGTATTTTACCTCATCTATACTCTGTCAATAGGAAATTTAATAAAACTACAGACAATCAGATATTTATAGAGATTTGTCTAAAAAAGCCATTCCCGAAGAGTGTTCCATCTCGTTTTGTCGTGCGCGAAAGACATAAGCGCGTCTCTTTTAAGGAAGGCGTGGCTGACTGAATAGAAGCATCCCCTCAAGCGACTTACGTCGCGAGACATTGTCGGAAAACTTATGATCTTTGATTTAATACTTTGACGACCAGTTTAGCCTAGTGGGTAGTGCACCTGCCTGTGAAGCTGAAGGTCCTGGGTTCGAATCCCGGTCAGGGCAAATATTTGTGTGATGAGCTTGAATATTTGTTTCTGAGTCTTGGATGTTTTCTATGTATTTAAGTATTTATATTTATTAAATATATCGTTGTCTAGTACCCATAACACAAGCCTTCTTGAGCTTACTGTGGGGCTAGTTCGATTTGTGTAAGATTGTCCTCTAATATTTATATTTATTTATTTACACTTCAATATTACAAACATTCATAGGAGAAACACTGGCCCCTACACTAGGCACAGCCTGTCCCGTAGGTAGCCAATTCGATTACGAGTTTACGAAATGGGTGCGAATTGTTAATAAGATCACCAAATTACTTAAAGCCTAAAATAAACATGGGGAAAAACAGCAGAAAGGGGATATAATATCTAAAAAATTATGAATAAGCTTGCAGTTCATTCACACGTGTGTGTGTGTGTGTGTGTGTGTGTGTGTGTGTGTGTGTGTGTGTGTGTGTGTGTGTGTGTTTGTGATGTGAGTGAGCATGGGTGTCTTTATTTAATTACTCTCATTAGGTCCTCTATATCCTCCTCCTCTATATATTTATTTATATTTACATTTAATACTGACTGAGTATGAGTATGCTTATCCAGCTGTTCGCCGCGGTCTCGGCGACGCTGTACGCAGTGCCAGCGCTGATGCTGCGCCTCCCGCCGGGCACCATGGCGTTCTACAGCTGCGCCGCGGTCGCGTCGGCACTGCAGTTCCTCACCGGCTGCGCGATGATCTGTGGCCTGTTCCAGGTTAGTTTACATCGTAGTTTTTTATTTTCTTTAGCTAGATTTGGGCTAGATGAACCAAGAACAAACCCACATAATAAAAAGTAAAAAAAAAATTTTCACTTCTATCGTACCTATACTCCGTAGATGATCAGATTCAGATATTTATTCATAATATTTACTATTTTACATGTCAAAAGTTGTATAACATAACAAGGCTTCCTCGTTCCAACCTTTCTTGTTCGTTTATTCGTTTCTCGTTGCCACTTTCGTACTTTTTGTTAGTAAAAGAAACATTTTATGTGATCAGACAAATCAGGCTTGACATTCTTGGAAAACGTAGCTGAACCAGATAGCTAGTCTGACTCTGACCACGACTGTTTCAATTAATCTAACGAGACCGGGTTTGCTTGCAGCTGCTAGCGCTAAGTAGCAACTGCACTCAGCAAGGCTTACAAGAAATTTCTGCTGCATCATTTAGTAAAATGCAGAAATCAAAATCAAAATCAAAACATTTATTCTGCAAATAGGCCTCAAGGGCACTTTTACAAGTCAAAATCTATCTAGGTACATCAAATAAAAATAATACAATAATCAAAGTATCATTAATTAAATGTAGTGTTACATGTCAAAAATAAGACTAAGAAACTAATAACAATCGAGATTTGTTAGAGATGTATAAGGTCTCTAAGCGTCAAGATAAAATGTAATAAAGTAGGTACACTAATAACACCCCACAAACAGCACCCGTTCACGAGTATGACGCGTATCTCAGCCATCGCCTCCCTCAACCATATGTTAGGGACGGTTGCGACCCGATCAACGACGCCACCGTAAGCAAAGACCTTTAGGCGAGCATGACATATTCAAGCTGCAGGACATTTATAATCAAAGTAGTACATCAGACATTTTGTGGTACAATTCTACGAACAACTGTAAACACTTCTTTACAGAAACGTCCAAACCTGATGCAGCCGTGGTTGTGGTTATCGTTTACGCTTGGCGGCGGCCTGCTGCTGCTAGCCTGCGCCGGTACTGTTATGATGTACTTCGAGCGCATGGTCCAGGCCAGCCACGTCACCTCCGCCTATTCTATCTATGCTAGTAAGTATTCGGGAATATCCTAAGCCTTGTGCTTGTCCCGAAGAAGCGTCAAATTTTGCTGTGAATATGAATTCTATATTGTAGATGTCAGTGCCAGTCTCATCAACTCAGTTTAATTATTTCCTGTGAGTTTTTTTTTGAACCTGACTGTGGCTTTATAGGCCGGGCCCAATAAAGCGATAGGAGTGCGCGGTTGGAGAGTAGCCTGGGGAAAATCCAGGGGAAAACCCAAGGCACGACTACGCGTGTGGTTTGGAACACTGAAATACTCTAAGAGTTTGCGCTCCAGTGAGATTGGTTGAGCGGTTTCAACCGAATCTGAGGTGTGAGTGGAATCGAGCTATTGGGAGTTTTGCCGCTGGTTCACTAAACCTAGCCTAGCTGAGAAGAATCCAGCAAGAAACTCAGCTAGGCTCTCCTAGATGGATTGTCAGTAGTAAAAACAAAAGTTGTCCACCCGGTGGTCAATAGTTAACGGCTTATGTACATATAAGTTATGTTTTTCATCATCATCATCATCATCATGCTAGCGTTTTCCCGGTACAGTTGCATCCTAAAGGATGCCCGGGGTCCGCTACCATTAGGTGCCTACGCCAACTCTTGGGCCATCTGACCTTCCAACCCGAGGGAAAACCAGACCTTATTGGAATTAGGCTTACCGAGTGAGTGGGCAATTTGACTGTTAGAAGTTCTCGAGCCGCCCGAAGGCCTCTAACTTGGCTAAGTATATAAGTTATGTTATGTTTTTAATTATTACATGGATTTATAGTTATGGAAACACCGTTTATGCGGGTTACTAGACCAATCCAAAATTAAGCTTTGTTACCCTTAACTTTTGATATGTCCACCGAAAAGACGCGAACCTAAATCTGACAATGACACTGGTACATCTTCACTACATAGTATAAAACAAAGTCACTTTCTCTGTCCCTATATCCCTATATAGGGATGTACAGTCAAGGGCATAAATATATATACGTTCCCAAAGCGACAAAATTATCTGTACTATCTGTTAGCCCAAAATATCCATACAACAATTTCAATCAGAAATATGTGAACATTAACCGAGTCATCAAATTGTGTACGCTAATACGTTCATAAATATGCGTACAATGACAGACAAATATATGTAGACAAACATGCAGACAAAAGTATCTATGCATAAGTTTTTCATAAACATGTGAACAAAGCAGGGGTCTAAAATATTAACACAAAGATTTTCTAATTTCATATAGGTAGTAAATAGAAACGAATTTCTAAACAATCTTTTTTCATAGAGATCTAGGCGTTTTACAAACACAATTATATCTGGATAAGAAGAGGGCAAAAATATGTAACCATGCAAAGCCCATAAATATCCGCACTGTAAACAAACCAATATCGTAATTTCCAAATTTGACGTTCATCGAGAAGAGATCGGAAATGTCATGCGATACATTCGTCCCTTTCATTTTGAACCTTCATTTGTTTATGGAAATCGCCTTTGGTTTACACGTTTATTATATTCAGATTTTGCTTCTTATCAACTATAGAGTAAGTTACAGATAGTTTAATGTAGCAACAAAGGCTTTTGTTGTTTTAATAAATTAATAGGTAAAGCGGGACAACGGTGTTTGAGGATATACATACACTTTTATTATATCACTCTTATTTGCAGACAGATCGGTAGTTAAAAGAAACGCAACCCCTTTTTGTATTTAAGTATGTATTTATCTATATATTCGTAAGTGTGTAAAATCGTCCTCGGGTACCAGAGGAGAGAGAAAGCTTAGTTTAACACATTATTATTACATCTTTATTTATTTTAAAACGAAAGTAGGTATTTCACTATATGTTACAAACTGTATAACGGACTTTAGATTTTTTGAATTATCTTGGTGTATCCTACTCGTAATATACAATGAAAACTAGAGTGTGTCTCAGAAAATTATGTCTTATTAATTTGACTACTCTGTCTTAAGCTGTGATTCGACTGTAGAACATTTTTGACGTTTAGGTATTATTTAAATATGTGGCCAGTATTTACTACTTGAACCTCTTAACACCTAAACAGGTTTAATGCGGAAGGTAGTTTTATAAATTATAGGTGGAATATTTTTAAGTATATGCATATCAAAAAACTATTGATTGAAATTAGTATTTTTTACATTACATTATTTCTATATAGTTATCGAACCTATTCACAAAATTTCACGAGAATTTGTTTAAAAATGTAGAAGAGAACAACCGGAAATCGGACATACGAAAGCATTTTTGTGAAAGCCGAAGCCGAGACCTTCGTTCCACTCGGTCAATTTCATACGTGTACCTAATACTTACATACATTCAATTACTTATATCAATGGTAGAAAACGCATAATTATAAATATGGTATGTATGGGCTTGACTGTCACATTATATATGTATAGATATTTTTGTCTGGCCTTTTGCTTATATATATATGTCTCAAAAATGTGTATAGATATGTATGTATGTAAGCACTTTATTGTACACAATAACAGGTTAAAACAATATACATGTCACATATTAAGATTAGAGATATTTTTGACCTCTGTTTTGTTCACATGATTATTGTTTCACATACGTGTATCTAGATATTTTTTCCCTCTGCTTTGTTCACATGTATATGAAATACAAGTGCATTGATACTTTTGTCTGCGTGTTTGTCTACATATATTTGACTGTCATTGTAGTGATATTTATGAACGTATTAGCGTACAGAATTTAATGACTCGATTAATGTTCACATATTTCTTATCGAAATTGTTGTATGGATATTTTTCGCTAATAGATAGTACAGATATTTTTGTCGCTTTGGGAACGTATATATATTTATGCCCTTGACTGTACCTATGCTTAAATCTTTAAAACTACGCAACGGATTTTGGTGCAGTTTTTTTTAATAGGTAGAGTGATTGGAGAGGAGGGTTTATATGTATAATAACATCCATTAAATAGTGCTCCCGTGCAAAGCCGGGGCGGGTCTCTAGTAATGTATAAACATAGTCCTTTACTACTTCTCTTTTTTGGCGTTAGACACCAGAGTGGTCGCGGTCGTCACGTTGATTTAAGGCCTTCACAATACGACATTCTTTTCGAACTGCCGCCATCCTTATATATTTATCTTTAGGATATGTAAATCTTAATTTTACGTATTGTTACCTTCCAGTGACACTTCTCTACCTAGCAGCAGTGGTGCGAAGCCGTCGAGAGGAACTGCTCGACGAGATAAAGTGGGACTCGGGCAAACGTCTCATGAGGCCCGTAGTAATCGACAAGAACCTCTATGTCTAGTGAAAGAGGATTCAGAATTGCCTGAGAATTTTCGGTGAAGCTGGCTGGCAATGTCAGCTCCTTTAGCTATTGGTGACATGTTCAGACAAGCTGAAGGAGAAAGTCAGGATGATTATGAGAACAGGAAGCGAAATCTGACGCTTATGAATAGGATAAGTACTATGTAATAAGTAAAAAGTGTAAAACAAAATAAATTACCTATTTGAGTACATATTGTTTCTTTTTTTTCTGGTGCATATGTATTTCATTACACATTTATTATCGTTACCAAAGTAAATTTCAACCCCCGTATTCATAAACGTCTATCAAACCTATATTAGTTAACTAGCCGCTAAAGTTCGTTTGTCTTTATCTGTCACTTTGACACACGTGCTTGTGAGACAGTGACAACAGACATTTTAGTCAGCAGAAGTTTGTTAAGTGTTTTTATGATAATTAAACAAGATATAGAAATCGTAATAATAAGCTTTTAATGCCGGCGACAGAGTACAAATTACACAGAGTACATGACAAAAGCAAGTGACAACTACGTTCGGAAACATTAAGTTTTATGAATAAGGGAGCAAGTCTATTACGTAATCCAGTTATAATATTGACGACCGCTTTAACCTAGTTAGTAGTGTCCCTGTCGGGGCATTTATTTGTGTGATGAACACGTATATTTTTCCTGAGTCTTGGACGTTTTCTAATACCTATATAAGTATCTAATTATCTATTATTATCCGTTAGACCTTATGTCGGTTTGTTATGTTAAAAAATGTACTTAGTTACTGAAATTTGATCTGACATTTGGTCTAACGGATCTTTATAAAACCCGGTCTTAGAGATGTATATCGTCTCTAAGTCACTGATAATAAAAGCAATATAACCACTATACCTGCTTGTCTTAGGTAGGCAGCTACGCTAAATTTTATTGGGGTTAGACACCAGACTTCGGCTCCTTTGAGTACAATTGGGCAAGCCACTAGAGGAATACGCCTTAGATACTACAAAAATTACATAAGACAAACGCACATGCAACCCGGTAATCTGTAATTAGCGGAGACAATGCTGACGGCGCACGCGCGCGCGCCGGCCGGAAAATCGCCTTTTCTCTGCGCGCGCAGGGTGACAATGGGAAGTTATAAATATGGCCGCCAGGAAAATAGGTTTAGTTGGAAGGTGTGTGCCAATGATGGTGAGTCATTTTGCGTATTTTATAAATTAGAATAATTTATTACTTAACAGTAAGAGTTATAATATAACATCTAAGGCCGGGTTTTATAAAGATCAGTTAGATCAAATGTCAGATCAAACTTCAGTAACTCAGTACATATTTTGACATAACAAACCGACATAAGGTCTAACGGATCTTTATAAAACCGAGCCTAAGTATACTCACAAGAAAAATAACGGGTAGTATGAAATTCAAAGTATACCAGTTATTTTTGCACGTGAGTGTATATTATGAAATCCACGAGGTCTCGCCCGAAAAACACTATTACAGTCAGTTTCATAAATATGTATCCATTCTAACACTAACGAAAACTGTATCCATATTTATGGTGGTGACAGCTTCTGCCTACGAATTCGTCCATTTGGATCTCGTTTTATATCGCACCGCCATGCAAACTTTCGCCCCCATTTAATCCCTTAGGCCGGATTTTATAAAGATCCGTTAGACCAAATGTCAGATCAAATTTCAGTAACTCAGTACATTTTTTGACATAATAAACCGACATAAGGTCTAACGGATCTTTATAAAACCGAGCCTGAGAGGATGATTTTCGGGTAAAAAAATCATCTTATGTCCTTCAGAATGATACAAACTATATCCATGCCAAATTTCACCTAAATACGTCCTGTAGTTTAAGAGGGAAGAGGTAACAAACAGACATATTTTCGCATTTATAATAATCATCTGTATACTTAGTAGAATGGAGCGCTCGTGGCCCAGCGGCGCCCGCGTACCGCGTGCGGTATGCGAGGTTAAGCAACGTCGGCCCAGGTCAATTATTGGATGGGTGACCGCTTTGAGTGGTTATTAACTGAGCGCTCCCGTGCTTTAGAAGGCACGTTAAGCCGTTGATCCCGGCTGTCTATGATAGCAGGCGTTAAGCCAAGTGCCTTCGGCCGGCTTGGGAACTTCTAACAGTCAAGTTGCCCACTCACTTGACAAGCCTAACTCCAATAAGGTCTGGTTTCCCCTCGGGTTGGAAGGTCAGATGGCAGTTGCTTCCGTAAAAATTAGTGCCTACGCCAACTCTTGGGATTAGATAGCGGATCCCGGGCATCCTTTAGGATGCAACTGTGCCGGGATAATGCTAGGATGATGATTTTTTATCTGGCACAAATTGCTGTCTATTATTTTATCGAAATATCTTACATCGATTTTCATTTCACCGAAAACTGTTCGACGAATTTCATTAGGTTTTTTTTTCTAATCACATAATCATCAATTCATTGCATTTTATATAATTGCAATTTTCATAGTTAATCGTTTCGAATCCGTCTCTAGTCGTAGCGTAACGGTACATCGAATTTACCTTTCATAGAAATATTCCTTATTCATAGTATTAATTTAACGAAACATGATTCACAGATAGTACGTTCCATATAGTATTCTTTTCACGAACAATGTTTCATCGCAGTAACGTTTCATCGAAGAACCAGAAGAATGAAGCAAGCATGATTTTTCAAGGCGCATAATTTTTCGGGGCTTATATAAAAAAATAACCTCAAAGCTCCCGTCCTAATCGGTTCCAGTGGTGGGCAAAGTACGGCCCGCGGGCCAACTGCTGCCCGCGAAAGCATTTTATCCGGCCCGCCGCCGATACATCGAATTAATTAGTACATGGCCCGCGATGATTATATTTTGACGGTTCAGCCAAAAACCAGAGCAGCGGTTTTATACAAAAGTGCAGTTTTGCTGCAATTATGGCCCTCCTCTGAAATTTTCAAGCTTACTGGCCCGCCATGAAAACAGTTTGCCCATCCCTGTTCTAACCTATCCGCATTACAGTCGGTTTTACCCTAACAGGTCTTTCTGGGTTTCTATAAAAAAAATAACCTCGAAGATTAAGACTGGAGCAAAACTTCCGTCTTAATTTTCTAACCTATCCGCATTACAGTCGGTTTTTCCCTAACAGGTCTTTTGTACATTTTAGGTTTTGGGTATTTTTGTTTTTGAGTACTTTTACACAGTACACCAAGAATCTGGGAAATTTTTAATTTTAGACGTATTGGTCAAGAATAGTAAACAGTGGTGAGATGATGTTCTAGGTAATAAGAATTTTGGGAACTGAAACCTTCGTTAAACCAAAATTATACTAAAGGCCATTCAATGAACGACTACGTCGATGAACAAATAAAATACTGAATTAAAATTCGATGAGTTGATTCTTGTGTAAAAGGTAATTCGAGCAGATGTTTGTTCGATCTAACGAAGTTCGATGAATGATTCCTAAGTGATAATAAAATTCTGCGAATAGTGTTATAGGAAACGATAATCGATGCCGCGATGTAACGATTTTCGGTAAAATGATGGATTCCCGGCACAAGGATGTCTATTATTTTATCGAAATATCTTACATCGATTTTCATTTCACATAGATTGAGTATTGCCATCCATCGTGGCAAAGCGGCCAGCATTTTGGGAACGTTACCTACTGGCAGCGGTTTGTTAGATTAGGGTTTTTGATAGGTATATTTAGGTTCATTTCAGGTTAGATTTAATAAATATATTACCAATGGTTCAGTCAAAATCACAAATATATCAACGTTCCCACAGTGCCAAAATATCTGTACTATGTTCTTTTTTATACCACATCCGTGGCAAATAAGCTGACAGCCCATCTAATGGTAAGTGGTCACCGTCGCCAGTGGACGCTCACAACACCAGAAGCGTCACTCGCGCATTGCCGACCCATAAGAAACCTTACACCTTTATTATCATGAAAGTATTCGCATGCATATATTGCAGTGGCGACGCGTCCATACAACTCGATTCCCACCGGCTTACCTAATTTTGAGCGAGTCCTAATCCCTTACTACGGCTCGTGAAGAATAAGAAAGGCCAATTATTTCCGGCTTCCCTATTAATATTTTTGACGCGCCGCCACTGATATATTGTGACATATATTGTGATATTTTCGGTTGACTTCTATTCCTATCATGAAAGCGATACTACGTTATATAATAAAGTCATGTTTACATTATTTGATCATCTTATTTCAAAGAGATTTTAACCGTGGTATTTGGCATTTCAAGATGTTGAATAATGACGACCGCTTTAGCCTAGTTGGTAGTGACCCTGCCTTCGAAGCTGGAGGTCCCGGGCCGAATCCCGGTCAGGGCACGTATTTGTGTGATGAACACGAATATATGTTCCTGAGTCTTGGATGTTTTCTATGTATTTAAGTATCTATTTATCGATATAAGTATGTATGTCGTCACTTGGTACCCATAGTACAAGCTTTACTTAGTTTGGGACTAGGTTGATTTGTGTAAGATTGTTCAAAAAATATTTAAAAAAAAATATTTAATCTAACCTTTTTTTCGAATTTCTAACTGGAATCCCATCTCATCAGTATACCTGAATCACTTTCATTACAAAACGACAATAATTTAAATCCCAACTCATCCGATAACAGTGTGAAATAGTCTGTACCATTCACGACTATCGAACAGCAAATGTGAACTCAATGCAGTTCGTAATGAGGTTAACGTTAGCTTGGCGTTGACGATCGTTTGCGGCACATCATTTCGTCAAAGCGTGGTATATCAATTCGTTCTGTTACATAATTGTTTTAGTGATAGGGTTGCCTCTGTGTATAATATTTTATTTAAATTTTAAATCATAAATCATTTATTTGCATAAAACATGGTGGTTACAAATGTGGTATAACTTAATAAATAGCAATGTAGTCTCACATGTTTTGCCAGTCGATGACATGCAAATATTTATAAAATGAGTGAGTGAATAAATATTAGAGGACAATCTTACACAAATCGAACTAGCCCCACAGTAAGCTCAAGAAGGCTTGTGTTATGGGTACTAGACGACGATATATTTAATAGATATAAATACTTAATTACATAGAAAATATCCAAGACTCAGAAACAAATATTCATGCTCATCACACAAATATTTGCCATGACCGGGATTCGAACCCAGGACCGTCAGCTTCACAGGCAGGTGCACTACCCACTAGGCTAAACCGGTCGTCAATCTCCCAAGAGATTTAGAGACGTCAATAAGGAACAGTTACATGTACATTTCATATATATATAAGTACATACACAACATACTTATATCGAAAATAGGGGTGTCTATTATTTTATCGAAATATCTTACATCGATTTTCATTTCACCGAAAACTGTTCAACGAATTTCATTAGGTTTTTTTTTCTAATCACATAATCATCAATTCATTGCATTTTATATAATCGAACCACTTTTCATAGTTAATCGTTTCGAATCCGTCTCTAATCGTAGCGTAACGGTAAATCGAATTTACCTTTCATCGAAATATTCGTTATTCATAGTATTAATTTAACGAAACTTGATTCACAGATAGAACGTTCCATATAGTATTATTTCCAAGAACAATGTTTCATCGAACAACCAAACAAGCATGATTTTTCAAGGCGTATAATCTTTCTGGTCTTATATAAAAAAAATAACCTCGAAGCTCCCGTCTTAATCTTCTAACCTATCCGCATTACAGTCGGTTTTGCCCTAACTGGTCTTTCTGGGCTTATATAAAAAAATAACCCCGAAGATTAAGACGGGAGCAATCCGTATTACAGTCGGTTTTGCCCTAACTGGTCTTTCTGGGCTTATATAAAAAAATAACCCCGAAGATTAAGACGGGAGCAAAGCTCCCGTCTTAATCTTCTAACCTATCCGCATTACAGTCGGTTTTGCCCTAACAGGTCTTTTGTAGATTTTAGGTTTTGGGTATTTTTGTTTTTGAGTATTTTTGTTTATGAGTACTTTTACAGAGTACACCAAGAATCTGAGAAAAAAAATAATTTTAGACTTACTTATATCAAGAATAGTAAACAGTGGTGAAATGATGTTCTAGGTAATAAGAATTTTGGGAACTGAAACCTTCGTTAAACCAAAATTATACTAAAGGCCATTCGATGAACGACTACGTCGATGAACAAATAAAATACTGAATTAAAATTCGATGAGTTGATTCTTGTGTAAAAGGTAATTCGAACAAATGTTTGAGCGATCTAACGAAGTTCGATGAATGATTCCTAAGTGATAATAAAATTCTGCGAATAGTGTTATGGGAAATGATAATCGATGTAACGATTTTCGGTAAAATGATGGATCCCCCGAAAATAGAGTTTTCGGACCATGTTTAAAAAATCATAAAAAAACAAGTAATAAGTTTTTTCTAAAATTGGCTCTTGCGAATGTAGATAAAGGATTGGAGAACCGATACCCGTTAGTGGTATAAATATATCTATAGTTTTGACGGAGCTAAGTATATCAATTAAAAACTCGTTAAAAATCGATGAATAGCGCGTGGAGCTTTTAATAGAAACTTTGGCAGTATATTCACCATTCAAGCACCTAATGGGAATGCAATGTTGATGAGAAATTAGTACCTAATGTGTATTTTATATAGTTGCATTAGCGCATATTAATAACTCCATGCCTTTTAAGTATTTCTTATCTTACACCATATTAATATTTTACAATATACCTCTTCTTCTTTTACCTAATGCAGTTTGGCTAACTATTTGCGTCACTTTGCACATTATTCTGTCTTTGTTTGTTTAGGGTGAAGTGAATATTATTAGTGATGAGAAAGAAAAGTAAAAATGTATTTATTGCATGAAAATAGGTTACATAGGTGGTTATTATGGCTTTACAATTTTTACAGTCTCCATTTTCTACCAAATTGTGGATATTGACCGTAGAAAGTGAAATGTACTAATAAGTGTGTTCATTTCATACATTTTACACATCGCAAGCATGACCGCTATGAAAACATATCCTCGTACACTGTTGGTAAACGCAGGTTTTGCCGTGGATAAAATATATGTAAATAAGTATGTATTTTATTAATATCCATACTTATTAATGTAAAAATACAAGAAATTAATTTCTTGTCTTGCACAAGAAATTAATAATAACTTAAAATATACGTAATTAAAATGATAAAATAAAATAAAAAAGGAACCCCAATGGGTTAAGATCATCATTTCAGCCGAAAGACGTCCACTGCTGAACATAGGCCTCCCCCAATTTGGGGGGGATTTGCCATAGTCGCCACGCTTGGCAAGCGGGTTGGCGACCGCAGTTTGATGGTGGTAATGATCGAAGGATGCTGCTGCCCACCCTCCGATTTTCCCTTATTCGCCTCCTACGAAACCCACGGGAAGAGATGGGGTGGCGCAATTCTTACCCAGCAACCACTCGGGGGTTAAGATCATGGGTGTCTATATCTGTTGAAATTGGCAACCAAACTATGTTTATAAAATTCATTATAGGAAGTGTGTTGATCAAAATAACCTCGACATTTACAACCAAGAAGTGTGTCAACCCTACGGTTGCGTTAACTCCAAAATATCGTATCTCCATACGAGCGTCGAACAGTTATACGATTTTTTTATATCTAGTGGTCGGCAGCGGCTTTCGGCAAAGGTGGTATGGCAGTTCTCACGGCTCGTGCCGCTTTCTCCACCTGCGATCACATCGTGGGGATCTGTCATTAGTCATCATTATTTTAGATACGATCTCTTTTAAATTTTCATTAACCGCGGTGTGGTAACAGGTAAAACTTAGCGGACAGAGCCACCGGCTCTGTTTAGATCATATCGTACCTATTACATTGTAGAAATCTTTGCTTAGTCATCATTATGCGTATATATATTAGGCGTATCTCGAACACCGGCATTAGAATTAGTAATATTTAGTTATATAATTGTTATTATTTTATGATTTTATTGTGCCTCTTTGACTGTGATATGCCTATTATGTTCAATTTACTAGTATTTCAATTTGACTTCCTATATTTATTTCAATTATTTTTATTTTTATTCTTTTGACATTTTAATGTACTGTAACTTTTGACATTTTATGTATTTGCACGCTTGCATGCAGGCTAGATGCATGAAACAAAATGTATTGTAACATCCCTATACAGCTACTGTGTCTATGCAAATAAATAATTTCTGATTTCTGATATGCTTTAAAGATTTCATTAGCTTCTTGGTGTGGGAACAGGTTGAGAGGAATTCTCCTGCTGCCCTGATTAGATGATATAAAGTAGGGATCTATCATTTCATTAGTCATCATTATTACGGATACAGACTGTATTCTATAAAATTAAGATGAGGAATTCCGTCTGCTCTAAAAGAACGCTCCAAGATGGACGCCTGTGGAGGTACCTATAGGGGGACTATAGACGTCTATAAGTTGGTACAGATGTCTATAGCCAGCACAAAACTAACTCTAATAGGCAACCCATGTGACAGTCATTATTTTGTGGGCGAACACAAATAATCAATAGCATAGTCAAACTGTGTAAACCGTTTTGTGGAACAGACACTAATTGTAAAATTGTACCTCTTTATAATAATAAATAAATAAATAAAAATAGCAAAGTTCTCCTCTCCTAGTCAGGGCAACATGCTTTACACGAGCCGCAAATTCGCTAATTGAAACTTTTATTACTTACTTGAGCGTAAACTTACAGATGTCTATAGTCCCCCTATAAGTACCTCCACAGGCGTCCATCTTGGAGCGTTCTTTTAGAGCGTGTGTTCTAATCGCATGTGTTTCGATGCTACGAATATCGATCCAACAAATCATGGATTCAAATCCTTTTCAATATCGATATCGAGAAACTAACTGTAACAAATGACAATAAACTTCTTGCCAGTTTCTGAACACGGTATCGCTTTACTCCAAAATCTTTAAATATAACGCTATATTCACATGAATGAAATTGCTTAAATTTCTCGTACCTACGTATAAATTATCAGTCATAAATTTCCTGACAAACCGACAACTCACTCATAATCGTATTTTTCTGAGAATGACTAACTACCCCGTGTGGTTGCCGGGTAAGAATTGCGCCACCCCATCTCTTCCCGTGGGTTTCGTAGGAGGCGAATAAGGGAAAATCGGAGGGTGGGCAGCAGCATCCTTCGATCATTACCACCATCAAACTGCGGTCGCCAACCCGCTTGCCAAGCGTGGCGACTATGGCAAATCCCCCCCAAGGGAAAAATAAAAAACATGCCCTTGGGGGAGGCTTATGTTCAGCAGTGGACGTTTTTCGGCTGAAATGATGATGATGATGATGACTAACTACCATTCATGAAACACCTGTAATAATTGCAGTGAAATGTAATACCGGTTCAAAAACCAGGGGAATGCTCGCACACTTCCACACGATCGGGTGATATTTCGATAACCTTAAGCGCCATGTTTGTTTCCATTGTACTGATAAATGGACGAAAAATGTCGGAAGGGGTGGCCGTCAAAAAATACTGATGATGCAGGACGCAATAGATGTAAAAAAAATATATAATCTTTTTATTTATTTCTCTTAATTAACCTAATTACAAATGGCTTAACAAGGCCTTAATCTTAATATTAAAGATTTTGCGTGGCCCCGGTTAGAGACAGAACACACACAGACACAGAACAGACAGAATGAGAATGTGGGTTTTTTCATATCCAATCCAACTGGGACCATGTTAGAGATCTCTTGTAGGGATAAGTTCGCTTTTGTACTCTAATCTTATGTGACATGTATATTGTTTTAACCAGTTATTATAAACAATAAAGTGCTTACATACATTCATTACTGTCGGTTGACTTCCTCAATTTTTGCCAGTCAGTATTCTAATATCGTACCTTCCCTAATTAACCTTTAACACTTGAAGGGCTTGAATTGTGTATTCCTACCCCTGAAAAGGACTATCAATAAGAACAGCGGTCGGCAATAAGCGGCCCGCGAGCTTCCTTGTTGGCAACCGACAATGTGGTTGGTACCTTTTGTCTGGTAGAGTGACAAATTACACATTAACACATGTGGCCCTCGACAATTTTGTTAGTCACTATGTGGCCCTTGGCTGCTAAAAGGTTACCGACCCCTGAATAAGAACATTGAAGGAAATCATTCACAATTTCTCCGTCCATAAATACACAATTGTTAGAAGTATGGGAGATAGTGTAAAAAGAGAGACTGGTACTGAAAATTGCATATAGGTACTCTGCCTAAGCTTTCTGGAAGTACCTACAGTGTGAGTTTATACGAGATATATGTCTCGTTAGGTATACAAATAATTATTTGATTTCTAAATATTTCTATGAGTATGCTGGTAAAATCTTACCAGCATACTCATAGAAATATTCACTGTAAGTAAAAGACAAGCAAAACTAATTTATCTATATATATAAATGCCTTTGTCCTGACTGACTGACTCACTCACTCATCAACGCACAGCCCAAAGTACTAATGCTAGAGAATTGGTTTTTGCACATATACCTATATTATTCAATACTGTGTTATAAATGAAAATGAAAAATGCATTATTTTTTATGTATGAATGATCAAAAAATTAAATTAAATAGTAGTCCCCCCATATTCGAAAATTAATTTTTTATATCTAGGATATATAATAAATGAATAAATACTAGCTAGCAATAAAATATCCAAATTTAGAAAAAAAATCTGGAGTCGTAGATAAACTTCCCAATGCTGTAATAATTTGAAACTATTGAAAGTGTCACGTATTTGATTAGTGGCAAGTACTGACATGTTCATTTTATCGATACAATAATATCAACGGGAAATAAATACCGTGTCGTGTGACAAAGTGACAATGCGCCCGCGCCGCGCACACGCTCGTTACGCAACCACTTTCACCCAAATAAGTATGTAGCGCGCGACTATGCTGTTTGGCAATTATCCAAAAAAGGGGCGAATCCGCCTACTTAACTCGTTAATGTTGTTAATTGGGCTTTTCCTCTTGTCTAATTAAGAGCGGATGTGATATTAGCCTCTGATTTTGACCTAGATTTTTACCTAACAATGAATAACCTAGTCCCTAACCATGGTACTAAGGCAGCGGCGTATTTTAAAATAACAATCGAAGTTACTTCACCGTCATTATTAGAAGTTATTACTTATGGACATAATTTTGATGACTAAATCTCTCTTTCATCACCCAAGCATATCAAGCAGCATCATGCAGACATCTCGAGTCCTCTAGTCCTAACAAAAGTCGTTCTTGGGAATTTGTATAGAATTCTACAATAAAATTCCATGACACATTACTGAACTTACGGATTCTAAATTTAAATCTGTCGGGAAACAAACACTTATTTCAAAAGCATATTATAAGATAAACGATTACATCATGGATAAGGATATTTGGTAGTGATAGCGTCCCGCACAAGTAATCTAACACAGACATACATTGTATGTTTTACATTGTAGCATTTTAATTCTGTAGTATTATGATAGTGTTATTTTATATACATCGTATATTGTTTTGAAAAAATGACACCTCGCCGAGTTTCTTACGCCGGTTCTTCTCCAGGCAGAGGTTTATTTTATGAACCGTGGCAGTGTTTTGACATTCATAAGTGCATGTAATATGCCTAAACTGAAGAATAAATGATTTCATTTCATTTCTATTTTTCTGGTCATCGTTATTCTCTTGAAACTGCGAAAGAACGTTTATAATGAACTAGCTACATTCGCTACCTAATATATCTGGACTCTTCGTTGTCATCATTGATGAAAAAATATCTGGAAATTCATTCTAGCGCTTTCATAATAGAGTCGTGGTCAGATATTTATTAGCACCGCGTTCGCTCCGATATATCAGGTGGCGACTGTAATCTTCTAGAATGAAGTAATTTTATTCACATTGGAGTGCCTTTACCTCCTCCCTCTCCTCCTCTGGGTACACTTTGTATGGAAAGTGATACAACGTGTACTCGTTTTTTTGCACTTAAGTGTATGTCCTAACGTATGCGGTTATTATACGCATTCACTTTACTGGACTATGACCTAAGACTATGACTATGATATAAAATATATAACAAATTACCGAAGAATCTATCTAAAATACAAGATTTGGTAGATTTCAAAAAAAGCCTGTATACACTTTTAGTCGGAAAAGCGTACTATTCATTGAAGGAATACTTTACGGATTTTGAATTGTAGGTGTATCGTGACGCATTCTTTATACCCATTAATTGCTATTTTTAAAGAATACTGTATGCATGCTCCATCCTGACATAAAATATTTGTATGCCTAAATGGCAAAACATAGTGATACCTAATTTAAGTTTATTTTTACCAGCCTTATTTATACCTATGTTTACAAATAAATGATTTTGACTTTTGACCTTAATTTCTTTGATTGTTCTAGTTCATAATATGGACGGTCCTGGTACTAACTAGTGTATCATGCTACGGGGTGACAGAGACTCAAGAGGAAACCGACAATATCACCACTCTTTACCCCATCTCCAACGAAACAAGCCACAATGCCACCAAAACGATAACTCTCGACTCTTTAAAAACTGGGACCTCTTTATCCGCAACTTTGAACAATGATAGCAACAAAACGGAGTCGAAAGAAGAACCAGTGCTTGAGAAACCAAGGAATGGCAGTAAAGAGTTTAAGCCTAGCTTCAATATTGAGAACTTTTTTGATGAAGATGATTTTGGAATAGTTCCGTTGCCGACCAAGCCGAGTGTGGACGCGTTTTCGCCGTTGAAGAAGCCCCCTTCTGCATTTATTGGGTAAATATTATAGTTCGTGATAGAATATACATACCTTAGTTGCACACAGCTTGTCAGGATGACTATTAAAGTCTTCTCTTCTTCGGTGCGCATAATTGTTAAAGCCCCGTGTACTCGGAATTTAAATTTTTAGGCTTTAAATAGGTAACTGAGTGTACGTCGTAGTCTAGGTATATAATATTCGTACCAGTCTCAAACCTCAGGCTCTTTATTTGGAGTCTGTAAAAATATTAATAAATAACTACTTACATATCTTTAATTATTTTAAAATTCCTCGAGGATGGTCGCAAACTAACTAGTCCAAAATTGAGATAAAATTCACTCTTTTCTGAATTAGATGTCAATTAAATACTATTAATATAAGGCTTAAGTCTATAAAAACCTCAGACTATACGAAAATTTAGGGATGTATGAGAAAATATAGATTGGGAGAAGGGTGCACGGTGTGAAAGACGACAGAAAAACTGGAAGTTGCCTAGAATACTGCGAACAGGGGTAGCTAAAGGTGTGTGTGTTTGTGTGTTGATTGAGGTAACGACAGGCCAATGTTAGTAAAGATGAGTGAATATTCTGGGTCTACTTTACTATACCGGTTATTTCAACTTGCAGCTCTCACAAAGACGCCTTCAAATCCATCCACAAACCCAAATTCGAGAGGTTCCCCTACAAGTTCCAGGACGCCATTTTGACGCGCGCCAAACCAAAATGGCGGCCCACGCCAGGGCTGGAGTCGCGGCCAACGGACCCTGTGCCCGCGCACGTCCCCGCGGGGGGGCTTTACAAGATGCCTGACGCGTTCAAGGACAAGCCAGGGATTGAAGATGATGAAGAGTTCGGATTGACATTCAACGATGATAAGGATACCGTTGTCAAGAAACGGTGAGTCAATATAAACAGACAGTAATTATGGGTAAGCTTAAAACTTAGCAGGCAAAGCGGTGAGAGGCCTCAGCCTTCTGATGTAGGTAACCCGTTGTTTAGGAAATATTCCCAGTCGAAAAGTATGATGATTCTCTCATAAAAACGAGATTTTTCGGGGATATTCTCCTATGTAGTCTAGCTGTGACTGAAACCTGAATTTTCGAGATTTGCGCTGTTTAAAACATTGTATCTGTTTAGAGTTGTTTAACAGCTACAAGATTGTATTTTCCTATTGTAAAACGTAAATATTGTTGCTTAAAACCACTTTCCTTTTTATTAACTTGAACGGGCCCCTGTACCAACCCGAGAGATGCTGTTAAAACCGGCATACCGCAACATGATTCACCGTTCCGGTACCGGCCGCCGCCCAGTCTGTGGTGCAATCCGGAAGAAAGTGAATACCGACCTTACCAGTGTTATGAGGGGTAAAAGGCCCCTTTTGCAAGCTACAGTTGGTGATTCTCATTCCAAAATTTAATATCTTCCTAATTTGTCCTTACCAGGCCCGGATTGTTAACGACTCGTGAGTGATTATTTCTGACTTTAACTATTTTAACAGTTAGGAAAACAAGTATAGAGTAAACTGGAGTCAACAATAAGTTTAAATGCACTCTGATTTCCTTAACATTCACTTAACATTCGGACCGGTAAGCTATGTATATTTCTCAGTGCGAATCCGTGGAAGAGCCTCCTGCACCTCCTCACAGCATTCATCCCTGTGGGGCTGATCATCTCGGCGCTGACTCCCAACGTCATCACCATCCACAGCACCGGGCCCGGCGGGCCGGGCGTCGGGCCGGGAGCGTCTGGTGGCCAAGAACCGTAAGTCTATCATCTTCTTGCATAGTGCGCTTCCATGTATGTAATGACGAAGCCTTCTGCAATTGCGACGCTTTTCTAGTGCACTGATGCGCTCGTATAATTCGCCCATGGGACTTACGAGCGCGAAACTGGCTCTAGCTACCGACTATACTTATTATTATTATTATTGTTTGTTGTGGGCCTTCGTTGCCGCCTCGACCAGTATTGATCTATTGTGGCAGCCCTTAAAGTTCTTTGCTTATACCCGTTGCTTCCAGGAATTTCAAGATTCTTTGGGTCGCAATCTGTTGTATCTCCTCTGGGGGAATGATGTGCCTCCCTAGATAGATACTTCTTTTGCGCATAAGTGGTCCACAGGAGCAGAGGATATGGATGGCAGTTTCTTACCGACTACACTTACAAAACATACAGTACTGTAACCGTGACTCAGCATTGTAGTACAGTCTTTGTTTTTAAATTTTGGCCGATACACTTAAAGAAGACAATGCTATTGTTGTATTAACCGCAAAAATACTAATGACCTAAGGTTGTCTGGAAGAAATCGCTCTTTAGCGATAAGATCGCCTGTTGTTTGCCTCTACTCATTGTTTTTGTACTGTACTATGTTCTTTAATTGAGGTGTGCAATAAAGAGTATTTGTATTGTATTGTATTGTATGACCACGTTGCAAAAAGTTGTAACAACCGACTTGAATGTTCAATTGATTATCGACTTATCTCCGTAAGCAAAAGATACGAGCGCACCAATAGAAAAATAGCCGTCCAGATGCCTTCTATTCATAACATTCTCAGGTATTCAGATACACGCCATCGGGTGTATACGGCGTGTAACTTCACATTTCTATTAAAGAAAAAAAAGAAGGAAAGAACATAATTTATTCGTGACAAAACAAAGCATTAAACAAATAAAAACACTATAAGTAGGTACCCAAGAGCAATTTAAATCTTTGGCACAACCCTAGAGTTGATATCATGCAGTCTTTATTTACGAAGTATGCTTATCTTTTATGACGGACGATGATATGGTAGCAAACCGCACAATAGGACAATGGATTGGACAAGAGGAAAAAACAAATACTATACTATACTTGGAAAGTCACTATTTGCGACATGTGCTCAGGAGCTCCATGAGCTCATATCGCCTTCCCCCTTCTTCTATCGGACATCCAGACGTACGGCTGGATACCATCCTTACTTGGTCGAAATTCCTCTTATTCGAACCAAGCACTTTGCATCATCTTTTATAATGCGCACTTCTAAGGTTTGGAATTCTCTGCCGGCGTTTGTGTTTTCGAGCTCATATAACCTAAACCTTTTTAAGGCACGAGTGATAGGCACCTTCTGGATGAACTCGCTTCATCTTCGGCTTCATCTTTGCCCCCTGGCTAGATGCTGGCCAAGAGCGATCCCATTTTTAATAATAAAAAAAAACATGTTTCGGACTACAATTGGAGTCCTTCATCAGGTTTAGTGTTATCAAGGCAACCGACCGCGCGACACTCAGTCGGTTGGCTTGATAACACTCAACCTGATGAAGGACTCCGATTGTAGTCCGAAACATGTCGCAAATAGTGACTTTCCAAGTGAGTTCCAACCGTTTTTCTCTTATAATCTATTCTCTTATTGTTGTCTTATTCTATTCTCTTATTGTTGTTTTATTGTTGCTGTCTTATATTTGTGTGATGAGCATGAATATTTGTTTCTGAGTCTTGGATGTTTTCTATGTATTTAAGTATTTATATATATTAAATATATCGTTGTACCCATAACACAAGCCTTCTTGAGCTTACTGTGGGGCTAGTTCGATTTGTGTAAGATTGTCCTCTAATATTTATTTTATTTTATTTATTTATTAAGTGTAAATATGTCTCACATCAGTGTAAATTTATGCACTATACTATACTACGTACCATAGTACTACAGGACTGAGTCATCCTTCTTCCTATCTAATTACTCAAATCCTGTTTTATACATTTTTTGCGTAACACACGTGACGCATGACGGCGGTATGGAACAAACGCAACGACATCGTCGCGTGCGCATCCATTCCATATCCGCGTCGCACGACTCGCGCTGAAATGTTATAGACGACAACGGAGTGTTGCTACGATTCGTCATATTGTTACCAATAATGAGTTTCATTGTCCGTTCACTCGCTATACTCGTCCGATTCTCTAATTGTTTCAAGTCACGCGAGTATTATGAGACGATTGAAAAAGTGGATCGGATGTCAACTAAGTGCTAATTTTAGGGTTCCTTTTACCTATACTTAAGTACCTTTGCAAGTTTATCTTCATTGTATGACATTAATTTTGTTATAATTGTAAACTCGAAATTATTATTCCTTATTGAACTGTAAATTAATATTTTGACATGAAATATGTATTACTTTTTATAGTCAGACTTTCTTAAATTGTAAATTAATATTTTGACATGTAAAAGTGCCCTTATGGCCTATTTGCAAAATAAATGTATGATTTTTGTTTTTTTTTTACAACACAATGCGTCCTCAAATCTTATAAAGGGTCGGCAACGCACACGTGACTCCTTTGGAGTTGCGGGCGTCTATAGGCTGTGGTGGTCGCTTACCATCAGGTGGACCGTACGCTTGTTTGCCACCGGCGTTGAATAAAAAAACAACTAATTATTTTACTTGTGAAAATCCAAAATATCATTGTTTAAGTAAATATTAGTCCGTTATATACTTTATTATTAGATAACGGGACTTTATCGCGCACAATACTAATTTTATTTTATTTTCCTTTTTTTGAGCCAGCTCGCGACCACGGATTTTGTGATACATTCGAAACGTCGGGTTACGCGATTGTGAAAATCGTGTAAGTTTAAATCGTTATACACTTCATCATGCTCGTAGGTTTCTCGAGGGCTTCTTAGTAGCGGGTTCGCTTTGACACCAAATCCCCCCCTTTTGCTGCGTAGGGCTCCCCTACGGATTAAGAGTCTGGCTAGTGAAAGGCTGAGACTAGAAAAAAAGGCAAATTAAAAAAAACACATGGTGTAACATGTGTAAAATGTGATACTTGGGCAACACAATAAAATGTTCGCACTACATAGTTCAGTACATGCTGAGCGATAACGTAATCAAAAAAAAAGATTTAAGATATTTAATGTCTGTTATGGAACTATAGAAGTAGCAATTCAAGCAGAATAATGTACTATTATACGATTTGCTGTTGCCTGTTTTTGACCCCTACAGTATTAAGCAATTTTTGTCTCCATTCACACGGCAATTAAGTGAAGTTAGACACATTTGACGTAGATATCATATTTGCCATTTAAAAAGTTTCAAATAAATCTCAGTTTCAGCATTCATTAGCCAGACTATACGCCATTTTTGTAAAGATTATTTATTCATTCCTTAAATTAACACTTACAGTGTAGCCCGCCTAGCCGGCGGGTTATAAATAAAACTACTCAGAACTATAATGTACAATATAATATAATAAAAAAAAGGTATGTATACAAAAATGGGTTAACTTAACTAGTTCAGTCAGTACGGCGGCATAAGAAAACACAAGTCACTGGCCTGTAAGTGTTATGTTGAGGAAGTCTGCAAACTGGAAGGTGGTCTGTGAGTTTCCGCTTAGTTGTGTAGATATATGGTAACTTCTAAGGCTGTACAGCATCGGCAGCTAGCGTCGAGACAGCACCAACGAAAGTATGTACATTGCTGGCACCCAATGTAATCGCTAGTAATTGTATCCAAGTAGAAAGGGCTGTAAACATTACCCGTGCTTTAGAAAGGTTCAAAACCCATCCGAGCCTCATTTGATTTAGGCCAGTGACGGCTAAATGAGGCTTGGATTGGGTTTCACAAACAATTATATATACAAATTTGGTAATAATATTTACAACAAATACCTGCGTAAGTGGCAGCCCTTGTATGATTAATATGAACTATATACAATATTTATAGGTGAATTTAGAAATAGTGCATCGTATATATCACTATTCTTCAAGTTACAACTCAAGTTTATTTAAATCAGTTTTCAAGAAATAGCACGCTCCAAGTAAAAACTTTCATCAACCAAAACAAAACACGGCCGTGAAAAATGTGTACTTTTTTCTTTCTCACCGGCCAGTGCGCCAGCGAACGCACCGCGAAGGTTTTGCCGTGTTACAACAGTGTAGTGTGTAGACACGTGTTAATCAAACAGGATGAATTAAATGTACTCAAAATCAAACATTTATTCTGAAAATGGGCCACAAGGGCACTTTTACATGTCAAAATATTATTTTACAATTTAAAAAAGTCTGACTGTAATAAGTAATACATTTTTCATGTCAAAATATTAATTTACAGTTCAAGAAGGAATAATAATTTCGAGTTTACAATTATAACAAAATTAATGTCATACAGTGAAGATAAACTTGCAAAGTTATCTACTACAAATATTACAACATCAGTAAAGTTAGAGATGTATAAGGTCTCAAGATTAAACAAGGAGTTTAAAAAAAATAATATAATATCCCAGAGATGTACATGGTCTCTGAGCGTCAAAATTAAAATTAATTTAGTATTGTTAGAAATATATATGGTCTCTAAGTCACTGATAATAAAAACGAATCCACAACAGGACGATGTCTCTCGTCAATCCCCTATAAAAAGACACTAGTACATAATTATATTTCTTCTTCTTAGGGTAACATATCCTAACGGATGTCGGCGATCATCATACGAAAGTCCTCTCTGTTCTTCGCCATCTGGCAAGAGTAGCGGCGTCAATAGTACCGGTCCAGTCCCTTATATTTTCAAACCACGATATCCTAGGTCTATTTCTAGGTCAAAAATCACTACATAGCTAGGTAATTATAACTTAATACTAATAACTTATTTTATGCTACATTAATCGAACTTGGTGTCGAGATAGATACCAGGTATCGGCTACTTGATGTTAGAAAATTTCGGTACTATGGAATAGGCATATTCAGTTTACTGTATTAGAAAAATCGTGTGTCGTGCGATTTAAAAGAAAACAAGCTTAAAACGGAAAAATCTGAGAGGTACTATCTTTGAAACGTGATAACTATTGAAAGATGTAAAAGGGTCATACTCGGATATAGGTTCGCGTCTTTTCTGTGGACATAGCAAAAGTTAAGGGCTACAAAGCTTAATTTTGGATTGGACCAGTAACCCGCATAATCAGTGTCTCCGTTTCTATAAATCCCTGTAATAAAAACATTGCTAACATGCACATAAGCCGTTACCTATAGACCACAGGAGGGACGACTTTTGTTTTTTCAACTAAGTATGACCCAAAATTAGTACAATGTTTTCCTCAGATATCCCAAGTAATCGAATAAATATGTGAAAAAATTACCGTTAAAATTCTAATCTTAAAAAAAACGAGGGCTAGTACATCTCAACAGTAATAAGTTTTTTCTAGTTTTTTCTGATGTCTGAGTTTGGGAGATGTATCTTTATGTTATCGTTATCTGAATAAGTATGTGCCACAGTTGATTACTCTGTTCCAGGGACCGATACCGGTATTTTTAAAAAACCCTGAATTAGCCCAATGTTTTGGATTATTTTTTGCTCTTTACGTAGGGCTCAATCATGTATTTGGGTGACAACGTCGTATTATTAGATTGTCCCATTAAAAACGAAATAATGAACCGGTGACCTTAATAATACCGGTATTTTTCTATGGAGAAAATACCGGTATCCGATCCCTGCTCTGTTCAAGTTTGTTCGATATTGACATAATTAATCAATAATGTTGTTGGGTACCAGTTATTGCCCCAAAAATACAGTCCCAAGTAATATATTGACACATTTCAAAGGATTGGGATTAATTACTTTATTACTTAGGTCATTAGATACTATAACTTGGTACAAAAAAATGAAAGTGAGTGTAATATTTCGCCGATAAACTTAACGTTTGGCGAAACAGAAACAAATGTAAACTGTACCATACTTTTTTGGGAAAAACAAATTAATTAAATTAAAAAAAATTGTATTCCGTTTAAGCCGTGGTCTCCCGATAAAAAATAAACAATAGCATGCTTTTGTATTGAGCCCGGGGATCCCCGGGACCGATGGACGACGGGTTAATCATTCATACTTATATACCTGGGTAGTATGCATAATATCTTAAAGCCTTATTATTATGGAGGATATCCTGGCGGGCACGCGCGTAACGTTGCACAACGAGAAAGCCGGATACCGGGACCACATGCTTTCTCAACCTCGTATCCTTGCGACGCAGTTTCCAATGTGGACTTTATGTGAACGGATCAGAGTTGATTTTGAATATTATTACAGGTGTTACGAGGTCTGCAAAGTACTAGAGGATGGTGTATACAATCCTAGTTTTTCGTTTGAGTTATATGAGTCTTGATTATGGACGTCGAGGATCTTAATACTTAAGTTCATTATTAAATAAATAAATAATAAATAAATAAATATTAGAGGACAATCTTACACAAATCGAACTAGCCCCACAGTAAGCTCAAGAAGGCTTGTGTTATGGGTACTAGACGACGATATATTTAATAGATATAATACTTAAATACATAGAAAACATCCAAGAATCAGAAACAAATATTCATGCTCATCACACAAATATTTGCCCTGACCGGGATTCGAACCCAGGACCGTCAGCTTTACAGGCAGGTGCACTACCCACTAGGCTAAACTGGTCTTCAAATTATTGACTGAGTAAAGTGACAGCTTCAACAAAAATGCTTTCGTTTGTCCGGATTCGAGTATTTCCGGTTGTTCTCGTCTGAAAGTCGCATTTCTCTACCAATTCTTGTAAAATTTTGTGAACAGATTAGATAACTATATATAGAACTTTTTTGTACAGTCATTTTTGAAATTTTTAATTTTTTTTTTGCATGTTTAATATCCGATCATAAAAAAAATGTCCCGATGGTCACAGATTTTGGTTCACGTCTTTCCCGTGGACGTATCTCTAAAGCAGACATCGTAGATTTTATTATTTTCATATTGACGTGTTATAGATATAGCTCAAAATATTTTATTATGATTAGTGTACCTACTTTATTACCTTTTATCTTGACGCTTAGAGACCTTATACATCTCTAACAAATCTCGATTGTTATTAGTTGCTTAGTCTTATTTTTGACATGTAACACTACATTTAATTAATGATACTTTGATTATTGTATTATTTTTATTTGATGTACCTAGATAGATTTTGACTTGTAAAAGTGCCCTTGAGGCCTATTTGCAGAATAAATGTTTTGATTTTGATTTTTTGATTTTGTAGCCAATAGAGTTCAATAGAATCACAAGTGCGTTGCCGACCCTTAACCCTTGATGGACTTTAGAATTAGTTGTGTTAAAAGCTAGACACAGGGGAAGGGCTACCATTAGACCCGCGCGTGCATTGGACCACCGAAATATTTTGAAATCTACTCGTGCTAGATAGATCCAAACCATGTGAAGTGTTCTTGGGCTACCTTTAAATTCCTATTTTACTATATTTGATTCCTGTAGTTTATCCCATTTTATATATTCTTTCCTCTCAGTAATTATTCGTGTAACTGCCACACAATCATACACACACCCAGACACACAACAAACACACGCACGCACACTTTCACTTGTACTCTCAATATAATATACTTTTTTGTGTTCATTGCTGTTAATTATAAGGTCAGCACCTACGTATTGTTAAGGGATGTTTAGGTTCTGGCACGATACCCAGCGCTGTGGCATGCCACAGCATTTATGCTGAGCCAGCGCCTATTCTCTGCCACGATACATGGCTTATCTGATTAGTTTCTAAGTCTTAGTTCTTAAGTAGTTGCATGTTATTACTTATATACTGTCAGAGTTAATATTTTGTTTAATTGTAGTACTGTGTTATGATATGTATGTTGTGGATATGAATAAAGAGTTTATCTATCTATCTACCCAAACGGCTCCACCGCAACCTCAGTGTCGTTTGCTTCTCGGTAAGTTGCTCCGAACTCGACAACGATAAATGACGTTCCGTTGTGCACTATATCTCTCTTCAAAGACTCTCGTTCTTGCAGACTGCCTCCTCGACTATTCCGGCGCTCGGGAGAGGTCCTAGACACCCTCCCCCCTCCGTTGTCGGCGTCCCCACCCCCGCCTGCCATCAGCGAACCCTGTCGCCGGCGGCTGCTCTGCGAAATACACTCTGAAAAGAACTATATTCACCATCAGAGGTAAGCATCTAAAATGTATAAATATTTACATACTATTTTATAACCCGCTTTCGTTTAGTTTTTAGGATTCCGTAGCGAAAATGGCTAAAATGGAACTCTTATAGTTTCGTCATGTCTGTCCGTCCGTCCGTTCGTCCGTATGTGACAGCCGATTTACTCTGAGACTATATTAAGCACTACAATTATGAAATTTGGTAGGAAGGTGTATTCTATAAGAGTAATGTGAAATTACAAAAAAAAAATTAAATTAGGGGGGGCACACGCATAGTCGCGTGGGGTATCGATGGATAGGCCTTTAAAAAATGATATTGTGGTTTCTAAAAAACTTTTCCATTTAAGTCAACTGTTGGTTGGTTGGTGGTATTAGCTGTCAAATTCATAAAAAGTGTGTGTCCTCCCCTCTAATTTCCAAACTATCAAGTTTAAAATTCTTTAAAAAATTGGGGCTGTGTGCATCAATAAATACTTTCAACGATTTTTGATTTGAACAAGATAGGTATTACGGTTTTTGGGTTTTCGCTTAAAAACTGTCTTGCCCAAATCTGCATGTGTGAGACTAAGCTTATTGGGTTTTAGCTCATTACGGGTTTAGTCAGAAACGACTGTATTAATTGCATTAAATTATCAGTAAATATTTGTTACGTGTCCAGCTTATCCTATTCTATCCAACACTTTCCACTCCTCTTTCCACTCCTTTTGTGTGGCCCTAATGATCCTGAAGTACAATACCACATCACAGATAGTTGAACCAATCATCACTTCTACAAGATTTAACATTGTAGAACTGATGATTGGTTCAACGATAGCGGTGAAACACTGACCGAAGTAATTAGGAAGGAGCGGGCTCTGTTGCGTTTGAGTCGTAGTGACCAGACCGACGCAGTCAAACAGGATGGTATTCTACTTCGAAGAAAAGTGAGGAAGGTAAAGAATAAGTGGTGGCAGACAAGGCCACGCGCATACAGTGGCTTTCTGACACGAACCAGCTGGGTGCATTTCACAATGAAATTCGAAAGCTTGTTGGTCCAATACACCGAAGTTATGTGCCGCTAAAATCTTCCGACGGCACTCAACTTGCTACCAACAAGCTTGTGCTCAAAAAGTGGGCAGAACATTTTAATAACTTATTAAATGTTGACCGTGCTGCAGATATACATGTATACAGCATATTAAGCTGTCGTCTCCTGGCGAAAAAAATAAACAATAGCATTCTTTTGTAATGAGCCCGGGGATCCAGGGACCCGTAGACGACGGGATAAGTTATAATTATTTTATTCATGTCAATAATATACAAAAAATAAATAAACAATAAACTCTTAACTTAAGACTAGCTTAAGCCTAGTCAAATAGTCCCCCTCGGATTGTCCCTGGCGCAAAGGTACCCATCACACTAGCCGCGTTACCGCGTTGAATGGCTACGGACAACCTTTGCACCAGGTACAAACCCGCGCGATATAAGACGGGATAAGTTGATATTTGTATTTTTACTAAATTCATCGCCTTTCAATAAAATATTTGCAAGCCTGCATGCAGGCTGAACACACTGTCATATTCAATTATGTAAGACCTTCCTATACTGTATTCTGGCAAATAAATACTTTTGACTTTTGACTAACACCACACCAAGCAGGATGAACCTCTGTCTTTGTGTGAGGTCGTCACTACCATACAACAATAAAATAAAAAGGCGGTGACCATCGATAATGTCTCTGGGGAGTTAATGAAGTATGGCTTGGAGCTTCATGAAGTGCTCTGGAAATTGTTCACGAAAATGTTGGATGTGAAAGCGAGTACCTGCTGTCTTTCCTGTCTCTCGCATCTGTTCCTATACAATAGAGGCGTGTTCAGATATTACTGATAACCTAATACATCTAATACAGACTCTAAAAATATTCATTGTTTTGTTACAGAGGGGCGCGGCGCGGGCGCGCGTGCTACAAACTGCCCTGTGACGACCCAGAGGCCCTGGCTAAGACCCTTCGGTGGCTCCTGCACAGACCACCAGACTCCAACAGGTTCACCTAAATGTCAATGTTCTCCGATACAGTAGGGTAACGTGAAGGCATTGTTTCTTACTCAAGTAAAAGTTTTACTTTTATTTTGTTGTTTCATTTGTGGTAAATAACATCACGAGGTAGCGCTGTAAGCGGGGGAAATGAAGAACCGATTGGATTACCGTCCTTGGAACTACGGAGCCCTTTATTGTTGCTTTGGTCTCGAGATTCGACAAATCGACACCATGGGTGGTACAAATTAAGGTTTATAAAACAAGTGAAAGCTTATTTAACATTCCGCACACACCAAAGATTAAGATCGCTGGCAAAAATCCAGTTCGAAACTGAAAGACTTATAATGCGTATAAGTGATTATCTTCAGACACTTTCATTTAATACGTGGCTTTGATCACGGAAATCCGAATCGACAATGAATATTTTAATTTATTAGTGGTTGAGACAACAATTTTCGACTGTGTGTACTTGTGTAGCACTAAATTTAGAATGAAGGAAAAATTGAAAAATATAGGCACCGATCAGGATTCGAACCTGCGACCTCCCGGCACTCGCGGCCAGTCGCTCTAGCCAACTGAGCTATATGTGCCGTTAATGAAGCATGAGTCTTCTGATAGATGTCGCTGTACGCCTCTCTTAAGGTGTTTGTATAAAAAATTGTGTAGCACTATCCGTAGTCGACACTAAGACGTAAATTGCGTTGGTCATCATCATCATCATCATTTCAGCCGAAAGACGTCCACTGCTGAACATAGGCCTCCCCCAAGGCTCGCCATTTAGACCCGTCCTGTGCCGTTCGTTTCCACCGGATTCCCGCGACCTTCACCAGGTCATCACTCCACCTTGTCGGAGGCCTACCGACAGCTCGTCTTCCGGTGCGTTGCGTTGGTGTTTTGAATCAAACTCGGCTCAAAACCACGTCTATTGGGGCTGTCCTTAATTATATAAGTAATTCATCGGTTCCCATGCCGCAAATTACCAGCTCCCTGCCAACTCGCTAAATTTCGCTGGCCGCGACTTGCCACGGCGACGAAGACTAATTGCCGATTAGCCGCCATTACAGGCGGATGCGTGCGCGTCGGGATAAATGGAGATCTATTAGGTACCAGCTTCTTTATAAATGCAATGTTAATCCTTCCTACCTGCCTAATTAATTTTTAAGGACAGGCCCAGCTAAATGTTGCTAGTGGTAAAGCTACTAGAACTCTCGAGGATATGCAGTGGAAGCTGCTCTCACTGCATACCATGGCTATGTTTCCTCAGTACTAAGTTATGGATTATTGTTATGGGGAAATTCGACTGACATCGAAAGAATTTTTATACTTCGAAAAAGATGTATTCGTGCGATAGACAATGCATGGTTTCTTGCAAGCTGTAAACCCTTATTCAAAAAGTCCAATATACTTCCACTTCCATGCATGTACATAAAAGAAGCTTGTCTCCTGGTGAAAATGAACCCACACCACTTTACTCAACGTAATGACACCAGTGCAAGACACACCCGAGCACAATACAGGGATTTTTATATCAGCCTCCTTGCCACACCTCTATTTATTAAAAAAAATGTTATAACATGTGCATAGTCTTGTATAATAAACTACCTATTAATATTAAACTAGAAAATGAGATGTTATTTAAAAGTAAATTGACTGAATGGCTACAGGAAAATTGTTTCTACAATATTAATGAATATTTGACGCGCTGAAAGCTAAATCATATGATACAATAAATATTTGACATTGTAATACATTTGACTTCCATTAAAAAATATGACTGATAAAATTTGCACACCTGCATGCAGGTTGAATACGCATGAACTTTCTAAATATAAGATCTTTGTAACCGTGTTCAAGCAAATAAAGAATTTGTATTTGTTTGTATTTGTGATAAAGGTGAGGGACATGTATAATGTATATGCTGTCAACACGATGAATCTTCAAGTTCATAAAGGGTCAGTAACGAGTTTGTTATTCATTATAGAGTCACAAATATCTATACTATGATAGAATAATATACTGCGCCAGGTATGACAATCCGGTACATCGGTTAGTTTTTTTTTTGAACTTGACTGTGGCTTTATAGGCCGGGCCCAATAAAACGATAGGAGTGCGCGGTTGGAGAGTAGCCTGAGGAAAATCCAGGGGAAAACCTCCGACACGACCACGCGTGTGGTTTGGAACACTGGAATACTCTAAGAGTTTGCGCTCCAGTGAGATTGGTTGAGCGGTTTCAACCGAATCTGAGGTGTGAGTGGAATCGAGCTACTGGGAGTTTTGTCGCTGGTTCACTAAACCTAGCCTAGCTGAGAAAAGTCCAGTAAGAAACTCAGCTAGGCCCGACCTGGGCCGGACTGACTCTACCCGGTGTGTGGCGGTACCGGAACGAATAGGGACTATAGGTATGTGTCACTGTTGTCGCGATCGCGCGGTGGACGTCCCCGCCGGCGGGAACGGTTAGTAATGTAGATGACACGACCTACGTCATCAGCCAGCATCAGCCAGCGTATGTGGACGTTAGTGTGAGTGTGTAGTCGGCAGTAGACACACATGCGGTGTTGTCACAATCCGAATTGTCAAACCTTGTTTTCTTAGGCCATGGTTCATAAGCTACTGCATGGTCTAAGAAAACATTGTAGTATGCGCTTCTGTCTGCTTACAAACAGGCAGTCCGTAAGCTAGTAGCCACCTTCGTTGTATAATTATAGAATTGTAAATGTATTTGACTAATGGCTCGATTACCCGCCATTACGCGGGCGGACGCGCGCGCCGGTGTAAACGTAGGTCGATTGAGGACAGGTTTCCATCGGCACGGCTCGGCTGCTTTTTCTACCAAATTGCGAATCATTTAATGTGGACGTACTCTTTTTTTATAAAGCAATACAAAGTGCACTTAAACTAAAGTTTCGCCAAACTGCGAAGCAGTTTGTTGGCTCTTTCACATACGTTGGGTAAATCTCAGATTTTCGTTCTTAATAGGTGAAGCCCCATCGAGGCAACTAGCCAATAAAAATGGACATACTTTGGATCATATTTAGATTCTATTAGGACCATACTTAAAGTGGACGCTAATGTACCCAATAAGGTCAAAAATTCATCATCATATCAGCCGAAAGACGTCCACTACTGGACATGGGCCTCCCCCAAAGAGTGCCATAATGACCGGTCCTGCGCCACCAGCATCCATCGGACTCCTGCGACCTTTACCAGGTCATCAGTCCACCTTGTGGGGGGCCTACCTACGCTGCGCCTTCCGGTCCGTGGTCGCCACTCGAGAACCTTCCGGCCCCAACGGCCATCGGTTCCTAGTGCAATGTGCCCCGTCTACTGCCACTTAAGTTTAGCGATTCGAAAGGCTACTTTGGTTCTGCTACGGATGGCCTCATTTCTGATGCGGTCACGCAGAGAAACTCCCAGCATAGCCCTCTTCATTGCCCTCTGAGTGACTTTGAGCCTTCTTATAAGGCCCATGGTGAGCGACCACGTTTCCGTACCATATGTCATCACTGGCAACACACACTGATCAAAGACTTTCGACTTGAGACACTGCGGAATATTGGACGAAAATATATGCCGTAGCTTCCCGAACGCTGCTCAGCCGAGTCGGAAGGAGGAGGTCAAAAATTACTTAACATTTTTAAAGCTTTGTAGTTTCTCCCATATTATTTACCTACCCACGCTTTAATGCAAACAAGTTAACAAAAGACTGTTTATGGATCCTGTTAGCACGTCACATGGCATAAGCTCCGCAAACAAATCATTGATGAAAACCACAAACAAAGGTAACATTTTATTACCTTCTTATTGACACACAGTCACACACAAATGCTTTCACTATACTGACTATGCTACAAACAGCAGAAACCGTCCCAATAATCCTTATTTCAATGTGGTAAAGACGGATTTTCCTTAATCAAGTGTAATTAAAGTGTTTATAAAATAGTATTTGAAATGCACGCGGAATGTTTAGGTTATGTTTTAGCAAACTATTTCATGCCTAAGTGTGCTTTATTACGTGGGCTACGAGGTTGTGTTTCGTTTAAATAACGTTTGGGTAACGGTATACAGTTGTTATGTTACTCAATTTCGGTATTACGTGCAAAATATTTGCGTCGGACGTCCGGGAGCGTGTCACGCAATATGAAAGTCCGTTTGTATGTCACTTTAATATTATAAATACGACTATTCACAGTCATTGATTTTAAATTAGACATGAATAGTCGTTCGAAGGCGCCGCTGACACGCTTGACATGGTTTTCTGTAGATAAGATAATTATAGTCTCATACGGGTGAGGTGATGAGACATGGTCATTGCGACTAGCTTTTGCCCGCGACTACGTCCAAGTGGACGTTGAACCTGACTGTAGACGGTGTAACACTGAATTGCGAATAATAAATCTGCGATGAACGTTAGTGCGACAGAATTTTATCGCGACAAATGTTAGTTCGAAAGCACTTGGTTGCGACAAATTATTAACCGACGAACAGAAATTCGATGCACGTTAATGTTTCATAAACATTTTATTTGGCAAAAAAGGCAGAGAAAGACCTGTTAAGGCAAAATCGACTCTAACGCGGATAGGTTAGAAGATTAAGACGGGAGCTGAAGCGAAGCGAAGCTCTCGTCTTAATCTTCGAGGTTATTTTTTTATAAAACCGCAGAAAGACCTGTTCTTAATCTTCGAGGTTATTTTTTTTATAAAAGCCCAAAAAAACCTGTTAGGGCAAAACAGACTCTAACGCGGATAGGTTAGAAGCAGGGATCGGATACCGGTATTTTCTCCATAGAAAAATACCGGTATCATTACGGTCACCGGTTCATTATTTCGTTTTGAATGGGACAATCTAATAATACGACGTTGTTACCTAAATACATGATTCAGCCCTACGTAAAGAGCAAAACATAATCCATCGACTGTCGCACTAACGTGCATCGAATTTCTGTTCGTCGGTTAATAATTTGTCGCAACCAAGTGCTTTCGAACTAACATTTGTCGCGATAAAGTTCTGTCGCACTAACGTTCATCGCAGATTTATTATTCGCAATTCAGTTGCGGAGCCGACTGTAGATTTATAGGCCGGGCCAAATAAAGCGATAGGATTTAAGTACAATGCTCGATGACCGCAGTAAAGTCTACCAGCGAATTGGTCTAAGGATAAACATGGATAAGACGAAGATCATGTCTAATGTCCATGTAGCACCAACTCCCGTTACGATCGGACGCTTTACGCTCGAAGTTGTAGACGATTATGTATACCTAGGACAGACTGTCCAGTTAGGTAGGTCCAACTTTGAAAAGAGGTCAATCATCGAATCCTACTCGGCTGGGCAGCGTTCGGGAAGCTACGGCATATATTTTCGTCCAATATTTCAGTGTCGCAAGACGAAGGTCTTTGATCAGTGTGTGTTGCCAGTGATGACATATGGTCTTTCGACTGATATGATGATGATGAATAAAGTGATAGTAGTGCGTGGTTGGAGAGTACCCCAGAGAAAATCCAGGCGAAACCTCCGATAGGACCACGCGGGTGGTTTTGAACACTGGAATACTCTAAGAGTTTGCGCTCTAGTGAGATCAGTTGAGCGGTTTCAATCGAATCTGAGGTGTGAGTGGAATCGAGCTACTGAGAGTTTTGATGCTAGGTCACTAAACCTAGCCTATCTGAGAAGAGTCCAGCAAGAAACGTAGCTAGGCGCGACCTCCATACAAACATTGGTCCCTATTTAACCCCTAAGCGACAAAACTCTTAAAAAGCTGGCGATATTCAATTTTGGCAATAACTTTGAGTCTGATAGAGTGCATTTTAGAAACTGTTACCGTAATGAATATAGATTCATAAAAGTTCTGCAAAATTAATTTTACGTACAACGAGATTGCCGGCCACACAGGCCACGTTCCCAGTAGCAAAGTTCCTGGGAATGAGAATATTCCCGGCAACGGAACATCACTAGCCAAAGTGAAGGGAGTCCTCGAATGCGTCGTGATGTGCTGAACTCTGGTATCTAGGTTAAACGCGACGTGGTTACTTCACACCATGATACAATATATACTGCGCCAGGTATAACAATCCAGTACATCGGTTAGGAGTGTGGGTGACACGAACTACGTCGTCAGCCAGCATCAGCCTACAGTGTGGTGTGTCGTCGACAGTGACGACTATGTCGTCAACGATCCGGATTGTCAGAACATGCTTCACATAGTTCAAGTGTGTTTGAAGACAACACATGTCTCAAAATTAGTATAAGTAGTAGATTAAGTAAACTCTATTCTGCTTGAGCTCAACCGTTAACACAATCATGAGTTACTTTTTCGATTATTTTTTTTTGCATGCTTACTCAAGCAGAGTATGGTGGGCCATAAAATTATTGTACCAACTTAATGTACCCATATTCCGCAAAATAAACATTCATTCATTCATTCAAACCGGAAGGTTGTTGCTTCTTGAGGCTCTACCTGCACAAAATAGTTAATATTACTAGACGATAGTAATACTTAGGCTGGGTTTTATAAAGATCCGTTAGACCAAATGTCAGATCAAACTTTCATAACACAGTACATTTTTGGACATAACAAACCGACATAAGGTCTAACGGATCTTTATAAAACCGAGCCTTAATCAGACAAAATGACCCTCAAAGTTAGCGTACTCACCCCAGCTGATGCTAATAAAATGACCCACAAATCTCACTGACCCCAACTGGCTCTGTCTCGCTGGTGGCCGTCCTAAACAATTGCTTGTGGGGCGGTTAGTGCAGTGTTAATATTCACATAAGTACATGCGCAGTACAGCTGTTGTCACTATAATGTAGTGCACGCGAGGGACACAGAGCAGCGAGAGGTTACCAGCTAGGAGAGGCGAGATCATGCGAGAATTTTTACACTGTCAGTATAAAATCGAGCCTTACAGAAGTTGGAAGACGATAAATTTACTAATGTTTGGCATTTTTTCTCAAATAAGTTCCTAAAAGTAAAAGTAACAACGTTTGCGATATTAAACAGTAATAAATTAAAAATAAGCTCAAAAATGTTTGTTCATATAGAGATGCGCCGAATATGGGCTTGACCGAATTTATTTTAAAAAAAAGGTACACTTTACAGACATCACACAATAAATGATACAGTTAAGTTTGCACAAAATCAGTAGTTTATAGACCAGCATGACATCCAAAGCAAGTGCACACCGAATACGAACATTCGGCCGAATATTAAGGTCCAGTTGTTGCCGAACCGAATATTCGGACGAATTATTAGGTTCAACGTAATTCCTTCATCTATTGTAGTAAAACAGACTAATTGAATGGTAAAAAAATTATTCATATTCAATGCGAAATATTGACAAAAAATAAGTTAAATCACTGTTAATAATGGGTCAAGTATTAATTTCACGAAGCAGTAACTATAATAAACTCTTGTAGCTTGTAACAAAACCCTCTCAAAAATTGTTCAGTAAATATTTGGCAGCTGAACTGAATAATTCGGCCGAATGCCGAACATTCAAAAACATGCCGAATATGCCGAATACCGAATAATAACCGAATATTCGACGCATCCGTAGTTCATATGAAGTGACTCCTAATTTACTATATATTTATTTTTATCATATTTGTTTGAATCAGGCAACAAGGCCCATATTTATGTATCTTACAGACTAACATGCATGTCAATAAAAATAAAATGAGTTTATTTAGGTGACGTAACGGTGTGGCTCCGCTGCGTCACTAGTCCTCAGCTCTGATGGAGGGTTCGGAAGGTTGCCCTGGAACCACAGAAACACGACACCCTTCGGCCAGAAGTCGCACACATACATGTATCTAGAGTTATCTCTGATGTTCTAACCTACAAGAGAAAAGGAGCGATACGCACACCGGGTAGTCAGTCCGACCCAGGTCGGGCCTAGCTGAGTTTCTTGCTGGACTCTTCTCAGCTAGGCTAGGTTTAATGAACCAGCGACAAAACTCCCACTAGCTCGATTCCACTCACACCTCAGATTCCGTTGGAACCGCTCAACCAATCTCACTGGAGCGCAAACTCTTAGAGTATTCTAGTGTTCCAAACCACACGCGTGGTCTTGCCGGAAGTTTTCCCCTGGATTTTCCCCAGGCCACTCTCCAACCGCGCACTCCTATCGCTTTATTGGGCCCGGCCTATAAAGCCACAGTCAGGTTCAAAAAAAAAAAGAAAAGGAGCGATACACTATTGACGTATCAGACTAGGATGAAGTATATCTAGTAAGTATATTTGCCTTCACTTCACACGGCCATATTTAAGCTCGGATGACAGAGCCAAACATCCTGTAAATAGTAGGTCAAACGTGGTATCCGTTGAGTGGTTGATAACCACAACGAGGTATAGTTGAAATTACTATAAATGTTCCATATTTCATAAAACTGTCATTCGACATTGAATCTTCTATCATGGATTGTAAAGGCGCTTTTTGAACGAACTAATTTAATAGAACTCGTCCAAGTCAAATTATTTTAAGTACCTATAACATGCGTGATGTGGGTGGTTGGTGGTAAAAAGGGTCTCTGTCCTTATAACATAAAGAATTATAATTGCTAGTCAATTTAGCCAACAGTATAAGTAATTAGCATTGTTCATTATTTTTAACCCCCCATTTTTAATTCTTTTTTCGAAAATATAGAGTATTTTAAGAAACTAATTTGAATATTTTAGCAATTAAGGGCTTAGTTTATTTTTAAAAAAATATTTAAAATATAAGATACTACCTCGCGTAAGTTACGTTCCGTGGCTGAATCGATATAGCATAAGCACAATAGAGACCCAAAAAAGTTGTCAATGTCAATCATCGATGGTTAGTAATTGTCATCTGTCAATGTAATCACCCATTCCATAAATTCCATTCCCACCCAGTGTTGCCAGATGGTTACATTTCTTACGTTTTTCGTAACTTTTGACCGGCTCGCGTAACATGTAAGTAACTTCTGTTGTAACTGAAATATTCGTAAATTTTGAGAATAATGAAACTGTATTTAAAAAGAAAGAGCAATTGTATCTAACCGGAACCAAGCGAGTCAATTTATAGACTTACAGATACAGAAAAGGTGACAAAAGAACCTACATGGTACGACTCTGTCTATGACATGACGACTCTGTCTCTGTATATGACATTTGAGATACCACCCATCAACCTGACGTTATTCTGTCGCCGAACTCGCCGAATTGTAGCTGTACGTGGCTACTCATTTCTTAGAATCGAACGTTTTGACAAGTAATTATGAAAAATATAAAAAATGTAACGTTTGCATCAAAAATGTAACTTTTCAAGAAAAGAAACGTAATTTTTGTCCCAAGGGCCCTGGCAACACTGTTCCCACCGTTTGCCTTAACCTGACTCGTCTACCTCTGCCCGTTTTCGCTAAAGGCGATACATCCGTCTGTTTTTTCTATTCTTTCGTGTGTTCCTAAAACAACATCATCCTCCAAGCGTTATCCCAGTAACAGCCCGGGGTTCGCTACCTAGTCCTAAGATTTGGCGTAGGTTCCTATCATCCATCTGCTTTAAAGGAATATTTTCAAATATGATCGACAAATTAGTTAAAAGTCGAAGAGGAAGGTTTCTCTTCCTAAATTGGACAATGGAGCTTTAATGGAAAATCAGGGGAGCAAAAATACTAACGTAAGTAACATTATAAATTACACATTCGTAATTCTTAAATCATTGCTTGAATGCTGCATCAATACATCTCTTGAATGCTCTTAGCATTATTCGAGTACAGTTGCATCCAGAAAGATGCTCGGGGTATACTATCTCTCTTTCTGTTGGTGTTTGCTTTTGTATACCTACTGTCATGTTGGTCTTGGCTACACAGACGGCCCTCCTAACAATTTAGTTTGTTGCCAACATAATGTTTGTCCTTGTCATAAATATAGGGTCACTCACTTGGAAGTTGTGTATGGTTTATATCGTCTTTGATAATGATCGCTATATACATATAAAAAGAGACACAAATCTGAATGCCTGATTTGGGTGTTGAGTCTCATTCGTTCCATGCTTACTTCCTACAGTTCCCATGTTTTGTTAATCTCCGAGGCTCAATATAGTTTACTTACTTCCATTTTTTAATAAAACTTTTTTTCAGGCGGATGCAAACACTGTTGCTTCTCTTCTGGTAGGTAAAATAGTGTGCCAAACCCTCATCAACCTCAACTGAAAGTTCTGGAAGAAGCTGACACTGTCCAATGCACGTGCCGAACCTGACTCAAGCAAAGACATTCCCAAAAGTAAAATAAACCAAAACTGGTGCCTAAAGATCCTTCCATAGTTTATAGTTAACTAACACAGATGGAAGCTGTATAATGGTGTAGTTAATTAGTATTAAAAAGCTTGTTTTGAGTAACCACTTTTATTTCATCTTCAAATCACATTAGGTTTCACAATTTATCAATTATTCAGCTACTGTATAAAAATATTTTCTGTGTTCTTCATAGAGCTTACATCACTGTTTCTCAAATAAAGGATTATAGTTAAAAAGGTGTGACTTCTCATTCAGAATTATGTGTGGAATAGCTACATAGAGAGCCTTTATTCAGCTTATAATGATACACCATTAAAACTTGTTTTTAAGTAAACTACTGAATCACTACTGTATTGTTTAGGTTAAACCTAAATACATTTTTGGTTTCTTAAAAATTCTATGTTCAGTTTTCTTCAGTCGAATTCTTTTCTGAGGCATTTTTAATCTGATTCTGGTGTAAAACTAGACAAAGATGGAGAAGACACTGATATTGAATATCCGTGTTCCAATGAATGTACTTTGAGAACTGTTGTAGAACCGAGCTTGCTTGCCTCAAACCTCTTGTTTGTGAATTTGTCCACCATTGTAACAATATCCTGAACTGCAGCTTGTTCCTAAAAAATAAAAATGGTATACCTGTTTTTATCTCATAGTCAGTCATACGCAATATACTATAGAGAACACTGTTCAACAAAATTTAGATAGTTTATGTAATTGTCTCCCGATAAGATACTATTTACATTCAAGAGCCAAAATAACGAATAAACTGTGTCGTCTTATGAATCTTATTGTTTGTACTCACGTCTCAGTGATCCTCGCAGTAGTATTGTGTATAGCACTGGAAATACTCTACATCGACTTCACGACACCGCGTTTTCTTCCCGGATTTTAACTAGTAGTTTAGAGATATTTTTGAATCATTTTTTACACGTAGAAATAAAACATTTCATATATTTTTCCATATTTTAAGTGATTTTGACGACTAAACAAATCGAAAACACCCGTATGACATTAATTTACGTCAGTGAAGGAAGTCACAGTGACGGTTAAACACCACAGATCAAAACTATTTTAATGATCGTAGATTTTACATATCCAGCCAAAGGGGATTAGAGGAAAAGTCAAACAAAGGTCACACGTATATGTATTGAAATATCTCTAATCCTTGATTATTTTGCCGAAGCAATTGCCTGAAATGGTTTGAAAACCTTATATCTCGAAATGGATTTCGAATTAGCACTTTTGAAAAAATATGAACAATCCTAATTGGGTACCGCACCTACTTTTGATATCAGTTTCTTTATTGATATCTGTTACATTTAAGGAATAATCGCATAGTTACACTTAAGGCAAGGCAAGACAATAACACCCTGTTTACTTAAGTAAGGCAATATCATCACTACATAGTATAAAACAAAGACGCTTTCTCTGTCCCTATGTCCCTATATCCGTATGTATACTTAAATCTTTAAAACTACGCAACGGATTTTGATGCGGTTTTTTTTAATAGTGTTGCGATGGGGTCATAACAGTTCCGTTGTCATGGGAAACATTAAGGTTAAGGCACAAGTTTCTGGAATAGTGTTCGCTACTCGGAACAAGTGAATACCGAAATGAATATCGAAATTACCGTCTAGAATATTCGGATAGGGGTATATAAGGAGACCGAGCTCCTGGTACGGGGTAGTTTCGGAGTGGATTAAGAGAAGTTAACAAGTGATCAAAGTGAGAACTATAGTGAAACAGTGGGAACAAGTGATGAAAAAGTGAAGTGTTAGTGCAAGTACCAGAGGAGATTAACTGTGTCGGTACTAGTAGACGCGGACACTGTGGACTTGTGTAAGAGAGTGCTTGTATCTGTGGACTCAGTGAACCTTAACCGGCGTATCTAAGTCGCTAAATAAACTTAAAGTTATTAAACAGGTGTTTTAACTCTATCCCGTACCTCACGCGCGTAACAATAGATAGAGTGACTCAAGGGGAAGGTTTATATGTATAATACATGCATCAGCATACATAAAAAGCAGTAGGTATACGTTTTCGCATGTCAAAGGTCATACAGATTGATTAGGAATGTTAAGATATATAATACGGACTACTAGACATACTAATATTAATTAGAAGTCTATTTAGTGATGTGCAGCTCATGAACTAGACAGGTGATCATTCATCAAAACTTTTCAAACTAGGTAGCTATAATGAATGAATACAGTTTAAATCAATTTCTCCACAAACATGGCCTGAGTTTAGGATCAAAGTGTAAATATGCAAAAAGTGGTCAATGAGGGTCTGTTCAATAAAATTGAATTGGAATCCGTTTGTTACTTATCAGCTATGAGCGAGAGCATGCTTCGCCTCGCCTGGCCTCAGGAAAATCTCCATCATGAGTATTTATAAACAAGGGGGCGCTCGACGGCGCGGTGCGTTCTAAAGTCAAAAATATTAATACGTTTTTCTTAAAACTGAGTCAAATAATTTTTTTTTGAACCTGACTGTGGCTTTATAGGCCGCGCCCAATAAAGCGATAGGAGTGCGCGGTTGGAGAGTAGCCTCGGAAAAATCCAGGGGAAAACCTCCGGCACGACCACGCGTGTGGTTTGAAACACTGGAATACTCTAAGATTGCGCTCCAGTGAGATTGGTTGAGCGGTTTCAACCGAATATGAGGTGTGAGTGGAATGGAGATACTGGGAGTTTTGTAGCTGGTTCACTAAACGTAGCCTAGCTGAGAAGAGTCCAGCAAGAAACTCAGCTAGGCCCGACCTGAAATTTTTAGGATGACATTCTCAATTTGAAAGGGAGCCTTCCAAAGGGTTTGCTATTGCTTATGTAACTAATGGGCTAATTTTTATGTACTTGTTTATTTATTATTTTTTAGATTTCGTTAAAAAGGGAAGGAAGATTAAGTTCTTTATTCTTATTAGCACGATTTCCTACAGTGTCCTACATTTTTTTCCACTGAGTGACAAAACTTATGGGGTTTTCGTAACTCAGCAGAAGTGTAGGTAAAGTGTATAAGAAAAAAGGATTTTTTGGTATATATTATGACTTTTTATGTATTTTTTATAGAATCAGGAGCTCTTCCAAACTACCTACAGTAGAATCCGCTTATAACGACTCCGCTTATAACATTTTACCGCTTTTAACGACTTCGAAATCACCACACATTAGAAATGATATCAAACATTTTCAAAGTAAATTAGTCCGTTTTGTGCGACGTCCTGTTAGTGCGACGTAATATCACCGGTCCCTTGACTGTCGCTTTATCCGGATTCCACTGTATTTAGATCAAATTCAGACAGAAAATAAAAATCGAACACTATAAAAATTGGCCCTAATATCAAACTGATTCGAATTCAAAACTTTAGATAAAATAGTCTCCCAGTTCTTAACATTGCACGTCAGTTTCTACAATTCGCTAACATAATAAATGACACGGCGCGAAACTCACGGGTTCAAAGTTCGCATAACTAACATTACAACATTTACAACCATTTTACAACACAAAGAACAGCACATGTAATGGCTCCTTTACTTGTAATAATTACATGTCAAACTTATGTCAAATCATCGGTTTGTGTTGGCTTTCGTTTTCTATTTGCTGTTGAGCTATTACTTATCGCTGAATGTGCTAACGGGAAACTTGTGTGTTTAGTGTCGGGCAGAGAAAATGCTTTTTAGAGAGTGTTACGTGATTGTCATGTTAAGATAAAAATATTTTGTTGTAGTCTTTTTATTACTTTTGACGACCGGTTTAGCCTAGTGGGTAGTGCACCTGCCTGTGAAGCTGACGGTCCTGGGTTCGAATCCCAGTCAGGGTAAATATTTGCTTCTGAGTCTTGGATGTTTTCTATGTATTTAAGTATTTATATCTATTAAATATATCGTCGTCTAGTACCCATAACACAAGCCTTCTTGAGCTTACTGTGGGGCTAGTTCGATTTGTGTAAGATTGTCCTCTAATATTTATTTATTTATTACTGCACGATATTTCTTCCACGGCTTTCCGTATTTCGGCCTTAAGCTCATTTTGAAAGCCCTCGATAGTATTCATTTTTTTTCAAGATAATAGTGTAAGTTTAAATCCTTTCGGATATTAAAGTTGAATTCTCATAAAATTGTATACTCAAAATTTTAAATTTCCCAGAAAGTTGATTATTTAAGTTACGCAAAATGTTGAATTCTCCCTGTGTCCCTATGTCCCTATATCCCCATGTATGCTTAAATCTTTAAAACTACGCAACGGATTTTGATGCGGTTTTTTTTAATAGATAGAGTGATTCAAGGGGAAGGTTTATATGTATAATACATGCATCAGCATTGCACCCGTGCGAAACCGGGGCGGGTCGCTAGTACAAAATAAATCCCAGTCTTATTATTTATTTCAACAACTTAAAAAAGGGACATTGCAATAAATAAATAAACTAAAAGCTACCTACAAATCCTACAAATAAAAAATATCTTCCAAAACGTTGAATTACCCAGAATGTTGAATTTTTAGGTTCGCAAAATCTTGAATTCTCATGAAGTTGAATTCTCATTGTCGACTTTCATATTTTTGTTAAATGTTGACTGGTAGGTATAACAGGGGTACGAAACCCTACGTGTGCGGGTCCGATAACTGTTTCTCAGATTATTTATTGTATTTGTTATAGAAGTACATTAAAATAAGATTTCAAGCTTACATGGTTATTTACATTAGAATTACGATTTGAAACGGGATATTTACCATGTATATTTGTATTTTTGAGTGTCTGGCGTCCAGTGATCCGAAAGTTCTCAAATCGAATAGAGACTGTTTCCGGAAAGAACTCGCGTATTGATACTGTGAGTGTGGTGTGCCGTGACCGTAATCGAGTTTCAAGTGACAAGGCGGACGGTGGTAGTGACGGTGACACTGTGCGAAAAAAGCGAACCAGGAAGAGGGTAGATCGCTATGGTGTGTGGGTAGACCACAACTAAAACTCGCAGCACGTCAGTTAATCCTTGATAATGGCGCTTACAACAGTGCATGGTAAATATCCCGTTTTAAATCGTAATTCTGATGGTTATATAACTGCTAAATAAAAATAAAGAACTACAGAAGTAAGTTTACCCGCTTGAGGTATGATTTTTACAATATTACTAAAGTAAATATTCATGTGAGGTTTTAAGTGAGCGGTGCAGCGTCGTTACTGCCTGTATACCGCGGCCGCACCGCTGCCGTGACAGAGAATCTGGAGGGACAGGGCACACGCCAGCAACACTGACATAGTCTGAAAAACAAACCAAATGTTCAATCAATCAATCAATCAATCAAATCGTTTATTTGCTGGAATACAGTAAATACAAATAGGTCTTATACATTATAATACAGTTCCATGTATTCAGCCTGCACGCAGGCATGCAAACATTTGCGAGTGCTGCGTACGTTATGATATAATATGTCAACAATAATAAATTAGCAAAGAATACAATAATTCAAAAAAAAATAATAAAAAAAAATAATGGAATTCACAAAAAGTAATAATTATAAAAATAAATGTCAAAATACCCACGGAGTCAAAAATTACAGCTTCTATGTCAACTTTGATTTAAATAGCTTTTTACACTGTAGAAGCATTTGTCTAAAAGCCAAATGGACAACCTGTGTTTAAAACTATTGCCCTGTAGTAACTTTATTTAAATTTATTGTTCAAAAGTATTACGATAACCTGCCAAGCGCGCGTCGGACTTGCGCATGAGGGTTCACCCATTATCGTGCACTATTAATATAAAAATTGCACCGGAAAAAATCTGAAAGTTTAGTAGATTTTTTTTTCTATGTGACGCACGTAAAATTGGTGGGCTACATTTTTTTTATTTCTTTTTATTTTAACAATAAACATTAAAGTTTAGGTGGCTCTGGTGGGCTAGATTTTTTTTTTATTTCTTTTTATTTTAACAAAAAAGATTAGAGGCCTTCGAAATGTGGTATTGGCGTAGGATGGAAAGGATCAGCTGGACGGAAAGAAAGACGAATGAAGAGGTTTTGAGTATGGTAGGAGAGAAAAGAAGTTTACTGGAAACAATTAGAAATAGAAGTGGCAGGATGATGGGACACCTGATACGGCACGACAGTTTCTTCTTGAACGTCTTAGAGGGCAAAATTGAAGGCAGGAAAGGAAGAGGAAGACCTAGACTGACTTACTTTAACCAAGTGAGGGAGGAAGTTGCCGAGTCGTATGGGGAAGTCAAGAAACTGGCAATGAATAGAGAAGAATGACGGTTATTCCACCGACAAGAGCGAAGCTCTTAAGTTTTGATGATGATGATTAACATGTTAATTAATTTTGGAGTCATGTCCACATTATTGCGAGCAATGACGCAAATTTGTCCGATCTCTCGTTATAACATGACAGATAGACATGTAGGCAAAAAGCGATGATCATTTTAATAATAAGGCAATCCAGCCTATTTAATACCTATTTTTTTTTAGAGGACAATCTTACACAAATCGAACTAGCCCCACAGTAAGCTCAAGAAGGCTTGTGTTATGGGTACTAGACGACGATATATTTAATAGATATAAATTCTTAAATACATAGAAAACATCCAAGACTCGAAAACAAATATTCATGCTCATCACACAAATATTTGCCATGACCGGGATTCGAACCCAAGACCGTCAGCTTCACAGGCAGGTGCACTACCCACTAGGCTAAACCGGTCGTCAAGTATTTATATGTTAGTACCTAATACTGGATTTGATCCATTATACCCATTGCAAGATGGTCAATATCTAATAATATCTGTATCTGATCTTAAACCTAGTGTAAGATTATTTTGAATAGTATTTTTAATTATTTGTGAAGCGTGTTGCCGCGCTCTCTTGAAAGGTATCCACGGAAGACCAGCGTCAAGATACTCGCAAGGTACCTTGACATTAAAGCTGAGTGGAGGTCATTTCAATGACGATTATGTATAAGGACTTATTATTATTATTTTTTGACAACGTCATGAATATACGTTTTCTATTCCATTCCATTCCATCCCATTCCATCCCATCCCATCCCATCCCACTCCATCCCATCCCATACATACTGACATTTAAGTCATGGTTTTTGTTTTCATTTGTACCGTTTCTTTCTTTCTTTTGTTTTTTAATAACTATCCGTGCGTTGTTTGTCACCTACTGTTTCACATACTTAAATGTACCCACTATTTAGTATTATTGTATATAACTACCATGTCCATAAATTGTTCTAATTTTAATATATCTATAAGTACTTAGCGCTACATACTAGTCTATTAATCTGTGGACAATGTCGTTGGTTTCACACTCTGTAATTTTACAACTTCTACACTTAAAGCATGTAACCTTGTGTGTAACTGTTTTTTGTCCTTAATAAATTAAAAAAAAAATACCATCCCATCCCATCCCATTCCACCCCATCCCATCCCACTCCATCCCATCCCATCGCATCCCATTCCATTCTATTCTATACACATATCGGTTACACTCACCGTTATTACAATGATTATTATTATTATTATGGTGACGTCATGAATATACGTTTTCTATTCCATTCCATTCCATCCCATTCCATCCCACTCCATCCCATCCCATCCCATCCCACTCCACCCCATCCCATCCCATCCCATCCCATCCCATCCCATTCCATTCCATTCTATTTTATACACTTACTCGTATCGGTTACACTCACCGTTATTACAATGATGCATATCATGGTAATGAAGAATGCCTGGAACCCTAAATCGTTGAGTGCGGCTGTGGTCAGGGCCGGAACATCGCTCTTTATCATCACTAAGACCATCACCTCGAGGGCTGCACACCCAATTGTCAGCCAGGCATACTGGAAAACACATAAAAAAAATATATATATTAGAGGACAATCTTACACAAATCGAACTAGCCCCACAGTAAGCTCAAGAAGGCTTGTGGTATGGGTACTAGACGACGATATATTTAATAGATATAAATACTTATAAATACATAGAAAACATCCAAGACTCAGAAACAAATATTCATGCTCATCACACAAATATTTGCCCTGACCGGGATTCGAACCCAGGACCGTCAGCTTCACAGGCATGTGCACTACCCACTAGGCTAAACCGGTCGTCAAACACACATACATTTAGGTATTGAAATATATCACAATTTTGAAAACCCCATTCATATAATCCACGATCAAGTCTTGACGACCGCTTTAGCCTAGTTGGTAGTGACCCTGCCTTCGAAGCTGGAGCTCCCGGGTTCGAATCCCGGTCAGGGCATGTATTTGTGTGATGAACACGAATATTTATTCTTGAGTCTTGGATGTTTTCTATGTATTTAAGTATCTATTTATCTATATAAGTATGTATATAGTCACTTAGTACCCATAGTACAAGCTTTGCTTAGTTTGGGACTAGGTTGATTGGTGTAAGATTGTCCAAAGATATTTATTTATTTATTTAAATAAACTATAGACTGAATACGACTTGCGCGCGCGCTTGCCAATTGATTATTTAATACTTACAGTAATTAACTGATCGCTCTCTTTGGAAGGTACATTAAGCCGTTAATCCCGGCTGCTGTCTATGACAGAAGTCGTTAAGCCAAGTTAGAGGCCTTCGAGCGGAGAGAACTTCTAGCAGTCCAGTTCGCCCACTCACTTGACAAGCCTAAATTCAATAAGTTCAAGTTTCCCTTTGGGTTGTAAGGTCAGGCGGCAGTCGCTTCCGTAAAAACTAGCCTACACCAAAACATAGAATTAGGTAGCGGACCCCGTGCATCCTTCAGGATGCAACTGGGATAATGCTAGGAGGGTGATAAGAATAAGAATAAGAAGAAATTTATTGCCCATAAAAAACCTTAACCTAACAGATACAAAACAATCAACAAACAGTAAGTAAGCTAAACCATCAGAAAAAGGTGAGGCAATGGGTCCCAGGCTCAGCATGTGCTGGGCAGAAGTGCCCGGCGCTGGTTATCAGTCTGGTCCCAAGGACAAATATTAAATAAATAAATATGATGATGACTTACTGTATTAAGCATATTCCTATGTAGTTTCCCAGCTCCTAAGTAGCCGAGGAGAGCTAGGCCAATCATGGCGACTCCGACCCCGATGCACCAGATGTAGCCGCTGGTCATGCCCAGCAGCGTGCCCCGCCCCACGCCAAAGGCAAACAAGAAAACTCCGAAGCCGAACTGAAAACAAAACTCCGAAGTCGAGGGAGGCGATGGCTGAGATACGCGTCATACTCGTGATCGGGTGCTGTTTGTGGAGTCCGGTCTGTTCATGCTTGCTAGGACATAGTGACTACGTTAATACTAGTGTCTTTTTATAGGGGATTGACGAGACATCATCCTGTTGTGAATTCGTTTTTATTATAAGTGACTTAGAGACCATATACATCTCTAACAATATTAAATTAATTTTAATTTTGACGCTCAGAGACCATGTACATCTCTGGGATATTATATTAATTTCATTATACTCCTTATTTAATCTTGAGACCTTATACATCTCTAACTTTACTGATGTTGTAATATTTGTAATAAATAACTTTGCAAGTTTATCTTCACTGTATGACGTTAATTTTGTTATAATTGTAAACTCGAAATTATTATTCCTTCTTGAACTGTAAATTAATATTTTGACATGAAAAATGTATTACTTATTTAGTCAGACTTTCTTAAATTGTAAATTAATATTTTGACATGTAAAAGTGCCCTTGTGGCCTATTTGCAGAATAAATGTTTGTATTTGTATTTGTAACAGCAAGAACGATATGCCAGCTACATTACTTATGTGACTTTGTGTGGAAATAGAATCAGGTTTAAGGGCACCAGTATAGTACCTTCAGGAGTTAAGTAGGAACTGTTACCCGAAAACATTACAGTTAAAAAGAAACGTAAACAAACCATTTAATAAATCCTAATAAACCTTCAGAGTTAAAACTCAAAAACTCAAAACTCAAAATATTTTTTATTCAAATAGGCCTAGCAACAAGCACTTTTGAATCGTCACTTATATATTACATAAATTGAATCTAATTATAACTTTACAGATCATTTACAATTAAAGAACATAATACAACTAAATTAAAAATAAATTTAAATAAATAAAAAGTATAATTATAAAAAGAAAACAGCGTCCAGCTCCCCCTCCCGCGGCATGGACCCCAGGACGCCAGCCGCATTACCCCTTTGGATCGCAATGGCGATCCGTTGGCAAAGGTACATTATAACTCTAACTGTAACTAGGTGGGGCGATGATATTCGAAAGGCAGTGGGCAGGGATTGGAGGAGAAGAGCTGAAGACCGAGCTCAGTGGCGTGCCATGGGAGAGGCCTATGTCCAGCAGTGGACTGACACAGGCTGATGATGATGATGATCTAATTATTCAGAGCAATTTATTGATGCATATGAAATTTAAAAAAAGACATGAATTACTATAATGTATGTCAAAAGAGAGTATAATAAATTCACAAAAAGATCGTAAGGCTTTGTAAGGCTGCTAGCTGATTCCCTTTTTATGACAGACGACTCACCCCATTAAAAGAGTTTGATATGAGAAATAATGTTTGAATATTCCTGTCCATTCCGGCCACACCCATGTCGTCTGCTGATCAATCGTGAGTCCTCACCGTGCACTGTTCACCGTCTCTCGAGTGGCTGTGATCCCACGGGACTGTGGCTGCAGCGGCTGAAGAGAGGCCCGGAAAATATTTGAGATAAAAATACTTGTTATTATTAAAGAACCTGCACCACAAGTACTGGGCGAGGCGATAGATTATTTTCTGCGACACAGCGAGTAAATATTGCGGGACAACTCGCACTGTCGATTATAGCATAAGATCGCAGTGAAGTAACCGTTTCAGGTTTCAATCTAATCCTGTCTTATACTATTTAACGAGCAATATATAGGTATTTGTATATTTTATGGAAGAGGCCTTATGTCAGCGAAATATTGAAAGAAAGAAAAGAAATAAAAAAAAATAATTTATTCGTGACAACCGTTGAAATATCGTTGAAAAACAAACAAAAGACAAATATCAGATATAAAAAAAACCGGCCAAGTGCGTGTCGGGTCACGCACAGTAGGTTCCGTAATTGCCCGTCCATCACGTCACCGGTCATATGCGGAATTACGGACCCGTAGAAAGATTTTTACTGATCTTAGTACTGATGATGTATTTTTTTGAGATGTTGTGTTGTATACATATTTCTTTACGGTAATGCCTATTTAGTTGTGATAGTTTTCCTTTTAAATTCATCGTATATAATACTACCATGATTTTTTTCATATGCCTAGTAGCCACCGTTTAGCTAGCAGGGGGGAGGGGGGACACTTGATCATAGCAAAAATTATCACTTCAAAGCTTAATATCACGCCAACCGATTCTTGAATCAAAATGTGCTTTTAGAAACCTTATAATATTTTTGAATAAAGAAACCCCACACGATGGGGTTTGGAAGAAAAAAAATTGCACCACCACTTTTTACATGTCTTCTGCGTCGCGAATTACGGATCGAGATTGATTCGAGTGAATTAATCTTCGATATATTGTTCGAAATATTGTTCGAGGGATTTGAATATTTATTTGTAATCGAGTTCTCGAAAACGGCTTTATTCTATTTTCATGAACATGAAACGCGGAACGGGAACACCGAGACGGACATTTATGGACCAGGCCCAGGAGCAGGTCAATATAACGTTGTTTCAGCTCAAATCAGTGGCAGAGAAAAGGATGGAATGGCGATTACTCCACCGACAAGAGCCCAGCTCTTAAATTTATAATGATGATGATTCTCATTTGATTTTATTTTTAGACTGACCCTCAGAGACTTTATACATCTCTGAGGATATTTATTTAATAGATTTTATTATTTTCATGTTGACGTGTTATAGATATAGCTCAACATATTTTATTATGATTAGTGTACCTACTTTATTACATTTTATCTTGACGCTTAGAGACCTTATACATCTCTAACAAATCTCGATTGTTATTAGTTTCTTAGTCTTATTTTTGACATGTAACACTACATTTAATTAATGATACTTTGATTATTGTATTATTTTTATTTGATATACCTAGATAGATTTTGACTTGTAAAAGTGCCCTTGAGGCCTATTTGCAAAATAAATGTTTTGATTTTGATTTTGATGATAATGAAGTAAAAAGTGACGAACATTCAGTTTCCTCGGCTGTTCATTGTATCGTATCGTAGGTGCTCGGTGTTGGTGTGCCACAAGGTTTAGATACGGGAGACTACCAGGAATGCTGCAACTTTGTTGTCCGGCAAACAACTGCGCAAGAGTTCTGAGAACAGACCGGCAGTTTGTTATTGGTAACATAAACCGGATGTAAATTCATAATTAAAGTTGGTTTATTTTTTATGGTCTGACACTGAAAGTTCTAATAAGTTTTTATCCGTTATAGACAAAATAATCAAGTCTTATACGGCGTTAAATTTAGAAATCGCAAGTGTTTATTTTTTTGTAAAATTTAAAATCTAAAATCTGGGCTCCACGGAAGACCAGCGCTGCGGCATTGTAAAATGTCACAGCATTAGGTATGCTGAGTGGTGTCCAATTGCGGCCACTATAGCAGCACCCCTGCTCTTTATACTTAGTTCACTTCATGAATGTAGGTATTTTGAAGCTAGTTTCTAGGTATTAAGTTTTAAATTGTAATGTGTTGTTATTTTGGTGTGCAATAAATTTGGTTCTATTCTATTCTATTCTATAAAAACAGATTCGACAAAGTAAGTATAATAGGTATCGAACTCGGTCACAAAATTTCACGAGAATCTGTTGAGAAATGCCACATGTAGATGTGACAGAAATACTAGTTTTATACATTTTAATTTTTTGAAAAAATTACATAGGTACACGTGAAAATAGAATTTAGAAATCGTTTTTTTACTCGAAAATTTCCTCTAGTTTTTTTTATGTTATAGGGGGCAAACGAGCAGACGGATCGCCTGATGATAAGCAATTGCCGTCGCCCATAAACACCTGCAACACCAGAGGAGTCGCAAGTGCGTTGCCGGCCTTTCAGAAGGGAATATGCTCTTTTCTTGAAGGTTTTTGCAGGTATTTTATAAACGAGGAAAAATCGAAACGTATAAACTTAGTTAAAGATATAAGCAATCGATCAAGCTTAATTTTGTCTCAAGACTCAGTTGATAAAGGTTTAACGTTGGCGCCTGAAGCACTAATTCTGTAAGAAATTAAACGACAAACGGCAGGCGGCGACGACTCTCCTCTATCGCACGATGCGGACGCAAGACCCCGACGAGTGAAACAGAAAGAATATTTCGAAACGTCCGATCTCGCCCCGCATGATAGGTGATAATCCATATTGAAAGGGACCTTATGGCAGCCGGCACTTACGCCTTTATTGCCGCTGTTCCAATACAATAGTGAATAGGTGTAACGTAAGCGCCTGCCGCCATAAGGTCCCTTTCGATGTGGATTATTAAGAGCGCTTTAATAAAATGTAGTGGGTCCACTAGCGCCACTCGTAAATAATTGTAATTATTTAAATTTGATGATATATAACTAAAAAAGGGGGCCGCTACGTACTGTAGTTTGTATTTAAGTACTTTTTGAATCCATCAAACTAGTTTTTACGTTGCTGGATTCGTCAATCTATGAGCTCAAAATTAAAATGGCCGTTTTAACTTTGGACGCATAGATTGACGAATTTTTAGTTATATATCGTTAAATTTAAATAATTACAATTATTTACGAGTGGCGCTAGTGGACCCACTACATTTTATTAAAGCGCTCTTAATTATTAGGTTCACAATAGTCTTAAGTATCAACGAAATCATTAGAGCCGTTATCGAGAACTCATCTAGAAACAAAAGACATTTGTTGTCCATGTAACGATCCTATTAGCAACATTATATCAACAGTGTGCGAGTCTAGTCTCGATTTGCAAACCATTTATTTCGAACTAGAGACTCTTTACATCTCTTAGTTATGGGTTAAGTTTATACTATTAAAAGTTATTATAGACCCGGAGACTATATACATCTCTCTGCAAACGCGTGCCAAGTTATTCATGTCTGTTGTATTGTTCACTTATTGCTATGTACCTAAATTAGGTTTAATATATTCGACAGCGATATGCTAGAGCAGAGCGAATTGAGGGATGTCAACCTTAAAGATGTCCTTCTCTTCTGCAGGAAAATAGGAAGAATGGAAGAAGACTGTGTGGGAATGCCGCCGGGACAGTAACCTTAAGCTCCGACTTTAAGGGAATTGGGCTGAATGATCCTGACCTGCGATCGATAGCCCGCCTGCTCCCGGCCAGGCGTCCCTACACTACATCTACATCTACATTTCTATTGCTATGTACTTTCACTATAGGTACTAACAATGTTTTTGACTTGTAAAAGAGCCCTTGAGTGAGGCCTACTTGCAGATAAATGTTTGATGTTTGAATCAAAGTCCTGTATTCGCCACTGCTAGGACGTTTACCTTACGTCACGTGAAGAGGTGGAAGTAGGTGGAACATTCTACTTTTTTTTACAATGCCGATTTTGGAATACATGGCCCTCACTATATAGTTTTGTACTGTTATGTAGAAAGAGGTTTAATTGCAGCATCACTTCCGATAGTTTTGGTAATTAACGGACCACAGCTAAATCCATAAATCGAGTAACTCAGTGGTCCTTGTATGTCTCAAGATTTGTATGAAAAAATGGTTTACCACTGTGTTACCCACTTTTTACAGCAATATTTTTTTTTATGTTATAGGGGGCAAACGAGCAGACGGATCGCCTGATGGTAAGCAATTACCGTCGCCATTAAACACCTGCAACGCCAGAGGAGTCGCAAGTGCGTTGCCGGCCTTTCAGAAGGGAATACGCTCTTTTCTTGAAGGTTTGAAGGTCACATCGGTCCGGAAATACCGCAGGCAACAGTTCATTCCATAGTTTGGTTGTGCGAGGCAGGAAATTTTTTGAGAAACGCACAGTTTTGGACTGCCAACCATCTAAATGGTGAGGATATGTTAATAATACCTATTTAAGTTTCTTTTACCTATATCCTTTTATTAGGTTCAGGTGCTATTTCGTAATCCTATTTTTATTATACACTAATTCAATACATATCATAGATTTCTTTTTGTAATAGAAAACTGCAGGCGAATCACGTAACTTTATGTACTAAGGGTAGATTTTACTGTCAAGCTGACAATTAGAATTTGACATTAAAATCTGCCTAACGGTAGTACAAAAGTTACGTGATTACCACGCTGGTCATGAAAAAGTAGAATGACCCAGGTACTGTCACAATTTCACCAATATTAATAGCTGACAGAGCAGGCAAAAATATCTGTCACGTCTCAACGGCTCAAGTTCCTAATAGCATAGCTAAAACTGTGCTAGATATTTATGGGCACTTTTCTGTAACATATATTAATGCGGGTATGTACTATAATGAAATGAAATGAAATATATTTATTTGCTTAACATTATGTACAGATACTAAGCGATGCTAAACGGTGCTATAAGGTACTAAACGATTACCGCAAATGCGAAAACACACAACCATTCTCTACAAACTACGAAATAACCTATGCATCAAATTAATACCTCTTTCGTTGGTTAAGAAAGCGCGAAGCGGTGAAAATCAGCCAATTTTCACTTCTCAGTTACGGTTCAAATAACAATGTGGTTCAACGATGCAGTACCTGCCTACTCTAAATATATTTAAAGTGTCTTATTTATTTATTTATTTAAAAAAGGTACACTTTACAGACATCACACAATAAATGATACAGTTAAGTTTGCACAAAATCAGTAGTTTATAGACCAGCATGACATCCAAAGCAAGTGCACACAGCATGATCAATAAGTAAGCGCATAATTGACCAAGTGCACATACAGCACTAGTGTCAAGTAGTAGTGTGTCTTGTGTAGGTACTAGGCTAAGCCTACCATTTTATTTATTTTGATGCCAGTTTTTGTTACAGTTTAGCACCACCAGACCACTACGTCACGTGTAGGGTAACGGTGGGTACTGTCAACCGGGGTTACTTTCAAATTGAGGGGCGACTTTAAAAATCCAGTTTTTATACCATATGTTAGTTTTAATTTGGTTAGCATGGGGTCAGTGAAATATCTTAGTAAATTTCGCAAACATTCACTAAACTGAATCAGACTAGAAATAATTATTGATGATTATACAAGTGTTCTAAATCTATCAAAGGCCCCGTTTTTACCTAAAGTCACCCCAGTTTACGGTACTCTACGGACGTGGTGCAACTTCGACGGCCCGTCAAGTGAGTGGTCAACTTGACTGTTAGAAGTTCTCAAGCCACCCGGAGGCCTCTGACTTGGCTTAACGACTGCTATCATAGACAGCAGCCGGGATCACCGGCTTACGTGTATAAAAAACACTATGGCACTATTACACTACTATCATAGTATAAAACAAAGTCGCTTTCTCTGTCCCTATATCCGTATGTATGCTTAAATCATTTACGCAACGGATTTTGATGCGGTTTTTTTAAATAGATAGAGTGATTGAAGAGGAAGGTTTATATGTATAATAACATCCATTAAATAGTGCACCCGTGCGAAGCCGGGGCGGGTCGCTAGTCATCTATAAAAACGGCCAAAAAAATCATGTTTGTCTGTGACTATCACGGTTCATTCTTAGAGAAGCCGAAAATAATATGCATTTCTTATTTTTCATGAGCTGTAATAAAAGAACTGCATTGGAGCCTGTACTTCGAAATCTGAACTTCGTATCGTGCCGTCCCTTTCACTCTTGTGTTATTCTCTATATGCGTGAGAGGGACGACACGATACGTAGTTCGGAGTAGCCCCTCTGGCTGGAAATTAGGCAAGCCGGTGGGAATCGAGTTGTATGGACGCTCCGCCACTGCTAGGCACACACTCACGGACCCGGACGACGTAATCACAGCGTCCATCGAAAGATGCGCTGCGCTTACGGCGTCCAACTCAGACACGAAGCGTACACTTAGGCATTCCCGCCGGCGGGGACGTCCACCACGCCATCGCGACAACACAGATGCATATAGTCCCTATTCGTCCCGGTACCACCGCATACCGGGTAGAGTCAGTCCGACCCAGGTCGGGCCTAGCTGAGTTTTTTGCTGGACTCTTCTCAGCTAGGCTAGGTTTAGTGAATCAGCGACAAAACTCCCAGTAGCTCGATTCCACTGACACCTTAGAGTTTGAGCCACCTGAGAGTGGTCGTGTCGGTGGTTTCCCCTGGAATTTCCCCAGGATACTCTTGAACCGCGCACTCCTATCGCCTTATTCGGTCCAGCCTATAAACCCAAAGTCAGGTTCAAAAAAAGAAAGGTCATTTTCAAGCGTATGTCATAGTGGCAGAGGTGACCAATACTCGTGTCATCTATTGTGCTAATAGAGGGCGGCACTGAGACTATTTGGTGGTTTTTCATAATATTCCGCGAAACCACTACAGCACATCACTACATAGTATAAAACAAAGTCGCTTTCTCTGTCCCTATATCCCTATGTATGCTTAAATCTTTAAAACTACGCAACGGATTTTGATGCGGTTTTTTTTAATAGATAGAGTGATTGAAGAGGAAGGTTTATATGTATAATATGCATCAGTATTGCACCCGTGCGAATCCGGGGTCGCTAGTACTACATATGATGAATTTCAAACTACGGAAGCAGCAAAAAATACCACGTATGAATCGCAATCTGCCTGCACTAAACAGTGTTTATTTTTAAAGTGTATTCCGATTGAATGGGAAATATTGCAATTTCCAGTCAATGACATGGATAATTTTCCCGTGTACTCCGTTAGAGAATTGTATGAAAATCGTACCGTGACGTTTCACCTTCAGGTTAACTATAATTTATTCCATTTTATTATCAGACGATGCCATTATTCCATTCATAGGTACTTACTGAGGTACTAGACAGGAGCCCCCCCAGTAGCTCGATACCACTCACACCTCAGATTCGGTTGAAACTGCTCAACCAATCCCACTGGAGCGCAAACTCTTAGAGTATTCCAGTGTTCAAATGTTCAAAACCACACGCGTGGTCGTGTCGGAGGTTTTCCTGGATTTTCCCCAGGCTACTCTCCAACCGCGCACTCCTATCGCTTTATTTGGCCCAGCCTATAAAGCCACAGTCAGGTTCAAATAGAATAGAATAAATAATTATTTATTGTCAAAACTGTGTACATTGTTATAACATGTCATAAAATAATGAGTATCAACAGTTTGCCCATTTCGGACGTACAATAATAATAAGATAATAATCTGAAATAACTAAGAAAACAGTGATATAATAATTAATGAAATAATAATCATAATCATCATTTTACATTCCGTTCAAAAAAATAACAGGAATGCCAAAAGCCAAAACAGGTGTAAGGTCACGCCCATTCACAGCGTTTGGCACCTTGCGTCGCAGATCAATTGGGTGTTAGATAACAATATGCAGTGCCGGAGACGACAGTGAAAGTTGACCTGGATTCCGAAGACCTAGAGTGGAACATGGACCAGTTTCTGCGAGCATAAAGGATGATAAATCCCATCACTCAGATGTATTCAAGGAAAAGAAGTTGACACATACGGGGATATACATACCTGGGTTGTGTCTCTTTGTAAAACGCAATGGAGAGTATTTTACAAACAAATCTTGACTTCATCAGTCTGCGCACTCAGTATTAATATAATTACCGTAGACTTACAATAAAATTATACAGGGTGTCCAGTAAATAATGGACAAGCTTCTAACCACCGATAGAGCACCTGAGGCTGGTCCAGAAAAAGGACTTTCAGGTTTAGTAAAAGTCCCTTGGTTTTCGAGATAATCGAACTTTTCCATTTTCTTAACAGCACATTACAGCACATTTGCTAGACAGGGACGAATGCTATTGTCCGACATAAACACAATCGTGCCAGGGGTTTCAGCTTTCATTAGCCAGAGGGGCTACCGCGAACTGAAAACGAACGAAGTCCGAATATCTCCCTCTCTGTCGCATGAATTAGCAAGTGCGACAGAGAGGGACATATTCGAACTTCGTTATTTTTCGGTGTGCGGTAGCCCCACAGACTCGAGCTTGTTGTTTATGTCCAGCCGACGCGTGCGGCGGCGCGACCCACGGGGCGGAGGCGCACTTAAGGCAAGGCCATTCCAGTGCAAATGACCCCCTCTAACACGCGTGAGTTTGCAATTAACCATCCCGCTCTCTACGGAAGCTCTGCGCGTAATTTCGTAAATATTTAATACATTTATATTGATTGTTGGAACACTGAATCACTTATGAAAAATCTATCCGGTTATTTCCTTAGAACAATACTTAAAAAAGCTATCGTTTTTGTAAAAAAAACGTATCACTGTCGTTGATAATTACGAGATCTGCAGCATTAAAATTTATTTTTACTATGATATTTAGGATTTTTTGACAGAGTTACCAAGGCATTTTTCAATATTTTGTTCGGTTATTTCTTTTCTTTGTTTATTTTTCAGTCTACTGTAATTTTTGTGTAGTTTTTTTTTTTTGAACCTGACTGTGGCTTTATAGGCCGGGCCCAATAAAGCGATAGGAGTGCGCGGTTGGAGAGTAGCAGTATAAAATCCAGGGGAAAACCTCCGGCACGACCACGCGTGTGGTTTGGAACACTGGAATACTCTAAGAGTTTGCGCTCCAATGAGATTGGTTGAGCGGTTTCAACCGAATCTGAGGTGTGAGTGGAATCGAGCTACTGGGAGTTTTGTCGCTGGTTCACTAAACCTAGCCTAGCTGAGAAGAGTCCGGCAAGAAACTCAGCTAGGCCCGACCTGGGTCGGACTGACTCTACCCGGTGTGTAGTATAATTCTACATTATTTCAACATCATCCGTTTTCCCCGTTCTACTCGAAGGAATCCGGGGTCCACTTTATTTATTTATTTATTTATTTTATTTGACACATCAACAAGATACCAAGCTAATACATTAATAAGAACATAAAGTTAGATGACGCAAGTCCTGCCTGTATGTCAATAACAGGCGTGCAACATCATTAAGTTAAGATACCAGGTCAGTATAACAATAATCAAGAGTACAATTTAAGTTTCCGATATCAGCAAAATTACAGTTAATGCGTTATTTAGATTGTGAAATTGGAAAGAGAAAATAATAATAATAATTTATATATAAAACATTAAGGTTACAGTTTACAGTTTCAGAATAGTATGGTTTTGTCTAGTGGCACTTTGACACCTAAGTAATTGAAAATACTTAGGGAACATACACAAACTACGTGACCCGTTTAGGGGGGGAGGGGGGTCGTCAAAGTACCACTCTTGGTCACCGGGGGGAGGGGGGGGGGGATTCGGTTTCTTGTCACGTAGAATACTTTTGAGAAACATTCTAATTGGAGCGGACTCACGCGCCACGGTTTAACCCTATCACTAAAACTTGTCCAGTTTCGCCACATCACTAATTGTACTGTTTCTTCTTGATATATTTTTAACTAAATACAATTACAATTGAATAGCTACGCTATACCACACTTGCACTCTCGAAGTATGCTTTTTTAGGGGCCGTATGAGAAAATACAAAGAAATGCCATTATTTTTTCAACTTTCCGCAATTTTTTTTTTATAAAATTTACTACGTGAAAACTAGGGAGGGAGGGGGGGTCTTGGCATATACTACGCTTGGTCACCTAGGGAGGGGAGGGGGGTAAAAAACGCAAAAAAATTGGTCACGTAGTTTGTGTATGTTCCCTTATAAGCACGCGATGGGCGACTTCTCACGCTGAACTCGTTTCCATTAAAGACTTCGAGACGAAATTAATCATTGTATTGTTTTGTAAACAATATGTGTTAGAATAGCACGTTCCCTTTCTTTCCGTGGGTGTCGTAAGAGTCGACTACGGGAACCGGGTTTGTAGTGTGTTGTGGGCGATGGGCTAGCAACATGACTGCAATATCACATTTTCTCCAAAAAACTACTCTTAAACCTGCAATTGCTAAATGTGGCATTGGACTTGAATTTTATGTGCTTTGCCTACCAACTTTTGAAAATAAAGGCGTGTATATGTAGGTATATATGTTTTTTTTTAAAGTATAGATCCAACATAATCTTTAATAATTATTTTTCACCATGACATAATATGCCTATATTTTAAAAGTAGCTACGTAGCCAAGCCAAACCTTCCTTTTTTTTTCTTTCTTTTTTTGAGTCCTTACTACTCAGTAATATTAATAATTATAAGACATATGTACCTATGTTTACAAATAAATGTTTTTGACTTTTGACTTTTCTCTAACTCAGAGTGCGCTGACTTTAAGTAGGTACCTACTTCTAACTCCCATTCAAAAAACTCGCGGTCGAACATCGTCAAGTTTCAACTTTGTCATTTAATCACCCCCCTCATCATATTTAAACATGTCACGGCACTTCTCATGTCTAAAAAAAGGTGTTTTATAACAGATCGCTCAACCATTTCCACTCGCTTCTTACACAACCACGCGCTCTCTCCGCCGCCGTCGCAGTTGCACCTGACGGACCAACCGACGCGCACCAATCAGACAGTTCAGTGTTCGAATTTCAAATATCTGAACGCGTTCGAATTTAAATTTTAAAATTCGAATTTTACTCGTTCGAATTCAGTGACAGTGTTTTGTTTTGTGTGTGTTGCAAGTGTGGGCATGCGTTAAGTTTTCACTTTCTACGGGACACTGCACGGTGAGTTGACCCGCGTTTGCGTAATGATGAAAGTGTCTGACCTGGAGTTACTCGGGTAGACGCGGCGGGAGTCGTGTGGCCAGTGTGACGGGTATAGGCAGGGATCGGATACCGGTATTTTCTCCATAGAAAAATACCGGTATTACGGTCACCGGTTCATTATTTCATTTTTAATGGGACAATCTAATACGTTGTTACCTAAATACATGATTCAGCCCTACGTAAAGAGCAAAAAATAATCCAAAATATTGGGCTAATTCAGGGTTTTTTAAAAATACCGGTATCGGTCCCTGGGTATAGGTACGCTGGTTGTAGGGCTGTTAGAACTTTTAACAGGTAAAGTCGCGTTTGTACTGATTATCGATGATTCAAAATCAAAATCAAAACATTTATTCTGCAAATAGGCCTCAAGGGCACTTTTACAAGTAAAAATCTATCTACATCGAATAAAAATAATACAATAATCAAAGTATCATTAATTAAATGTAGTGTTACATGTCAAAAATACAACTAAGAAACTAATATCAATCGAGATTTGTTAGAGATGTATAAGGTCTCTAAGCGTCAAGACAATAAGGTAGGTACACTAATCATAATCAAATATTGTGAGATATATCTCTAAATATCAACATGAAAATAATAAATTCTAATAAATAAATATCCTCAGAGATGTATAAGGTGAGCGTCAGTCTAAAAACAAAATCAAATGAGAACAGAGCGAAGCCTCTCATCATGCCAATTCCACTGAATTGAGTGGTTACTATATGAGAGCTCCCGTGCTTCGGAAGGCACTTTAAGCTGTTGATCCCGGATTCTGTCTATGATAGCAGTCGTTAAGCCAAGTTAGAGGCCTCCGGGCGGCTTGAGAATTTGTTCGCAGCATCGGGAGTACACACAATTACAATTACACCGAAACGATGTTTGTGAAACCAGGTCGATGTCAGCGGGCAAGTTTGTTGTGCCGAGGGTCACTAATTACTACGGCGATAGGTGCCTCAGAAACGCCTTCCCTACATACTAACAGCCTGCCCTCTGACATCAGGCAGGAAGCCAATAAAGCTAAACTTAGAAAAAAGCTACATAGTTACCTTATTAAACTCGTAAAATAAACTGTTGTAACTAGATGTAGAATCATCACTACATAGTATAAAACAAAGTCGCTTTCTCTGTCCCTATATCCCTATGTATGCTTAAATCTTTAAAACTACGCATCGAATTTTGATGCGGTTTTTTTTAATAGATAGAGTGATTGAAGAGGAAGGTTTATATGTATAATAACATCCATTAAATAGTGCACCCGTGCGAAGCCGGGGCGGGTCGCTAGTAATATATAAAGTTGCCTTGTTAAACTCATAAAACAATTTATTGTTAAAAGAGAGAGAGGCTGATCGATCCCACAGTCAAACTGTGCAAACGGTTTTATGGGTCTATGTACTTGTTTGTGTTGTATTATTATTTCTTAATAAATAAATAAAATAATAAATAGTTGGCCCACTCACTTGACAAGGGGGTGGAAGTCGCGCCACGTTCGTATGGAGTACCCATCATCCAACACGTGACCCCTGGGTGATGCTAAAACTGAGAGGCTGCTCCGTATTTTGTATGGTGCTGTCACTCTCATTCAAATAGTGAATAACACGAGAGTGAAAGGGACGTCACGGTACGAATCTCGGATTTTGAAGTTCCGGAGTACAGGCTCAGGCTACAAAATTGTCATAAAAATGTCGCTAGAGCTTCCGAGGATGCGCTGTGTTGAAAGTGGCCCTGCATTTTGTCTCTTGCTGTTAATAAAACGAATCCATACTGATATTATAAATGCGAAAGTGTGTCTGTCTGTCAGTTACCTCTTCACGCTTAGGCACTGGTCCCACCCCCGGCGAGTAGCGCGTAATCACATAGTAATTATACTCGCTTGAGCGACAAAACGAGTTGAATTACTATGAGAGTACTCTCTGCTCGCCGGCGGTGGGACCAGTGTCTAAAACCGCTGAACCGATAGAGATGAAATCTGAGTCCCGGGGAAGGAAATAGAATTATAGGATAGGATGACGACCGGTTTAGCCTAGTGGGTAGTGCATCTGCCTGTGAAGCTGACGGTCCTGGGTTCGAATCCCGGTCAGGGCAAATATTTGTGTGATGAGCATGAATATTTGTTTCTAAGTCTTGGATATTTTCTATGTATTTAAGTATTTATATCTATTAAATATATCGTCGTCTAGTACCCATAACACAAGCCTTCTTGAGCTTACTGTGGGGCTAGTTCGATTTGTGTAAGATTGTCCTCTAATATTCATTTATTTATTATTTGTAGGATACTGTTAATCCCGGAAATAATCCCCTAAGGGGGTGGAAATTTATATGAAAGTCGCGGGCAAAACCTAGTCCTCATAAAACGTGTTGGCAGCGCGCTTGTGATCCTTCCATAGGTTACGACCTCTGCTCACCATCAGGCCAAAGTTTATTTGCCACCGTCATGTAAAAAATCCGCCTTCCTATTATTCCTTATGCAAGCTCGTCGATTAGGCCACCACGACCCGTCATTAATCATCAGTGTAGCCATTATGCGCGTGAGTGCATTATGTAATGATGACACGAATGATCCGGTATACCGTGATAGGTCGATGTGCCTCGTAAAGACATAGACATGTTTACTACTTATTGGTGAACTTTCACGATTTTCACACATAATTTAACATAGGGTACTAAATATAAATAATACAAATACAAATACAAAATACAAAAAGGTTTATTTCTCAAAATTTTACAATGTTCAATCTATAGTAAGTATGGGTATTAAAATTAAGACGTTGAAAAATCGGCGCTAAGCTGGTTTTCAGCTCACCCGTAGTCAGTGAGTTGGTTTCACACTAAATAAGGGTTATAAAATTAAATTAATTAAAATAATAAATGAATGAATAAGGAGTAAAGAGCGCTTGTGGCCCAGCGGCGCCCCCGTACCGCGTGCAGTAGGTATACTGCCGAGGTCAGTTCTTGGATGGGTGGTTATTAACTGAACGCTCCCGTGCTTTTAAAAGCACTGAGTCGTTGATCCCGGCAGTTGCTTCCGTAAATACTAGTGCCTACGTCAAATCTTGGGATAAATCAGGTAAGGCAGGGACTTTCACTCTGAAGGTCGCGGATTCGAACCCCGATTACCCCGGCTCGTACCACCGGGTTTTTCAAAAAACTATTGTAAAGCCCGACGATAAATATATGGGCTATGTTGAGAAATTTAATTGTTACTGATTTCGTACACTGGCAATAATTTTAATGAAAGGCTGACACCTAAAAGTGACATTTAGATTATAAAATTTAGTGTTTTATAACCTAAAAGTGACATTTAGGTTAGAAATTTAGTGTTTTATAACCTAAAAGTGACATTTAGGTTACAAAATTTAGTGTTTTACAACCTAAAAGTGGCATTTAGGTTATAAAATGTACTTATGGGAATTACAGGTATCAGGATCGACTTCTAGTCTGCCGGAGACTGTAATTTTTTTTATCTGTCACACTTAGTGAGTTATAGTTAAATAATGTTAGTGTTGAAAAATTAAGTAGTTAACACCGTTATTCCTAATAAGGTCGTAATTTCAACTGACAGTTTAACAATGCGGGCGTATCTGGTTGAACTCCGCGTCGTAAATACACTCCCCTGTATTTTCTTGTATTTCAGATTTACTTGTTTTATGTACTACATAATTTATTATAATTTTTCACTTCTCATGCTCGAAAAATGTGTCATATTAGACTTGTCAAGCGGGGCTAAAGTAGTACATTTAACCCCTAGGGAAAATATGAATACATATTTATGATTTACAAAATATTTGAATTTGACCAATCAAAATACTCCACCTATTAAATCCACCAACCACAGAACACTAATTTAATTCTTAAAAAAATATTTGGTATTGGGTATTAACCAACCAGAATACAGATTTACTAAAATCGGCCAATCAGGAAACATAATTTTTTTTTTTTCTAAAGAGTCAAAAGATTAAGTTAGTAGTAGTCCCTATTTCACAATAATTAAAAAAGTGGTTAAATCGTTCGAGCAACACTTTGAAGCGCTCAATAGAAGGTCAGTTAGCTTTTTTCGCGCGTGAATGTTGCGCGCGAACCGCAGTCTCTATGTTTTGTGTGTCAAAGGAGTATAGAAAAAAAATCATGCTGCAAAAGTATATATCTTCGCCGTGGAATCTATTGTTAATTTTGGGTGGGTTAACCTTTGTTTATTTATTTTCTCGCAATCGAAGTAAAAAGTAGAGTGTATAACTCTGGTCTAAAAGCCATATTACCCCTCGAACTATTTTCCCTCACTTCGTTCGGGAAAATAACTATCTCGTGGTAATATGGCTCGTTTTAGACCCTTGTCGTACAATCTACTATTAATGAGCAATGACTGTCTAGTTTGTTTCAGCGTCTTTTTAAGCAGTGGGCTTCTTTTTCTTCAAATTTTGCGGCCGCCTAGCATCATTTTGGCATTAAATGTTTTAATCTTGCTGTGCACACATGAAAACCTTACGACTGATCACGTTGTACTGTACATAACGGAGAAATAATATCTGCTCATGTAGGAAATTATAAATCATATCGCACGTCAAAAACAGCGAGTCTATTTAAAATTTTGGAGCGCTTGCGTAACCCTTATACGAAAATAAACACAATATCAACTAACGCAATATCATTTCAGTCTAAATTTTTAATAATGAAAAAATACATGTAAGGTTATGTGGGGGGGAGGGGGGTTTACTAGAGCCTCACCAAAGATCACCAAGTGGCTGATGATAATATTCGTATGACACCAACTCGATAGAAGACAGGCAAAAAGCATTAACTTATTGCACAGCGACCCAGTTACTTTTTATATCGTTTCCCCGACTAGGTTAGCGTCTACACACTTTGTATAGAATGCTTACCGCACGCGACGCGTGAGAACTAATTTTCGAAGTCTCGTGATGCAACAGGCGGAAAAAATACTTAAGTGTAGGATTGCTATACGTCCCGGTACATGTCTCGGTTTGAAGTAGTGTTCCAGTATCCGGCCATTAAGTAAATCCCGGTTTGAAAAGCGTAGTTAATAAGTAGAGAACAGCTAGGTAAATAAGCATGCATGTACATACTATAGACGACTATAAGTCTGCGGCTTAAAACAGACAGTGCCTGCGTGGCGCGCAACGCATGAAGAGTGACGTCCAACGGCAGAGACCTGCCCCGCTCCCACATCTGTTTTGACTTTGAGGCAAGCTCTGAGGGGCTACCGGGAAACGAAAACGAACGAAGTTCGAATATCTCCCTCTCTGTGGCACGTATTAGCAAGTGCGACAGAGAGGAAGATATTCGAACTTCGTTCGTTTTCAGTTCGCGGTAGCCCCTCTGATGTCCTTCGAATTTTTCTTTCTGATCTCTTACCTACTTACACTACTATATAAGTGTATAAGGATAAAACGGGACCTTATTACTAAGACTCCGCTGTCCGTCCGTCTGTCTGTCTGTCTGTCACCAGGCTGTATCTCATGAACACATTGTAATAAGCATATTTTGGAGAAAATGACTGACTGTCGAGTTTCTTTCGGCGTTTCTTCTCGGCAGTGGTCTCATGAGAAACGCTAGTAGTTTTTGACTTGTAAAAGTGCCTTTGCGGCCTACTTGCAGAATAAAGTTCATTTATTTAATTTATTTATTTCATGAACTGTGATAGTTAGACAGTTAAAATTTTCACAGTTGATGTTTTCTGTTGCCTCTATAACAACAAATACAAAAAAAGCAGAATAAAAGAGATATTTAAGGGGGCTCCACTACAACTAACGTGATTTTTTTGCCGTTTTTATAGATAATCCTTCGTGGGCGAGTCCGACTCGCGATTGGCTGGTTTCTTTCATTGTCTCGGTGTTCATCCCCATACTTATGGTAACCCTACTTAAGTGGCACCCAAAGTGACGGACACAGTCATTTTTAAATGTCGTGATGAAATCGGTCTCAACCAAAGTCTAGTTTTCCCTCAAGGTCGGAAGGTCAGATCAGTGGCGGCGTAGTGTATTGGCACCCGGGGTGGCTCTGAGAACCCCCCCCCCCCTTCCCCCCATGTTTAGAATAGAACAACAATATAGCCCAGGCAGATCCTCCTAATTCCCGAGTGTCTTACAAGGTGAGGGGGGGTGGTAAGGCGAAGCGAGAGAAAAACCGCCCGAAGCGTGCTCCGTAACATAGACTCCCAATCTTTTTTTTTATACAACCCCGGTTGCAAACAAGCGTACGGTCCACCTGATGGTAAGCGGCCACCGCAGCCTATAGACGCCCGCAACTCCAAAGGAGTCACGTGCGCGTTGCCGACCCTTTATAAGATTTGAGGATGCACTGTGTTGACAGCAGAAGGAACACATTTAGGTCACTCGCTCTCAACACAGTGCATCCTCGGGAGATCTGGCAACCTTGCTCACCTCCAGGAACACAACACTACATACTTGTATAGTAAATAATGTTATTATGGCTGTGGTCTTCTGCAAAGCGGAGGTACTTCCCCAGTTGGGCTGCTCTAAATTCGAGCAAGATGACATTTTGCTGTGCCCTACATATCTCCGATTATCCTACAAGCAACCCTGAGGGCCGAAGGCCCGAAGCGTCCCATCAGTTACTCACTCCCCTTCCTCTTTCACAAGCAAGCCGTGCGAGTGCAACGACCGGCTGACTCTAAGTCTCTCTTCCGCTCTCCGTTTCCCATCGCAGATTTTTACTGTCGATTGTTACTACTTGGTGCCAAGCCCAGGGCGGAATGCGGAATGAAATTCCAAGGATTCAGCAGTATTACAAACACGCGCTGTAGTAGGCGGCAGCCGGTATCGTCTTTTGTTTCGGGACGCAGCGGCCTACCAAACCGTGTATAAAAGGAACATACCCGTAGCTGCAATATCTCACTATTGTGCACTGAGTGTGCACTATGTTGCACAATCCAACCGCGCGATCGTTCCCATGAGAATCGAAACTATTCATTCGTTTATCTGTTGGCTTTCCAATTAACTGACAATTCGCTTAATTTTACTCAATTACTTGGCAACAATTCGACTTGGTTTTTAACGACACAAACAAGCTTTAAAAGCTGTGTATTTGTGTGTGCCTGCGTGCCATCGTACCCAGCTCGCAAACGTATGAACCGATTTGAGCGCGGTTTTATTTTTAATTATAAAAGTCTTGTCTGTTGTTATGGATCATAGCTCTGTTTATTGTGCCGGCTTTTTTTTCATTCTTAATTGATAAGGATATGTCTGTCGTATGATTTTGATTGTAAGTAGGTACGTTAGTAAGTACCTACCGGCTGAAGCAGCGACAGAAGGTCTAGGTATGAATCGGTCGTTCGGGAATTTTCTGGCCGTATACAAAATTCTATGTTAAGTTAGGTCAGGTTTCTCTGCAGCTCACTGTACATAGATATACTGTCTGCAGTCGTTACCTCATTCCCGAGGAACATGATCTCTTGGTTTTCGCAGCCCTGACGATTTGACTCTATATCTCTCACCGGTTGATGAAATGTACTTGAGGATGTGGCTTCTTTGACCTGGTTCATCTAGTTGGTGAGTGTCCTTTAGCCCTCTTGCCTTCCACTCCGCCAACCACGAGCAACTGGTGGTGGTTGATAATCTAGAAAAAAATCTCAAGACTCAACCACCATCAACACCGCTACACAGTACTAGTGGACAACCATGTTTTGATACGGAACTGAGATGATTGACACTTTACTGCGTTTCGAGGCTCGTATGCCCCGCCATTTGTGTCTGCACGTGTTCCACCGCTACGCTCGTCCCTCAACGTTACCTTATAAAGCAAAAGGGCAATTACAATGTGACAAGATAATTTGATTGATTGCTTTAGGAACATCTCAATCACGGCCATAATCACAAGCTTAACCATACGCGGCGTGCTGGCGAAGGAAGATACGTGGAACGATGCACTTTTATTTCCTGTCATTTAACTACCAATTACATAATTGCTAGCATGGCATGGGACACATAGCTTTCTTGAATGTTAACATTAAATAGAAAGTGCCATTGAGAAGAAAAAACCTAGGTGCCCTCTACTGACACAGCATATCAAATGAATAGAATAGGCACAGCGTATCCGATGGACTAAGGCTCGGTTTTATAAAGATCCGTTAGACCTTATGTCGGTTTGTTATGTCAAAAAATGTACTGAGTTACTGAAATTTGATCTGACATTTGGTCTAACGGATCTTTATAAAACCCAGCCTAAGACACTTTGACCACAGTGTTGAACTAATACACAAACTCTTTACTTCAATTCAACCAACCGTACTTTTAACATGAGGTTATAGAACGGCGGTCCTCGAGTATCGATGGTGCCCCTGGAGTACTCCAAACATTATCAGTCGTTTATTTGCTAAAACATGGTACAACAAATAGGTCATAATCTAAAATATAAGGAACTACATGTTTGGTCACAAGGACATGCAAATATTTAAGGTATGTCATGTGTATCGCATGCATAATTTACTTATAAACTAAAAAACAATGTCATTTAAATACTCTTGAATGGAATAATAGGCCTTAGATGCTAAAAAATTAAATAACGCAGTTTTAAATTCTTTTCCACTTTCCAGTTTTAAAATCTTCACTGGTAGTTTGTTGAAAATGCGGGGTGCCATACCAAATACACTTTTTGATAAAAAAGCGGTTTTGGAGGACTTATAATTTATTTTGTCCTGGTGTCGTAGGCTATTAAGTCGAGTAAATTGATTAATGTTATGTTTTACATACATTGATATTTCGAACATTATATCATGCATCATAATAGGATTCATATCAATTGTGCATTTCGGAATGTCGTTTAAGTGTCGCGAATAGTTCTCGTTTAGCGACACAACAGGCGACCCAAATAGTCGCGAGAATTGTCACGCTCCGATAACTTTCATCGTTTAGCGGCCATTACTACACTTAATATAAATAGCACACATACGGGTAAACAGTAGATCATTTAATTTGATTAATGATCCGACCAAATTAGTACAGACTCCGCCTTTTAAAACAAATTCAAAACAGAATATTTAAACAATCATATAATTATAGAACGCTTGCTTACAAAATTTCACTACAATCGGTTGAGAAAATCATCATCATCATCATTCAGCCGGAAGACATCCACTGCTGGATATAGGCTCCCCCAAGGAGCGCCACAGCACACGGTCGCGAGCCACCCGCAATACCCGCATCCAGCGACTCCCCGCTGCCTTGACCAAGTCATCAGTCCACCTAGTGGGAGGCCGTCCAACGCTTCGTCTTCCCGTGCGAGGCCGCCACTCGAGAACCTTTCTTCCCCAACGGTTATCGGTTCTACGAGCCATATGGCCCGCCTACTGCCACTTCAACTTGCAGATTCTCTGAGCTATGTCGGTAACCCTCGTTCTTCTGGTTGAGAAAATGCGACCCATAAAAAAAATAAGCCAGACAACCGCAATCACGGAGTGGGCCGCCCCTGCCCACACCACTAACCGATGTATGATTAGCGTAGTATATTATTGTATCATGCGATGGCTGATTGACAAAGTGCATCTTTAGAATCTTTTCTCAAAGTCACTCTTCACCTGAGCTGGACACAAGTTAATCGGTAAGACGCAAGTCATCCGATTTCTAACAAGATAATATGGTAACGCAGGTGGAAGACTCAAACAATAGCGGGCGGGACGAGATCTGATATCTGGGCCGCAATTCGACAATGCTTTTTGATATCTCGTGATATACCGTATTCGCAATATTGTGATCCGATACGGCTGTGTATCAATATTGCAAAATTAGCTATGCGCCGACTTTAATCTGAATACACCACTAATAACAAATTTAAGAATCGGCTAGTAACATTGCCACTTTTCACAAAAACATGATTTCACGATCTGTCTACTGGTCCCTGGGATCCCGGGGACCATGACAAAAGAATGCTATTGTTTATTTTTTTCGCCGAGAGACGACAGCTTAAATGAGTGCCTATCGTTCTCACCAGTTGGCGCCACTGCGCCACTATCTGTCACTGTCAAAGTTTGTTATGGGTTATTATGGGCGTGAAAACAAAGTTTACGTTGAAATCATTTTAAATTCATTGTAGCTAAAAATCTGTATTTTTAGCTATAAATAATTTAAAATGATTGAATAATTGTTTGTTCGCCTTTTGCTATTCTTTTTCTCTGTAATTCAAACTACTTTTTTATTTTCTCTCTAAATTATAACTCATAGCCATGATGTGTACATATATTTTTGGACTGTAATCTAGTCATGTGTGTCTTCTTATATATATTATTTCACTGTACGTTTCGATTACTGTCTGTTTTATGTACCTTTCGAAATAAAATAAAAAATAAAATAAAATCGTATTTCATACATTAAAACCTCATTGTAATTTTTTTTATCGAACATGTCGTATTGTAGCGCAGTCCCGTTTTGTTCGGAAAAAACTAGGACATAAGTTTACGAACGATAAAATTATCTCAAAGCACTGACAGTCATTGACCCGTAACTCATATTTGCCGTAATCAATCTCAGGTATCGCAAAATATTCACAATATTGGAGCGCTCGTGGCCCAGCGTCGCCCGCGTACCGCGTGCGGTATGCAAGGTTAAGCAACGTAGGCATAAGTCAGTTCTTGGATGGATGGAAAACCAGACCTTATTGGAATTAGGCTTGTCAAGTGAGTGGGCAACTTGACTGATAGAAGTTCTCGAGCCGCCCGAAGGCCTCTAACTTGGCTTAACGACTGTTATCATAGACAGCAGCCGGGATCAACGGCTTAACGTGCCTTCCAAAGCACAGGAGCGCTCAGTTAATAACCACTCAAAGTGATTACCCATCCAATAACTGATCAGGGCCGACGTTGCTTAACCTCGCATACCGCACGCGGTACGCGGGCGCCGCTGCGCCACGAGCGCTCCTCCTTAAAGAACCTATACAGTATGTAGAAAAAATGCGCACGCAGTGACCTACTTCCTTATAGTTGTAGGGATGTGCAAAAGTCCGGAGACTACAACGATGTCAGTTTACCACCCAGTTGGCCGTAAGCTTATTTAGCACCGTCTTGATATAAACTATTAACAATGCGCTTCCACTTGTTGTTAAACTTCAATAACCTGTTGCGATCTCTTCACAATGCCTATTCAATAGTCAGCTATCGACAACCTGTTCCACAACTAGGTCACATATAATGAGTCCGTCTAGTTACCTAACAAACTAAACATTAACATAAGCAGACCCTTAACGGAAGTGGGCGAGCATAATCGATCGATTACGACACCGCGGAAATCGACGCGAATCGAAATAAGAAAGCATCGCATTCCGATATAATTACAGAATCGCTCGTGTTTGGGTGCGCGCGGTGAAAGCTGTTACGTCACCGGCGCGCGCGCCGGCAGCCGAGCCTGAGGGGTTTTCCCTCTCTGTCTCACTTATGTGCAAACTTGCAAGTGCGACAGAGAGGGAAAACTTCGCCCGAAGACGGCGGCATGCTATTCACAGCTTCACTCAATTCACTATACACTTCACCACTCGCCTCACCGAGTATCTTGATGCCTGGTCCGTATTAATATCGCGTAATCGTAGATCTGACGTACACTGGTTCACATCATGAGGCGTGAATAACGTCAGTGTAATACTGGTTTTACCGACAACATGTGAGATAAAAAAATATAAGTCAGACCTCTATTTACGTGTAGTTGTCGTGAGAATCGATGTGAATGGCTCATTTGCCATTCGCCCATGGAGCGCTCGCCGCCCAGCGTGTGCCATATGCGAGGTTAAGCAACATGGACCGGGGTCAGTTCTTGGATGGATGACCGCTTTGAGTCGTTACTAACTGAGCGCTCCCGTGCTTTGGAAGGCACGTTAAACCGGTGATCCTTGCTGCTATGATAGCAGTCGTTAAGCGAAGTTAGAGGCCTCTAACTTCTAACAGTCGTGTTGCCCACTCACTTGACAAGGGGGGTCGAAGTTGCAGCACGTCCGTAGGGAGTATAAACCCACGGTTACCCTACACGTGGCCCCTGGGTGGTGCTAAACGGTGCAACAAAAACTGGCAACGAAAAATTGCCATACGATAAATCAAATATTTGCTATTGAATTGAATTAAAATCATTTATTTCGTGTAACATTGACACATAGAAATTATATACATAATGCAGCTATATTAAGTGCACACATAGTGCTACCAATTGATTACACTGGCGGAAGTAAGCAGCCCCGCACAGTGTAACATGATAGCACAGTCAGGCTTGTCCGCTATCATTCTCAGAATGGTATTGGGACTGCTCCGCACCCGGCGCACCAGGGATGCGGCTCGCGCGCATGCTCGCATAAAAACAGGCAACACGCGCCTCCGCAAACATCCCTGATGCAAATGCTATTCGTAACCTTTATGGACTCACCTTATCATCTCTAACAAAAGTATGTCACACTGAACCACAGAGGCGCAGCTGGCTTGGCACCCATGTCGGAAATCGTAATAGTGACATAGGGAGACATCTTTATTAATATTAAATTAGTGTTATTTATTAGTTATTTATTTTAATTTTGATGTTTAGAGTTGAGAGTCGAGTACTCAGAGTTACCCGACTCGTGTACTGTGTGCCCTACAGAAACTGTCAACCTCCAGTGCAACTAAATTGAGAACTTGATGAAAATGCCTCACGGCTTACCATAAACAACCTCCTTAACTTGGACGCGTAATTGTTTGTTTACCAACGCCTTAAAGGCTTAGAATAATTGTGAAAGACAAGAAAGTTAAACTATGACAAAGACAGCAAATGATTCATCTCTGTCGCTCTTAATTCAAATTTGTACACAAGTACCTATGAGTATTATTATAAGATGTCGAGTCTGGTCAGAGGGGTTACCGCGAACTGAAAACGAACGAAGTTCGAATATCTCCCTCTCTGTCGCACTTGCTAATTCGTGCGGCAGAGAGGGAGATATTCGAACTTCGTTCGTTTTCAGTTCGCGGTAACCCCTCAGTATTTGTAAGTGAGTGGCACTTCCGAAGATGCCCTCGTGTTTCCCACGCGCATAACAATTAGAGAGTCTTGACATAATATCTACAGACATAATAACACGTTTAATAAATAATTAGCGTTAACGGCGATCTTTAAATTCGATTATTACGTAACCTTAATTAGAGGCATTGCGTAAGTTAATTTGTGAAATGATTTTCCTAAAAGGGGTCAGTGCTTATGCTTATTAATAATTGAATAACTTTTTCTTTGCGTTCTGATTTTGTCGTGCGTATCTGTAGGGTCTAAAGTTAATTAAGTTACTTTTTTACTATAGTATTTATAGCATTGGAACTTACTTTGAGCACGCATGCAAAGTCATGCAGATCACAGATAATATAATAGATAGATAGAGGTATGTGGAGGTGTCCGTATGCGCAATGCGGACAGACGCTACCACAGACAGGCGGCAAAATTTATCCGCCCGTCTGTGGTAAGGCCTTAGATCTTGCATAGAGCATCTGCGGACGGAATCAGTTCTGTAGAATTCAGTCTGTATATGTCTGTATTACAGGAATGCTATAAGATGAATATCATCCCGGTCAACTGGGCTCCACAGATGACCCCGGGCATCCTTTAGGTTGCAACTGTACCGGGATAACGCTAGGACGATAATGATGACTGTATAGGTTCTTTATACACTTAGGATCAATTAAAACGAGCTAGTTTATAAGGAAATACGATAAAAAGTGTATGAATTCAAATTCAAATTCAAACATTTATTCTGCAAATAGGCCACAATGGCACTTTTATATGTCAAAATATTAATTTACAATTTAAGAACTGACTATAATAAGTAATACATTTTTCATGTTAAAATATTAATTTACAGTTCAAGAAGGAATAATAATTTCGAGTTTACAATTATAACAAAATTAATGTCATACAGTGAAGATAAACTTCCAAAGTTATCTATTACAAATATTACAAAATCAGTAAAGTTAGAGATGTATAAGGTCTCAAGATTAAACAAGGAGTATAATGAAATTAATATAATATCCTCAGAGATGTATAAGGTCTCTGAGCGTCAGTCTAAAAATAAAATCAATTGAGAACAGAGCGAAGTCTCTCATCATGTCAATTCCACTGAACACTAGTACGAAGTTACTAGTCCTTGCAAACATGAACAACCGGACCCCACAAACAGCACCCGTTCACGAGTATGACGCGTATCTCAGCCATCGCCTTCCTCGTTATTAAGTTAGGTTTCCGTAACTCATGGCTTTGTGGCTTAGCATAAACTTATAGATTAGCTTTGGTTCGTGTGAAAAATCAGACTAAGTAGGCACCCACTTCAATCGGCTTTCATCTTAATTACGAAATTTTATTATACAATGATTCTTCATTATTACATTGGTATTTCGATTTCTTCTCTGTTCTCTAGTAGTGTAGTCTTATATATATCAGAGCATTAAATTAGGTTTCATATATCAGAGCATTAAATTGTATAATCATCTACCTGACTCTGTTACCATATTAAATGACATTAAATATAAACTTTACCTTAAAATAACTTTGACCGAAAATGCTCTGTACAATTTAAAAGATTTTTATGGCATATAATTTAAATTAAATAACTACATATAATGTATATTACACCTCAGATTCGGTTGAAACCGCTCAACCAATCTCACTGGAGCGCAAACTCTTAGAGTATTCCAGTGCTCCAAACCACACGCGTGGTCGTGCCGGAGGTTTTCCCCTGGATTTTCCCCAGGCTACTCTCCAACCGCGCACTCCTATCGCTTTATTGGGCCCGGCCTATAAAGCCACAGTCAGGTAAAAAAAAGAAAAAAAAATGTACCTATATTATACATACGTACCGATGTATAATTGTTCTCACATTGAAAGATGTAAATCTAGAAATAAGACGCATAATGTATGTCAACGGAATAAATATTTTTTGACTTTTGACTTTTTATATCGTTTATACGAACAATATGAATGGACTAACTAATTATATTAAAGTGCTTTCGCGTTGTGACATACTTTGTAACGCATATTTTACGGACGTGTGAAAATAACCTCGTGCTGCATATTATGTTTAGATTAGACATCTAAGAATCCCAAATTAATCCATATGTAAATGAACATTGACTTGATTAGATTAACAACCTCTCACTTATTAAATTATCAAATAACTCGACCAGCATCATGACATAATCGTGTTTGCTACATATGTACGTGTCGGTATAAATATTTAATTTGTTTTTTTTAATAGGTACGGATGCTAATGTACTTCCTTCCGCCAATTCGTTTGCAATTAAGTTGCTCACAGTGCGTAATGACTTTACAATCTTAAAACTTACATTGAAGGTATAAGATATGAAATTGTGTGCATTCTTAATTAAAATAGTAACACAATCCTTGACTATTAGCGTTATCAACACTAGTGTTTAGACAAATTTTAACTTGATGGCGGACTTTTGAGTGTGTACTTAGTTCTTGAGAAATACAGTCTTTATGCCGGAATTCATGTTTATAACTTCCTACCTATTTACAAATTGTTAGTGTTCCTGTGATTGTAATCTGCGTCTAGGTTCTTTTTATTTTCTTAAGAGGCCTTATAAGTTTTAAAATGTTTTGATTTCAAATTATGACAAAAGTATTGATAATACCAATAAAGTTATTAAAGGCTACGATGATTTTATTAAAGTTTTAGATAGTAACATAGCCATTTTTTGATTTTATTGTGTGTAGTAGAATTTAAGCGGAAAATACAAGTTTTTAGCTTGAAAATGGTCGATTTGGAGTCATTTTTGAAACGATATTTCTTAATGAAAAATCAAAAAAAATACATAATGAAGGCCTATTGCACTTCTGAGGTGAGCTAGGAAAATAACAACATTGCTCTTCATTGGCATAAAATGCTAAATTATTTCTAATAAGTCCCAGTTTAAATCTGTAGGTAATCATTTCGATGACAGAAACAATCTTTTCTCCAATTATATAACAAGTATTTCACATACATAATGTACAGAAAAAGCTGTAAAATTTAGGTCATACGTAGTTTTTTTCTACTATTTGAAATATGTACCCAATACACACAGATTCTTACTACCACAAATGACAAATGTTTAAGGCATGAGGACTAATCTCTATTTGCTTCCTAAAATTATAAATAACCTCCCAGCACACATACAAGATTCATACCTATCCAACCCTAGATTAGTTAAAGATGTTAACAAATGTTTTATGTCATGTAATAATTATGACTACGCCTTGTGATAAGTACTTTCTTATTGTTTACCAATGAACTGAACGTAATGAAGTCTTAGTCCGAACTCTAGCTGTAAATAAGCCATTCATGGCTTTAGCAGTTAAGCAATTTCAAATTCCGCGCTAAATTATTTGGGACTTTAATAAATAAATAAAAAAATTAAAACTTGAGCGATGGCCATATAAAATATCCATAACATCAAGTCTACCGAAAGAATAAAGTAGGTCATAATATAAATTCCCTATATAACGCAATTATTTCTTAATTAGGACCTATAAAGGATAGCAACGCCTGAAGAAAGAGAAGGTAATAAGCCCATCAATTGTTGGCTCACTCCTTTGGAGCCCCAGAGCAGAGCACGTCTAGACATTGATGGACAGTTACAGAGACATCGCAATTGCGCAGGCGTGGAATAATGCATGCGTCGGCGCCGGCGCGATTGCGAATTTACGACCGAATAATACATGAGCGCGTTCGGCTGCCCGTATGGCATGACGTAAATCACGTGAATTCCGAACGATGAAACGATGAACGAACGAAGTTAATGATGAAAAATATTACGGTTAATAATGGTACTTGAAATGGAGCGCTCGTGGCCCAGCGGCGCCCGCGTACCGCGTGCGGTATCCGAGGGTAAGCAACGTCGGGCCAGGTCACTTATTGGATGGGTGACCGCTTTGAGTGGTTATTAACTGAGCGCTCCCGCGCTTTGGAAGGCACGCTAAGCCGTTGATCCCGGCTGCTGTCTAAGATAACAGTCGTTAAGCCAAGTTAGAGGCTTCCGGGCGGCTCGAGAACTTCTAACAGTCAATTTGCCCACTCACTTGACAAGCCTAATTCTAATAAGGTCTGGTTTTCCCTCGGATTGGAAGGCCAGATGGCAGTCACCTCCGTAAAAACTAGAGCATACGACAACTCTTGGGATCAGGCAGCGGACCCCGGGCATCCTTTAGGATGCAACTGTACCGGGATAACGCTAGGATGATGATGAATGGTTTCTGAAATAGAAATAAATATGTAGATGATATTCTTTTTATACAAACGCCTTAAGGGAGGCGTAGAATAGTTTACGTTAGCAGCGGTACTGCTTAATACGAAGGAACGGTTGATGAATTTAGAACTGGGTAGTGATTGCACCTATAGCTCAGTTGGCTAGAGCGACTGGCCGCGAGTGCCGGGAGGTCGCAGGTTCGAATCCTGCTCGGTGCCTAAATTTTTCAATTTTTCCTTCATTCTAAATTTAGATGATATTATTCATGCGAGGATTCTTTTGAGATTAAGTGGAGCACCGTCAGCAGGATGGCTAACATGGCTCGCTCCAAGGCCCTCTAAGCTAAGTGCATTCGGTGCAGTACTATCTACTCGTATTGTTAGGTCAGCCAATTTGATTTCAAATTCATTTTTACATAGAAAATGGCACTGTGGTGTAAGAAGTTTTATTGTTAAATAGTTCTACAATGGCCCTTATTACAAATTGGTTGACTGTACATGAACAATATTAATAAACAATATTACAAACAAACTAGGTAGACCTTTAAATTAAATTAATGGGGTTGAAATCTGTCTATTTTTATGACTTCGTGGTCTTCATAATATATTTAATATTGTATTTCGAAATACCGAACCTCATACAAGACCTAAATAATTACAAAGAAGATTCAGGCCGCCCTAAAAACTTTTTTATGAAGATATGTTGTTGGGTTTTCTAAAACACGAATTTCATACATATGAAATTCGTGTTTTAGAGAACAATCTTTTGTTCCTCAAAAGTATTATTTATGACTTAAATTAACTGTACATAGTTAATTTAAGTCATAAATAATACTCAAAAAATAAAATTAAACGCTTTATTCAAAAATAAAGTTAAAAATAAAGTATCTTCATTATCATCATTGTTAGTCTATACATATACTCAGATTAGCCATAAGTCTCTTGTCATATATGTGAGGGCAATGTGCTCTTCCCACGCTGGCCTATTCTGCGAAGAATACCTTGGTTTATTCTACCAAGAATATCTTAGTGCAGTTAGTTTGACCTACAACTTGAAACGATAAGGTCACGCGCAAAACCGTCACAATTTTGACTGAAATCACGGAATACCAATGGAGTAGCGACCTTAATCTGTCTTGCTCTTGTCCGTGAACTTGGTCAAACGCTTATTACAACTATCTATGCGCAGTACCGGATTAAGACTACTTGATGCCCTAAGCAATCCTCGCCTGTGGGGGCCCCGTTTAAGATTAGCTAAAAGTGAATAGTTAACCAAGTGAAACGGAGATCTCCGTTTCAACCTCGACAAACATGCTTTCGTATGTCCGGATGTTCACCTCTACAGGTCGCATTTTTATGAGGGTTCCGTCTTTCGTCTGTCACATAGGTTTTACAGCTATAAATAAGTAATTAAACGAAATAAGTACTTGAAATTTAAGCAAGCAAGCGGGAAGCGAGCTTTAGCCTATGACCACGAACATCCACACTGTAATAGTCAATTTAAAACGCGCAGATTGTCAAACAGACCCTTTCGTGTGTTCATGTCCTAGCAAATTATTTTTAGGTGCTGTTTCTGGTGCCCCCAACGACGTGGTGCCCTAAGCAATTGCTTAGTCTGCTTAAGGGTTAATCTGGCACTGTCTATGCGGCGTGTTATTGCGTTCCTTGAAAAATGACACCTCGCCGAGTTTCTTACGCCGTTTCTTCTCGAGGCAGAGGTTTATTTTATGAACCGGTGGTAGTTTTTTGACTTTCATCAGAATCATAAGTGCATGTAATATGCCTAAATTGAAGAATAAATGATTTCATATCATTTCTTTTTCGATGGTAATTGTTCCGAGATAGCTAGTAGATGATAACACCGGTCAATTGCCCTAAAAGGTCCAGTTTTCCTCTGAGTTGGAAGGCTAGATAGATGAAACTAGCTAGAAACATTCCGTGAATCTACCAAAGAATGCCTACGCCAAATGTTGAGATGCCAAAGCGAACTATGGGTTCCTAACACCCATTAAAAACGCTAAAAGAATTATTAGAAAATAGTAGATTGTGTCTCAAGGGAGCAAAATGATATATTTACGGCGAGGGCGGTATATTGAATTCTGAGCGAAAGATTCTACAATAGAATCCTGAACGTAGCGAGGGATTCTAAAGTAGAATCTTGAGCCTAGCGAGGGGTTCAAGTGTTTTTGCTACCGCGTGACACATAATGCTTTTCACACCGTCTATGAGGCCTGCTGCAAAAAACATGAAATATCTTACAAATTATTTTACTACAGAGTATCACATACTGGTTTTCACACCTTCAATGAGGAAGAGAGTCATTGTTGCCCTCAAATGAGGGAAGAAAAGTACATCTTTGATCCCTCATTCGAGGGCAACAATAACTCGTTTCTGAATAGCAGGTGTGAAAAAGATCTTTACTTCTGAACGGTTTAACCGATTTGGCGCCTTTTCAAGTATTTCCCATCGGTTTTTTATCTCTTCTGTAGGTATACAATCAAACGCAATGAAAACAAGATCGGATTGGCTTCCCAATGTTAAACAAAAACCAAAAACAAATTATTGGTTGCCTGATCTTGCTGTGAAAATTCCAAACCAAGTAGGAATATTGTTCTCATCCCCACTGACAATTCGAATTTTGTAGCCGATGCGAAGTATTTTACCAACAGACATTACGCGTTAAGAAACCATTTCATACTAAATTGTTTATACTTTCTAAAGAAATCGCTGTTTCCGTTAAGCTAATTTGGGTGTTTTTGCCATTTGTATTATACTATATTTCTGTGAAACATAAATTTTCGCTACTCATTTGTTTTGTTTCATATCTACCAATTCAGTCTAAAATGGCAAATGGTGTAATTAGCAACATAGAGCCGGTCTGATACATAAAGACATAATAATCTATTAAAATATAGAAATAGATTACTGTAGAGCTATATTAGATTTTTGGATATCACCGATATAGAAAAGAAGAAAGATTATGCTTCGTGTTCCGACCATAATATTTTTTTTTTGTCATGCTTGATCATTACAAACTACAAAAATTCATTTGTTTGCTGATCTAAATTTTTTTTTCGTGTTTTAATAATACTCGTAAGTTCAAACGCTTTTGGATTTCAATATTTAATTAGCAGCTGTACATGCCCATAATTTGATTTACAGATAAGCTGTACAAAATCTCACATTATGTGCAGTTGAGTAACTAGTGCGCGTTCGCAAGTGAGCGCTTTCCCGCTCGTTAGAGTAATCTCCCAGCCGAGATCTGATAATGTGTAGGTAATAATTATACTAGTATGATAGCCACAACTGGTTTCACCTCACCTCACTGCACACCCCTGGGATATTTTCACCCCGGGATTAAAATAAATAAATAAATGAAATAAATGAACTTTATTCTGCAAGTAGGCCGCAAAGGCACTTTACAAGTAAAAAACTACTAGCGTTTCTCATGAGACCACTGCCGAGAAGAAACGCCGAAAGAAACTCGACAGTCAGTCATTTTCTCCAAAATATGCTTTTTACAATGATACTACTTAATCTACTTAAGTAAATGTAAGTGGTAAACAACAAAAGAGAATTGAAAGAAAAACGAGGAAAAAATAACAATAGGTATTTACAATGTGTAGTTACACAAGAAAACAAAACATGCCGAATCGTTTGATATGCTTTCCTGCAAGAAATGTGTCAACTAGATACAATGAAAATATTAGACTCTTTACGCTATTTAGGTATTTGGTTTGGGCCATGCATTTCTGTCTGTTAAATAGTCCTCAACCCTATAATAAGCCTTTGACATCAATGTTTTTTATTCGTAATCATCATCGTTTTAGCTTTTCGTAAGTTTTCTAAAGAAATCCCGGTTGTAGGCACGTTATAGTGTAAGGATATACAAATGGTGTACTTAGAAGCATATTAGATGCTAGCGAAGAGCAATCTCACGTTATTAATCTACCAACTTATCTATTCCATTTTTCATTATAATAAATATTTTTTATGGTCTTACTTGCTGCTCCCAATCAATCTCTTTTCACACAATCTAAAGAGACAAGAAACGCTCCACTATCCAACTTCAATGCAAATTAACTAAACGCTATCTAAATATAGATCAATTGTCCATGAGAATCGAGTGTCGTAACCATTAAGCTCGTATAAAGGACTTAACTCTCTAACTACTCCGATGACTGTTACTGCATTTCGGTTCTAACAGTATTCGAATCGCTGCAACACGAAAAGACTCAAGTCTCTGTGAGATCAATAGACTATTAAAACTTATTCGATACCTGCACTACTCAAAGTGTGCCAAAACGATATAAGTCTCTATGAGATCAATAGACGATGAAGATGTTTTTACAATGACGTTAATATGGGCCAATTTCCAATAGAGACCGTGAGAGTGTTACACAATGAGTGTAATGGAAAGACGGGAAATGAGGAAAGCGGGGGAAAATAGAGAATGATGTAAAGATAACTATCGTAACGTCATACCCATTCATGAATCTGAATCTGAAAAACTCCCAGTGGCTCGATTCCACTCACACCTCGGATTCGGTTGAAACCGCTCAACCAATCTCACTGGATCGCAAACTCTTTAGAGTATTCCAGTGATCCAAACCACACGCGTCGACTAGTCGTGTCGGATGTTTCTGTTTGTCTTTTTTGTTTGGAGGCGCACTCCTATCGCTTTATTGGGCCCGGCCTATACTGCCACAGTCAGGTTAAAAAAAAGGTTAGATAGGAAAGTATTCTAAGTTATTAATTATTAGTTACTACACCCAAGAGCAAAGATATTGTGTGGAAACACTCGGGCTCGGCAAATGAGGTATTTTTAATACGTGGTAATACTATTAGTCATAAGTTCGTAAATTTTGCATGTCCAAATGTTGGCGAGATGTGCTGATCCTTAACAAAGTTGTTCCAGCTTATTGTTAACCATGTCTCAAGCAAATAAATTTCAAAATAAATATAAATAGCAAGTGCTCCCGTTGGTGACTCACAATGCATACCCTCAATCTAAGTAGGTACTCAGTAAAAGGACAACTTTCTCGATAAGACAATACACACGCTGAAGCTATTTAACTAACCCAACCTTTGTTTATTAGCTAAGTGAACACTAAGCGACTAAAAAGAAATCTAGAAACAATACCCACTGTTTCTTTTACAACCGAGACATCAGTTCACACATAATCACATACGTAAGGTCAAAGAGCACAAAATTACAGGTTTTCACGATAGTTTAACGTTTCTTGACGTGTATTTACGCATAATTGATCGAGTTATCTACTGGATAGATGGCTAGGACTATTGGCCTGCCGTTTCACTAAGACGTGTAAGAGGGGGGGGACACGTGAAAGGGTAGCGGGAGGGTAGCATTTCCCGCCCGGTCTCAGTTGGGTCATTGTTAGTTGTAAAAAAGAAAGTTATCACCCGGTGGCCAATAGTTAACGGCTTATGTACATGTAAATTATGTTTGCATTACATGGATTTATAGTTACGGAAACACCGTTTGCGGGTTACTAGACCAATCCAAAATTAAGCTTTGTAGCACTTAACTTTTGATACGTCCACCGGAAAGACGCGAACCTAAATCTGACAATGACCCAGTTCAACGGTCGACAAGTAGGTATAGTTTTCTTCAAGAGACTAAGGTGCTAAACTAATCGAAGTCGGTGGATATCACTGACGTCAGGTGACGAATCTCGTGTTGAAAGCGTCCATAGACGACAGTGAAAATTTACAGCCAGGTGAGCTATCAGCGATCGATTTGGTAAAAAAAAATATCAAATTGAATGCCACTCCACGCCTCAGTCTTAAATTAAAACAGGCTAATCTAAGAATGAGTTAATGAGCAATTAACATAGAAATGCGTCTGGGAGGAATCAGACTAGACAGTGATTCGTATCGGAATCTGCTTAGTTAAGAATTAAACGTGCCTCTAGTCCGTTCTCCTTTATAGATTTTAGTACCTAACTAGCGACCCGCCCCGGCTTCGCACGGGTGCACTATTTAATGGATGTTGTTATACATATAGTGCGATGCTGCGAAAACGAATTTTCAAAATACCATTCCCTCAATCGGCTACAGTTTTTGCTAAGAGATTTAGCAACTTCCTTCACCTATTCATCTATAACAAACAGTGGCGGATTTACACTTTTGCCGCCACTAGGCTATTCAAATTTTGCCGCCCCTATTGACTTCTTCAGTCAGAAAAAAAAAACATTTCGAAAATGACTTATTTCCGATACCAAAAAAAAGCCTAGAAATGACTGCGATATATTCAAAAAAATATTGGAGGTGCTATGCCGATCACTGATGAGTTATTCCGAAGTCGTACTTTTCTGTTCGACTAAAACTCTCTTGAAAATCGATAAAATGTGAAAAACGGTCACTTTTCGCCCGGTTTCGAGCGGAAGAAAAATTAAATTCAAAAATAAAATGAGATACTGAAAAAATAAAATAATAAACCGGCCAAATGCGTTTCGGATCACGGACAATGAAGGGTTCCGTACCAACACCTACTAGTCTACATTTATAACCACTATCCAATACATTGAATCTAAAAAGGTCGTATCTTCCAAAATTAAATATTTTTTCGTAACTTCACATAATTTTTACACGACTGCCCAAAAAAAGGAGTGTAGTGTTTGCAGAGTCCATGTATGCGTGTATGTGAGATTCTTTGTAACATAGGATGTGACGTCGCAATAAAATCAGTATGGCGGACTATGTACTCCATTTTGTGTGTTCTGAACAAAAATTTAAAACATGATTTTACGGCAACGATACTTTAAAATGAAAATCAAAAATTGCGAAATAAAATAATAATTAAAAATTAAAAACACGACTGCAGTGGGTAAAAGTGAACTAAAAAGAAAAAAAACATTTTGGCAAAAATGGAACCCTTATAGTTTCGTCATGTCTGTTCGTCCGTCCGTCCGTATGTAACAGCCGATTTACTCGGAGACTATAAGCACTACAATTTTGAAATTTGGTAGGAAGGTGTATTCTATGAACCGCTACATACAAGTAACGAGAAATTTAAAAAAAACTCCATACATGTAACCGGTGGAGGAAAACAAAAATTCAACGCAAACGGTCGTGTGGGGTATCGATGGATAGGCCTTTAAAAATAATATGGAGGTTTCTAAAAACTTCCATTTAAGTCAACCGGTGATGAGATATTAGCTGTCAGTTATAATAAGTGTGTCCCCCACCCTCTAATTTCCAAACTATGAAGTTTAAAATTCTGAAAAAAATTGAGATGGTGTGCATTAATAAATACTTCCAACGATTTTTGGTTTGAACAAGATAGGTTTTAGGGTTTTTGAGTTTTCACTTAAAAACTGTCTTACCCAAACAAAAGGTCTTAAGTGCCGTGGGTTTCCTGTGAAGATACGACTTTTTTTAGATTCAATGTATTGGATAATGGTTTTAAATGTGGACTAGTAGGTGTTGGTACGGAACCCTACATTATGCGTGATCCGACACGCACTTGGCCGGTTTTTTCTTTTTAGTTCACCTACTACCTACTTTTATAAGGTGTGATAATGTATGCCTAAAATTACAGACACACTATGAACATCGTAAAACCTAGCTTCTTTGCTTTAAACACGCCTTCAAAAATTGAAATTACTGAAATATTTTTAAATTTATCATAATGAGGTATGTAGGTTTTTATGGACGTAGGTAACTAACTTGGTAGTAGAATGACCATATGGATCCTGTTATAACACTTACTAGGCATCAAAATAATGTTTTAAAGTCAATTTAAACACTTTGAAGCCTACCTACAACCTACAAATATAAGCCTGTTTGGGTAACTGTGCTCCAGAATGAAAAATGTTTCAAAACTAGCAATTTTACCCCGTTGTCAAATATTCTGCTCCATACAAATTTTGCGGCGGAACTACAATTGCTGTTTTACAGAGCTAAGACCAGACAAAGTACATGATAAACATATTTTGTATCAAATGGGTATATATTAGTTTTGGTTATAGCGCTATAAAACCAAATAAACAGTTGGGGCATAGTTCTTTATCCAATGGGGAGCAAAGGAACCTCAATTTACGATACAAAACATATTTAAGTGGTGAAAGATATTACACGTTGATTGAATCGTATGAGCGGACATACTCGTAGTAACATTTAGATTTTTTTTGTACGACAAAAAAAATCGGGGCAGATTTGCCGCCCCCTAAAATCTGCCGCCCTAGGCTCCAGCCTACTCAGCCTAGTGGTAAATCCGCCACTGATAACAAAGTTAATAGTAGAATCTCCATTAAAGACCTTACTGTGAACCAAGCCAAAAGAAAACTCCTTGGATGGCTGAGCACACTAACTTACGCGGAAATTGAAAGCCTACTTACTACCTCCTACTGAAAGGAATCTAAATGTATACCGCACACACACATATATACAACTATACATACACACTCACACACACACACATACACACACGCAAGCACACACTACTCTTACTTAATGTCGCGTCGAAACTCCTTTTCTATACTGTTCGTACATGTATATTGTAGTTTGCTGTAAAATAATACCTACCGAATAATAACTTGGCCAATTCGCGCTTAATTTGGAAACCTGGATGTAATCTGGTTTCCTACGGGACAGGCTTTGCCTAGTGTAGGAACCATGCATAACTCTGGAATTAGCGCAAACGAAATCTTTGCAGATTCTAAATGTATATTTCGGCTACTTAGAACGTAAACTAAATTAGAAAATGTAAAGAAATTAAATAAATGTTTTATGTTTTTATGTTTTATATAAACCTTCCTCTTCAATCACTCTATCTATTAAAAAAACCGCATCAAAATCCGTTGCGTAGTTTTAAAGATTTAAGCATACATAGGGATATAGGGACTGAGAAAGCGACTTTGTTTTATGCTATGTAGTGATACTTAATTGCTAATTAGTTAAGAATAAATCAGTCAAATTTCCATTATCACTCTAAAACTCCATTGCTTCAAAATAAACAGTTTTCAACACAATATATTACAGCTTACATTACATTACATAACGACTTTACACGCATTTTGTCGCGTTTGAGAACAAAGAACAGCTTTCATGGACTATTATTATCAATAATGGACCATTATTATGTAAATACACACATTTGTATTTACACGGTTGTGTATTTTTGTGTCATTCGGCGAGATGGGAGATAAATGAATTATTAGAGCACGACTAATGCCCAAGGCGAGGCGAAGGACAATTTAGTAATTACAACACATGTAGGCCTGTAATTATTGTTTACAAATGATTTGCATGTGTTCGGAAATACCGGCTCAAACTTGCCTAATAATTTAAATAAGATAATAAGGTACGTGCAAACTACATACGAATTCGGATCTTCTAAAGGTGGGTTGCACCAAACCTTCCGTAATCGTAGCGGTGTTCGTTAAAATCTGATTGTATGGAAAGTTTGACAAGTTTCTATGGGATGACAGCTTGCGGCGCCATATTTGACGATCACCGGCCTGTGATCGTATGTTGATGCAACCAACCCTAAGGGTGGGTTGCACCAAACCGTCTGTGATCGTAAGCTGTTTACGTCAAAATCTGATTGTATGGAAAGTTTGACAAGTTTCCATGGGATGATAGCTGCCGGCGCCATATTTGACGATCACCGGCCTGTGATCGTATGTTGATGCAACCAACCCTAAGTCAGCGGTCGGCAACCGATGGCCCATGAGCCCTTCCCTTGCAGCCCGCGACCATTTTACTAGCTACTATGTGACCCTTGGCTACTAAAAGGTTGCCGACCCCTGTTCTAAATTATTAGATATAGTCTTTTTCTCATTCAAATATTCAGAATGAATGAATGAATGAATGTTTTATTCACAAGAACATACAGTATACAACAGATGTTACATAATAATATATTAACATTGCAGTTCCAGTCCAGTACATTCAGCCATTTCAGGCATGTGAAAATTAAGATCAACTTAACTAAGAAATATATCAGATGAGTAATAACGCAAATCCATCCATGTCATAACAAATTCATGCATAAAAAGTCGTATTGAAATAATTGATATTAACAAAATAGAATTTAAGATAAAAGTCAATCAGGTTAAATTAAAGAACAAATTACGAATACAAAAGTCAAATTGATAATACTACATTAATTACTTATTTATAACAAATGTCAAAATGTGTGTCCCAAAAATTCATTTACATTATAAAAACAGTTAACAGTTATCAGTTTCAATAGGTAGTTATACTTTTTTAAGCGAATTCAATTCAATTGAATTCTGACGACCGGTTTAGCCTAGTGGGTAGTGCACCTGCCTGTGAAGCTGACGGTACTGGGTTCGAATCCCGGTCAGGACAAATTTTGTGTGATGAGCATGAATATTTGTTTCTGAGTCTTGGATGTTTTCTATGTATTTAAGTATTTATATCTATTAAATATATCGTCGTCTAGTACCCATAACACAAGCCTTCTTGAGCTTACTGTGGGGCTAGTTCGATTTGTGTAAGATTGTCCTCTAATATTTATTTATTATTTATTATTTATTTATTAATTATTCATGAAAGAAAGGTACCTCATCCATTTGAGTTTTCTTCTGGCTAGCCCGGCGGACGCGCGGCGTTTCCCGATGACTCATCCGTTTCCCGCGTTTCTCCGCGCATGCGCTTTGATGTGCGCCGACGCAGCTCACTCGGAACAAACCATCGATATGCTGACTACAATTTGTGTCATCTACGCAACCATAATACTAACCGACCATTCTCAACCTTATTACTATGACATGACGACCGCTTTAGCCTTGTTGGTAGTGACCCTGCCTTCGAAGCTGGAGGTCCTGGGTTCGAATCCCGGTCAGGGCATTTATTTGTGTGATGAACACGAATATTTGTTCCTGAATCTTAGATGTTTTCTATGTATTTAAGTATTTATTTATCTATATAAGTATGTATATCGTCACTTGGTACCCATAGTACAAGCTTTGCTTAGTTTGGGACTAGGTTGATTTGTGTAAGATTGTCCAAAAAAAAAATGTATTTATTTATTTTTATTTATTTTATATGATCTACACTTTGCGGCGTCGGCGTAGGCATCGATGGCGATTCTGAACTTTATTACGACATTAAATAAGGTTACTTAGTAAAGTTGGTGTTTTGTTTGTAAATGACGCCGGCACGGTATTTTTTATTAGTTTCATCTTTACTGTACATAGATGAGTTTCAATACACAGAAAAATTCGTCAAACGGAGAAAGCCCGAAGTTTGTTACTGCAAAAGAAGAAAATTCTTTGGCCTTTTAATCGTTTTTTTTTTTAATTTATTTATTACACGTGAAGTTTACATATATATATTTTTTTGTGTTTTTGTATTACAGTTTGTTGGCAGAAAACATGTATATACCCTCAATTACAATACTATGGTATCTAGCTAATATTTATGTAGGTACTTGTTTGAAAACAGTTTTTTTTTTATCTTTATTTATTTCGAAGCTTTCGTCAAGATGACGATGTCAGCTCCAGCAAGCCTCTAACTACATTACAACTTCTTAGATGTAATTAAAAAAAAACTAAAAATAAAACCACAAAATTTGAAAACAGTTGTTTTTAAGAACACTAAAACTTAACTAATAATAATAGATTGCTTATTGTTGTCCCATACAAGCATTTAATCGTGTCTAAAACTGGTTCGAATGGCATATTTTTTTTTGTTGCCATCATGCCTATTTAGTTAATATCCAGGCATCCATGACGGTACTCACCGCTAGGAAAATCCGACATTTATATATTTCCTGAAACTTTCACCCAAGTGGATATAGTAAAGCGTAAGTGTAGAAAACGTGCGTTAAATAAAGCTATCAGTTGATATTTAATACTTTAATACCACGCGATAGTAATCAAGTAAATAACAGGCAATATTAATAAACTTACAAATGACTAGTACGCGTGTCTGCGTAATTAATCCAAATTACTTGCATAAAATGATAAACAGAGCCAGGATCTGATGTTACTTTCATTGAAAGTATCACAGGTTTAGGGTCTAATGAAATTTTATTATTTTTTGGAAAAACGCAAACGATTTTCTAAATTCTTGAATAATGTGTCAAGCGGGAGACCAACACGTTTGATTACAGACTTCATTTCTTACCGTATTTCGCTGTGCAATATAATAATTTATACTAATTACTATTATCTAATTGAAGTCATTTACTAATATTAGAACTTTAATTTCATTCTCTCTTAGATCCATATACACAAGATAAACAACGTATATTTTCTTAACGGCATAACATTGTCTTGTTTCAGATGACTCCCGTAATACGGACGTGCGCCGTGCTGTGGCTGGTGGCCGCGTGCGCGGGCGCCGCCGACGACAACTCCACCACCACCAAAGCCATCCGCACCACCATTTTGCCTGCGCGCACCACGCGCACCGAACTCAAGGTCTCGCGCTCCCTCAACCCGGACACCACGCAGACCCTCAACGTAAGAACCAGATCCGGACACATGACACAATTAATAGTCAAGAAAAAGGACACTCCAAGCACGACAACAGTCCCAACCACACTCCCCATCAACGATGACTTGAAGGTTAACGTAACAGAGGAAAACAAGAACAAAACAGAAAGCAGAGACCAAAGAAAACTCAATTTCGTCGGCACACTCAACAGCGACTTAGCTGGATTCGATTATTACTTAAACCGTAAGAACGAGGAACCCAGCGATATAAAAGCGGAATACGGGAACTGGTCGCCCGTGTCCGTCTACCCCGAGTCACATATACAGGAAAACGGTAAACAACCCCAGACGGACCCTGAGACGTCCAGTTACTATCCCACGTATGACAACGAGAAGAGAACCGAGAATAAGAAGGTTTACATAACATCGACCAGCTTTATGGATTACGGAGGACCTATTAAAAACTATAGGTTCGATCCCAGCAATCCAGTGATAAAGAACGACAGAAACCCAGTTTACATCGAAGTCGTTAGCACGAAGGTTTCTGATGGAGAAGGAAGGTCTTCTAAAGTACCAGACCCGGTAGTTATCAGTTCAGACCCCATTTATACGAAAAAGGTAATGGAGAAGTTCAATAAACGTGGCAGATCTATCCTGACGCTTGGTGATGACGGTATTCCTGAAATCCAGGGCGTGAGAATGCCTGACGATGAATCTGACAAGAAGACATGGCGTAACGCCAGAGTTGTCAACGGTGAGCTTATTCCGTACCCGGAAGGATACACTCCCCCCAAAGCGATCCCAGAAGCCGATGTGTACCCCGACGTCTCTTCCGCTGAGCCAGCGCAAAGCTTCGGTCCGTTCACCAAGGACGACAACTTCGAGCCAAAGGACGGACCGTTCACGAAACACGACAACATCAAGTTCGAAGAGGGCGACAGCATCGGCCCCTACATGACCAGTGACAACCCTATATTTGCGTACAAACCTAAAAAAGAAAACCATTATCTGAAATCCGGGTACGGTCCTTTCACTAAAGCTGATAATTCGAAAGTCGCGAATTCGAAACTCATTGAATACATTAAGCAAATTAACGAGCAAGAGTTGAAACGCGATTACTTCAGCGGCCGGAGCTCCCGCGCCCATACTGGTGACCTCGAGTACGCAGAGAGCCACATCCAGCGGCGTATGCTGCAACATCCTGGTGAAGTCAATTACCCTAACTCTGCCATGTACACGCCTAAGAACGCCAAGCCAGGCTTTGATGAAAGCATGAGAAACCCCGTTCTCCAGTACGCACACCCGGATTTGGGCGTCCAACCCGCTAAAGTCACACGCGACAACCCAGAGTATTATGAAAATAAGGAGCGGAAAGTGAAATACTATACTACGAACATACCGAAAAGCGCTCACCCGTATCCCATGGAACCCATTGCCGGATACGGCCAGCAGCGCTCGCAGGGCACTGTCAACGCCAACCGATACTACGAAGACGAATACAACAAGTTCTCCTACTACGATCACAGCCATACTAGCCCTCGATACCCTTACAGCTACGGGTATATCAAGCGAACACCGGAGCCATCGCTATGGAAGAAATTCACAGATTCCATGAAAGATACCCTTCACACTGCCACCCAGACGGTCCATCAGCTAACCAAGCCTATAACCGACCCAATAGCAAAAGTAACCCAACCGATCTTCGATCCTCTGGTCGAGGCTACGCATAAAATATCTCACAACTTAGGCCTGTATCCGTCGAACTCTTTACAAACGCAGAGATATGCTCAGGACAAGATTGGAGTTGCTGCAGTGGCGTCTGGAGCCCCGGCCATGTTGCCGGCTATAGGCCTGATGGCAGGAGGGGCGGCGCTCGGAATCGGCGCTGTAGCTATGGGTAGACTCTTCGATGGCAATTTAATGCGCAGTGCAGGACTGACCGAGGACTACACAGACGATTTGGAGAAAGAACACAAGCGTGCACTGGCCGACGCACCCTACGACATTGACAGGAAATACATCAGCCGACAGAAAGTCTACGATGATAACTATAAGATGCCCAGTGAAAACGTATACGTGGTGATGTCTCCGGATGAAACGAAGAGGACAAAACGTGATGTTTCCAACTCAGGCTCTCCTTACCAGGGTTTGAGAAGAGTGAAGAGGTTGAGAAGGTCTCTGTCCGAGGACATGCCTGAGGAGTTGCAGCACCTGGACAGCAGCGGGGGCGGGTCGTCGCTGACGTCGGCGGCGCTGCAGCTGGTGCGGCAGACGGATTGGCGCGACCACCAGTGCGCGAAGCTGACCTTCTGCCGGGTCCTCACCTCGCAGTCGTCGGACTCCATATTCGCGATGGAGAAGAAAATGGAATCATTATTAAAAATGTAAGTACTTACACTATAGCTCATAATTTTAAAATTTTTGAAAGAGAGGTTTAGACTTTAATTCTTGGTGTGTATGTATCGTGATATTCGTCAACGTCATTTTATGTTAGATATTATTTCCCATGAAGCCCAAAATTAAGTGAGTATTAACACCAGTAGGTGTATAAACGATTGGACTCAAAACAAAATAATTCCTGACAAAAAATCACGCACAGAAATGGTGCGTTTTGAAATTCGAATGACAAGATTTCCTAAAGTTATTCCCGGCGTTATTTGGACTAATAATAAATATATTACGATATTGTAGATCTTACAATTTCTGCAGCAAATCAATAAGCTCATCTGCGTTCCCACGGCGTTTTTGCGGCGTGTGCGAACGACAAACGTTAACTACCTACCCTATTAGACCACACGGTTGCGTCACCAGTTTCACTTTCAAAGGTCGCTGACGCAGCTTACGTAGCGTAACCAGTATCTATTCGGAGTCCAAGCAGGTGTTAAACAAACACTGTTTATGTATCTATCTACACACACAAATGTTGTTCTTTATGCATTAGGATTTCAACAATTACAGTTCACTTGGGAATCGTACAAGTCACGGTTACGCGACTAATTTTACGTAGATCCTATCGCAACATAGTCAATTTAGTTTTAAATTTAGTGTTATTAATAGAGATAGGCAACTTCCTCCCTCACTTGGTTAAAGTAAGTCAGTCTAGGTCTTCCTCTTCCTCTCCTGCCTGGGGAAGTCAAGAAACTGGCAATGAATAGAGAAGAGTGGCGGTAACTCCACCGACAAGAGCGAAGCTCTTAAGTTTTGATGATGATGAATAGAGATAGGATTTGACATTATCAGAAAATGTTTAATTTCTAATTTCTTCATATTCAAATGAAAACACTAAATTTTTTATATACATAAGCAAAATATCTAGTCTCAAATGGATGGCTTTCAACGCGTGCTTAACAATCTACTCATTCTTTCCCTCTTTGGGGTCACCCGAAATTTCGGATCTGTCGCAACATCCGGTGGCGAACAGACTGACGTATAGCGCAGTTATTTATTTATTTATGCCAAACATTATACAGTTTTACAGGATTGAAGCCTAAGATACTGCGAAATTCATAATTTACAATCACTAAAATACAATCAATAAAATACAGAGGACGGTCTCTTATCCATCACCTCACAGAACTTCATGCACTCTACATATATATTCATCCAACTACTTGCAAAAATATCACAGTCCGGTGCTGATGCTAGCATCTCGTTGATGTACCGGAGACCGCGTACAAGTGGAGACATCCTATGGGACACAGTGCTTGTCCTAAGTACTGCCAGAAGAGGACAAGTGCGGGGACGGAGATTTACTTTGAGTTGCGATAGTAGATAGTAGCGATAGTTATAATACTGCAAATGCTGACACTGTGCCACACTCGCAGTTTAATGCCACAAACACGTGCAACAAGTTACGTCAACTTTCCTTTACATCGGCGCGACCGACGGCCGGCGGAATACCAAGCAGTGGGTACTTATTGATGTTGGTAAATAGTTGGCTGTTGGTTAATAGAAAATTTTAGCAAAAGACATCTATTTATTGTTTAGTTTGCAAAAAAATCACCCCAAGAGATTTGCCTGAGAATTCACTTATCACTATAATATATCATGTAAATAAAACTATAGTTTCAAATATTTAGATAAACCTGTTGCACTTACAAATTTAGAAATAAAGGAAAATTGAAAAATTTAAGCACCGAGCAGGATTTGAACCTGCGAGCTCCCGGCACTCGCGGCCAGTCGCTCTAGCCAACTGAGCTATAGGTGCAACTGCCACCCGGCCCGAAATTCCTCAATCGTTCCTTTATTTATACAAACGCCTTAAGGGAGGCGTACAGCGACATCTACCACTGCATTGCACTTACTTATTTATTTATTTATTTATTTATTTTCTGCAACCATGTTCATTAAATACAAAAGATGTCAACATTTCAATCAGTAGGTACATGAAAACCCTGTTAGGGTATTGCAGTTGTCTTACGTACTAAAATTATGCTAACAATTATACAATCACACTCGAATTACACACATAATAACATACACTATAATATTTCCATTCATAATATAATCTATTGTAACAAATTTAAATATATTGACTAGGTACCTATATTATTTCAAAGTTGGATCTGTTAAAAATTCCTTCCTTTAAAATTCCTTTAATTATTTTAGGGTGATCCGAAATTTTTACTTCGAGTGTATTTCTTTTCGATTCGCGGTAGCTCTTTATCAGCGCACTCGGCGACTGTCTGCATAATATTGTTCAGATTTGTTTCGTAGGTAATATAAGTAGGTACTTAAGTCGTATAACATTGCGCACGAGTGAGTGGCCGGTGAAAGTGGACGCGACTCACTGTGTTGCGCATGCGTGTTGTCCCACTGGTCAACATATTCAAACGATAACATAATCGTAAGGGCAAGACTGAACAAAAAACTCCTCGAAAGCCTCGACCACTGAAGACTCTGAAGAGGCCTTATAAGTTTCAAAATGATTGATTTCAATTTAGGACAAAAGTATTGATAATACCAATAAAGTCATTAAAGGATACGATGACTTTATCAAAGTTTTAGATAGTGACATAGGATTTTTATCTTATTGTGTTTTTTTTTTAATTTAAACGGAAAAAAACCGTTTTTTATTTTGTAAATGGTCGTTTTGGACTGATGTTTGAAGCGATATTTCTTAATAAAAATTTCAGAAAATATATTAAAAATTACATACAAAACACTTAGAAAATGTCAAGATACGTGTCAATTCAAACAGAAAATGGCTGGAATGCTAAATAGATGAGAGTTTTTTAACTCGTAAGGGCTCTGAACATGGAATCCACTTTGACACTATCCCGAGATTCGATAAAGGCATTATTTCACGAAGGCGACTGCCATCGAACCTTCTCTAACAATTTTTTCCTTCACTGAAAAGATACTCTTACATATCTAATGATATTCCGTACATCTTATAGGGTTCCGTACCCGAAGGGTCCAAACTGAACCCTATTGTTATTATTTGACGACCGCTTTAGCCTAGTTGGTAGTGACCCTGCCATTGAAGCTGGAGGTCCCGGGTTCGAATCTCGGTTAGGGCATGTATTTGTGTGATGAACTCGAACGGCACAGGACCGGTCTAAATGGCGAGCCTTGGGGGAGGCCTATGTTCAGCAGTGGACGTCTGTCGGCTGAAATGATGATGATGATGATGAGTCATGGATGTTTTCTATGTATTTAAGTATCTATTTTAGAATTACGATTTGAAACGGGATATTTACCATGTATATTTATATTTTTGAGTTCCCGATATTTCGGCACTGTTGCAAGCGCCATTATCAAGGATTAACTGATAACGTTTCAAATCGTAATTCTATTGTAAATGACCATGTAAGCTTGAAATCATATATTAAGTATCTATTTATCTATATAAGTATGTATATCGTCACTTGGTACCCATAGTACAAGCTTTGCTTAGTTTGGGACTAGGTTGATTTGTGTAAGATTGTCCAAAATATTTATTGCTGTTACGCGTCCGTCCGTCCGTCCTCTGTCACACAGGTTTTACAGCCAAACTACAGCTACAGGCTTCAAATTCTCGCAGTATAAGCATCTTGTTGATCCAAAGCCATACAAATTGTAAAAACTTATTTTTTCAAGGGGATCTCCCACATACAGCTAAAGAGGACGCAAAAAATATATTTTGACCTAGTGTAAGTATCACTGGTGTCTTTAGAGCTCATTGAGTAGATAAATACTACATACAGTGGAATCCGGATTAAGCGACAGTCAAGGGACCGGTGATATTACGTCGCACTAACAGGATTTGTTTACAAAATTCTGTTAAAAAAAAAAATATCTTCCCAATGACGACCGGTTTAGCCTAGTGGGTAGTGCACCTGCCTGCGAAGCTGACGGTCCTGGGTTCGAATCCCGGTCAGGGCAAATATTTGTGTGATGAGCATGAATATTTGTTTCTGAGTCTTGGATGTTTTCTATGTATTTAAGTATTTATATCTATTAAATATATCGTCGTCTAGTACCCATAACACAAGTCTTCTTGAGCTTACTGTGGGGCTAGTTCGATTTGTGTAAGATTGTCCTCTAATATTTATTTATTTATTTATTTAATAACGCGTAAACCTGAAATTTTGTGATATTTATTATTGCATATATTTTACAAACAAATACGAATAAGTACATTGATAAATCAGATTTTTTCATTGAAATTTCCTTTTTTTTTCCTATTAAAATTAACTTAATTTTGCGGTTGGTTCGAAACTATAAATGTGCGGAATTGGACAGGCACTGTCTGGTTTTTTTAATACAGTTGTACTGGTCGGGTTGAAACCCACGACATCGAGATTGAAAGTAGCCTTTCCGCTAGGTTTTATTATCTTACTAGCGACCCGCCCCGACTTCGCACGGGTGCACTATTTAATGGATGTTGTTATACATATAAACCTTCCTCTTCAATCACTCTATCTATTTAAAAAACTGCATCAAAATCCGTTGCGTAGTTTTAAAGATTTAAGCATACATAGGGATATAGGGACATAGGGACAGAGAGCGCCTTTGTTTTATACTATGTAGTGATATGTATAAGGTAGTAAGACCACCGGAAACACGATTGCACCCATACCCCTTGTTACCGTTCCAACGAATACTCAATACAATTTTATACCAGCATTAAAGCAGTAGGTCTGTAGAGCACACGTGCAGTTTATTCATAAGGCTGTAATTGAAGCAATTACCTGCTCGTAGTCCGGCCATTTTCATGTTAACAAATGACACGCGTGTTAATTATTAATTCCAAACCACCCGCGTGGTCGTGCCGGAGGTTTCCCCTGGATTGTCCCCAGGCTACTCTCCAATCGCGCACTCCTATCGCTTTATTGGGCCCGAACTATAAAGCCACAGCTAATTTAAAAAAAAAGTGTATTTCCGAGTATCCAATAACCCCATACGCAATCGAAGGTGAATATAGCTACGATATTAGACCGAGTCACTTCTTATTAGTGTCTTAGTTTTTTTTTTCTTTTTTTTAACTTGACCGTGGCTTTATAGTCTCGGGCCCAATAAAGCGATAGGAGTCCGTCAATAAAAAATCGTGTCTTAATGTAGTTGTAACGTAATCAATGATGAAGAAAAATTCAAAAAATCAAAATCAAACATTTATTCTGCAAATAGGCCACAAGGGCACTTTTACATGTCAAAATATTAATTTACAATTTAAGAAAGTAATACATTTTTCATGTCAAAATATTAATTTATTTCTCATGTTTGACAAATAAAATATCTCTCTTATCTCTTATCTCTCTTACAGTTCAAGAAGGAATAATAATTTCGAGTTTACAATTATAACAAAATTAATGTCATACAGTGAAGATAAACTTGCAAAGTTATCTATTACAAATATTACAACATCAGTAAAGTTAGAGATGTATAAGATGTGTGATATGTCTCAAGATTAAACAAGGAGTATAATGAAATTAATATAATATCCCAGAGATGTACATGGTCTCTGAGCGTCAAAATTAAAATTAATTTAATATTGTTAGAGATGTATATGGTCTCTAAGTCACTGATAATAAAAACGAATCCACAACAGGATTGTCTCTCGTCAATTAATTTTTAAGTCCAATCACATCAGCTCGTTAGAAAACTGCAATAAATCAAACTGAAATACGTATGTCCCAATGACACATCGGTCGCAGTCACGAAGTCCCAAACACGAGGCGTAAGTCAACCGTGAACGAGCATTGACTTACACAAGCCAACTTATACAATTGATAATCATCGCCAGTCATCCATAAAAACGTACGTTTTGCTGGATTAGGTCAAGTTTTGTGATGTCCAGACTGAAATCATTATACATTTGTATACTTGGGTCATTGTCAGTTGCAAAAACAAAAGTTGTCTCTTCAGTGGTCAATAGTTAACGGTTTACGTGCATGTAAGGTATGTCTTTAGTACATTGATTTATAGCAACGGAGACACTGTTTATGCGGGTTACTAGACCGATCCAAAATTAAGCTTTGTAGCCCTTAACTTTTGGTATGTCCACCGAAAAGACGCGAACCTAAATCTGACAATGACCAACTTAAGGCAAGGCCCCATTCACAGATCTGACGAAAATACTTAAGTTTGAACTTCCAGTGTGAACACAAAAATTACAGTAGACTGAAAGAGAAACAAAGAAAAGAAATAACCGATCAAAATATTGAACAATGCCTTGGTAACTCTGTCAAAAAATCCTAAATATCATAGTAGAAATAAACTTTAATGCTGCAGATCTCGTAATTACCAACGATAGTGACACGTTTTTTTTACAAAAACGATTACTTTTTTATTGTTCTAAGGAAATAACCGGATAGATTTTTCATAAGTGATTCAGTGTTCCAACAATCAATAAAAAAATACTGAATATTTACGAACATTATTTTGTTTTATTTAATGTTATTGACGATCACAATAGAGATTCCTGTAAATTGACATGTAATTTATATTGTAATCTTATATTGTGAATAAATGAATCTAAATCTGAATCTGAATCTAAAATCCCTGACTCAAATGAAGTTGAAGCATGACCTAAACACGTAAACACACCAAGTTTTTTTTTAATCGTATCTGGAAGGATCACTGGCTAGTTGCCACAGTTGCATTCTAATTGATCGTTTAATTGGTTTCCGATACTTTGTAAAATTACAGTTTCTTGCTACAATTAAGTAGTTCGCATGTTCTATTACTGCTTTTCAATTATGTGAAGTATGCGATGCGGGAAAACAATGTGTTAAAATTCTGACAGTGATAAGTACCCTATACTTCTTTTTTAGCATTAGAAAGAACTACAGAATTTTAAAAATATAAATTTATTTTTTTATGTTTAATTATTTAGAATATTAAAGTTACCCTAAGGTTGTCTGGAAGAAATCACTCTTTAGCGATAAGACCGCCTGTTGTTTGCCTCTACTTATTGTGATTTTATACTGTAAAAATAAACAATAGCATACTTTTGTAATGAGCCCGGGGATCCGAGGGACCGGTAGACGAAGGCTGCAATAAAGAGTATTTGTAATGTATTGTATTAAATTGATAACACATCGATATTTTTACTAATATTGTTTGTAATAATTAATATAAAAGCTGTAAAGGTTTATTTACAATGATCATTAACATAGGCAAGATAAGCCTTCGAACCTTGATTAACCATGAAGCCTGTTGCAACATATACAACGCAATCAATCTGGTTGAACCATTCTTAATCATGCTGACTCACAGCAAACATTTTTCCTCGTCTCTCCAACTTCCATTAAAAACAAAATAAAAAACCAAAACAGAATGACAGCATCGGACGCAATCGAAAACGGAACAGTTGCATCACCGAATCTAAGCCACATTAAAAAAAACTGCCGGTCAGACGGCCTGCCGCCAAAAAAATATGGCGGCACGACACACAGAATAACAACAGCATCGCGTGAACAAAGTTCCACTTGTTTCGTGTTTGTGATCAGAAAAGGTTCCTTTTATTTTTTGTGTACTATAAATCTCTCCAAGACTAAGAACTGTTGTAAGATTTTACTGGTTTATGAGACATTTCATTAACATACTTGACATATAATGTCTTCCATATAAGTACTTTTTCTAAAGCACCTGTCTACTTTTTTAGGATGTACAAGAGTGTAACTAGCCACTGTAATGTAATAGACCATAAGTGTTCAAAACTTGTAACATCTAGTTTGTAGACCATAATAAAAAAAAAAGCAGAATTCGACCAAATAACTTAATCTGAGACATGACGTATTGTCTAAATTGCGTAAAATAACCTATATTAAGTTACTGTTACTGGGATGACAGCTAACTGACAATTGTGTCATCGTACCCAAGCTATGTTAAAGTTCATTACCAGAAGTCCCGTGGGAAAGTTTTTTTTTTCAATAGAATTCCGTCAACGGTACGAGGGGTACGGCGACGAGCGAAGCGAAGAAGAGTGTTAGTAGAACTGCGACCTTACATGGCGCGAGTATACTATAATACATGGTGTGGTACTGCAGAGATCTGTGTGCTGGCTAACATAACCTCGAAGTTACGCAAGCTCGGAAGCGGTGAAAGTGGGCGGGCGGCATTCCGGCGCGGGCGCAACCGCACATGTAAACACGGGGAAATGCACGCTTTTACCTTGATCTTTGACATTTGGGTTTTCTACTGCATTAAGTTGTAAATAACTTTTGTCAGTTGTCAATATTCTGTGGTTTTGTACCAATCGGCGCTCAATTCTAACCTTATAAATACCTACATTTTAAGATGCTTTGTAAAAACTTCGAATCAGAGAGAGTTCAATTTTCCTTTAATCAAACCAATTCAAAGCTTGGTCAACACACCTCTAGAGTTTTGTGTCATACACATACAAGTTTAGATTCGCTTCTTTTGTTTGAATGTAACTAGATAAAAGCTAATTTTTGGTTGAACTCATAATCCGCCTAAACGACAATTGCGTTTCAATAAATTTATAAAAGAAAACAGTGGTGGATTAGCCATATAGCAATAGTAGCAAATGCTACGGGCCCCGCGCATTTGGAGGCCCCCGCACCCACGCTTTCTGACCCTATTATAAAAAAGTATCTAAGTATTATGAATGCGAATATCTTCCGGATCGATATTTTCCAAGATAGCGGCGGCTCTAGAAGGTCCTGGCCTGGGGATTTGGGGACGAAAACAAGGCCATCAATGAACATTCGTAATTTCATCAAAGTTACGAACGTTTCAAGGTTTTGCTTCCTCGACTGGGTTGTAACCAGGTGACGGCTAAAATACTTACTAAGACTCACCTTTCCCGAAAAAATAGATTAGACTAGATTAGATTTGTTTATTTCTTTCTGAAAATTTACATGGTATTTTATAAAAATGTCAATTGGTAAAATATCATGGATTCACAAAAAGATCGTCAGATTGTATATGAATTAATAATAATAAAATAGTAATACAGTCTAACACAAAAGAAGAATATTTTTTAAACAATACAAAATAATTCAATAATAATTATATGGTACAATGGCAAATATATAAGGTGTAATTAAAATGTCAAAAAATAATAATTCAATAACTACTAGGTTATCCTAGATATAAGTAGTCAGAAGTCAAAAGATAATAATTAATATACAATGCTGGTGATTTTAATCCTAAAACACAATTTATTCCATACGCGAACTTCCCTACAGAATGTAGTCAGGTCCCACTCGTATTTGCCCAAATAAAACCAGAAAAGTTTGTTTATAACAGTTTTGATTAATTTTAATACCATAAACTTGAAAACCTAAAACAAACCAAGGGCCCCTTGATAGAATTTGCTACAGGCCCCGCGCTAGCTTAATCCGGCACTGAAAAAAAAACTGCAGAAATAGCGGGCATTTCACTTTAAATGTCCCTTTAATGGATGTTACGGATGTTAGCGCAACAAAATTGGCCGTCGATGTAAAACGCGTTTCCTAATATTAAATGGAATTAACTCTTGACCACAGTGCCTTTACCATGAGTTTACATGACCGTACTCGCTAGCGACTGCGTAAAAATTTGTATTGGCAAAAGTACAGCGCCTCTGGCGCTTACGCAATAGAACTAGCGGCATACTAAATCGTTTACGCAGTCGCTAGCGAGTACGGTCATGCAAACTCATGGTAAAAGCACAGGACAGACGACCACGGCTCGATTCCACTCACACCTCAGATTCGGTTGAAACCGCTCAACCAATCTCACTGGAGCGCAAACTCTTAGAGTATTCCAGTGATCCAAACCACACGCGTGGTCATGCCGGAGGTTTTCCCCTGGATTTTCCCCAGGCTACTCTCCAACCGCGCACTCCTATCGCTTTATTGGGCCCGGCCTATAAAGCCACAGTCAGGTTAAAAAAAAAGACGACCGCGGTTTTATGGTTTTAATTACTTCCATGTTACTTCCATGTCGCCCTCCGGATTCCATTTCTAAAGCAAACGAAAAGCCTTGCACGTTATAGTGTTCGCGAGCGGCCAACAAAGAGATGCACTTGATAAAACCAGTGATAGCATCAGACGTTGATCGATGGCGTTGCACAAGCTGTCTAGTTTTGTTACAGGATGTGACGCGGAGCGTGACCAAATAACAATTAGGAAGAGTTACAAGATGTAGTGCTTTTTAGGGTTCCGCACCTAAAGGGTGAAATGAAATCATTTATTCTTCAATTTAGGCATGTTACATGCACTTATGAATGTCAAAAAACTACCACCGGTTCATAAAATAAACTTCTGCCTCGAGAAGGACCGCCGTAAGAAACTCGGCGAGGTGTCATTTTTTCAAAACAATATACAATGTATATAAAATAACAGTATCATGATACTACAGAATTCAAATGCTACAATATAAACATACATACATATTTTTTTAATATTAAGAACAAAATATTTCTGTGTTAGATTGCTTGTGCGGGACGCTATCACTGCCAAACATCCCTATCCGCATGATATAATAAGTGTCTGTTTCACGACAGACTTAAATTTAGAATCCGTAAGTTCAGTAATGTGTCTTGGAATTTCTTAATACAATAAACCATAAAAAACAAGAGAAAACGGAGTTACAGATCGAAGGTCGTTGGTAGCTAGGAGCCCCTTAAGGCTTAAATTGGTTGGCCTGAGCTGAGTCGTAGGTCGTGAATATCTCTGTCGTGACTTTACGTGGAGAGCGGGAACAATTGTTACAAGCTCACAAGATGTATGGCCGATAAAGCTGGTTCATTATTGCGTAAAACCATTTGATAAGTCATGATTACGATTGAATTTACAATTACATTTTGATTAATGTTAAGGTTTAGAGAAGTATTTATTTATATTTTACTAGCGACCCGCCCCGGCTTCGGCTTCGGCTTATTTTATGAACCGGTGGTAGTTTTTTGTCATTCATAAGTGCATGTAACATGCCTAAATTGAAAAATAAATGATTTCATTTTATTTCATTTCATTTCAGAACAACGAGGTTTACCTAAATAGTACATTTACTTCAAAACATACTATCTTCGAGATATATGGCATCAAACATTTGCAATTTTAGACCTAAAAACCATTTTGGACGTAACTTTTGTGTAGATGAGTTTAAAATCTCTGTTGCGTTGTTAGAGACGTCAATAAGGAACAGGAACAGTAAGAACTAATATCGAACTTTAATTAATTAAAACTAATTATTATTAGGTTAGTGATGTATTACAGTCAAACCTGTGTAAGTGAGAACTGGATATCGAAAATAGAGCTCTTTTGGACCATGTATCAATAAATCATAAAAAATATGTAGTCAGTTTTTTTCAAAATGGCTCTTGCAAATGTAGATGGAGGATTGAAGAACCGATAATCGTTTGAGCCATTAATTTATCTTTAGGTTTGACGGGGCAGTATCAACTCAAAAGCCGTCAAAAATCGATGAATAGCGTGTGGAGCAGTCGTTAAGCCAAGTTAGAGGCCTTCGGGCGGCTTGAGAACTTCTAACAGTCAAGTTGCCCACTCACTTGACAAGCCTAATTCCAATAAGGTCTGGTTTCCCCTCGGGTTAGAAGGTCAGATGGCAGTCGCTTCCGTAAAAAACTAGTGCCTACGCCAAGTCTTGGGTTAGGTAGCAGACCCCGGGCATCCTTCAGGATGCAACTGTACCGGGATAACGCTAGGAGGATGATGAGCGTTTGGAGCCCCTTAAAGTGGTAACCTGAGTAATACAGCCCCCTCCCTAACCCCCTATCTCCCTAACTTAGAGGCACTTTAAAGATACACCTCTAAATATAAGATGTTGCGTTCACCTGTTGCAGTCACCAAAGCTAATTAGGATGCACTGTGTCGACATTGAAGGAGCACAACGAATTCTCAAAAGGCCAGTGACTTTTCTAGTCTCAAACTTACCATTGAGCAGACCGTATGCTTATTTATCACCTTTAAAAACCTACCTTTGGGGGAGGCCTATGTTCAGCAGTGGACGTCTTTCGGCTGAAATAATGATGATGATGATGATGATGAAAAACCTACCAAATTACACGTTTTTAAGGTCAATTTACATTTGACGCTTAGAGACCTTATACATCTCTAACAAATCTCGATTGTTATTAGTTACTTAGTCTTATTTTTGACATGTAACACTACATTTAATTAATGATACTTTGATTATTTTATTTTTTATTTGATATAAATAGATTTTGACTTGTAAAAGTGCTCTTGAGTCCTATTTGCAGAATAAATGTTTTGATTTTGATTTTTGATTTTGTAAGAATTGCATGCAATTTTGATTACATTGCAATTTGATCGTACTCATCATACCGCGGTAGCCCGCAGCCCCGCAATATAACGAAAATTGCACGCAAGTTATATTGCCAATATAAATCAGCCTTTATTACGATTTGACGACCGGTTTAGCCTAGTGGGTAGTGCACCTGCCTGTGAAGCTGACGGTCCTGGGTTCGAATCCCGGTCAGGGCAAATATTTGTGTGATGAGCATGAATATTTGTTTCTGAGTCTTGGATGTTTTCTATGTATTTAAGTATTTATATCTATTAAATATATCGTCGTCTAGTACCCATAACACAAGCCTTCTTGAGCTTACTGTGGGGCTAGTTCGATTTGTGTAAGATTATCCTGTAATATTTATTTATTTATTTATTACGAATCCCGACGAAATACACAGGTGAATGACAAGATGAAACTATATAGTTGTGAATAGTATAGCAGGTGTAATCGTGATAGTTACCTCACCCACTTTCATCAATGTTTGTCTGTCTACTTCGTCTGACCTTTTGGAGATCACGTCGGGTCAATAAAGAATAATCCACGCCTAATATAGACGTTAAGTTCAAAGCGAGATTCGATGTTTCGCGTGGTCATCGAGGTACAATCTGAGTGAATGTCATCAGACACAATTCTTGAACAAACCATTTGTTGAACTTACATTTTTCTAAGTCTAATTTAAATGGTGCTGAATTTGTCTACCTCCGTTCATTTCTTTTCTCATTTGCTCAAAGGTTAACTGGAAGAGAACCCTTAAAGGGATAAGTTCGCCTTTATACATACCATTTCTTGTTGTATTTGTAATTTTTGTTACTGTGTACAATAAAGAGTTTTACTACTTACTACTACTACTACTTAAATGGAACAAACAAACTATGGAATGAACTGTCGCCTGCGGTATTTCCGGACCGATATGACCTTCAAACCTTCAAGAAAAGAGCGTATTCCCTTCTAAAAGGCCGGCAACGCACTTGCGACTCCTCTGGTGTTGCAGGTGTTTTTGGGCGACGGTAATTGCTTACCATCAGGCGATCCGTCTGCTCGTTTGCCCCGTATAACATAAAAAAAAATAGAAAACTCCTAAGTATGCGTCTTAGACATAGGTACCTATAAAATCTATGTTTATACTCGTGTTTGCCCAAACAAGCCCTTCAAAAAGAGTGTATGCTCAGAAATAACATAAAACGGTTATTTTGTCGGAACAATATTTTTTAAACGTAAGGGAAGGCCCCATACGTTCTAAAAATATATTTCCGACACTGTAAGTACCTCTTCAAATACTAACATTTGATGGTATCCTTGGTAAACTATAATAAAATGAGTAGTTTTGTAATTATTGTGTGCATTAATTATTAAATGATTATAAATTAATACAAGAAAACGAAATATTATCATCTGCAGGACATAAATAGTAGCGTAGTTTTCCTCGAAATCCATATTTTAAAAAATAAAAAAGAGAAGTAAAGTCACCAAGTCACTCAGTTAGTTAATGAGTTATTTTTCAACTTATACACCTAACCATTTTACACTACTGAATTCAACTTGTAATCGTTTTACCGCAGAAATATATGAATATGGCTACGTTCGACTCGTGAATAAAAAAAAGTAAAGTTATATACTTATTTAGGTTTTAACTTAGCCATAATTAGATTTATTTTTGTTAGTTAATATGTTTTTAACTTTACTTAGGTTTATAGTAATCTTAGCCAATTGTATATCACTACATAGTATAAAACAAAGTCGCTTTCTCTGTCCCTATATCCCTTTGTATGCTTAAATCTTTAAAACTACGCAACGGATTTTGATGCGGTTTTTTTTAATAGATAGAGTGATTGAAGAGGAAGGTTTATATGTATAATAACATCCATTAAATAGTGCACCCGTGCGAAGCCGGGGCGGGTCGCTAGTATTGTATATAATAAAACTTTTTCAATAAAAAAAATAGTAAGAAAGGCTAAATAAGAGTGAGAAATTTAAAATCATACAGTATATCGTTTGTAGGTTGTATTGAACAACGACATTAATGTCAATGTAATTTGTTATCATAAACGGCGCGACAATTATCGCCGCCATCTTGTAAAATCGTGTGATTGTAATAAACAGTGGATTTATTTACTGGGAACCTGCACTTTTAGCATTACCCACGAACACCTGGAATATTTAAGTTCGAACACTAGAGTCCGTTTAATTAGCGACTTTATTGTAGAGGCTGGAAGATTCAAATGGCCACAGTTTATATAATTTGACAAATGTCAAAATAAACATTTAATTCATACTGCATTCTTATTATTTATCTATATAGACATTTAATAAAAGAAAAATGACATTTTTTTCAGCCACGGGACTAAATCTGAGGCAAATATAGTCTCATTATTTATTCTCGGTTTTAAAAGGATATTAAAATAGACGTTTATACCCGTCGTCTACCGGTCCCGGGGACTTCGGGATTATTAAAAAAGAATGCTATTGTTTAATTTTTTTGCCGGGAGACCACGGATACCACGGAGTAACCCGTGGTACCGGTCCCTGGGATCCCAGGGATAATAATAAAATAATGCTATTGTTTATTTTTTCCCCGGGAGACGGCGGCATTTAACATTAACTTGAATCTGTTTAAATTCAGTTACCCATTCTCAACCTTGATAAATAAATAAATAAATAAATATTAGAGGACAATCTTACACAAATCGAACTAGCCCCACAGTAAGCTCAAGAAGGCTTGTGTTATGGGTACTAGACGACGATATATTTAATAGATATAAATACTTAAATACATAGAAAACATCCAAGACTCAGAAACAAATATTTATGCTCATCACACAAATATTTGCCCTGACCGCGATTCGAACCCAGGACCGTCAGCTTCACAGGCAGGTGCACTACCCACTAGGCTAAACCGGTCGTCAAAATCGGTCGGCCGGTCGAATAATAGAATTCAAAATTAATCTCAATAGTTTTGCAGGTGTAGGTATTAAGTTTTCTCTAAAGTTGGTGCGTTACCTAACTATAATGTACTTGATAAGTGTTATATCCACGAATTTAAGACTTAACTACAACTAGTTGCCGTATAAGGGGAACATAATGGTATATAATAAGATATCGGGGCTCGCCTGATCGTGTAATTCGTATTACGATCTTGTTATTTAGGTACGTGTCTAGTTTTAATGAATTTAATGTCCGGCCATATTTAGTGTACTTCCGTTGCTTTAGGGCTTTAATAATAGCTCAAATTGATCGATAGTGTGTCAGTCAATTTTGGTCAAAGCAAGTTGAATAAAGATTAGGTCTGAAATCAGGGTGGGACTGGCTGGTCGATTTACGAAAGCTGGTGCGGAAAATGTATGAAACTGTCATTAATTTCACATACACCTCAGCATAATTGACGACCGGTTTAGCCTAGTGGGTAGTGCACCTGCCTGTCAAGCTGACGGTCCTGGGTTCGAATCCCGGTCACGGCAAATATTTGTGTGATGAGCATGAAAATTTGTTTCTGAGTCTTGGATGTTTTCTATGTATTTAAGTATTTATATCTATTAAATATATCGTCGTCTAGTACCCATAACACAAGCGTTCTTGAGCTTACTGTGGGGCTAGTTCGATTTGTGTAAGATTGTCCACTAATATTTATTTTATAATGCCGTTTCACTGCCGCGGTAACACACATGTTATGTGGTTTTTCTTGTTGTTTTTTTCTAATATGTGTGTCTTTTGTGTCTGTGAATAAATGTTTCTTTCTTTCCTTTTCTTTCTTTCAATTTCATTAATATTCCGAAACAGCTTTCTTGAATCGGCATATGTAGTCAAGTGCACAGACATGTATCTAATGAATCCTGTCATAAATATGTACAGAAACCTTAATTCGCCTTACCAACTTATTCCTAGACTAAGTTGTATGCTGCTTATCGTTTATCACGTGATAAGTGCGACCATATATACGGGCTAGTTAGCAACTCAAAAGTGACAATACAGTATTTAGTTATATTTGCAAGATATTCTCAGCCGACTAAATTTTCATCATCCCGTTCGGGATTTACAGATTGTAAAACCGGTTTTATTTAATACCTGTATAGAAATTGACAAACTATTACCGCTAATAAAATAATACCTATATTCTAATAAAAGATATTGATTGTCATTTCGCTTTTATCCATACCTCTATGTATAGACTATTTACGATATTCAGTACCTGTATTCAATACCGCTATTCATTGCATTTGAAAGGTAAGATGTCAATTAAACGTTTACTACTAAAACGCAACAAATAGGTGTAAATACCTACATTTTACTATACGCCAGTTTGCAGAAACAAATAATCGAGTATGTTGAAACTGACAGCTATTACCGGTAATGGTTTTATGGGTAAAGTGCCAAATGTGTTTGAATACCGGTTTTGATTATACCGGTAATCAGAGCTTTAGCGATATAAATAGCGAAATGCAATTATAGCCGGTTATACCTTATTTAAAACCGGTAGTAAGAATACCGGTAACGATCCCTGATTTCACCATTATGCCTTTTGGGCTACCGAATACACCCGCATTGTTCCAGTTAGGCGTGTTGTATTCTGCAACTGACGACTCATTTCTCTGGTTCCAGGATCACCCGCGGCGGCGCAGGTGCGGACGTGGTGGCGCACCACCTCGGAGACGTAATGGCAGCTAGTCGAGATCACGACTGCTCGCGGTTCTTCTGCGACCGATACTAACGCCACACGTACCGTAATCAGTAGTTTTTTTATAGTATTAACTCCCAAGTTTCTGACATTAAATAGTACATTACTTACCAAGGGCGGTAAAACAAAGAATGCCTCAGATCGCAGGTATTTGACGCCCGAGCCGAAGGCAAGGGCGATAATTATGCGATCTGAGGCTTTCTTAATAACCGCCCGAGGTAAGTACAAAATTTTATGTCACCCCCTGGCCAGGAAGTGGGATTTTCCGCGCGCGGAGCGTGCGGTAATTGCCACTTTATGGCCAGGTGTGACATAAATGTAATTGGTCACTCACGTTTTTAAGGTCGAATATCGCTCGACCGAACTTAAAATTGTGAGTAACCCGTTTCATTATATTTCAATTCGCAGTGCAGTTTTGATAATAGCAACACGGAAACCATGCAGCAAGTGCATAAAACTTTCTGATGTGATTTATAGAATTGTCATGCAGTGAGACAAAATCTTGAAAGGACGAAAAGAACTAAGAATTTAATGAAAAATAATCATACCTAAACCTTATTCGCATTAAGTTGTTAGGTTTGAATTGACATTGTGTCTCGTCTGCAAATTTGACCAAATTGCACTGCACTTATTCCTTTTTTGGTGACGACAGAGCCACATTAGATGCTCTATTTTCCTAGAAGTTGGGTAACCGTTGCTATACTACTAATATACCATGGCAACAGTTGTCATTTGCTTTAGAATGCGACGGAGAATGCTTTAATTTTCATGATTTGTTAAGACGATTATGTTCAATTGTTCAATTTATTTTTACTCAAAATAACGGAACCAATTGACTTAACCAATTGACTTAAGCGGCAATTACACTTCGTCGTTCGCCTAATGCGGTCGCCCAATTCATTTTGAACTACTTAGGCCAACAAACGTCGTCTTTACATTAGTCTGTCCGCCTACCTATAAGCGTTGGCAGCTGTCGATCGCCGAATGCGGCCGACTAACGTGTTCTTTACACTGTTGCGGTCACATGCAGCATGCGGCGAACGACGAAGTGTAATTGCCGCTTTACTATCTTGGAATCTCGCTAGTGCCTTAGCGCATATTTTTGTGACATCAGAAAACGCTTGAACGCATTAAATGAGGACTCCCTTGAGAAATAATTTGTAGGTTTTATTACAATGATATAAAGCCTAGTATTGCTCGCATCAATGCGTCTTTACACTAAGTACACTCTGAACCAAATTGATTTCTTGTGACAAATAACGAAAAAACTTAATTTCTTTCGAGTGCTGAGTCACTGCTTCTAAGAAAATCAATACTTACTTTAATTTTCAAATACAGATCGTACAAAAAAGTATTTGACAGAGAACCTTCAAGTTCTCAACAACACTTTTTTCACGCGTGACTTACGTTTTACAAATGTAATCTAATTACTCGATTACGTATTGGTTGGGTATAAAAACACCGCCAAGTCTCACCGAAATTGCAATTACGATTCGCAAACGCTAAATTAGCGGATGCGGCAAAAGTTTAATAGTCATACAATTTCATTATTTACGTAACAAGAAAGCGCGGAAGTGTTACGATTACGTAACGCAACATGTATGAGTGCGACAGGTGATCTTGACTATCAGCAGAGGTGGTGGAGACTAGTGGCTAAATTCTCAGATGGGCTTGATGACAGTATCATTTTCTCGCTCGGTCTCTAGTCTCTCGGAAAATCTCGCCTCAACTGAAGTTCACAATTAAGATAATAACGTATCCTAAGATTTTAATAGGTCATTGTATGACCACGACAAATAAATGTACTTATGTAGGTATGTTTATATATTATACATAAGCGTCGGAATGTGGGAATACATAAGACATTTCCCGGTGAAATGTCCAGTGACTAGGATAGTAATTTATTATTATTTAAGTAAATTTAAGTGACCAGGGTGATTTCTTGTTATAAAATAATATGGTGCAGCGAGACATTTTTGTAAAGTATATTTAGGATGATAGATGAAGCCATAATTTTTCAATATTAAATAACTAACAACTTTCCTACGATGACAAAAGTTACTACAGAGTAGCCATATTTGTTTCGTTCCTAAATATTAATCACAAAAATTATAATAGCACGCTGTACTGTCTTAAATCACGTTAAATCAGTGTATTTATTGTTACCAAATAATTATTTATTCTATCATTTATTCCCCTTAAATTAGTTTTTTATTTACACAAAGTATTTAAGATGATAGCAATACGTTATTCTTCGCTTTTCTTTGTTTAAATCATCTAGTTATATAACCAATGTTATCCTATACCTACCTGTAACGACCCCTTTTTACAGAAAACGATTATCGAATAGATATTTCTATTTCCCAAAATCCCTCCACACACGAACGCAATTTGAAAAGTGACTTTCGAATTGTTATCGCCGCGAGTTTTTTTTCGCTCAAATGGCGCGCCAGTATGGTGGCTGTAGTGTATGCGAGTAGCTCAAATAGCATACATACGCTATCTCGTGTGTCCCTGTATTGGCGGGAAAGATAACTGTCACTGTCATTGTCACGAGAGCCGAGGCGAGAGTGTTACAATTGAGCAGAGGAGTTATTTCCAATACGTGGGCATTGCCGAGCCATTTTAAGTGGTGATTAGTTGGAGGGAGAGTATTTAACAAACCCTACAGTGGCATTAGGCACTTCTCCCACCACCGGCGAGCAGCGAGTACTTTTATAGAAATTCTACTCGCTTGAGCGAGAAAACGAGTAGAATTACTATAAAAGTACTCGCTACTCGTCGGCGGTGGGACCAGTGCCTTACAAATATTCAATTTATATTGTAGTGTAAGTGTACGGCTAGCGAATACGACAATCTATTTATTTAATTTATATAGACGTTTTTAAGTTGTAAATATGCTTTATTGGATGTAAATTATTTATTTATTACAAATTAAATTAAATACAAAATATATGTTTTGTTTCATTTACGGTTAATCTTAAGTATGAGAGTACGGATGTGCAAAGCAAAACATGTTTGTTAGGATTAGTTTCATCTTCATACGTAATAAGTAATGTTCATACATTTACTTATGTGGGTCAATCAACTTTTTCTTGTTGTTATTCTGTCCCGTCAGCGAAGAGACAACAGTAACCGAGTTTATTAGAAAAATGTTTATAATATGGACTTCAATCACACTCAAGAGATGACCCATGCTCAAATGGATTTATTCTCATCACTGAAACTCATGTTTGGTAGACGTAAACCCTATAAAATCACAATTTTAATGAGTGACTCAGGAGACGTAACCATGGTAACCAGTAACAAAGAATCGTTGTTGATCCACCCATGTACATGTTATTACATTGGCTTCCTACCAATATACACCTCAGATTCGGTTGAAACCGCTCAACCAATCTCACTGGAGCGCAAGCTCTTAGAGTATTCCAGTGATCCAAACCACACGCGTGGTCATGCCGGAGGTTTTCCCCTGGATTTTCCCCAGGCTACTCTCCAACCGCGCCCTCCTATCGCTTTATTGGGCCCGGCCTATAAAGCCACAGTCAGGTACAAAAAAAAAATGGCTTCCTACCTTAGTGCAAAGCCAAAAGAAGGGTTACCATTTTGAAGAGTCCACATATTTCCAATAAAAATAACATCTACGTTGGATGCAATGAAAGAAATACTCCAAATATTTAGATTATATGCCGTAGTGGAGCCCGGGTAGTGTATGATGCAAGCGGGAACAAATCCAGGACAAATAAAAAGAAAAAACAATAACGTAAAATATTTAATAATTATAAAAGATAACCTAATACAATACCTAAAACTTTGTAAAATGCAAGATAGATTTAGTTATTTGGGTCAATCAACTTTTTCTTGTTGTTATTGTGTCCTGTCAGCGAGGAGACAACAGTAACCGAGTTTCTTAGAAAGATTTTTATATCATGAGCTGAGCATGAGCTGAATGAATCTGAGTGAATGTCATCAGACACAATTCTTGAATAAACCATTTGTTGAACTTACATTTTGGGTCAATCAACTTTTTCTTGTTGTTATTCTGTCCTGTCAGCGAGGAGACAACAGTAACCATGTTTCTTAGAAAAATGTTTATAATATGGACTTCAAGCATGCTCAAGACGTGACCTATGTCCAAATGGATTTATGATAATCGCTAAAACTCATGTTTGGTAAATCTAAACCCTATAAAATCACAGTTTTAAAGAGTGACTCAGGAGACGTAACCATGGTAACGAGGAACAAGGAATAGTTGATCCACCCATTTAATAAATTTAATGAAATCACAACACAATCAAGCTCCCTATATGGCTGTTAATACTTCCATACACGCTCCCGTAGCTAGGCGTCTTCCGTCTCAACTCAGTATACCTATTTAAACGCAACAAAATAATTAGAGACAAAAAAAATCCTCCCACGGACGCTCCGGTTGTGGAATGAGCTCCCTGCCGAGGTTCTCCCGAGGGACTACAGTATGGGGTTCAAGAAAGGAGTGTATAAATTTTTAAAGGGTCGGCAACGGGCATTTGACACCCCAGGAATTCCAAGCGTCCATAGGCTACGGTGACCGCTTACCATCAGGCGGGCCGTACGCCTGTTTGCCACCGACGTGGTATTAAAAAAAAGTCTATACTAGCATAGTGAAAAGCACGTTTGTATTGTAGCTATTATTTAACAATATTATCGATTCGACGCCCCAATCCAATACAGATGAACGTAACAACAGTGCATTCACCATGAGTTTGCATGACCGTACTCGCTAGCGACTGCGTAAACGATTTAGTATACCGATTCTTAGTTCTATTGCGTAACCGCCAGAGGCGCTATACTTTTGCCAATACAAATTTTTACGCAGTCGCTAGCGAGTACGGTCATGCAAACTCATGGTATAGGCACTGAATACCAGGGACCGATACCGGTATTTTTAAAAAACCCTGAATTAGCCCAATATTTTTGATTATTTTTTGCTCTTTACGTAGGGCTGAATCATGATTGTATTTGGGTAACAACGTCGTATTATTATATTGTCCCATTAAAAACGAAATAATGAATTGGTGACCGTAATAATACCGGTATTTTTCTATAAATATAAATTCATTTATTTCGAATAACTACGATTCATATTTTTACAAAGTTCATAAATTAAGTTAAATTGATAAATTACATGATATTAAATTGGCAAATTATTAAATTAGTATAATAATATTACGTAATATTACCTTACATCTAAGATTTTTCAGCTGTCAGTGCCTTTTATGGAGTGCACTGCAGTGATTTAAGTAGGCACCATCCATCCTGCCCGCAAACATTGCTAGGATGCTATTGGGGCTGGCCCTCACCCTGCTCAGCAGCGAGGTTGCACTCTTGCGCATGATGGCAGAGAAGCTGTCCACGGAGAAAATACCGGTATCCGATCCCTGCTGAATACTTACTTGACAGGCTGCGCGTACGCACGTTCCTCCCGCTAGCACCCGCAGGCGTCCCCTGCGCCGGTGCCCACGTCGGTACGCGCCGTGGCGGGCGGCGCCGGCGCCGGTGGAGACTCCGGGTTGCACTCCACGCACGGCTGCATCTCCGTCTCCAACCAGTACATCTGGATCATAGATAACATGATGAGAAGAGAGCAGACATACAAAAAGGGCACAGAATAATTAATAGATTAGAGGCCTCGCCACATTCAACGCGGTAGCGGCGCGGTCGCAGTTTGCGCGCGGCCCCGCGCTGATCTGAATGCACGGAACGTTATAAGCTATGTCACACCGGCCCGCGCTCGAACTGCGGGGTGGCCGCGCGGTCCCGCGCTTTTCGAGCGCAAACTGCGACCGCGCCGCTACCGCGTTGAATGTGGCGAGGCCTTAAATGCTGTCCTCTCCCGGCGAAAAAAAATAAACAATAGCATTCTTTTGTTATGATCCCGGAGATGACTGGGATTTTACTGTGACAGTTTGACATAATTTGTAAATCAATCATACCTTGACATTTTTATCATTTTCAATCATTGTTTCTGACGTGTAATGTATATGATCCATTGCAAATCAATGAGTATGAGTATGATCCCAGGGACCGGTAGACGACAGGTTAACCTACCTAAAGCTACAGAAGCCCATCTGCCCATAATGATGACATTAGCTGTCAAATTTTAACCATAAACAATACTAAAGTATGATGACATAAGCGAGGGTTATCGACAGATGAAATCAATGTTCAATGACATTACGTTGCCGTCTAAATCTCGAAAAGTAGTAATGGACGTAATAATTCTAAAATATTTTTTACTTCTATCGCCATTTTAGAAAAATATGTGTGCGATATTCGGTGTGGCAATGACCCTCACAGCTTAGACCAGGAGGTTAACATATATAAGCTTCGTTTTGTGCCAAAATTACAGAGGATCAGACCTAGCAGTACCCTTCCTTATACATACAGGATGAAATAAAGCTAGTGAGCATCCATTTAAGGAAATATTCGGTATCGTGTTTTGATTAGGAAAAGTAGAAGATTTTTTTTTGATCCAAAAAAGTCCAAGTCAGCCAACTACATACAAAGGCTAAAAATTTATAGCGTCAAAAAAATATTTCTTCTACGTTTTCCTAATCAGAACACGATATCGAATATGCCCTTAAACGGATCCTCACTAGTTTTGTTACACCCTGGGCTGCTACCGCGAACGGCATTCGAAATTCTCCCTCTCTGTCGCACTTGCACGTTTGCACATAAGTGAGACAGAGAGGGAAAACTTGGTTCGTGGTTCGCGGTAGCCCCTCTACATACGTACACTCGTAAAGACTATAGCGTACCCGTCCATCGTTCCCGTAGCCGGTGTACTTCCTGGTGACGTCGGGCACGTCGAGCGGCGCGGCGTGCGCGCGCGCCGCCGGCAGCAGCGTGTGCGAGCCGCCCACCCAGCGGTGGCAGCGGTGCGTTCTGCCAAATACAAAAATACAAATACAAATGGGTTTATAGTAAGTATGGGTATTAAAAATAAGACGTTGAAAAATCGGTGTGAGCACAGCGCTAAGCTGGTTTTAAGCCCACCCGTAGTCAGTGAATTGGTTTCACACTAAATAAGGGTTATAAAAATAAGGGTTAAATATGGTCAACGGTCAACACAAGGAGCACAGACATAGTTTTTATTATACATTCATCTCTTTACTTACTTTAGGACTTAGGTTACATTTTATAATTATTATTAAAAAAGTAAAATATAAAACAATATTTACAAAACATAAAATCATTATAAAAACCAAACCTAGGGTGCCGCCGGCAGCGAGGCGGGGCCTAAGCTACCGGTGGTGTCGAGCGACAGAGAGAGAAACCTCCTGACTATCCGCGCCGTGTCCAAGAGTACCGCCGCGCTGTATCTAACCCTTGACCCAGCCATCTAGCGAGTCTCTTGAGGTGTTGGTCGAGACTCTTCGCTATTAGACCGTTCGCAGAGACGACTATCGGGGTAATGATCGTTGAATCAACATCCCACATGGCGGTCACCTCGTGTGCCAAGTCTAGGTACTTGCTGATTTTGTCCTTCTCGGCCTTCACGAGGTTCTCGTCATGGGGGGTGGTGATGTCAACGAGCACTGGTGGGCGCTCCCTACTAACGTGGTGCAAATTCAACCTCCCATGTCAAGTGAGTGGGTAACTTGACTGATAGAAGTTCTCAAGCCACCCGGAGGCCTCCAAGTTAGCTTAACAACTGCTATCATAGACAGCAACCGGGATTAAAGGCTTAACATGGCTTCCAAAGTACAGGAGCGTTCAGTTAATAACCACTCAAAGCCACCCATCAAAGAAACTCACCTGGGCCGGCGTTGCTTAAACTCGTATACCGCACGCGGTACGCGGGCGCCGCTGGGCCACGAGCGCTCCTAATCTTTCTAGTGATTTTATCTCATGACATTAAACATATTTTAATACATTACTTACCAAGGGCGGTAAAACAAAGAATGTCTCAGATCGCAGGTATTTGACGCCCGAGCCGAAGGCAAGGGCGATAATTATGCGATCTGAGGCTTTCTTAATTACCGCCCGAGGTAAGTACAAAAATTTATGTCACCCCCTGGCCAGGAAGTGGGATTTTCCGCGCGCGGAGCGTGCGGTAATTGCCACTTTATGGCCAGGTGTGACATAAAATAATTTATCTCTAAAAATGTAAAATTTGACCTGACATGACCGAAATAATTAATGACATAACTTAATATACTCGCCAACAATAATTACCTATTTCATTCTGTACTTTGTGATGTAGATTATATTATTTTCAACTGTATTTAAAGGAACTATTGCATGCTCTTATGGGTAGATTATGCGCGCATAACAAAAAACTGTACCAAATCTTCACCATTGTGAATTTACCGTAATCTGGCAATAAAGATAATTTAGAATTTTGAATATTAGGGTGGATCAACTATTCTTTGTTGCTCGTTACCATGGTTACGTCTCCTGAGTCACTCTTTAAAACAGTGATTTTATAAGGTTTAAATCTACCAAATATGAGTTTTAGCGATGAGTACAAATATATTTCGACATGGGTCTTGTCTTGACCGTGTTTGAAGTCCATATTATAAACATTTTTGTAATAAACTCGGTTACTGTTGTCTCCTCACTGACGGGACAGAATAACAACAAGAAAAAGTTGATTGACCCATCAGTACCTGAAGTCGGGATATTCCGGCGCCTTCGGCTCGGGCGCGCTCGGCGGCGCGCTCGGCGGCGCGAGCGGCGGGCCGCGCGCGGCGGGCAGCGGCGGCGGCGCGGGCCCCGAGCCCGGCTCCATCAGCGCCGGCGTCAGGCACGACGCGCACACCGCGTCGCGCGCGAGCTTGCGCATGAGCATGGCTGCCTGTGTTTAAATAAACAAAGCGATAGTTACAGTCTAGCCTATGGAATACATGATTTAAAAAAAAACTGTATTATTTCATGAAAACCAATAGTGTTCCGGTGTTGTTTTGATTTCAAATTACGACAAAAGTATTGATAATATCAATAAAGTGATTAAAGGATACGATGATTTTATTAAAGTTGTAGATAGTAACATAGGCATTTTTGATTTTATTGTGTGTATTAAAATTTAAGCGGAAAAATACAGTTTTTAGCTCCAAAACGGTCGATTTGGAGTGATGTTTGAAACGATATTTCTTAATGAAAAATGATAAAAATACATTTAAAATTTATGACATTAGGTCGCAATAGTCTTGTTCTAGATAGTAACACTGAGAAAATGTCAAGATACGTTTCATTTCAATCAGAAAATCGTCTAAATGGATGAACATTTTTTAACTGATAAGGACCCTTAAGGAAATCAATATTATTTTTCTAATTACATTCTTAAAAGATAAGAAAGAAAGAAAGAAAGAAACAATTATTCACAGACACAGTAGACACACATAAATGACAAGAAAAAATACACAGAAACCACACAACAAGTGTGTCCCCGCGGCAGTGAAACGGACACTGGCTCAGCATTATGCTGAGGTGTCATTGACACCTACAGCGCTGATTTTCAGCCAGTACCATCGGTGACTCACGGAACGCCATACAGTTGCAGAAAAATAAATTAGTAAAATAAAAATAACTGCAATAGTGAAAACAATTCGTAACTAGTCGTACATGAATAAATAAATAAAATAATAATAATAATGAGCAAAAATAAAAACACTTACTACTTACATACAGCATCGGGAGTACAAAAACAAAAAAGCTACAAATTTGAAATCTATAAATGAATACGGTTGGTATATTTTTTTGCTGACAGACAGCTTCGTACATCAAAATCTCCAGATTCTTCAGAATATTTAGCGGACACTGACCTTGGGCTCGCCGAGGATGAGCGAGAGCTGGTCGATCCTGTCGTCGATGGCGCGCAGCTGCGTCGTGGCCTCGTCGCGCACTTTAAGCAACTCCGTCATCTGCGCTTTTGAGTCCGCCAGCTCTTTCAGGTCCTTCATTGCTGTCTATAATCATCATTATTACGTCTTTATTAATACCTGCCTGTGAAGCTGACGGTCCTGGGTTCGAATCCCGGTCAGGGTAAATATTTGTGTGATGAGCATGAATATTTGTTTCTGAGTCTTGGATGTTTTCTATGTATTTAAGTATTTATATCTATTAAATATATCGTCGTCTAGTACCCATAACACAAGCCTTCTTGAGCTTACTGTGGGGGTAGTTCGATTTGTGTAAGATTGTCCTCTAATATTTATTTATTATTATGTCCTTATTTATTTTTGCTTAAGTTAGGTTTTATAATAATTATATAAAAAGTAAAATATAAAACAATATTTTGGGGGTAACCATTTGGGGTTCTGTGAAGCGACTACCATTTGTCTTTCCAGACTAGAAGATAAACCAGACCTTATTCTGTTAAATGTAGCTTTTATTATATCATTATTAATATTTTATCATAGGTTAGGTTTTTAGAACAAGGATCCTAAGCTAGCGGTGGTTAGAGTAACAGAAAAGCTAGGAACCTCCGGACTATTCCCACTGTGTCCATGAGTATCGCCTTCTATATCATTACTGTTGTCATCCTAACAGACTTCCCACATGAAAGAGAAGGACGCAATTCAGATCACTCCGTACTTAAAAGCCTTTGGAAGTCGTTCAGTAAACTTAGGGTAATGGATTATGGAAAGTCAGATGATTTTAAAAGTAGCGCGCTACCATAGCTACTTTTAACAGAATAAGGTCTGGTTTATCTTATCTTCTAGTTTGGAAAGACAAATGGCAGTCGCTTCACAAAACCCCAAATGGTTACCCCCAACTCTGGACTAGATATAATGAATGAATAAATGAAAACATTTATTTCAGACTCAGGTCCATATCGGTTAGTAACATTGTTGAATTAATCTAGTGTTAATAATAAAATAATATGTGATAATCCACATCGAAAGGGACCTTATGGCGGCAGGCGCTTACGTTGCAGCTATTCACTATTGTATTGGAACAGCGGCAATAAAGGCGTAAGTGCCGGCCGCCATAAGGTCCCTTTCAATATGGATTATCACATATATAAATAAAATAAGATTCGCATGTCAAAAATTAAAAAACATTATCTAATGGACCACACATGAAGACTCAAGAGCAACTTCGTGAAGGTCTGTTTGCCAATGCGTTAAGGCAAACAGACTGGTCTGTCCCCTCATGAAGTAGCTCTTGAGTCTTATAAGTAGACCGCGGGCGCCTACAGAAGACAACCGGGCCAACGTTAACCTACTGCTACTGAAGCAACTTTTTTTTAATTTATTTCTTACAAAAAAAGTTTACATTCGTTTACACTATAACTTCGCCAAACTGCATCACAGTTTGTTGGCGAAATAAACTCTTTATTTTTTACTCAGCCATCTAAATATGTTAGTAACATTATTTTACCTACTTATTTCACCTTACTTAAAAATACATATTTTTTATTTTTTTTATCATGCGGGTATTCTTAGTAATGAATGAATCACAACATAACAGTTGAGGGTTGATCTACGCTAATTAATAATCTCGGCCTGCGCGAGCGCTGACACATAAACATGAAAGATACATATAGCTACAATAACTAACCTAAAGTTAAGTTAGTAATTAATTCGTCTGACGAAGGCGTCAAATATGGCTCTTATTATCATGTCACTAATGACCATTTCAAACATGTCCTTCGTAGGATAACTCACCATCCAGACGTCGTCCTGCAGCTGGAACTTGTCGTTGCACTTGTCCAGCCGCTGCTGGAGGTCCGCCTGCGCGCGGTCGAACTCCACCTGCCGCACCAGCCCGTCCAGCATCGTGACGTCGGCCTGCCAAAACCAATCAACCATTTGTTGTATTCGAATTTAAGCGGAAAAACACAGTTTTTAGCTTTGAAAATGGTCGATTTGGAGTGATGTTTGAAACGATATTTCTTAATGGGAAATAGAAAAAAACATTTAAAATCTATGACATTAGGTCGCAATAGTCCTGTTCTAGATAGTAACATTAAGAAAATGTCAAGATATGTGTCAATTCAATCAGAAAATCGTCAAATAAATGAGCGTTTATTAACTGTTAAGGACTCTTAACCATGAAATTCCAAATTTAAAGGACACGTATGCGCTACATTTAATGTTAAGATTCAGACTACGGCAAATCACATCTCAAATCATCCAAAAAGGACTGCAATTTTGTACTCTGCCATTAGTCGAATCAATATGGTAAAGAAATACTTAATTCTGAATATATATTTAATAAAAAATGAAGCTAACTACTAACTGAGAACATACTTTCCTCTAATTAAGTCGGTTAAAAACTGATTAAAACTAACCTATCGTCCACCCCACAACCCAACACAGCTCTCACAAGAGACGACCGACGAACACCAAAACCTGGAGTCTAGATTCCAGTCAGTGATCGACTTTTTGGGATAATTGTTGCGAACGCAACTCTTATTTAATTTTATACATATATAATACCTTCGTATGCAGTAGCAAAACGCGCCCGTCGGGCACGGTTATTATAAGAGCGGCTTTTTTAAAGCCACCAATAGCAACGCTTCACATACGCTTTATCCCTACCATTGTAACATACGTTAACTCAAATTATCAAATCTTGCTCGTCATTACCTATTCTTTGTTCTCACATACAACCACTTCTGCACATACCTCTTTTGGCCAAACTATTTTGTAAATCAGCACCTATTGAAATTATACAGTTACATCGAAGTTTTATTTGAGTCGTCGAGTTCCATCATCACCGGCACCGGTGTCTACAATAATGTTAACATTATTGCTGCTAAATGCAAATATCACAAACACAGAAGACGAACCTTATCTCTCAGTATATCGAGCAGTTCATCGCGATCTGCCTTCTGCTCCCGCAACATCTCAACGCCTTCCATCAAAGTCTGAAGAGAGATGAAATTAAAGTGGATAATAAACGGACCAAGTTCATCCAATATCCCCACCAAACAGCAAGTAAGCAGGGTTGTGTGGAAGATGTTCCATATATCCCCACCAAACAGCAAGGAAGTAGGGCTGAATGGAAAAAAATCCATGTATCCCTACTAGGGAGTAAATTAGTAGGGATAGCTGAAAAAAAATCCACCTATCCCCACCAGGGGGACAAAAAAACCAGGGGGAAAGTAATTGGAATAAGTGGAATAAATGCCATCTTGCCCTACCATTGAAAACTGGGAGGGATAGATGGACGACTAAATTCCATGTATCCCTACCAGTAGAACTAAATGGAAAAATATTCCACACGTCCCCACTGGGGGGGATATCGCAGTAGGGATATGTGGAATAAGCGATCCAAAAGACCACGAAAGCACTATCGTATTTTTTCTCTGTGTCGCTCAAATTTTCTCATTGGAGCGATAAAAAGACAAAACACGAAGGTGCTTTCGCGGTAGCGCCCCAAGCTAAACAGCTGAATTATATATTTTTTTACTAGTGTCCGAATGGTTATCGAACCAAAAATATCCGTGTTAATGCCTATTACACACGAACTGATAGTAAGGATACAAATCTGTATGATTCAATGTGTTGATGAATAAATTTAAAATATTGTCTATTAAATACGTACGAGTAAGTCACCGGAGACCATAGACAATATTTGAAATCCTCTACATTTATTTTATTTATTCTAGAAATTAAGATTCTTATTATCAGGTTGTGTATAATGGCCCTAATAGGGTCTATTCAAATACTACACACGCGAAATACGGACAACTTCCGTAAAAAAATATATTAGGGAGTGATTGGAGGAAAAAATTAAAATTGTTTTTTGAGTGCTGTATTATTTTATTTCATTGCAGTTGTTTGAGAAAAGCTCTATACATGCCGTACCGTGAAAAGGGCTTGCCGGCTTCGTATCACTATCTGTATCCGTCTATACCTACTCACCCGGCAAGCCCTTCTTTCCCGGCGTCTGCAGTAATATGCTATTAATATAAGGGAACATACACAAACTACGTGACCAATTTTTTGCGTTTTTTACCCCCCTCCCCCCCCTAGGTGACCAAGCGTAGTATATGCCAAGACCCCCCCCTCCCCCCCTAGTTTTCACGTAGTATATTTTATAAAAAAATTTTTGCGGAAAGTTGAAAAAATAATGGCTTTTCTTTGTATTTTCTCATACGGCCCCTAAAAATGCATACTTCGAGAGTGCAAGCGTGGTATAGCGTAGCTATTCAATTGTAATTGTATTTAGTAAAAATATATCAAGAAGAAACAGTACAATTAGTGATGTGGCGAAACTGGACAAGTTTTAGTGATGGGGTTAAACCGTGGCGCGTGAATCCGCTTCAATTAGAATGTTTCTCAAAAGTATTCTACCGGCTACGTGACAAGAAACCGACCCCCCCCCCCCCCCCTCCCCCCGGTGACCAAGAGTGGTACTTTGACGACCCCCCTCCGCCCCCTCAACGGGTCACGTAGTTTGTGTATGTTCCCTAACACTTCCCGTTGCGTTATTAACTTTTTAAGTGAAAGTTACCTTGAGCTCATCTGTGAGTTGGCTTTGCATATTGTTGAGCGCTGTGTGATGCAACAGTGTGTCGTCCAATCCTCGCACCAGCCCTTCGAATCGCTCGTTCAGCTCCATCACAGCTGTCAACAGCGATCGCTCAAAGTTAGACGATTCAAAAGGATTTCACTGACGATAATGTCGGAGGTGACAATGATAACAAGGATTATGAGGACGATTATGACTATGAAGGTAACTGTGATCATAACGAGGGCATTGATAGCTACATCTAATATTTTCATTGTATCTAGTTGACACATTTCTTGCAGGAAAGCATATCAAACGATTCGACATGTTTTGTTTTCTTGTGTAACTACACATTGTAAATACCTATTGTTATTTTTTCCTCGTTTTTCTTTCAATTCTCTTTTGTTGTGTACCAATTACATTTACTTAAGTAGGTTAAGTAGTATCATTGTAATAAGCATATTTTGGAGAAAATGACTGACTGTCGAGTTTCTTTCGGCGTTTCTTCTCGGCAGTGGTCTCTTGAGAAACGCTAGTAGTTTTTGACTTGTAAAAGTGCCTTTGCGTCCTACTTGCAGAATAAAGTTCATTTATTTCATTTATTTACGGCGGTGACAACGACGGTGGTGTGGACGATGGCAATTATGTTTACGAAGGTGTTGACTATGCTGAAGATGACGGTGCTAACGATGATTATGCAGGTGATGATTATGACGAAGATGATAGTAATGACGATATTGACGATGATGACCATGACAATGACAACGTTAACAATGATAATTACCAGCAGTCTCCGGGTTGCTGTTACTCATCTCCAGCTGTTGCAGCCCCTCCTCCAACTCGGCTCGCATGGTCGTCATCTGTTCCTTGAAGCTTGCCATCTGGAAGGAGCTTTAGTGTTAAAAAAACACGTTTCAAGGATTGCGATACGAAATTCCATGAAAATACTCGTTATCTTCAAGAGAGAATCTGTTTACAAGGTTACATAGGTTACGTTTCTAAAATTAAAAACAACATACGAACCAAACACACACGCAAACACACAGACAACATACACAATTCTGCACACACATCGGCCATGAACGTAATTTATTTATTTATTTATAATTATCCCTCGAGCACAAAAACAGCGTATATTTCTGGACTAGCGACCACTCTCTCAGGAACCAGTTTGTAAACCAGCGCTGGGCTACTAAGCTTGGCACATGCTGAAATTGGGACCCATTTGCCATCTTACACTCAGTTTTACGTATTATAAATTTAGTTAAGTTTTTATCCCTCTGTTTCAATAATTGTTTTTTTTCTTTAAGTACCTTGTTTGTCTCACTCAATTGTATCTGTTTTTCTTAATGGCAAATAAAAACATTCTTATTCTTATTCTTATTCTAATAGTTTTCCTAGTTTTCAATTTTAAGTTTATTTTTAGGTTATAAGTTTATTTTTAATGGCGATATTTATTCATAAGTCCCAACATTTTATTGTTGACCCAGTGAATAAAAGTCCTGCGTCCCCAGGGTGAGTTACACCAAACCGTATGTAATCGTAAGCAGTGTTTCGTTAATGTATAGAAAGTTTGACAAGTTTCTATGTGAGTCCAGCTACCAGCGCCATATTTGACGTTGATCGGTGTAATCCTAAGTTGGTGCCGCCCTCCCTTCGATTCCCTCATACTACTACACAACACTGAAAGTATAGTACTGCTATCACTGCTATCGCTGTGTGTACGGAAAACCCCACACGACTTTAATTTGGACGAACCTATTAATAAAAACACTCCTAAAAGGATAGGGAGATTAGAGAGTCAAGATCAGACGTCCGAGCTGGTATTACAATATTATTGCTTATCCTCATATTTAAACAAATTATATACAAATCATCCTCCATTTTACAAAATCATCATAAACCCATGATGGATTCGAAACGGTTCTCTTGGAAAAGTGCACCTTCTGAGAAAGTGCACGTTTTGGGAAAGTGCACCTTCTAAGATAATATACTATCTGAGAATGTGCTCTATCTGAGAAAGTGTACCAATTGGGAAGTGCACTTTTTGAGACAGTGTACCTTCCGAGAAAGTGATCCTTCTAAACAAGTGTACCTTTAGAGAAAGTGCACATTTCGACGAAGTGACTTTTATAAACCAAAGCGTGGACAGCTTCTCTGCCATCATGCGCAAGAGGGCAACCTCGCTGCTGGGCAGGGTGAGGGCCAGCCCCAATAGCATCCTAGCAATGTTTGCGGGCAGGATGGATGGTGCCTACTTAAATCACTGCAGTGCACTCCATAAAAGGCACTGACAGCTGACAAATCTTAGATGTAAGGTAATTTATTTATTCATTGTTTGCTAATTTTAATTTAATTTATACTAATTTAATAATATGCCATTTTAATATCATGTAATTTATCAATTTAACTTAATTTATGAATTTTGTAAAAATATGAATCGTAGTTATTCGAAATAAATGAATTTATTATTTAATTATTTAAAGCCGTGGCGGACCAGGCCACCATGAAGCTGGGCAGTCTGGTCTGTCGTCGTGGGTTCGAACCGCGGCTGGGCCGCTGGGCCGACCGGGTTCAAAGCCTGGGTGGGTTTTACGTGCTAAAACGAACTTAAAGACGACCGGTTTAGCCTAGTGGGTAGTGCACCTGCCTGTGAAGCTGACGGTCCTGGGTTCGAATCCCGGTTAGGGCAAATATTTGTGTGATGAGCATGAATATTTTTTTTTGAGTCTTGGATGTTTTCTATGTATTAAGTATTTATATCTATTAAATATATCGTCGTCTAGTACCCATAACACAAGCCTTCTTGAGCTTAATCAAACACAGAAATATTTTGTCCTTAATATTAAAAAAATTGTACGTATTTTTACACTGTAGTATTTGAATTTTGTACTATTTTCACTGTTATTTTATATACATTGTATATTGTTTTGAAAAAATGACACCTCGCCGAGTTTCTTACGCCGGTTCTTCTCGAGGCAGAGGTTTATTTTATGAACCGGTGGTAGTTTTTTGACATTCATAAGTGCATGTAACATGCCTAAATTGAAGAATAAATGATTTCATTTCATTTCATTTCATTTCTTACTGTGGGGCTAGTTCGATTTGTGTAAGATTGTCCTCTAATATTATTTTTTTTATAAAGCTCCTTTAGGATAAAGCCGGAGGAATGCTATTAAGTACTATTTTATGCACGATTATTCTAAAACTTACCTGAGTGTTAAGACCGGCGTCGAATCCGTGCAGCTGCTCGGAATAGTCTCCCACCAGCGAGTACATGCTGGTGAGTCGAGAATCCATTTTCAGTAACTCGTCCACTTTCTCACCTGCCAAAACAGTTGCATTTAGAACCACAAGAGTAGGTACAAGTATGTATAAAATCTTTCTCACTTACTGCGAGCCTTTTCTAACGCGCCTCGATCAGAAATGTATTTATTATTAGCAGCTCCTTATACTTAACTAGTTCCTGAGGCGGGCTTAAGGCACTCAAAGCTCTTCATGGAAGGAGTGGATACAGGCTGGACCAAAAAACTTTGGAAATACAGCAGGAAGCAACTCAGGATGATAACTGGGGTGTTTACAGGTCACTTCGGGGTCAAAGGAACCTTGGCCAAGATGGGACTAGCAGACGACACAGAATGTAGGATGTGTGGCGAGGATGACGAGACAATGGAACACTTACTGTGTAAATGTCACGCCCTTGCCAGACAGAGAATGAATGACTTTGGCAATGGTTACCCTGAACCAAAGGAATTTAGAGTACTCCCGCTGAACTCCATCATTCGGTTTGTGGAAATGCTGGAGAGCAGCTTGGAGTAGGCATCAAGGAGGGGTCAATTGCACAAAATATCCCATTGGGTCGAAGTGCATCCGCTAGGGCCCTCATCTAAATAAGATAAGATAAGATAACTAGTTCCTTGCAATGCTCCCCTTTTCATTATTTGTATAACAATTAGTTGTATTTCCTGTAGCAGCAGGGCGTGCCTCCCCAGATAGATAGGTACTTTTTCGATAATGTGGTCCACAGAAACAGAAGATGTAAATGGCTGTTTCTTCCGACTCCTAACAGAACCCGAATGCCGCTTTTGTTTTATCCTCATTTGCATGATGTCTACTTCATTAATTTTATTTAATTATTTATCCCACTTTTTCCGTACTAGTTGATAGGTAAAAAAAAAAAAAAATATTAGAGGACAATCTTACACAAATCGAACTAGCCCCACAGTAAGCTCAAGAAGGCTTGTGTTATGGGTAGAAGACGATATATTTAATAGATATAAATACTTAAATACATAGAAAACATCCAAGACTCAGAAACAAATATTCATGCTCATCACACAAATATTTGCCCTGACCGGGATTCGAACCCAGGACCGTCAGCTTCACAGGCAGGTGCACTACCCACTAGGCTAAACCGGACGTCAAAGATAAAAAGTGCGTGAAAATTAACATCCACAGTTGTAGACTAACCGACGGCGTGGGCGGTTTTCTCGGCGGTCTCTGCGGCGGCGGCGGCGCGCTCGATCTGGCCGGTCAGAGTCTTCGTCACCTCGTCCCGAAGCTTCACCAACGCAGTCCTGGTGGGCAGTTCGTGACATCAACCAAGTGGAAGCGGAAACTATTTTGAACACGTTTACGTTGTGAGACAGTCACTTTTTAAGAGAGTCAGCCGGTCGTTGCACTCGCACGGCTTGCTTGTGAAAGAGGGAGGGGAGTGAGTAACTGATGGGACGCTTCGGGCCTTCGACCCTCAGGGTTGCTTGTAGGATATTCGGAGAGAGGTAGGGCACAGCAAAATGTCATCTTGCTCGAATTTGGAGCAGCCCAACTGGGGAAGTACTTCCGCCTTGCAGAAGACCACAGCCATAATAACATTATCTACTATACAAGTATGTAGTGTTATGTTCCTGGAGGTGAGCAAGGTTGCCAGAGCTCCCGAGGATGCGCTGTGTTGAGAGCGAGGGACCTAAATTTGTCCCTTCTGCTGTCAACACAGTGAATTCTCAATTTCATAAAGGGTCCGCAACGCGTACATGACTCCTTTGGTGTTGCGGGCGTCTATAGGCTGCGGTGGCCGCTTACCATCAGGTGGACCGTAAGCTTGTTTGCCACTGGCGTTGTATAAAAAAAAGTCACCTAGAGCTAGACACAAGTAGAGAAAATTCTACCCTCCTCTTTCCAATACGCGCAGTTCGATTGGGAAAGACATGTTCTAAAAAAACAAGGTCTGACGATCCGGATTTATGACACCGTGACGTCACTGTTGACGACACACACACTTACGTCCGCATACCGTCGATAGGCTGATGCAAGGCTGACGTAAGTTGTGTCCTCATGCCACCCACACTACTAACCGCAGTATATGTGATAATCCACATCGAAAGGGATCTTATAGCGGCAGGCACTTACGTTGCACCTATATCGTTACACCTGTTCTGTTATTGGAACAGCGGCAATAAAAGCGTAAGTGCCGGCCGCCATAAGGTCCCCTTCAATATGGATTATCACATATTATTAGTATCAAGACAGAAATAGCTATGAGTCGTGCGAAATAGGACTTGGTAGCATGTTGTGCTAACCTGCATGATACATCTATGACACTTCAGGTGCCAAAGGCGACCAGTGGCGACTGTAGACTACAAAATAAACCATCGCTTTCTATTTGACTTTGTCAAAAAGAACCAAATGCGATTAAAGTTGATACAGAAAGGATTTAGCCTTATGGTTTTTTTTTAAATAGATTTACAAAACTGACCCCATCTCCGGCTTGGTGATATAAGCGCCAGCGCTTACTGATGTCTTCGACGACGCCTGTTGTATCGCACCCGCCTTACCCGCCTGCAATATAAAAACTTAAACATACGCAAGATCAGCAGTCCCTCAGTATTAGCATTAATTATTGAAGAGTTTCAGTAAATATATAACAATATTCCCCGAGTGGTTGCCGGGTAAGAATTGCGCCACCCCATCTCTTCCCGTGGGTTTCGTAGGAGGCGAATAAGGGAAAATCGGAGGGTGGGCAGCAGCATCCTTCGATCATTACCACCATCAAACTGCGGTCGCCAACCCGCCTGCCAAGCGTGGCGACTATGGCAAATCCCCCCCAAGGGAAAAATAAAAAACATGCCCGACAAAATCAAACCTAGACCCCTAGTCCCCGGCGGCCCCGCTATTCCTGGCTCCGGTAGCGGCCATGGTAACGGCGGGCAGGGGGTGCTACAGTGAATCCCCGGCAGAGACCCGGCTACCAAAACCGACGACCCTTGGCCCTGGCAACATTTAACTGCCGAACACTGCGGACCGACGAGAAACTGCTGGAACTGGAGGAAGAATTGAGCAAGATACGTTGGGGAATCGTAGGGTTATCAGAAATCCGTAGAGAGGGGGAGGATACGATAACCCTGAAGTCCGGTAACTTGCTTTATTTCCGGGAGGGCGACCAACAGTCCCAGGGAGGTGTCGGGTTTATCATCCACAAGTCCCTCGTAAACAGCGTGGTGAAAATCGAGAGTGTGTCGACCAGGGTAGCGTGCCTTGTACTAAGAATGACCCAACGGTATTCGTTGAAGGTCATACAGGTTTACGCACCGACCTCGACGCACTCCGACGATGAGGTGGAAGCTATGTACGAGGATATTTCCAGAGCCATTCATAGCTCCAAAACTCACTTCACAGTTGTTATGGGGGACTTCAACGCTAAACTGGGCAAACGGGACGGTGAAGAGCTGAGAGTGGGGCAATTTGGAGTGGGGCGAAGGAATCACCGGGGACATCTACTGGCTGGTTTCATGGAGAAGGAGGGACTCTACATGATGAACTCCTTCTTCAGGAAACGTGAGCATAGGAAATGGACCTGGATGAGCCCGGATGGTGCAACGAGGAATGAGATAGACTTTATCATGTCGACGAAAAAGCATATATTTAATGATGTCTCTGTGATCAACGCGGTCAAGACGGGCAGTGATCACCGTATGGTACGAGGCACATTAAATATTCAGTTTAAGCTAGAGAGAAGTCGATTGATAAAGTCTACGCTCCGCCCGGCACCAGCCCAACTACAAAACCCCGAGAGCTTTCAACTCGAATTGCAAAACCGTTTTTAACACTAACTGTGTTGAAGAGGCTATTGAGCGCAACAGAGGCTCTAAGGTTTTCGCTAGAGATCTGTCTATTGGTCAGAGCCAGATGACTAAGCTGAAGACCGACGATGGCAGGATCATTTCTTCCAAACCTGAGCTTCTGCGTGAAGTTGAGAGGTTCTATGGGCAGCTATACACAACCACCCGAAGACCCGCCGTTGATCTAGCCAAAGACCCTAGAGCTATATTAACCCGACACTATACCGAAGATATCCCGGACGTCAGCCTGTATGAGATTAGTATGGCTCTCAAACAGTTGAAGAACGGCAAAGCCCCGGGTGACGACGGAATTACAGTAGAAATCCTGAAGGCGGGCGGTAAACCTGTCCTCAGAGCCCTTCAGACGCTGTTTAATTCTGTAATTCACGAGAGGAAAACGCCGCAAGCATGGAACAGAAGTGTGGTGGTGCTTTTCTTCAAAAAAGGCGATAACACTTTGCTGAAGAATTACAGACCCATCTCACTTCTGAGCCATGTTTACAAACTGTTTTCGAGAGTCATCACGAACCGTCTCGCGCGCAGGTTTGACGACTTCCAGCCTCCCGAACAAGCCGGATTCCGAAAAGGCTACAGTACCGTAGACCACATACATGCCTTGCGACAGGTTATACAGAAGACCGAAGAGTATAACTTGCCACTTTGTTTAGCATTTGTGGACTACGAGAAAGCCTTCGATTCGATCGAGACTTGGGCTGTACTGCAGTCTCTCCAGAGGTGCCAAGTTGACTACCGGTATATCGAAGTCCTGAAGTGCCTGTACGAAAACGCCACCATGTCCGTCCGACTACAGGACCAGGAAACAAAGCCTGTTCCACTGCAGAGGGGAGTCAGACAAGGAGATGTGATCTCTCCGAAGCTCTTCACCGCTGCACTGGAGGATGCTTTTTAAATTTCTGGACTGGGAAGGACGAGGCATCAACGTAAATGGCGAGTACATCACTCACCTTCGATTTGCTGACGACATTGTAGCCATGGCTGAGACCATGGAGGACCTCAGTACAATGCTCGTTGATCTCAGCAGAGTTTCCGATCGAGTTGGTCTGAAAATGAACATGGACAAGACGAAGGTCATGTCTAATGCCCATGTTGTACCAACTCCCGTAATAATCGGCGGCTCTGCGCTCGAAGTTGTTGACGAGTACGTATACCTGGGACAAACAGTCCAGTTAGGTAGGTCCAACTTCGAGAAAGAGATCACTCGTCGAATCCGACTCGGCTGGGCAGCGTTCGGGAAGCTTCGCAGTGTATTCTCGTCCAATTTACCGCAGTGCCTCAAGTCAAAAGTCTTTGACCAGTGTGTGTTGCCAGTGATGACATATGGATCCGAAACATGGGCGCTAACGATGGGCCTCATAAGAAAGCTCAAGGTCACCCAAAGAGCAATGGAACGAGCTATGCTCGGGGTTTCTCTGCGTGATAGAATTAGGAATGATGCTATCCGTAGTAGAACTGGGGTCACCGACATAGCCTTCAAAATTGCGAGACTTAAGTGGCAGTGGGCAGGGCACATTGCTCGCAGGACTGACGGTCGATGGGGCCAGAAACTGCTTGAGTGGCGTCCACGCACCGGAAGACGAGCTGTCGGTAGGCCTCCGACAAGGTGGAGTGATGACCTGGTGAAGGTCGCGGGAATCCGGTGGAAACGAACGGCACAGGACCGGTCTAAATGGCGAGCCTTGGGGGAGGCCTATGTTCAGCAGTGGACGTCTTTTGGCTGAAATGATGATGATGATAACAATATGGTATGTCGGCGCGTATAGACACAGTTGGTGGCTGATGGCTCAGGCTGGCTTGATGATGTGGATGGCAGGTTGAAGAAATGACGAAGGCAGCGGTTCATCGAATTAAATTGTTATAATTCGGGCTTTTTACATAATGTTTTTCATGAAGCTAACGTTATATAAATTGGTTAACAAAAAGAGCAAGATAAAATATCTGCGTAGTGCAGCTTATGAAGCGAAAGCTGTAAGTGGCTACCATCTTCCCTGTCCCGCTTCTCTATTGGTGCTTGAAGGGATGACGAGATATCATGCCATTGGCTGTCGATCACGTCATATGTGCCTCCGATTGGTTGCTGGGGATATGTCGCGATATGTGGGCGTGGCGTCATGGAAGATGGACCGTGTCCCGAGGCGCGCGGGCTGTTGCTATGCGCGAGTCGTGTTGAAGGTCACCGTCGGCCGCCAGCTGATTGATATACACGCATTGAAATTGCGCTTTAACACGGTACTAATTAGGCAGTTTAAAGATGCGCGCGCTGGAGCGCTCGTGGCCCAGCGGCGCCCGCGTATACCGCGTGCGGTATGCGAGGTTAAGCAACGTGTGTATAGGTCAGTCCTTGCATGGGTGACCGCTTTGATTGGTTATAAATAGATCGCTCCCGTGCTTTGGAAGGCACGTTTAGCCGTTGATCCCGGCTGCTGCCTATGATAGCAGCCGCTAAGCCAAGTTAGATGCCTTCGGGCGGCTTGAGAACTTCTAACAGTCAAGTTGCCCACTCACTTGACAAGCCTAATTCCAATAAGGTCTGGTTTGCCCTCGGGTTGAAAGGTCAGATGGTAGTCGTTTCCGTAAAAACTAGTGCCTACGCCTTGGGATTAGGCAGCGGACCTTAGGCATCCTTCAGGATGCAACTGTACTGGAAGAAGGCTAGGAGGATGATGATGATAGGCAGTTTAAAGATAAGTATAGCTATTAGCTCAAGAGCTTACCTATGATGCATTAGGCAGAGATAATCAATGCTTCCAGTCCCTTGAATTTATTCTTATTTCACATCTAATAGCTTCATCAGCCAGGGCTTAAAATTACCCATAGCCCTCACCGAAACTAGTTTTCTCAGTAATAACAGTGACAGGACCTATCGCCTACCGAAAACGTACATTCGTGCCTCCATTTACGCATCCTTATTGGGACCTGAACGAATTTTATTTCAACATTAGAATTACGATTTGAAACGGGATGTTTACCATGTAGATTTGTATTTTTGAGTTCCCGATATTTCGGCACTGTTGCAAGCGTCATTATCAAGGATTAACTGACGTGCTGCGAGTTTTAGTTGTGGTCTACCCACACACCATAGCGATCTACCCTCTTCCTGGTTCGCTTTTTTCGCACAGTGTCACCGTCACTACCACCGTCCGCCTTGTCACTTGAAACTCGATTACGGTCACAACACACCACACTCACAGTATCAATACGCGATTTCTTTCCGGAAACAGTCTCTTTTCGATTTGAGAACTTTCGGATCACTGGACGCCAGACACTTGACAGTTGAAACCCATCTTCCCGGTTGAAATTATTATGCCTTTGGATTTCAATGGCCATTACATATAATGGCGTAATATCCCGTTTCAAATCGTAATTCTAATGTAAATGACCATGTAAGCTTGAAATTTTATTTCAACACTTTCAAGAAACAATTGTTCTGGTTACGGTCCAATTCCAAGGAACATCATATCATCATCATCAGCCTGTGTCAACTCTATTCCCCGGTAGGGGGTGCTGCTGAAAAGCTTCTTTTGTAGGTAAAAACATTGCCTAAAAGTTGATTTTATTTTTTAGTTCCGGGGCACACGCTGAAATTGAGTGTCACCGCGTCCGTGACTTCGACGAGTGAGTGTCCTATTTAATATGGAACACCATAAAACTATATAAGTACTATACAAAAATGCTACCTGTCCGGGGGCGCCTAAGCCACCCTTGGGCGAGGGGTCAACTCGGACGGATTTGTACCCCGTCCCGGTACTGGATTGCATCTGCATAGCCTGTATGTATCAAACAAATCAGGTAAGTAATGAAACCGGACCACGCCCAGTGAAGTCCGAAGGGTTACCCCGAACCTCATATCGTGCCGTCTCTTTCACTCATATACTGTATAACACGAGAGTAAAAGTGACGGCACGATACGAAGTTCGGATTTCGAAGTGAAAGATCAGATAGCAGTCGCTTTCGTAAATCAAATCATGGGATTGGGCACCACAGCGGACCAAAAACTATTTAACCCTTTAAAGACCGAATCTCAAATAAGTTACTCGCAATTTTCAACACTGTCATTAGGTACATCAAGATGTCGTTTACACTGTCACTTTGTCTGATATATCAGCCGATGGTGGCTAAACGTTTAAGGACTGAGACGCTAGGGGGATGACGAGGTTATTTACCTAAAACTCTTCTTTGATTTACGGAATAATGGTGACCACCATTGGAGATGTGCCAAGCTATATCGGAAGCGGGATAATTGAACCCACCGCCAGCCTTGACCGTCCAGCAGGGCTCCGCTGGCCGCCAGCTGCGTCAGCAGCCCTCCCAGCTTCATGATCGCCTGCTCCGCCACCTGCACGCGGGCTACACCTGGAAGTGGACCTGACCTCATCCTCGTCCATCCAGCCACCCGCCATGACCGCGTCTGCGGCCTCTCCCGGCAGGGCTCCGCTGGCCGCTAGCTGCATCAGCAGCCCGCCCAGCTTCATGATCGCCTGCTCCGCCGCCTGCACGCGGGCTACACCTGGAAGTGGACCTGACCTCATCCTCGTCCAACCAGCCGCCTGCCATGACTGCGTCTGCGGCGTCTCCCGGCAGGGCTCCGCTGGCCGCTAGCTGCATCAGCAGCCCGCCCAGCTTCATGATCGCCTGCTCCGCCGCCTGCACGCGGGCTACACCTGGAAGTGGACCTGACCTCATCTTCGTCCATCCAGCCGCTCGCCATGACCGCGTCTGCGGCGTCTCCCGGCAAAGCTCCGCTGGCCGCTAGCTGCGTCAGCAGCCCTCCCAGCTTCATGATCGCCTGCTCCGCCGCCTGCACGCGGGCTACACCTGGAAGTGGATCTGACCTCATCTTCGTCCATCCAGCCGCCCGCCATGACCGCGTCAGCGGCGTCTCCCGGCAAAGCTCCGCTGGCCGCTAGCTGCGTCAGCAGCCCTCCCAGCTTCATGATCGCCTGCTCCGCCGCCTGCACGCGGGCTACACCTGGAAGTGGACCTGACCTCATCTTCGTCCATCCAGCCGCCCGCCATGACCGCGTCAGCGGCGTCTCCCGGCAAAGCTCCGCTGGCCGCTAGCTGCGTCAGCAGCCCTCCCAGCTTCATGATCGCCTGCTCCGCCGCCTGCACGCGGGCTACACCTGGAAGTGGACCTGACCTCATCTTCGTCCATCCAGCCGCCCGCCATGACCGCGTCAGCGGCGTCTCCCGGCAAAGCTCCGCTGGCCGCTAGCTGCGTCAGCAGCCCTCCCAGCTTCATGATCGCCTGCTCCGCCGCCTGCACGCGGGCTACACCTGGAAGTGGACCTGACCTCATCTTCGTCCATCCAGCCGCTCGCCATGACCGCGTCTGCGGCGTCTCCCGGCAAAGCTCCGCTGGCCGCTAGCTGCGTCAGCAGCCCTCCCAGCTTCATGATCGCCTGCTCCGCCGCCTGCACGCGGGCTACACCTGGAAGTGGATCTGACCTCATCTTCGTCCATCCAGCCGCCCGCCATGACCGCGTCAGCGGCGTCTCCCGGCAAAGCTCCGCTGGCCGCTAGCTGCGTCAGCAGCCCTCCCAGCTTCATGATCGCCTGCTCCGCCGCCTGCACGCGGGCTACACCTGGAAGTGGACCTGACCTCATCTTCGTCCATCCAGCCGCCCGCCATGACCGCGTCAGCGGCGTCTCCCGGCAAAGCTCCGCTGGCCGCTAGCTGCGTCAGCAGCCCTCCCAGCTTCATGATCGCCTGCTCCGCCGCCTGCACGCGGGCTACACCTGGAAGTGGACCTGACCTCATCTTCGTCCATCCAGCCGCCCGCCATGACCGCGTCAGCGGCGTCTCCCGGCAAAGCTCCGCTGGCCGCTAGCTGCGTCAGCAGCCCTCCCAGCTTCATGATCGCCTGCTCCGCCGCCTGCACGCGGGCTACACCTGGAAGTGGACCTGACCTCATCTTCGTCCATCCAGCCGCCCGCCATGACCGCGTCAGCGGCGTCTCCCGGCAAAGCTCCGCTGGCCGCTAGCTGCGTCAGCAGCCCTCCCAGCTTCATGATCGCCTGCTCCGCCGCCTGCACGCGGGCTACACCTGGAAGTGGACCTGACCTCATCTTCGTCCATCCAGCCGCCCGCCATGACCGCGTCAGCGGCGTCTCCCGGCAAAGCTCCGCTGGCCGCTAGCTGCGTCAGCAGCCCTCCCAGCTTCATGATCGCCTGCTCCGCCGCCTGCACGCGGGCTGACACCTGGAAAAAGAACCGTGCAACTTGAACCGCCCTTGTCAACTGAGTGGGCAACTTGACTGTTAGAAGTTCTCAAGGCGCCCGCAGGCCTTTAACTTAGCTTAACGACTACTATCACAGACAGCAGCCGAGATCATTGGCTTAACGTGCCTTCCAAATAGAGAGCGACCACTCAAAGCGGTCACCCATCCAATAACTGACCTGCGCCGACGTTGCTTAACCTCGGATACTGCACGGGGTACTCCTTCGCTCTGTGCCTGTACTCCGTAATTCGAAATCTGAACTTCGTATCATGCCGTTCCATTTCACTCTCGTGAAAGTCATACACTATGAGTGAAATTGACGGCACGATACGAAGTTCGGATTTCGAAGTTCGTAAGTAGCCCCTCTGTCTGGAGATTGCGGTAGGAAACCCGGCTCGCACGGTCGTCACTTGATTTCTCAAAAAACTTAAATACGAAATGTAATTTAAGATATTTAACAGTGGCTTTTCGGTGTAAGAAAACATCGTGTGGACACCGGTCCAATTCCAACAAGGTCTAGTTTCCCCCCCATGGGCTAGACCGTCATTCGATTTCTTAACATGTTCACTGTCCGAATCCGAATTGTAAACCTTACGGCTATGTATTAGAGGCTTGCAGTGACCCTTATCAGGGTTACGGACTGTAAACGTGTTAAACAATAGAAAATGATAGGTCATATGATACGACACGACGACTTGACTATAAAAAACCTCGCAAGTCGTTATGTGGTTATTTCTAATGCTATTATGCTTTTTCTTTCGGCTTTTCTTCTCGGCAGTGGTCTCATGAGAAAAGTAGTTTTTGACTTGTAAAAGTGCCTTTGCGGCCTACTTGCAGAATAAAGTTCATTTATTTCATTTAATTTTTAAAACAAACAAGTTGTAGCACCTGCATGGCCTGCATGGCGTCGGTGAGCGAGGCGCCGGCCGCGAGGTCCTCTCTTAACTGCTGGTTATCGGGCATCTTGAGCGGCGGCAGCGGGCCCACCGCGCGCCAGAGCTCGTCCACCTGATCCTCGAGGAGCTGGAACTGGGACTGCGTCACCACGGCGATGCTGTCTGGCGAATCAAGCAAAAGGCAGTCAGCAGCAGACATCAGGTCACGCAGCGTGTGCGACGCAAATCGGACGCCGCGAACGCGACCGCTGAACGTCGAAATGTACCTATGACACAAACCAGATAACCTAAAGACGTCGCGTAGTCGGGCGACCCCCTCTGCCACTCATATGGTGAATTCACTCTATATTTGAGACACGCCCCCGTTGCTAACTTCAGTCTACAGACGGCGTCCGTGCAAGTAAGACTATCACTAAAATAAAGTTTTGACGTGGTTTTAGTGATGCAAAATGCATTATTGTTGTGTTAAATTGTGTGGAAATAACACTAAAACATCTGGTGTGCAAAAAAATGGTATTTCATTTCACAGGTAAGTAGATCTTAATAAAATTACAAATTAATTTAAGCGAAAGCATTGTAGGTACTCGTTGATGTATTTTAAGAAAGTCTCTTTCTGCCATGCGCGTTGTCTATCCTTCACGGCACGCGTACGGCACGGTAAGCGCTCGCTGCGTCCCCCGCACCCCTGTATTTTGGCAGTATCGGTTTTAATGAAATAATTGCGCAAAGCGACGTCTTTAGGTTATCTGGTCTGTGACCTATGATAAAGACCCGCTCGCGTCAGGCAACGTGTGTGGCGTCGCCTGTGTTACCGTATGTTCCGGTGCATATCGGTTGCGTTGCGCGGACGTCGCTCACGCTGTGTACTTGCGTAGCCTTAACACAGACGTGCGTTTGATATATTTGCATTTATTTCTAACTCTGTATGAATATCTCTGACTCATGGTGGTTTCATTTCCGTTACAGGTCGCATTTCTCTACTGATTCAATCGAAATTGTGTCAGCAGGTTCGTTCTATGGGATGACAGCTGCCGGCGCCATATTTGAAGATGACCGGCCTGTGATCGTATGTTGGTGCAACCGACCCTTATATGGCTTAGTTCGTCGATTCAGTTTTTTGGCGCTGCCATGGGGTTGGAAACATAATAAATATCACACGCGAGATCAGCTCACAGGGCCATTAGTATTAATATCACTTAATAAAAAACACTACCCCCTTATTCATAAAACTTAACAAACCTCTGCTAACTAAAATATGTTTTGTCCTTTTCTCATAAACATAAATGTTAAAGTGACAGATAAGGATTACTGAAAAGTAGCGGCTATTTAATAAATTGTTCGATTGATGTTTATGAACAAGGGGGGCCTAATAAGGTCTGTGTAGGTACCTCGATCATGTGTACGTCCGGCTGCAGAAGGACCTTTTTCAACTGAAAAATTGAATAAATATTAAAGTGTTTTAGCGGAGCAGGGGGAGTAGGCTGAAGACTTGTAGTTGCAGAGAAACCCCGTTGTTAATCATAGTAAAATCGCAATGCTTTATTTACAAAAAATGCCTAACTATATGCAACAAAAGAGCTTACAACTACTTAGTTACGATATTCGTCGCCGAATTAAAATACTAAGTTAGAGCCGGACAGATGCGCGCCAGCGAGAGGGAGATACGCTCGGCTCACAAACCTAGAAATTTTAGAGTCGGGCGCTGCCCAGAGAGTTGCTCACCATCGACGAATAAATTCATTAATATATCTATTTCTGACTTTACAGAGGAACACAGCACGCATTACAGGAAGCGTCGACTTTAGAAAAAAAAAAAAAAATTACATAATAATATTTAGTTAATAGTACGCAATATGCTTAAAAATAAACTAGGAACAAGAGGGTCCAAACTCTAATGACGAATGGCTATGGTTATTGAGGCACTTCAACCGATAATCGACAGCAGTTTCGCTTTGAATCGATGTAAACTGTTATGATGTATGTGCAGCTAATGGTCTGAATTATTGCGCAGTTGATTGTATGGGCGCGACAGACGGGGTACTGGCGCCTGAGTGCCTAATTTGGTAATTTTTTTTATCGGCAGAGTCGTATGCTAAATAAGACACAAAAGGATAACGTGGAGCGCGGGTGGGCACTTTGAACGCATTGAGTACATTCCGGCAGTCTATCCTATTATTTAGTATTTTATATGGAAATTTCAAATCCAGCATATCTTTCCTGCTTTTAAGAGTCATATCATACGGCTCATCTCGATAGGATATCGGCATCGATATTAATTAATCGGATATAACATTACAAAAAACAAACTTACCAACGAGTAGCTTCTCTTTTCCAGGTCCACCAACTTCTGTAATAATCAATTTCAATATTTTAATTCCAGCGTCAGTAGCTATTTAAAAAATAATAGTACCTACTGCGTAACAGTCACCCTTTAATTTGCATAAGGTTTATTCTATCAAGTAGCTTTCTGTTTTTTTTTTGATTACATAATAATAATAATAATTTATTTGCCAAACATCATGTACATTATGAAGGTGTTTTTACATACAGTGGGTCTCAATAATGTTTGATACCTTATAGTAGTAGGCATGCAAATATTTATAATACTACTGTCTATATTTATTATTGAAGAATTCATTTAGTGAATAGAAGTTTTTTTGTGATAGCCATTTTAACAATTGCGTTTTGAATTTCTTGATAGGCAATGATAACAAATCGGTAGGCAGGTGATTATAGATTCTAGCGGCCATCCCAACAACGTTATTTTTATAGAACTTTAGGGTTACCTTTGGAATGTACAATTTATTCTTGTATATAGTTCTTGCATTAGGGTTATGTTGCGAAATCTTAGTAAAATAGTAACTATATTTCTTAACAAATAAACTTATTTCTGCAATATATATACAAGGCAAAGGAAGAATTTTCAAATGCTGGAAGATTGGTCTACAGGATTCTCTCCGGCCTATATTAGATAGTGCTTGGATGCACTTTTTTTGTGCTTTGAACGCCCTATCGACGTCCACTGAGTTACCCCATATAATAACGCCATAGCGTAAAACAGATTCTATATATCCGTGGTAAGCACTAAGAGCGGTTTGCAAGGAGGCAACTTTTCTAATTCTATATATGGCAAAAACAAACTTATTAATTTTTTTACAAACTAAGTCTACATGACTTTTCCAGTTACAATTTTCATCCAGAGATATTCCTAGAAAAAGTGTAGAATTTATAACTTCTATCTTACTATTTTTATGCCTTATATTTAATTCCATCTTTTTACTTTTATATGTTTTAAATTGTATCGCTTTAGTTTTGCTAACGTTTAGTTTTAAGTTATTCGTTTCCAACCAATCAATAACATCTACTAGTGTAGCGTTTATATCCTTTTCAATATTATTATTTTCATGACTATTAGTAAATAGTATGGTCGTATCATCCGCAAATAGTACACACTTATGTTTGGTTATGCTCGGAAGATCGTTTATATAGAGAAGAAATAATATCGGTCCCAGTATACTGCCCTGCGGCACGCCACATTTGTTAAGCTTTGGCTTAGAACTAACACGAATTTTCTCTCCTTTAGTTAATTTGGTGATTTCTGTAGATTGGGTTCGATCACTAAGATAGCTTTTTAACCAGTCGTAAGCCACTCCTCTAATGCCATGGTCGTACAGTTTACTTAGTAGTTTTTTATGGTTAACTAGATCAAACGCCTTAGACATGTCTAAGAATACCGCTACTGTAGGTTGTCTTTTATCGATACATTCCGTTATACTCTTAATTAGTGAAAAACATGCCAAGGACGTTGATTTTTCTAGTTGAAAGCCGAATTGTTCTGGTGTAAGAATGTTATATTGAGAATTAAAATTTTGTATCCTTATTGCCATGGTCTTTTCAAATACCTTAGAGAGGATTGGTATAAGAGTAATTGGGCGATAATTACTCATATCAGTGGCATCACCTTTTTTAAATAGTGGTTTGACCACTGAATATTTTAATCTGTCCGGGAAAATGCCTTGCTCTATAGATAAGTTTATAATATATGCCAGTGGAATTTTTAAGACACTAGCACAAAGTTTTAGAGATTTAGTGTTAATATTGTCATAGCCTACAGAGTTTGTATTTTTTAAATTCATTATGATGCGAAATATTTCATTTTCAGAGACCGCTGTAACAAAAATAGTGGGATTTTGTTTTTTTACATTTGACTCGTTGGTTTTAGTCGGTGAATCATCTGATATATTACAAAAAGATATAATCTAAAACCTCACTTACCACGAACTCCAATGCCCTGTTTTCCTGCTCCATCCTTGCCCCCTTTGCCCCCTGGTCCCCCGCGTTCATCGTAACCTCCTCCTGCCCCCCCTCTACCACGACCTTTGTCTTCGTCATAGCCCCCCCGCTCCCCTCCACGACCGCGCCCTTCATCATCTCTGTCAAGTCCACCACGTCCCCCCGCCCCACCTCGACCCCCCGCTCCACCTTGACCCCCACGTGCATCATCATCTCTATCAAGTCCACCACGTCCCCCGGCCCCACCTCTACCCCCACGTTCATCATCATCTCTATCAAGTCCACCACGTCCCCCGGCCCCACCTCGACCCCCACGTGCATCATCATCTCTGTCAATTCCGCCACGTCCCCCCGCCCCACCTCGACCCCCACGTTCATCGTCATCTCTATCGTGGCCCCCGCGTCCCCCCGCACCACCTCGGCCCCCACGTTCATCGTCATCTCTATCGTGGCCCCCGCGTCCCCCCGCACCACCTCGGCCCCCACGTTCATCGTCATCTCTATCGTGGCCCCCGCGTCCCCCCGCACCACCTCGGCCCCCACGTTCATCGTCATCTCTATCGTGGCCCCCGCGTCCCCCCGCACCACCTCGGCCCCCACGTTCATCGTCATCTCTATCGTGTCCCCCACGTCCCCCTGCCCCACCTCGACCCCCACGTTCATCATCATCTCTATCAAGTCCGCCACGTCCCCCCGCGCCACCTCGCCCCCCTCGTTCATCCTCATCTCTGCCATGTCCCCCGCGTCCTCCCGCACCACCTCGGCCCCCACGTTCATCATCGCCATCACGCCCCCCGCGTCCTCCCGCCCCACCAAGACCCCCACGGTCATCATCCTCAGCACGCCCCCCTCCGCGTCCTCCTGACCGGCCACGTCCTTCTCGATCTTCATCATCATCATCATATCCCCCCCGTCCACCCGACCTGCCTCGACCTCCACGTTCATCGTCATCTCTATCATGTCTCCCGCCTTCCACCCTTCCTCTACCCCCACGTTCATCATCACCATCACGCCCCCCGCGCCCTCCCGCCCTGCCTCGACCCCCACGTTCGTCATCATCATATTTGTCATGTCCCCCGCGTCCTCCTGACCGCCCACGACCTTCCCGATCGTCATCATCATGTCCCCCCCGCCCACCCGATCTCCCTCTACCACCTCGTTCATCGTCATCATATCCATCTTGGCCGCGCCCACCCGATCTGCCGCGGCCCCCTCGTTCGTCATCATCCCCGACTTGCCCCCCGCGGCCTCCTGATCTGCCGTGTCCCCCTAGATCGTCTTCATCCCTGCCTTGCCCCCCGCGGCCTCTTCCTCTGCCACGTTCCTCTAGATCTTCATCATCCCTGCCACGGCCCCCTGCTCTGCCACGGCCCCCTTGATCATCGTCATCCCCGCCTTGCCCCCCGCGGCCCCCTTGTCTACCGTGTCCCCCTAGATCGTCATCATCCCTCCCTTGCCCCCCGCGGCCCCCTGACCTGCCGCGTCCCCCCTCGTCATCTTGTTCTCGGCCAGCCCGGGACCTGCTGCGACCCCTTCGCTGCCCGCCAACATCGCTTTCCCGTCCCCCCAGAGCAACCCCCGATCCATCACGCCCCCCGTCTCTTCCTTCCTTGTCCACACCGCGTGATCGGCTCCCCTTTCGCCTTAATATTCTCGACCGGGATCTGGCAGATGAGCGGCGTCGATTTAGCCGCAACCTTTCATCCTCTTCTCTCTCCCATGCAATTCTTTCTTCTTCCGTTTCGAATTCAGGGGGAGTTCTTCGCCTGTACAGCTGCGGAGTCATAGAAATATTAAAAACTAGCTCGGCTTGCCACTGATTATTTATTTCAAAATCAAAATCAAAATTATCTTTATTGCCAGATTATGGTAAATTCACAATGGTGAAGATGTTTGGTACAGTTTTTTGTTATGCGCGCATAATCTACTCATAAGAGCATGCAATAGTTCCTTTAAATACAGTTATAAATAATATAAATCTACATCACAAAGTACAGAATGAAATAGGTAATTATTGTTGGCGAGTATATTAAGTTATGTCATTAATTATTTCGGTCATGTCAGGTCAAATTTTACATTTTTAGAGATAAATTATTAAATATGTTTAATGTCATGAAAATTAAAATTAAAATATTCCTTAAGATCATAAAAACAGTTTATTTATCGCATGGCAATAGGCTAGATGATAAAAAATATGTTCTAGCCATTCGAACCAGTTTTTAGAGACGATCAAATGTTTAGTATGGCACCAACTACAATTGGAGCAATACAAAAGACGAAAATGAGAGGCCTAGTACAGCTTAGCCAATGAGCGCTCAAAACGCTCCATACGTTAGAGCATTTCGACAATACCTACCTTTAAGTCACACTAACATTCGTACAAAATTTGACTTTAGTTTTAATAAAATACAATTATTTGAATGCCGTGAACGTGCAAAATTGTGCAAGCCTTATATTCTTATAAGGCATAGACTTTGGGCTATAGGAGGCACGTATCCAGAGGGGGGAAAGTTGGGATTTATCCCCCCCGAAAACGTTTTTAGCCAGTGATTACAGCGATTTTTACACAGTTCACATGGTTGTTTCAATGTTTGTCCCCCCCCGAACCAAAAGTCTGGATACGTGCCTGGGCTATAGTCTCAAACTCCAAGCTTTGGGGGGTTTTCCAAAGCTATCCTGCTACACCCTTTGTAACATACCTCGTCATCCCTACCGCCGAGGCGACTGGGCGTGCGTCTTCTCTCGGGCAAGTCGCCAGCCACAACCACCACCTGCGGTCACAGTTACGTTGGTGACATGCAAGACACGGCAGCGACATGCGATAAAACAGTCACGGCGTAGCAAAGGCAAAGGCTGTTACTGTTTTAGTTCCAAGTCATTACAACTTGAACCTTATCCTTCCTGATGTACCTCGACCCCCACGTGCATCATCATCTCTGTCAAGTCCACCACGTCCCCCCGCCCCACCTCGATCCCCACGTGCATCATCATCTCTATCAAGTCCGCCACGTCCCCCCGCCCCACCTCGACCCCCACGTTCATCATCATCTCTATCAAGTCCGCCACGTCCCCCCGCCCCACCTCGACCCCCACGTGCATCATCATCTCTGTCAAGTCCACCACGTCCCCCGCCCCACCTCGATCCCCACGTGCATCATCATCTCTATCAAGTCCGCCACGTCCCCCCGCCCCACCTCGACCCCCACGTTCATCATCATCTCTATCAAGTCCACCACGTCCCCCCGCCCCACCTCGACCCCCACGTTCATCATCATCTCTATCAAGTCCGCCACGTCCCCCCGCCCCACCTCGACCCCCACGTTCATCATCATCTCTATCAAGTCCGCCACGTCCCCCCGCCCCACCTCGACCCCCACGTGCATCATCATCTCTATCAAGTCCGCCACGTCCCCCCGCCCCACCTCGACCCCCACGTTCATCATCATCTCTATCAAGTCCGCCACGTCCCCCCGCCCCACCTCGACCCCCACATGCATCATCATCTCTATCAAGTCCGCCACGTCCCCCCGCCCCACCTCGACCCCCACGTGCATCATCATCTCTGTCAAGTCCACCACGTCCCCCCGCCCCACCTCGATCCCCACGTGCATCATCATCTCTATCAAGTCCGCCACGTCCCCCCGCCCCACCTCGACCCCCACGTGCATCATCATCTCTGCCAAGTCCGCCACGTCCCCCCGCCATTATCATCTACAACGGAAGGTAGCTATTTGTGCGGGTTATCTTTTTCCATACTTCCTCTCGTTTTGAACTGCTAACGATAAACGTTTTACGATTTATTAGAAAAATACCACTATACCTAACATTTTTTTTGTTATTTGTAGTCTTCTAGTTTGGCGAGGCCTGGAAAAGAGTATTGATCGCACTAGGGAATGCAATCCCGACTCGAGATTGCAAATTCGAGATCCCGCGGGATTAGAAATATCAATCCCGGAATTTTCGGGATCCCGTCTTGTTTTTAAAAAATAATAGATTTGGATGACTAAAAAAGCTAATAACTGCTTGTTTGTGATAGTGAGGTTAAGTAAAATAACATATTACTCGAAAGAAAATAAAAAACTTTATTCTTTAATCTTACCAACCAAAAATAATTATCAGGTTTTAAGGAAACTAACATAGGTAAATTAGGTAATCAAAATAATAAACATATTTCAAAGGAATTAGGATGTAGTTACCTAAGACGAGTGATTTTGAAAATGACTCCTTAAAAAACAAAGGGTATTAATAGTATCCCAATCCCGTCAATCTCGAACGGGATCTCGTCATATGATGCGTCGGGATTGATCCCGAAAAATTACCCGAGATCTCGCGAGATCGGGATCTCGCGGGATCGGGATTGCATTCCCTAGTTCGCACTATCTGGAATACCGTCAAGTTTAATAGATGTGTACCTATATGTGCATCCGTCTGTGATTTGAGTATTATTTGTGTAGGGGTTTTTAAATAGTTAAATGAAACGTTATGAATCACCTTCTGCTCCAGAACTCGCATCTGACGCGCCAGGATGTGCAGAACTGTCTGAATCATCTTGAAGTTGACCGTGTTTCCCTGGAATTGGAATAAAGTTGGTACAAACAACACTTGACGTGTCACCTTAGCTCAGCCACAGAAATAATTAATCTTTTCTTGTATAACATTTATTTCCACGACGTTTGTCTCAGAAACGGCTGTACGGAACTATGTAGTGCGAACATTTTATTTTGCTGCCCAAGTATCGTTATTGTTTTGTCGTAAAAAAGTGCCCCCTCCACTCGCTAATCTGTTGGTGTCCTCTTCGCCTGATAGTGCTGCCCGCGAACCAACTCCTGGATCTGCGCGTGTCCAGTGAGCTTAAAAAGCCTTATAAGTTTTAAAATGTTTTGATTTCAAATTACGACAAAAGTATTGATAATACCAATAAAGTTATTATAGGCTACGATGATTTTATTAAAGTTTTAGATAGTAATGTAGGATTACGATAACGATAATTTAAGCGGACTGTATTAAAACAATAGTTTCCCGCGCGAGTTCCCGTGACTTTACAACAAATTATTTTACGTGAATTTAGTTATGACAGTTTTGTACAAGATTGCGCATTGGCTTACCTGGAGATCTTCTTGGCGAAGCTCAGCAGCTGAAGAAGGCAGTTCCTCAGGATAGCTCAGTGCTAGATCTAGTTAGCTTTACCGTCAGTCCTACTACTTATGCTGCACAAACAGGTAAACTGGAGCCAACTCGCAATCTTAATGCAGGCCTTAGCCATTTTTTGATTTTATTGTGTGTAGTAGAATTTAAGCGTAAAAAACAAGTTTTTAGCTTGAAAATGGTCGATTTGGAGTGATGTTTGAAACGATATTTCTCAATGAAAAATCCAAAAATACATTTAAAGTTTATGACATAAGGTTGCAATAGTCCTGTTCTATATAGTAACATTGAGAAAATATCAAGAGACGTGTAAATTTAAGAGCGCTTTAATAAAATGTAACATGTCCACTAGCGCCAATCGTAAATAATTGTAATTATTTAAATTTAATGATATATAACTAAAAAAGGGGGCCGCTACGTACTATAGTTTGTATTTAAGTATTTTTTGAATCCATCAAACTAATTTTTACGTTGCTAGATTAGTCTCTCTATGAGTTCAAAAATAAAACGGCCGTTTTAACTATGGACGCATAAATTGAAGAATCCAGCAACGTAATAACTAGTTTGATGGATTCAAAACGTACTTAAATACAAAATACAGTACGTAGCGGCCCCCTTTTTTAGATATCTATCGTTAAATTTAAACAATCACAATTATTTACGAGTGGCGCTAGTGGACCTGTTACATTTTATTAAAGTGCTCTTAAACCAAATGGCGTAAATATATGAGCGTTTTTTAACTGATAAGGACCCTTAAAGCTTAACTTACGGCATGGGGTCCCATGGCAATGCTGATAAGATCTTCAACGCTCAGCAACAGCGTCTTGTCGCTCATGGCCGGCGACGAAAGCGATATCGTCGACATTATGTATTGTTATACTTCTACAATTCAACACTCAATAGTAGTTAGTTAAAGTGGCAGCCTCAGGGGCTTACCAATAAGTTTTGAGACTAGTAAAATGTATCTAAAATGAACTTCTGTCTTGTCTTGTAGCAGATGTCAATTTGAGGTTTTTTGAGGTTTGCGGAATATCTGTTACTTAGTTGCCAGCAACTTTAATTGGTTTGGTTACATAAACTTTAGTCGACAGTTGTATCTTTTTACCGTCGCTTAGCACCGACGCGTAGCATGTGTTAAAATAGTTTTATAGTAACAAAATAATACTCTATGGTTGATGAACTAATATTTAAATAAATGTCACTCTGTTTTGAACTAAGATGAAGTTTTATTAGGTTATGGGCCCAGAGGTACAATTTTTAGTTTTTCGGTTGTATTTAGTAGGGCAAAGTTATTAAAATGTCAGCAAATTACGCAGTAAACGTGCCCAAACTAAAAGGTCGTGAGAATTATGACGACTGGGCATTTGCTGTGGAAAACTTTCTCATCCTGGAAGGCGTCGACTTGCCTAGTAAAAACGTCCTAGATGAAGCAAGCGACAGAAAAGCCAGAGCGAAGATGAAGTTTTATTAGGTTATGGGCGATGTAAGGTTATTGGTTATGTTAACGTTAGTGTGTGGACAAAGATACGCGATCATGCGACGCGCCGTATCTCATACACCGCGACCCAACCTGTACGTATCTGAAATACTCCGCGCACTCTCGTATCGACGACCGGTTCAGCCTAGTGGGTAGTGCACCTGCCTGTGAAGCTGACGGTCCTGGGTTCGAATCCCGGTCAGGGAAAATATTTGTGTGATGAGCATGAATATTTGTTTCTGAGTCTTGGATGTTTTCTATGTATTTAAGTATTTATATCTATTAAATATATCGTCGTCTAGTACCCATAACACAAGCCTTCTTGAGCTTACTGTGAGGCTAGTTCGATTTGTGTAAGATTGTCCTCTAATATTTATTTATTTATTATATCATGGATAGGGATGTTTGGCAGTGATAGCGTCCCGCGCAAGTAATCTAACACAGAAATATTTCGTCCTTAACATTAAAAAATATGTATGTATGTTTATATTGTAGCATTTGAATTCTGTAGTATTATGATACTGTTATTTTATATACATTGTATATTGTTTTGAAAAAATTACACCTCGCCGAGTTTCTTACGCCGGTTCTTCTCGAGGCAGAGGTTTATTTTATGAACCGGTGGTAGTTGACATTCATAAGTGCATGTAGTATGCCTAAATTGAAGAATAAATGATTTCATTACATTTCATTGTGTTGTTTCATTGTTTATTTGTGTGTTTCTTGCACATTGTGTGCCACGAGGTGTCAACTGTGTAGGGTCCCTACCAGGGACCGATACCGGTATTTAAAAAAAACCCTGAATTAGCCCAATATTTTGGATTATTTTTTGCTCTTTACGTAGGGCTGAATCATGTATTTAGGTAACAACGGCGTATTATTAGATTGTCCCATTAAAAACGAAATAATGAAGCGGTGACCGTAATAATACCGGTATTTTTCTATGGAGAAAATACCGGTATCCGATCCCTGGTATCTACTCAATAAATACAACATTATAGATTTAATATATTTATTATTTATAACTCGTCTCCTCTCAACACTTACGTCACAGAGCCGAAACAGCAAGGAATCGATTATATTAGTAAATCGTTATTTGTACAACTGAAACCACCTTAATACTGAAAACAAACCGCCAAAAGGCAACAAGCTGAAGCGAACACGATTTTGATTATCTCTAAATATAACGTGGAATGCAAGAGGATTAATAAATTGATTTCGATTCACACAAAATATCATGAGGCAAATAAATGTATATAAATAGTATATTTTATTAAATAACAACTAATCAACTGATGGCGCGCCGGCGCCGTTTATATTTACAATGGACGAGGCGCAACAGTAAGTAGTACATGTACTTAAACAACCTATGCACTCTAAATAGACAGTAATTAGGTCTACATTCGGTTACCTGGCGTCCCGTGTATCCATAGACGATATTTGTGCAAGATAATCCCAAGATTTGACAATGATGCTCAATAATTGACAACTAAGTGTCAAGTATTCAGTCAGTGTCACACACTGGGACTATTGACATCAAATAAGAAAATCAATAGGTTCGATTTATCTCGAGAAAGGATCAAATTATCGATCAATTGATGACAAAAATAAGTCAAAAGAAAAAATAATTACAAGTCTTGAAAGTTTTAAGAGGCATATTTTGCCTCTTTTCCGCAAAACCTTTGTGAACGATCGTCATTTACTATGGCGCTCGAGGTCAGTGACGTCACTGATCTGTCGCGCTCTCTCTCTAACGAGCAACATTACTATATTATTATTGATTATTTTATGTAAAAGTTATGAATAGGATTTTCATTTTTTAGCATATTTTTTTGCCTAGTTTCTTTTGTAGTAAAATTATGAGTCAAAAACCCTATAGATACAGTTGGTATAAACAGTGGATGATACGTAAGCACTAAACAACTAAACAACAACACACTATTGTAAGCTTAGTATTGTACCTACCTCGACTTGTAACAATTGTTATTAATAATATATTTCATTTCATTTCTAAATTGGGATTACTACGGATGCCAGAGACGCCACGGCACGGATAAACGTATTAACAGCGCGGCCATTTTGTGCGGCCGCCATTTTGATGTGGATTTAGTCCTCTAGGTTGCGGAAGGCGGCCGCCATGTCTTCCAGTAGTTGGTCGAAGTCCGCCTTTATCTTGGCCTCGCCTTCTTTGACGGGGTCCTACGACAAAAAAAAAATGTTAAGAATACAAATACAAATACAAATGCTTTATTCGTCGATCATAGGTGTACACAACTTGATATTGCATAAGGTGGTAAAATCGATATTGTTTCACTATGTCGTACCCGTAGGCATACGAAGATTTACATGCAGTCAATATACATGCACTTAATTAAAATTTGTTTATGTCGGTCTTAAAATATAGTTAAAATAAATATAGTTAGGTAAGAATGTCAAGTTACTAGAATATTTGGGTGGATCAACTATTCTTTGTTGCTCGTTACCATGGTTACGTCCCCCGAGTCACTGTTTAAAACTGTGATTTTATAGGGTTTAAAACTACCAAACATGAGTTTTAGCGATGAGTATAAATCCATTTGGACATGGATCTGTTGACCATGCTTGAAGTCCATATTATAAACATTTTTGTAAGAAACTCGGTTACTGTTATCTCCTCGCTGACGGGACGGAATAACAAGAAAAAGTTGATTGACCCATTTAATGTTTGACATTATGTTATTTTTATTTTTCCTGTTATGACGATCATGATAACAATTCTTGAAATTTTGACATGTGTGCAAATTTATAATGTAATTCCTTATCATGAAATAAATTATCTAAATCTATTCTTTTCACCTCACTAGCACAAATAAGTCTTTTTTTATTCTTTAAAAACATAACAAAACTGCATTTCATCCATAAGAGTGCAAAGAATATTTGAAATCCGTGTTAAACGTGTTATTAGTTATTTTTTAAAACAAGTACAGACGGGAAAATTGTCCCATAAAAATCAGCAGTTAAGGATTTTTTTTACCACTTTTGACCCCCACCACCCATCGGTGACCATGTATGTACCCACTGTTCAATATTTATGGTAATTTGTACTTAAGTTTATCGAAAAACGTGTCTAGCGGACTGACCTTGAACTTCATGGATGACAGCTGGTAGAGGATGGGTCCCATGGCGTCGCGGATGGTGTTCCACGTGACCTTGTTTTCGGACTGCGCGGATTTGATGAATCTAGCGGACTGACCTTGAACTTCATGGATGACAGCTGGTAGAGGATGGGTCCCATGGCGCCGCGGATGGTGTTCCACGTGACCTTGTTTTCGGACTGCGCGGATTTGATGAATCTAGCGGACTGACCTTGAACTTCATGGATGACAGCTGGTAGAGGATGGGTCCCATGGCGTCGCGGATGGTGTTCCACGTGACCTTGTTGTCGGACTGCGCGGATTTGATGAATCTAGCTGACTGACCTTGAACTTCATGGATGACAGCTGGTAGAGGATGGGTCCCATGGCGTCGCGGATGGTGTTCCACGTGACCTTGTTGTCGGACTGCGCGGATTGGATGAACCTAGTGGACTGACCTTGAACTTCATGGATGACAGCTGGTAGAGGATGGGTCCCATGGCGTCGCGGATGGTGTTCCACGTGACCTTGTTGTCGGACTGCGCGGATTGGATGAACCTAGTGGACTGACCTTGAACTTCATGGATGACAGCTGGTAGAGGATGGGTCCCATGGCGTCGCGGATGGTGTTCCACGTGACCTTGTTGTCGGACTGCGCGGATTGGATGAACCTAGTGGACTGACCTTGAACTTCATGGATGACAGCTGGTAGAGGATGGGTCCCATGGCGTCGCGGATGGTGTTCCACGTGACCTTGTTGTCGGACTGCGCGGATTGGATGAACCTAGTGGACTGACCTTGAACTTCATGGATGACAGCTGGTAGAGGATGGGTCCCATGGCGTCGCGGATGGTGTTCCACGTGACCTTGTTGTCGGACTGCGCGGTGGCCTCAACGGCGTGCCGCGACATGTCGTAGAACGCGATCATGTTCTTGAGCATGCCCACCGTCTTGTAGAAGGGGCAGAAGCGGTCGTACGCCGAGTAGCTGCGGAAGATACAACATGTGAAAGTAATGGGATTGTACAGTCAAGGGCATAAATATTTTTTTCACACCTGCTATTCAGAAAAGAGTTATTGTTACCCTCGAATGAGGGATCAAAGATTTACTTTTCTTCCCTCATTTGAGGGCAACAATGACTTTTTTTCCTCATAGAAGGTGTGAAAAGCAGTATGTGACACTCTGTACTAAAATCATTGTAAGATATTTCATGATTTTAGCAGCGAGCCCCATAGACGGTGTGAAAAGCAGTATGTGTCACAAGGTAGCAAAATTATTTCCGTCTTGGGCGTAAACACTTGAATCCCTCGCTACGCTCAAGATTCTACTTTAGAATCCCTCGCTACGCTCAGGATTCTATTGTAGAAGCTTTCGCTTCACTCAGGATTCAATATACCGTCCTCACCGTAAATATATCATTTTGCTCCCTTGAGACACAATCTACTATTTCTACTCCTGTACTTTTTTTTGCGACTTAAGTAATCATGAACTCTAATGTAAATACATACTTATTTATTCTGTAAAAAGTCTATCTAGTCTATTGCCCAAAAACACACTCCTTACCCTACTTTAATGAAAAATTAAAGCAGAGTTGGGTGCCACAGACTACAAATACTATGTTTAGTAGTCATTCTTTGGTGCGTTCAAGTGAAACTTTTATGATTAAAATCAGTGCTGCCAACTTAACGCAACTTTGTTACAATTTTTATGTATTAATTAATGCATAATATATTATTTACTTTTTTAATATAAATACACCCATTTATCCATTTTATCATCTTTTTTTGTGTTGTTTAACAAGTTTTATCTATTTTCGGATATATTTATGAAAACGAAACAGTTAGGATTCGATCCGGATTTGAATTCAGTTTAGGTCGGATGCCAAGTCTAGCAAATTAAAAAAAAAACAAACCATAATCAAAATGTCATATTTTTGATTTCCCACCAAATTCCTAGTTGAAAACGAAAATATACAAGCTGATAAATGATTATATTACTTAAATCAAACGAATTTTTTGTGTTCATGGAGAAAATGTGTAGGTTATTTGTTGATTGTTTATTGATTCTTTTAAAAATTGTTATATAACGTTACTGAAGAAATTGAGTAGGTAAGTTGCACAATTACTAAGGGACAAAATGGCTAATTAAGTCTGAAAAGTACTTATTTTTTATTTGAAATGAGTCGTAGAAAAAGTATTGTATGCACCGGTGTATAACTGGTATAAAAATATACCTTTCTTATACACCAGTTGCATAATATACTAATACATTTTTGGACATCATTTCAATGGAAAAAGGTGAAATAATGTATAGATATTGGCGCCCTTGACTGTAACAACCAATAAATTAGCGTTATTGAGGCCCCAGCTTAGCTTTTATGATAAGTACATAACAAATAACGCTCTTAAAGTACACAACCACCTAAACAATGACACCAAAGACTGTAGCGACATAAGTACTTTTGACGGAAAAATAAAAAAATACTTCTTAAATAGGCCCTATTATGCCATAGAATAACTTATCGCAATTGCCTTAGATTAGGCTTATTTATTGATTGATTAGGATTTTATAAATTAAAATTGCTACATCTAAGTTCACTATTTTAATAATTATATTCCTATTTATTTAATTTCATTTGTATCTTATAATTTTACTTGGAAATTGTATAATATATCATTGATATTTTTTTTACGATGCCATTCGAACCAGTTTTTAGAGAGGAACAAATGTGTATATGGAACAAGTACATTTAGAACAATAGAACAAACAAAAAAATATTTCAAAGTGCAGTAAAGAATCCAAGCGCTCAAAACGCTCCCAAAACTCCCACACTAATTGAGCATAGTGTGTCGCGTTATATACTATTCGCCCGTACTACCGTTGTTATGGAAAAACGAGTAATTTACCGGTTTTAGTCGTGAAATATTGCGTTTAGGTACATTGTTATCGTACAATTTTTTGTTTAATAAAACATAAGAACCCTGGTGGTGGTTTTTATTTACTGTGTCAATAAAAAAAATACTTAATTTTTCTAAAATTCCTAGTGTTTTTTTTAAGATTTTGAGCATATTTATTAATTTACCGTTTTTTGTCATAATTTGATAGTTTACTATTTATATAGTGACATCTTATTATTATTAATTCCGCATGTATATTCTCTGTTACAATAATTAGTTAATTTTCATAATATATTTATATGTATACCTATTTATACTTGAGCAAATAAAACATTTGAGTTTATACAATACAACAATACAAATACTCTTTATTGCACACCTCAATCAAAGGATACAGTACAATACAAAAACACAATGAGTAGAGGCAAACAACATATAGGCCAGGGTAGGCGAACCAATGGCACGCGTGCCATTGATGGCACGCGGCACAATATTTTGGGCACGTCGCCGATCATAAAACATATGTAAAAAATGTGTTAAGTATTTTATGACGATCGAACGAAGCGAGTGATCCTACGCTGCGGAGTGAATCAGAAAGTCAAAATTATTTGATGGCACGTCAATGACCCCATTAAATATTCTTTAGAAAAAATGGCACGTTGATGCATAAAGGTTCGCCTACACTGATATAGGCATTATAGTTTTGAGTTTGAATCGGTATATGAAGTGAGTGGCGGCGGGAGGTCCGCCAAGTCCCCGGCCTCACCTGTTCTGCTGCAGGAAGTCGTCCTTGAGCAGCTTGGCCACCTCGAGCGTGATCTTGTCGGTCTCGGCGAGCGACGCCTTGCCCACCAGCTGCACGATCTCCGACAGGTCCTCCTCCTCCTGCAGGATCTCCTTCACCTGCGCACGCGCACGCACACCGAAACACACGGTTACCAATGCTATCTATCGTCTTTGTGCTCACCAGTTGGCGCCACTGTCGGGTAAGGTCCAGCTGTCTAAAATTGTTATTGGTTAGGGGGCGTCCATAAATTACGTGAGATGTTTAATGGGGGGAGGGGGTAGAGTCAAATCTCATCTAATCTTACGTTGGAGAGAGGGGGGTTCTCGGCAAATATCACGCAATTTTTTTTCTGATTGAAACAAAAAAAAATTATACTATTTTGGTCCATTTAATCCAGATTGTACACGCTTATGAGATTTAATCTTAAGCGTAATCGTAATACGTTTAAGATTATTCAATAATTCGTTCGAAAGAGAATAATTTCATTCATACTTCGATGTTAACTCTCAGCAATATTGATTACTAGTCTTAACTAGTCATAAATAAAACACGAAGCAATTTTTTTTTCTTTTTACAATAACAATCCAACGCGTTTACGTTAGAAACCCACATTTTAAAAAATCTCACGTGAGATTGGGAGTTGGGGGAGGGGGTTGAATAAAATCTCACGACATCTCACCAGAGGGGGAGGGAGGGACAGAAAATTTTAAAAAAACACCTCACGTAATTTATGAACGCCCCCTTATTATGGGCGTGAGAACGAAGTTTACGTCTAAATCATATTCAATACCTTAACCGTACCATAAAATATCGAACATCCCGCATAGTAGCGCGGTCCCGTTGTGTTCGGAAAATAAGTTTCCGAAAGACAAAACTGTCTCAAAGCACTGACAGTCATTGATCCGTAACTCATATTTGCCATAATCAAGCTCAGGTATTGCAAAATAGTCACCATATGTGATAATCCCCATCGAAAGGGACCTTATGGCGGCAGGCGCTTACGTTGCAGCTATTCACAATTGTATTGGAACAGCGGCAATAAAAAGCTAAAGGTGTAAGTGCCGGCCGCCATAAGGTCCCTTTCAATATGAATTATCACATATTGTTCCAATTAGATATTAACCCGCGCAGCGCAACCACAAAGAGTGACATTTGACATTTCGGAAACCTCGCGCTACACTAGCGGCGAATTCATACGCGATAGCCCCCATTGTTCCATCAAATGTACGTTCCGCAAAATTTTTATTTCTTAAAAACTCCTTCTTTCCAGAGAGGGTCGCAGTTATAACCGAACCCACTTTTGTGGTTTACCTGTGGTTCTCGACGACCTTTTTAGCTGGTATGTTAAAATTAAATCTCTGAGAAATAGTTTCTATAAAATGAATATTCTGAGACACATTTCCCCACTTCCAGATACGTAAAAACACAACTTTGACATACGTAAAATGTACTTACCACGGGCGGTAATAAAGAAAGCCTCAGGCCGGGTTTTATAAAGATCCGTTAGACCAAACGTCAGATCAAATTTCAGTAACTCAATACATTTTTTGACATAAAAACCGACATAAGGTCTAACGGATCTTTATAAAACCGAGCCTCAGAATGCATATTTATCGCCCTTGCCTTCTGCTCGGGCGTCAAATACCAGCGATCTGAAGACATTTTTTATATTACCTCCCTAAGTTAATAATTGATGACCGCCTAGTAGGTAGTAACCCTGCCTACAAAGCTGGAGGTCCCAGGTTCGAATCCCAATCAGGGCATTTATTAGTGTGATGAACACGAATATTGAGAGGAAAGGAGTCACGTGCGTGATTGTGATTTTATAGGATTTAAATATACCAAACATGAGTTTTAGCGGTAAGTATAAATCCATTTGGACATGGGTCATCTCCTGAGCATGCTTGAAGTCCATATTATAAACATTCTTCTAAGAAACATGGTTACTGTTGTCTCCTCGCTGACAGGACAGAATAACAACAAGAAAAAGTTATAAACCCAGGTATAAATGTTCCTCAAAATGAGTTTCGCGTCTGTTATTGCTAGTTTTTCATAATCTTTCTGTACTGTCAAATCGTTTTTGCACCCGCGATAACGACGTATATGATTATTGTCTACTGGTCAGAAGTTACCTTGGTCCTCAGGGGCACGAAGTCGGGGTAGTTCTTGTCGTAGAAGTCATCGAGAGCGCGCATGTACTTGCTGCGAACAAAACACAGTCAATTTAATGAAAAGAATTATACATTTTTATGAAATCTAGCTCATATAAGAAAATCTAGCTCAATATAATGCATTTTTTGGAATATTACTCTTGTTTCACGTTTCATTTTCAATTACGATGCAAATCTATAGACATAATACTAGTCCTAAACATGAACAGACCGGAGCCCACAAACAGCACCCGTTCACGAGTATGACGCGTATATACTTTTCCCGGGAACCACGCATCTATTCATGTCTCATTCCCGGGAAAACTCGTTTTCTGCGGAATCCACGGAAACGCCGAGCAAAGCTCGGTCATATTTCATATTTATTTATTGGTAATATATCATTATATGTCATATTTAATACATAATGAGTATGCAGTCGTTCTTGGTGGCGGATCCTCATGGATCGAATTACTTAATTACTGTACTTTCTGCAAACAAGTGGAAATCGCCGCGTGCCAATCTGAGGGGTACTCCTAAATTTGAAATCCGAACTTCGTATCGTGCCGTCTTTTTCACTCATATAGTGTACAACACGAAGGTGAATCTTCTCACACCTCAAATTCGGTTGAAACCGCTCAACCAATCTCACTGGAGCGCAAACTCTTAGTATTCCAGTGTTCCAAACCACACGCTTGGTCGTGTCGGAGGTTTTCCCCTGGATTGTCCCCAGGCTACTCTCCAACCGCGCACTCCTATCGCTTTATTGGGCCCGGCCTATAAAGCCACAGTGAGGATCGATTGAAAAAACGAGAGTGAATGGGATAAAAAGATACGAAGTTTGGAGTACAAGCCCTGAGGGGCTACCGCGAACCGAATACGAACGAAGTTTGAATGTCTCCCTCTCTGTCACACGAATTTGCAAGTGCAAGACTTATGTAAAGCGTAAACTCATATCGAAAGCATATTATAGCACAAAAGACTACATGAATGATAAAACACCGTGGGTATAATTGTGGTTGAAATACTAATTATATTTTAATAATTATGACATTACATCTTAATGACTATTTTCATGACTATGACATTAGATATTGACGTTAAATTTTCCTCTTGACATTCAGATTCTATTCTAGAAACTGTCTAGATTATACAATTTTTTATGTTTTTATTTTACATATTGACGACCTTTTTGTGAATTTATTATACTCTCTTTTGATCTACATTATAGTAATTCATGTCTTTTTTTAAATTTCATATGCAACAATAAATTGCTCTGAATAATTGGATTCAATTTATGTAATATATAACTGACGATTCAAAAGTGCTTGTTGCTAGGCCTATTTGAATAAAGAATATTTTGAGTTTGAGTTTGAGTGCGACAGAGAGGGAGACATTCGAACTTCGTTCGTTTTCGGTTCGCGGGAGCCCCTCTGCACCCCAGCGGCGTACGTACCTGTAGGAGATGAGCCAGTTGATGGAGGGGAAGTGCTTGCGCTGCGCGAGCTTCTTGTCGAGCCCCCAGAACACCTGCACGATGCCGAGCGTGGCGGCCGTCACGGGGTCCGAGAAGTCGCCGCCCGGCGGCGACACGGCGCCCACGATCGACACCGAGCCTGCGCACCAACATTATATTGTTGGATTACAATGTTTTTGTCTTGGTTTGTTTTTTTTGTCCCCGTGTGGTTGCCGGGTAAGAATTGCGCCACCCCATCTCTTCCCGTGGGTTTCGTAGGAGGCGAATAAGGGAAAATCGGAGGGTGGGCAGCAGCATCCTTCGATCATTACCAGCATCAAACTGCGGTCGCCAACCCGCTTGCCAAGCGTGGCGACTATGGCAAATCCCCCCCAAGGGAAAAATAAAAAACATGCTTGGGGGAGGCCTATGTTCAGCAGTGGACGTCTTTCGGCTGAAATGATGATGAATGTTTTTGGGTCAATCAACTTTTATCTTACAATGATACAGAAGACATAATACGCACTTACTCTTGGTCTGTGGTCAGCTAAATCTTTATCAGCTAAGCTACTCGCACTCATTTGCGTCACACACTTACACACCACACCCTCACATACACACTCACACATCTTCACACATATTACACACAAACACTTTTACTTAGTTTATTAATTTTCATGTTTGATACTCGTAACTGCTACAAATGGTGCATTCCAAGATACAGGCTCGCCTAGTTTGGACTGCACCAGAAATCCCGTGTAACCTGTTGTATCATTTGTGTTAGAATCAATAAATTTACTCTTTTACTCTTTTCTTGTTTTTATTCTGTCCCGTCAGCGAGGAGACAACAATAACAGAGTCTCTTAAAAAAATGTTTATAAGGTGCAATCAACTTTTTCTTGTTGTTATTCTGTCCCGTCAGCGAGGAGACAACAGTAACCGAGTTTCTTAGAAAAATGTTTATAATATTTACTTGAAACATGCTCAAGGGATGACCCATGTCCAAATGGATTTATGCCCATCTCAAAAACTCAAGTTTGATAAATTCAAAATCCTCCCTTACTTACTTACTTAATAAAATCACAGTTTTAAAGAGTGACTCAGGAGACGCAACCATGGTAACAAGCAACAAAGAATAGTTGATCCACCCTAATATGGACTTCAAGCATGCTCAAAAGAGGACCCATGTCCAAAGATTAAGTAGTAGCATTGTAATAAGCATATTTTTAGAGAAAATGACTGACTGTCGAGTTTCTTTCGGCGTTTCTTCTCGGCAGTGGTCTCATGAGAAACGCTAGTAGTTTTTGACTTGTAAAGGTGCCTTTGCGGCCTACTTTGAAATATTGAACCACATTTTATCTGTCATTTTTCACAGAAAATCAAAAGAAATAATAATAATAATAAATGTTCTATACATCTGGATTACCCTTCTTTAGAACTATTCCAATTTTCAAATCGATAAGTAGTTCATGAGATATTTAGCGATGTGATAGACAGACAAAGTGAAACCATAAGGGTTCCTTTTTTTACCATTTTACCTAAAAAGCAACCATGGGCAACTCTGTATGGAAAGTGGACAAAAAACAAACGAATTGAGACAATTTAAACTCACGCATTTTGTACACATACTTAAAAGATTTGTATGTCTTTCGCTTCTTGTCTAAAGTCCGACCACGCTAACTCTGCATTGAAATAACTTGGCAGCACTACCTCAAACGTCACATTTTCATACAAATATGACGTATAACGCAGTGTTGCCAAATTATTCCTTGCAGAGTTATCGTGGTCGGACTTTAGACAAGAAGCGAAAGACATACAAATCATACCTATGACATACATCTAGCTGGATAATAAAATTGTGACCATACAAAAATCTGTCAATAGAAAATATAGAAAATGAAATTTCGGACAAATGAAAAAAATGTAAAACAAAAGTGTTTCGTTTTCGGACTCAATATTCGACATAAAAAAATCGAATTTGCGATAGGTAACCCTTCTTGTTATATATTTTACATGGGAGTACAGAAATATGGGACACAGACACACAACAAACACACGCACGCACACTTTCAATTGTACTCTCAATATAATATACTTTTCTGTGTTCATTGCTGTTAATTATAAGGTCATCTACGTATTGTTAAGGGATGTTTAGTGTTGCACTGGCCGTTATTTTATAAGGTTCTGGCAGAATACCAGCGCTGTGGCGTGCCACAGCATTTATGCTGAGCCAGCGCCTATTCTCTGCCACGACACATGGCTTATCTGATTAGTTTCTAAGTCTTAGTTCTTAAGTAGTTGGGTGGATCAACTTTTTTTGTGTTGATATCTTGACCCGTTGCCCAAGGGACACTAGTGGCATAGTTTGTTAAAAAAAATACTGTATTAACTTCTACTAACATGCTTAGTAGATGGACCATTATGGAAATAGCTTATAAATACCCCAAATAAGTCAGTTCGATAAACTTAAATAGCATAAAATCACGATTGTATTCGAATTTTTTCCCCTGGACAACTAGACGTAACCACGGCAACGAGTGGCACTAAAAAGTTGATTCACCCAGTTGCATGTTATTACTTATATACTGTCAGAGTTAATATTTACTTTTAATTGTAGTACTGTGTTATGCCATGTATGTTGTGGATATGAATAAAGAGTTTATCTATCTATCTAAATAATAATAATACGTTTCGGGGATCTCTTCGGGGAGACCGAAGGTTTTGTCTGTGCAATTGCGGACGAAGTTATCATGACGAACAACTACCGGAAGTATATCCTGAAGGACGGTACGGTCGACATTTGTCGGGCATGCCGCCGTCCCGGAGAATCACTCAGGCATATCATTTCCGGTTGTGGTCATCTTGCTAACGGCGAGCACTTGCACAGACATAACTTAGTAGCCAGGATCATTCACCAGCAACTTGCTCTTTTATACGGTCTTGTGGACTTCGAAGTGCCGTACTATAAGTATACACCTGCACCAGTTCTCGAAAATGGTCGTGCCACGCTCTATTGGGATCGATCTGTCATCACGGACAGGACTATTGTGGCCAATAAACCTGATATCGTGCTGATAGATCGATCGAAGCGCCAGGCAGTGCTCGTTGACATCACCATCCCCCATGACGAGAACCTCGTGAAGGCCGAGAAGGACAAAGTCAGCAAGTACCTAGACTTGGCACACGAGGTGACCGCCATGTGGGATGTTGATTCAACGATCATTGTCCCGATAGTCGTCTCTGCGAACGGTCTAATAGCGAAGAGTCTCGACCAACACCTCAAGAGACTCTCGCTAGATGGCTGGGTCAAGGGTCAGATACAGCGCGGCGGTACTCCTGGACACGGCGCGGATAGTCAGGAGGTTCCTCTCTCTGTCGCCCTAACCACCGGTAGCTTAGGCCCCGCCTCGCTGCCGGCGGCACACTAGGTTAGGTTTTTATAATGATTTTATGTTTTGTAAATATTGATTTATATTTTACTTTTTATATAATTATTATAAAAATCTAGCCTAAGTCTTAAAGAAAATAAAGATAATAATAATAATAATAATAAGACGTTTATTCAATGATTGTATACATTTACAGGTAACCAAGACAGGTACAATAAATGAAAGTATACAAAAACAATTTAAAGGGTAGGTGGCTCAGCTTGTGTCTGTACCAAGAGACCACTAAAGAGTCTTGTCTACAGATGCTGTTATTCTGCCACCCCCCTGGCTTAAATACTATAGCATGTGAACTAAAATAAGCGTCACACGAAGCTAGGCAATTGACTTACATACTAAGTAGGTGGGCATGAGCTGGCACTTTAACTTGTAACTCCCAACAGAATTTAATCCTAAATACATGTTATGCAGCAGTGCTACAGTAGCACTTGTGTAACTAGTAACTGTACAATATTATTATTGAAAGTCCAATAAATGAGCCTTACAACGGTTTTTGAAGATCTCCAGTGACTTACTATCCCGAACTGGGGGCGGCAAATTGTTCCAGCATTTAGAGGCAGCGTAACGAAAACGAAAATGAGCGACTCACCCTCCCTGTCGGGGTTGCCCAGGCACTTGACGCGGCCGGCCCTCTCGTAGAAGGAGGCGAGGCGCGCGCCCAGGTACGCCGGGTAGCCGGAGTCGGCCGGCATCTCGGCGAGGCGGCCCGAGATCTCGCGCAGCGCCTCCGCCCAGCGGGACGTGGAGTCCGCCATCATGGACACGTTGTAGCCCATGTCGCGGAAGTACTCCGACAGGGTGATGCCTGGCGAATAAATAAATAATTAAATTGATTAAAAAGTCTGATAACGCTTAAATAAATAAAATAAAAATAAATAAATAAATATTAGAGGACAATCTTACAGAAATCGAATTAGCCCCACAGTAAGCTCAAGAAGGCTTGTGTTATGGGTACTAGACGACGATATATTTAATAGATATAAATACTTAAATACATAGAAAACATCCGAGACTCGGAAACAAATATTCATGCTCATCACACAAATATTTGCCCTGACCGGGATTCGAACCCAGGACCGTTAGCTTCACAGGCAGGTGCACTACCCACTAGGCTAAACCGGTCGTCAGGTGGGGTGTCTCAGATCGCAGGTATTTGACGCCCGAGCCGAAGGCAAGGGCGATAATTAAGCGATCTGAGGCTTTCTTAATTACCGCCCGAGGTAAGTACAAAATTTTATGTCACCCCCTGGCCAGGAAGTGGGATTTTCCGCGCGCGGAGCGTGCGGTAATTGCCACTTTATGGCCAGGTGTGACATAAATAATAATAATGATCATTTATTTCGAAAACGTCCATACCATATTAGTAACAATAATCGTAAAAAGTCTGGCCGAGAATGCTGAGACTATGTAATATGGCAACTATAATATCTACATCAAATGTCACTTAATTGCCGTGTCAATGGAGACAAACATTGCTTAATCCTTTACTGGTCACAAATAGGATACAGCAAATCGTATCATAGTACATTATTCTGCTTGTATTGCTACTTCCATAACAGACTCGAATTATTGAAATATTATGAAATTTCTAATGTAATTAATGAAATTTCTAATGTAATTAATGAAATTTCTAATGTAATTAATGAAATTTCTAATGTAATTAATGAAATTTCTAATGTAATTAATGAAATTTCTAATGTAATTAATGAAATTTCTAATGTAATTAATGAAATTTCTAATGTAATTAATGAAATTTCTAATGTAAATAATGATAAAAAATATTGAAATATTATGAAATTTCTAATGTAATTAATGAAATTTCTAATGTAATTAATGAAATTTCTAATGTAATTAATGAAATTTCTAATGTAATTTATAATGTAAATAATGATAAAAAATAATATAAGAGTGTTACCGGTGTAAATGGAGGCCTCGCGCGCCGCCACGGGCATGTTGGAGGTGTTGGCGACGAGCGCCGTGCGCTTCATGATGGACTCCGTCACGCCGTCGATCTCCACCGTCAGCTCGGGGAAGTCGCGCAGCACCTCCGACATCTCGTTGCCTGCGCGGAACAAGGGGGCCCCCCCACAAGGGTTCACAACGTTAACAAAACTAGAAGCTGCGCCATTTATTAGGATATATATATTCATTTTCACTAGCTCGGAAAGCCCTTTTTTATTCGTTAAAAACAGATAGCAAAACTGCATTTTATCCACAAGAGTGCAAAGAATATTTGAAATCCGAACGTGCTATTTGTAACTTTTTTAAACACTTAAAGGCCAGTCCAGACAGTCCAGCAACATGTAAAGGCCAGTCCAGACAGTCCAGCAACAATAATTTTATATTGTTCTGTTGTGTTAAAAAACTAGTACCTACGCCAAATCTCGGGTTTAAGTAGTGGACAACTATATTTAGGGCGCAACTGTCAACGTTAGGACGAGGAAGAGGAAAAAAAATCCTCGCTCTAGTGAGGTGAAAAGATTTGTGTTATACACGGCTGCAAAGTTATTTTACGTCTCGTGTGTTGCAACACTCGCTACGCTCAGGATTCTATTTTTGAACAACTCGCTTCGCTCAAGATTCTATTTTCGAACCACTCGCTTCGCTCGCGGTTCAACCATACCACCAACTGATAAGGCGCGTCGTGAATCTTCGTTCGCGCAGAAAAGAAAGTATCGCTCCGAAGATTAACGAAAGAATGCTTAAAACTTACAATTAACCTTAGATCACTACTATAAGGTTCATAGTACACTGTTCATAATGCGCGTGCACTCGATCAGAAGTATGGCGGCTGACTACCATGCCACGCGGCGCGCGCTAACATGGCGGCGGCTGCGGACCAATAGCGGTACAGGAACAAGAAGCGCGGTGCGTGGCGCGTGCCGATTGGTCAATAGCATTCCCCGCGCTTAAAAATTCATCTTCTGCGCAGGTACATCGGTAAGCCATATCAGTTGGGTACTACTGTATCAGTATACGCTGCAGAACCTATGGCTATTGGGGCAGAGTTCTTACAGAAGGGAACTCACAAAAACTAAACGTAATCCCAAACAGATACTTTCGAGAGTACTATATTATTAATGATTCGACTGTATACTAGCAAATAAAATACTTTGATTTCTGATGACGGTAACATACCATACACGGCCGACATATTTCACCTCAGATTCGGTTGAAACCGCTCAACCAATCTCACTGGAGCGCAAACTCTTAGAGTATTCCAGTGTTCCAAACCACACGCGTGGTCGTGTCGTAGGTTTTCCCCTGGATTTTCCCCAGGCTACTCTCCAACCGCGCACTCCTATCGCTTTATTGGGCCCGGCCTATAAAGCCACAGTCAGGTTCCAAAAAAAAAAACGGCCGACATATCTGATCACACGCGACAACAGACCTTATTCCCTGGTAGAATGGTTCACAATACTCACCACGCTCTCCGCAGCCGACGTATACGATGACGTCAGAGTTGGAGTACTTGGACAGAGCTTGAGAGATGACAGTCTTGCCGCAGCCGAAAGCTCCGGGGATGGCGGTGGTGCCTCCCTGGACGCATCTGTGGAACAAACGAGCGGCCAGTTAATTTATTTGTTTATTTAGGCAAGGTAAAAAAAAAATATTTCAGACATATGCAATAGCTTAATGAGACAAGTGTTAAATTTACTTTTCAATAATAACCTAGCACAACTTTCTATATTCTTAATCATGATGTCAGAGGTATGGATTACAAATTTCATTGTATGTGTATATATGTAATTAAAGAAAAAAAATTATTAGACCATAGGAAGTTCCATGAATCAAGCCTTATAAATTATAAAATGTTTTGAATTCATATTATGATAAAAATATTGATAATTTCAATAAATTGATAGAAAGATATGACGGTTTTTAGTAAAGTTTTCGAGTTTGTGTGTGTAGTATAATGTAAGCGATAAAAATTCAGTTTTTAGCTTTGAAATGTCTATTTAGAGTTGACTCATGTGTAAAACGATATTTCTTGATGAAAATTTCAAAATGTAAAGCAATACCATGTATTTTCGTAATTTTATTTGAAATTTGGAATTGTTGTAAACAAGAGCAAGCCAAATGGTTTATACATGAATTTACGGGACGCATAGTGGGAAGGTCCTCAATAAGTTGGCACGACGATCATGTAGTCAGAAGCCGTTGGATGACTACGATGATGATGAGGATAATTATGATAACGGTGATGATAATAATGATGATAGTAAAGAAGAGTGAAGCCTAGTGGGTAGTGCACCTGCCTGTGAAGCTGACGGTCCTGGGTTCGAATCCCGGTCAGGGCAAATATTTGTGTGATGAGCATGAATATTTGTTTCTGAGTCTTGGATGTTTTCTATGTATTTAAGTATTTATATCTATTAAATATATCGTCGTCTAGTACCCATAACACAAGCCTTCTGGAGCTTACTATGGGGCTAGTTCGATTTGTGTAAGATTGTCCTCTAATATTTATTTATTTATTTATTTATAATAACAACAAAGCACAACTTTTTATTTTCTTAATCCATGCAATGTTATGATGTCGGAGATATGGATTACAAATTAAATTGTACGTGTAAATGTAAAAAACTAATACTAATTAGACCATAGGAAGTTCCATGAGTCAGGCCTTACAAATAATAAAATGTTTTGAATTCAAATTATGATAAAAATATTGATAATTTCAATAAATTTATAGAAATATATGACGGTTTTAGTAAAGTTTTCGAGTTTGAGTGTGTAGTAGAACGTAAGCGACAAAAATTCAGTTTTTAGCTTTGAAATGTCTATTTAGACAATTCTAAAGAGATAATTCTTATTATGAATCAATACTCATGTTTAAAACTATATTTCTTGGTGAAAATTTCAAAATGTAAAGCAATACCATGTATCTCCGGAACACATGCTATTGATTTGAAATTTGGAATTGTTGTATACATAAATACACGGAATGCATAGTGGGAAGGCCCCCAATAAGGTGGCACGACGATCAGGTCGCCAGAAGCCGTTGGATGACGACGGTGATGATGAGGATAATTATGATAATGGTGATAATAATGATAATAATGGTGATAATAATGATAATGATGATAATAATGATGATAGTGAAGATTATGAAGCAGATGATGGTTGATAATTATGATGATGATGGCGATGATGATGGTGTTGATAATGATGATGATGATGGCGATGATGATGGTGTTGATAATGATGTTGATGATGAAGGTGAGGATGGTGATGGTGAGGACGGTGATGGTGTTGGTGGTGGTGGCGTGTGTACTGACGGGAAGAGCGAGTCGAGCACGCGCTGGCCGGTGAGCAGCGGGTGGTTGGCGGGCTGCTTCTCGGCGCTGGGCCGCGGCTGCCGCACCGGCCACACCTGCAGCATGCTGAACTTGTTCTTCTCGCCGTCGAACTCCGTCTCCAGCACTATGTCCTGCGAGCACACCATTTATGTGTACCAAGCTTCAACAATATGGTCAAGAACAAAAAAATAAGGGTACAACTAGGGAATGCAATCCCGACTCGAGATTGCAAATTCGAGATCCCGCGGGATTAGAAATATCAATCCCGCGGGATCCCGGAATTTTCGGGATCCCGTCTAGTTTAAAAAAAATAATAAATTTGGATGACTAAAAAAGCTAATAACTGCTTGTTTGTGATAGTGAGGTTAAGTAAAATAACATATTACTCGAAAGAAAATAAAAACCTTTATTCTTTAATCTTACCAACCAAAAATAATTATCAGGTTTTAAGGAAATTAACATAGGTAAATTAGGTAATCAAAATAATAAACATTTTTCAAAGGAATTAGCAAGTAGTTACCTAAGACGAGTGATTTTGAAAATGACTCCTTAAAAAACAAAGGGTATTAATAGTATCCCAATCCCGTCAATCTCGAACGGGATCTCGTCATATGATGCGTCGGGATTGATCCCGAAAAATTAGCCGAGATCTCGCGAGATCGGGATTGCATTCCCTAGGTACAACTGTATGGAATTTCCTTACAAACAAGTTCCTTTTAATTGCACCCGAGTGTACGTGAACACTACTTTATTGTTAAAGGACATACGTTTGCTCAGATGTTTTTGAACATTAAGTAACATATTTGTGAACTCAACTGTATCTGGAAGTAATAATGTATAAAAGAATAAAATAAAATGTGTAAAAAATTATTTATCATTTATTTATTTATGAAGCTGACAACAAAAATTATAGATAAATAAAAGCCCCGCAAAACTGTTATTACAGTTTTGTCTGCAGGAAAACTTTACAAATTAAGAATAAACAATATCACAACTTAAAAATCAAGTAACATCTTCACGTAAAAGCAAATCTATGACGTATCTAATAAATGTTTTTTTTTAAGTTTTTTAAGATTGGGGGCTCCTTATTAGTTACATATACTCACAGTGACTTTGTAGTTGCCAGTAGGCGCAATGTAGGTGACTGTGCCCTTTGCCTTGGGCGGCACGATCATGCGATGCTTCACGAGCGTGTTCTCGTGCACGATACCGTACAGGTCTCCCCCGGTGATGTGAGAGCCCACCTGGAAATAGAGACCTTGAGTGAAGGGGATAGGGGCTGTACTCGAATGTTAAACCTCGTAGTGAATTTTTTTTAAAGTAGTTAATATTTTGCTATGGATACGGGGACGTGTTGTTTATCAGGATGGCCGAGTGAATAAGCTCATAAGTAGTTGTATCTAAGTAATTTCGATCCTCCACCACATTATTGTACCCACACTATTTTCTGCAAATAAACATCTTACTGGGCCTATAAACTATTTTTTGTTGACATGATTACATCTGCTGGCAGTCTTAAACCATAATTCAATAGAGTTTAAATCCACTGAACATATTGTATTGTGACAATGGCAAATCGGTTTTAAGGTGAGGCAACTTCTCAGCATGCCAAGTCCTTGTTAAAATATTTTTTCTTAGAAACTCTGCTAACTTGTCTCCTGGCTTACTGGGAAAGAGTAGCAGGGAGTAACCCTGACCGGTCGACGATCACCCTTACCTTGACGTTAAGAGGGTTGAACTCCCAACTGACATCCCTGGACAGACAGGGAACATTGACACCACGAGGGATGTAGATGGACTGTGTCATCTCGTTGATGTCCTTGAGCGGACGCTGGATGCCGTCGAAGATGGATCCGAGGATACCAGGTCCGAGCTCTACGGAGAGGGGCTTGCCGGTTCGGAGCACGGGGTCTCCCACGGTCACGCCCGATGTCTCCTCGTACACCTGGAGTGAGGTTACATTATCAAGCTCTGTAACAATTTTGCAGATGGACTGACGACCTGGTAAGGTAAGTTATTTTATGAATTTAATTAGACATTTCATACTTACCAATTATACCATACCTAATTATTATTTTACTTATTTTATAAATTAGCATTGACATTTTGTATTGGATAAATGTCGGCTTGGATAAATAAAAAGGCTATTTAATAAAAAAAAATCGGTAACATATTGATTTCATTGTTATTGAGTACATAAATTATTTAAAAAAAAGCATGCAATTACCTAGATTTAAGATACATTATTGAGTGCCCTTACAGGGTGTCATGTACCTACCATACTTGTCTTGTAACACCTTAATGTATTATAAACATGACTACAATGGAATAAAGAAAAAAGGTCGCGGGAGTCCGCTGGATGTGAGTGGCTCAGTACCGATCATTGTAGGACTCTTTAGGGGAGGCCTATAGCAGTGACGTCTTTCGTGATATGATGATGATGATAATGATCTAACAACTTTGTTTGTCTCTACTCGTTATAATTATGTACTGTACTCTTTTTTGGTGAGGTTGTGCAATAAAGAGTATTGTAAGTGGTCACCGTCGCTAATAGACGCTTCCAATCCAACACCAAAGACGTCACTTGCGCGTTGCCGATCCGTAAGAAACCTTTTCACGTCTTTTTTGAAGTTTTAGCGGTCAAGAGGACTTAGCGATGAAAAACTAGCAGGTGGAGCAAAGTGGAGAAGTTCCGTGCAACTGCTGAACGCACGCTGAACCCAAGTGACCACCGCCCACCAACGAATTAAATTCACGCTTGGTCCATCACTCAATCGTCGAATATTGAAATGTGCACAAAACTGTCGACGAGCGATAATGTAAGAATCGCCGCCTTTAAAGAACGTTTCGATAAGGGACCACTGAGGCATTGTGGCTGACAAATTCGCACAATCGGTGGTTCGAATGACGTGACTGACATTCCGCAGTGTTTTTTACTTTTTAAAATAATCTGATTAAAAAACATAAATTTGCGGGCAGACACCCTGTACATACATTATCGTATAGAAAATAAGTCTGCTATAATTTTGTCTCTATAATTTAATGGCCTCAAATTATCAAGCTTGTAAAAGATGTGATAGATAATCAAGTATTTAGAAGAGATTTGTGGATGTCTTTCAATCTGATTATTATTTAAACATCACGATGGTGTCAGACAAACACAGCCTGGCTGGCGGTAAACAGACGCCGCAGCCTATGGAAGAGGTGCCTTAGAATAATACACAATTTAGGTATGCGGGAAAGCTGCAAGACGCTCTTTGAGGAGCAAAAAATTCTGACCTTACCGTCAGTATACATATTAGAAGCATGCATTTTCGTAAAAAAGAACATGTACCTATTTCCACAACATTCCCGACCTACCAATTTACGCTCCCGAACTGAATTAGAAAGGCCAACTTCAAAAATGCATATGGTCCACTCAGGCCCTTTCGCAATGTGTGTCAAACTGTACAATAACTTACCGACCGCATTTAAAAACGAAAATAACATATGTAAACTTAAGTCACACCTAAAGACGTATTTGATAAAAAAAATTTACTATTCAACCGAAGAGTACCTAATAGATAAGGAGTGCAAGTAATTTTAAGGGATATATTATATTGTATTGTTATGTGGTATTGTATTATATAGCCGTAAGAATGCAACACCCTAGTAGGGTTCATGTTTGAAAATTAATGCAATTATGTATTAGAAATTAAGACCTTGTAAACAACATGATGCAATAAAATCTTGAAACTTGGATTACCTGAATGGTGGCCATGTCTCCCTCGAGACGGATGATCTCCCCGACGAGCTCGTTGTAGCCGACACGCACCAACTCGTACATGGCCGCTCCGGACATCTTCTCCGCCGTTACGACTGTCCAACATTCATAACTGGGTTATTTTCAGTTGTAAAATGTTATACAATTTCATAAAATGACAAACTAATGATTTTGAAATAATATTAAAGTTAGTGAAATACATAATAGTAATTACAAATAAACAAAGAAATTAAAATAAAACTAAAACTAACTTAAAACGAACCTAAATATACTTATCAAAAACCCTAATCTAACAAACCGCTACCAGTAGGTAACGTTCCCAAAATGCTGGCCGCATTGCCACGTTGGATAGCAATGCTCAATCTTTGTGCCACGTGTTGCGTCGACCAGACGTCCAGATAGATCTTTGAAGATCTTATGGGCTCCCGGTCCCCACGGCCCAAGTGTTTCGACCCCAAAAGGCTCAAATATGTACCCGCTATCGAGGGTACTATATTTGCGTAATGTTGTAAAAACAAAAAATAACTATTGACCACCGGGTGGGTTACTCAAACTAACATGTCTCTCCAGTACCATCGATGGAACTGGCAATATACAAGTGTGTCACTAGTTCCATTGATGGTACTGTCCAATGGTACCTACTACAGTAATAAAGGGGTTGTCCACCCGGTGGTCAATAGTTAACGGCTTATGTACATATGAGTTATGTTTTTATTACATGGATTTATAGTTATGGAAACACCGTTTATGTGGGTTACTAGACCAATCCAAAATTAAGCTTTGTGGCCATTAACTTTTGATATGTCCACCGAAAAGACGCGAGCCTAAATCTGACAATGACCCAACTGGGTCAATCAACAGAAATGATAAAGTTGAAATTGTTTTTGTTGGCCGTAATTTTATATTTTTTTTATTATTAATTTTAAATCTTTATTTTAACGTTTTCTTTTTTTTTCTCTATTTTTGCTTTTTATGAATATTTTATTTGCTGAAATGTCCTGATTGTTATTTAATTATATCTTTTAAGCATGCAATTTTTGTCTCTTTATTATATTTATTTTTAAGTTAGTTTTATTAAAGCTAGTGTAAGATACTGTAGCATGCAATTAGTTTATAAGATTTTCTGACACAATTTAATATTTTTATAGAAATAATAAATGAATGAATGAGTCAAGTTATACAGTTGTTAATTTCCTAACTATTTACTAAACTGAATCAAACTAGAAATACTTAGTGATGACTATATAAGTGTTTTATATTTATCATAGTAGCCCCATTTTTCTTATAGTTACCCCAATATACGGTACTTCTATGCGGCCTTACGGCTTACAAATGGTTGAGCATGCATGTCAAATTCCTTATCATTTATAAAATCGTTAATTGTGTAATAGCTTTTATGAGCAAGAACATTTCTCAGGACTGTTTTAAACTTATGTAGTTGTTCTATTGAATTTAAACATTTGGGTAATTTATTAAATATTTTCGTAGCCATTCCGACTACATTTTTCTGTAATAACATTGTTTTAGGTATCATCGGGTTTATTTTATTACATAAACGTGTGCTTTTGAAGAGAACATGCGAATTCATATCTTTACATTTCCAAGTGCAGTTCTGAATAAATAGCATTTCGTCGCAGCCGGTCGTATAATTTTTTTTAAATAAGTAAAATAAATTAAAGATTGAAGTTTTCCGAGTATTTTCATAACAGTTCTTATTGGTAATGTAAAAAACAATTTATCTCTGCCTTTTTTAATACCTCTTGTCTTTTTTATACCTTGTTGTACAGGTAGCTGAATTTGTCTACCTACGTTCATTTCTTCTCTCATTTGCTCAAAGGTTAACTGGAAGAGATCCCTTAAAGGGATAAGTTCGCCTTTGTACATACCATTTCTTTTTGTATTTGTAATTTTTGTTATTGTGTACAATAAAGAGTTTTTACTTAATACCTTATTACGTAATATGCGAGCTTCGCTACGTCACGTTTTATCCAAACATAATTAGGGCATAGCGTCCATTACGATGATGTCACCCAATGTCAGTATTACCAGCACGTCTGTATTAGGAATTCATGAAAAACATTCAGATATGAGATATGCATTGAACAATAAAAGTAATTGATTCAGAAAACCGTTCTTTGAAACAATTTTGGTCTAAATACTTTGGTCTTTTAATTTTAAACCTTATAAATAGGCGCATAGAGTCGTCTGTAGCGTAGTAAAGCAGATTATATCTACTAAAACATTACTAAATTGGGCAACAACCCAATACAGATTTGAAACAGATTCTAGAGGGGTATTCTGCCTGGCTCAAACTGGTCTCAGCCCTAGCAGCAGAAATAGCTAAGCGTACAAAGAGGTCATAATTATCTTAAACACGTGTGCTTTATTAGAAGGGAATAAGATTTTGTTTAGATAATTTTAAGCAGCTACTGCAAAAACGTCCTATACAGCTGACAGTATACTCATATTTGTTATTATATTATTTTCATGTTGATGCTTAGACATATATCTCACAAAATTTATTATGATTCAGATTCAGATTCATTTATTTCATAGATGTAAATTACAATATAAATTTGCATTCATGTCAAAAGTATACGAATTCACATCATGATCGTCAATTAAGATATAAATAATAATAATGGAATAGGATTTAAACATATTCACCGGATAAGGATCGTCATAACATAATTGCACACACAGAAAATATAAATAAAATACAAATGGAATTTAAGACAACAATATGGTGACAATTAAATAAATGGTTAATTCGAATGTAATTACACTATTTTAAACAAATGTCAAAAAATAATTAGTGTACCTACCTTATTACCTTTTATCTTGGCGCTTAGAGACCTTACACATCTCTAACAAATCTCGATTGTTATTAGTATCTTAAGTCTTATTTTTGACATGTAACACTACATTTAATTAATGATACTTTGATTATTGTATTATTTTTATTTGATATAGATAGATTTTGACATGTATAAGTGCCCTTGTGGCCTATTTGCAGAATAAATGTTTTGATTTTGATTTTTGTCGTGAATAACGAAGATTAACGGGTGACATTTAGAAAATAGAAGGGTGGATCAACATTTTTTGTGTTGTTATCTTGACCCATTGTCCAAGGGACACTAGTAGCGCAGTTTGTTAAAAAAATGTTCTATCAAGTACTACTAACATGCTTTGTAGATCGGCCATTATGGAAATAGCTTACAAGTACCACAAAAACGTAGGTTTGATAAACTTAAATAGCATAAAATCACGATTGTATTCGAATTTTGTCCCCTGGACAACTAGACGTAACCACGGCAACGAGTGGCACTAAAAAGTTGATACACCCAGAAACATTTTAAAAAACCCTGTATTGGCCCAATATTTTGGATTATTTTTTGCTCTTTACGTAGGGCTGAATCATGTATTTGGGTCAATCAAATTTTCTTTGTTGTTATTCTGTCCCGTCAGCAAGGAGACAACAGTAACCGAGTTTCTTAGAAAAATGTTCATAATATGGACTTCAAACATGCTCAAGAGATGACCCATGTCCGAATGGATAGATACTCATCGCTAAAACTCATGTTTGGTAGATTTAAAACCTATAAAATTACAGTTTTAAAGAGTGACTCAGGAGACGTAACCATGATAACGAAAAACAAAGAATAGTTGATCCACCCATTTAGATAACAACGTCGTATTATTAGATTGTCCCATTAAAAACGAAATAATGAACCGGTGACCGTAATAATACCGGTATTTTTCTATGGAGAAAATACCGGTATCCGATCCCTGCCAAGAAGCACTGTAGTTTTGCTGCTGACCGGATGCACATGAGGCTACCGGGGGAAGAGATTACGTACCGGGACCGGACACGGCGAACACGTATCCGAACTGGTCTTCATTCTCCTCCGTGGCAATCATCCTCAGGTTGGCCCTCGCCGCCATTTTGAATAACAATTCTTATCTGTGGGCAGAAAAATTAAAATAAATATGACTGCAAAATGGTTGGAAATTAAGTCATGGCATAGTGAAAGACTTAATACTTATTTCTGTAGCCGACTTTACAATAATCAATTACAATAAAAAAACTTAAAATAAAATGAAATTTGTAACCTTGACTAGTAGTTTGTAATTTTCCATTGGCAAATCAAGATGAGAAATATTATTGTAATATTACTAAAGCTATCGTCTCCCGGCGAAAAAAATAAACAATAGCATTCTTTTGTTATGATCACTGGGATCCCAGGGACCGGTAATTAGTGAGACAAGTTTTATAACTCGTCATTGAATATTTATAATTTTAACAACTTTTCACTTCATCGCATCTTGCCCATGGAAAAAATCCAGAATATTCAACATTAGATAACTCTTAACAGTCCTGATAACATTATCATAAGCCATTTCCTAGCCCGCCATTGCCAGTAGAATTAAAATAGAAGAGCTCACTAACAGAGCCAGACAATATTAAAATACATATATATACATGAAATATCTCCACCAAAACTCACTAAGTAACAAATAACTAACTAAAATTATGTTGGAGGACAAGCTGAAGTTGTTGATGGAAATAGAAAATAGTAATAAATATATATAAGGTATAGAGAAAAATTAAGGTATATTTTTAAGTAGATAGAGTATTAATGTAAAAAAAAACTTTAGTACTTAATAAAGGCTATTTTTATTTTATTTATATTATTAACTAATATTAAGCTTGTATCTTCTTTTTCTAAGAGGTTTCTAACAGTAGCGACAGATTTAATAGTGAGTTTTGGATGTCACCCAACAATATATAAACTAAAATATAAAAATGTAAATTAGGTTAGATGATAGTGATTGATTGATTGATTAATCAATCCTCACCAATATTCAGAGAACATGTCCCACAGATGTCTAATATCAACACTGCCTGGCAACCGTCACCATGTCAGATGATTCTTATCAGCTGATAAACACTATCCATCATTGTCAAAATATTCTCCATAACCTCTCCATTTAATTCAGACATTGTATAAATGAGATAATCATTGAAATAAAACGAGGGCTGTGTGGTCAAACCCGATAAGTCATGGAAAAGGTTTTTGAAAATGGAACTATGCGGATGATGTTGAGTTTTTATTCCAAAATTCAATTATCACGATTTATCGGGTTTATATTCAAATGTTACTGTGAGAAATGCCTTTTCCTGCATGTAGGATAAAAATACTTAACAATAGACCAGATTTGTCACAATGGCACCAAGTTTATAGATGTAAAAGTGCCCTTGTGGCCTATTTGCAGAATAAATGTTTGTATTTGTATTTCTATTAGATGACCCAGATATATAAATGAAATACTTCTTACATGAACAATTTGTTTGTGGCAAACAAGTTTAAGGCCTGTCTGAGAACTAGTAGATACTATAGCCTATAGATGCTTGCAAGTCTAGAAAAATCAGAAGTGTGTGCCCCATCCTTAATGATAATGACTTAAGGATTCAAGTCCGGGTGCTCTTACTGTGAGAATGAATGAATAGCGTACCTAGGACTCATTTTTAGTATAAGACCAAATGTTAAAATAAATAAATTGCAAGTCTAATTGTGCAGTTTTTCACCATTCCATTGTTGTCACAAAAACATTACAAGGTTTGTACTTTTGAGTAACTGAGAGGTTAAAATACATTTGAAAATTCTAGGCCATCACATGATCTTGATGTAATGGAAAATGGAATTAAGGTATTTTTATTGGTTAATTTTATGAAATATATGTTATTAGAAATCTCCATGCTTGGTGGATGGGGGAACATATGTGCTTGGCGGAAAGAAGTTGACAACTCGTTGATGTTTTTTTGTCGAACTTCGAACTTATATTACATTGCATAAGGTTCAAATTACTTCATTTTTCACCTCGGCTTGTCAACTTCTTCACGCCATGTATGGATATTATAGACATGCAGTATGATTACAAGCCAAATTTATGAAAGTGAACTACAAAATAGAACTTTACCTTAATCACAGTCATTTTAACAAGTGTGAGAATGATTAGATACTATATTCTATGGATGTTTGCATTCGACACAAAAATATGTTGTGATCTTAATTTTGAATTTGAATTTCCTATATTGCTTTCAAGATGCTGCGCAAAATGACATACTGATAGACCGAGTATTAGTGTTATTATGTGCAGTTCTGTATGGTGGATCTACTTTCAACCATGTTATTTATAGAGAAATTATGTGCTGAGAATGAAAGTGAAGGCTTCACAAAAATACATTACATAAGTTATGTGGTGCTTGTTCTTAGTAATTTTATAAGAAATCTATAATGTAACATTCAATCAAAACATTAAATAGGCCATCATTTACATTAACATATAACTCTAATAACAAAAAATATATGCAATTGTGTCTGTCTCATAAATTGCATTTCCAGTTTTCAGTTCTATTTTGCAAGATTCTAATAAGAAAGCTCTCTTTTTATATTGGCATAAAAAGGGAAAAATGTATGAAATCGCATATTCAAGTAAATGACAAACATACATAATTGCAGCCTTGAAATGATGTACTTATTTAAATTAACTCACTGATTGAAATATTACATGGGGTCGAATGAGATAAATCTTATAAGCAATGTTAGCATAGGGTGTGCTAGACTTGGCATTATGTACTACCAATGATCACATGATGGGCGTTAATTAGTAAATTGTACTTAAATCGCGTGCCTTAGTGTTTCTATTATTTGTTACGATGAGGCAACTTATTTGTTGAATTGATAAACGAATTAAAATGAATGAAGACGTACCAAAACCTTAGCAATAAGTCACTTTACACAGATCTGATAGCAAAATTCTGTCAATGGCAGAGTTGTAAAAAGGCTTACCGAATTTCAGGAATGTTACCTAAATATCCACAACGAATAACACAAGCACGAGTTAAAACAACCCTAGCAAGAGCCCAAATTCAGCGTTAAATAATTAAATGAGACTCACAAGACGATAAAGATGGAAAAGACGGGCCGAGAATGGCGGAGAACCACAACTTATCACAAGACCAATGATAAAAGTAAAGTCAGCTGACCTATCTTCTCTATGATTGATAGTCTATGGTAATCATTTCATTGATTTTAGCGTTTTGTTATTGTAAAATGACCTACTTATTTGTAGCCGCACATTTATATTTTATTCAAAAGAATTGTTTATTTATAAAAAAACCTAAAATTATAGAGCACTGTTTGTAATACAAAAGGAAACGTCTAAACTTCTAAGTAATTGTGAAATAATTATATAATATTTTTGTATCATGGCAATAGACAATAAGAAAACAAACTCATAATTGCCAGCCCGACTGTAATTAAAAAACGTAAATTATAGGCAATTATAAATCATTGTTCAATGAAAGTACTTATAGATTTCTTAACTCATAATTAGTTTTACTTACCATTAGATGGTTAGTACTTAGTACATACTTCTACAGTTTATAATATATGTAAGACTTGGTCATTAAACTTTGGACTTTTAGGATTTTTTGAGACCTTATTTCATTTTCTGTAACTTAACCACTATTCAAACTTTTGTATTATCTTGTATTCATTAATAACCAGTAATTCGTAATTCTTATTTAATTACGATAACATCGGATTTTTTAAATTTAACCTGGCAATTTTAATCCTTCCCTCCCTCACCCCTGAATGGTTCGGACTGTCCCGCATTTTGTATTTATTTCCATTCTTTTGTGATTAAAAACCTTCACTTATCAATTCATGATTGCTATCCAAATTATAAAAGTTAATTCCGAAGTGATTTAATGTCTCGCGCGACCTCTGGCTGATGATTACGTTGCTAAATGTTGGTTTACTTGTTCTCTTTTGTCGAATAGGTATCTGCCGACGAAGCAGTTTGACTTGTTAACTGATTTTGTCTGTGTGGTGTTTTTTTAGGAACAGTAAAGATATACAGCTGAGTAAATCCTTGTCGTGGCTTTTACGACACGGTGCGGTGAAGGAGGGATTCGATCTGAGGTAAGGACATAGCGTTTGTTGACATGAATTTTGTAACGGTTCTACATAGCCCTTTCTTTTTTTTCTGCTCCACCAATACATGAATTGCGGAGGCAATAAGTAGTGGATTTGTATTTATACACTTAGCATGTTGTTTTTGTGTGCGAAGACGGCTTGTTAGTTTTGTTACCTTTTTTATTGTTTTTAACTGATTCTAATGTAACGTCTATCAGAAAAGTTATTGAATATCTGAAATATAGCTAGCTTGTTTCAACTACCATTCTCTACATATACATTTAGAAGTATCACATACATTAGAAATCATTCATTACTATAGGAATAGTGAATTCAGCCGCCCGTATCCTTTGTGGGGACTGTTTTTCTAATAACATAGAATGAAAAAAAAAGCTAGCTTGTCAAAGGTAGTCAGAATACCACTGGAACAAGGATTTGTACTTCTGCAAAGATACCACATTTGTCTGCAAACATTCTATAAATATAGGTAAATTTAATCTAAACTATATTGTGTGATAAGTCATTTCACAATTAGATATTTGAAAAAAAAAGTTATTTTGGGTTTGTCTCAACTCAATTTGTTGAAAAAAAGTAAGATTTCAGGTTGCAATAACCATTTTTTTATTATACTATTGAATTTTCAAAATTTAAGTAGTGCTTATGTAAACACACTATGATATATACATTATTATGAGAATAATAGTGATACGTAATTTGCATTTCAGCCCAGAAGGTTACATCAACGTAAATAACATACTTCAACACAAAAACTTCAAGAACTACAACCTCAGCGATATTGAGCGGGTGGTCTGGAACAATGAGAAGCAGCGATTCCAACTGAGACGGAACCCCCACACCGGGTCTGTGGAGATCAAGGCCAACCAGGGACACAGCATTGAGATCACTGATGCTGAGTTATCTCCTATTTTAACTGTGAGTAACTATATTCACTTGAATTCCACTTAAGTGTCGCACATCCAACATGGACGTTCATCCTATATAATTTTCAACTATTCTTTGTTGACCACCACCATAGTTACGTCTCCTGAGTCACTCTTTAAAACTGTGGTTTTATAGGGTTTAAATCTATTAATCATGAGTTTTAGCGAAGGCTGGAGGAGGCCTTTGCCGACTGGCAAACAGATGCACAAAAAATTAGAAAGAAAGACATACTACAACATTGACACAAAGAACATAGCACCTGTCGATAAGGCTATAATAATAAAAATTTAGGATGAGCAGCAATCTATTTGGACATGGGTCATCTCTTGAGCATGCTTGAGGTCCATATTATAATCATTTTTCTAAGAAACTCGGTTGATGTTGGCTCCTCGCTGACGGGACAGAATAACAACAAGAAAAAGTTGATTGACCCAAATACCATTGTTTCATACAAAGGCCTGAGACATCAATGACCACTGTTACCTACTCGATTTATGGATACTTAGCGTAGTTAAATATGTTACAAAACATTTCAAAACATTCAAACATTGATGTGAGGGCCAAGCATTCCAAAATATGCAATTTAAACAGAGGCGTCGGAAACGTATATGTAAATTTAAGTAGTATGACCACAATACCCAGTATTTTTAGTTATAAAGTATTAAACATCAAAGACCATTATTACATTTTTAACAAATTTTATGAACCAATAAAAAAGTAAAATTCGGAGACCAATAAAAATGTATAAGAAAAAAATATTGCCTACAATTAACGTTAATAGACAGAACTCTGTACGTCAGTATATATTTAAAAATAACTTACTACCATTGTAGTCAGCAAAGAAAGTGGTGTACCACTTTGCACCTTAATGTAGACATAATAGAGTCTAAAAGTGGTAGACCACGTTTTTGTTCTATACTAAATATAGTACTTAGCTAAGAATACTTAGCTGTTATATGCGCATAGTCCTTGAACGCGGGATGAAATAAGATCAGAGGGGCTACCGTGAACCACAAACGAAGTTTTCCCTCTCTGTCTCACTTATATGCAAACTTGCAAGTGCGACAGAGAGGGAATACTTCGTTTGCTGTTCGCGGTAGCGCCACAGAGGGGCTACTACGAACTTCGAAATCCGAACTTTGTATCGTGCCGTCCCTTTCAGTCTCGTGTTATGCACTGTGAGTGAAAGGGACGGCACGATACGAAGCCCAAAGTGGCTACCGTCAAAAATATCTCCCTCTGTGTCGCTCGAATTAGCAAGTGCGACAGAGATACTTCGTCTTTGGTTCGCGGTAAGTCCCCAGAAAATATAGATTTATTAGGGGCATCCCCTACTAAGTTACTAGGGAATTCCCCTGCCGTGTTAGGCTATTATTTGTGACAATCCATATTGAAAGGAACCTTATGGCGGCCGGCACTTACGCCTTTATTGCCGCTGTTCCAATACAACAGTGAATAGGTGTAACGTAAGCGCCTGCCGCCATAAGGTCCCTTTCGATGTGGATTATCACATTTAGTCTATTTCCTTCGCTGTAATATCACTTGTGTTACAACAAAGGCAGCCATGTTTTTATTATTACTCGTTAAGATAAGTTAAACTGACTCGTATTACATTCGGACACCCACCTAATGGATTCCGTGAATACTTATCTCATTATCATTAAGCATCAACTGTAAATACTCATTAACTCGTAATGCATTGACAAATGTGTACGATCGAATAGTGCCATTCTCTCGAAACAGTCGTAATTAAACGGTTTGTTCAAATTCTTACCATTTAAATACGGATCCATAGAACTGGTTAGTTTTTTTTTTATACCAGAGGGCATACAAGCGTGTGTCATAAGTAGTGACCGGATGCGTGTTGCCAGACATTAGGGCAGAACTGGGAGGAGTTGCCAAAAGAATAAGTCCGAGAAGGGGGTTCCCGCAGGGGGGATGCCTGTCCCCCCTAATGTGGTGCCTACTATTGGACTCATTAGTAGAGAAGGTCAACAGAGGAGGCGTGTATATGCAGGCTTATTCTGATGATGGGGTGATACTGGTGAGAGGAACAGTCCTGAACACTGTAAGAGACATCATGGTAAGAGGCATTAAGCAAGTGCTAGGATGGTGCAGAGAGAAAGGACTGGATCTGAATCCATCCAAAACAAAGTTGGTATTATTCACTAACAAAAGAAAGAAGGAGGAGATGAGACCTATAAAGATAGAGGACAAGGAACTGGAGATGGTAAGAGAGCTGAAATATCTGGGGGTGATACTGGATAGTACACTTAGATACAAGTCCCACATCAAGGAGCAATCGGCAAAAGCTATTAGAACACTGTACCAATGTAAAAGGGCAGTGGGTAGGAAGTGGGGGATGAGGCCAGAAATGATCAACTGGATCTATCAGGCGGTAATTCTACCTAGGGTGTTATATGGGGCCGTGGTCTGGTGGCACAGGGCTCGTATTAAAGAATATGAAAGAGAATTAAATAAAGTACAGAGACTAGCATGCCTGATGGTGTCGGGGGCAATGAGAACAACCCCCACACGTGCAATGGAGATAATGCTAGGAATGAAGACACTGAGGGTTGAAGTGGAGAAGAGAGCCACGGAACAGTGGTACAGAATGAAGGTGTGTAAGGAATGGAGAGGAAGCTGTGTGGATAGAGGCCATGCGCTGATACAGAAGGAGGCGCTATCAAATCTAGAGATGATGATAGCCAATAATGACCTAATCAAAAGGCAGGAGATGTTTGACAAGAAATATAGAATACATATAGGAGAGAGAGACGATTGGAAGGTTGAAGTGGAGCATCCAATGACTATCTGCTTCACAGATGGATCGAGGAGAGGATCGACCAAGCTAGCAGGTGCAGGCATAGTGGTACCTAAGCTGGGGATAAGAGAAGCCATATCACTGGGCAGGTATGCCAGTGTATTTCAGGCGGAAGTCTATGCAATAACGAGGTGCGTGCAGATGATAAAAGAGAAAAGACAGTCGACTGGAAGAGTAGTGATATACACGGATAGTCAGGCTGCGCTAAAAGCATTAAGTAGGGCAACTGTGACCTCTGCACTGGTAAGAGAATGCAAAAAAGAACTCAATGAGATAGGAGAGCACCTAGGCGTGACCTTGGCATGGGTGCCAGGACACCAGGGGGTAGTGGGAAATGAGAAAGCGGACGAACTGGCAAGGGAGGGAGCGGGAACGGGATTTACGGGCCCTGAACCGGTTCTTCCCTTCTCGGCTGAGGTCACAAAGGGGGTCATAGAAGGACTAAAAAAGAAGGAGGCGGAGAGAGAGTGGCGTGAAGTGCCTGGATGTAGGCAGGCAAAGATGATGCTAGGAGGGATCGACCGTAGGAGAACCAGGTACCTGCTGAAACTGGGTAAGAGCAATCTGAGACTATTGACCGGGATCATCACTGGTCACAATACCCTTAATAGACACCTAAAGATAATAGGGATCAGCAATGACGCTTCCTGCCCACATTGTGGGGAAGAAGAAACCAGCAAGCACGTCGTAGCGGAGTGTATTATGTACGCAGCAATGCGGTTTAATATATTCGGTAGTGATATGCTAGAGGAGAGCGAATTAAGGGATGTCAACCTTAAAGATGTCCTTTTCTTCTGCAGGAAAATAGGAAGAATGGAAGAAGACTGTGTGGGAATGCCGCCGGGACAGTAACCTTAAGCTCCGACTTCAAGGGAATTGGGCTGAATGATCCAGTCGTGCGATCGACAGCCCGCCTGTTTCCGGCCAGGCGTCCCTACACTACATCTACATCTACATCTGCCAGACATTTATAAAGCGGCAATTCAAATGGGTCACCAAATGCAACATGCGTCGACCGCAACAGTGTAAATTGGACTTTATTAACGCCGCCTTAAGGCACCTTTTCGCTTAAGTGTGACCAGGGACTGCATAACCGGAAAATAAAGGTAGCGTTTTAAAACGGTATGACGTCATACCGTTTCGTTTCGGTTAGGTTTCGATACCGCAAAAGAAATTTTTCGGTAGCGGAATATAACGGTACCGCTATTTTTTTCGATACCTGAATCGTTTGGGCTTTAAAAGGGCACCGCCAATGGCGCCGACCAATCAGAGGGGCTACCGTGAACCACAAACGAAGTTTTCCCTCTCTGTCTCACTTATGTACAAACTTGCAAGTGCGACAGAGAGGGAAAATCGTTCGCGGTAGCACTCCAGCGCTAGTTGTTGGGTGAATGCCTAAAATACCCATTTTTGTTAAATCTCGTTCGTCGCGATAGATTACTGACAGTCCCTGTTCGCTGTTGGTCGCGATTACGTACCCATTGTAAGAGTTACGATCGAAATTTTTGGTTACCGTAATAATACCGGTTGGCATTTTGGTTTATTTCTAATTTCGTCCTCAAAGAGCTCGAGCTCCACAGAACGCTACCAAATTGTTTTGGGACTACTTTTTTTCGACTTACCATGAATCCGCCAAGTGCATAACTGTACTGTGTGTGTGTGTGTGTGTGTGCTGTGTGTGAACAGCATTGTTTTAACCGGAATTACATTACTTTGTTCGCTTAATGCGCGCGCTACTTTGGCCAACGAACATTGCCTTCTTGGACAAGTGGGAGTCCGATTTCCGAAGGATGACCCACGCTTATGTAGGCAGTCATGTGTGCTTGACTTTAAATTTAACCATGCTATAGCTATAAACTCCATTTTCCACGGAGAGGCCCGATGGCTAGATGATATAAAAGAAACTGCAGGGAAAGTTTGGCTAAGCAAAGCTGAAGACAGGCAAAAATGGAGGAAGCCTACACTCGAAGTGGGGTCCAAATTAAATAAATAAATAGTAAATAATATACCGACGCTTAGCCTAGTGGGTAGTGCACTTGCCTGTGAAGCTAACGGTCCTGGGTTCGAATCCCGGTCAGGGCAAATATTTGTGTGATGAGCATGAATATTTGTTTCTGAGTCTTGGATGTATTTAAGTATTTATATCTATTAAATATATCGTCGTCTAGTACCCATAACACAAGCCTTCTTGAGCTTACTGTGGGGCTAGTTCGATTTGTGTAAGATTGTCCTCTAATATTTATTTATTTATACATAAACCTATTTTGCTATGCAAAGAAGTTGCTAAATGTGTGATCATATATATTATTGTAAGACCTATTATTTATTTACGGAGATAACACAGAAACAATCATACAATGTGTGTAAGCAAATAGAAAATAGACAATAGATACAGATGTCTCCTTGGATATATCTCACTAAGAACACACGGTACATTTACCATGTTTAATGCAAATAAATAACTTACTTACTTACCTAACACTAACTAGTAGCTATAAGAAACTTACTAACGATTACGCAAAAGAATTCTAATGTAAAATGGGAATTTGGTAATAAAGGTTTTTTTTTTCATCATCAATTCAGCCGAAAGACGTCCACTGCTGAACATAGGCGTCCCCCAAAAAGGGGGGATTTGCCATAGTCGCCACGCTTGGCAAGCGGGTTGGCGACCGCAGTTTGATGGTGGTAATGATCGAAGGATGCTGCTGCCCACCCTCCGATTTTCCCTTATTCGCCTTCTACGAAACCCACGGGAAGAGATGGGGTGGCGCAATTCTTACCCGGCAACCATACGGGGGGGGGGTTTATATAGCTGTAAAAGGGTGAATCAACTTTTTAGTGCCACTCGTTGCCGTGGTTACGTCCAGTTGTCCAGGGGACAAAATTCTAATAAAATCGTAATTTTATGCTATTTAAGTTTATCAAACATATGTATGTTTGTGGTGCTTATAAGCTATTTCCATAATGGTCCACCTACTAAGCATGTTAGTGGAACTTAATACAATATTTTTTTGAACAAACTGCGCCACTAGTGTCCCTTGGACAACGAGTCAAGATAACAACACAAAAAAAGTTCATCATCATCATCATCATCATCATCATCATTTCAGCCGAAAGACGTCCACTGCTGAACATAGGCCTCCCCCAAACCCATCCCGTGTGGTTGCCGGGTAAGAATTGCGCCACCCCATCTCTTCCCGTGGGTTTCGTAGGAGGCGAATAAGGGAAAATCGGAGGGTGGGCAGCAGCATCCTTCGATCATTACCACCATCAAACTGCGGTCGCCAACCCGCTTGCCAAGCGTGGCGACTATGGCAAATCCCCCCCAAAAAAAGTTGATCCACCCAAAAATGTTTTTTTTTCAGCCCAAATACCAAACGGTAGTTCACGGCACTTACGCCAAGTGCTGGCCACAGATAAAAGAGAGCGGCCTCAGTCGAATGAGAAGACGTCACATCCATTTAGCCAAAAGCACAAGCGCAGACAACACCGTGACAAGCGGAATAAGGAATAACGCACAAATACATATATTTGTCAATCTGACGAAAGCTTTGGAGGATGGACTAAAGTTTTACGAGTCTGACAATGGGGTCATATTGACTCCTGGAAATGAGAGCGGTTTTTTAGAGACTAAGTACTTTGACAGAGTTGTTGAAGTCGCTACAGGTTAGTGTTTAATCGAATTTGATAATATTTGAATAATTTTTGTTGACTGTTTACTATACAAGTATGTAGTGTTGTGTTCCTGGAGGTGAGCAAGGTTGCCAGAGCTCCCGAGGATGCACTGGGTTGAGAGCGAGGGACCTAAATGTGTTCCTTCTGCTGTCGACGTAGTGCATCCTTAAATCTTATAAAGGGACGGCAACGCGCACGTGACTCCTTTGGAGTTGCGGGCGTCTATAGGCTGCGGTGGCGCTTACCATCAGGTGGACCGTACGTTTGCTACCGGAGTTGTATAAAAAAAAACTGAGAATTGATAATGTTTGAATATTATGTATGTATCCCGTGTGGTTGCCGGGTAAGAATTGCGCCACCCCATCTCTTCCCGTGGGTTTCGTAGGAGGCGAATAAGGGAAAATCGGAGGGTGGGCAGCAGCATCCTTCGATCATTACCACCATCAAACTGCGGTCGCCAACCCGGTTGCCAAGCGTGGCGACTATGGCAAATCCCCCCCAAGGGAAAAATAAAAAACATGCCCTTGGGGGAGGCCTATGTTCAGCAGTGGACGTCTTTCGGCTGAAATGATGATGATGATGAATATTATGTTTAATTTTGAAGATAGCTCTTCAAAGTCAAACAATATACACAATGTAGGACTGGAACTGGTAAATATATAGTTTATTTTATGGGGCAGGAATGCTTTGTTAAGAGTGCTATACTAAAATGTGACAGGCCGACTAGCGGCACTCGTAAATAATTGTGAGTATTTAAGTTTAACGATAGATATTTAAAAAAGGGTAGTGTTAATTTTTACGTTGCAAGATTCGTAAAACTGCATTTTTATTTTTGAGCTCATAGATCGGAATGCACCAAAGTAATAACTAGTTTGATGTATTCAAAAAGTACTTTACTCAAAATCAAAATCAAACATTTATTCTGCAAATGGGCCACAAGAGCACTTTTACATGTCAAAATATTAATTTACAATTGAAGAAAGTCTGACTATAATAAGTAATACATTTTTCATGTCAAAATATTAATTTACAGTTCAAGAAGGAATAATAATTTCGAGTTTACAATTATAACAAAATTAATGTCATACAGTGAAGATAAACTTGCAAAGTTATCTATTACAAATATTACAACATCAGTAAAGTTAGAGATCTATAAGGTCTCAAGATTAAACAAGGACTATAATGAAATTAATATAATATCCCAGAGATGTACATGGTCTCTGAGCGTCAAAATTAATGTAATTAATAACTACAAACTACAGTTAAACGTAACTATTGTACTGGGTGAAAAATTCTCATAGGAACCCATCGTTTGTCATTTTCAAAAGATTAAAGGTTAGAGACATAGGGCACAGCAAAATGTCATCTCGCTCGAATTTGGAGCAGCCCAACTGGGGAAGTACGTCCACCTTGCAGAAGACCACAGCCATAACATTATCTACTATACAAGTATGTAGTGTTGTGTTCGTGGAGGTGAGCAAGGTTGTCAGAGCTCCCGAGGATGCACTGTTGAGAGCGAGGGACCTAAATTTGTCCCTTCTGCTGTCAACACAGTGAATTCTCAAATTTCATAAAGGGTCGGCAACGCAACGCGTACGTGACTCCTTTGGAGTTGCGGCGTCTATAGGCTGCGGTGGCCGCTTATCATCAGGTGGGCGTTGTATAAAAAAAAACCAGCTCAGCTAAGATAATATAATTAGTAACGTGTTAAGGTTAGCGATTTCATTCCATAAAGGCTGTAAGGTTACTTTCCCTTCGTGAAATGAATATGCTACACCCTTGCCTAGTATGTAAGAAAATTGCAATGCCCTAACGGGGTATCATGTACACTAACCAATAATACTAACAGACCAATGTAATGAACGAATGTAATGAAATGAATAATCCCCCCGTGTGGTTGCCGGGTAAGAATTGCGCCACCCCATCTCTTCCCGTGGGTTTCGTAGGAGGCGAATAAGGGAAAATCGGAGGGTGGGCAGCAGCATCCTTCGATCATTACCACCATCAAACTGCGGTCGCCAACCCGCTTGCCAAGCGTGGCGACTATGGCAAATCCCCCCCAAATTGGGGGAGGCCTATGTTCAGCAGTGGACGTCTTTCGGCTGTAATGATGATGATGATGATGATGAATGTAATGAACATAAAAATATATGAATATGAATAAACCTTTTGACCCGCAGGCCGCACCCTGCACCCTTAATCATGGAGGTCCCGGTGGCGCGCGTGCCCTCGCGCCCCGCGCGCACCCGCCCCGCCTTCGGGAACGCGGCCCGCCCCGCGCCGCGCCCCGCCACGGCGAGGACTCCGCCGCGGCCGCCGATGTCGGCGCCGGTGCGCCCGCCCATGATGCCCTTGGGCCCGGGGCCTGTGGGGCCTGTGGGGCTAGTGGGACCCGTGGGAGGCCCGGGGCGTGGCGCGCGCTCGGCCGAAGCGCGGCGGCGGCGCGCTGAACCGGATGAACTGATACCAACGGCTATACTTGTCACCGGTGAGTCCCGTCTCCTTTCTGTTTTTAACTTTTTAGATTCCAAATAAGTTAGATCGGCCGTTAGAAGAGACTATGGAAATCGTGACAGAAAAAACAATTTCATTCCGCACACCAGATATACAGGATGTCCAGTAAATAATGGACAAGCTTCTAACCACCGATAGAGCACCTGAGGCTGGTCCAGAAAAAGGACTTTCAGGTTTAGTAAAAGTCCCTTGGTTTTCGAGATAATCAAACGTATTGGTATATTTTTTTGCCTCTTTTCTTTTGGAGCAGTCTTTTAGAGTAGTAAAATTTTGAGTGAACAACCCGATTATTTTATTTTATTTACTAATTAAAGTATAGATAATTTAGTATACATTTTCCTGTAAACCGGTATTAACAGTTTGCCTGCAGTTACGAATCCCTATGATATGTATTAACAATGTTGCGATAATAATATAATATAAATAATAGCCTATGGAAAAACCCTCCATTATTAATGTTCAAAAACATTAACCTTTGTGCCAGGCTACCCTCCGTACACGAAGCCACAGGACCTCGCCCACGCCTTCTCCAAGTTCGGCCCCGTCCGCCTCAACAACGACTGGATCACGGAGGCGGCCGCGTGCCTGGAGTTCACTGACCCGGCGCAGGCGCAGGCCGCCATCCGCGCCAGCCGCGCCGTCAACGTGTACGGCGCCTTCCTCACTGTCGGGCCCTGCACCCTCAACACGAGGCCCCAACGTACGCAGAGGAGGAGAGAACCTAGGATCTTACACGGGAAGAATCATAAAGGTAAGATATTATTTATGTTTATATATGGGAAACCAACAGCGCACACAGATGGAAAATCACAATACAACAACACAAACACAAAACCATCCCCTTATTCATGAAACTTAACAGACCGCTGCTAACCCTAAGCAATGTGCTCTGTTCCTTTTCCACAAACAAAAATGTCAAAGTGACAGATAAAGACAAATGAATGTTAACGGTATTTTAGCTAAAATAGGTTTATGAATAAGGGGGTAAAACACATAAAAGAAAGAGTTCACTCACCCTCAACACGAGACTCCAACGTACGCTGCGAAGGGAGCCTAGGGTCGGACTGTATGTGATCCGTCAACGTGTACGGGGCCTTCCTCGCCGTGGGGCCCTGCGCCCTCAACACGAGGTCCCAACGTACGCAAAGGAAAGGAGCCTACGGTCGGACACGGGAACAATCACACATGTATAGTGTATGTAATCCGTCAACTTGTAAGGAGCATTCCTCGCCGTGGGGCCCTGCGCCCTCAACACGAGGTCCCAACGTACGCAAAGTAAGGAGCCTAGGGTGTTGAAAAAAGAAGGAGCCTGTGTTGTAAGTGTATATAATAATCTTGACGACCGGTTTAGCCTAGTGGGTAGTGCACCTGCCTGTGAAGCTGACGGTCCTGGGTTCGAATCCCGGTCAGGGCAAATATTTGTGTGATGAGCATGAATATTTGTTTCTGAGTCTTGGATGTTTTCTATGTATTTAAGTATTTATATCTATTAAATATATCGTCGTCTAGTACCCATAACACAAGCCTTCTTGAGCTTACTGTGGGGCTAGTTCGATTTGTGTAAGATTGTCCTCTAATATTTATTTATAGTGTATGTCATCCGTCAACGTGTACGGGGCCTTCTATCTCTCTCTTCCTTGCATTCCACCAATCTTAGCTTTGCATTCCAAGCCGCTACTGCTAGCAACCCCTCTGATACTGGTTTTGATTCGTGGAAAATGTTAGCGTAACTGCTTTTGTAAGGACAAAAGACCATTAGTCCACAGACAAACAAGTAATATCACCAAAACTTAAAATAGCCTAAGGCCACCAACCTTGTGGGTCTCAATTTACGGAAGGAAACTTTTGTTTCTTTGCACACTGGTTCAACTCCTTGTCTTAAGGTTTGCTCGGCTTAAGGGATGTTTGGCAGTAATATCGTCCCGGACAAGTAATCTAACACAGAAATATTTTATCCTTAATATTAAAAAATATGTATGTATGTTGTTTATATTGTGGCATTTGAATTCTGTAATATTATGATACTGTTATTTTATATACATTGTATATTGTTTTGAAAAAATGACACCTCGCCGAGTTTCTTACGCGGGTTTTTCTCGGGGCAGAGGTTTATTTTATGAACCGGTGGTAGTTTTTTGACATTCATAAGTGCATGTAACATGCCTAAATTGAAGAATAAATGATTTCATTTCATTTCTAAGTATGAACAACATAGACTTATTACCATAAGGAAAATCAATATCGTTTTTGTGTTCTGTGTCTACATAATAAATAATGTGTGTAATTGTATTTTTTTTTCTTCCAGGCACAATAATAGAGCCCAGCAAAATACCCCTGCAAGGAGTTTTCCACCAGCAGTTGGACGCTCTACTGTGCGCGGTGCGCCTCACTCAGCCGGAGATAGAGCGCCTCGCCACGCTCTACCGCGACCTGGAGTACGTGCTCAGCGACATCTGGCCAGGTACAATACAATACATATAAATAATAAATAAATATTTGTTACCCGTTTGTGGCCCGTGTGGTTGCCGGGTAAGAATTGCGCCACCCCATCTCTTCCCGTGGGTTTCGTAGGAGGCGAATAAGGGAAAATCGGAGGGTGGGCAGCAGCATCCTTCCAAACTGCGGTCGCCAACCCGCTTGCCAAGCGTGGCGACTATGGCAAATCCCCCCCAAGGGAAAAATAAATTGGGGGAGGCCTATGTTCAGCAGTGGACGTCTTTCGGCTGAAATGATGATGATGATGATGATGATGATGATTTGTGGACAATCTTACACAAATCGACCTAGTCCCAAACTAAGCAAAGCTTGTACTATGGGTACTAGCCGACGATATACATACTTATATAGATAAACTAGCGACCCGCCCCGGCTTCGCACGGGTGCAATGATACTAAATACACTACAGAAATATTATACATATAAACCTTCCTCTTCAATCACTCTATCTATTAAAAAAAACCGCATCAAAATCCATTGCGTAGTTTTAAAGATTTAAGCATACATAAAGGCTCCAGTGGCCGCTTACCATCAGGAGGACCGTACGCTTGTTTGCCACCGGCGATGTATAAAAATAATAATAATAAAAACCTCGTGAAGGCCGAGAAGGACAAAGTCAGCAAGTAACTAGACTTGGCACACGAGGTGACCGCCATGTGGGATGTTGATTCAACGATCATTGTCCCGACAGTCGTGTCTGCGAACGGTCTAATAGCGAAGAGCCTCGACCAACACCTCAAGAAACTCGCTAGATGGCTGGGTCAAGGGTCAGATACAGAGGGCGGTACTCCTGGACACGGCGCGGATAGTCAGGAGGTTCCTCTCTCTGTCGCCCGACACCACCGGTAGCTTAGGCCCCGCCTCGCTGCCGGCGGCACCCTAGGTTAGGTTTTTATAATGATTTTATGTTTTGTAAATATTGTTTTATATTTTACTTTTTATATAATTATTATCAAAATCAAAACATTTATTCTGCAAATAGGCCTCAAGGGCACTTTTACAAGTCAAAATCTATCTAGGTACATCAAATAAAAATAATACAATAATCAAAATATCATTAATTAAATGTAGTGTATGTAACACTACATTTAATTAATGATATTTTGTCAAAAATAAGACTAAGAAACTAATAACAATCGAGATTTGTTAGAGATGTATAAGGTCTCTAAGCGTCAAGATAAAAGGTAATAAAGTAGGTACACTAATCATAATAAAATATTTTGAGCTATATCTATAACACGTCAACATGAAAATAATAAAATCTAATAAATAAATATCCTCAGAGATTTATAAGGTCCCTGAGCGTCAGTCTAAAAAAATAAAATCAAATGAGAACAGTAAAGTCTCTCATCATGTCAATTCCACTGAACACTAGTACGAAGTTACTAGTCCTTGCAAACATGAACAGACCGGACCCCACAAAAATCTAACCTAAGACCTAAAATAAATAAAGAGAATAATAACAGATATATTTAATTCACAGGCTGCCGTGCGATCCCCTTCGGCTCCGTCACCACCGGTCTCGGTGTAAAATCCTCAGACGCAGACTGTTTCGTATCTCTCCCTAACGGAACAAATCGAAATGGCGCCGTATCCAGAGCGAAACGCGCCCTCCAAGCACACCCACATGTCTTCGACGAGCTATTGGCCATACCGCGAGCCAATACCCCAATCGTCAAGTTCTTACACATCCCTACCGGCGTTTACTGCGATCTCTCCTTCAAAACTGCCTTAGGATCCCAGAATAGCAAGCTAATATCGTTCCTACTCTTCTTTGATCCTAGACTCATCCCTATAGCGGTGGTCATTAAATATTGGGCGAGAGTTCACGAGTTAACTGGAACGGGGAAGCTTACAAACTACGCTTTGACTATGCTTATAATATTCTATTTTCAACAGTCGCAGGTATCGATTTTGCCGCCAGTGGAGTGGCTACAAAGGGACAGGAGTTTCGACTGTTATGTCGATTATTGGAATACGGGTTTCATGACGGATCTCCGCCGTATCCCGCGTTCGGCAAATATGTCGTCGACAGTCGAGTTGCTTGGTGGATTCTTCGATTACTACGCGAAGTTTGATTTTGAGCAGTACTGCGTCTGCCCGTTCCTAGGGAGATTAGTTAAAAAAGACGATTTTAGGGACTTGAGACTTCTGCCAGAAGAGTTCGCCCGTTACAAGACGAATGTTTACAGTGGGGCCACGTTGCCCATGCGCTTCATGACTTCCATGTGCGTCCAGGATCCTTTCGAACAGTGCCACAATGTCGCATCGTCTGTATCCTCAAGGTTAGCGGCAGACATTCGTGCCTATTTCAAATTCGCCTCAGACGCGTATGAGAAGGAGAAACTTAAAGATTTCTCCGGATTTCTCAAGACTATTCTCCTCGAGAAACCTGATTTACCGCGCACGAAGAAGGGAGGTTCGGAGTTCCGTGCTCGGTTGCCGCCCGGTTTGATCGGGAACATTGCTACAGCGGACTGGAAGTCTGCAGTACGGGATGTCGCCTTCCAAGTCTTTGAGACCATTCTTAGAGTCAAGCTCACGAAAATTGAGGAAGAAAACCCTGAGATCGAGACAGATGTTAAAGCAGGAAAACCAACCAAATCGGAATCCGCTAAACGAGGGAAAGTGGCCAAAACGGAAGACAACGCTCCTGATTCTTCTAAACCAGGAAAGATGCCCAAAGCAGAAGAAAGCACTTTAGCAGGAAAGATAGCTAAGTCAGAAGAGTCTCCTAAACCACAAAGGAAATCAGTAGATACTGGCAGACAGGAAAATACATTGGATGAAAACACGAAACTGCGAAATAACGCCAAATCAGAAGATATCCCTAAACCCGGAAAAGATACAGTAACTTCAGAAAAGACCACTCAGTCTATGAAGGATGCTATGAAACCAGAAGAAGACTGTAAAGTGGAGGAAAAAGCTAATCCACAGAAGGGAAAACTCAAAGTTGAGGTAACCAGAGGCGGCAAAGTAATTAACCCAGGAGGTGTAACCAGGAAAGAGAAAGAGAAATACATGGGTGAGATCACTAAGGCCATTTGGAAAAGGAAGTTATTCTCGAAACTGTACAGTGTTATGGGACTGAAGTTCCTGGATCGAGAGACGATGATCACTGATGAGATAATGAAGGTTGACAAGAATGTGTTTGATGTGAAGTTCCAAGTAGTGATCACCTTCAACAACGCGCCACGGAGCGCTGCGGTATCCATCCGACATGTCTCTGGAGAACTCAACTCATTCAAAGAATTCGGAAAGTTCTTCAATAACACCTTCCAGCACTGGTTTGTAGTTCTATACAAACCATACTGCAAGAAAAATAAAAATCCGGTAGGTGATCAAAAAGGTGTACCTACTGTCACAGATGAAGAGGCTGCAGCAAATGAATTGAATGAGGCAATGAAAAGAGATGTAGAAGACAATAGTGACTCAGACAGTGATTCAGATTTCAGTTATGAAGATGAAAGGATAGACCCAAATGCAGAAAGTTCAAAAGTATTTGAGAGAGAAGACATTTCAAAACATGATGCGGACAAAAACAATAAAAATAAATCAAACAGTGCTGTTAAAAAACAAGGTGAAAGTGACAAAACGAAACAATGTGATACAAATGAAATAGACAATAAAGTTACATTGTCTGAACAAAAACATGACAAGGAGTTAGCATCTGATAAATCGCCGCGAAAAGGCAAAAATAAACAGCACAATGACAAAAATAAAGATCCTTTAGTCGACCATGTAAATGACGGGATCGAATCTTTCAACTTATCTGAAAAATCGCCACAGAAAAGCAAGAATTGCGACAAAAATAGACGTGCTGACATAGGTGATCAAAATGAGGCACCTCTGAATGCAACCGACAAATCACAGAGTAAAACGCTACATGGTGATAATAAAAGAGAAATTGACAAAAGCAAAACAAGGCACAGAAATAGAAAACTCAAAGATAAAACGCAGAGTAGCACAACAGAAACTGGTCATAAAACCAGTGCTGGGGAAAATGGACAGATTTAGCAATTTAGCAAGATGAGATAGAAGCGAATGACATTTTAAAATTTTCGTTGAGACAAACATTAACGAAATGAATCTTGTATGTACTTTACGTAAACTACTCTTTTGATGATGAAATTATGATTGACTAAATAAAATAATGTTGTGTTACAATTTGTGTCACAGTGGACAGTGGACAGTTTCTGTTGTTACAGACAACAATTGGCTATTTGACTAAAATCAAAAATCAAAACATTTATTCTGCAAATAGGCCTCAAGGGCACTTTTACGAGTCAAAAAATTGTATGGTGCCATTCGAACCTGTTTTTAGAGACGATCAAATGTTTGTAAGGGACCAACTACAATTAGAGCAAGACAAAAGTCGAAAACGAGAGGTAAAATAAACCATAGCTGACGAGCACTGAAAACGCTACATATTGATAGGCAGTGAAATGTGACGTCACAGTGCAATTGCCTTGTAATCCCTTTGTATGGAAAATATTGTATTTAAGGACTTAGTTGCCGTACAATTTATTTTTTATTGCAATATGAGAATTATATTGTTAACTTTCAATTTATATTTGGACTATTAAAAAAAAACAACACTTGCGAATCTTTAGTCCCTTACTTTTTATGATTTTGATGAATTTGTCTAATTTAATATTTATTGTGATAATTTGATGGTTTCCTATCTATATAACCATACTGTGGTGTAAATTTTAACATGTGTCAAATACCCAATTTTGTCTGCACCCAGAGGGGCTACCGCGAACCAAAAAGAACGAAGTTCGAATATCACCCTCTCTATCGCACTTGCTGATTCGTGCGGCAGAGAGGGAGATATTCGAACTTCGTTCGTTTTCAGTCGCGGTAGCCCTTCAGATGACATTTTATCTTGTCTATTATTCCTCGTAGTGAGATTGAATTATCGTAGCTGACTTCTATGAACTAAGAATTAATATTATGCAACAAAGTATCGTGTCTAAAGTTATCAGAATCATTTTTTGTAAGAATAATTGGAATTGTTTATTACGCTATTTTTTGTATGTAGAATTACTATTCATTTTCAATCTAGATATTAAATTTTATTTCCCATAAGATGTTGGTTTTCTTTTAACTTTCTTTTCGTAGGTAATCTCCGTTACATGGTAAATATTCGCAAAGCTACAAGTTACAAGCTTACTGTTCTTTTTTGAAATTCTCGAAAAATATCGATTGGTTCCCATTTTAAGGCGTGTTTTAGTTTGTGAATTATGTATTATATAAATATACATTGACTTTACCTTATGTCTGAAAACGACTTCCGGCTAAACTTTGTTTCCGAACACCCGTGGGGTGTCGCGAACGTGAAATGCACTAGTTTTCTTAGAGAGAGGTCATGTTTTATGCCCGTCCACATAATGGGCCATGATGGTCCAACGCACAAAACTTGTAGTAAAACACACTTTTATCTCATTCCACAAGTATAGCTGCGTTATTAGAAGTAGTTAATGAAAGCTGAGACTAGAAAAAAGCATTATGGAAGTACCAATACAAGCGAAATAATGTATTATGATGCGATTTGATGTATCCTGTTTCTGACCCGTGATCGTTTACGGGTCAGAAACAAGCACTGCAATTAAGTGAATCTTCAATGTACGATTCGGACCTCAACCGAGGACAGCCAGTCAGTTCTGTCAAAGTTCGCTCTTTTTTTGACATTTGACAACCAATTTTGATTTGTAGCCAAAACGTAACGTTAACTTGCTTCATGGAATTTGGATAGGAGCTTCATATAGTTAATATTACTATATTAATTTTATTTGTTTACATTGTTAATATAATTGAATATTTCAATTGTAAGCTATTATGTACTTAATTTTTTAGTAAACACGTTTTTGGTTAGGGTTCAATCGTATCGTATCATGTCATAACAATTACTTTTTATTAGTATAAATTTGTTATTATTGTTTTATATTAACTTAAATAAATTAAAATGTTTTGCTGACTTCTCCCAGAAACATGAACACTACAGGTAAGATCTATTTGTATCTTTTAGCAATCGAAAGTTTTTACAATGCAGCTGGTGGTTTTTACCCATAGGAACTGCCGTCGAGTGTCATCTCATATCTAGTTCACAAATCACAACGTATGTCTTATAACCTAATATACCCTGTTTTATTTTACGTTACCAATAAAGTTCATTACTCTTATATTTAGCATTGCTCTCATGAAAATTAAGAGGTGTTCCCAAGAAACAAGTTATTGAAACATTTAAAAGACTTCCCCTATAAAAAAATAAAATAAAAATAGCCTTTATTACTGAAGTTTTTACATTAATACTCTGCTTAAAAATATACTTTAATTTTTTTCTCTATACACATATATTATTTTCTATTTCCATCGACAACTTCAGCTTGTCCTCCGACATAGGCCTCTTCCAAGTCCTTCCAGGTGACGCGGTTTCTCGCTTTCCTGAGCCAGTCTACTCCGCCTATCCTTTTAAGGTCATCTGACCATCGAAGAATAGGCCTTCCTCTCTTTCTTTTGTGTCCCCTTGGGTACCACTCTATGAGGTCTTTTGTCCACTTTTCTAGTCCTTCTCTGATGATGTGGCCAGTCCACCGCCACTTCTGTTGCTTGATCTTTTTGACCACTCTCCCACACTTTGATCTGGCTCTAATTGTGGACAATTTTACTCTATCCTTGAGCTTAATGTTTAACACGCTTCTTTCCATGTTGTTTTGACATGTAGCAAGCCTCTTTTCTTGACAAGAAAAAAGACTTCCCCTAGCTTAGGATAAAAAAAGACTTTTTTAAATGTATCATGAGGAAATACTATGTACAGTAGAATCCACTTTTAACAACTTCGAAATCACCACACATTAGATTTCATACCACATATTTTCAAAGTAAACCAGTCCGTTTTATGCGACGTAATATCACTGGTCCCTTGACTGACGCTTTATCCGGATTCCACTGTATTTGTGGTAACGACAGAGTAGCCACATGTGTATGTTGTATTTAGATTTTTTAAGCAAACCAGACTACTTTTTAATTAAGTATTATTTTTTTAACTTTTATTACAACAATTCTTTCATGCTAATATACTAGTTTTTTGGTTAGAGTTATAAAACGATTGACCATACAGTTGCCGGCAAACATCTTGAACCTGCGCAGTAGCCGATTTACATAGAAATCAAGCTACTGCACACTGAAGCTTAAGCTCAAGATGTTTGCCGGCAACTGTACCATATAATAATAATAGTTTTATTTCCCTTTTAAAAGTTAGTTATAAATTAAATTAGTTATTAATTATTTGGTTGTCTATTGATGGGACAAAGGCCTCCTCCAGCTGGGCCAGGCGGGTCCTGCTATTTAATTACTTTACCATAGGTATGTTTTATTTGATCTATTTCTCCAAGATGGTTTACTTTAATACGTTATTGAGCAAGTTGAACATGTGCACGGACAGCGGACACATTCAACTTGACGGATGTCACGGATTCTTTTATATTATTATTATTATACACTGGAAGCTACAAGCTGATGCGTGTATATAACTGCACTTGTCGTTTTTTTATTTTAAATGTTTATCAAGTCTATTTTTGAAACTAATAATTCTTTATTTCAGGCTTAGCTCTTATTACAACACAAAATTACACAATTACATTTCATATCATATGTCAGAAAATTACCTTAGGAACATTATATCAATTATGAGTATATTAACCAAAAATAAAAATGAAATAAGAATAAATTGTAATGTTAAAAAAGAATAAAACAATTACAAATTTCAATTCATTACAAAAAACATGTCAGGCAAAAATATAATCTGATTCAATTTAATTTTATATGCATTTGAATATATTTTGTTTGGATTCCATATGAATAGAGTTCCAGTGCCTCCATAGTGAACATTTGCCTTAATGGTTCTAAGGAGGTTATTGGGAGTGTCACGCACGCGGCGCATCAGGGAGGCAACGCGCTTACTATCGCACAGCACCCGTCCGTGTGCTCCTCCCAAAACATACCTGATTGTAACTAAACTAAATGTAATGGTAGAAATAAAGGCTATTTTTATTTTATTTTATTTTATTTATTTATTTTATTAGTGTTTGCAAATATGTATGATTTCAGAAACCAACATCCTAGACCCCACGCAGTTGAGCTTTGAGGGAGACTTCAACGAGCAAGTCGCGGGGCTGTTCCGACATGTGCGGCTGTCGAGGGAGGAGGTGGAGGGCTTCCGTGGCCTGTTCAGGGATGTGGAGAACACGCTGAGGACCCAATGGCCAGGTATAGATGGATAACATAGGGGGCGTCTATAAATTACGTGAGGTGTTTTTTTAAATTTTCTGTCCCTCCCTCCCCCCCTGGTAAGATGTCGTGAGATTTTATTCAACCCCCTCCCCCATTCCTCAATCTCACGTGAGATTTTTAAAATGTGGGTTTCTTACGTAAACGCGTTGGATTGTTATTGTAAAAAGAAAAAATTTTGCTTCGTGCTTTTATTTACGACTAGTTAAGATTAGTAATCAATGTTGGGTAGACTGTTAGGTTTGGAGCTCTGATTCGTTTGTGTTGTGGGAGAGATGCAGCAGCAGTAAAAGAGGTAATTCGTAGGAAACAATGTATTGCGACTCAAGCTTGCACATGAAGATAGGTAAGTTATGGCGACAAGTGCCACAGATAATAATCCAGACAGGAAACACTAAAACTTAATACTACGTTTAATCTAGAATATCAGTAGTACCAACTTAATGAATTAGGTATCTATTGTTGGACTCTCCAACATGCTGGGGCCACAGGAATGGAACCCTAACATACATGACATACATACTTTTTACAATGTACATCTAAAAAATCAGAAGCTGAAAGAATTCAGGCATGACTAGCTTAATGGCTTCAGCATGAATTCTACAGCAACAAAAAAGTCTAAAATACTTATTGTTTGCTATACATATAGTTATAACGCAGTTATTGCCTTTAGCAGTAACAGTCATATGTATGGGTCATTTCCCAACATATTTGCTAAGAAATTATAAGTAACGCGAATTAAACTTATTGACAATTGTTATGTAGGCTAATCACTATTTATTATACGCAAAGTTATGACATAAGCAATATCACATTATAATTTCCTGTTTACAAGAAAGCTGAAAATGATTTTTTTATATTTACTTAATTATCAGTGGCAATAAGATTAAACCTACTGCAGAAAATCCCCCTATTAATTTTCAAACACATTTAATATTATTGATATGACAAGACGAGAACTAGTTTATTTATTGTTCATAGTTACATCTAAGCTTGATATTTGAACTTAAGGTAAATGTACCCATTTTAGTCTCACATTCTACATGTACTAAATGATGAATAACACTTAAGAGATAAAAAGGTAACAATATTTTAACAGTTACTTTATGTGAGTTATATTTATGAGCTGTTAACTCCACCTTCTTATACTAATTTCTTATATTTATATTATACTTAATCTACTTATTCCGCTTTATAAATCTATTCTATAGGGAGTACAGAAAAACCGCTTAAAGAGCGTTTATATATCTTTTTACTTGGCGTTATGAGATCAACTACTCTTATTTTACCATCCTGCCCTGGGTAAACCTTTATAATTCTGGCCATGGGCCATGTTAGGGGCGGGCAGTTTGGTTCTTTCATAATGACCAATGCGCCTACTTTGACGTTTGGCTGACTGTCACGCCACTTTGGTCGACATTGCAAGGCGTTTAAATAGTATTTATGCCAGATATTCCAAAACTGACTTTTTATTTTATTACAAATTTCCCAAAATTTTAATTTATTATCTGGCATATTTACCGTGTCACCTTCAGGGAATGAAGTCAACGAAGCGCCAACCAGGAAATGACCAGGTGACAAGTAGCTGAAATCGTTTACATCGTCGGCCGTTACAGCAAGCAACGGTCGAGAGTTTAGTACAGCTTCAATCTGACATAAAATTGTACTTAGCTGTTCGTAAGTCAATATACGATCTTGTAAAATGCGTTTTAAATGGAATTTCGTACTTTTAACTCCAGCTTCAGCGAGACCAGCAAACACGGGTGAATAGCTTGGCACGAAATGAAATTTAACTTGTTCTTGCGCCGCATATGTTTGCACTGTTGTTTGGTGATCTTTCGAGCTGTGTAATTTATACAAATCAGCTAATTCGTTCCTTGCCCCTTTGAAGCAGCCTGCATTGTCACAGTAAACATCTGTCGGATAGCCTCGTCGCGCTATGAAGCGCTTAAAACATGCTAAGAAGCCTTCCGTGGTTAAATCAGATGAAAGCTCCAAATGGATGGCTTTTGTTACAAAACAGACAAAAACACATATGTAACCTTTCGTCTGCAGGGCTCTCCTAACGCGTGAATTCTTAACCGGGATCGGTCCGGCAAAATCACAGCCCACCTTTTGGTACGCGCGACAAGCTGTTACTCTTTCAGATGGCAAGGAACCCATTAACTGCTTCGAGCATTGAGCTTTCATCCTGAAACATGTTAAGCATTTGTTAACAAACTTTTTAACATGATTTAGACCATCAGTAAGCCAGTATCTTTGATTTAAACCTGATAATAGTAGTTTAGGTGCAGCATGAAGCAATCGTATGTGTTCATGATATATAATAAGGTCAGTAATTCTGGATTGCTTGGGTAGTATGATTGGATGTTTTTGCGAGAATGAGACACTCGATTGACATATTCTACCACCAACGCGTAATACACCTTCATTATCAAGGAAGGGGTGCAAAGTTTGCAATGCACCTTTGACGTTTTCTTTATTCGCCGTTAAATCATTTATTTCTTGTTTGAAGTGAATACTCTGTTCATACCGTAAAATTTGAGTCAACGCCATTTTTAACTCATTTGCTGACAAGGGACCAGATTTTGTTGTATTTTTATTTTTTATATTATAGCAAAATCTGTTTATATAAGCCATTACGCGAATCATTTTATTGAGGTCTGAAAACCTGTCACAAAACTCGTAAAACGATTTTTCTTTCTGCGTTACTAAAGATACCTTGGCATTAGAGCATTGCTTCTTCACTTCAGGCAGGTCCTCAGGTGCTGTCAAGGGTATATTATAATTAAATTCGTAGTTACCGTCCCTGAGAAATTCTGGGCCCTGCCAATACAAGGTCATGTGACGTAACTCATCAGGATCCGCGCCTCTGCTGATACAGTCGGCTGCGTTATCTTTGCTGCTCACATACAGCCATCTCCACCTGGAGGAGATCTCTCGAATCAACTTGACCCTATTAGCAACATAAGCTTGCAGTTTAATCGGTTCTGTGTTAGCCCATGCCAATGCAATTTGCGAGTCTGAGAATAACAAAACGTCTTGTATATCCACCTTTGACTTTAACGTACAGTAGACTCGGTTCATTAGCTTGGTTAGTAAAAGCATAGAATTCAACTCTAAGCGCGGAGTACTTAGTGCTTCTTTGTTGCGGGGGTTGATTCGAGACTTAGAGCAAAGTAAGGAAAGCGAAGCATTACCAGACTTGTCGACCACCCGAAGATAAACACAGCACCCGTAAGCAGTAGAGCTCGAAGCATCAGCAAACCCGATCAGCTGCACTGCGGCTGCATCAGCCGGTATAGGTATATTTCTATCTATAGTGACCGGTTCCATTTGAGAGATTTTTTTTGCAAATGCTAGCCATTCTAATCGCAATGGTTCTGAGGGAACCTCGGACCAGCCTATATTCTCAGACCAGATTTTTTGCATAAACACTTTAGCTTTCACTATGAGAGGAGCCATATACCCAAGAGGATCATAAAACTTGGATATGTAACTGAGAATATCTCTCTTGCTCGGATATTCTTTATTGAAAGATTCGGGGCAAGAGAAAACAAAGCAATCTTTTCTCACATTAAGAGTTAAACCTAGTGTTTTTATGTATACATTGTTTTTTTGCAAATCATGATCATCAAACTTCTGTTTATCGGAGGGAATGTCCTCTAAAATTTGCTGATTATTTGAAGCCCACTTGTGTGTATAAAATGAACCTTTAATCAGTAAATTGCTCAGTTGCCGCTTCGCCTCCATTATTACATTCAAATCTGAGTGCGAGTAGTAGGCATCATCAACATAAGTACAATTTCTTATAATATAAGAAGCTAATGGTAACTCATTTTCATATTTATTCGCGAGTTCAAGTAGACAACGCGTTGCCAGAAAAGTGCTACTAGTTTGCCCATACGAGACGGTGTCTAATCTGATACATTTAATAGCTTCCTCAGGATTGTTTCTCCATAAAATGTTTTGCAAGCAAGCATGCTCTGGGTTAATATTAATGCATCGAAACATATGGCGTATATCGGTAGAGAAAGTGTATTTCCCGAAGCGAAATGAAAGCATTATATCAAAGAGCTCTTTTTGTACCATTGCTCCATTTAGCAAAATGTCATTAAGCGACACTCCCTTGCTTGCACGCATAGAACAATCAAATACGACACGTGTCTTGGAGCCACTTTGTGTGGCATGATGTGCTGCAAAATACAGAGGCTGTGTCTCAAAGTCCAATGAACTGAAATCTATATAGTGACCGTGCCCTAAGTTCACATATTCATCAATGAATTTATCGTAAGCTGAGAGTAAATTTATGTCCTTTTGTAACTTCTTTTCCAAGTTAAGGAATCTATAGTAGGCATATTCAAATGAGTTGCCAAGCGCATTGTTAATCTCAGCTAGTGGTAACTTTAGCGGCAAGTCAACCTGAAACTTATTATTCTGATGTACCGTGGTCGTTTGAAAAATTTGCTCACACTGTTCATGCTCGGACATGCTCTCAGTATAAGTTTCAGGTATGTTTTCAGTCTTCCAAAATTGTGTCAAACTTTCATTGAGACTTGAGTCACATTCTAGACATAGCAAGGAAACCTTACTTGTGTCGGAGGTGGGATAAGATGGCAGGGCTCCGGCAATTACGTGCCCAAACCTTGTGGCTATGAAGCGTGGCTGTGGGACTGGCTGCTCAGCATACGGCGACGCCGTTGCTGGTTGCTGCAGCGCAGGATGAGTCTCTGGGAGCAAAGCCTGGAAAAACACGTCCGCTCCAATTAGCATATTAATCTCTGAGGGTTTGTCAAAATCTGCATCCGCTAAATTGACACTTGAGGGTATATTAATGAGATTTGTGTCAATCTTATATTGAGGAATTTTGCATGTGATTTTGTTCAATACATGAAAGTTAGTTGTAACTTTATAAGGTGTCGCAAGTGAGAAGACCTCGAGAGGTATTGAATACTTTGCTTGAGTATTATTATTGCTCACTCCAACTATGCATGTATTGTCCGTGTTCGGAGTCACTCCAAGGGCATCAATGACCTTGCTTGTCACTAGTGACACTTGAGAAGCAGAGTCAAGTATCGCCTTCACATGTACGACTCCTCCTGACCTTGTAAAAAGCTTCACTTTAACTGTAGGTAACAATACCTTATCGCTGTTAAAGGTAGAAATTAATGACACTGGTTGCGTGGCCTGTGTATTATTATTTTGCGTTGGTTCCTGGTGAAGTAAAGTATTATGTGCTTGCTTACAAACATTGCACCGGAAATGGAAACGACACTTGCCACGGTGTGCATTTAGGCAGATATTGCATAAGCTATTGTTTTTACAAAAGTTTATTCGTTCACTCGATGCTGCAATTTTAAATTGATGACAATCATACAATTTGTGATTATTAGATTTGCAATATAAGCACTCACCTGATCTCGATCCTGAGCTTGCTTGTTTAGCCGCAGTTACATTTACCACTGCCTTCTGTGATCTGCCCGGCACCAGTGACTCAGCATGCTCCAATGCCAAGGCTCTTTTCTCCAGGAACAGTAGAAATTCAGCGACCGTGGGGTCTGCAGCATCACTCCGCTCTAATTGGTAGGCCCGTGATGTGTAGGGATCTAATTTACGGTATAAAATGGCTAGTATAATTGGGTCCCAGGAATCGGTATTAATATCAAGATTCTTTAAAGCAGCCAAACATTGTTTAATATTAGATACGAATGTCCTAATGTTGGCTGGGTTTGATTTAAACAGAGCACTCAAGTCAAGCAGAGTGTTTATATGCTCATTTATTATTTTTGAGGTGTGATTGTATCTGTCATTTAACAACCTTAGCGCCTCATCATAACTATTCATGGATAAGGGAAGATTTTTTATGATATCGAGTGGCTCCTTATCGAGGAACGTCCTTAAATAGTATAGCTTTTGCACATTATCAATAGATTTGTCATTGTGAATAATTGCACGAAACAAATTCATGAACTGTGTATACTCACTGTATTTTCCCGTGAATGTAGATATCTGTATGGTAGGCAAACGAGCCTTAAAAGCAACACTAGCGTCGGAGGACGGCGTAGATTTGGTTTTGATCGCCTCGTTTAGTATGGTGAGGATATGGAAATATTTGGCCTCAATATCGGCCACATCCTCATTGTCGTTTTCGTCCTGCGCCAGTATTTGTTTGTTGTAAACCTCGTATTCATTATACAATTCCGAAAGTCTGGTTCGCTTGGCTTGTAGGGTCGATAACAAGCTAAGATCCACATCCTGCGAGTTTGCCACGAAATTGTATAATCGCGTAATAGACGCCTTGGTATAGCCTCTTGAGGCCTTTAGTTGTTTTAAATCTACAGACATTGCACACTTATAACAGTACAAACGGGATTAGCAACGTAACTCACAATAATTTTTATATTATTACAATTTTTGTAAGGTAAACCACATCGGTAAGAACAAAATGGCCGGTAAGCTAAGTATTAAAACTTAAAAACTATTGCGTCAGTCCACCACAGAATCAAAAGTTCCGTTCCGTTGTCCTTGCTACGTAGTAGTTCCGCTGTTTACCGCACTACACTAGCGCTGTGTCGCCGGCGCATGTCTTCGGGCGCGAACGAGAGGGATATATTACCACTTCTGTCCTACTCTGCTGCTCGATGAAGTGATGATGGATGACACGGCGTTTATGACGACGAAACTGATTCCTTGATGAAATTGCTGACGAGTTTAGGCACCTCAAATTATTAGTTTTCTATTAATTGTAGCTGGATGCTAAATGCGACGAGAATTCTGCTTCATAGATGTCTTGCTTCTTGTCGATTTTAATGTAATTAATGTTAAAATATTGCAGGCAATGAAATAATGGAGGACAAGTCTTGCTTCTTTGGCCTGAATGATAACAATGATGATGAGTCGAAATATAAATTGTTGCGATTGCGACGAAGATTTTGCGTCGTTTTCGAAGCTTTTCTTTATTAATATTGAAGAGAAGCAAATATATTGACTCACGTAGAATATTCGACGTCCAATGTAAACTGGAACTTTGGTCGAGCACGATTAATTGCAGTGCTATGATTTAAATAAATAGGCTTGCTGCGACGAAGAATTCGCGTCGCTCGTTGCGTTGCTCCATGTGAGATCTGCGAGTATGGTATAATTTTGACTCACATTGATTTGCCGGTCGGTTTCCAACCTCGCCACGCTGCGTTAGCTTCCCCAATTTCTTCCATGCGAAGGACCATATGTTGGGTAGACTGTTAGGTTTGGAGCTCTGATTCGTTTGTGTTGTGGGAGAGATGCAGCAGCAGTAAAAGAGGTAATTCGTAGGAAACAATGTATTGCGACTCAAGCTTGCACATGAAGATAGGTAAGTTATGGCGACAAGTGCCACAGATAATAATCCAGACAGGAAACACTAAAACTTAATACTACGTTTAATCTAGAATATCAGTAGTACCAACTTAATGAATTAGGTATCTATTGTTGGACTCTCCAACAATCAATATTGCTGAGAGTTAACGTCAAAAGAATTATTCTCTTTCGCACGAATTAGTGAATAATCTTAATCGTATTACGATAACGCTTAAGATTAAATCTTATAAGCGTGTACAATCTGGATTAAATGGACCAACATAGTATAATATTTTTTTGTTTCAATCAGAAAAAAAATTGCGTGATATTTGCCGAGAACCTCCCTCTCTCCAACGTAAGATTAGATGAGATTCGACTCGACCCCCTCCCCCCTTAAACATCTCACGTAATTTATGGACGCCCCCATACAATGTAAGCTAGGGTGTTCATCTATGACACTGTGATTTCCAGAGGAGTATTTTAAAAAGGTACAAAAGGTCATAAATGCCGCAAATATGTCACTTCCCTTGTCACACTAGCCCCACTACTTTTAATAGATGGGTCAATCAACTTTTTCTTGTTGTTATTCTGTCCCGTCAGAGAGGAGACAACAGTAACCATGTTTCCTAGAAAAATGACCATAATATGGACTCCAAGCATGCTCAGGAGATGACCCATGACCAAATGGATTTATACTTATCGCTAAAACTCATGTTTGGTAGATTAAAACCCTATAAAATCACAGTTTTAAAGAGTGACTTAGGAGACGTAACCATGGTAACGAGCAACAAAGAATAGTTGATCCACCCAGATGACCAAATGAATTACTGAAAAATATGTTATTACTTTAAGCGGGGGTTGCACCAAACCATCTGTAATCGTAAGCGGCGTTCGTTAAAATCTGATTGTATGGAAAGTTTGACAAGTTTATATGGGATGACAGTTGCCGGCGGCAGAGTCCTTGCTTTTATTTACGTAATTTAAATTTGACTGGTCTGTAATCCTATGTTGGTGCAACCGGCCCTAAAAGGCGGTACTTAAATAAATAATAAATAAAATAAAATAAAAAGCCTTTATTGATTCCCTACGAAATTACAATTTACAATTGCTTAAGGTTTAAAATAAATTTTCAATTAATCCGTAGAGACCCCTCTTCGGGTGAAGGCCTCCTCCAGTCTCAGCCAGTTTTTCCTGTCCTTGGCCTTCTCAGACCAATCTTTGCCGGCTGTAGCCACAATTTCGTGAAAAAGGCGGTACTTAGTACTTGCTAATTAACTGGTGGCATAACGTAACCGTCGATCCCGGCTGCTGTCTATGATAACAATGGTTTAACCAAGAAGCCTTCAGGCGGCTTGAGAACTTTTAACAGTCAAGTTGCCCACTCACATGACAAGCCTAATTCCGATAAGCGGTCGCTTCCGTAAAAGTGCCTACGCCAAATCTTGGGATTACGTAGCGGATCCCGGCTGTCCTTCAGGATGCTACAGTAGCGGGATATCGCTAGGAGGATGATCATGATTGGGGGTACTTAGTACTTCATAACATGTATGTAGTGTTGTGTTCCTGGAGGTGAGCAAGGTTGCCAGAGCTCCCGAGGATGCACTGTGTTGAGAGCGAGGGACCTAAATGTGTTCCTTCTGCTGTCAACACAGTGCATCCTCAAATCTTATAAAGGGTCGGCAACGCGCACGTGACTCCTTTGGGTAGGCTCCGGTGGCCGCTTACCATCAGGTGGGCCGTACGCTTGTTTGCCACCGGCGTTGTATAAATGAAATAAAATAAAACAAAACAGCTTTGACCTAACCCCAGCCTTGACCAACTTTATAACTTAACTAACTTTGCAAGTTTATGTTCACTGTATGACATTAATTTTGTTATAATTGTAAACTCGAAATTATTATTCCTCCTTGAACTGTAAATTAATGTTTTGACATGAAAAATGTATTACTTATTATAGTCAGATTTTCTTAAATTGTAAATTAATATTTTGACATGTAAAAGTGCCCTTGTGGCTTGTTTGATTTTGATTTTAATACAATAAATAAATAAATATTACAGGACAATCTTACACAAATCGAACTAGCCCCACAGTAAGCTCAAGAAGTCTTGTGTTATGGGTACTAGACGACGATTTATTTAATAGATATAAATACTTAAATACATAGAAAACATCCAAGACTCAGAAACAAATATTCATGCTCATCACACAAATATTTGCCCTGACCGGGATTCGAACCCAGGACCGTCAACTTCAGAGGCAGGTGCACTACCCACTAGGCTAAACCGGTCGTCAAAATGTTTGATTTTGATTTTAATACAATACAACTTTTGTTACTTTGCTCCAGGCTGTGAGGTGATACCATTCGGCTCCATCGTCACGGGCATGGGCATCAAGACCAGCGACGTGGACTGCTTCGTGCACATCCCGGTGTGGTACCGCATGTCCGGGGACAACTTCGTAGTCACCGCCCGGAACGTCCTACGTAAACGCTCCAATGTCTTCTCGAAGCTCTTCGCCATCACAGCGGCTAAAGTCCCCATCGTTAAGTTCTTACATCTACCGACTTATACCAACTGTGATTTGAGCTTCAAAAGCCCATCTGGAGTTAGGAATAGTAAGCTTATATGCTATTTGCTGCATTTAGATAGGAGGGCACTGGATCTGGCTATACTAGTCAAATACTGGTCTAAGGTCCACAATTTGACAGGGACGAACCTGATGCCAAACTACGCTCTAACATTACTAGTTATTTTCTATCTGCAGCACATTGATATTTTACCATCAGTGTACGATCTACAGAAGAATGTACCATATGAGTTTGTGGACAACTGGAACACAGCTTTCGATGAATACATGCATCGGAATAACAATGATTGGTCGCTCCGGCAGATTTTAGGAGGCTTCTTCACGTATTACAGCAGTTATAACTTCGAGCAGAGTATAGTGTCACCGTTCATCGGTTACTCTTTAGCGAGGGAGAGTTTTAAAAAGCTATCTGATGTACCGGAGGAGTTTCAGTTGTACAAGGAGAATTTTAATAGGAAGTGTGTCCCGCTGAAGTTGGATACACCGATGTGTGTGCAGGACCCTTTCGACCACAGCCGGAATTGTACCGTTGGAGTGTTCTTTAAGCTGAGTCAAAAATTATGCTCATATTTCAAGTTAGCCGCTACACTGTATGAGAGTAAGTCGAGCGATGAGTTTCTGAAGGCTCTCCTGATGTCTCAGGTACAAGTGGCACCGAGTGTAGCCCACACGAAGACTAACTTACAGAATAAGATACGGAAACCTCACCCTAACCAGGGCATTAAGAATTTGAAGAAGAATCTGAAAAATAATGTACACGCTTTGTATGCGCAAATTAATAATAGGAAAAGGGGGAAGCGGTAACTTCCCGCGGGTGTTAATGCGATGGGTATGCAGGTATATTTTATAACAATAGGTTTCGACTAAAAGCGCTGAATTAAACCGATTCACGCAGGCGCGGATCCAGCCCGCAAAAAAGGTTATGGTCACCCGAAAATCGGTCAAGTGCGTGTCAGAGTACTCGCTCATGAGTCATGAAAGACTTCTGATTTGCCGCTGCGCGAAACCGCTCACCTAATCTCACTGGAGCGTAAACCCTTAGGCTCGGTTTTAAAAATATCCATTAGACTTAGGGCCGACGCGAGCTAGCGGGGTTTGCACGCAGCGGTCTCACTTTAGTATGACCCGAGTGGTCAGCGGTTTCGATTTTCCCTACGCTACTCTCCAACCGCCTATCGCTTTATTGGGACCGGCCTAAAAAGCCGCAGTCAGGTTCAAAAAAGTAAGTATATGTACGGAACTCTTCATTGTACGTAATCCGACACGCACATGACCGGTTTTTTAAATTTTATTAAGGCATATCGTTTATTATCATCAGATCTCAATAGACCCTGAAAGTGTGACGTCACAAGTCCATTAGGGTTGTTGTGGGCATGCCCATTGTGCCCATAACGGTGGATCCGCCCTTGGATTCACGTCATAATTTGCGACGTCTATAGACGTCTGTATACGGGAACGGGATGCGCGTTGAACGAACTATTAATAAATGTGTGTCTATATCATAACACGCATGTGACAAATGAGCGGAGAGACATCAATATGGTTCTGTAAATGTTCCCTCTTGCCATTTGTGTGCGGACCACGAAAAATGATAAGCTGGCGATGTGATAATGATAAATAACAGTAGCAGAGTTAAAGCCCGACCACAAATAATATAAATGAATGAATGAATGACTGAAAAATCCGCAATATGACAATTCGCCATGCTGCGGAATTTCTTTAGAACTAATTTCTTACACTGGCAATAATTTTAATCAATGGTTGTCACTGCTGTCAGTGTCACTGTGGTGTTTTAGGTTACCTATTGAATATTAAATAGTAAATGACAAAAATACCCAAAAGGATTCATTATCAAGAATGGAGCATTATTAACAATGTATAATAAAAGAAAATTCTAAAAATCCGATTGAGAAATGGGACAATTTCGCTACAAAATTTCAAAATTAACATCAGATCTGACAGGTAAACGTGAAAATGTCATTATTCCCGCTATACTGACATTACTGAACTGTTGCCATATAAATGGGAATAAGCGCCCTCTTGACAATGGCCATATATTAGAATTACGATTTGAAACGGGATATTTACCATGTATATTTGTAAGGATTAACAGTTAATCCTTGATAATGGCGCTGGCAACAGTGCCGAAATATCGGGAACTCACAAATACATGGTAAATATCCCGTTTCAAATCGTAATTCTAATGTAAATGACCATGTAAGCTTGAAAAAAAAAATGGCCATATATTTGTAGTCGGGCTTTATTTTAATTTGACTTATGATTAATTTGTTTTCCTCAAAATGTACACTTGTCAGTACGTAGTCTTGCCATAAATTCTGTCCTATATGAAATGACATTTATTTTGAAAATAAAAGAAAGTTTATAAATAAATTAGGGTTATTTTTATTAATTATACTATACAGATTGTATAAAATAAAATATTTATTCAAAATGTCCACCTTTTACTTTAACACACTTCTTTAAACGGTCCGGCCACTCGTCTATGACGGCACGGACGGTATCGATGGGTATTGAAGCCGCTGCCCGCGCTAAATCTAACTTCAGAGACTCAACATTGCGATGAGGTTTAAAGCAGGCTTTCTCCTCCAAAATATTCCACAGACCATAGTCCAAGGGGTTGAGATCCGGGCTTCCTGAGGGCCAATCTTCAGCCGCAATAAACTCGGGTAAATGCGTCGCTAACCACCGTTGCGTTGTCTTAGCTTTATGTGCAGGGGCAGAGTCTTGTTGAAATATCCAGTGCTTACCGGCAAATAAAGTATCATTTAGCGGCTTAACAACTCTCTTCAAAATGTCTTTTTGATAGTTCGCAGCACGTATTTTTACCCCTTGTTCACAAAAATGAAGCTCTGTGACGCCTTCATAGGATACTCCCCACCAAACCATGACATATGCAGGATGGTGGCCTCTTTCTACCCTTGGAACTTTTTCAGAAGCTTCTTGGGAACTGTGAGCATATATTTTATCATTTTGGCGGTTGAATTTTTGCTCCACAGTAAAGATTTTTTCATCTGTAAACAGAATATTACGATATCCGCCCTTTGCATGCCGCGACCATAACACTTTAGCTCTCGTCGCTCTTATTTTCCGTAGGGCCGCTGTCAATCGCTGACCTGTGCTCCGTCGATAAGCCCCAAGCTTAAGGTCTTGTTTTATGATACGGGACATAGTTCTAGGGGGAATTTTCATTTCCCTAGCCATGATTTTCTGCTTGCGTAGCGGATTTCTCCGAATTCGCTCAGCTACCGCTTTAATCGCTGCCGGTGTCCTTGTTTGCCGTGGTCGACCGCTCCTGGGCCGGTCGTCGACTAAACCGATGTCGTTGTATCGCTTGATGGTACGATAGATAAATTTCTTTGTTATATTCAAAGGTTTCAGCAGTTTGAAAATGTTGTTCACTTGCTTGTTACACTTGTATAACGCTATCACTGCGACACGATTCTCTTTGATGCCCCACTCCATCTTCAGGGAAACGATACCTGGAGCCAAATATACTTTTTCTGACAGCCAAATGTCTATTTAAGCATAATCAAGAAACAAAAGTACATCGAACGTTCCATTATTAAATTTAAAATGGCGAAAAAGTTGGGACAGAATTTATGGCTAGACTACGTATTGTAGAATTACAATACGTATTAATTATCAATGTGATATTTGAATAAGGTTCATCCTGCCTACGAATTGCTATATACAGTCAGCAAAATAATGCACAATGGCACATCCGTTCATACAAGATTGTATGTACTGCAGACTTGAGTGGGAAAATAACTACTTTGCGGACTGCTCATACAACTTTTCTCCTAATTGATTTGCTTTACAATTTATCTGTAAGTATCTTATGATTGTTATTAAACTTATAAGTTGCGATTAAGGAAAATGCGTTTACGTAAAAAATATTACGCATAACGTTAGGTCTAATTATTTTATGAGAGCTGAAGATTTTTTTTGCTAATGACTATATTATTATTTTACTTTGCCTATAGTGTTTTAAAGTGTCGATAACACTTGATAGATTTGTTGCTTTTAACAAATTGTGAAGATAGCGATGATTATCCTCCTAAGACCCCGCGTCCTACATAAAGGACAAAATATGGTCAACGGAAAATAAGTTAAATTTTGAATTGATAGAGTTGCATTTGTTTTGGTTTGATTGATTTGACATAAAATAAAATTCAAATTTGTAATCGGAACTGTTAGGTTCAAATTCGATTGTATTTTTATTTGTATGGTGGGTCTCAGGAGGATACGATGTTTAGTTTTTATGTCATAATAGGGATGTTCACATCAAATAAGGAAATCGATAAGAATTTTCTCGAAAAAGGACCAAGCTCTTAATCAAATGGCGCTAAAAATAAGTCAAAAGAATAATTAAGTACATTATTATAAAGCTCCAAAGTTTTAAGACAGGCATATTCTGTCCCTTTTCCGCGAAACGAACCTTTGTATTGGAACGGTCGTCATTTACTATGGCGCTCGTGGTCAATGACGTCACTGATCTGTCGCGCTTTCTCTCTAACCAGCAACATTAAAAAGGTTGTAGCTTCGTTATTTTTTGAGATATTTGAATAGGATTTTGACCATTTGGCATGTTTTTTTGCTTTGTTTCTTTTGGACTAGTCTAATTTTGAGTCAGCAACCATATTAACTGACAATTCCCCCCCGCACCCGGACCCGCAGTATTAATTATGACTTGCAAACTTAAATATGAGATCGTTTGGACTATTGCAGGAGATTTCTTAGTGATATATAGTGTTCTATACTTCATTCCTGATTCAAACATAAATAAATAATAATAAATATTTTTTTGGACAATCTTACACAAATCAACCTAGTCCCAAACTAAGCAAAGCTTGTACTATGGGTACCAAGTGACGATATACATACTTATATAGATAAATAGATACTTAAATACATAGAAAACATCCAAGACTCAGGAACAAATATTCGTGTTCATCACACAAATACATGCCCTGACCGGGATTCGAACCTCCAGCTTCGAAGGCAGGGTCACTACGAACTAGGCTAAAGCGGTCGTCAAACATCATACAGTTTTAAATTGATTGTAGTATGCAAAATGTATAACTCAGTTTCTTTTAAATAAATAGTTAATGTGCATTCTTGTCTACTACAGGTGCTGTTACCCTAGTTAATGTGTCCAATCGATATGACAGTCACACCATGACAGGATTACGTGTAACTGTTAAATGGCAAAGTATTCCGTACGTTAATCGTTGTTAAGCGGTCGCATTTGACGTCTATAGACGTCCTGCTCAGATGTGTTTAGAAGATTTTTATGTAACAAGGTTATCACAAATGAAAATGATTGAACCAGGATAATAAATAAAATCTTTTATTATACCAAAGTATTTAATTTACTAGTTTGTACGTAAAATAATACAGTGAAATACATAATGAGATTCATATATGTTAAAAATCATTATCTTATCTCCAAAAATATTGAAATGACAACTTTCTTTTAACCTCCACGCAGGTCTATGACGGGTATATCCACAACCTTTTAAACGCACCCGGCGAGTGAGTGCATCAGTGGACAACCGATTTTAACCTTTTGAGCGCGAAGCGCATCATCTTCGCATTGTTCAACGCGAAATTGAACCTTACTCAAACGCCCATAGATCGCTATTGCTTTGGCCAGGATGACGGCTGTAGACGTCTTTGGCGTACATGGCGCGATTTTATGATGACTTGTCGTCTGTGGCGGTGAAAGGATTAACCTTTATACAATTGTATTAGATTCAACCCGGTTTTAATTACGATAAGGCCCTAATTATAGAAAGATATTATAAAAAAAAAACCTTTATCACAGGCCAAAGCTCTAGTTATACTCACTATATCCATACTTAGTATTATAAATGCAAAAGTGTGTCTGTCTGTTACCTCACGCTTAAACCGATTTAGATGAAATTTGGTATGGAGATACTTTTTATCGCGGAAATCATCCCTTAATGGGGTGGAAGTTTGTATGGAGCGATAACTTGGCAAGCGCCTGATATAAAAAAAATAACTATTAAATTCTAACTCAATAAACGAGTTCTACACTATGAAAAAGCTAATCCTAAATAAACCCTTTGAACGCCATTCATCACGCACAAAAATTACACTAAAGCGGCAATTGCACTTCGTCGTTCACCTAATGCGGTCGCCGAATTCATTTTAAACTACTTAGGCCAACAAACGTCGTCTTTACATTAGTCTGTCCGCCTACCTATAAGCGTTGGCAGCTGTCGATCGCCGAATGCGGCCGACTAACGTGTTCTTTACACTTTTGCGGTCACCGCATGCAGCATGCGGCGAACGACGAAGTGTAATTGTCACTTAACACGTCAACATCTTTTCTACAAACGATACAGCCTACGAACATATGTAATCTTTATTGCCGCTGGCACAACTAGGCAATTTTAGGTGTTCTTGGCGTTCAAATGGTTAGCTCTCTGTGTTTAGCGCACGTTGAAGGAGAGCTTAGTCTTCACGAGCCACATGGAGTCTATCACCTTGCCTTTCAAGTCCACGGAAACCTGAAATAAAATCACTGGATCATAGGGCCATACACAGATTTAATCGCGTCTTTCCTATGGACATAAAGCATAATAGGAATAAGACTGGCCGGCAATACACATACAAAGATGTGTGAAAAAGATGTCAGTATAGACATTAACACACGTGGGAACGAGATACACTGACATATCTCCTGTCCCTCAAATTGCTGTCACACGACTAAGGATGAGGATGAGTCTTCTGATACTTCTTAATTTAGTCAGGTTACCATAATTCCTTTTGGTTATTCGCTATTCCTCCTTCTATAGGAGGAGATTCATTTATTTACTTCTATGACAATATTACATTGTGTCAGAAAATCATAAAAACTAATTACATGCTTAAAATGTATAATTAAATAACAATCAGGACGTGTCAGCAAATGAATATTCATAAAAGCAAAGGAAATATGTCCGAATAAAAATAAGAAAAAAAAACGTCAAAATAAAGATTTAAAATTAATAATTGTGAATAATAAGAAATATTCGATACCATGTCAGTCCATATAACGGAAATAAACTAATAAAAATAACAAATAATTAATTAATTTTACGATACATGATCAGATTAAATCCTCTTTCTATGACATAAAGTTGAGGTCTAGAAAGTCTAATTTTGAAGAATAAAATTTAAAACGATATTCCTTGGTGCTAAAATTCAAAAGTACCGATGTGCGGTGGCCGCTTACCATCAGGTGCACCGTACGCTTGTTTTCCACCGGCGTTGTATAAAAAAAATGTAAAATAAGGCAATCGTCAGCTCTAATAGATAGTAATGAAGAGAAATGACATGACTAACAAAATGAGCGTTGTTAACTGATAAGGGCTCTTAAGCATTCTTAAGCTCTACTCGACGTCTATAGACGTCCTGAGGCGCTACCGCGAACAGCAAACGAAGTATTTGCTCTCTGTCGCACTTGCACGTTCGGACGTAAGTGCAACAGAGGGGAAATTTCGTTTGCTGTTCGCGGTAGCGCCCCAGCCCTCTCAAATTTATTTATGTATTTCAAGCGCATACCTGCTCGAAGTAGAGGTGCGTGCGGTTGTGCGCTGTGAAGCGCGTGTAGCCGTAGTCCTGCGATCGAAACGCGGACCACTTGTACGCGTTATCTGGCAAATTGCACACAAATAGGTAAACATGCAGCGGAAAAATCTGTAGAATAAAAACCAATCTTGAACTGTACGCCCCGCAATGTAAATAGTTGGTTGATTTTTTAAGAGAGGACAAGAAGTGCAGCATAACTGAATTAATAAAGGCAAAATTAAAAATTTTGAAAATACCCCCGACGGATGTTCTCAATTGAAAAATAACTAAATAATGCTTTTGAAAATCCCCCGACTCTTTAGGAAATAATTACATATAGATAAAAACTTTTTTTTTCTAAACGGTTAACTGGTTGCGAGGTATATTTACAAGCCCAGAAAAATCCGTCGGGGGCTGCCATTGCCTGCCCTGAAATGAAGTAATAGTTTATGCAGTTAGTTTATACCGTTCTGTAAGTTATCTCGAATTTCATTATTATTACTATTTTAATTATAGATTTTATATTAATTGACGAACTTTTTGTGAATTTATTATACTCTCTTTTGACATACATTACAGTAATTCATGTCTTTTTTAAATTTTATAGGCATCAATAAATTGCTCTGAATAATTAGATTCAATTTATGTAATATATAACTGCCGATTCAAAAGTGCTTGTTGCTAGGCCTATTTGAATAAAGAATATTTTGAGTTTAATGCAATTGGGAATTGACATGGCAATGGCAGCCCCCGACGGATTTTTCTGGGCTTGTAAATATACCTCGCAACCAGTTAACCGTTTAGAAAAAAAAAGTTTTTATCTATATGTAATTATTTCCTAAAGAGTCGGGGGATTTTCAAAAGCATTATTTAGTTATTTTTCAATTGAGAACATCCGTCGGGGGTATTTTCAAAATTTTTAATTTTGCCTTTATTTTAATCTTTTTAGAGAGCAGTCTAAGTATACCTATACGTTTGAGCCTCGAACACTTCGGTTGTGGAATGAGCTCCCTACCGATGTTTTCCTAAGGAGCTACAAAAATAAGTAAGTGCCAAGTGGCCACTTTCTATCCCCGAATGCATCACAAGTAAACCTGAGGGCCGAAGGCCCGAAGCTAAGAGGCGAAATACACGAGGTCAGAAGCTGTTCCGCGAAAGGCCGAAGGCCCGTAGCTTCTCCTTGGAGCACGTTTGCTATACGAGCCCAAGGACCGAAGGTCCGAGGGGCGAGCCCTAGTTGACAATTTCGAGCCCCAAGTGTCTTACAAATGAGCCTGAGGGCCGAGGCATACGAGGTCAGAAGCCGTTCCGCGTAGAGCCGAAAGCTCGAAGCTTCTCTTCGGAGCACGCTCGCTCGCCCTCGATACGAGCCCGAGGGCCGAAGGCCCGAAAGACGAGCCCAAATCGGCAATTTCTAGCTTCGAATGTCTTACAAGCGAACCTCAGGGCCGAAAGCCCGAAGGTGAGGGGCGAAATATATGAAGTCAGAAACTGTTCAGCGATATGCCGAAGGCCCGAAACTTCTCCTTGGAGCGTGCTCGCCAAGTCGACACTTTCCAGCCCCCGAGTGTCTTACAAGTAAACCTAAGGGATAAAGGCCCGGTAGTGAGGGGCGAGGCACACGAGGTCAGAAGGCGTTCCGCGTGGGGCCGAAGACCCGACGACCGAGCCCACGTGAACGCACATTCTCTGTCATTTATCTTTTCCCTTCTTCTACTCACAGCTGCGACGGATTTGTACCTACACTTCTTCCAACTAGTCCCAAAGCGTAAATAAATAAATACCCAGGGTTCATTTTCGCAACGGCTCCTGAAATCAGATGTCGCAATTTGAAGTACGAGTATACCTTATTTCGTTTACACAATTAAGGTACCCAGTAATCGACAGCTTAGTCGCCAATAGATTACAGTAATTAATCACCAAACCACAGTATTGGGCCGGTGTCGAGTACAGGGACGTTTACCTTGCCAACATATTTAGAACCAAGGAAGTTATATATATTATTTCAGCAAACATAATATTTATAGTAGTTACTAGGACGGGTCATAAAGTAATATATAGCACATGTAGATGGAAACGCGAGCGCAGCGAGCGCGAAATTTTTCAAACATTATGATGCAGTGCGGAAAATACTTCATACTTTTCGGTCTCCGGTTATAAAGCGATATCACATCTAGATGAAAACGCGAGCGCAGCGATAGCAAAATTTTTCATACATTATGATGCAGAGTGGAAAATACTTCATACTTTTCGGTCTCCAGTTATAATGTCATATCACAACTAGATGAAAACGCGAGCGCAGCGAGCGCGATATTTTTCGGACATTTAATACAATTGCGGAAAATACTTCATACGAGTCGCCAGAGATCTTTTCACGAGCCTCAGTAACCTAGTTAACATCGGTAGTATCCAAAACATTACAACATCGCAAAGCACACGATGTAAGTATCTGGTCACTGTTTAGGGTTCCGTACCCGAAGGGTCCAAATGGAGAACACAGAAGAGACACACAGAAGCTACGCAGCAAACAGTATTAAAATAGTCGACATACGGTAATCCACCTATTATGCCTTCGCAAAATTCCCTATGCTGTTGTTGTGCTTCATCATCAGGCCTTCTCAAGTTCCTGTACAGAGGCGTCTCAATAGATAGGTACTATCAAAAGAGTCTAATGACATATTATTACTAACTAAATACCTGTAAAACATGCCTGAAATAAAATACTGTTCTGATCCATCATCAGATCCTCAGCAGATCATGTATAGAAGCTTCTCAGCAAACACAATCTAAAGAGCCCAAACACGAATAAGTTACTACATGCCATCGCAAAGTTCTCTATAACATGGTTTTACTCCATCATCAGACCCTCAGAAGGTTATGTACGACGTCTGTTCATGCAACATAAACAAAAGGGACCAAAAACAAACAAAAATATTATCGGCCTCCGCACAGTACCCTACTATGCTTTTCTGCTCCATCATCAGATCCTCCGAGTTAAAGTGCATGTACTCCACACCACATTCTATGGAAATCGTAAATGCTGGCTCAGCAGTTCCGGAGAAAATGCACTCACACGCACTTTAGCAAGTGAAAAATGTTTACTGCAGCGCCCCCTGGCGAGTTATCGTCGTAACTCCTAGCTAAATTTCTGCCCGTCTAAACTACAAACCTATTGCAGAAAGCCGTTTCTAAATCGGTCAAGCCGTTTCGAAGATATTGATGTGCACACACAAACAAACAAACAAACAAACAAACAAACAAACAACCTCTCACCCTAAACGCATATACCTTCTCCGTTCCGTCGTGGGTAAAAACAAACAAACAAACAACCTCTCACCCTAAACGCATATACCTTCTCCGTTCCGTCGTGGGTAAAAAGTAGATTAAAAAAGACATTTCTGGCCAAACTACACTAATACTTACCAAAAAACAAAAAAAAGTTTAATTGTTATAGGTAACAATGTAATGTTTATTGTTATAAAAATTTAAAAAAATAATACAGTTAAATGTTTAGGCATTGTCATATTCAGTGTTTAAGTTTAGTTCATAATAGCATAGTAAGTACCTAACATTAGTTAAATGAGCGCGATCTCGCCAACAAACTGTTATGGCAGTTTGGCGAGAAAGTAAAAGATTGTAACTGTTATGTACTTTTTTGATAAATAAATAAAAAAAAATTAGACCCTTTTTTTGAACCTTACTGTGGTTTTATAGGCCGGGCCCAATAAAGCGATAGCAGTGCGTGGTTGAAGAGTAGCCGGGGGAAAATCTAGGGGAAAACTTCCGACATGACCACGCGTGTGGTTTGGAACACTGGAATACTCTAAGAGTTTGCGCTCCAGAGAGATTGGTTGAGCGGTTTCAACCGAATCTGAGGTGCGAGTGGAATCGAGCTACTGGGAGTTTTGCAGCTGGTTCACTAAACCTAGCCTAGCTGAGAAGTCGGACTGACTCTACCCTGTGTGCGGCGGTACCGGGACGAATAGGGACTATATGTGTCACTGTTGTCGCGATTACGCGGAGATACAAATGCTGTCGCTCACAGGCCAATGCATGACATGGAAATGTCCAACGTGAAATTAAGCTAAAGAATAGAAAAAAATAATAATGAATGTAAATAAGTTGATATCGCACTGCACAGTGATGGGTATATCCATTGTTGGTTCGCCGCTACCTTGTACAAGTATTGTCTTAAACTTACGATAGAACCTGTCGCGTCCCTCCTGGCACCCCGCGGAGCCCGTCACGATGTGTACCGGAGCCCTGGAAACATACATTTTCTTCTTAACCCATCCTTTGCTGAGGACGTGATATCACGTCCAAGGTATTTTCAACTACCTACTGTCGGACACTGTTATGATAAAACTATCGTAAAATCCATTCTTTTATAAATACGTTTCTCCCTAGAAAGTCAGTAGTCATTCCTCCCAGTGACAGCAACTTGGCGGCAACATGTTGGAATTTTTCGATTAAATTAGAAGATAAAATACAGAAGAAAAAAAAATGAAATTAGAATATACAGGATGTAACAAAACTAGTGAGGATTTAAGGGCATATTCGGTATAGTGTTCTGATTAGGAAAAAGTAAATTTTACGCAATAAATTTTTGGCCTTTGTATGGACAGTTGGCTGACTTGGACGACCTGCCCCATAGAAAAAAAAATATTTCGCGTGAAAAAGAAATTTCTTCTACTTTTTCCTAGTCAGAACACGATAGCGAATATGCCCTCAAACGGATCCTCGCTAGTTTTGTTACACCCTGTATAGTGCATGCGAAGGGTAGGTGATCCTCTTAATTTGATTGGGAATTGATTTATAAAAGACAAATGTACCAGTTCATTTAATTAAGTATTTGATTACTTCATTGTGAGTTCATAATTTCTTCCAAATTACTGGTCTAATTTAGATGATGTTATTTTCACAATCTGATTATCGTCAAAGGAAACATTTAAATGTGTTTAATAAGTGAAAAACATTATTTATATAATATTTATTACAAAATACAAACATATCATTAGATGGTACATTGGGTAACTTCAATGAGTTCTACATGAATTAGGGTAGGTACAGTTACACAGAAGAAAACTAAAATGTCAGCTAGTAATGAGATATAAATAGTACATAAACAGCAGCCTGACTAATCATTAATATAAATGTAAGTATTTTTTATGAGTTATTTTACGCTGTTTGTTTCCCATTATAAATAGAAAAAAAACTTGAGCACGACTTTTGATGTTATCAAGGTATCGTTGTTATATCCTCATTTTATTCTAATGTAAATATTATTAAAAAATAGAATGAATTAATGAAAGAAGCTTGAAATTTACATAAAAAAAAAGTATTTACCAAAAGAGAGCTGAAGTATGCAGTCTTATCTAGCCTTATACATGTATAATATTTAAAAATCATATACATTACTAACCCGCTAAGTGTCAAACACTACAAATGACGCACGACGCGGTCCTTACCCCACATTAATACAAATAGAGAAAAGATAATTAAGAGCGCTTTTATAAAATGTAATAGGTCCACTAGCTCCACTCGTAAATAAGTGTAATTATTTAAATTTCAGTCTATGCGTCCAAAGTTAAAACGGCCGTTTTAATTTTGAGCTCATAGAGAGACGAATCCAGCAACGTAATAACTAGTTTGATGGATTCAAAAAGTACTTAAATACAAACTACTGTACATAGCGGCCACCTTTTTTAGTTATATATCGTTAAATTTAAATAATTACACTTATTTAATAGTGGCGCTAGTGGACCTGTTACATTTTATTAAAGCGCTCTTAAGAACGTCATGAGACGTCAACGTGATTACCCGCCGTTTGCACTCAAAGGGTTCTAAAACTTAGCTTGTACAGAAAAAAATATTGATAGATAATGAAGAACGTCATTAGACGTCAACGTGATATCCCGTCGTTGGCGCCCAATGGGTTCATCTAAGTGGCTTAGCTGGTACAGCCGTCGCCAGCGGTCAGTCGTAGCGGTACGCGCCGTGGTGTTCCTTCACTAGCCAGAAGTTGTCCACCACTTTTCCCCCCTGTTCAACATCCACCTGTGAAAGTACAATGTCAAAGTCAAAGTGATTTATTTGTAAACATAGGTAATACAATATATGGCGGTAGGTACAAAATATGTGCTCTGTTTCGCCTTTAGGCATACAAATTCATTTTTAAATTACATAATATTAAAGATAAACATGTCAATTATTAAATTAGTATTAGATAACATCAAAAACTAAAATAAAATCAAATTACTTATAATTAATAAACTAAAAATAGTCAACGTTACAATAAATGATTTAAAAAAAAATTTGTTAACTTGTCCAAAAACTAATCCGCTAAAGAATAATAACATTTGCAAGTCAAGAGTTTGGTGAGGTTCATTTTAAACAAATGTTAGTAAACATAGTTAAAAAACGCTCATCTATTTAGGCATTTTCTGTTTGAATTTACCCGTATCTTGGCATTTTTTCAGTGTTACTATTTAGGACAGGACTATTGCGACCTAATGTCATAAATTTCAAATGTAGTTTTTAGATTTTTCATTGAGAAATATCGTTTCAAACATCACTGCAAAACGACCATTTTCAAACTAAAAACGGCTTCTTTCTGCTTAAATTCTACTACGCACAATAAAACCAAAAGATGGCTATGTCACTATCTAAAACCTTTATAAAGTCATCGTATCCTTTAATCACTTTATTGGTATTATCAATGCTATTGTCATAATTTGAAATACAAACATTTTAAAACTTATAAGGCCTCTTAATCACTAAAAGAAGTTGTATGTGTATATACAGGATGTTACAAAAATGGCTTCACACTTCTCTATTTTTCTTAGAAAACTTTAAAAAATACCTTCATAAAAAAATAACACATTAAAAATGTTTCGAAAAAGGTCGCTTCCTGGTAGGTAAATTGGCCCCACCGTACTCGGTCAAGGGTGAGGTCAATGACCTGTCGGCGTTTCAAAAAAACTTGGGATTAAGTGTCAACGCGGTTCCCGGGCTCCTAGGCCACAACCGGGAAACGCTAGAGATGTCCTGACCTGCTCGAAGTAGAGGTGCGTCCGGTTGTGCGCCTCGAGACGCGTGTAGCCGTAGGCCTCCGTCCTGAAGGCGGACCACGCCGGCCGCGACACTACAAACAAACATACAAACACAAGTTGATTCTATTCCAAAATCTGCATTTAAAAAAGTGCCTGAAGATTATGTACATGAAAAAGCCCATAAGCCCGTCGAGTTAATTTTGTATCTGACGCACGAACATTGCCACTATACTTAAAAAAAATTATGCTTGATATTTTATAAAAACGTTATTGTATTTTGAGCGTCATTGTCTGAACGGTAAAATAGCTTTTTGAACGAATTACTTTGATGCAACTGGGCTAACTCAAATCATCTAAGTATACCCCTGTTTTTCATTCACTATACTTACCGTTAAATTTGCTGTGGTTCTCTTGACACCCGGCCGAGCCGGTAACAATGTGCACAGGCGCCCTGAAAACAAACCATACACACCCAATTGCACAGACGTACATTAACTATAATGCCTCACTAAAAACTGTCACTTTCTGACATAAAAAGCGACGAGGATTACGTTTAACGAACGATTGTGCAAGACGCGGTAATGCCAAGTGAAATAAATTGGTCGACACAGAAATAAAAGTAAATAGGGTCGGTAGGTGGGTTTACGGCCTGTTAATTTGATGCGCCAGTTTGCGGCCACTTGGATGGGTTGGTGAACTGAAAGGATATTTTCTTGCTTTTTTAATATATTCCCATTCAATAGCTACCAATTAAAGCGCATACAACTCGCTATGTCTTTAGGGCATACAAAAATGTAAATATCTTTAATTGAAAAATACTTCTTTCTTCAGAAGGCCGCAAACTGACGCAGGCCGCGTAACTGGCCTAGCGACCCTAAATAAATATTACGAGATAATCTTACACATAAATAATTGAAGCAACAGAAATAAATAAACACAAATATACGTACACAAATAAAGTATATAAACATAAATAAAAGTAAATAAACAAGCTCGCACAAAAAAAAAATGTAATCAACTCGTAATTGGAGTAATTTGAAGTAACACTAAGGCCGGGTTTTATAAAGATCCGTTAGACCAAATGTCAGATCAAATTTCAGTAACTCAGTACATTTTTTGACTTAACAAACCGACATAAGATCTAACGGATCTTTATAAAACCGAGCCTAAGGAGTACTTTACAAAAATAAAAACAGACAAAAATATATTAAATCACGATAGGTAAAGAGAAAAAGAGAAATAAATACATTCATGATAATTTACCTGAACTTGATTAGTATATAACGGAGAAGCACAACGCGATATCGTCACTAGCAACGTCACAATATTTCGAAATATTTACGCGTTTCTTCTTTTTTTTTGTCTTATAACGTAAAAATGTTTGAATACAGATTCAGATTCATTTATTTCAAGATAAAAATTACAATATAAATTTGAGTGTATGTCAAAATTACAAGAATTTCTATCATGATCGCCACTTATCTTAGTTTTAAGTTAGGTCCCCACTGAAAATCAGTGCCTCGGCTTGCTGTGTCTCGCCGTGGATTAATGCTGAGTGGGGATCCTTTTTAACGTCTTCTATTTTTAATTAATATGTTTCTTTATCTAATTGGCTGAATTGTGATGTTAAATAAACGTATTTTATTTAACATCACAATTCAGCCAATTTCAGCCATTAAATAATATGTAGGTATAAATTAACAAGCAATGTTTCAAAATATTAAATAACTAGCGACCCGCCCCGACTTCGCACGGGTGCGCTATTTAATGGATGTTATTATACATATAAACCTTCCTCTTCAATCACTCTATCTATTAAAAAAACCGCATCAAAATCCGTTGCGTAGTTTTAAAGATTTAAGCATACATAGGGATATAGAGACAGAGGAAGAGACTTCGTTTTATACTATGTAGTGATAATAATAATAATAAGGTATCAGAGTAATTCTCAATACAACGAAAGAAAGAAAGAAAAAAGCATTTATTCACTGCACCAAAAGACACACCGTTACAAATATAATATACTCAGTACATGAACATACAGTTAAAAAGTGCGTCTTCGCGGCAGTGAATCGGTCGCTGTCTCAGCATTATGCCGAGGTGTTAGACACTAACAACGCGGCCAATAGATTTGAACTAGGTTCAAAAACTATAAAACATATTTCAGTTTGGAATTGGAGAGGACTCCTGCTTCGAGTCTTTTCTGGTTCGAATGATCTTCAGCGTGGAAATGCTGCTAGCGTGGCGGACAATTTTGCACCGGGACGATGAGGGGCGCGTCATATGACCAATGTTATTTTTGTTACAATAACTGTTTATTAGCTTATAATTTTGATAATGATTTGACTAAATGTTTACCTATTGACGATAAATTTTATTTGTATTTTTTTAGTTTAAAATTTGTAATAAAAACAATAAAGTTAAATGCAACGAATGAGGGCTATCGCGTATGAATTCGCCGCTAGAGGCGCTAGTGTAGCGCGAGGTCTCCGAAATGTCAAATTTCACTCTTTGTGGTTGCGCTACGCGGGTTAATGGGTGGATCAACTATTTTTTGTTGATCGTTACCATGGTTACGTCTCCTGAGTCACTCTTTAAAGCTGTGATTTTAAAGGGTTTAAATTTACCAAAAATGAGTTTTAGCAATGAGTATCTATCCATTTGGACATGGGTCATCTCTTGAGCATGCTTGAAGTCCATATTATGAAATTTTTTGTAAGAAAGTCGGTTACTGTTGTCTCCTCGCTGACGGGACAGAATAACAATACAGAAAAGTTGATTGACCCTAATATCTAATTGGAACAATACTCACCATTATTTTGCAACACCTGAGCTTGATTATGGCAAATATGAGTTACGTGTCAATGACTGTCAGTGCTTTGAGACAGTTTTGTCTTTCAGAAACTTATGTCCTCCTTTTTTTCCGAACAAAACGCGACTGCGCTACAATGCGTGTTGTTCGATATTTTTACGGTACGGTTTTAAAGTATTTAATATGATTTAAATGTAAACTTCGTTCTCATGCCCATAATAATCAATAACAATTTTTGACAACTGGACCTTACTCGACAGTGGCGCCAACTAGTGAGCACAAAAACGATAACCCTCATTGGCATAGTCGGAACCGCCTACCTCCTACGATCCGTAAATCCCCGAACAAGTTCGCTTTTAAAACGGTACATGATTTCTTTGCTGGCAGATTCGTGTAATGAATACGTAGGTATGTTAAAAGAACTAAATGTAATTCATTTTGAGTTTCTTTAGTTGTACCACCAACAATTTTTTCTGCTTCGCCTTAAGGTTGACTGGTAGAGACTTTCGTACTATAAGGTTTCTTTTTTGGAATAAAAATTAAATAAATAAATAGTTTGCAGTGTAAACTACCTACACGAATTCGTTGCACTTGGATGTCTAATCTACATAAGTTAATAACTTACGAGTCCTTATTATATTTTGGTTAATTCTAGACTTAAGGTTCAGTCATATTAAATGTAAACATTTTGGACCGCATGAACGTATCTTGTATCCTTGAAAAAAAATACTGTGTTTCTTTATATTATGATACTCGCCCCGGGTTCGTGTAGGGTTGCTCCAAGGTCCCGTTGTACACCTTGTCGTCGTAGAGCGGCCACGTGCGCTCGTACGAGTGCTCGTGCGCCCACACCACCACGTCCACTCCGTACTGCTTGAGCAGCGGCTCCAGACCTGACGATTTGTTATGGAATGTCATTTACTATACAAGTATGTAGCGCAGCACAAGCGTAGACAACACCGCGATAAGCGGAATAAGGAATAACGCACAATAGTACATTACTTACCAAGGGCGGTAAAACAAAGAATGTCTTAGATCGCAGGTATTTGACGCCCGAGCCGAAGGCAATGGCGATAATTATGCGATCTGAGGCTTTCTTAATTACCGCCCGAGGTAAGTACAAAATTTTATGTCACCCCCTGGCCAGGAAGTGGGGTTTTCCGCGCGCGGAGCGTGCGGTAATTGCCACTTTATGGCCAGGTGTGACATAAATACATATATTTGTCAATCTGACGGAAGCGTTGGAGGATGGAGTAAAGTTTTACGAGTCTGACAATGGGGTCATATTGACTCCTGGAAATGAGAGCGGTTTTTTAGAGACTAAGTACTTTGACAGAGTTGTTGAAGTCGCTACAGGTTAGTGATTAATCAAATTTGATAATATTTGAATTCTTTTTGTTGACTGTTTACTATACAAGTATGTAGTGTTGTGTTCCTGGAGGTGAGCAAGGTTGCCAGAGCTCCCGAGGATGCACTGTGTTGAGAGCGAGGTATCTAAATGTATTCCTTCTGCTGTCAACACAGTGCATCCTCAAATCTTATAAAAGGTCGGCAACGCGCACGTGACTCCTGCGGGGTTGCGGGCGTCTATAGACTGCGGTGGCCGCTTACCATCAGATGGACCGTACGCTTGTTTGCCACCGGCGTTACCTGACGATTTGTTACGGAATGTGAGCACAATCAGATTCAGATTCAGATTATTTATTGGTAAAAATAAGAACATATTTAAGAGATAAGAGATAATCTATTTGTCAAACGTGAGTAATGATGTCCGATTCGCACTTGACCGGTTTTTTAATAAGGACTGAAAACGGACTGAGTATGTAAAACCTTGAAGACTTACAAATATAGGGACCAATCTGAAAATCAGCGCTGGATAGACAGAAACTGTCTGGCAAAGGCTGAGATTGGTACCCATTGCGATTAAATACTTAAGGTTAATGGTACTGTTAAGTTTACGATAAGTTTTTAAGTAAGTAATTTAAATTTATACCTATCTGTCTTTTTTAAGTGTCGCAATAAACAGTTTTTTATTTTTTATTTATAATTATGTAATTATTTATCCTTTTTCGAGAAAATTCCAATGTTTTAATTTTCTTAGCTGGTGCCAACATTTTCCCACGTCGACGCATGTGTGTCGTAATGGGCGTTGTCAGAAAGGCACTCACTCATTCCCACGAAAGGGATCCCGCGCCGCGTGTACTCGAAGCTGCAGTCGATGTCGTCGGAGTTGCTGCAGTACATCGGCCGGTGCCCCATCAAAACTATCCACGGACGAGCGGCCCTGGGACAAATACGACCAGCACCCTACATTATAGCATTTGTGTTTATCTCGTGTCCAATTCATTGTACTATTGTGCGTTTTACCTCATTATTTTTTTCCGTCATAAAAGATAAGTATACTTAGCAATATGATACCATTTTATAAAAATAAAGGAAATATTGCCGAATGTGGGAACTATAGAGCAATAAAATTAATGTCTCATACACTTAAGATATGGGAAAGGGTCATAGTAAATAAACTTAATAAACTTATAAACATCTCCCCAAACCAGTGTGGATTTACAGCCGGAGTAGGCACTACAGATGCGATACACTCAGTAAAAGTTCTGATGGAAAAGTACAAGAGCCAGAAAAAATACCTCCACATGGTCTTTATAGACCTAGAAAAGGCTTTTGACCGAATACCGCGACAGCTTATATGGCAAGCACTCAGGGCGCAACTCATACCTGAACAGTATATCAATATCATACAGGATATGTATAATGACATTACCACACAAGTTATCTCGCCCGCTGGTACAAGCAACAGCTTTGAGGTTAAAGTCGGAGTGCATCAAGGATCAACTCTGAGCCCTTTGCTCTTCAACATCGTAATGAACTACATCACCAAAGATCTTCAAAAGCCGGCACCGTGGACACTTTTATATGCCGATGATGTAGTTCTTATCGAGAAATCACTACCTGAGCTCCAAGACAATCTCGAAAGATGGCGAAAGGCACTGGAAAGTAGAGGCTTAAGAGTAAATCGTCAGAAAACTGAGTATATGCACTGCAATTTCTCGTGCAATAACAATCAAGCATCGCCTACTATAGATGGAACCCCTTTAAACAGAGTCGAGGAATTCAAATATCTTGGATCCATAATAAATACCAAAGCTAACACAGAGCGGGATATCGCACACAGGATCAACATCGGCTGGATGAAGTGGAGGTCACTCTCTGGAGTCCTATGTGATACCAAAATACCAATTAAAACTAAAGGCACCGTGTATAAACGAGCCGTAAGACCAGCTTTGCTCTATGGGTCCGAATGCTGGGCGATAAGAAAGTGCGATGAACAAAAAGTACGCGTTGCCGAAATGAAAATGCTGCGCTGGTCGGGGGGCGTTACTAGACTAGATAAAATCAGAAACGAATATATACGAGGGACCTTTAAAGTAGCTGAAATCCAAGAAAAGATGCGAGAGAGCCGTTTGCGGTGGTACGGACACGTGATGCGCAGAAACGAAGACCATATGACAAGGCGAGTGCTGAGCATTGATGATGGAGTGCGCGGCAGAGGTCGCCCGCCAACTACCTGGACGAGGACTATTGCCAATGACCTTAAAATATCTGACCTTACCATAGAAGTGACAAAAAATCGCCAAGAATGGCGGAAAAGTATCAGGAGGGCCGACCCCAAATAGGGAAAGAGCCAGGAGATTGATTGATTGAAAAGATAAGTATACTTCGCAAATAAAGACTGCATGAGCATTATTTATTTATTTATTCATTGTAATGTCATGCATACACAATAAGATGTTAAATTTCTAATTTAAGTCATTTCATGACACCCTGTAAGGGCACACAATAGTCATAATGTTAAATCTAGATTTAAAAACTCGATTATTACATTTACAATTATGGTATATGTCAAATAAGTTAGGTGAATCAACTATTTACTTTACAATTAATTATATATATTTACTGTTATTTTATGAATAATGTTAATCTAAGACTAAGTGCTTTAAGTGAGTTGTGTGTGTTGTGTGTGTGTTGTGAGTAAGTTTTTTTAAGTGATTTTATTTCAATTTATTTATAATAATTTGCTAAACTTTTGTCATCAAGGAATGCGTCCACCGAGTAGTAACAATTTTCTACTAATAGGTTTTTTAACTTGGTCTTAAATACCTCATCATCAGGTTGCGATTTGATCTCATCTGGTACATTGTTAAAAATTAGAATGCATTTATACTGCGGTCCTTTTTAAAACATGGCCAGATTAGATTTTGGCAATGCTAATTTATTTCTATACTGCTTTCTAGTTTTAATAGTATCAGGTTTTACTGGAAATAGTTCTGGGTTTTTTCGCACAAAGAGGGCAGCTTCCAGTATATATATAGATGGTAGTGTCAAAAGTTTATTTTTTATGAAGTGAGGACGGAAGTTAAGTCAAGTACAGTAGTACCCAACTGATATGGCTTACCGATGTACCTGCGCAGAAGATGAATTTTTAAAGCGCGGGAAATGCTATTGACCAATCGGCACGCTCCACGCACCGCGCTTCTTGTTCCTGCCCCGCTATTGGTCCGCAGCCGCCGCCATGTTAGCGCGCCGCGTGGCATGTTAGTCAGCCGCCATACTTCTGATCGAGTGCACGCGCATTATGAACAGTGTATTATGAACCTTATAGTAGTGATCTAAGGTTAATTGTAAGTTTTAAGCATTCTTTCGTTAATCTTTCGGAGCGATACTTTCTTTTCTGCGCGAACGAAGATTCACGACGCGCCTTATCAGTTGGGTACTACTGTACAGCGGGGTAATCACGTAACTTTTGTACTACCGTTAGGTAGATTTTAATGTCAAATTCTAATTGTCACCTCATACATTTATACTTCAAAATTGACAGTAAAATCTTTCTACCGTTAGTACATAAAGTTACGTGATTCGCCTGCAGGTGACAAGGTTGAAATCTCACCTGTTCTCAGGCAGGTTAGCCCTGGCCAAGTCCTGGTGTAGCCAGGCGAACTGCTCGAACAACATCCGCGCGCCCCACTGCAGGAAGTAGTAGTACTCAGTTGAGATGGACACGAAGTGCACGGGCCCCAGGTCGAAGCTGTAGAACATGCTCTCGGTGCCGCCGGGCATCGAGAAACGGGCGCGGTAGTTGCTGAAGTTGCTGCGAAAACAATAAAGTGGTATGTGTCAACATAAAAAAAAAAAAATTGTGGACAATCTTACACAAATCAACCTGGTCCCAAACTAAGCAAAGCTTGTACTATGGGTACTAGGCGACGATATACATACTTATATAGATAAATATATACTTAAATACATAGAAAACATCCAACAAATAAATAAATAAATAAATATTAGAGGACAATCTTACACAAATCGAACTAGCCCCACAGTAAGCTCAAGTAGGCTTGTGTTGTGGGTACTAGACGACGATATATTTAATAGATATAAATACTTAAATACATAGAAAACATCCAAGACTCAGAAACAAATATTCATGCTCATCACACAAATATTTGCCCTGACCAGGATTCGAACCCAGGACCGTCAGCTTCACAGGCAGGTGCACTACCCACTAGGCTAAACCGGTCGTCGAAAGTGTGGCATGTGTCAACATAAAAAAAAGATTAAGAGGCCTTATAAGTTTGAAAATGTTTTGATTTCAAATTATAACAAAAGTATTGATAATACCAATAAGGTTATTAAAGGCTACGATAATTTTATTAAAGTTTTAGATAGTAACATAGACATTTTTTGATTTTATTGTGTATAGTAGAATTTAAGCGGAAAAAACAAGTTTTTAGCTTGAAAACGGTCGATTTGGAGTGATGTTTGAAACGATATTTCTTGATGAAAAATCCAAAAACTACATTTCAAGTTAATGTCATAAGGTCGCATTAGTCCTGTTCTAGATAGTAACATTGAGAAAATGTCGAAATGCGTGTCAATTCAAATAGAAAATGGCGTAAATAGATGAGCGTTTTTTAACTGATAAGGCGTCTTAACGTGTGCATTTACGTAAACACTACAAATGCAATACTTCTTTAATATAAGATTTTTCAAGTGACAAGGCGGACGGTGGTGGTAACGGTGACACTGTGCGAAAAAAGCGAACCAGGAAGAGGGTAGATCGCTATGGTGTGTGGGTAGACCACAACTAATTATATTGCTATTGTAATTAATTTAATTTTAGAACCCTTATTTAGTGTGAAACCAACTCACTGACTACGGGTGGGCTTAAAACCAGCTTAGCGCTGTGCTCACACCGATTTTTCAACGTCTTAATTTTAATACCCATACTTTACTATAGATTGAACATTGTAAAATTTTGAGAAATAAACCTTTTTGTATTTGTACTAAACGACTAAACTCGCAGCACGTCAGTTAATCCTTGATAATGGCGCTTGCAACAGTGCCGAAATATCGGGAACTCAAAAATACAAATATACATGGTAAATATCCCGTTTCAAATCGTACATCTTTAATAATATAATAATCTTGGCAAAAGTTACGCACAATCAAGAAAAGTCCCTGTACGGCACTCGCTTCCGTAAAAGCTACCGCCTACGCCTAATCTAGGGATTAGGTAGCGAACCTCGGGCATCCTTCAGTGCCGTTACCATGAGTTTGCATGACCGTACTCGCTAGCGACTGCGTAAGCGATTTAGTATGTCGATTCTTAGTTCTATTCGTTCGTAACCGCCAGACACGCTGTACTTTTGCCCATTTAAATACAACTCATGTTTATACCGTACTCGCTAGCGACTGCATAAAAAAATTAATGATTATATTACACCCATCTGAAAAGAAAAAAATGTCCATTACAAAATAATAGGTCCTGTGGTTTACGACAGACGCGCGCATCTTTCATTTCATTAATGGGTGGATCAACTTTTTTCTGTTGCTATCATGACCCGTCGCCCAAGGGACTGTTGTTGCTGAATGTTGTATTAAGTTCTACTAACATGCTTAGTAGAACGACCATTATGGAAATAGCTTAGAAGTACCACAAATACGTATGTACAGTGGAATCCGGATAAAGCGACAGTCAAGGGACCGGTGATATTACGTCGCACTAACAGGACGTCGCACAAAACGGACTGATTTACTTTGAAAATGTTTGGTATGAAATCTAATGTGTGGTGATTTAGAAGTCGTTAAAAGCGGTCAAATGTTATATGCGGAGTCGTTGTAAGCGGATTTTACTGTATACGATAAGACCGCCTGTCGTTTGCCTCTACTCGTTGTGTTTTTGTACTGTACTATATCCTTTAATTGAGGTGTGCAATAAAGAGTATTTGTATTGTATTGTATTGTATGTTTGATAAACTTAAATAGCATAAAATCACGATTGTATACTAATTTTGCACCATGGACAACTAGACGTAACCACGTAACTAGACGTAAGTTGATTCACCTGTCAAACGTCCACGTTTTAGGCCAATTTAATTAGAAATACATACATACACACACACACCCACGCACGCACGCACGCACGCACGCACGCACGCACGCACGCACGCACGCACGCACGCACGCACGCACGCACGCACGCACACACACACACACACACACACACATTGCTGGCTCGTCAAGTAAAGGTGGTCGCTGAACTGCGATAACCTTTTTTCACATTAGTCGGTTAAGGCTCGGTTTTATAAAGATCCGTTAGACCTTATGTCGGTTTGTTATGTCAAAAAATGTACTGGGTTACTGAAATTTGATCTGACATTTGGTCTAACGGATCTTTATAAAATCCGGCCTAAAGGGTTTGTGGCGATAAAAAAGCGCACACTATTTGAGCGAACGAAGATAGCACCTGCATTGGTCGAACGTTTAGCATTGCAGTCTCCGTCGCCCGTCGGCTACACTCGGGAGTTGCGCGGGCGCAGGACGCGTTCGGTTACCATCGGCCGTCTCCGCTGCTTGCCATTGTTCGCTACACTCTGACGCTGGACGCATGCTCGCTTAGCTCGCAATCATTGCTATTGTTCGGTTACGTGTGAATTTAGTTATTATCGCTTTCGCTTGCCGTTCTATCCTTTCTATCTGCCCTTCTCGTTCCTACTTATAAAACTTAGTTGTGCCTTCCGTGAATGACTGTATAAATGTGTATTGTGAGTGTTCTAAGTAAACTAGAAAATAACTGGAGTGTTTCCTTTGTCCTCCGAACACAGCAATCAGCTGACCTGAAGGTCAGTGCTACAGGTCAAGCGGTCGCACTCACTACGCGGCTTCGTGGTTCCCAGGGCAAGTCATGTACGGCACGACGGCGGCGATGGGCTGGATCTGTCGCATGAACTGGTCGCCGACGCGCGCCTCGTCGTTGTCCATGTCGTACGCGAAGTCGCCGACGTGCAGGATCAGGTCGAAGTCGCCGCGCTCAGCCTCTTGTTGCAAATAGGAGAGGGACTGGAACGACACAGATATGATATGCAAAATCAAAAATCAAAATCAATGATGACATTGAATTAAAACAGAATCACAAGATTAGGTTAGGAATTATACATTACAAATTTAGCAAAACTTAGAAATATATATAGTCTGTCCTGTTATAGTATGCCCGAATTAGAAGAAGAATTAGAACAATGAGAAGAATACAGAAAAACTCACACATTGAAACAATATGAGAAAAGCGTTCATGTTTTAAATACCTAGGTGGATCAACTATTCTTTGTTGCTCGTTACCATGGTTACGTCTCCTGAGTCACTCTTTAAAGCTGCAATTTTATAGGGTTTAAATCTACCAAACATGAGTTTTAGCGATTAGCATATATCCATATGGACATGGGTCATCTCTAGAGCATGCTTGAAGGCCATATTACCTATAAACATTTTTCTAAGAAACTCGACAACTGTTGTCTCCTCGGTGACGGGACAGAACAACAACAAAAAAAGTTGATTGACCTATTTAATTTAAATGTTGCGTTATTTATTAAGCGGCTCCATAACTCAAATAATATTTAATGTTAAGATTAATAGTTAAGAATATGAATTCGAATGTAATATAAGGTGCGTTCGGCAAAGTTCCGGACGATTTTAGGTGGGTTGAGATTGTGTTGGTTTTTATTTTATATTTCAGCTTGAAAATAAGTCACGTGCGTGATTCAAATACCAAAATAATAAGAATGAAATGCTTTATTGCATAGATTTTTTAAAATTTCCTAAACATCAAGATGAGTGTGTGACGAGTGTTTAAATTTAGGAAAGAAAAAAAATTGTCACGCGTTCATTTTTACGTAATGGTGTAAGAACGGACGAGCCTATAACTTCGACTCTGTTACCCCTAGCAGAGAGTTTACAACAGGGAAATGTCCGATTTTACCCGCTGATTTACATGTAGTAGAATTGGTTAGATAGTACGTTAAACTTTAATTTCGGACACGATTTAAATTTTTTTGTACTTTTTTCGTCCGATCTTACACCATGCATCCAAAATTGAAGAAATTGTGGATCTCAAACTTTTCGCTGTTGGGGTTAATGAACTCGGGGTTCATTGAACTTACAAGGACGTGGTAGGCTGAAAGAAGGTGCTGACGTATTTAAGTAAAAATGAGTATAGGGAACAAGAATTAAATACAACTTTTTCAATCAGTCTGCGTTATTATTCGCCATAATAATAATTTGACAGGGGTTGAAAATAGACATACTTAACTAGAGGTCAATTATACTTTTGGTACAATTTGCCAGCTTTCGGGAGTTTTACTTGTATTGGTAGGTACAGAATATTATTTTAAGTGTGTGCTTAATTTTGTCTAGTACGAGCCCCAATGCAAAATAGCTCGTCTAGTCGCAATTCTGCATGCGTATTTTTTTTCAAAAACTAGTATTTCTACCCGAATCGACTTTGATGATTAATGGAATACACTAGACGCAATGTCACTAAAGCTAGCTTAGTTTTGAGTTGTACAAAGTGTACATCTCGTTATTTATTTTAAAATAATTTAATTATAAATATTACATCTCACACGCAAATAATTACGTCTGCTTCATATTTAAGGCAAAATAGGTCGTCTATTTAAAATAAAACCTGTTTACCAGGGTTCGTAATATAAAATATTATTTTCAAATTGAATACGGAATATTCTCTGTCATGTAAAATGACAAACCACTATATAAAAGGGCAAATTCAGCCTAATTTTTTATTACTCCAAATCGTTTTTCTATCGAGATGGCACGAGGTAAGCCAGTGACTGAAGAAGTGTGGAAAATTATAATCTCCAGTAACAATAAAGGCAAATCTACGTACCAAATTGCCAAGGACCTTTCTATGCCAAGGTCTACAATCCAAACTATCATCGAGCATCATCGAAAACACGACAAAATTTCTTGTTTAAAGAAATCCGGCCGCCCACGAATTACTACTAAAGCAGAAAACAGGATTCTGAGGAAGATCATCAAGAAAAATCGTCGTGCAAGAGCTGGAGAACTTACGGTACTATGGCGTGACGCAATTAAAAAAAACATTTCAGTGGATACTTGCAAGAGAGTGATGAAGAGGATGGGCTACGGTTTTTACACTGCTAAAGAGAAACCGTTACTTACACAACGGCAGAAAACTAACAGGTTGAAATTCGCCAAAAAGTACAGAAATTGGACCGTCGATCAGTGGCGTAAAATTATATGGAGTGACGAATCTAAATTTGAAGTCACAGTAGGCGATGAACGAAGTAAAGTCATTCGCGAAAAAGGAGAGGCATTTCAAAAAGATTGTCTTAAGCGTAAGGTAAAGTTTCCAGCTTCCTTAATGATTTGGGGCTGCATGTCGGCACAGGGTGTCGGCTGTCTGCAATTTATAGATGGAACCGTCAATGCCGAAAAATACAAAAGCATCTTACAAGAGAGTTTGCTGCCGTCTATACGTAAGTTAAAGTATAAAAATGCGTATACTTTTCAACAAGATGGTGCCTCATGCCATACCGCTAAAGCAACGATGGCGTGGCTGAAAAAGAAAAAAATACCTACCATGTCGTGGCCATCCAGCAGCCCGGACTTGTCTCCCATAGAAACGTTGTGGTGGAAAATGAAGAAGAAGTTGCGAAAGGACCCGTCCAGATCAAAAGCTGATCTTAAAGAGAAACTTACCTGTGTTTGGAATGAAACAACCCCGGAAGAGTGTCGACAGCTGGTAGATACAATGCCGCTCAGAATTAAAGCCGTTTTAGATGCAAAAGGAGACGCCACCAAGTGGTAGACGTTCTAATCTGCGTCGGTAACACTAAAGACGAACTTTTTTGCATTTTAGTACAATTGGTGAAACAATGTTTTTTTTATTACCAAGGAAAGTTCGTTTTTTTTTTCATTGAATAAATAAAATACGATTTATAACTTATACTGTTTTTATATTGCTAATTCTTCCAAACACCTTCGTCCCCCAGAATTTTTAGGTTAACGTTAGTTTAGTACATTTTTTTCCTACCAGACGTACTCATTTGCATTGGGGCTCGTACTAGCAACTTTTAGCTTGTCCGGCTTTATTGATAAGCAAGCAGGCATAATCAAAATATTTAAGTAGATATAGACTGATAATCACTGTTGTTTGATGTGACAGTAGAAATTACTTTTTAGGGTTCCGTAGGCCCGACCTGGGTCGGACTGGCTCTACCCGATGTACAGCGGTACCGGTAAGAATAGGGACTATATGTGTCAGTGCTGTCGCGATCGCACTGTGGACGTCTCCGCCGGCGGGAATGCCTAAGTGTACGCGTCGTGTCTGAGTTGGACACCGTAAGCGCAGCGTTCCATACTTCGATGGACGCTGTGATTACGTCGTCCGGGTCCGTGAGTGTGTGCCTAGGATGCCGGACCGTGCGACCCCTAATCAGTGATCGTCGAGTTACGACAGAGGGAGGGATGGGAACGTAGCCGATAGCGTTCCTAAGTGGGTCAGTTTATTTCTAAGTGACATTTTACTAAACTTATCAATCATCGGTTCAAGGTTTCATAGCACGAATAACGCACGGTTGCGTACCCTACTGAGGTGGCTACGGAATGTCAGTTTTCTGTTGAGGGTCACTCCAAGATATTTGACTTCGTTAGCCCAAGGGATGGGCCGGTCAATCATCTGGATCGGAGCCACCCAGCCAGCCTTTCCGTGCTAACGCGGTCAGACGGGTGGAAGACTATCGCACTGCTTTTTACTGGATTGACTTCGATAAGCCAAAGATTAAATCAACGACCAAGGTCAATGATTGCCTCCTGGAGGTATCGCCGGATAAAAGTGTACTTACAATGAATCATAAAGAGCGCGGTATCATCCGCGAACAACCCCAGTTGCACTTTAGGGTGCCTTGGAATGTCGTTTGTGAATAACGAATAGAGTGGGAGAGAGCACGGAGCTTTGCGGGACTCCGGCCCGGATGGGGTGTGAGTCCGAGTACGTTCCCTCTAGTCTGTATCGAAAGCTTCGATCCTTGAGAAAATCTCGTATGGTGAGTACGAGTCTGTCAGGCATACCGAGATGATATAACTTGTGTATCAGCCCTTTATGCTAGACCTTGTCGAAGGCTTTCGAGAAAGATCGCACTGGCCCTGCAATAGAGAGAAACCGTCCATCACGTGCTCCGTGACGCGGTGCACCTGTTGGACGCACCAGTGCTCGGATCTAAAGCCGAACTGCGCGATGATGATGACGTTATTCTCAGCCGTAAATCTGAGAATCCTGGTGAGAAGTATCCGCTCATATAGTTTTCCTACAGAGCTAAGTAAGCTAATCGGTCTATAAAAGGCAGGCGAACTCCGGGGTCTACCGGGTTATCCCTATGACCGCTGCACTTTTCCACGTGGCTGGAAGGTGAGCATTGGTCAAAGCGGCATTGAAAATGCCGACCAAAATGAGGCGGGTTTCAGGGAGAAGTCTCAGGATACGATTGGATTCACCATCCGCACCCGGAGCGTTCCTAACAAGAAGACGCCTGACTAGGCCACTGACTTCCTTAACCGACATCGGTTAAATGGGTGAAGTTACGGGGAGACGCGATCTCCTATCCACCTCGGAATCGACCCATCTAATATAGGCTTCGTCGGTGTGTAGGAGACTAGGCGAACATTGGGACTCTAAGCTACTCGCAAGGCATTCGGCTTTCTCACTACCCTCGAAAGCAGGGGTAGGGTTTTCCGGACGATCCAAGGGGGGTATGGTCCAACAGGCATCGGATTTGAGAGATCTCGCTAGTTTCCAGTAAGCCAGATGACTAGGCGTGATTTCACCTATCAGATCCCTGATCGAATCGATCGCTTGGTCGGTCTATTCAGTTGTAGTTAAACAGTCAGGGATGTCTCAAAGCAGGGAATGATCTGTTTGTAAGAGACCTGATACTACCTTATTCCAGTCCACGAGTGTTCTGGTACGAGGTGTATTACTAGGATGAGGACCTAATCTCAAAATAACTGGCCTATGGCCCGAGTCAAGTTCGTGTATCACTTCTACAGAACACAGAGTTAACCCTACGTTCTTTAGGAGTGCTAACTATGTCGAGTACGTCAGGTCGGTGCTCTACGTTATGAGGGAAATGAGTTGGTTCTAAGGGAGCGAGGAGATCGAAAGGGAGGCTGTCGATCAAAAGGTGATGAAGCCGATTGACGTTGGGCAAAGCGATGTAAATTGATCAAAGAGTCAAATAGACCAAATAGTAGATTTAAACGCGATCGTTACCCGGTCAGTCATCCCGAAATGGAGTAACTAAACCATTCTTATTAATGAATTGCTATATATATATACATATCTGAAAATTGACTATTTTTAATAACAATAAATAATATTGAATTTACATTACTTAAATGATATGAAATGATATTAAATAACAGGTCAACATTTTCATACTTTTTTTTGTAATTTTACCCGACCCAGAAAAAACAATGACGTTTAAAGCATTTAATATTTTATCATTAAAAAAATTAAAATATGTCAAATTGAGTACTGTTTATACAATATTTGTATGTCAGTCACATTTTGTGTCTCCTGGTAACCTGTAGGCAAGTATTTATAAAGTTTGAGAAACATTACACGTTTAAGTTCGGATCTTCTTCATCCGATCTTTTACTACTACAGGTAAGATCGGATCTCAGCCTACGGTGGCCGTATCGCAATGTTAATAATACAGATTTGTTACAAATTTAATAAAAATAATCTTCGCTAAGTAAATTAATAGAAAAATGCTTTAACTTTCCAGTTATTTTCAAAAAACCTTGGAAGGGTATTTTCGGACGAACCGCAAAAATCGATTTTTTATCCGTTTTCATTAGAATGAGCACAACACTCGACTCGATGGTCAGAGCAACAAGAGAGGACTGTAGGGGGTGCGGGACAAAATGGCGCATCGCGTCAGCTTGCCAGCCTTAAAAAATTCCCACGCAATAGGCGTAAATTTCGATCATACGTTCTTACCCGCTGTCCGATCTTAGTCGAACGCACTTAATATATTAATAATTGGTACCTTCTTTGACTTTAATGACTGTCAAGGCCATAAATGAAGAGATATTCTCGTTGTTTTTATTGCTAAATATTCTCTAATAGTGTTGCTAACAGACAGGCATTAGAGTTATCTCTGTTTTTCATTAACAACTTTTTTCGTTGACTCAGGCCAATTATTAAGAAAATGGAAAAGTTCGATTATCTCGAAAACCAAGGGGCTTTTACTAAACCTGAAAGTCCTTTTTCTGGACCAGCCTCAGGTGGTCTATCGGTGGTTAGAAGCTTGTCCATTATTTACTGGACACCCTGTATGTTATTACATATGTAATATTGTGCCCTGTATGTCGTAAAAAAAAATATTAAACTGTATTCAGTTTAATATATTTTTTTTACGACAAGGTGGAGTGATGACCTGCTGAAGGTCGCGGGAATCCGGTGGAAACGAACGGCACAGGACCGGTCTAAATGGCGAGCCTTGGGGGAGGCCTATGTTCAGCAGCGGACGTATTTCGGTTGAAATGATGATGATGATGATGATATTTTTTTTAAGAAAGTGTACTTACATGCGCGTTCTTATTGCCCATGTCCCCGTATATGGCGGCGCGCACTTTGATCCCGCTCCCGCGCGGGGGCACGTGGAAGGAGAACAGCTCGGAGGTGCCGTAGTCCGAGCCCACGTTGTACACTGTTAGATTCAAACAACAATAATAATAATAATAATAATAGCCATTTATTCCCACAAAACTAGTGTTAAATACATGTAAACAAAAACTTATTAATAATTTAAGAATAATTTAAAAACATTTCATCAATAGTCAAGTTATATCTTAAGTAAGTTATTTCATACAAAATATTAAAAATTAGGTAATGTCCACAGTATATATATTTCAAAATGTCAGTATTTTATGATAGTTTTATAATAATTTTCATCATTTCAAAAATTTAGAATGTCATTAATTAATTATGTTCAACAAGCTGAATTAATTAATAAATTAGTGATTAGTCAAATAAATTAAATCATTCCAATCTATAATTTATACCCATTAACAACGTTCTGTAAATTCAATCAAATAAATAGTAAACTTAGAATTATATGTTATGTCAATAGATTTTAGAGTCAGAGAACTATTATGGGTAATTTAATATTAAACATAAACGAATAAGTACAAGTGCAAATGTAGTAAAAATTAATAAAATTAAACACAATCCACTTATATGATGAAATTAGTTTTGGGGACCCAAAATTGGGCAAAGGCCTCCTCCATGCACGACCACGATTTCCTGTTCTGTGCGAGTTTAGTCCATGTACAGCCGGCCACCTGCTGGACGTCGTCTCTCCAGCGGCGGCGCGGGCGACCGCGGCGGCGCGGCGCCGGCGCGTCGCGCACGAACCAGTGCAGCACGCGCTCGCTCCAGCGGCCGTCTCTCGCGCGGGCCACGTGACCGCCCCAGCGCCATTTTAGCCTGCAAGCTAGATCAACAACGTCCACCAGTTTCGTCTTTTTCCTAATATCAGAGCTTCGAACCCTGTCTCTCAATTTAAGCCCCAGCATACTTCGTTCCGCTGACCGTTGGAAAACTTGAAGTTTGTGTATTATTTCCTTATTTAAAGTCCAGCTTTGGCATCCGTAGAGAAGAGTGGGAGAGACAACTGTATCGAACGCTTTTTTCTTTAAGGTTATGGGAAGGTTGGATTTAAAGATGTACTTTAAGGACCAGTATCTATTCCAGGCTATTTTAATTCGTCTTTCTACTTCTCCTATTGTTTGTTCTTTAAATGTTATTTTCCGTCCCAAGTAAATGTATTCTTCTACGTACTCTATATTGGTTTTCGAAATCATTGTTTCTATTTTGCCACTATTCGTCATTATGCAGGTTTTGTCCATATTCATCTTTAGGCCACATTTTCTACTCTCCGAGTCCAATGTTTTTAACATGTACTCTAAGTGGCTGTGATTATTACTAATCAGTACGATGTCGTCGGCGAATCGTAAGTGATTTAACAGTTCGCCGTTGATATTTATGCCTATCGATTCCCAATCCAAATTGCGAAATATCGATTCTAGAAGGGCAGTAAACAAAATTGGGGATACGGGGTCACCTTGTCGGACTCCACGTTGTATATTGAAGCACCTTCCTTCTCTCTCTAGTTTGATTTTCGATTTTCCTCTTCTATATATTTCTTTTAAGATGTTTATGTACTTTACTGGAATTCCTTGCTGATGTAGGGATAACCACAGAGCTTCGTGTGAGATGGAATCAAAAGCTTTCGAATAATCAACGAAAGCTAAGTAAAGCTCTTTACCGTATTCTTCATACTTTTCGATAATTTGAGTTAATGTGAATATATGGTCAGTAGTAGAGAACCCTGGACGAAAACCTGCTTGTTCTTTTGGTTGATTATATTCTAGGATAGGCATAATCCTTTTTTGAAGAACTTGTGTAAATAATTTATATATTGACTGCAGTAAACTAATCGGTCTGTAGTTTCCAATATCTTTTGGGTTTCCTTTTTTGTATAATAGGGTAATTATTGAAGTCTCCCAATCTGATAGTATAGTCTCGTTTGTTATGATGCGATTAAATAGTTTTGTTAACAAAGGTGTTAGTGGCTCAATAGGGATGTTGACTCAAAATTTATTGGTATCTAAATTATTATCCAAAAGAAAGAAGACATAAAACTATGCGAAAAGGTGAAAATCCCATTAAAATATCTCAAAAAATAACGAAGCTACAACCGTTAGAATGTTGTTAATAAGAGTGAGAAAGCACTAATTTGTAATGACGTCACTGACTTAAAGCGCCATAGTAAATGAAGATCGTTCCATACAGAGGTGCGTTTTGCGAAAAAGGGACAGAACATGCCCCCACTTAAAACTTTGATGACTTGTAATTATGTAATTATTTATTTTTTTGAGTTACTTTTTTCGCTATTTGGTTGAGAATTTGATCCTTTTTCGAGAAAATTTGAAGTAGTTGAGTTTCTTACTTAGTGTCAACATCCCTATTAGACTTTTAAGGATATCATTAGTGATTCCGTCGCTTCCCGGGCTCTTTGAAGATTTGAGAAATTTCAAGGCTTGGCGTATCTCGCTTTCTATAAATACTGGAACATCCATAGACCCACTTTCTGGGTATCGTGCTATAGAAATGTCTGTGATATTACCACTTTGTCGATACAGATTTTCATAGAAAGTTGTCGCAGTGTCTACTAGATCCTTTCTTTGAGATACGTTTTCGCCTGTTTTCGTAATTAGTGATGGAATCCATTTGCGGTCCTGATTTAAACGTCGATGGCCTTTTTTTACTGAGCAATGCATAACTAGTTCTTCTTCTATTATTTTCATTTTGTAGCTGTATTCCTCTTTTTTAAGTTTTCTCTTAATTTTTCTGTAAAGCTTTGAAAGTTCTGTTTTCTCAGCTTTTGTTTTGTTTTTCTTTTCTTTTAGATACGTACGACGGTCCATGAGTTCAGCGATGTTGGGAGGGATGACTACTCGACATTTTGGTTTTTCGCAAGTTTTCCTTATCGACGACGCTGACTGTCTTATAGATTTTATTGTATTTGAATATGATTCTTGAACATCGTCTGTTATGGTAATAGATGTTGATGCTTTGGTGAAATTGTTTATTAGCAATTGTTTTTCCGGTTGCGTCATGATACTTGCTCTACTACTGAACATTTTTCTTGACTTAGTTTGAGCGTCAATTAAATACTTTGCGCGTATCATTCGATGGTCGGTGGGGTGGGACGTACTTATTACATTAATGTCCTTTACTCTGATTTTATTATTAGTTAAAAAGTAGTCGATTTCATTATACGTACTATTGTCTGGTGAACACCAAGTCCATTTCTGTTTTCTTTTCTTTTTAAAATACGAATTCATAATATGGAGGCGATTTTCTGTACAAAATTCCGTGAGCATTTTGCCTTTTTTGCTTCGCTTGCTGTCGTATCCCCACTGACCCATTATATATTTATCTTCTGGTGTAGCGGTGCCGACTTTTGCGTTAAAGTCACCCATGACGATTGTATTGGCTCCTGATTCGGATAATGCTATATTCAAGTCGTTATAAAATAGTTGTATCTCATCATCTTTCGATTTTTCCGTTGGCGCATAGACTTGGATTATGCGTATTTTCGTGTTGTGTATTTTAATATCGAGTCTGGCTACTCTATCTGAAACAGGTACGAACTCTTCTACATATAACTTCATATGACTTTTCAGCATAAAACCAACGCCACTGTGACCGCTTTTGCTACCAGAGTACATAAAGATAAGTGTGTCTCTTTCAAACATTTCTGTAGCCTTATATCTGGTTTCTGAAAGTCCGAGAATATCCCAATTTATATTTTTTATGGCGTGCATTAGTTGAGTTTGTCTAGTGGAGCACACTATAGATCTGACGTTGAGTGTGCAAATATTTAGGTATGGTGTGTTATTTTTTTCTTGTAGAGGTTTGTGCTTTTGGAGGGTTTTGGTCTAACTCTCCCTCGGCGACCACCCGTATTGGGAGAGGGGTATGTGGTGGGTTTTTGTGACATATTTCTGGTGCATCGCAAGTTTGAGGAGGAGGAGGCGCTAGTTGTCATTTATCTTGATTAGGGCTCATCAAACAACAATAAATAAATAAAAATAAAATAAATAAATATTAGAGGACAATCTTACACAAATCGAACTAGCCCCACAGTAAGCTCAAGAAGGCTTGTGTTATGGGTACTAGACGACGATATATTTAATAGATATAAATACTTAAATACATAGAAAACATCCAAGACTCAGAAACAAATATTCATGCTCATCACACAAATATTTGCCCCGACCGGGATTCGAACCCAGGACCGTCAGCTTCACAGGCAGGTGCACTACCCACTAGGCTAAACCGGTCGTCAACAATATTTATAGCTTTCTTAACACTTTCACAGCCGGGTGGCACGTATCCAGACTTTTGGTTCGGGGGGGGACAAACATTGAAACAACCACGTGAACTGTGTAAAAATCGCTGTAATCACTACTGGCTAAAAACGTTTTCGGGGGGGGATAAATCCCAACTATCCCCCCCTCTGAATACGTGCCTGAGCCGGGAATCTGTCAAGGGAGCGACGTAACATTCGTCAGATCGCAGACAATTCGCTAGAGCCGCTAAGCGGGCTGTCTCTACATTAGTTCCAAGATTTCAGTCTGGCAGTGAAAGTGTTAATAGGTATTACCAGTGGAGGGGGGGGAAGGCAGAACCTTTTTTTAAAAGGGGGCCAGAAAAAAATTTAAATTATAATGCAGGGCTAAATCTCCAATAAAAATATTTTTAGAAAAATGCACCTCTCCTTATTTGTGAGACGGTTTCTACTCTCAAAGGGACTTTGGCGGATCAGATTACCAGTCGTCTACCGGTCCCTGGGATCCCCGGTCTCATTACAAAAGAATGCTATTGTTTATTTTTTTTTCCGAGAGACGACGGCTTAAACCCAGTCGTGGCTTGAGTTGTACTTTGGCCTCCCTCTGGCTATCAATTTTTTTATATGTTATAGGGGCAAACGAGCAGACGGATCGCCTGATGGTAAGCAATTACCGTCGCCCATAAACACCTGCAACACCAGAGGAGTCGCAAGTGCGTTGCCGGCCTCTCAGAAGGGGATACACTCTTTTCTTGAAGGTTTGAAGGTCATATCGGTCCGGAAATACCGCAGGCGACAGTTCATTCCATAGTTTGGTTGTGCGAGGCAGGTAATGATTAACAAAAACAATTTTTTTAGCACCTGCTTGCACCTACCTACCTGGTAGCACTGTTGAATGCCCATGTTAGCACGTAGTCGTTTGCGTTCTCTGTTATAACGCCATCTACCGAGAACTCAAAACACTCACCATACACAGCGGTATAACTCAGATTCCGCGGCGTGACGCGGTTGGGTTTGGCCGGTTTGCTTTCACACTTACAACGCCATCTAACGATAACGTAAAACACTTACCATACACGTTTGTTTTTTTTCTTTTTTTTTTATACAACGCCGGTGGAAAACAAGCTTACGGTCCACCTGATGGTAAGCGGCCACCGCAGCCTATAGACGCCCGCAACTCCAAAGGAGTACGTACGCGTTGCCGACCCTTTATAAAATCTGAGGATGCACTGTGTTGACAACAGAAGGGACAAATTTAGGTCCCTCGCTCTGCATCCTCGCCAACATAGTGCATCCTAGGGAGCTCTGGCAACCTTGCTCACCTCGAAACACAACACTACATACTTGTACAGTAAATAATGTTATTATGGCTGTGGTCTTCTGCAACCTTGCTCACCTCCAGGAACACAACACTACATACTTGTATGGTAGATAATGTTATTACGGCTGTGGTCTTCTGTAAGGCGGAGGTACTTCCCCAGTTGGACTGCTCCAAATTCGAGCAAGATGACATTTTGCTGTGCCCTACCTCTCTGTGTGTGTTCACACTAACAACGCCATCTATTGAGAACTCAAAACACTTACCATACACAGCGTCATACGTGAGGTTCCTCAGTGTGACGCGATGTATATATTGCTCGCGGCGTTGCTTGCCGCCGTCTCGGAACAGCGTGCTGTGACCCGCCGCGCGGTCCGTCAGTCGCCGGAGCCCGTACGTGGCGTAGGAGCCCTGCGTGTCGTTGAATGTCGACCATGTCAACACGATGTCGTTTGGGTTCTCTGCAACGGCGTAAAGTTATTGCAAACCATTAGTCGCAGGAATTTGTGCATGCGATACACATGACTCAACTATATTTGCATGTCTGTATGACGAAACATGTAGATCTATGTACCTAGTTATAAACCCACCTATTTGTACCATGTTTTAAGCAAATAAAGTACTGAAACTGAAAAATACTGAAACTGAATATTCACTCTATTTTCATAGGCACACAATAGAGAATGGAATGAAAGGTCTAAAACTAACAGGCCGTGTGAAGGCTGCGAGCAGTAAACCTCGCGAGTATTTTTTTTAAATCCAAAAACTGAATCAACATCATTTGTTTTTTCTATTCTAATTAGATGTAAGTGTTACTAATTCAACTATGGACAATATTCCGAAATAAAGAATTGATTATTATTCTTTATAATTATCATACTTGCTCACAAAATTTCACGAGAATCAGATGAGAAATTCGACCTGTATACGAGAACAGTTGGCGAAAATTTAATGTCTTAACATAATAACATCGAACGATAAACATAAACAATGTGTAGTTTGAATTATACACAACACAAAGTATGACGTCACAGGTCACCAGTAAACAGATAATACTTATCACATATATTATAACGAACCAACACTAACTAAATAAGTAAATTTATCTGAGGACTTAACAGTAATCGAATAAAGATTGTAAGATTTAATTTTATTAATTTATTTATTTTAATATTATTGCACAGTAACAGGTTACAGATACACAGGTACAGGAAAATCCTGCGATTCTTTGAGTTTGTAGGACTTGACCGAGAATTGTAGTATGTGGCGATCACAATAGATCAGAAATGGTCGCAGTGATACGAGGGCTGAAAGCCCGGGAATAGCCACAACACAAAAGGCGATTTTAATGCCGTAAAGAATTCTCTACCAGTCAACCTTCAGGCCAAACAGAGAATAATCATAGTAGGTACGAGACATAACTAAACAAAGAAATGTGGAAAAACCGACAAATTATTGGACCATGTATAATATATATATATATATATATGTAGTTATATTTTATTGTTTTTGGGTATTTTTGTACACAAACAAAGTGTCTGAACCACGTTTGAACAAAGCCTGGTTCTAATACAGTACGGTTGTACTATTCGTACATTCCCAAAAGTTCAAAAATAAATGAGAAATGTTGCTCAACAATAAAGTCGTATTCACATATTTTTGATAACTTGTTCGTCTATATATTTTGTAACTTGAATGTACAGTGATTAATCGTTTCGAACACATGTTTATATAAACAAATTGGACTTGCAGTGTCATTAATCAGACTAAAATGTGTATATTAATCGTACTTCTTAATATTAAATGGAGTAAGTTTCAATTTACATAACCCCTTTTTTTTAAGAAATATATAAATAGGTACCAATACAACTATGTAACTTTCACTCTATCCTAGTGGTTCAACTGCTTCATGAAAAATAAAAATATTGCAACAATTATAGGTTTAAGTGTCCCTGCAGTTATCAATATTTTATTTATTTATTTTTTATTCGTATCAGGCAACAGGACCCATGATTCGCATATACCTTGTAGACTAACATAATATCAATAATAGAAAACAAAAAAGAGCTATATTTCTAGAAGCACTTAAGAGGGTTAAACATACTAAGTACTTCTAGAAATATGCATTTCATCAGTGCCTCAAATATGGGCAGTCAAAACCGCAGGATGGGGTTGTTGGCTGAGAGTTTTGCCTGCCCATATTTGAGGCACTGTCCAGATTTAGCCTTTATTTGTCCCTTAACAATTAAAGTTTATAAAAAAAATATGAGTATATTATTTGATATTAAATTAAGGTTGTCAATATTAGGTACAATAATATTATATGTTAAAAGTGTTTGTTATCTAGTCATTTGAAAATGTAAAATAAGGATAAGCCAAGCCACAACACATGTAGAACTAGATCAATGACTTCTTATCAACATAACTGAGGTCTATTTTATAAATGATTGCTGTTATTCTCCAACTATCTTTGTTGTCACCTAACCTTTAAACTTATTTTGATGATGTTGTTGTTGTCATCATCTAACGGTCCCTGAGATCCCAGGGATCATAACAAAAGAATTCTATTTCTTATTTTTTTCATGGGAGACAGCTTAAATTCATGTTTGCAGACAATGGATTTTACCCTCATCATGTAATTAAATATATCAATTAGTATATTTAATTACATAAAGAAAGATAAGGTTTTTTTTAAACCCATAAATTATACTGTTGTGCTTTGTTGCAAAGAGATAAAGATATGACCTCATATTACTTAAATGGTAGCTACATGTTTGTATTTCCTTAAGTAATATACGCTGTTGAACTAAGTAGCTACACATTTTAGTATGTCTACTGGTCACTGGGATCGTTACAACCGGGCTCATTACAAAAGAATGCTACTGTTTATCTTATTTGCCGGGAGACGACGGCTTAAGAACACAGAAATTGGACAAATGGAATTGTAAAATTTGATTACAGACTCAGAATCAGAACAATAATGAAATTAAATTTAACCTAAACTGTAATAATGAAAAATGCTTGTGGACAGATGTCAACTAATATTTAAATTTTATAAAAATATTGATTGTAAAAGATTTGCTAAAAGTCACAAGATTTTATATATATATTAACATATTTATTTAAACTTTATTACACAAAAAATATAGCTAGTACAATTGCCGGACTGAATGCCATATATTGATATAAATGTAAACTTATGTTGGAGCTAGGCTGAGTCTAGCTATCAAGGACTACAAAGCGTAGTAGCTTAGCTAGCTTGTGCCTGTAAAGCTTGCCCTCTCTTACAGTCAATTTCTTCAACATTGTCAAATCAAATCATAATTTGTTTATTTTTCACAGTCTGTGAAGGTAAACTTTTTCTACCAAATATAACCGAGATTTTCTATCAAACTGTTATATATTTATTAATACAATTATTTTTGTCCAAATAATGGACGAAAGAAGCGCTATTTCGAAAAGAAAACTAGTTTTTGTTAAGGCAGGCAAGTTAGGCTTTATATGCAATCTTACAGTACAGCAATTGACGGTACTTAGCTCACAAAATTGACCAATAATAGAATTACCTCCAAATGCGATGTGTATTTGCTCTGGCTGGCAGTACGGGCAATCATAATTATCAGCGACATTCGAGGCCCGAGCAGCGCCCAGAACCAAGAATATAAAAAACAACTTCATAATAACTCCACTATGAACCACTGCCCAGTTTATTTAAATACTTATGTAAGTATGATCGGACGCGCGTCAATGTTGTTATGAGTCAAATGAAACTGCACATCCTGACAGACCGATTAAAGCAAAACAAGGGCATTAGGTATTAACCCGACAGCATAGCAACGATTCAAAACATACAATTATTTTTTTACAACAAGCAAACGTCAATTTCTGGGATACCAGTCTATTATACAAAAAGTCCCAAGGAAAGGCTGATTTAATCAGCCGATTACATTTACGTTGCTGGGTGGATTTTATATCATATGTTTTACTGAAATACATATCAACTACTACTATACATTATAATACGTCATCACTGAGGCACAGAGTTATATCTTGGTATATGCTGATGGTAAGAAATTGTAGCAAAAACAAGGAATTGTCTATTGTATGGCAACTCTACAAAATTCTTGTTCCGAGACTAAATTATATATCATTGATTGGTGTTATATTGATCTATGATGTGAAGGTAACAACTACAAAATATGTAAAATATAAACAGAGTTAGAACTATGCCGTAGTTACTGTTAGACGAATATAAAGATTTACCTAAATTAAATATTTAAATTAACAATTTTCACTCGTAAAAGTATGAAATTTAGAATGGTATTTGAATTTCACATGATTTCTTGCTGCATGACGGGATCATGACGAGGTTGACGGGATTGGTGGTCTAGTGTTGATAGCCAGCGCTTGTGTTTGAATTTTGATAAAGTTTTGTGTAGGTAATATTTTTGCTTATAGCATAACTTGGTGTTGGTTGCTGAGTAAATCGTAAGTTGTAGATATAGGACTAAAATATAAAGAGGGTACATTTTTTTTAAATGCATTAATGTACTTACGTATCTTTGCATACCTACATATAGGTACCTATCTCCAAATCATAACAAAGCGATATAGGCTTGGATGATCTTCGGAATGAAACAGACGCTTTCTAGATTTTTTTTGATTTCTAAATATAAAGTGTCTCCGAATTATCCGGGGAGAATTTCATCAAAACTATATATTTTTTCATGACGTACTTTATAATTACTGAAGTCGACATAGTAGCTTGAAACTCACTTTTGGACTATACAATTGTCAACTAGTTCCTTCCTTCGTTGTAATATTTACCAAAATTACTTTAATAAAATTATTACAACATACCTAAACTATTTACTTGTTAAGGAAAAATCAAAACAGCATGAGTCAATTAAAACAAAACTATTGTAGCATTGTAATTCTGTAGTATTATTATAGGTACTGTTATTTTATATACGTTGTATATTGTTTTGATAAAATGACACCTCGCCGAGTTTCTTACGCCGGTTCTTCTCGAGGCAGAGGTTTATTTTATGAACCGGTGTTAGTTTTTTGACATTCATAAGTGCATGTAATATGCCCAAATTGAAGAATAAATCAAAATCAAAATCAAAATCAAAACATTTATTCTGCAAATAGGCCTCAAGGGCACTTTTACAAGTCAAAATCTATCTAGGTACATCAAATAAAAATAATACAATAATCAAAGTATCATTAATTAAATGTAGTGTTACATGTCAAAAATAAGAATAAGAAACTAATAACAATCGAGATTTGTTAGAGATGTATAAGGTCTCTAAGCGTCAAGATAAAAGGTAATAAAGTAAGTACACTAATCATAATAAAATATTTTGAGCTAAGTATATCTATAACACGTCAACATGAAAATATTAATAATTTCATTTCATTTCAATATTGCAATGCCTAAAGTACCGTAAAGTACCTACTGAGTGTACATTCATCTGTACTGCTCGCTCTTAATCCAGGATAAAGAAAATAATGCTTTCGCGATGTCAGATAAAGTATAGTTTCGCTTGAATACTATACATAAACATATAAGTAGTCAAAGGTTGCGATGATAGCAAACACGATATGCCGCGGGCGGATGTCAGAATTGTTTCAAAAATTGATAACGATAATTTATAAACCTACGCATGATCTGATTGTAAAAGCTGTGACATAAAATTTGGCAAAGTTGCGGCAGCTAAAACCAAATACGGGAGTTCTCGGCAGAGTAAAATCCTCTCGGTGTCGTCTGGCCTACCGCGAACCGAACACTATCTCTGTCGCTCGAATGCGCTAGTGCGACGGAGAGGCATATATTACGTTTTAGACGCTCTGGACGTACGGTCGGGCTGAAAAAGCTTTAAAGTAAAGAGCTAGTACACATATAGTCCCTATTCGTCCCGGTACCGCCGCACACCGGGTAGAGTCAGTCCGACCCAGGTCGGGCCTAGCTGAGTTTCTTGCTGGACTCTTCTCAGCTAGGCTAGGTTTAGTGAACCAGCGACAAAACTCCCAGTAGCTCGATTCCACTCACACCTCAGATTCGGTTGAAACCGCTCAACCAATCTCACTGGAGCGCAAACTCTTAGAGTATTCCAAACCACACGCGTGGTCGTGCTGGAGGTTTTCCCCTGGATTTTCCCCAGGCTACTCTCCAACCGCGTACTCCTATCGCTTTATTGGGCCCGGCCTATACAGTCACAGTCAGGTTCCAAAAAAAAAAAGAGCTAGACTCTCAACTAATGAAACTTAAGACTAGAAAGTTTAAGTCTTGCTTGCAAACCGGTCACAACTCGCTAAGTGTGGTAAGATATAATTAAAGGACCTCGACGGGTTTATATTTTATCAGCAGTTTCTATAGCCACATTCGGGTTCCATCATCTCTGTTAACTAATAGCAAAACGATGGCGAAAAGAAAGAATGTCGGTTAAACTGATGACGTTTTTCTATGCAAATATACAATACAATACAATACAAATACTCTTTATTGCACACCTCACATAATAAAATAGCACATAAAAAAACAAAAAACATAGATACAGGGAGACAGAGGCAGAACAACAGGCGGTCTTGTCGCTAAAGAGCGATATTTTCCAGACAACCTTTGGTATGTATCTTTGGTTTATTTAATAATATATGCGTTTACCGATTAAATACTTAATATAGTTTTGGGTAGTGGAGAAATGAAATATGAAGCTGAAAAGTAGGTGGTGCATAAACTATTACAATGAGAGAAAAAAAAAAGATTCCAAAACAACTATTCAATATACACATATTTAAATAATATACAAATATACATACATATAATATATAATTATATATATCACTGCTATAGAATAGTAAGAATAAAATAGTGTCAGCCATAATAATTAATTAAAATTTTTAAGGGAGAGACAAATAATATTCTTTAAGATGGGATTTAAAAATAGCAATCGATTTAGCACGTCTTAATTCAACTGGAAGAACTCCCTTCAGAGACGGACAGCCCGGAATGTAAATGAACAATTATAAAATTAAAGTATGTAGGTATAATTAAATATAAAGTAGTTACCTATAACCAAGTCGCTCGTTTCAGTTCGCGGCAGCCACCGAAGGGAGCTCGTTGTTTCACCGTTCGCGGCCGGAATCGAACGTTGAACATTGTTCACACGAGCAGGAAAAACTCGATGGTAAATACGTAATTTAACCTTATTTGTCAACACTCTATTACCTCTCTCTTTTTTTTGATGGTGATCGTTTAAAGAGGAAAATATTCGACAAAATGTAAACAATAAGCACCGCAGAAAGAAGTAAGTTTAGGGAATATTCTTTTTCTGAAACAATTTGGGGAACATTGTCTCAAAGTAAGTATAACTGGTAAAGTAAGTAGGTACTTCGTACGCCATTGACACTAAAACATTATTTGTGATAATCCATATTGAAAGGAACCTTATGGCGGCCGGCACTTACGCCTTTATTGCCGCTGTTCCAATATAATAGTGAATAGATGTAACGTAAGCGCCTGCCGCCATAAGGTCCCTTTCGATGTGGATTATCACATTTTTCTAATTTATAAAGAGTAATAAGTATTTAACCTACGCAACTTTTCTTCCAAATATAAACATTTTATTACTACAGAATTAAATATGTAATCGTTTAAGGGTCGGTTGCACCAACATACGATCACTGGCCGGTCATCGCCAAATATGGCGCCGGCAGCTGTCATCCCGTAGAAACTTGTCATTGCATACAATCAGATTTTATTGAACACTGCTTATGATTACAAACCGGTTTGGTGCAACCCACCCTTAATCTAATCTGAAAGTATCTTAGTACCATGGATGTAATAGATGTGGTTTTATCGGAACCGGAAGCGGACCAGATGTTTTAATTTCGGTAAATCGGAACCAGAACCGGAATTGGAGCCGGAACTGAAAACGGATGAGGAATTGGGTGCGGAGCCCGTGTGATAGATGGATAAGATGTTAAGGGCAGGGCAGGTCTAAGCTAAGTCCATTCTAAATAAAAATTATAACCCTGTTTGTTTTTGATGTACGCCACTCATTTGCCCCCGCTGTGCTGCTTTGACATCCGATATAACATCCGTTTTAAAAATAACAGAACCGGAACTGAAGCGGATGTCCAATCCGAAATTCCGACTTAACGGAACCAGAACCGGTGCTCTGTTACATCCCTGCTTAGTACCTAGTGTTATTTATTAACCAACTACAATATCTCCTTCGACCAGTTGGGCAGCGCACGAGCCAGCACCAGCATGAAGCTGGTGGGCAGCTTCCTGCTGCTAGCGCTGGCCGCGGCGAGTGCGGCGCGTACGTCGCAATACTTTCCCAACTGCCAGCCGGAGCAGGTCCACATCGCTTTTGGGGGTAAGTCTTCTTTTATCACATTGGTCTACCAGTAGATTCTACCTTATGGAAAACGGTCAAGGTAATGATCAGAGGCGGATTAAATGTCGAGATCGTCAATAAGTGCTATAGGGATGTTACGGAGGTGGTTTTATCGGAACCGAAGCCGAAACCGGAGTTTTCAAATTTGTTTTAACGAAACCGAATCCGAAACCGAAAGCGAAGCCAAAAGCGAAACCGAAACCGAATCCGAAACCGGAGCCGGAGGTGAAGGTGGAGGTAGTGCAGGCCGTGACGTGAACTCGTGAACCAAAACAATGATGACTAAACGAATGAGTAATAAACAATCGTCGTAAAACAGGTGGGGTAATTCCTGGGGACTCCCGCGGCCGCTGACTTTCGGCTCCGTTTAAACCTCCGCTTAAAATTAGACGAAACCGAAGCCAGAGCCGGAGGTGTTCGCTTCAAATTAGACGAAACCGAAGCCAGAGCCGGAGGTGTTCGCTTCAAATTAGACGAAACCGAAGCCAGAGCCGGAGGTGTTCGCTTCAAATTAGACGAAACCGAAGCCGGAGATGTGAATTCAGCCGAAAGTTTCGGTATATCGGAGCCGAAGTCGAACCTCCGTAACATCCCTAGCAAGCACCTTTGACGCCCCTCTAGCAGGTTTATATTCATCATAATGTATTTAAAACCCTAGCCTAGCTCTTAACGGTGGAGTAATCGCCATTCTGTTCGGTTCCCTGCCAACGCTTTGAGCTCCTGATACGATATTACGTTGACCTTTCTTTTGCTTGATGTATAAACGCACGTCTCATTCTTCCCCCTGCCTGGGTTTATGTTATTATTCAAAAATTCCGCGCGCGCGTCCATTTGTAAATTTAGCCTTGCGCCCTAGGCACGTGCCAGTTTCCTTAGGGGTAATCCGCCTCTGGTAATGCTTATAATCCCAAGAGTTTACCACGACGTGTAAAGTATGGCTGGTGTATTAGGTATTTGGTTCTGGTCTTCTGGGAGGCTGAGGAGGAGGTAGGAGGCGAGATGGCAAGGATTTGAGCGAAATGGAATCAGATCTATGCAAGCGTGATGCATCGGATTAAAATGGAACCAAATCCAGATCATAGTTGAATAGTATGCTGGAAACGGAGACTACTTACTGACCGTGTGCATTTAGTGACAACAAACAGGGTTTGTTCATCTTCTTCGCTTGCTCTACACGTCTCTAAGAACAGAATGAGTCAGCAGAGCTTCTAAACAAGGATACGGACCCTGAAATCGAATTTTAAGTGCCATCATCACTTACACTGATGTTAATTTCAGAGAAATCCAACGACATCGTAGTGACATGGTCGACTTTCAACGACACGCCGAGCGTAGTAACGTACGGGAAAGGACAATTGTCGGAGCACGCCACCGGGGACAGAAGGGTGTTCGTGGATGGCGGCAAGGAGCGCCGGCGGCAGTACATACATCGCGTCACGCTGCGAGACCTCCAGTACGACACTGAGTATGGTGAGTTAGATCTGGTCTTAAGAACAATTATCTTACGGTCTCATTTCATTTGCATCGATAGTGTAGTTGAAACGACAACCTCTGAATATGTATGGTAAGTTGCATGGTTCCTGGTTGCAATTATTCAGGTAAGGCTTTCTGGCTAATGTGAGTTAAACCAAGAAATCAGAAGATGACTGGCTAGTTATGGGCTGCGATGGTAAGAAAACCTCCAAAAAGGACCCGCTCCTGAACTGGCGGCGCCTCCAACATGCGCCCACAAGAGCGGGAGGGAAACCAGCGACGATGTCTGGCTTTCATATTCATATTCATTTATTCGTTGCAACCATGGTGTTTACAGGGTGTTCTTAAGCTAACCAGTACAGACATGGACCCTACTATAGTTAGTAGTATACTGTATTTAGTCTTCTTTCTGTGTATTATTTTTGTATTTCGCCAAATCATTGTGACTAAATTACTATAGAAGAGCGGGACTTCCTGACACAGGTATTGTATACTTACTAGGAAGTCCCAACCTTTATATTATTGGTGTAACCTTTATTGGTGAATAAATGCTTTTTATTTATTTTTTATTTTTACTGGGGTGTAGCAACATACTTATAAACTAGAACTAACCTAAACTTTATATATATGTATCTATATATATATTTATAAAATCAACATATCACATGTAATTCTTAGTTAGAGAGAACATTAATGGGTCAAGAACTCCTGTAGCGAATACGGACATTCAGTTGTGAGGTAAGTTAAAGGTGCTATATGTAACTTCCCTTCTTATATGCTGCGGGACTTTATTGTACATTCTAATGGACATCGCATTGCATCGCATCGCATCGCCTTATTGTACATTATTAGGGTGGCGGGAACTGCTTGAATTATTTTATAACGGTGACGTAAGTTGTGTGCATGTGAGTTGGAGTTTTAGTTCAATCAAACTGCCTTCTGCGTATGAGCATAAAACACTGCTGACCCATTTCATTTTGCGCAGTATACTGTACCTACTGTGGCCGAGTTCGCGGTTAGCGGTTGATTGCTAGTATGCGTCACTAGTAATGTAGTTCATACCTCAGTGACTGGATATAACATGTGTCTGGCTGATAATATTGTTGTGCTTAATGTTAGGTAATTGCTTGGTCGAAATTCCTCTTATTCGAACCAAGCGCTTTGCATCATCTTTTATAATGCGCACTTCTAAGGTTTGGAATTCTCAGCCGGCGTATGTGTTTCCGAGCTCATATAACCTAGACGTTTTTAAGGCACGAGTGAATAGGCACCTTCTGGGTGAGCTCGCTTCATCGTCGGCCTCATCTTTGCCCCCTGGCTAGATGCTGGCCAAGAGCGATCCCATTTATAATAATAATTAAAAAAAAATTTCAGTGTACAACGTAGGCTCCGAGTACGGGTACTCGGATCTGTTCTCGTTCCGCGTGCCGCGCGCCGGCGCGCAGTGGCCCGTGCGCGCCGCCGTCTTCGGGGACATGGGCACCGAGGGCGCCAAAGTAAGCTCTTTACAGGACACCTCCGACCACCAGTGGAGGTGATCTGTGCCCGACACCTCATCATCATCATCCTTAATAGCCTCCTTATTAAATAGGACAATGATAGATGGGTCATTGTCAGATTTAGGTTCGTGTCTTTTCGGTGGAAATATCAGAAGTTAAGGGCCACAAAGCTTAATTTTGGATTGGTCTAGTAACCCGCATAAACGGTGTATCCATAACTATAAATCCATGTAATAAAAACATAACTTACATGTACATAAGCCGTTAACTATTGATCACCGGGTGGACAACTTTTGTTTTTACAACTGACAATGACCCAGATACATCCCACTGTTGGTCACAGGCCTCTTTTCATGGATAGGGAATAGGCAGTAGACCCCATGCTGGTCCGTTAACAGGGGGGGACCTTTGAGTTTCTTTGAAGATGTATGCATGCTCCCTACGATGTGTTCTTTCATGGAAAAGCTATTGATAAATATCAAGTGACATCCCGTAAGTGCATAGATAACTTCCAAAAACATTTAAGCGAAGACCGATATTTGACAACCACATGCTTGAACCAGTATGCTACTGAGGAGATTTCTTCTTTTTCTTATGGTGTCTCTCCAACTAGTGAAGGTCAGGTCAGTTCCGCATATCTCTCTCGGTCTTTCGGAAGTAGGAGACTGGAGAAGCATAAATTTGGACACCTGAAATGCAGTAAAGAAACAAATTATTACATTTGAGCAATGTTACACACAGGCTATGCCATACCTCCAAATGGAGGCGGAAATGGGTAATTTCGACCTGATCCTGCACGTGGGCGACATGGGCTACAACATGGAGTACGACGAGGCGCGCGTCGGCGACCTGTTCATGCGGCAGATTGAACCCATCGCGACCAGGGTTCCGTACATGACCTGCGTTGGGAACCATGAGCAGGCCTAGTAAGTATATTCAGGGTGCCCCTATAACCAACGCCAAAACGAAGAGGCGTGATAGAACAGCTCATAAGCTATCCGATTAAGCAAATTTGACACTAATGAGAATGTCATGGTTTTCGAGATTTTGACAAACCACATTTAAAATTAGAATTTTAAAGAAAATCACATTTAATTCAGACTCTGATATATTATATACATAACTAGTTTTTGCCCGTGACTTTGTCCGCGTAGAACTCTTTCATCGCGTTAGAATTAAATAGCTAATCTTTTATTTCAGGTGCTTCCCTATATATCGTTCTTCTATACAAACTTCCACCCCCTTAAGGGATGATTTTCAGGATAAAAAGTATCCTACCTCAATCTCAAATTTCATGTAAATCGGTTCAACGGTTTAAGTGGTAACAGACAGACAGACACACTTTCCCATTTATAACATAAGTTGTGCGACTCTTGCAACGTCTGTCACAACTTTTGTTCCCAAATGCATCGTAGCAAAATGTTGCCATGTGTGATTACTTTTAGCCATCCACTTTTCTACTTCATCAACTCTTTTCCTCTAATTTTCGTCACCGTGGGGATGTCCTCATCTCGTTATAGACGCTTGCCTCCATTAACAGTTGGCGCCGTATGCAAGTCCCAATGGATTCTCGGGAGCTCTAGCTTACCTGAAGCGAGCAAGATTACAGAACTGGTAGCTATAACCGTGACTATCTTTCATCGGCAATCAGTCATAATCTCCCTTCATTGGAAAAGAGAAGATTATATCTTGATGTTCTATTTTTATTTAAAGTTATTAGTAATCGTATAGACTCTAGCGAATTACTAGAAAAAATCTCCTTAAAAATTTCTCGTTTCCACACACGTTCTAAACCTACTTTTTCTATCTCATCCTGTGGTACAAGGTATGCCCAAAATTCTTTCTTTAGGCGCACTTGTAATATGTATAACGAAATGCTTAATGACATAGACTTTTTTGCTCATAGTTTGTCCTCTTTCAAGAATAAAGTTCGGCAGTGTTGTTTTCTAAATAATATGAAGTGAGGGAAAACATTGTTTTTAATAATCTCTTTTACTTTAGTTAAACTACTTTGCATGAGTACACAACTTTATAGGTAATTATAACGGCACCTGTAACTTATTTAGTCAATAATTGTTACTTAGTAATATATGAAACTTTAGGCCTAATCTGCGTCCATTTTTGTATGATTTTTTTGTACATGGCTGTTTGTTTTCTAAATAAACTAAAAAAAAAAAAAGATCTAGCATGGGACATTGGCTTTGGCTGAAAGCCGATACTTAAATGTTTCTTTCTACAGCAACTTCAGTAACTACCGCGAGCGTTTCTCGATGCCTGGCGGCACTGAAAGCATGTTCTACAGCTTCGACCTGGGGCCCGTACACTTCGTGGCCATCTCCACTGAGTACTATTACTACCTCAACTACGGGCTCAAAATGCTGTTTGAGCAGTACTATTGGCTTGAGAAAGACCTGGCTATGGCCAACAGCAAGGAGAACAGGTAACGTCTTTAAAAGTAACTAGTTACTGATAGAAGATTAGTGATAGAATTAGGAATGAAGTTATCCGTAGCAGAACTGGGGTCACCGACATAGCCTTCAAAATTGCGAGACTTAAGTGGCAGAGGGCAGGGCACATTGCTCGCAGGACTGACGGTCGATGGAGCCAGAAACTGCTTGAGTGGCGTCCACGTACCGGAAGACGAGCTGTCGGTAGGCCTCCGACAAGGTGGAGTGATGACCTGGTGAAGGTCGCGGGAATCCGGTGGAAACGAACGGCACAGGACCGGTCTAAATGGCGAGCCTTGGGGAGGCCTATGTTCAGCAGTGGACGTCTTTCGGCTGAAATGATGATGATGATGTGTTACTTTTATAGCATCTAAATCATTACCACTGTTATCTGCTGCTAAGAAAATTGGAGAAACAATGGAGACAATTTCGACTAGATACAAAACTTCAACCAGAAACACCTCAGGGTTTGTCGATCTTGCTTAAGGAATCACTAATAACTTAATTATCATCTAGAGTTTATTGAATGGCTTGTAACTAATATCCCCTCGTCAATGGGGAGTCCGATTTTAGCGCCGCTTTTTTAAACCGTCATCACAATCACTACACCTTAGAATGCTAGTCTGTGGAGCATTTAAAATCACACACACAGACGTGTGTAACTAGCCATTTTTATTTTCCACGGCTGAGGGGATATTATAAGCGGAAGTCTCTTTATAATGAAAACGGTTGAAAAGACTTCCGCTTCCGTATCAATTTAGTATGCAATAGGACCCTGGTTTAAGTATGTGCAGTTTTATTTATTTATTGGGCACACCAATAAGATACTAAGCTAATTAGAAAATAAAGTTAGATGACACCAGTCCTGCCTGTATCTCAATAACAGGCGTGCAACATCATTAAGTTAAGATACCAGGCCAGCAAAATTACAATTACATAATGCGTTATTAGTATTATAAAATTAGTCATTACCATCATCCTAGCATTATCCCGGTACAGTTGCATCCTGAAGGATGCTCGGGGTCCGCTACATTAGGTAGCCAAGTTTTGATGAATGCGACTGCCATTTGACCTTCCAACCCGAGGGGAAACCAGACCTTATTGGAATTGGGCTTCTAAAGTGAGTGGGTAACTTGACTGTTAGAAGTTCTCAAGCCGCCCGAAGGCCTCTAACTAACGACTGCTATCATAGACAGCAGCCGGGATCAACGGCTTAACGTGACTTCCGAAGCACGGGAGCGCTCAGTTCAGAACACTCAAAGCGGTCACCCATCCAATAACTGACCTAGGCCGACGTTGCTTAACCTCGCATACCGCACGCGGTACGCGGGCGCCGCTGGGCCACGAGCGCTCTATTTCTAAATATATAGGTATTGATGAAAAAAACATCGAATTGTGATTTTATCAACTGCATTTTTTACAAATTTCGTTTTAAAATTTTATGAAAAGTTGCTGATTTTAATAATTCAATCGGTGTTTTTGTTTTTTATTAGATTACAAAATTAGTAAGAGAAAATAATAATAATCAGTATTCATCATCATTAGTCGTTCCCTCAATACTGAGGATCACGACGTCTTATAGTTGTTCTTCAGATTCCTCTTTAGCCAACTTTTCCTCCTTGCATGTCACTGTTAAAAAACTGATTTGAAACTTACAATATATATTGCAATAAATATCTTGTTTGAGGTTAAGGACGTAAGTAGATAGATATTTTAACTGGTTGTTACAGACGGCCTCCTTAAAGAGGGTAGGGAAGCTCGTGTTATCCTTTTCATCTTTAAGCCGTCATCACCGAGGCCCGCAGATCTCCTGGTACATATAACAAAACATAGAGTATAAATATTTCTAAAGAGATCCTATACGCGGGCCACCAAGAGTGACGGAAAGGGTCTTATGCAGATAAATTGAGAATTGGTTTAAAATGGCTGCCGGTTTATCATAAATTACCTCCTTAACTTGGGCGGGTAATCGCTTGTGTGACGTATTTGGGCACGACTGTCATATAAAATAAGTTGTGCTCGACAAAAAAAAGTGAAACTGTGACAGGGACAACAAATGATATGTAACTCTCTGTCGCTCTTATACAAAAATGTATACGGCTGTCTCGCTCGGTTGTGGTATTCTTATTTGCGTGTCGCGTCTGGTAAGTCTGTGTAACAAAACAATGTCATTGTTTTTTTTTTCGATGAGCGGCAACGGGGGTAGTGCAAGCTCCTTGCATGGGGGCAGGCTGTAACAACCCCTGAAAATTAGCTAGTGAAATACATCCTTAGAGTCCGACCACGCTAAAGGAATAATTTGGCAACACTGTGCGTTATACGTAATATTTGTATGAAAATGTGACGTTTGGTAGTGTTGCCAAATTATTTCAATGCAAAGTTAGCGTGGTCAAAATTCAAAATATTTATTTTGTAAATAGGCTTAACCTAGCTCTTTTACACGTCATTTTAATAATAAGTATACATATATTTTACATAAATGCGGCTTTATCTTCTATAAACTCATTTATAGTGTAATAAGATTTTTGTAAGAGATGGCGTTTAACGCTTGATTTAAATCGACTCATTGACAATTTCAGCATATTAGTAGGTAACTTATTGTAAAACCGTACACAGTTCCCCATAAAGGACATATTTACTTTACGGAGACGATATCCGGGAATGGTTAATTTATTTTTATTTCTGGTGTTATAATTATGAATGTCACTATTTAATTTATACATGTCAAGATTCTTACGAATGTACATTATATTTTCATAGATATATTGTGAGGCTACAGTGAGACTCTAAGGGTGTATTTCAGAGGTCGGACTCTAAGGGTGTATTTCACTAGCTCATTTTCAGGGGTTGTTACAGCCTTCCCCCATGCAAGGAGCTTGTACTTATCTAACAACGAAAACTTTGGTCAGGACCGTTCGTCCGTGGATCGTTCTGATGGGGCACCGGCCCATGTACTGCAGCAACGCGGACGACATGCCGGACTGCCTGTACGAGCGCACGCGCATCGGCCTCCCGTTCTTTAAATTCGGTACGTGCATCATCAGCCCTCATGTCCTCAGGACCACACGTGGACCGTGCTCATCGTGCTACTAGACCACCGTGCACCGGTCGTGTATGTGGTCATATTCATTCGTCATTTGACGACCGCTTTAGCCTAGTTGACGACCGCTTTAGCCTAGTTGACGACCGCTTTAGCCTAGTTGGTAGTGACCCTGCCTTCGAAGCTGGAGGTCCCGGGTTCGAATCCCGGTCAGGGCATTTATTTGTGTGATGAACACGAATATTTGTTCCTGAGTCTTGGATGTTTTCTATGTATTTAAGTATATATTTATCTATATAAGTACGTATATCGTCGCCTAGTAACCATAGTACAAGCTTTGCTTAGTTTGGGACCAGGTTGATTGGTGTAAGATTGTCCACAAATATTTATTTATTTATTTATTTATTTATATTTCCGAACTCGATTGTATAGCAGTACAGTCGAACCAACTGATTCTCGACCCACTTGGCCTGCAAATGGCTTAAAACCATCAAAACAATAGGGTTTTCATACTTTTCATGTCTCGCACTATGTAGCACTTAGAAATATAACAAATTGCTTCAATCAAAAAAAATCAAAACATTTATTCTGCAAATAAGCCTCAAGGGCACTTTTACAAGTCAGAATCTATCTAGGTACATCAAATAAAAATAATACAATAATCAAAGTATCATTAATTAAATGTAGTGTTACATGTCAAAAATAAGACTAAGAAACTAATAACAATCGAGATTTGTTAGAGATGTATAAGGTCTCTAAGCGTCAAGATAAAATGTAATAAAGTAGGTCCACTAATCATAATAAAATATGTTGAGCTATATCTATAACCGTCAACATGAAAATAATAAAATCTAATAAATAAATATCCTCAGAGATGTATAAGGTCTCTGAGCGTCAGTCTAAAAAATAAAATCAAATGAGAACAGTGAAGTCCCTCATCATGTCAATTCCACTGAACACTAGTACAAAGTTACTAGTCCTTGCAAACATGAACAGACCGGACCCCACGAACAGCACCCGGGTCCCCAAATATAGGTCGGAGATCTATGCCATTTTAACCTTTGTTATCACTGCAATAGATATATTTTAAATACAATAGTTATCTTTTGAATTTCGAAAAAAGTGTTACTTATAATGTTATCATAAAAAACATAACTCTTTTCATCACAAAAAATATATTTCAAATTCAAAAATCAATTGCTTGTCAGATGTCAAGTCCGTATTTGCGGACATATCCGGATGTCCAGCTGGTCCCCTTCGCATTTCTCAACCGATTCTCGTGAAATTTTGTGAGCAGGTTCGATAATTATATAGTTTTGTTTATAAGTACCTACATACTTAACAAATGACGCGTATTTATCGATTTATCAACAGCATATTTATTCTAGCAACATGCTTAACTTTATTACGTTTTACTGAATGTTGTTCGAAATTATTTCACTGATAATTAATATGGGTATCTAAATAAAAATGTACAAACGCCAACATAGGTAACTGACCATTCATGACTCTTATTACAATGCACGTAAAGTGCACGGGTGATCAGTTAACTGTGTTGTCGATGGTACGCAGTAATAGCATGTAAAGTGATTAGTACCTATTTTACAAAACTGCATTGAAATAGTTTATATTACGTTTCACGTAATGCTGAAAAAGCTGGAGACTGTATTTCTGGGCGATTACAGGCTGCAGTTGATGATGGTGGATTTTAGTATGTTTGTTCCTGAATCATGCAAAAACGAGAGGATGGATTTGGATGAAAAAAGCAGTTTACAAACCGGGATTAAGGGTGGGTTGCACCAAACCGTCTGTAATCTAAGCGGTGTTCGTCAACATCTGATTGTATGGTAAGTTTGACAAGTTTCTATGGGATGACAGCTGCCGGCGCCATATTTGACGATGACCGGCCTGCGATCGTGTGTTGGTGCAACGGACCCTAAAACACCATGCTTTTATATCAGAAATCGACGTCCAAAGATATGAAATTTGGTGTAGAAATTGGTGTGGTTGATCTCATGATACAATAATATACTGCGCCAGATATGGCCATCCGATACATCGGTTAGTAGTGTGGGTGACACTACGTCATCCAGACGCGGATATAGGGGGGGGGGGGGGCAACGGGGGCAATTGCCCCCCCCCCCCCCCCCTGAAGCCTGTGTCAGGGGAGGGCAATTGCCTATGTCCTGACGTAGGAAATATGTTCTGACAATAAAAACAGTTATCAAAAGTCAGTTTTATTTTCGGAAAGTTCGAAAGTGTGCCCCCCCCCCCCCTGGACAAAATCCTGGATCCGCGCCTGACGTCATCAGCCTGTCGACGGTATTGCGCATGTGTGTGTGTCGTTGACAGTGACGTACTGTGGTGTGTACACATAAAATAGGAATACTTAGCAGTAACAGAGAACAAAACTTATAACTAATGCAACAATTAAAGCTAAAATAGTCAATACAGGTGGTAAAAAATTAATAACATTAATAGCTACTTAGATGTAGAGCAATTCAGTCCCAAGTCGTTTTGTCATTAAGATAATCTTTAATCTTACAATAAGCTTTACTTACTAGTCTGCGTTTAAGGCAGTTCTTAAATTCATTCGTTGAGAGATGAGACTATCTGGGACTTTATTGTAAAATCGTATACAATTATTTTTAAACGATTTTTTTATAATATAAGATTTCAAGCTTACATGGTCATTTACATTAGAATTACGATTTGAAACGGGATATTTAACATGTATATTTCGTTCGTTTTGTTTTACGTCAGTTAATCCTTGATAATGGCGCTTGCAACAGTGCCGAAATATCGGGAACTCAAAAATACAAATATACATGTAATCGACGGGAGTGGCGTTATTGAAACCGCGAGGTTGAACGGATACCTTTTATTTAATTAAAGGTTACAAAGTTTCGTAGAGATAAGTTCACTAATTGATGGCCCGGGAACCGTTCGCATCGCTTAGTAAACAATTGGGAATTATCAAGTGAGCCGGGAACCGTCAGCACTAAATAACTTTCCAACCGAAGTAAGATGCCGGAACAAAATCCCTCAAGCCTTATATGCATCGGCCGTCGAACAAACGCTAGCGCGTTCTAACTTGCATCGTAGCGCCATCTATGTTGTTAATTAGAAACTAATCGATTCAGGCTTATATGCATCGGCCGTCGAACGAACGTTAGCGCGTTCTAACTTGCCTTGTAGCGCCATCTATGTTGTTAACTAAGAATTATAGGTGTTTGGTGTTACAATGGTAAATATCCCGTTTCAAATCGTAATTCTAATGATTTTTTTATAACATCGTGGTATCGCAGGGCTGGAGCCTCTGCTGAAGGAGTACGGCGTGGACCTGGTGTTCTGGGCGCACGAGCACTCGTACGAGCGGCTCTGGCCCATCTACGACAGCAAGGTGTACAACGGCTCGCTGCAGGAGCCCTACACTGACCCCAAGTAACTTTCAACACCCTGTACAATAGACATAGACATAGACATAGACATAATTTATTGGTAATAAGGTATTACAAGTCAGTGTTTTTACAATTGTACATTCATTATAGATTATATTAATTAGATAATTGATTAAATTGGAAAATTACAATCATTACATTACATTAGATTATTATACATTGCATTATATATTCTTGCTATGTTTATCATTACATATTTTATATTCTAAAAATTCTTTAATAGTATAAAAACATTGATTTATTAGCCATTTTTTTAATCTAATTTTAAAAGACGGGAGACTTTTTGCTTCCGTGATGCTGTCTGGTAACTTGTTGTAAAAGATAGGACCCGCGACATGGATTGTCTTTGTTGTCTTTGTGAGCTTATGGGGAATAGTTCTTAATTTATGAGCGTTTCGAGTGACCCATGCAGATCCATCACCTCGCCGTCCATATAATGTTATATTTTCCCTAGCAATTTTAGTGGCTTTGTCTCTCTCTCTTCCTTCGGCTCTCCCATTCTCTCTATTTTACTAGTAAAGTACCAGTGCCTTTACCATGCAGTGTTGCCAGGGCCGTTGGGACGAAAGTTACATTTCTTTTCTTGAAAAGTTGCATTTTATATAATTTTCATAATTAGTATAATTACTTATCAAAACGTTCATAATTACTTATCAAAACTTTCGATTCTAAGAAACGAGTCGCCATATACAGCTACAATTCGGCGAGTTCGGCTAATCATTTACGAGATGGCTATCCTATTAGTAATATCGGGTGTATATCTAGAGTCGTCTGTAATAATACTGCCTAAATATCTATATGAGCTGACTTGATCAATTAATGTGTTGTCCAAAAAAATTGAGCTATTGGTCGTCCTTTTTGAAACTATTAATGACATTGTTTTCCTGCTGTTAATTTGGAGATCCCATTCCGAAAAAGTCTACGTGGTATCAACAAAAAAAATGTTTCAGAGCTCCTGTGCACATCGTGACGGGTTCAGCGGGGAACCACGGCGGACAGGACCCGTTTACTGGTAAGTGGCCATCATTAAAAAAAAAATAAAAAAAAATATATTAGAGGACAATCTTACACAAATCGAACTAGCCCCACAGTAAGCTCAAGAAGGCTTGTGTTATGGGTACTAGAGGACGATATATTTAATAGATGTAAATACTTAAAAAACATCCAAGACTCAGAAACAAATATTCATGCTCATCACACAAATATTTGCCCTGACCGGGATTCGAAACCAGGACCGTCAGCTTCACAGGCAGGTGCACTACCCACTAGGCTAAACCGGTCGTCGAAAATTATACAGTAGTGGTGCAACTTAATCGCAACCACAGTGATGTTGGACATAGAGGTGTTATTTCAGGAACGCACCCGGAGTGGTCCGCCTTCCGCACCGAAGACTTCGGCTACACTCGCTTCGTCGCGCACAACCACTCACACATCTACATCGAGCAGGTACCTATAGTAGCCCAGGATTGCGTGTGTGCAGACGAGATCGAAAATACGTTTTTATTTTTTATTTTTAATAGGTTAGCGCTTGACCACAAATCACCTGATGGTAAGCAATATTGTGGTCTAGGATGGAACGCGCTTACCTAGTAAAAACCGATTCCCTCTCGCTTTGAAGACCAAAAGGTTGTAGTTCACGGGAAACAAGGATTCCTGCAAAGAGTTCCACAGCTTGGCGGTTCTCACAATAAAGGTGGAAGCGAAACGCTTCGTGCGAGTTTTCGGAACAGCCACCGTAAAACGATGGCGCCTTAACGTGCACGGCAAAGCGTTTTGGTCGCTTTGCCGTGCACGTTAAGGCGCCATCGTTAACATGATTTTACCATATGTGAACATGATTTTATTATTGTCAATAGCATATGGTTTCTCAGATATTTTTGTGAACCTTTGCGACCGTACATGTACGGACAAGTACAATGTAATGTATGTGTAATTTAATTTCTGGCGCACTTCGTACTTTGTCACAGTGACATTAATGTGCGATGTATAGCGGCTTTCATATTGACTTTCACAATGACAAGGTAAGAAGTGGCCCGAAAATCAAATTTTTTGATTGTTCACGCAGGACAGGAAATAATAATTCGTCCTTATTATTTACATATTTTCATCGCCGGTGCAGTCAAGCATATAAATATACAGGGTGACATCGAAGATGTGGTCAGAAATTATTTGACATGAAATATTGAAAATTGAGAAACAAACTGAATAAAGATGATACCAAAGTTTCTACTTGTAGAATAAAAAATAATAAAAGTGTCAAAATCTCGAAAACCATGACATTTTCACTAATATCAAATTTGCTTAATCAGATAGCTTGTAAGCTGTTCTATCACCCGTCTCCGTTTTTGCGTTGGTTTTAGGGGCACCCTGTATATATACAACGTGTGTCAAAAGTGATAGGATGACCATGATTTAAGTAATCGGTTGTTATTTTTCTATTAAAATATTGAGAAAATAAACTTGTCTTTTATGTAACAACTTTTGCATTAGAAATATCGTTCCTTTTTCCAAAACCTTAAGTATTTATTTCCTAATATTAGGTAAAAAATATTATATTTACCAGGTAATTTGATTACCGATAAAAGTCATATGATACTTTAGTATAACATTATATATTTACCCCCTTATTCATAAACGTCTGTCAAACCTATATTAGTTAACTAGCCGTTACAGTTCGTTTGTCCTTATCTGTCACTTTGACATTGACGTTTGTGGGAATGGGACAAAGAACTTTCTAGTTAGCAGAGGTTTGTTAAGTTTTATGAATACGGGGGTTAGTACATACGTAACTAGATATAAAAGCATTTATAATATTAAATAGTAGGATTATAACTTGACGTTTTCTTTTAATTTCAGATGTCGGTAGAGCAGGACGGAAGAGCGGTCGACAGCTTCTGGCTGATTAAAAACAAGCTATCATTCAACATGCCCTAGATTAATAGAAATAAGTACATATATCAATATTATACAATACAATAATGTAAAAGTGTATATAAATATTACAATTTATTTTAAAACTATATTATATGTTTTTTTTGTAATCTTATAAATTAGGTAAACAAAGAAGCCGGGGTTGCCAGATGGTTACATTTCTTACATTTTTCGTAACTTTTAACCGGCTCGAATAACATGTAACTTCTGTTGTAAGGGAAACTTTCGTAACTTTTAAGAACAATGTAGAGTTTCATTGTTCTTAAAAGTTTAAAAGAAAGGTCTTTTGTATCTAACCGGGACCAAACGGGACAATTTATAAGCTTCCATACAGGAAAGATCTACATGATACGACTATCCAGTTTCAAACTATGTCCTTACCAAATTTCATCTCAATCGGTTCAGCGGTTTAAGCATGAAGAAATCACTTTCGCATTTATAATATTAATGGATACTTATGGATCCGGTTTGTAGTGTGATGTGGACGACGGGCTAGCAACCTATCATTGCAATAGAGTCCGACCACGCTAACTCTGCATTGAAATAATTTGGCAACACTACCTCAAACGTCACATTTTCATACAAATATGACGTATAACGCACAGTGTTGCCAATATATTCCTTGCAGAGTTATTGTGGTCGGACTCTATCACAATTTCTCCGTCTTTACACCTACAATTGTTAAACGTGGCACTGAAATTGAATTTCATGTGCTCTGGCTACCCCTTTTGGCGATACAGGCGTGAGTTAATGTATCTACCTATGGATAGAGTGACTGTGCCTTGCCCTACAAAAAATCGTCAACCAAATTTATTACCAAACAAGCAATTTTGAGAACGCATTCAGAATTCAAGTGTCGCCCGTCGCCACAAGTGGCCACTTGAAGTAGTAATCACTACATAGTATAAAACAAAGTCGCTTTCTCTGTCCCTATATCCCTATGTGTGCTTAAATCTTTAAAACTACGCAACGGATTTTGATGCGGTTTTTTTAATAGATAGAGTGATTAAAGAGGAAGGTTTATATGTATAATAACATCCATTAAATAGTGCACCCGTGCGAAGCCGGGGCGGGTCGATAGTATTAATATATTTGTTGAAACATTTCACATATTAATCACCACGCTTTGGGGTGCTAAAGCCATGAAAATCTCGAATTTTTACCATCAAACAAATCCAGTTCTTTTATCCACGTCAGCGGCAATAAAAGCACGCAGACCTAGCCTTGATCAGGGTGGAGCGATATTTGGCCCATTCAAGTTTTTCACTTGATACAGGCGCTCCCACCCTACAGTCAAAGTTTTAATTAGGTACTTATAGGATATATCGAACGACCACGAACGACTCGGCCTGTGGGATGACCCCCCGCCAGGCCGACCTGGGACTTTACCATGAGTTTGCATGACCATACCCGCTAGCGACTGCGTAAACGATTTAGTATTCCGATTCTTAGTTCTATCGCGTAACCGCCAGAGGCGCTATACTTTTCCCATACAATTTTTTACGCAGTCAATAGCGAGTACGGTCATGCAAACTTATGGTAAGGGAATTTTTTGGGGATCTGTGGTGGGAATTACGGACAGAAGTACGGTCATGTAAACTCATGGTAAAGGCACTGAAGAGAGTGGCGGGAAGCGGTTGGGTGCGGAGAGCTGGAGACCGGGTGGGGTGGCGTGAATTAGGGAAGGCCTATCCAGCAGTGGACGACTGCAGGCTGAGGATGATGATGATGATGATACAAAAACGGTTCACGGTGTGATTATTCCATAATGGTTAAAATACAGTACTTTTTCTGAATCAAAGTGGCCTCTAATTGTTTCAGGGTTCCGTACCCAAAGGGACCGGGACCCTATTATTAAGACCGCTGTCAGGCCGTCTGTCACCAGGCTGTATCTCATGAACCGTGTTAGTTAGAGAGTTAAAATTTTCACAGATGATGTATTTCTGTTCCCGCTAGAACAACAAATACTAAAAAACAGAATAAAATAAATATTTAAGGGCGCTCCCGTACAACAAACGTGATTTTTTGCCGTTTTTATAGATAATGGTTCGGAACCCTTCGTGCGCGAGTCCGACTCGCACTTGGCCGGTATTTATGTATATTTTTGTAAAATAATGTCTAAATTACGAATAGTATATTGTTAACCAAGGGCTGAAACCCACTCATTACAGACGAGATATTACAATCTCCATAATTGTACACTGCTTTTCATTTCGAATAAGTACGAGGAAACTAAAAAAAATTATATAAATGAATATTAGAGGACAATCTTACACAAATCTAACTAAATACATAGAAAACATCCAAGACTCAGAAACAAATATTCATGCTCATCACACAAATACCCTGACCGGGATTCGAACCCAGGACCGTCAGCTTCACAGGCAGGTGCACTACCCACTAGGCTAAACCGGTCGTCAAATATGCTCAAACACTTTGAATCAGCGAAAGAACCATTTTGGCCGGAACTGTTGAGTGACGTTAATAGTTTGTGTATGGACCATTTTATTTTACTCATGTTTATATTGTATGGGTTACTGCAGCCGTTGCCAAATTTATATAACTACGAAACATTGTACTTTTTTCTGCTCTAGAGCAGAAAAGTACCACTTTCAGCACGACATCTAGACGAACAATGACCCACTTTCAGAGAATGAGAAATGAAAATATTCATACTGACATCCGTCAGTTTACTTGGTCTAATAAGGCCGGGTTTTATAAAGATCCGTTAGACCAACTGTCCGATCTGAGTAACTCAGTACATTTATTGACATCAAAATCAAAATCAAAACATTTATTCTGCAAATAGGCCTCAAGGGCACTTTTACAAGTCAAAATCTATCTAGGTACATCAAATAAAAATAATACAATAATCAAAGTATCATTAATTAAATGTAGTGTTACATGTCAAAAATAAGACTAAGAAACTAATAATGAGATTTGTTATAGATGTATAAGGTCTCTAAGCGTCAAGATAAAAGGTAATAAAGATATATCTATAACACGTCAACATGAAAATAATAAAATCTAATAAATAAATATCCTCAGAGATGTATAAGGTCTCTGAGCGTCAGTCTAAAAATAAAATCAAATGAGAACAGTGAAGTCTCTCATCATGTCAATTCCACTGAACACTAGTACGAAGTTACTAGTCCTTGCAAACATGAACAGACCGGACCCCACAAACGACATAAGGTCTAACGGATCTTTATAAAACCAAGCCTAAAAATATGACTTTAGAGTGCTCGATCGGCTCCACCCACAGGGCCCTGGCGACGTTGTCTGCTTACCAGACACTTGTTTCCCACCGCCGTAAAAAAGTTATTATCACAGTCGACTAAATCAAGATTTATCTTTTCACTTCTCCTATTTCAAAAAAAGGCTTTTCACACCTGCTATTCAGAAAAGAGTTATTGTTGCCTTCGAATGAGGGATCAAAGATGTACTTTTCTTCCCTCATTTGAGGGCAACAATGACTCTTTTCCTCATAGAAGGTGTGAAAAGCAGTATGTGACACTCTGTAGTAAAATCATTTGTCACATATTTCATGTTTTTAGCAGCGAGCCTCATAGACGGTGTGAAAAGCAGTATGTGTCTCACGGTAGCAAAATTATTTTCGTCTTGGGCGTAAACACTTGAATCCCTCGCTACGCTCAAGATTCTACTTTAGAATCCCTCGCTACGCTCAGGATTCTATTGTAGAATTTTTCGCTTCACTCAGGATTCAATATACCGCCCTCGCCGTAAATATATCATTTTGCTCCCTTGAGACACAATCTACTATTTCTAACCCGTTTAGAGGGAGCAAAACTCGTTTCTACTCCCTGTTAATATTTTTTTAAATTACTTAATTTCTGCCCTGCTGTCAGGGAGCAAAAACTCTTTGCTCCCTATGGGTGATGACACATATATCAGCATCGAATCGCATTTTGTAATACAAAAATGCAATATTGTCTGAAGATGCGTCCGCATCAATTCCGCAGCGATTCAGCTTCAGCATTAAATGCGTATAAGTGTAGCTATACATTTAACATACTGAAGAATGCTTATTCATGATAAAGCATGAGGACGCTTGCGATTGATAACGGCTGCTTAATGCCTGCTCGCAGGCCGGCAGCGCGCACGTGCGGGCGGGTGCTTACTTATTGGGATGAATATTTTTTCTCACAGGAGAAGTGAAAAGAAGAGTGTACACGGCAGCTAAATTATTTCTAACTCTCAGGATTCCAGCTACGCTCGGGATTCTATCCTGGAATCCTTCGCTTCGTTTGAGGTTCAACACGTTAGCCCTCGATGAAATATTGCATTTAGTTCCCTTGTAATACAATCTACTACAGTGGAATCCGGATAAAGCGACAGTCAAGGGACCGGTGATATTACGTCGCACTAACAGAACGTCGCACAAAACGGACTGATTTACTTTGAAAATGTTTGGTATGAAATCTGATGTATGGTGATTTCGCAGTCGTTAAAAGCGGTCAAATGTTATAAGCGGATTCTACTGTATTATCAATATTTTCATTTGTTTTTAAATAAAGTGAAATATTACCTTGTAGTAAATTTGTTTAAAGTTGACTGTTCAACGGAATGAAACTAGAGACTCTCTGTTCAAAGAATACATAGCTGGCACTTGAAACTGAATCTTATTGTTTATTTTTAAGTTATAGGTGAGGTACTCAAGCATTCGAAGAAACCATACACTAAAACTTGTAGCACACAGCGTTATTTTTTTGGTGTCAGCTCTCGAAAACGGTTAATGTTTTTAAGAAGCGATGAAAGTTACAATAGAGGTGGCACATCAGGGGGCCGATTTTTGAATGTCGAACCCTCGACTTTTCACTTTTATTTATTTATTTATTCATTGTAATGTCATGCATATACAATAAGATGTTACATTTCTAATTTAAGTCATTTCATGACACCCTGTAAGGGCACACAATAGTCATAATCTTAAATCTAGATTTATAAACTCGATTATTACATTTACAATTATGGTGTATGTCAAATAAGTTAGGTGAATAAATTATTTACTTCACAATTAATTATATAATATATATTACTGTTATTTTATGTATAATGTTAATCTGAGACTAAGTGCCTACATTTTATTTAAATTTACTTATAATAGTTTGCTAAATTTTTGTCGTCAAGGAATGCGTCCACCGAGTAGTAACAATTTTCTATTAATAGGTTTTTTAACTTGGTCTTAAATACCTCATCATCAGGTTGCGATTTGATCTCATCTGGTACATTGTTAAAAATTAGAATGCATTTGTACTGCGGTCCTTTCAAATCCTCATAGTTTTTTGACAGATCTCGAGTGAAAAGTCTAGAGTTCAACACTCAAAAATCGGCCCCTTGACCTTCCAAACCAGAGGGAAAAACAAGACTTCTTTGGAATTAAGTAGACTTTTTATGGTTCCGTAGTAAACAAGGAACCCTTATAGTTTCGCCATGTCCGTCCGTCCGTCCCCTGCTTTTCTCACTAACCGTTAGTACTAGAAAGCTGTAATTTGGCATGAGTATACATATCAATGACGCCGACAAAACGGTAGAATAAAATCATTAATAAAATTTTTTTTGGGTACTTACCTCCCCTACATGTAAAGTGGTGGTGCAATTTTTTTTCTTCCAAACCCCATCGTGTAGGTTATCGTTGGATAGCTCTTTCAACTCAACTCTTTCACTGACTGCAGTCGCAACCGTCCATAGGGTACGGTGTCTGGTTATCATATACACCGTATGCTTATTTGCCACCCTCCTAACAAATATAAAAAAATAGGAGCATCAAAGGACTGCCTCGCTGCCAGTGGTGCAGCGCCTTAACAACTAACAATTTTTATAGCTCAATGCGCTCTGAGATCTCAGTTAACATAGCGAGGGTTACCATATTCCTTATACTCCTTAGTAGTGTGTTGACCAGTGAGCTGTGAGGACCTGTGAGCTGTGAGGAACTGTGAACGCGCGCAATTACCTACAAGATGGGCCGGGCCACTTGGAAAAATGATGTTAAAACATTATTTTTTATTTTCCACACTTTTAGTTCGGTAAGTTAAATGTATTTTCACTACATAGTATAAAACAAAGTCGCTTTCTCTGTCCCTATATCCCTATGTATGCTTAAATCTTTAAAACTATGCAACGGATTTTGATGCGGTTTTTTTTAATAGATAGAGTGGTTGAAGAGGAAGGTTTATATGTATAATAATAGGTTAGTACTATGGTATATATATTAACTAGCGACTCGCCCCCCGGCTTCGCACGGGTGCACTATTTAATGGATGTTATTATACATATAAACCTTCCTCTTCAATCACTCTATCTATTAAAAAAAAGCGCATAAAAATCCGTTGCGTAGTTTTAAAGATTTGAGCATACATAGGGATATAGGTATATAGGGACAGAGAAAGCGACTTTGTTTTATACTATGTAGTGAAGTTAAGTACACATAATATTACAGATGATATAACATTACATATGCAGCTTGTAGATGGCATTTAGTTAAATATCTATGGTTTAAATAAACAAAGTGGCTTCTTGTATATGGACGCTGTTTTGCAGTAATGAGTCAACCTACTATAGGTTATCCTATCAGGTTGGCACATTATTATATTGCATAACAGCATCTATACAGTATAGGTTAGTACCTATACTGTATGGATGCTTTTATGCAATGTTATAATTAGCATAGCAGCCGCAATACAAATATAGATATAGAACTGTGACTATGATCAGGAGCTAGGATCTAGGATGGGCATCCCAGAGCCATCTTCACACCCATATCTTTTATTCTTATAGACGCTCTTATTATCGACATTTGTATGTTGACTGAGCAAAAACTTATATCTAATTAATTTTCGGAAGCTATATATTTACGAGTATAAATAGGTATTATCCTTGCGGTTTTTTGTTCGTGTAACGTTTCAATCATAACTATACCTTCATACGTCAACTGAGAAACTTTTTATTAGAAAACCAGTTATATTCCACTAGCGAATACATGGAAATAAATCAAATAAAAAAATCAAAATTAAAACATTTATTCTGCAAATAGGCCTCAAGGGCACTTTTACAAGTCAAAATCTATCTAGGTACATCAGATCATCTTTCCAGAACATGATTGTAGTAGCAAACACGTCTTCAAAACTAAATTGAAAAAATTGCTAATAGATACCCTCTAAATACATATTTTATTTTAGGTTTTAAGGTAGATAGGTACATTAATTTGTTAAGAGCATGAGTGCATTACTCGCCAATAAACGTTGTGTTTGGCGAACGGATGTTAATGTAAAACTGTATCTAACTTTTTGGTAAATAAATTAAAAATTAAAAAAATAATAATAATCAAAGTATCATTAATTAAATGTAGTGTTACATGACAAAAATAAGACTAAGAAACTAATAACAATCGAGATTTGTTAGAAATGTATAAGGTCTCTAAGCGTCAAGTATATAGTTGACATTGTTTAACTTAATTGAATATTATTGATTTAATTTAATTCATGTTTTAATATTTTTTGCTTTGACGATCATTCGAGATACTGATATTTAATTCCTTGTTATCCTTGTTTAGAGTACCAATTAATAATGTTAAAATAACATATTTTGAAATGACATTGAATTTCCTGGCCTGTATAATAAGTCTACTAACAGTAAAATATTCATTTAATATGGACCCCTACCTTACTTTTGTAAAAAAAATTTAATGAAATGCTTTAATTGGAAACCTTAAGTTTTTTGGAGATTTCCTGACATAATTATTATTATATTAATTATTTGACGATCATAATGTCAATTCATGTAAATTAGCTTAAGTTAATCTATAATGTAAATTTATATTACGTAATAAAGAAAGAAAGAAAAACATTTATTCGTGACGATACAAACATAAAATATAGATAAATAAACGTAATTAAAAAAAAAAACAAGTATTCGCCACAAAAAGGTTTCGCCTCAGCGTAATGCCGACTCAGGGAGCTGGCGCTGATCTTCCGGCGAAACCTAGGTTGTTAATGACGGTGTGTGTAGCACGCTTCGCCTAAAAATTGAAGAATAGAAATAGAAAAATAAGAGAAACTAAATCTACCGATTGGAAGATCAAATTTTTAATTCTTTTTTTATTATCTTATCTTAAATTTTTAATTATTTTACCTTGGAAAATCACTTCCATTATACAGAATGCAAACTACATGGAATAAACTGGCTCTAGATAATAATTTCGCAATAGATATCTTTCGTGGCTTCTTACCGATTCTTAAACGTAGAATGCTCAAACCAGCTTAAACTTATAATGTATTTATTTGTCACATATCTCAAGTCACATTTTCTTTGTATTTTTTTTATTGTACTTTTTAATGTAGTGTAAAAGCCTCGAACTCTTTAAGTGCTGTTGCATGCCTGTTATTGGTACATAAATATGTTTTGTGTCCCTAAATATGTGTCATTTTGATTATATAGTTTATGTACTGTTGGTGTGTCAAATAAAATAAATAAATAAATTATCTTACATTTTGCAGGTAGGAGTAGGCTTACTATTATTCTCATTCGGAGTTGGAACTGGGGTCCTCAAGGACATGAAAACTTGGGACATCATGGAAATAGTCATAGGACTGGTGTACATTGCGTCTGGTATCTTCGGGTACTGTTCGGCTATAATGGAAAATCCAAAAATGCTTCGTTTTGTAAGTATCATAATAGGAACGTTGGCACTAAATTAGAAAATCAGTAAGTTCGAATTTTGTCGAAAAAGGATCATATTCTTAATCTATGGTGAAAATAATAAAATATAATAAATAAATATTTGTGGACAATATCTGCGATATACTCGTACATACTTATGTAGATAAATAGATACTTAAATAGGTACATAGAAAACATCCAAGACTCAGGAACAAATTATACGTGTGCATCACACAAATTTATAAATGCCCTGACCGGGATTTGAACACGGGACCCATAGCTCCGAAGGCAGGGTCACTACCAACTAGGCTAAAGCGGTCGTCAATTAGTAGGTAAACAATTTATTATTAGGTAGATACAATTGTGTATCATCTTTACAAGAATCATATTGAACTCGCTTGAAATATAATAAACGGGCCACTCACGTCTTTAAGGTCGAGTATCGCTCGAAATGTTCGGCTAGTTCTCATGATTAGTGAGAATCAGTTTAAGGGCATATTAGGTGCCGTAAACTGGGGTGACTTTAGGACAAAACGGGGCGACTTTGTTAGATTAAGATCACTAATATAATCGTCACTAAGTATTTCTAATTTGATTCAGTTCAGTAAATAGTTAGGAAATATACCAAGGTATAACACCGACCCAGGTTAACCAAATAAAAACTAGAAATACGGCTTTAAAACTTGATTTTAAAAGTAGCCCCTGAATTTAAAACTAACGCCGGTTTACGGTATCATATTAGGAAAAAGTAGAAAAATATTTTTTTTGATGCAATAAATGTTTTTTCCTTATATGGACAGTTGGCTGACTTGAACGACCTGCCCCATTGAAAAAAAAAAATTTTTCGCTTCAAAAAATTTTTTCTTCTACTTTTTCCTAATTAGAACACGATACCGAATATGCCCTTAAACGGATCCTCACTGTTTTTGTTACACCCTGTATTTAAATTCACCTATAACAATGTATCTAATCATATCCTTGCAAGTCAATACATGCAGGCTACCGGCATATTCCGGAGATCGCCCGAATAGGAGTGGGAACGTTATTTGGTGAATTGAACAGTGTTGCCAGATGGTTACATTTCTTACATTTTTCGTAACTTTTGTTGTAAATGAAATTTTCGTAACTTTTGAGATTATAGAAACTGTATTTAAAAAGAAAGGTCAATTGTATCTAACCGGAACCAAGCGAGATAATTTATAGACTTACAGATATACAGATACAGAAAAGGTGACAAAAGAACCTACATGGTACGACTCTGTCTGTCCGTCTCTGTATGACATTTGAGATACCACCCATCAACCTGACGTTCTGTCGCCGAACTCGCCGAATTGAAGCTGTACGTGGCTACTCATTTCTTAGAATCGAACGTTTTGACAAGTAATTATGAAAAATATAAAAAATGCAACTTTTGCATCAGAAATGTAACTTTTCAAGAAAAAAAACGTAATTTTTGTCCCAAGGGCCCTGGCAACACGGGAATTGAACGATTAGTAACGTTTTTTTTCAGTACACGTCGGTGATATGTGTGAGGTCCATCTCTTACGTGATAGAGCTGGTGCGTCAGAGCAAGGTCGTCGCAGGGAACAAAGGCTCTGACGGGGTCTTCGGGGACGTCGGGGTCCCGCCGGAGGATCAACTAGCAGCCATGATTCTCGTAACTATCATTACGGTAAGATTCAGCATCACATGCAACCTCTTCTAACTGAGAAATGTGTCTGCCAAATATTAAAAATTATGTTATTACTATGAAAGATGTCTATATTGTCAATGCAAAAAAGATTTTAGAAAATTGTGTAAAATCTCAATAATTACAATAAAATACACTCGTTTCTGTTATAAAACCACGTTTTACTTTATTAAAAAGAACCAGTAACGTAAACAAAGATATATCAATAAATCTTATCAAGGCCACGATCAAATCATTGTTTTCTTCTTTAAAATGTGTAACCAAAGATTAAAAAAAAAATAGATTGTATGACAAGGGTCTGAAATCTATAAGCCATACGAGTATTACCACGAGATATTATATATAGGCTTATAGGTAAAGAAGTGAGGGAAAATAGTTAGAGGGGTAATATGGCTTTTAGACCAGTTATAGACTCTATTTTCACTTCGATTGCGAGAAAATAAATAAACAAAGGTTAACCACCCAAAATTAACAATAAATTCCACGGCGAACAATATATAATTTGGCAGCATGTTTTTTTTCTAAACTAAACATAGACACCGCTAAAAGCTAACTGACCTTCCATTGACCGCTTCAAAGCGTTGCTCGAACGATTTAATCACTTTTTTAATGAGCGTGAAATAGGGACTAGTACAAACTTAATCTTTAGACTCTTTAGAGAAATGAATTCTGTTTCCTGATTGGTCGATTTTAGCAAAGCTGTATTCTGGTTGGTTAACAACCGATACCAAATATTTTTTAGAGAGTTAAATTAGTGTCTTGTGATTGGTGGATTTAACAGGTGAAGTATTTTGATTGGTCAAATTGAAAATGCTTTGTAAATCATAAATATGTATTCAGATTTTCCCTAGGAGTTAAATGCACTACTTTAGCCCCGCTTGACAAGTCTAATATGACACACTTTTCGAGCATGACAAGTGAAATCAATATTTTTTAGGGTTACGTAACGAAAGGGCCAGCGGAATAGTGGAACCCTATTACTAAGCCTACACTGTCTGTTCGTCGGTCCGGGGGACTTAGATAAATAGATATTCCAGGGACCAGGGATATAAGAAAGGTATTTTTTTTTCCGATATACTTCGCGAGCTAGTCCCACTCGCAGTAAGTTGGTTTCTGTTCAAAAATATGTTTTTTTTGTAATATTTTGATAGTTGGGTACTGTACATTAAGGCCAAGGAACGTTTCAAGAGCCCCTTCCCGTACGCTACCAAATATCCATAGATACGATGACAAATGCATCAAAACTTCATGGAATTAACAACCAGTGTTGTCAGATCGTTACATTTCTTACATTTTTCGTAAATTTGACCGGCTCACGTAACATGTAACTTCTGTTGTAAAGGAAATATTCGTAAGTTTTGAGAGTAATGAAACTGTATTTAAAAAGGAAGGTCAATTGTATCTAACCGGGACCAAGTGAGACAATTTATAGACTTATAGATACAGAAAAGGTGACAAAAGAACCTACATGGTACGACTCTGTATGTCCGTCTCTTGTAACTATGTATGACATTTGAGATACCACCCATCAACCTGACGTTCTGTCGCCGAACTCGCCGAATTGTAGCTGTACGTGTCTACTCATTTCTTAGAATCGAACGTTTTGATAAGTAATTATGAAAAATATAAAAAATGTAACTTTTGCATTAAAAATGTAACTTTTCAAGAAAAGAAACGTAATTTTCGTCCCAAGGGCCCTAGCAATACTACAACGGCGTGTTTACAGGTTAACTGCATTCACAAAAGTTCATACATTTGTCACCGTGCGGGAAGGAACGATTGAAGCGCTATGTGGCCTTAGGGCCTTACCTGTTGATTTACTTACGGTTACTTTGACGCTGTTGACAATGAACTTGATGATGAACAGATGGTGACAACGGGGCTGTCGCTCACCCTGGCGGTGAATGCGCCCGGGAGTCCCAGGGCTGCCGACCAGGAACGGGGAACCACGGGCATGGTCCGGATAAAGCCTTCAGCGTAGAAACTTCGGAAACATTTACTTGTACCATAAGCCAAAAAAATGGTGTAATCTAACATTTTCACTTATATAATGTGTGAATTGAGGTTCAATGTGGTAGGCCAGTTTCTGTATTCACTACAAAACTGATTAAAAGTTTAGTTTAGTTTAGTTTAGTGGTTATTAAAGGTTTCAGTTTACATTACCTACATTACACATACACATTACATTACCACATTACATTACCTTTGACTAGTGTGAATAGAGCAATCTTATTTCACTAAATTGACAATTAGGTACCGTCAATTGGGGTAAAATGGGACATTCCAAGCTTACCCACCCACCATGGGTTTACTTTACCCATTTTCATCAGGATCTATAGGTATGCGTTTGTATGTAGGAATAATCCCGACGTTTAGCTAGCGTGTTTCACTATAGGTAGAGGTTATACGTACAGACTGACACGTACCAGTTCTTAGTGAAAAGGGGGTGTCTTAAGTTACCCTTGAATGTCCCATTTTACCCTATTTGACCATGTAACATATCTGGGTTTGTAACAGTGTTCCCAAGCAGCCACCGTTGCTCGATCTAATCGTCAAGTGACAATTGAGGAAGGGTCGGTTTTATACTGATCCATTAGACTTAATGTCGGTAATTTATGTCAAAAAATGTACTGAGTTACCAAAATTTTAATTTGGTCTAACGGATATTTTTAAAACCAGCCCTTAGTGAAATAGGTTCCCAGGTTTATTCCAAGACAATTACTTCACACATTCAATGTCAACCTTTTCGCAGCGCCGAATGTTAAGCCGTCGTCTCCCGGCGAAAAAAATAAACATTAACATCATTTTGTTATGATCCCTAAGGGACCGGTAGACGACGAGTTAATAGCCGATAGAGTGAGTTTTTCAAATATGACCAAAACTGGTTACGACAAGTTAACCAGCCAAAGCCACCAGCGAAAGTAGCCTTCAAAGGTGATTTATTTGGTTCGTCACTTCACACCATTATGTGATATCTAGATAATATGTAAGTATTAAATGTTTTAAGTACAATAGATTAGCTTATCTCAGTAGAATACTCAAGCGAATCTTTCCCATAACTAGCTATTACACATATATTCTTGAGCTGTGAAGTAGGTGCGGGCTGAAAAACAGCGCTGTACAGCCGTCCAGGCTCGCAGCATATACTGGGTCCGAGCCTATTGTCCCTATTACTTTTAATTTATTTTAATGTACCTACCTCTATTATTAATTTCTGTTTCTTTTTATTTGTTGCTTTTATTTTGTGTAACTTCTTTCTGGCGACAATAAATATCTTTTTTTATATCAATGCGTTGTGCGCACTAGTTGCGAAAACATTGACATCACATTGCGATGCGAAGGTCCCATCGGCCTTGGTCACATCAATATCATTGATCACTCATCAACCAAGTGAAATAGTCCGTTTTGTCCTACGATTTTAGTTAAGATTAAGTTTATTTTTGTTATTATACTTTTAAAATGAAATGGGTTGTCATAGCAACACCTATCCCTGCTTAATATTTTTTTCTTTCAAATTCAGAATGACAGAGACTAGAAAAAAGCAACATTCAAGTGACCCTTTGTCCTTTAGACAACTGGAATCGCGCCGCCCAGCAGGAATACAATATAATGTAATGTAGTAGTGTTTATCATGTGTTTCTTTTCTATAGATATCATTTTCCTGTGTGTTAGTCCGACCACGCTAACTCTGCATTGAAATAATTTGGCAACAACTCAAACGTCACATTTTCATATAAATATGACGTATAAGAATAAGAATAAGAATAAGAATATTTATTTGCTTATACATGGTAAGTACATGTATGTGGTGGTATAGTAATTATTCGTTTCACATGTTTAGCCGATTATGGCATGCAAATTATACTTTTTACACAATAATTCATTACACTATATGTTATATCACATATGAGCAATTATATTGATTACATTACAATAAATAGTTTATTTTAAATTTCAAATAATAATAATGATGTCAAGTTGGTCTTATAATTCTACAGTCTTAACAATATTTCTATTTAGCTGTCATACATGCTACATTATTTACATTATTCAAGTCAATTATTACGTTAACTGTTATTAAGTCTATCATATTCTAAAAACTCTCTTATCCTATAAAATGAAATACACAGTGTTGCCAGATAATTCCTTGCGGAGTTAGTGTGGTCGGACTAGTAGTTTTATGTTTTATTTTAGGTTATTAAGTAAATGTTAGGATAAAATGAATCCTTTTACTTTAGGGTGACATTTTGTTCCACTGCCCCACAACACCACGTCTATTTATATGATGATAAAAAACGTTTTGTCAACAATTCTCGTCTTCGTTCCGTGAAATTAAAAAAATTAAAGTATGTAACAGTCGTCAAATACCTACATAAAGCCGATTCTAAAGAATTCAAACTCGATGATATTTCACCGACACAGTCTACATTTTTGTCTCACTCGTATTGTTTTATAAATATGTTTATATTCATCCAATTTGATGAATAGATTAGGGCAGTGGCCAAACTCATTGACGAATTGGAATTTTTTGTACTTAGAATTAGGTTTCCTTTACCATCTTTTGTACTCTTTTTTTATTAAAATAAAATAATAATCTCTAACTTTATTTAATCCATCTACTTCTACGGCCAGCGTCAGTCGTAGTAGTACTCCCCGTGTTTATCTTTCACCACCCAGATTCTGTCCACAACGTCGCCTCCTGCTTCGACGTTCACCTGTGTACAGAGATAACCAGTGATCCATAAATTCTACAACTGAAGGTGAAGGAAGCATATCACTAGAATTATCAAGTTATCGTTTGCAGTGCGAGGCTCTAGAGCGTCGCCGCAAAGTTGCCGGTCTTTAGATTTTCCATCGGTTACATTTCGGGGCCAAGGTCTGTTTTCCCCTCGGGTTGGAAGGTCAGATCAGAGAAATCTTGGGATTAGGTAGCGGACCCCGGTCATCCTTCAGGATGCAACGGTATTATAACTAGGAGGATGATGACATTCCGGGGAATGTGCCGTGGAATTACACAACTCAATTCATCCCGCCCCTTTCTAATAACGTTTACGGTGGCAGTTCCGAAAACTCGCACGAAGCGTTTTGCTTCCACTTTTATTGTGCGAACAGCCAATCTGTGGAACTCCTTGCCGGAATGCTTATTCCCCGTGAACTACAACCTTCTGGCCTTCAAGGCGAGAGTGAATCGGTTTTTACTAGGCACGCGCGTTCCATCCTAGATCAAAATATCGCTTACCCTCAGGTGATTTGTGGTAAGGCGCAAACCTATCTTAAATAAAAAAAACATACAGTGCGGCAGGTAACGCTTAGGGTGGGTTTCACAAAACGTGTGTAATAAGCGGTGTTCTTCAAAATACTGACGTTGAGGTTACGGGTAGATGGTGCAATGCAAAGAGTTAATTCAACTCACCGCCATATTTGACACTGATCGCCCCCCTTATTTAGTAAAGACGCATCCAGGATTTTGAGATAGCACAAACTCTCATCATGAGGGATGCAGGCCTTTAACCTTTTCAACCACAGACTATCAATTTAAATTGATGCTCTGTGATTTCAACGCTTTGTCCAATACAAAAGCTTTCACTCACACTCATTGACATTGGAGTGTCAGACGCGAAGTTGCTCTATAGAAATGGATGCGGGTTGATAGAACGGCACGTCCTGACCGATATATCGGTCGTTGGCGGTTATACCTGTTCTATATAGAAGTGGCTGTGGTTGTGGACGACGAAGCGCGTGTAGCCGTAGTCATCGGTGCGGTAGGCGGACCACGACGGCCGCGGCAATGAATCTGCAATTCAATTGAAAGGAACTAAACAATAATACTAATCATCTATGTAGGTACACTAGAAAGCCTATCATCCTTCATCTCACAAAACTTCAGACACTCTCTACACACAGCAGTCCATAGCCAAGCAAGCAGATCACACTTGGTGCTTCAGGGTATCCAACAGCGTCAGGGCACGGAGGTGCGGCGAGTTTCTGTGCGACATAATGCGAGCCGGAGGCACTGCTAAAAGCGGGCGCGTACGAGGTCTAAGAGCTGTTCATGGGGCTTCTGGAACGTGTAACCTCACAAATTTCCACATAGTTCTAGGCAATCTGACTCTGCCCGTAAACCACGGCAATCATTTGGATAGGGCCGTCTAATCTCTAAGAGATGAAGACAAACAGCCAAACTTGGGAAGTACCTCCAGTACCCAATATCAGACGTTTACCGCCAGTAGACAACCCAAATTTTACCAACTCCACCGACCTCTAGATTCAACACCACTAATTTAGACATAAATTTTATGTCCAACCCACCCATTACCATCAGCCGCCTCTCCAGCTTACTAAGCCTATTGGAAACACACCACACTAGAAGTACCTCCAAGGTTTTCCATGAGCATCTAGTAGGCCGTTGACCATTCTTGTGCCAATTGTGGTATAACAAAAATACGAAACCAACAAAAATAGGTAAATTTTATAAGTCACTTGAGAAGACAATTTTCAAGTTGCTGATGAGATAGATAGGTGCCTCTCAAGAAGTACTCACTGTTGTACCAGTTGTGTCCACTGTACATTCCCGGGGAACCCGTTATTATGTGTATAGGAGCACTGAAACAAGCAACCACATCAAATACTAAACTTAACACATTCCGTGACGTTGACAAGAATTCGTGAAATTTTTATCCATGAAATCTTTCAATCTTTCCGATAACGATTTAATAACGGAAGGATCTACCTAAAGAACAACTGTTTTTTTTTCAGAATGTTTTGGTATAACGCTCTTCGCTCACCCGGGGTTCGTGTAGGGCTCCGCTCGCGACCCGTTATACACATTGAAGTTGTACAGCGGCCACGACCGCTCGTATGAGTGCTCGTGCGCCCAGAACGCTATGTCTACGCCATACTGCTTCAAAAGTGGTTCCAGACCTGTTAACCAGAATAGCAGCATTACCAAAGCAGACGAATTGTAGATAAAGTGAGAAAGGTTTTCCTTCGCAACTTACGAGTATATAACATTGATATGAGTTTCATTTTCACATCGCTGCCCCAACCCAATATTGCATGTTTCACTTTTAACCAACTGAAAATTGAACCTTGTCATATTTATACTAAGTCTAATATTAACTACTCCAAAAGTGTAACATAGAACCCCGTAATATTGGGACAGCGATATGGCAGTAAAGGTTTTCTCATTACACTTGTAACTGTTTTATGAACACGCACCGAAGCCCCACTTGGGGTGGCCCGCGCGCGTCAGCTCATGTGCGCACTCTTTTCTGTCATCGGGTTGCCCGTTCGTGCAATACATGGGTCGGTGTCCCGACAACACGATCCAGGGACGCACGGCTCTGGAAAATATTATACAAAATTTATAAAGTTACAAGCTAAATTTTTTATAGGCACTTTAATCAGAAACCAGCTAAGCTTATATAAGGAAGAAGGTTTATCAAAATTATTACACAGACAAGATAGTCCGCTTTGACACCAAAGATTTGATCTAGGAAATAGGTTTACGAAAGCTACTGTAATCTGACCCATAGGAAGTTAGACCTTGTGTCGCTCAGAGACTATGTACATCTCTGGGATATTATATTAATTTTATTATACTCCTTGTTTAATCTTGAGACCTTATACATGTCTAACTTTACTGATGTTGTAATATTTGTAATAGATAACTTTGCAAGTTTATCTTCACTGTATGACATTAATTTTGTTGTAATTCTAAACTCGAAATTATTATTCCTTCTTGAACTGTAAATTAATATTATGACATGAAAAATGTATTACTTATTATTATAGTCAGACTTTCTTAAATTGTAAATTAATATTTTGACATGTAAAAGTGCCCTTGTGGACTATTTGCAGAATAAATGTTTGTATTTGTATTTGTGATTAATAAACTGGCTTCCTCACGAATTTTAGCCTTCACCGAAAAGCCACACAATCCCGCTCGAACTATCACTGAAATACACTGGGTTACCTGTTCTCTTCCAGGTTGGCCTTGGCCAAGTCCTTCTGCAGCCACCTGTACTGAGTCTTCATCTGACTAGGGGGAGAAGGATCATCCTCCGGAAAGTAGTAGTACTCCGTGGAAATAACAACAAAGTGGACGGGGCCTAGGTCGAAACTGTAGTACATGTTGTCCGTGCCGCCCGGCATGCTGAACCGTTCGCGGTAGTTGCTGAAGTTACTGAAATGAAATGAAATCATTTATTCTTCAATTTAGGCATGTTACAGGCACTTATGAATGTCAAAAAACTACCACCGGTTCATAAAATAAACCTCTGCCTCGAGAAGAACCGGCGTAAGAAACTCGGCGAGGTGTCATTTTTTCAAAACAATATACAATGTATATAAAATAACAGTAAAAATAGTACAGTATAAACATACATACATATTGTTTAATATTAAGGACAAAATATTTCTGTGTTAGATTACTTGTGCAAAGTGGTGGGAACAAAGTAATCACCTTAGATTGAGCAACGATTCTTCCTTCAAAGTCTACATGTTGAAAGATACATCCTTTTTACGGTTTTGCATGAATAAGTTCCAAAGATGTAACCTTCTTAAGCAAAATGTATCTTCTCCGGTTCCTACAGGCTACCATAAATAACCTTTTTAAAACTAGGAGTACACGATAGATCAATAAATTACCTTAATACCGCTACAGTAGCTGATGTGTTTTCGCTGTCTTCTTAGTATTTTTGCATGTTTTGTTAGATAAGTATTATACTGAGATAGAGTTTGACCAGCGAATCAGTCGAGTCGTTCACAAGCTTTTCTCAAATTCTTTTTATATGGCAACAATTTTTACCTATCACATTTCGCTTAATATGAGAACAACGGTTGGAACTCACTTGGAAAGTCACTATTTGCGACATGTTTCGGAGTCCTTCATCAGGTTGAGTGTTATCAAGGCAACCGACCAACCGAGTGAGGTGGTGGTGAGTTCCAACCGTTGTTCTCATATTGAGTGTAAATATGTCTCACGTTAGTGTAAAATGTATCACATTTCGTATTACTCGCTAGCTGGTCGGATTCTACCAATCAGTTATCATACGCAAAAATATTCCATGATATATTTGACGACCGGTTTAGCCTAGTGGGTAGTGCACCTGCTTGTAAAGCTGACTGTCCTGGGTTCGAATTCCGGTCAGGGCAAATATTTGTGTGATGACCATGAATATTTGTTTCTGAGTCTTGGATGTTTTCTATGTATTTAAGTATTTATATCTATTAAATATATCGTCGTCTAGTACCCATAACACAAGCCTTCTTGAGCTTATTGTGGGGCTAGTTCGATTTGTGTAAGATTGTCCTCTAATATTTATTTAGTTATTTATATACATGATGACACTTTGTCAGGAAAACTTAAACAAGAAGTTCATTTCAGAGCCGAAGCATTCAGGGTAAATATTTCCTCTAAAGCGATACAGTGCCAGAGAAGGCAGCAGTCTTGTGTATGCCTTCTCATCTATACGCTGTCCCGGTTACATTTTGGAGCCACCTACGCCTCACACAATTCCTGAGCGAAAACTGACCACGCAGCACATTATGAAAGTAAACTGATGACTTACTACATTCTTTCATGGTTGCCCACACAGGTCATGTACGGGACGTAGGCGGCTATAGGCTGGATCTGTCGCATAAACTGGTCGCCCCAGCGCGAGTAGTTGTCGTTCATGTTGTATCCGAAGTCTCCTATGTGCATCACGAGGTCGAAGTGGCCGTCCTGGGTCTCTTCCTGGAGTGATGCTAGTGACTGTACACAAAGTAATCGGCATCAAAGTTGAAAGAAAGAAAGAAAGAAAGAAAGAAAGCATTTATTCACTGCACCAAAAGACACACAGTTACAAATATAATATACTCAGTACATGAACATACAGTTAAAAAGTGCGTCTTCGCGGCAGTGAATCGGTCGCTGTCTCAGCATTATGCCGAGGTGTCAGACACCTGCAGCGCTGGTTTTCAGACAGCACCGTACGTGATCCACGGAACGCAACACAACACAACGAAACGAACTTATATAATAGTAGATTGTTAACCAAGGGTAGAAAGCCACAAATTTCAGACGAGATATTTTGGCGGTCGAACGAAGTGAGAGCGTCGCGGCTGAAATTGGTGGTTCCACCCGTGTTAAACATTCTGCTTTTCGTTTCGAATACGAGGAAACGAAAAAAATGCCAAAATACGCAGAAACATTTTCTGAATCAGCGAAAGAACCATTTTAGAGGGAACTGTTGAATGACGTTAAAAGTGTTTGTGTATCGACTATTGTATTTTATTTTTTTAAATTAAAAATTAATCGTACTCATGTTTGTATGGGTTACTGTCTTTACCCGATCTAACTACGATTCACCATACATTTTTCTCTTTAATAATTTTCTGCTCAAGGTCAGAAAAGTACTACTTTCAGCACGCCACCTAGATGAACAATGACCTTTCAGAGAATGCGAAATGAAAACCCATTTTCTGACTATAATACCGGGCACAATCGTTACATCGACGCAGAAATATACCTTAGACAAATTGTCATTAACGGTGACAATTCTCATGCTGATAAAATAAGGGTCAGTTAAGAATTGCAGACGCTGGATGAGGGACAAATTATATTGGTAATTGATATTTAGCATAACTAATCCGGGAGTAAATATCAAGATTTGTTTTTCCTTCACGCCCACACATGAGTAGTTGTGGGAGTGAATGATCTTATCGGTATTTCCTTCTCAGAGCAGCAGCGAATTTTCCTAAGCTACGTACGCTCTTTTGCTGGCTAGGAGGAGCAATAAAAATGGGTCAATTTCTAAGAAAATTCGATACAGAGTATATCCATTTATGTTTGATCTTGACCATACACTGAAAATGGTTTGTTGAATTTACTAAACAAGTAAATGTTGGCGAATTTACTATTATAATCTAGTAACTATTACGAAAATGACATTGAATTTACGAAGCTAAAACGGTTGACGATCGTTATCTAAGTATGAAACTACAAAATGGTATTGTAAATTTAACAACGTTTACCACACGAATAATCTGCCATTATTTTCAAAGCAATTATGTAGATCTTGAATGATATGCTCTGTTTTCTCAGTTAAAATTACATACATATAATATTTATTATTACTGTGTAAATGGATCCACTGAAAATCAGCGTCGTGGCACTTCATGCTCCGACACAATGCTGAGTGGGCTCCTTTTTGGAACCATCCTCAAATGTGTATTTCCTAGATTTAAGCTAACTGTACTTTATGTTGTGGTTTCAAATAAATAATTCATTCATTCATTCATACGGGCTACTGACCACAGCGTTGTTGACACCCATATCTCCGTAGATGCAGACGCGCAGGGGCCACTGGTCGCCCGCCGGCGGCACATGGACCTGGAACCGCTCCGAAATGCCATACTTGGACCCCACGGTGTACACTGATAAGCAGTTTGCAGAAATAATTAACATTTGAGACCCTTATCGTTAGGGGTCTTGGCAAATGTTACAAAGGATCCGGTAATTGGCTAATATTTGACTAAAAAAATATGGTGCCATTCAAACCAGTTCTTAGAGACAGGCACGTATCCAGACTTTTGATTCGGGGGGGGACAAACATTGAAACAACCATGTGAAAATGATGAATGTTATTGAAAGAACACGCAAGCGAATAAATAAACAGACGGCTAAAAACGTTTTCGGGGGGGGGGGGATAAATCCCAACTATCCCCCCTCTGGATACGTGCCTGCTTAGAGACGATCAAATGTTTGTATAGGACCAACTATAATTAAAGCAACACAACACACGAAAACGAGAGGCAAAGTACAGTATAGCTGACGAGTATTGAAAACGCTCCATACTGACAGGCAGTGAAATGTGACGTCACAAACCACAGTGTAATAGCCTCGTAATACCGTTGTATGGAAAAAAGAGTAATTTGCCATTTTAATCGTGAAATATTGCGTGTATGGACATAGTTGCCGTACACTTTATTTTTTATTGAAACATGATAATTTCTTAACTTTCAATTTACATTTGGACTATTAAAAATGAACATTTTTGCAAATCTCATATATTTTCAAGATTTTTTTGACGACCGCTTTAGCCTGTTGGTAGCGACCCTGCCTTCGAAGCTGGAGGTCCCGGGTTCGAATCCCGGTCAGGGCATTTATTTGTGTGATGAACACGAAATTTGTTCCTGAGTCTTGGATGTTTTCTATGTATTTAAGTATCTATTTATCTATATAAATATTTATATCGTCCCTTGGTACCCATAGTACAAGCTTTGCTTAGTTTGGGACTAGGTTGATTTGTGTAAGATTGTCCACAAATATTTATTATTATTATTTATTATTTATTTTGATTAAATTGTCTAATTTACTATTTATTGTGACAATTTGATGGTTTTCTATCGGTACAAAATTTTAATATGTGTCAAATACCGAATTAGACTAACAAATAATTCATAAGAAAGTTCAGTTTTTCGGATAATTATGAAACGAAGAAGCGGCGCTTCGTCCCACATGAACATACAAAGAGCTACCTAGCGGACTTGGTACTCTCCGCACGAAAACCAATCATGCTACTACATCAATAATAAGTCCCGTCGGCGTGCGTACATACAGTTGTCGGATGGTACCGAATCGCGCGCAACCGCGGCGCGCCGCCACTCACCGCTGTGCGACATGATCAGCTCTCTCAACGGACTCCTGCGAACTGAACCACAACTCGATATTTTTGTGGACAGCCTGCCCATGCTCGCGACTGGGTGCCTCTCTTACTGTGAGAATGAATGAATAGTATGTGACTAATTTTTTAGTATAAGATGAAATGTAAATATACTTAAGACATAAGTGTAATTGGTATAACCGTTCTTGTGAATTAAATAAATAAATAAATCAAAGGGCGTCACCAGCTAGCAACGCTATTCACGCTTTCATGTAATTACGAGTAGTCAAACAGAAACACGAATTGAAAACAATTTTAAACAATTTAAATAAATAAAATAAATATAAATATTTGTGGACAATCTACACAAATCAACCTAGCCCCAAACTAAGCAAAGCTTGTACTATGGGTACCAAGTGACGATATAAATACTTATATAGATAAATAGATACTTAAATACATAGATAACATCCAAGACTCAGGAACAAATTTCGTGTTCATCACACAAATAAATGCCCTGACCAGGATTCGAACCCGGGACCTCCAGCTTCGAAGGCAGGGTCACTACCAACTAGGCTAAAGCGGTCGTCAAGAACGTATACTTTGCCTTCTTCCTGCTTTTCTGGTGGAGCCATATTAATAATGAACATTAGTTACGCACAGGTAGCCTGTCTAACAAGCAAAACGTGCTTTTCCGGCGGGGACGTCCACCGCGCGATCGCGACAACACTGACATATATAGTCCCTATTCGTCCCGGTACAGCCGCACACCGGGTAGAGTCAGTCCGGCGCAGGTCGGATTAGCTGAGTTTCGTGCTGGAATCTTCTTAGCTAGGCTAGGTTTAGTGAACCAGCGACAAAACTCCCAGTAGCTCGATTCCACTCTCTAGAGTATCCCAGTGTTCCAAACCACACGCGGGGTCGTGTCGGAGGTTTCCCCTGGATTTTCCCCAGGCTACTCTCCAACCGCGCACTCCTATCGCTTTATTGGGCCCGGTCTATAAAACCACAGCCAGGTTAAAAAAAGTGCTTTTCCACCTCGTTAAATTGCGCATAAATTTAGTGTAGCACTCTATAACGCGATCATCGGTACCCTGGGGGAGTGCGATAGCCGTGTTTACCCGAAGTGACAAGAGAAACAGACTTGGTAGAAAATGGTTTTGTATCACATTTATGAGGTCCTATATAAAACAGCTCATTGCTCGCAGGACTGACGGTCGATGGGGCCAGAAACTGCTTGAGTGGCGTCCACGCACCGGAAGACGAGCTGTCGGTAGGCCTCCGACAAGGTGGAGTGATGACCTGGTGAAGGTCGCGGGAATCCGGTGGAAACGAACGGCACAGGACCGGTTTAAATGGCGAGCCTTGGGGGAGGCCTATGTTCAGCAGTGGACGTCTTTCGGCTGAAATGATGATGATGATGATGATATAAAACAGTAAAGGCTAACCGTAAGTAGTGTTAAATTGAAGGTCAGGCAGTGTTACTCGATGTATAAACTGGAAGTAGTCTGCCCTGCTTCCGTCTGCGAAGCGAGTGCTGTTGCCGACCGCCCGCAGTTCAGGCCTGCCCACTCCATACTTCACCACGCTCTCTGCCGTGTCGTTATACGTTGTCCAGGTCACGACTATGTCGTTGGTTTTTTCTGGAATAATCGCTTGTAATTACCCACGGAACGGAGAAGGTATATGCGTTTAGAGTGAGGATGTTTGTTTTTTTTTTTAAAGTAGGTACAGAATTACAGAGGCGTCGAGTGTTCGACGCTAGTCCATTATTGTGCTTTCAATACGGCTTGGGTACGATGACATCTATCATTTAGCCTAATTGCCTCAATTTTAACACAAATTAAAATATTACACTGACTGCCCCAAAGAATGCTATTGTTTATTTTTTTTGCGGTTACATGGCTGACGGTAATAAAAAAAAATAGAAAATGTGGGTCAGTATTAGATTAGACTTACTATTTGAGGGAGGTAAGTATAGTAGAGGTAAGTTGGATTCCCCGTAGCTGAAGTAATAGCACATTGCTTACCTAGGGCGGTAAAGCAAAGAATGAGTCAGATCGCAAGATTCGCAAATATTGCAGCCTCGCAAGGGCGATAAATATCCAATTTATAGCTTTCTTTATTACCGCCCGTGATAAGTACAAAAGTTTACGCTTTCCCAAGTGGGAATTTCCGCACGCGAAGCGCCAGTTGTCACTTACTGGTCAGGTGTGGCGTACAAATAATAGTTTTGTATTGTATACCTCCAAAAGCGAGTCGAACTTGCTGAGGCTGGCAATAAGCGCACTCATAGCCAGCCACCGAGCTCGCAGCACCCATAGACAACACCGCGACAAGCCACATCATTGAAGAAACACTGAGCCTCGCTGGTATCGAAAAACAACAAGAACTTCTATGTCCCATACTTTATAGAAAGGCAAAGTAAAGCGATAACGGACGGCGATTAAACAGTTATGTGGGGAATTCTTAATATGTTCATACATTCCTAGTAGTTACTATAAGTTAACTAGCTTTTGTCCGGCACTTCGTTTACGTAGACTTATTATGAAGGATGTAATATGTATGCTATATTAGAAAACAAGAAATATTTATTTGGTACAAATTGGTTATACATACTAGGAAATTATAAATAGGTACCAAAATGGCTGCCTTCCAGCATAGTGTCATGAAAATCATCATGATATTCAGGGCAACAGGAAACAACATGAAATTATAAAACAGTATACATGAGAGAGCTGTCCTTAACATACAATATGATATTGACAGCCAATGTGGGAAATAACATACAGAATAAAATTTTGTACATGCAGATAAAAGCGAAATCGTTGATATTATTTTCATGAGCGTAGAATTAGGGTCGGTTGCACCAACATACGATCACAGGCCGGTCATCATCAAATATGGCGCCGGCAGCTGTCATCCCATAGAAACTTGACAAATTTTCCATACAATAAGATTTTAACTAACACCGCTTACGATTACAGACGGTTTGGTGCAACCCACCCTTAATCATGGCACCATAGAAACTTCACCCTCCCCTAACATTTTCGTGTATCCAATGGATAAAAGCATGTGCCAGTGGTAAACTTAAAGTATACCTGTAAGGTTAAAAGGAATAATGAAAAAAAAACCACATACATTCCAGCAATATCTTTTTCAATCCAATTGTTAATTTTAAACAATTTTTAACTCATAATAACTAAATGGCAATACTTAAAATTATTTAAAAATAACTACACTAAACATGCTATTTATAAACTTATCGGGTATAAAAAATAATATCACAAAATATTGTGATAACAGGAGTTAATTGACATTCAATGATAATTACAATTTGAAAATAATTTTCATTAAAATATAATTATCAGACTACTTAAATATAATTCATTCAATTCAAATACTAATCATAACAGGTATAAAAGATATAGGTATAGAAAAGTTCCGGGTTAACCTCGATACAACAAGCGAAGAATAAACATTAATTTGTACTTTAGGTTAAAACATGCTTTATATTTCGTAGTTAAGGCACTCAAAGGGTATGTTATAAATCACTTTATAGATCACTAGGCCGACGAAGTCGACTAAATAAACAATGACCGAAATTGATTTGATTTTTTTTTGAGAATGGGCCTCGTCAAAACAGGCGTGAAAAGGTTTCTTACGGGTCGACAACGCGAGAGTAACGCCTCTGGTGTTACAAGCGTCTATAGGCGACGGTAACCACTTACCATCAGGTGGGCTGTCAGCTTGTTTGCCACAGACGTGGTATAAAAGAAATATATATATTTTTTCGACTCTAACATAAAGTAGCGTTCATTTCTTGCCAAAGCTAATTTCGCCTTCACTTTTACTAGGTACAGTGTTTCTACTTTTAGATCTATGCATTGAACTAAGCTCACCATCACTCCTTAAAGGTAGGATACCAGCAGAATTAAAGTCTATACTCAACATGGACGACAAAGAACTACTAGACTCGGACGATGAAACCTTGTGTTTCCTTAGTCGCCTTTTAAGTTTTAATTTAACTTCTCCTAAACTACTAATTTCCGAGGAAGAGTTATCAGCATCTATAGAAGTGGAGCTAGTTATTTTTTGCTTTATTGTTTTACGAGAAGTTTTCGCACTGCTCTCTCGTTTTCTTTCAATGTTAGAAGGCGAGCGACTGCAGATTTCTAAATTAGATAAAACTTCTACTGAAGTATTTGGCAAGCGGAGGCTGAAGCGAGGAGAAGAGAGATTAATAGATATTCCTAGGTCTTCAGGCTCGTGTTCTACTTCGACTTTAATGTCTTTCTCATTTGTAACAAATATAATGGGACTGGTTGGATGGTCGACGAGTAAAGACTTATGGAAAGGAGACGTGGTTCGAGTCTTGGTTCGTGGAGGTGATGTCATTACGCTTTTCGCGTGTTTCGGCGATGTCTGGGTCACCTTTTGCGATGCATTAACGTTCAAACTTGCGGTGAGTAAATCTTGATTGTCTTTTGACGTGGAGGGTTTATCGATGGAGCTTTGTAACAAATCACCGTACTCATCAATAATTAACTTTTTTATTAAATCCTTCTCCAATTTAAACATTTTTTCAATTTGTTTGCTGGGGTCCATAGAAGGCCACAAGTCGTTGTGAATGGGTTGTACAGGTATATTCGAACTCTCACTTCTAGGTGAAGTTTGGGTCTCTTTTAAAGAAATTTTATTCGTAGTTTGGCTTTGAGTGGCAGTATCTTGAGTATTGATCTCGTGAACAAACTCAAAAACGTCAACACGTTTTTTTAGTGAAAGATTGGGTACTTTAGAGTATGTCGCATTAAGAATATTTGGTTGACTTTTCGGGGTTTCCACGTTTTCACCTTCAGTGTTATCAGTCGTTCCACCATTGCTTGTTTTATCAGTAGATTTCTTATCAGAATTTAATTGACTGGTCTCACTATTTTTATCTGACTTGTCCGATTTCTCGTCCTCAAAGTCGTCAGCGTAGCTATCAGATGTATTTGTATCGTCCTTAGAATTATCACTTGACACTCTATCGTCTTTTACTCTTATCTCAGTATTTTTAGATAGTGTTTTACTGACAGCTTTTTCAATATCAATTACTTCATGTAGCAAGTTTTCATCTGATGTTGTTAGTGTTTTCGGGCTATGTAGTTGATCCTTTTTTCTTGGGGTGTTGTTACGAGAATTTTCTTGGCTACTCAAAATTTTATTTAGAATGGGGCTAAGCGGAATATCATTTTTATTTGGTAAATAGGATATTTCCTTTTCAATATCACTAACATTGACCCCTCCTAAAGTTAACTGTGAATATGGAATGTACTGAGCATTGTTTAACAATTTTGGTTGTGGTTTTGAGACCTTTGGTGGCGTTATATTACTTTTTTTAGGAGATATTTTCTTTCCGATACCTTTGGATTTGGGTTGTATTTTATTTTTCTTGGAACCCGATGGTTGTCCATATACAGAATTCAGTTTTTTCTTCCACTCATCCAAATTGAGATGGGTTCGTTTTGGTGGATCAGCTTTACTGATTGTATTTTTATTAACCTTTGTTCGATCAGAACGTAACGATGTTTTAGAAGAAGCCCTAGTTGTTTTTGCTGGAGGCATATCTAAATTGTGTTGCGGATCAGAACTAACATTATTAGTCGACGTACTGCTTTCGCACGTAGTCATTTTCGTAATTTTTCTCATTGGTTTTTTGTTGAGAGTGGCGGGAAAACATGAAGTCGCAAATGTTCGTGGAATCTTTACTGTCGGAGCTTTCAAAGCTGTAATCTCGTGTTGTATTGAAATGACACCAACATTGTGTTTGATTTCTGTATTATCTTGAATATTGACAGGTTCTGGTTGTATATCTAAATGTAAAACTTTTTGCTCTTTTAATTCTCCTCTAATATTAATGCTAGGCATAGCTTGTATTTGTAAATCTTTCACAAAACTTTCATTTTTAGCCGTTGGATATTGGAAAGTAAATTCGTTGTAAGTTACAGTTTCTCTATTAGGCTTTTTAACATATACATTTTCATGCTTTGTACTATCTGTAGCTTCAATTTGAACTATTCTTGTGCGTGATTTAGTCAGCTTTTTAGTGCTTGGAGGCTTTTTAGCTACCGGTGCCATATTTTGAATATCCTTCTTAAGAACATTTTTATCATTTTTCGTATTAGTTTCTTTTTCTTTCAGCTTAGGGACTTTATCGATAATTGTGTACCCGTGAAATTTGGCATTAACTACTTCTTCAATGTGGACCTTTTCGTTGAACTGTTCGTCGAGCGGCGCCGGCGCCGCCCGCAAGCGCGTCCCTGGCTCGCGCTGCGCCAGTTCTCCGGATAGCAGCTTTAGGTCGTCTGCAGTCGATTGCAGCATGTCATGCAACTTCCTGAGTATGATTTCCTCTTCCGGCCGGAGAGCCGGCTCCGGGTTCCAGATATCGTCATCTATGATGTTTACCATTTCAACCTTGCTGCTCTCAACCTGAAATCGACAAGTGGGAATTAAGTTTCTTGTTGGAATTTTAAATTTTGCAGTGACAGATAATTAGGCATCTACATTTTATATATATTTCGAACGGTTCAATTTAGTTATTGGATACGTAAATCCGTTATAGAGTACAAAGTACAACAATGGCAAACTAATTAAGCGCCCTACTTATCAGTTAAAAAACGCTCATCTATTAACGCCATTTTCTGTTTGAATTGACACGCATTTCGACATTTTCTCAATGTTACTATCTAGAACAGGACTAATGCGACCTTATGACATTAACTTGAAATTTAGTTTTTGGATTTTTCATCAAGAAATATCGTTTCTAAATCGACCATTTTCAAGCTAAAAACTTGTTTTTTCCGCTTCAATTTTACTACACGCAGTAAAATCAAAAAAACGGCGTTACTATCTAAAACCTTAATGAAATTATCGTAACCGTTAATAACCTTATTAGTATTATATACTTTTGTCATAATTTGAAATCAAAACATTTTAAAACTTATAAGGCCTCTTAATTCATTTTGCCAAATTAAAAAGAAAGGGACCTTACGGCGGCAGGCGCTTACGTTGCATCTATTCACTATTGTATTGGAACAGCGGCAATAAAGGCGTAAGTGCCGACCGCCATAAGGTTCTTTTCAATATGGATTATCACAATTGAGCCAGTTTCATGCCATATTAACCGGAATTTTGCCTCAGACTAGTTAGTCACCATTTTTTTCTCGTGTATCTCTTTAGATGTACGTATCCAGTATTTCGATTTTGACTTACCAAATATCGATCGACGGGGTACCGTGGCCCGGGCCTCATCTGTTGGTCAGGCACAGCGGCTCCGGCATCCTCTCTCCGCCCCGATCTGTAACAACATATATACAATTTATTTATTTTTTACTTATTACGTACCGCATGCGGTATGCGAGGTTAAGCAACGTCGGCCCAGCGGGGCTAGCACAACTGCCGCTGCGACGCGACGCGAGTAGAGAAAAATCTACGCTCCTTTTTCTATTCCGCACAGTTTGAGCGAGACAGGAATCGCCGAGTCGCGCGAGATACGACTTGGCAGCAAGTTGTGCTAGCCTACCAGATCAGTTATTGGATGGGTGACCGCTTTGAGTGGTTATTAAGAGAGAACTCCCGTGCTTTAGAAGACACGTTAAGCCGTTGATCCCGGCTGCTGTCAATGATAGCAGTCATTAAGTCAAGTTAGGGGCCTTCGGGCGGCTCGAGAACTTCTAACAGTCAAGTTGCCCACTCACTTGACAAACCTAAATCCAATAAGGTCTGGTTGTCCTCGGGTTGGATGGTCAGATGGCAGTCTACGCCAACTTTTGGGATTAGGTAGCGGACCCCGGGCATCCTTTACGATGCAACTGTACCGGAATAACGTTAGGATGATGATGATGACTTATTACCACGTGTGCGACAATAACATATTGGTGGTCTGAAGTGTCATGTCGTGACGTGACTGAACGATTACGTCTTACATTTCGTAAGGTTAGATTCAGGTGACGCTGACGGGATTGTACTTATGTGTTAAACGTCAAAGCGCATCAGAGAGCAGAGGAATCGGGTTTAAAGTAGCAAAGATTCATAGGCTACGGTGCGGCGTCTGCTTTCCATCGGGCAGCCCGTATACTTATTTATCGCCGTCCGGATTGGTATATACCTTGCTTTCGAAGGTTTGAAATGGATAGTTAACTCGGCACAACCTCAGACCCTCTGTATTGACTTGCCTACTTTGCATTTCGCCTCGCGTTTCATTTTAAAACGTAAATTCTGTGTGGTTAGTTAATTATGTGTGGTTACTCGTTACGTATTAACATTATGTTATTAGCTCAGTTTTGTAATAGGGTTGTTGACTCAAAATGTGACTACAGTAGAATCCGCTTATAACGACTCCGTTTATAACATTTTACCGCTTTTAACGACTTCGAAATCACTATACATTAGATTTGATATCAAACATTTTCAAAGTAAATCAGTCCGTTTTGTGCGACGTCCTGTTAGTACGACTTAATATCACCGGTCCCTTGACTGTCGCTTTATCCGGATTCCACTGTACTCCAAAATACTATTCCAAAAGAAACAAGTCAAAAAATATGCCAAATGACGTAAATGCTATTCAAATATCTCAAAAAATAACGAAGCGAAACGTTTTAATGTTGCTGATTAGAGAGAGAAAGCGCGACAGATCAGTGTCGTCATTGACAGTAAATGACGATCGTTCCAATACAAAGGTGCGTTTTGCGGAAATGGGACTGAATATGCCCTCTCTTAAAACTTTGAAGAGTTATAATTATGTAATTCTTTTTCTTTTCAGTTACTTTTTTCCCCTCTCGCACTAACATACTTGCAAGTAAATGACTAACGCTACGGACATAAAACGCGATCATTGCTAGGCTGGTGGACAAAGTTGATGTGGGTATAAAACTATACATTTCCAATATAGGTACCGATTACATTCTTGTAGTAAGTACAGTATACATGCCCAAGACATAGAGGGGACGATGGGTGGTGTCGACTTAAGGATTAAATAAATATAAAGGGATTTCGGATTAAGACCCTATCCTGTTAGAACTGCTTTATCGGTGCGGCAGACTTTGTTAGCAGCATACAACTATATAGGGTTAGCTACTCTTACATTTTCATCCTGCAGCGCTAAGTCAACTACTAAAACTAGCGTGACCATCATATTTCGGGCAGGTAGTTCCCATAATGGGTCCCCACCGCACGGTTGCTAGTGAACAATTTTTTGTAGCAGACTAAGTCCAGCACTTACAGAACTTACTTTGGTAAGTGAGCTTTACATAAGTGCAGACCCAAAACCGCGTAAGGGGTTATCGACGTCGTTTTTGTCGTGCATCGTCCTTGCAACCCGTCGTCTACCGGTCCCTGGGATCCTCGGGCTAATTACAAAATGATGCTAATATATGTTTCGTTTCTATCCATGTCAAGCCAGTTATGTCCGAGCTAATTGCTAACAAACAAACAAACTTATAAGGAAAAACTAGCCGGTTATCGCTTTATTATAATAATGACGAGTTCTTTAGTGTTTCGGATATTAACGTTATAATGACGAGTTTTTTTCTCATCTAAAAGGACAGTTCAAAAACTTGCCTCGTCACCTTCATTAAAATACATTTATATACAATCCGGGTAAAGCGATAGTCAAGGGACCGGTGATATTACGTCGCACTAACAGAACTCCGCACAAAACGGACTGATTTACTTTGATAATGTTTGATATGAAATCTAATGTGTGGTGATTTCGAAGTCGTTAAATGCGGTATAATGTTACATACGAAGTCGGGATAAGCGGATTCTACTATATATATATGTATATATAATATATTGTGCAGCCATTTCGCTATATTATTATATATAATAGCCATTCTTCGTAAGTCGGCAGCCGAAAAACGAAAATTCCAAAGACGGAATTAAAATGTATGGATGTTTTTCTAAAAAGAAACCTTAGGTAATAAGTCGTTTACCATACAGTATAAAAACGTTTCAACGGATAAGGATTAAAGGGTAAAATGAAAGTACCAAGTACAAAATCACATCAATTGTATTTCACCAACATGTATATTAACATCTTAATCGAAGCATTCACTTGCTTACAGTAAGAAAGAGACGAGTCTCGAAAATTATACATTCCCATGCCAGAACGACATCTACAAACAAGCCTATGGGTACAGGCGGACTATGACCCGTCGGTGTACTAAATGAGCGTTGCACATGACAGCAATTAAAAAAAAAACTTAATTTATAAACATTAACAATTAAAGACCTAGAATACCTCCCACGGGAACGCCTTAAAATCTCAGAAGTACAATTAGCTAAAGATTATTGATAACTTTTCACTATGCATAAACGAATATAAATCAAAATGAAAGTGTACAATGATTATTACAATAAATGACTTAACAGGAAGACAATGACTTAAACAACGCATAGATATTGTGAGAAAGGCGTTCTGTAGAGAGCTGCGCTCCATTTAGTACACCAGCGGACGACAAAAGCACACTGGTGCTTATAATAACTAGCCTTCTGGCGAGAACTAATCAGACGCTGAGCCCATGTAGGGCGTTTTCCACTGATAATACTAGATTATTACCAATTTCGAATCTATCAGATACACGACGGTTAATAAGGTCGTTTGACAACGCCGCGCCACATTAAAATACTATCACAATCAGTTGAAGTAATAATAAAACGTTAAATACCAGGCACACATTGTCAAACCACATCATTGGAAATATAAAGATGCAGTAATATAAGTGGGCAGAGAACCCGTACGATAATGCGTTCAGAAAATTAAGCGTCACAATACACAAACTGTTAACAAATGCTCAATTATCGTCAAACGTGTTCATCGGAAACAAAGTCCAACGACTAAGCAATCTTTTAAGAAAAACTAAATATCTAAAAGGCTGACAGTCCCTAGTAATACTGGATGGAAAGCCTTCAAGATCCTCCGCGGCTATTCCGTCTATCTACATAATATTTACAAGTACAAAGTATATACAACGTACGTATATGTACACAAATAGGACTAAAATAAATAAAGGACATATCAATTTAATTGAGATGTACTAAGACGAATGCAGTTTAAAGAGGTCCCGTGCTTCGCTTAGAAAAGTAACGCCGCCATAATCCTAGTCACGTCACCAAATTGTAACTCTCCTTCGGGGTTACCTCTCTAAACAAAGGCTCGATCAAATCGCTAGAACCTATTCGAGCAATTAAAATGCTTAAGATTGTATATGTTATTCGGCTGTCGTCTGATAGCCTTCGAAATTGACATACACTACAAACTGTTTAATATTATGACATACAATGATAATTACTTCACTTTATACAATTATAGCAGCGAGTTTTAAGAGTTCCTATAACGGCCGCGTGTTCGCGGTTCTGACAATTTGACATTTCACAAAATGACTAGGTACGCTCCCAACGTTGCCAAGCGATCCCGCAATACTGCACCGGACCGGCGCCCGCGCCGCCGCGCCGCCGCGCAGCGCGTCGGCACGGCGCTGGCCCCGTAACGAGTAATTTATCCTTACAAAATAATCAACTCAAACACGAAAGCTCCTCGGAGCCAGAACATCCAAAACTACAATTTTGAAAGATCTTCCAATCGAAAAGAATGCCGCGACGGCGTCGCGCAAACAAACTGATTTCATCATCAGACCGAATTTTGTCATCGATTGCAAGACAGTAACGGAACTCGAGCCACTCTGAACAAATCGCCTAAAGATAAAATAAGGCTATATCGCATAGTCGCATGCGGTAAATACAAATATACAGGAGCTAGGGGGCTTACTGTACAGAGTGAGGATGGGGACAGGCGAGCGGACTTCCGTCTCTCCGACTACCTTTACAATCACCTCTCGAACAATACAATATGTCATGATCGTATATCGCATAATACTCGTACAGTATAATAAGAATCATCACAATAATAAATGCCAAGTTCACTATATGGTTCCGGACCTACAGGTAACTAAGAAAATGGCATCCGAAGAAATCCTGCTCGGAGCGGCAGAAACCTCCGGTCCGCGGGGCGACAGCGCGAACGTGCGCCTCACTCGCCCCGGAGACTAAACTTCCTCGAAAAATCCTCCAAACGGATATGTACTATATTCAGAATATTGCACCAACAACTCGTACAATTAAAAATTACTTAAATCGCTACCAAAGCTCCTTCGAGTCGTACAAACTCTTGATAAATAAATAAAGAGAATACGGATCCAATACGCTGAATACGGCTCACAACTATGCCACCTCGTCGAAGTATCCGTCTTCGACAGCTCACGGTGAGCGAGCTTATTACAAAATTGACTATTTACAATGTTATGTACAACAGTGGTATCGTCGGGTGTGGCCTGGCCACTCCCCCGCGGAGCCGGCCGCGCCGGCCGCGTGCCGCGGAGCGCCCCCGCTACAGCGGGAGGGACAAGAGGTAGAGTCGGGGCTGCACCGCGCGGCCCTAGGTCTCCCGCTCCTTCTTCGGCTTAAACTCCTCGCCGAGGATCGTCGCGATCTCGCCCTGCATGAACGCCCACGGAACTGTCGAGTTTGCCAATGGGCACTTTTCTCCACTTGGACAGTATACCTGGAAACAATGATACGACATTACAGAAGGGGGTTCCTAGAGAGACTACTAAAAAATAAACCAGGAAATAATGTAGTGTAATGCAGGGGCCACTAAGTTGCGAGTGGTATTGGACGGTTCAGTAACTTACCTCAGATCCTTGCTGTCGCTTGATAGAGTCCCGGGAGCAGGGGAAGCAGAACTTGTGATGAGGCTGGCTGGGGCACTGCACGAAGTGGGTGTCCTCGAGTCGCTCCTGGCAGAGCGTGCACTTGAGTAGCGGAGCAGGCGCGGGCGCAGTGGCGTCCGCGCCTTCGCTCGCTTCCGTTGACGACACCGACGTCGTCGAGGACACGTGTCGCGAGCCCGACGACCGCCGCCCGCCGTTTGAGCCTGCAGACCGGAGGACAACGTTTAACTACCGGTACTTTATACGTAAACTAGCTACTAGGGTTGGGGCTACGATTGATCAGCAGACTGCGGAACGGTCAGGGCGCAAGCGGTCGTCGGGCGCCGCCACGGGCTCCGGCGGCGATCGGACGCCCGCTCGTGTCCGACCCGATACGACAGTCAATGAAACGCTGTTTACATTCGTAATTGTTCAAGTTGCAAACGCACGTGGAGAACGCACTTATTGTTCAATCATTGGGAACAGGTCACTTTGTATTAAACTGCACAATCGTTATCAGCCTACGCCCCACAGCTGGGCACAGGCTTTCATAAAGCGGTTTGCAGTTTCGTCATACCTGATGAGTTAGGCGAGTGTTGGCTGGAGCGGCTGGCCGAGCGCTGCTGCGGCGGCTGCGGGGGCGAGCCGCCCGCGGATCGCGGCGAGCCGGGGGGCAGCGTGTCAGCCACGGACATGAGCGCGGCCATGGGTGAGGGCCCGGCGCCGGCGCCAGTCACCGGCGGCGATCCAGCCGCGCGGCCTAAAGGCGAGCCCGCTGAACCATTCGTCAGTGGCGCACTGTTGCCGTACCCTGCAGAGCCGACAACGTTAGTCACATAAGCGCGTAAAAGAACAGGCAAATTCAATGTTGATTACAGATTTCAAAAGCCGGTTTCGTTTCAAAGCTCTCATTCCGTAAAATTAACATTAGACTATAAAGCGTCTAAGTGGAAGGAACAAATGTGCCCCGACCGGCCGTGAACTGAAGAGTTCGCTCAACGACTCTGGTGTTGAAGGAACTAGTATTAAGGTTAGTTGTTGGTGATACTACTTGTCGGAATCCTACATTCAAAGTCGGATGACACATCGGCCGGCAGATAGTAAACATACGCATATAATGTCTTATAAATAGTATAGTATGTTAATAATACTGTTACGTGACGACGTGTCACTGGGAAGTAGCGCTGGCCACGGCACCCGTAGGTGGGTAGGTAAGTACATGTAACATTGGCCGCTGATAGTAGAACACTCGGCGCAGTGTCGCGGACGCGACGTTGCCAGAAGTCGCGATATGAGGCCCACATGTGTGCGCCATTTATCTACGCTCAGATATCGCAAACATGGCATCATTTAGACTTTTAATGGAGACTCAATTGTTGATACTATGTACAATGCTACTACGTGACCGATATAGAAATATACAATCGTCGCGTACAATGAACGTCTCGAACGTTTCAAGTTCAAGAGCACGAGCGAAAATATATTTCATGACATTTATCGTTGTTCGCCGAGCACAGATTCTACGGAGCGTACGATTGCAAAATAAACTTTGATTGATCGTGCTGCTAAAAGTGCGTGAGAGACGGTCGAGTTGATATGTGGCGCGGTGAAGGCCCGGCCCATATGGCGGGGTGACGTCACTGTGACCTTTTTGGCCGGCGGCGCACACTAGCTCCACGGAATGTGGTCGAACGGGTGCCAAGCGTAGGCAGGCGCTATATTTTTTCGCCCGTCGGCCTACCTACATACGTACGCGAGCGAAAATGTCGTCACGCGACGTTGCCACGCCGCCGTGCATGCATTCACTCGGCGTTTACATTACGTGGGTGTAGGTACGTAGCGTGGTGTGCGAGAGGCCGGGGCGCGGGCTCGCTTTCGAGAACGCTCAACCAGTGGGACTGGTTTCGTATTTATGGACTGAGTTAATGCACCTACCTAGATACGAGCCGCTTGCGCAAACCGCCGGACGCCCGCGCACGTTCAATAGCTATCGTTCGTGTTATCGCTTTACGCGTGACTTCTCTATTTTTATAATTATAACCTACATTGTTATTAGTAAACAACGGAATGCGTTGTTACATCATTAACGAGTTCTCTTGCTGTCTCGTTTTAAACGGTAGAGTTTCAATAGAGAAGTCTTTTAATGTTTTCAATAAAATATATATTTTATAGGCATTTGTTTGTAGCATAAATCACTCTTGACTTGGTAGACATTTTCAACCCTTTTTTTATTTTATTATGTATTTATTTATCGTACACAACCATGGCCGATGTAACCTGCACTAAAACAAGGGAAATAAACAGGAATAGGTATCACCGTGGACCGTAATCCATAATTCGTATTTGCCAAATAAAACGTGGCAACTATGAGTTAATTTTCATTTGTAGATGAAGAAAATTTCCGACCCCTATTTCATTGGATTATATAGAATACCTTTTTAGTATATCTAGAGAAATGTTAAGAGCACCGATGAGCATGCACGAAGGATGTCATGCTTATGAGAGTGAATGAAGCGAACAATGCATGAACTCCGTGAACTCTATAAATTAAAAAACATGCCTTCGAGTATTCAAACATTGCTATATAGTCATGATTTTGTAGGAAAATAGGGCAACTTTGGAAAGTTAAATGGCATATTGGAAAGAAATGTATCTGGTAGATTTCCTTCATCATGGTATATGTCATTCACGGAGGTTTGACAAAAGCTTAAAAATACTTGATTTTGCGCTTAACAGAAGTTTTTAACGATTATCGGAGTAATAATAGAGCAGAAACAGGAAATAATATCAAAGTATCTCGCATCTTTACCATCTTCAGTATTTAACGACGAGAAAGAGCTTCTCATAAATTTTGAGACCTAACTAGAGATCCAGTGCGAAAAAAATTAACTCTGACAGAACTGGAGAACCGGTCTAACTTGGGCTTTCTAGAAATATTAACACCAAAATATAAGCCGGTATAATGGTGGGTTCTTAATGAAACCTTATCTCAGACTCTCATCACGACCTCTCCTTAGTGCTTTCTCTAAAATTTCCGGTTCCCGAGTTAAATTCTACAACCTATGTAGACTTGAGTGGCACCAAGGAAGTGTTCCAACAACGAAATAAGCAGATTGTGGTCAGTTGTCTCCTAAACGAGGTAATTTGTGCAAAGGAAGTAAAGATAAGAGCAGGTTTAAGAGCTCACTCCAATACACAAGCCAAGATTCATCGTTTAGCCTTAAGTTGTCATTACGGGAGAGCGTCTTCCTTTCCATAACAAATTGGCTTGAATAAATACAACAGCGTGACGTGTGTCACGAGGTTCGTTAATGAGTCGGTTAACGATTCAGCGATGAGTAAGAGCTGGGTGTTTCGTGTAACCATTAGTTTCACTTTCATTAGACGACATTACCGAATTTAGAAATCTGTTTCAACAGTAAAAATAGGACTTTTTGAAAATCAAAGAAGATTCTTACCGTTTGACTTGAATGATGAAGCATCGAAAGACGGTGTGCGATGAGGGTGTTTCTCCTGTTTGAAGACGCGGTCGGGCGCGAACGGAGCAGCGAGAGACACTGCAGGCAACGAGTCACCACGGGTCAGTGGCGGCCGAGGGTGCTCCTCAAGCAGCCGCTTGGCGGGCTCGTGGTGGTTCTGGTGGTCATCGTCATCCAGCTGCCGCTTCAGCGTGAGGCCTGGCGCCAACCGCGCGCCACCGTGCGTCGGCAGGTGGTGCGTCGGTAGGTGCGTAAGCCGCCGGCCCTCCAGCTCTTCACGCCGCCCGCCGTACTCTGCCAGCAGTCCCGCGCTGGCCGTCGGCCGTGGGTGGTGCAACGTAAAGGCTGTCGTAGGCGCGTGATGAGCCGGCGGCGCCGGCTGCCCTCTCGCTGCCGTCTCCGCTCCATTCTGATGTGCCTCCAAAGGTGTTCGGTGAGCCCCTTTGGCGTGTGTGGGGCCCCGACCCTCCTGGAAGCCGTGGGCGCGCTTCAGCTGCCGCGCCGTGTCCAGGACCACCTCGATCCTGTCCGCGCCCTCGTAGTTGACGCACCCTCGGCACACCGCCTCCGAGAACTCGTGCAACATCGCCCACGGCATGCGGGGCAAGTCGCACAAGTAGCAGTGCTGCCTTTTCTGCATAACCGACATCTCGCCGCCGGGTGTCGAGCGGAGCGCGAGAGATCGGTTCTCTTCGTTTCTCTTGTAAATTGTCACAGATTTATAGAACTGGTAAGAAAAAACACTGTCACCATGTTACACGGACACATAGATTTCACATTCGTTTCCGCGGATGCCGGGTGTCGTTGTGTTGGCGCAAGAGAGGCACTCGCTCCATGAGCGGGTGAGGAGAGACTGAGCTGGGGTCGAGGCGTCGCGCGGGAGCGTGGGGGGGTGAGGAGCGCGCGGGACGGGGCGGTCATTATCGACCGGTGACGTCAGCGCGCGCAGCACGGCGACGCGGCGAGGACGAGCCGTTAGCCGCGACGCGGATGTGCCCGCTCGCCACGCAGCCCGCAGCGCTCGACCCGACCCCGCACAACACAACAACCTTATCTTACGATAATGAAACCGTTGCATGCACTACACCCGCGATCACTGCCGTGCCAGATGAGACTCATGCAAAAACTATGCACTTTATTATTTATGTAGCGTCTGCAGTTCACTAAATGACCTGTATTTGACACCTATGGATGATTTTAACGAAGTTACCTTTTTGTTGATCATCAGGCACAAAGATTCCTCTAATAACCATAATTTTGAAAACCAAATGGCGACTGTGTACTGCGCAAAAAACAAATTGAAACGTTGGAAATTCGTTCTGTTATATTCATAAAATCGTACCGTAGCTATGTTTTAGTTTGCACAGTGGATTAACAGACATCGCATTTTAATGAAAATACGTGGAGATAAGGGTAGGCTCGGTAGATGGGTTTACGGCCTGTTAATTTGATGCGCCAGTTTGCGGCCACTTGGATGAGTTGATGAACTGAAAGGATATTTTCTTGCTTTTTAAATATATTCCCATTCAATAGCCAGTAATTAAAACGCATACGCCTCACTATTTCTTTAGGGCATTTAAAAACGTAAATATCTTTAATTGAAAAAACTTCGTTCTTCAGAAGGCCGCAAACTGACGCAGGCCGCGTAACTGGCATAGCGACCCTATGCATAATTGCAGTGTTCTTATTCATAATTCGGATTTATCGTCACAATAGAGTTGGTCTTGAATAGAACCGATCCAAGAATTCCAGGGTGCATATGTAGTTAAATACGTCTCGCATTCCTTTACAGATATTCTGAAGTGACGGGATTAGGGAGAGAAATGTTCTGCGAGTTAACATCACAGTAATGGGAGGTGCAGGCCGTAAGGTGAATCACGCTAGAGCGCCGCATTCCGTACGCCCTCGATTCCGCTAAGCAAGTCTATATTCAACGAAAGTAAACAGCTGCTGTTGTGGAATAACAATTAGTGTTAACGCGTATAATACACGTCGGGCTCGACGCATTAAATTTCAATCTATTCTCGGTTGGTTTCCTTTCGGACGGCTGCATTCTACTTATTATTACTGAGAACCACCAACGGAACTGGCTGGAAGACGGGAACGGGGTATGCCGGGGGGAGGGGCGGGGGGGACGCGACCGGTGTGGCGGCCATCTTGAGACGTGACGTCACGTGACGAGTCAGCCGAGCATGCGGCGCGGCAACGTCGCATCGCTCATCGCCCGCTCTCTCGCCCTGTTGCCGTTCTATTGTGCTATAGTAATAACGAAGCGAGGCGGCTTATCGCTTTTTTGTATGCCACCGAGGATCGGAACGAGAAAAAACAGTTATGCGGCCAGGTAAACGCGGTTGACGAATGGGCGATACACTCGAATTTCGGGCAGATAAATACCATCGTAGAATTTGTTGGCACAAAGGAGACTGAGCCCATTGAAACTGTGTCAACACATTCATTCCTTGACGATCTGTCGCCGAGAGATAAGCGAGCCACGATAACGTGGAGTCAACGCACCTCAGATAATTTAACGAGGTTTAGATTTTGTGATCATGATAATGCCGATAAATCTGCAACAACAGACAGAGAATTCAATTGGATCCAATGTGTTATTCGCAACGCAATTGTGAGGCAGAGAGTAATGAAAACCAAATTGTGTTTGGAGACGAACTAAGTCCTAAAGCAGTTAATCCCCGTTTTTCCCTTTTATCAATTTGCACGCCGTCAAAATTTGCAATCAAGTAATCAAATTTGACTTTGCACTGGTTTTTCCAACGCGGATGGAGGCGTAATTGGATTTGGCCGAAGCAAATCTGGCAGGTGTCTCGGTACTTTCGCAAACCCTGTTATTGCTGGGAGCGAATTTCGTTTCGTTTTTGATGAGAGCGGCGATGCGATGGGAACTCCAATTATCGCTGCAGAGAAACTTAATCTTGTCCCGAAATAAACTCAGATTTATTGTGGCATTAGATATGGCAATTTATAAACGAATAGATTAAATTTGACACATTTATGGCGACCGGTATCGACCTGAGGCTGCGGGTCAGGACGCTGTCCTCGGCTCCCACACCACGCCTGCGCGAAATTCCCCGGTATATCACGTGCCACGCATGTTTATTTACATCTAGATGCTCATCAGCGCTTATAAACACATCTACACCCTAATTTATACAACTCGTTTCCTGTTCTCATTTGAATTCCAGCCAGGCCTATTGATTTTCTAATCTGCCTTCGCGCAATAATTTTTGGTGGCGGCATCGTTATCTTCACTATCAAAATTATAGTTTAGTAGACAACTTACCTAACGAAATATCTATTATTTACATGTATATTACTTCAATAAATTACATTACAAGTTACTTCAGTATGTCTATTACGTTAAAAGACAGCACTTTGCTGGACTAGATCAAATTTTCTAAATCATCGACATAAACTTCATAGCCAAAGTTGACTTTAGATAAAAAGCTACGATCAGGTTTAATGATGCGCAAAACCATTAGAGTAGTTGGGATAGTTGTCTCCTGCCATCCCGTCACGTACGCGGGATCGATGGTCGCGCGCCTGCGCGAGCCAGCGCCCAGGAGCACGTGTCAATGTTTATTTACGTTTCCGTGCACGTACGTTTGTCTGTGGCGTTAACGTTGTGTTACGTGGCTTCTGCGGCGACACCATACCCCGTAGTGAAATGCAACTATAACGGCTCCATATTGTATATACGACTAATATTCTTGATTATGGTTGTTATAGTATAAAATTAAGTTCGCTTTATTCAAGAATAACTGCGTCAGTATTAGCTAGTATGATGTTGTATGTTAATCTTACTAAAAAAACCTTGTTTGTGATTATTAATTCACATAAGCACCATACTCTAACAGAACTCAATACAGAAATTAACATTTTAACCGTAGCTTTTTAACCTGACTGTGGTTTCATAGGCCGGGACCAATAAAGCGATAGGAGTGTGCGGTTGGAGAGTAGCCTGGGAAAAATCCAGGGGAAAACCTCCGACACGACCACGCGTGTGATTTGGAACACTGGAATACTCTAAGAGTTTGCGCTCCAGTGAGATTGGTTGAGCGGTTTCAACCAAATCTGAGGTGTGAGTGGAATCGAGCTACTGGGAGTTTTGTCGCTGGTTCACTAAACCTAGCCTAGCTGAGAAGAGTCCAGCAAGAAAATCAGCTAGGCTCGACCTGGGTCGGACTGACTCTACCCGGTGTGCGGCGGTACCGGGACGAATAGGGGTTTTGAACCTGACTGATTAACCGTAGCGTCCCAATACATCTATGAGAATATTTTTTATGTCATAAATAACCTACTCATTCTTTAAAAAAAAATTATATCCATAATTTTATTACTCGGAATTAAATAAAATTGCCACTAAAAAGTTTCGTGTCCGTAAAGTGTACAAGTCTTTTGTAGGTCAATGTGTCCGTTTTTATAATAAGTTACCCGACGAAATTTTGAATTTACCCTTTCCAGCTATTAAAAATTAGTTAAAAAGACATTGATGTCAAAGGCTTAATATAGGGTTGAAGATTATCTAACAGACAGAAATGCATGGCCCAAACCAAATACCTAAATAGCGTAAAGATTCATGTATATTTTCATTGTATCTGGTTGACACAGTTCTTGCAGGAAAGCATATTAAACTGTCTAAAAAATGTCCAGGGGAAATGTTTTCCTTTATTATCATTTTCCTTATTCGTATTTGGCAATACCATGTAATACGTATACTGTCTCGACATGTTTTCTTGTGGAATTCTTTCCTCGTTTTTATATATTCTTTTTTGTTGTTTACCACTCAGAATGAGTTAAGTAGGTTAAGTAGTATTATTATGATAAGCATATTTTTGGAGGAAATTACTGTCGAGTTTTTTTCCTGCATTTCTTGTCGGCAGTGGCCTCTTGAGAAACGCTTGTAGTGTTTGACTTGCAAAAGTACCATCGCGGCGAACTTGCAGAATCATGTTCATTTATTTTATATAAAGTTTAAATTAGGCATAAAATATTGTAAGTTTTAAATAACAAAAGTCAACAACTTATTTTGATGAAACTAAAAATACTCAGAAACGTGTCTACGCCCATAAAAATCCATTTGTGATCGAGCAAACGGGTACCGAAACGTGTTTCAAAAATATCAAAGTTCATCTATAAGTTTTGGATAAACAGATAACCTGATTGGCAATGTAACGTAACACGAGTCAGCGACTTCTGTGAAGCGCTATTTAAAACAGCCATTAAATCGACAGACGTCATAACTCAGGTGCATGCAATTAAGAAACAAGAATGTTGAGGTTTCAAAATAACTCCAATAGGACTGGTCCCTATAACTAAACCAAAACCCGTTATTCTGGTGTGTTCGTTGTGGAAGGTTACTCAAAACAACAAGCTCTTAGTGATTACGTACAGACATAAGTGTATTTCGATTTTGACTTATCTCTAGTTTAATCGATGTTGATGATAATAACAAATCAACAAACCAGCCACTTAAAAACTTACCAACAGAAACTATGAAATGCGAAACTTGACTCTGTTCACAATACTTCATCTCAATTAAAAAAAAACAAAATAAACCATTACTCTCTAACACAGTAAATGAATGCATGAAAATAGAGTTAAAGGACGCATTTTAAGAAAGAAAATATATTATTAATGACAAACACAGTAATGAAAAAAAAATGTAAAACTATTCAAAACATTAGTATAATAATTAAATAAAGATCTACTTGAGGATAAATCATTAGAAGAATCGATCATAACACTCATAACTTCATAAGGCCCAGTTCCAAAATAACATGTTACATTGTTTAAGGTCAATGCTAACTTTTATTATCAAACTAGATTGTCATACTCGTAAAACGGTTTGCGTGTACATAGCCGAAACTAGCCGTACAGTTACATCACCGGGGCGGGTATTGATCCGTGACGTCACACGGTAATCCCTACTTATTGTATCTGCTGTCTGTTAGCTTCCAAATTTTATCCTATCGGCACATCACGCGTGGAGTGAGAGTAAATTTTATAGGATACCAATGTGTACGGTGCGATGTCGGTCATTGATAAAAACGCTTCATCTGAACACAAAATATAGCCGCTTAATAAGATATGACTAAAGGAAATTAAGACCGTGGTTGTTAAAACCACGATATAACTATGAGCCGTCTTCTACAGCGTTAATTTTTGTCAACCCGTCGTCCACCGGGATCCTGGGATCCCAGGGATCTTAACAAAAGAATGCTATTGTTTATTTTTTTCGCCGACAGACGACGGCTTGAGACATGTCGCCCGCAATCTTGGTAGATGAGGAGAAGTGGAACAAAATATTTACTAAGACTATCATAATCATAAACCCGTGATTTGATTTGATAATCTTTACAAAAACCTCCCTTACCCTCTAACAATCTAATAACTTTTATGATAGTATTGTTAGCGTTTCAAGCAATTACCAGCACTACCAAAATTATTTAAGAGTTGAACTGAAAAAATACTCTAACAGAGCTGCTTTTCTTTATCCACGATTGGAAATGGAAATTGTAGCAATATCATTGAAAAATCGAATAAAGAACACAATCAAACATAATTCCTTTGCTTTATTAAAGTATTTTTTTCAGTCAATGCCAATTCCAACAACAGCATGTGTTGAATTGATACTAATAGATGGACTCTAGATCAGTTGGAATGCGAATAGCGGCTCTAAATGATCGACGATGACATTGATGGGAGCAAGGAGGTCCGTCGCAATAGCGGCCACGTCTTCTTCATTTACACCAACGTGATCAAGTCCTATAAGTAGTCATCTATATACCTATTATGTAAGCACCTACATTTCAATCAAATTTTTATTGATCCTTGAAGTATCCTTATTACTTGCTGTGTTAGGTTCAGTATCCATGTTGCTTTATCCATGTATAATTTCCTCATTAACGTAAGTTTCTTCTGAGCCGAGCGTTAATTGGTCAGTCTTAATTTTGATGAGGTATTGAACTATTATTTTATGATGGTTATTGTAATTTTCAAAGAGAATAGGAAAAGAGAACCAGTATTGAAACGATAATTCGTTCCTTTCCTTATACGGAAAGCGTTGTTTCGATATGGCAGCAGAGTTGATCAACTTATCGGTACATATGTCGGTTAAAAATCTAGACCTATCGTAACGCGCAGTGGTCGTTTACCCCAGACAATGCACCGATGGGGTGACGTTTAATCTCCTCCGTATTGAGCGGGGAGGCGACGAATGGCGCATGCGTCGAGGCATTGATCCCGGACTAGCATGATGCCTTCTGGAGCTATAGCATCATCAAAGCTTACTGTCGGAATAGAAGTTTAGGATAATACTCTAGCGGATTAACAAGATAATGTATGAGTTGGAATTACTGTTACTTGTAAAAGAGCAGAAGTTACGGAAGAGTATTTATTAACTAAAGTTCTGTCACCGCTACGACACCTATTATAAACTGAATGTCGAAAGGAAATTAACGAAACTCTGAACCTGTGTCAGAAATTTGATACAGTTTGGCACAGCCTTGACTACCTATAGTTAAGTAGTCAGAGCAAGTGAACGGACACAAAGTATCTCTGAAATTATCCCCTAAAGAAATAAAATCCTGTACAATATTAAAAAAAGTGCAAAAGCTGGTAGGCGTGATAGGTTGTTATGTCTTAGGTGAATCGTAGCCCATTATGAAAAATGTACCTTGTTAGCATATTGAACTAACTTCAATAGTTTATTTGCTAAAGAAAAAGAGTTTCTCCAACACTATTTGAAACGCCTTCTTAAGTCTTTTAACCATGTATGTCGAGTAATGTTTGTTACTTCGTGCTAGTCGCATCCAGAGTGGATGGGTGGGTTACGCGTCTCTACAACTAAGCGGAGCATGTGTGAGCCTATCGACCTCGGAGCAGTGCGAAATGGAAAATATTGATGTATTCATGTTACCAAAAATATGCAGCGATGATTTCACAACGGTATGTTGTGACATATTTTTGAGAAGACGGATTGAGTGTTCGGCCATGTGGAGAAAAATGCCACGATTCGAAATAGTTGCAGTCAATATGACAGTTAGCTTTGCGTATATCGGTCATCACAATCGTGCTCTTAATAAGTGATTGAAAAATATTATTGACAATAACAGCAGCATCAGTGAACTACTTCACTTTTAGATGTATTTATTTCACGAAAAAAAGTAGAATATTACTTTGCGTACATGCCAAAGTTATAAGAATTCTTATTATGATCGTCAATAATCAGAATTAAGAATTATGTTAAAATGACAATATACAAAATGAATAGGAATCACCCTCAAGGGATCGTCGTTATTATATGAAGAATAAAATATTTAATATTTGGGGACAATCTTACACAAATAAACCTAGTCCCAAACTAAGCAAAGCTTGTACTATGGGTACCAAGTGACGTACATACTTATATAGATAGAAAAATACATAGAAAAATCGGACCGAATGTGAGTAAGACGAACAAAAGTAAATATCAATAATACAAAAGAAAATTAAATAAATAAATCTCCCATTACTATGTCAATAAACCAAATGAATTATTTAGAAATTTGTTTCCATGCAGTCCTTGATGGAGCACAGAGGTTTATCCAACAAAAGATTTCTCAATTTAGCCTAAATATTTCGTCACAAGGTTCATCTCTTAGATCGCCAGTGAAGTAAATTAATTATATCAATTATATGTGAAGTAAAATTGTAGTATAACTGATACCAACTGTCACAAGAATTTCATTTCGATTATTTTACTGGCATTGTTCTAGTTCAGCGTAAACAACACAATTTTGCAGAATTTTTAAAAATGAAGCAGCCAACGCCCGAGCAGAACTACACAGCTACTATAGAAATATACGTATGCTTATAATATCTGTAGGCTTGCTGTGCAGCGAGGAACGTGCAATATGCAGACGGTTTCTGGATCAATACCCTGCGACCCGAGGCATTCACAACGCTTGGTCTGTATTACAACGTTTTCCAAACATCCAGAATATTCGATCAGCCAGTACAACCAGGCACGTACCTGGTCACCAGTCGGTAGACTAATTGTTAATGCCCGTAAATCAATATGCTTGAAATCTCACAAGAAATTTATTTTCTGGACGTCTTCGAACTGTTAGACTAACTAAGATGTATGCGCAACTCGATCCACCTTAATCTAGAACTTAATTTCCTACGGCACCAATTAATTTCCTGAGTTGAATTCGTAATGAGGGAGTTAAATTTCTATCGAGGGGAACTACTGCCGTCTATACTAAATTGGCATAGGGTGAATTTTGGATATATGTTGGGCTGGTTGTCACCAGGTACCAAGATGGGCTCAACAGGTGAAGGCCTCGTTAAATAGGCAACGGGGCCAAGGATATCGCGGCCTCCTATTGGGTCTGCACGTGTTGATTAGGTGTCCCAGTTTTATTGTGCAGCGTATTCTTCATTAGAAGCGGAATATATGGGAAGGTATACAACGGTAGCATACCGCAAAAAAATGGGATTCAAGTATTTCACGACGAGGTATTTAGCAATGAAAGAGATTTAGCCGGTCGACGGTCTGTCTCAATGTTTAAGTGGCACCAAAAAATACTTGGAGACAATCTTGTACAAGCCGATCTAATTCTACAGTAAATTAAATAAATGAACTTCATTGCAAGTAGGTTGCAATGGCACTTTTACAAGTCAAAATCTACTAGCGTTTTTCAACAGAGGGCCATTGCCGAGAAGAAATCAGTAATTTTGTCCCAAACATATGTTCATTACAATGATAATACTTAACCTATACTCACTTAAGATAAGTAAATCTGAGTATGTAAACGGCAAAAGCAAAAAAAAAACGAGGAAATAATATTCACAATGTAGTTCTAGAAGAACACATATTGAAACTGATTTGTTCCCAAGTTTTAGACGTTTGTGTTTTATTTTATACTAGCGACCCGCTCCGGCTTCGCACGGGTGCACTATTTAATGGATGTTATTATACATATAAAACTTCCTCTTCAATCACTCTATCTATTAAAAAAAACCGCATCAAAATCCGTTGCGTAGTTTTAGAGATTTAAGCATACATAGGGATATAGGGACAGAGAAAGCGACTTTGTTATATACTATGTATATTTGTATACCAGTAAATATGTATATCGTGGCCCACTCAGGGATCGGATACCGGTATTTTCTCCATAGAAAAATACCGGTATTATTACGATCACCGGTTCATTATTTCGTTTTTAATGGGACAATCTAATAATACGACGTTGTTACCTAAATACATGATTCAGCCCTACGTAAAGAGCAAAAAATAATCCAAAACATTGGGCTAATTCAGGGTTTTTTAAAAATACCGGTATCGGTCCCTGGGCCCAACGTAAAGCTTTGCTTAATTTAGGAATAGGTCGAATACTGTTAGATTGTCTCCCCAATGATATACATACAATACATACATTCAAATCGTGCTGCCGCATTTAAAAGAACTAAAGAACCTTATATTACGGCAACCCCGTTTCCGCTGCAACCCAGATTGGGCAGCGGCTGACATGAGTTCGAGGGGAAGGCCCGGGTCACCGGGAACGGGGCCAAGGATCCCGGTATCGATCCCGGTTGCCGGGAGCTTGTGAACACGAGGTGGACGCTGATTGATACTACATTCTTACCCCCTTATTCATAAACGTCTGTCAAACCTATATTAGTTAACTAGCCGCTAAAGTTCGTTTGTCCTTATCTGTCACTTTGACATTGACGTTTGTGAGAATGGGACAAAGAACCCTTTAGTTAGCAGAGGTTTGTTAAGTTTTATGAATACGGGGGTTAGATATTAGTTATTAGGCAATATTCTTTAAGTGGTCGAAATAATTTTGGATAACTTTCCAAACAAGCATTAGGACATATTAACTGTCAATTTGTATAAGTAATAGTAGTTTATGCAAGTGACACATAATGAGAGTCTTAAAACACGAGTGTGGTTTTATGAAACGAGCGTCAGCGAGTTTCATAATAGGATCACACGAGTGTTTTAAGGCCTAATTATGTACAGTTGTATACACCACTTTATCTACATCCATACATTCAATCCTCTTTCATGTGTTGAGGCACCATTGCGTTGAAAGTGCAGGAGTTCGAGTTCGTGAGCTCGTTGAAGTCTTTTTGAGCACGAGCCTGTATCGTAATGGGCGGAGATGGCCATAACGATACCGTTTTTGATGCTGTTACGGCCATCTCCGCCCCGGACCGGCGCGATATTGTAAAGTTGGTCCTTACCTATACTTTTTGAGCACATAAAAGAGGATTACTGTATGGGTGTAGATAAAGATGTATTAGGACACCGATATAATGCAATAAACCTGCCCTAACCAACTAAGTTCGGCAAGACCAGAATAAAGGTGATTAAGTAACGTATTCGGGCGAGCCTAAGGTTGATCGAGCGACAGTTTGACAGATTACGTAATCAACTAGAATGCAGATGGTGAGAATTATGATTGATGCAAATTACCCCATTTAAGTTATTATTCAACATTTTAAGCTATGCATGGTGAAGCTCAATAAAGCATGTGGAAAAAGATATGAGCGGAAGTTACATTAGATAGGTAATCTTTATCTGCCAGGTAAACATAACAATATTAATGTTTATATTCATACTTCCTGTGTTAAAGATAGAGATGTAGATTAAAACCTAATCTTAACGTCCCTCCAGTGTTTTTCCGGACACATCTGGCGTCAGAATATAGACGCAAAACACAGAAACTCACATAGGTACTGGAACCGTGTTTCTCAAAATGTGAAAGAAAACCCGACCTAAAATAGCGCCAACTCCCAAAAGGGTCATTGTCAGATTTAGGTTCGCGTCTTTTCGATGGACATATCAAAAGTTAAGGGCCACAAAGCTTACTTTTGGATTAGTTTGGTTTGCTGAATTTTGGATTGGAGCACCCGCATAAACGGTGTTTCCATAGCTATAAATCCATGTAATAAAAACATAACTTATATGTACAAGCCGTTAACTATTGACCACCGGGTCTACTTTTGTTTTTACAACTGACTATTACCCAAAACATAGTTTGTCTTTGTCGACGGCGTAAAGGTGGCGACTGACTTACATCTAACAGTCTGGTGTAATGTAACCGATACAACCGGAACATTACAGCAGATATAATGATCGGGTTATATCGTGTTACATTACACTAAATTGATACAAGACAGTCGACACCTTAAAATGAGACGTTTCTTTATAGACGTGATATGTACTCGTATTTCTATTATGTTTCCCATGTCCATCACTTTCTGCGGTTCTGAGCTATCTTTCAGCCATGGGCTCCACGGAAGACCAGCGCTGCGGCATTGTAAAATTTCACAGCATTATGCTGAGTGGTGTCCAATTGCGGCCACTATAGCAGCACCCCTGCTCTTTATACTTAGTCTCACCTCATATGTAGATATTTTTAAGCTAGTTTCTAGGATTAAGTTTTAAATTGTAATAATGTGTTGTTATTTTGGTGTGCGATAAATTTGGTTCTATTCTTCTATTCTATTCTATGATACAAGGTAGCTCAAACAGGTTCGATCTCTCAGCCTAAATTGAATAAGTTTCTGGTGAATCAGTTCTATAAGCGTCCCGATCACGCGGTGGCAATTGCCTCGCAGACGGCGACAATTCGCCGTAGCCGTATTACTCCAATCGGCTAAGTGGCCACGTCATGGGCCATCTGTTCCTACGTGATCGTGATGTAACTCAACATAAACGAATCATATTATGTTCGTGTTCATAAACGGATAAAACTTTGCAAAATTTTTATATCGTGATCTCGTGATAGAGATAACTTGCTGGGAATTTCCAGAGGGACATGCTTTTGGATATGATGGTAGCTATAAAAAAGTAAGTTCTGATTGCCTTGTGGAAAGAAAAGGTCAATGTAATGTCGTATCAGGAGCTCAAAGCCTTGGCGGACACCGAACAAAATGGCAATTACTCCACCGACAAGAGTTAGGCTAGGCTCTTAAATATGTGATGTGTGTGATTGCCTTGTAATAATACATATACTCATCATTATCGTCCTAGCGTTATCCCAGTACAGTTGCATCCTGAAGGATGCCCGGGGTCCGCTACCTAATCTCAAGATTTGGCGTAGGCACTAGTTTTTACAGAAGCGACTGCCATCTGACCTTCCAACACGAGGGGAAACCGGACCTTATTGGAATTAGGCTTGTCAAGTGAGTGGGCAACTTGACTGTTAGAAGTTCTCAAGCCGCCCGAAGGCCTCTAACTTGACTTAACGACTGCTATCATTGACAGCAGCCGGGATCAACGGCTTAACGTGTCTTCTAAAACACGGGAGTTCTCTGTTAATAACCAGTCAAAGCGGTCACCCATCCAATAATTGACCTACTTGGCTTAACGACTGCTATCACATGGACAGCAGCCGGGATCAACGGCTTAACGTGCCTTCCAAAGCACGGGAGCGCTCAGTTAATATCCACTCAAAGCGGTCACCCATCCAAGAACTGACCTGGGCCGACATTGCTTAACCTCGCATACCGCACGCAGTACGCGGGCGCCGTTGGGCCACGAGCGCTCCTAATACATATACAGACGTGTGTATTTACGAGAGCGCGTCGATCGAGGAACATCTAACAGTAACAATGAACTTTCACAGCATCACGGCGGGTCAGGGATCAATAGCCGGAGATCCTTGGCCCGGATCTCGGCACGGGACGTATAAATAATATATCAAATATAATACAAGCTACAAAAATACGTTTTCACACAAGGTATTCAGAAAAGAGTCATTGTTGCCATCGAATGAGGGATCAAAATCGTACTTTTCTTGCCTCATTTGAGGGCAACAATGACTCTTTTCTGAATACCTAGTGTGAAATAGTAGATTGTGTCTCAAGGGAGCAAAATGATATATTTACGGCGAGGGCGGTATATTAAATTCTGAGTGAAGAGAAAGATTCTACAATAGAAATCTGAGCGTAGCGAGGGATTCTAAAGTAGAATCTTGAGCGTAGCGAGGGATTCAAATGTTTACGCCCAAGACGGAAATAATTTTGCTACCGTGTGACACATACTGCTTTTCACACCGTCTATGAGGCTCGCTGCTAAAAACATGAAATATCTTACAAATGATTTTGCTACAGAGTGGCACATACTGCTTTTCACACCTTCTATGAGGAAAAGAGTCATTGTTGCCATCGAATGAGGGATCAAAATCGTACTTTTCTTGCCTCATTTGAGGGCAACAATTACTCTTTTCTTCATTGCCGGGCGAGAAAAGCACTATGTGCTACTCGATAGCAAAATTATATGTAAGACATTTTATGTTTTCAGCAGTGGGCCCAATAGGCGGTGTGAAAAGCAGTATGTGCCACACGGTAGCAAAATTATTTTCTTTTTGAGCGTAAACGCTACACTCCAGATTCTACTTTAGAAGAATTACTTTAGCTCAGGATTCTATTGTAGAATCTTTCGCTTCACTCAGTATTCAATATACCGTCCTCGCCGTAAATATATCATTTTGGTCCCTTGAGACACAATCTACTATTTCAATTCTTCTACATAAAGGTTTCACTGTTTTTTTTTAAATTATACTTATAGGATAGGTGTGTGGGATAGAGATAGGTATTATTGTTCAAGTATGCTATATCGTCACAATGATTATAGACAATTAAGGCAGTTTTTTTCAGTTAGATAAAGGATCAAATTCTTTAATCAAATGGCGAAAAAAGTAAGTCAAAATAATAAATAATTGAATAATTATAAGTCTTTAAAGTTTTAAGAGGGGGTATACTTTGTCCCCCTTCCGCAAAACACACCTTTGTATTGGAACGATTTTCATTTACTATGGCGCTCGTGGTCAATGACGTCACTGATATGTCGCGCTTTCTCTCTCTAACTAGCAACATTAAAACGGTTGTAGCTCCGTTATTTAGTGAGATATTTGAATAGGATTTTCGCCATTTGTCAGATTTTTGGCCTTATTTCTTTTGGAGTAAGTAGTCTAATGAAGTAGTAAAATTTTTAGTTAATATCCCTATTAAGTAGGCATTGGTGTTGACGTCGTCACGCCGCGACCAGCGTGATGAAGGCCTGCTGCGGTTTACCTGTTTACAACTATAGTAAGGAAAATTACTATATTCAATAATTATAAGAATTGGTTCATTACAATGACTAATAAAAAGGAAAAATAATTGATGTGACACACCATAATGTTTAATTAACAAATGCGACTCAAATTATGAGTTCTTTTAATTATGTTTGTTTTCATGGAAACAGTGATAGCAAGGGAACTTGACATTATTTATTAGGATCGCTAGGTTTTAATTCCCTTGTAGTAAGACATAATTACAATCTCCTAGTGAGAGCATGTTGTCTTTTACGTGGCGATACAGACTGTCTTGAGCTCGTAGCACGAATAGGCTCGCTATCCCTTTTCTGCCCAAAAATCTCTTAAGAGCTAACAACCTCACGGCAGTCCCAATTACGCGCACTGTGGCGCATAGAAGCTCGCCGGCTGTACGCGCTCTAAGACTGCTGAACTTGCTTCTGTCCTGGGCACCGGGCACCAGAATGTGACATGTTTGAAATTATGGGCGGTGTGTTATCGAACATGTCTGCGGTACTGTAAGATGATGGACGGTTGGTTGTTAACTGAATATTCTATTGTAAATTATGTGTTTTATATCCTTAATTGTACAGTGCTTTGGTTACTACGACTGTAATGCTGTATGTTGTTGTTGATTTCGTGATATTTCCGTATACGAATACCATATCCAATATATTGACATACCCAAAGAATTAAATTAACATATTTTCAAAATAAATATGTCAAAATATTATTTTGACATATTTATTTTCAAATTGTAATTATTTCTTATATTTGACATTTTCCCTATTTTAATTAACATTAGACCAGTTGAAAAGTACTAATTAGTACACATTTTTGTGTGACTTATTGGAACGAAGTGGAGAGTGGAAGTGGGAGTGGGATTATTATTATTGTTTTTGGAATATTTTATATGTGGTTTTATTTATATTCAATTTAATGTTATATTTTTTTGTATTTGACATTAATGATGTGTTTGTAAGAATATACTGAACCGTATATTCTTATTTATTTTCATTTTTTGTTATGCTATTAGAGCGCCTGACTATCATTATGCAATAGTAGTATAAGCAAAAATGTATCTATTTCTTACACGAGATTGTATTCTGTGATAAATAAAACTAAACTAAACTAAACACAAACCGGGACGAGAGTACGAGACGAGATACGAGTCTGGAAGAGAGGCCTATTCTCAGCAGTGGGTTCGTTGCAGGTGGCGGTTACAATGATGCTGATTTAGGGTGGGTTGCACCAACATACGGTTACAGATCGATTAACGTTAAATATGGCGCCCGCAGCTACCCTATATCGCATAGAAACTCGTCTTTACTTACCACGCAATCAGATTTTAACGAACACCGCTTACGCTTACACACGGTTTGGTGCATCCCAAATATAAATAGTTTATTCGAAGTAATATGGTTACTTAATGCGCTAGCGGGATGAGCCAAAGAGGATCTTGACCTGTGACACAAGAGAACGCCACTCTTCCCTATTCTGCACCACCTCATGCCAGTTGGGTACTCTGAGGTTGGCTACAATGGGCTTATTTAATAGAATTACTTCATCATCATCATCATCATCATTTCAGCCGAAAGACGTCCACTGCTGAACATAGGCCTCCCCATGTTTTTTATTTTTCCCTTGGGGGGGATTTGCCATAGTCGCCACGCTTGGCAAGCGGGTTGGCGACCGCAGTTTGATGGTGGTAATGATCGAAGGATGCTGCTGCACACCCTCCGATTTTCCCTTATTCGCCTCCTACGAAACCCACGGGAAGAGATGGAGTGGCGCAATTCTTACCCGGCAACCACACGGGGAATTACTTATTAAAATATTAATATTTTTGTTTGTGAACAGTTTTTTAAATACCTAAACGGCCACTGCTTATTGCACACAAGTGAACTTGTGACAAAGGTACATGTATCAGAAAACTCTAGGACAACAAAACCTACATTAACTATTTATTTTTAGCAATGATCAAGACTATTGAAAAAAATAAGTATTCTCTATCAAAAATCTCAGCACATTTTTCAAGAAACTGTTCACGTTTCCACAATGTTACGTAATTTATGTACCCAGTCAACTTTATTATGCTCTAGTACAGTCACATGTCTGGAATTTCCGGGCCATCAATTTTTCAGCGTCCCCTATTTATTAAACATGACGGCTCATTTTCTTGGCAGTTGACACGGGGTACACGACCGCACCGTAAACAACCCACGGCTTCTTGTTTATGCCACATTGTTATTGCTATCTTATTAGTTCTGAGAATTGATCGGGTTGAGTTTTCTGCGTTACTACATCTTATACATGTTATCAAGGCTACTTAAAGCACAGAATAAGTACCTAATCCTAATGTTCAACATTTCTGTTACTAACAGACCAAAGGCCAATGTCACCTTGCAAAAAATCGATATTATCCACGTATGCTAGTTTATTCAGTTGATAAGATAAATAAATAAATAAATAATAAATAAATAAATATTAGAGGACAATCTTACACAAATCGAACTAGCCCCACAGTAAGCTCAAGAAGGCTTGTGTTATGGGTACTAGACGACGATATATTTAATAGATATAAATACTTAAATACATAGAAAACATCCAAGACTCAGAAACAAATATTCATGCTCATCACACAAATATTTGCCCTGACTGGGATTCGAACCCAGGACCGTCAGCTTCACAGGCAGGTGCACTACCCACTAGGCTAAACCGGTCGTCAAAGATACATTGAATTTTAAATTAAAAGGAAAACAAGACCCAGATTCCTTTTAATATGTGATCGTATCTTGGTGCTACCGACCTAATAAAACAAATATTCACGCTCGTCACAAAGATGCCTCCTCTGACCGGGAGTCGAGGTCAGGCTCTGTACTCCGACCTTCGAAATCCAAACGTATCGTGCCTTCCCTTTCACTCTCGTGTTATACACTATATGAGTGAACGGGACGGCACGATACGAAGCTCGGAGTAGCCCCTCAGGACCGTCATGCGTCAGTTTCGTAGGCACGGTGACTAACCACTAAAAAGGCGAACATATGTTTAGGTTTGTATTATTATTAGAAAAGAGAAATGGTACCCTCGAAGTCCTTTGCCAGAGTCAGTGAAGGGATAAATTAACTGCGAAATAAGGAATTAAACCATTTAGCAAAAAGACATGAATCCTCGCCAAGATGGCGACGAGAATCTATAGGCAGGGGGCTTGCAATGGGCGGCGCCCGAAGCTTTAGATACCTAATGTTCGCGCGCCCCGGGGTCGCTTGTCAGTCGAGGGCCGTCACCCCGCGAGCGAGCACTCGTCTCAAGTACCGCCGCAGTCGTTTTCCGGTGATAATGTAACTTTTGAGCTATTTATTTTATTAACAGCCCTAGCGCCGAGCTAGTCGTTATACGATAGATAGAGATGCACAGAGTAAGCATGTTTTTTATGCCTTAACGCCGTTTTTGTTAGGAAGTGAAGCTTTTGTACTATTACTTATTCAGTGACCGGATTAGTTTACGATCGGAATAGCTGTCATTTCATATACCCTTTAACGTAAGTATATGGAAAAACTGTCACCTCTAATCGTATTCTAGTCGCGGCTAAGTAATATGTAGTAAATATATATATATATATATGTATGTGTGTGTGTGTGTATGTGTGTGTGTGTGTGTGTGTGTGTGTGTGTGTGTAAATTATTTGTGTTTGTACCGACCGAGAATTTATAGGCTCCATCCATTATTTACTAAAAGCGATTCATCATACACTCACAAGTTTCTTTGGCGTCTTCGCGTCTAGTTCAGCTAGTTATCCTCATGTAATTTAGCCGTAAATGATGGTACTTAAAAGTACTAAAGCACTGCGGCGTTAAGTGATAACCTTATCTGTTTACAGTCACTTCGTAAGGATGTTCGTATTTGCGTACCGTCGGACGTATTTATCAGTATTTGCTATGATCACAGCTGCGCATGTTCACATAGGTACATTATGTGAGTATAAGGCCGAGTTCTTGCGCACGCGTAAACCGTTCGCGACGGCGCGACTTGCGCATTCGTCTGTCAGAATTTATGGACATCCAATGCGTTTGACAATCGCGGGTGTGTGTGTAATTGTAGGATTCACATGAAACGGCAGGATTCGGCGTGCATCTTGCTAAGTGAATTAGAGAAGAGAAGTAGAGTTAGGGGAATCTGAACCGTCCCGAAAGAAGTTATAGATTTCAGCAGCAGCTATAGTCAGTCAGCTGCTCGTTAGCATTTGCTAGCTCGCGTCGCTGTCATTTAAATATAGAATATAATAACTGTGTACAAAGTTCAAATTCCTTTGACTCTAGTAAGACGCGCGCCGATTCCGGCTCAATAGAATTGTCAGGCGAGTATTTTAATACTCGCCTGACAATTGAGCTTTAGCTCACGTCTGTGAAAATTCTACTTGTGTAACGCCATACTTGTGTTTGCGCCCAGTTGATGGACCGCTTATCCATAAACACTGCCTTAAATATACTACACTGAGTAATAAGATATACTTACATATGCGCAGTGTCATTTTAAAATTGCTTTTTACATGCGATTTGATGTTTTATGCGCTATCGGAATGAAGGAATTTGATGTGGCAGCACAAAACGCTTGCTGGGATCGTAATGTCAATGTTGTTATATTACGAATCACAAATATTTACTCACTAAATTAATTTTAATGAAACTACTGTAATAATTGAATGAAAATGACAAATCAGCCAAGGAAAATGAAAGATTTTTATGTTTGTCACTTTTAACCTCTCAAAGTGGTTTTCTTTTTTTTCATATAGAAATAGTGTTCAAAATCGACATAAGTAAATTCAGTTCCCTCTTTACAACAGGGTCCTAATTGCAAGGGCATAAGAACCACTGTTGGCTAGTGTAGTGTCATAACAAGGCCCCACTTTGTCTGCTATTTGCCACTTCCTCAAACGTGTATCGGATTACGAAGAACACTCGACTCGAGGAAACATTCCTGAGGGCGCGCCTGTGTGTTCGCCGATAACAGACAGAGCCTTGAATGTCTGATATCTATTTATTTGCGCACGCAACCACTTAAGATACGACAAAACTCTGAACGGTTAAAATTTACAAGTTTCTGTGGAAGTTCCGTGTTATTTCTAGACTAGACGCAGAAAACGAGTTAGAAACGTACACACGTCATATTGTGGAGGCTAAGCTAAGGCCATTCTATCTAGGAAACGACATTTATTCTATTTTAAGGTTAGACATGAGTAGGTCACGAATGAATGATTCAAATGAAGTACTTCACCTCGTGTCACTCTTTCATTCAGTTCGGACTCATATACTTCAATACTTCAGTCAGACCAGTTCATTAATCATATCTTTTATCTACTCATTCGCTCCGAGAGTGAGATAGACGCCATCATTGAAAAATTACTACATAAAATGACTACAAGGCAATAGTTTTATGAACAAAATGACCAGCTGGCTTCTGGACAAATGCTTTTATAGTGTAAGAAAATATTTGGACCTTAATTATTATTATTATTGACATTTTAATTATTATTACAATTCTGTGTCTATTATTAATATTATTATTTGATATCATTATTATAATTTTGACTACGTTGACATTGTTTCGTACATTTTACAAATTGTGTAGATATATTAAATTATTGATTAATTATGTCGCTCCTAAATAATGTTTGCACGCCTGCATGCAGGCTGAATGAACTGGACATATTTATTTCCAACACCTTATGTATTATCATGTATTCTAAGCAAATAAATTCTTTGAATCTTTGAATGAATTGTTATTTTTTGAGATATTTGAATGAGATTTTCACAATTTGGCATATTTTTTGCCTTGTTTCTTTTGGAGTAGTCCAATTTTGAGTCAGCAACCGTATTGCAATGACATCATTAAGTTGCGCCTTACAAAATACCGCAGGCATTGTAAGATTACCATCTCTAGTTATTGTGTAAGTGACATGAAGATGGTCAGAGCACTTGCGAGGTCCCGGGAGTGTATTGTGTATACGAATAGGGGAAGATAATAAATATTTAATATAAATATTTTTGGACAATCTCACACAAATCAACCTAGTCCCAAACTAAGCAAAGCTTGTACTATGGGTACTAAGTGACGATATACATACTTATATAGATAAATATATACTTATATACATAGAAAACATCCAAGACTCAGGAACAAATATTCGTGTTCGTTACACAAATAAATGCCCTGACCGGGATTCGAACCCGGGACCTCCAGCTTCGAAGGCAGGTTCACTACCAACTAGGCTAAAGCGGTCATCAAATCAGACAATCTACCTATGAGTTAAGGTATATATATCACCATTCACCTATTGACTCTTTTGACCCTTAGACTTGGAACTATGTGTACCTATTTGGACATCAAACTTACGTATGGTTCGGTAAGCGATGGATGTATGGCAAACATTACATAACACTTACGTTAGCTATCGATTGGAGCCCTCAAGGGCACTGTGGCCGTTGATATCCGAACTATAGGTCTGTTTATGTGGAACTTGATATCGGGTCGGGAAATTACCGCAATGACAGGCATGCGATAAGAGTTCATAAGACTTTAACGTAAGGTCGGAACTCGTTGTACCTACAGCGGTCGTGCAGGGTCAAGCAAAGTTTAGACATAAACACCTATACATTCGCAGAGCTCCACCTACTTGTAGACGCAAATAGAAATATTATCTACAAAAATTAGGAAAAACCGGCCCAGTGCATGTCGGGCCGACGCAATATAGGGCTGCGTTGTGCGTCCGTCAACGGATATGGAATAATACTGCTTCTGGAATTACCCAATTTACAACGTCTCTTATCAAGAGATGATTACAACTTTACAAAACGGTATAAATACCGCATATATATAGTAAATTTATTTATTTAATTGGAGAAACAACAGAAGTAAATGCACAACAATAAGTAGAATAAGTAGGCATAATTTGATACATTTACTTTGATATAGATGTACTTACTTCTTAAAATGCCCTCACTGAGACATAGCTTACTGCATACTAAACCAAGCGTTATATAAATCATATTTATGTCACACCTGGCCATAAAGTGGCAATTACCGGACGCTCCGCGCGCGGAAAATCCCAGTTCCTGGCCAGGGGGTGACATAAAATTTTGTACTTACCTCGGGCGGTAATTAAGAAAGCCTTAGATCGCATACTTATCTCCCTTGCCTTCGGCTCGGGCGTCAAATACCTGCGATCTGAAACATTCTTTGTTTTACCGCCCTTGGTAAATAATGTACTATTAACATGACAATTTTCATCACCTATTCCGATATTAACAATACCAGCTACATGAATATACAGAAGTGTCAATTTACGATGATTGTATTGACTGTAAGACAACACCATAAAAACAAGCTACATAACAGTCGCGAGTCAGCTACGCCGCGAACACAACTGGCTAAACGAATACATTGTGATGTAACCAGACACTGCAATTACAGGGATGGTGTCATGTTTACTCAGATTTACCTACGTTTCATATACGTACTGTAGGTATTGAAATAAGTAGCTGATTTATTTCATATAATATATCTAACATATGCTGAAGCAACTTTAGCTGAGAGGTACGGAGGTATAAGCCACGTTAATTTCAATCAGGAAGGTCGTGGGTCTTAAAAAATTACCTACAATATATAATAAATAAATAAATATTTTGTGGACAATCTTACACAAATCGACCTAGTCCCAAACTAAGCAAAGCTTGTACTATGAGTACTAGGCGACGATATACATACTTATATAGATAAATATATACTTAAATACATAGAAAACATCCAAGACTCAGGAACAAATATTCGTGTTCATCACACAAATAAATGCCCTGACCGGGATTCGAACCCGGGACCTCCAGCTTCGTAGGCAGGGTCACTACCAACTAGGCTAAAGCGGTCGTCAAATATATATGTGCGATTAGTACTTTTTGATGGCTGTGCAAGGTTCTGGCTGCTAGATGATGAATAAGGAACATTCGAATGTGGTTTGAAATAGTTTGGAATGGCGAACGAGTTGACGTATGATTCAGTTTGTAAGACGACTTGAACGAGGCAACATATTATATTAAAGTTGTAAATAAAACAAATATTTCATTAAGAAGATTATTATTTCCAGGTGGACTCTCCGGTCCTACATATATTTGATACCAAAGTTTTAATTTCAATCCTTCGCGAGCACACAAAACGAATCAACATTACGATTGCTGTCAATAACTATTATGTTAAACGAAAACCATATGTCAATATGTCATACGATAATGATATTAAAACGATAACGGCAACATTGGTGATGTTTAAAACGTTCGCGCTAATTTTACTAACATTGGCAGGCTGTTTAGTAATTCAATTAGGCGCCTGAGTAAATACAGACACACCTTGTCGCCATGTTAGTCGTCGGCTGGCCACAGCCCTCTATGTATATAATGAGGGCTATCCCGTATGAATTCACCGCTAGAGGCGCTAGTGTAGCGTGGGGTCTCCGAAACGTCAAATGTCACACTTTGTGGTTGCGCTACGCGGGTTAATATCTAATTGGAACAATATGGTGACTATTTTGCAATAGCTGAGCTTGATTATGGCAAATATGAGTTAAGGGTCAATGACTTTCAGGGCTTTGAGACAGTTTTGTCTCTCGGAAACTTATTTCCTCCTTTTTTCCGAACAAAACGGGACCGCGCTACAATGCGGTATGTTCGATATTTTTACAGTACGGTTTTAAGGTATTGAATATGATTTAAATGTAAACTTCGTTCTCATTCCCATAATAACCAATAACAATGTTTGATGATTTTGATAGCTGGACCTTACTCGACAGTGGCGCCAACTGGTGAGCACAAAAACGATAGCCCCCATTGTCGCCGCTCAACGGTTTATTGAACGCTCAAACATGAGGAAGTACCTTTAAGGGGATCCTAGCTCCCAATAACCTTCGATCTGTGACTCTCTGTTTTTCGTGTTTTTTATGGCTTACCGTATTAAGAACATCTAGGTTTACCTAAATAATATATATACCTTATTTACTTCAAAACTCGCTATCTTCGAGATATAATGGCATCAAACTTCGGCAATTTTATGCCTAAAAATCAGTTTTTTGGACGTAACTTTTGCGAAAATTAGTTAAAAATAAAAAACTCTCTTGCGTTGTTAGAGACGTCAATAAGGAACAATTACATGTATATTTCATATAATATAAGTTCATAAACAACTTAGTAATGTCGAATATAGAGTTCTTTTTGGATCATGTTTGAAAAAATAATAAAAAAATAAGTAGTCGGTTTTTTTAAATTGGCTCTTGAAGGTGCAAATGTAGATAAAGGATTGAAGAACCGATAACCGTTTGTGCCATAAATATGTCTATAGTTATGGCGGAGCAATATCTAATCAAAACTCGTGAAAAATGAATGAATAGCGCGAGGAGCCCCTTAATTCATGTATTGTTATATAGGTCAGTAGGAGTGGGTCTTTACCAGCGACAAAACTCCCAGTAGCTCGATTCCACTCAGACCTCAGATTCGGTTGAAACCGCTCAACCAATCTCACTGGAGAGCAAACTCTTAGAGTATTCCAGTGTTCCAAACCACACACGTGGTCGTGCCGGAGGTTTTCCCCTGGATTTTCCCCAGGCTACTCTCCAACCGCGCACTCCTATCGCTTTATTGGGCCCGGCCTATAAAGCCACAGTCAGGTTCAAAAAAAATATAACAATAACAGTAAAAAATGACATTAAATTAAAACAGAATCACAAGATTAGGTTAGGAATTATACATTACAAATTAACAAAACTTAGTAATATATATAGTCTGTCCTGTTATAGTGTGTCCGAATTAGAAGAAGAATTAGAACAATGAGAAGAATACAGAAAAACTCACACATTAAAACAATATGAGAAAAGCGTTCATGTTTTAAATGGTTGACTCTACCTACTTGAAACTAAACGTACTACTAATAAAAAGAGTGGGTCTTTCTTCGAGTTTGTCGAGGATTGAACATAGTTGGAAGGCATAAAGCACGACACTCAGGCCACGTCAGCGACCGTGAGTACGTTTTCAACTCTCTCTCTTGGGCCGCGTTCATCATTGCTGATGGTCATGTCCATGAAAGCCATAGCTTGAACATAATGTGAACGAGCTGCTTCCGATGTACTCCAGTTCGCAACTCGGTGCTCAAACGCCTTTTTTTACCTGTGGCTTTATAGGCCGGGCCCAATAAAGCGATAGGAGTGCGCGGTTGGAGGGTTGTCTGGGAAAAATCCAGGGTAAAAACCTCCGACACGACCACGCGGGTGGTTTTGAACACTGGAATACTCTAAGAGTTTGTGCTCTAGTGAGATTGGCTGAGCGGTTTCAACCGAATCTGAGGTGTTTGGAATCGAGCTACTAGGAGTTTTGCCCCGATTCACTAAACCTAGCCTAGCTGAGAAGAATCCAGCAAGAAACTCAGCTAGGCCCGACCTGGGTCGGACTGACGCTGAAACGCAAGGAAGTGCCTTTAGTTCATGCATTTGTAAATAGTGTAAGTATTAGTAGTGGGGCCCTTTCTCGATCTTTTCGTGGATTGAACATAGTGGAGACATAAAGTACGGCCACACGGCACTCAGGTCTCGACGTCTGGGTTGTTTTCATCACTGCTGATGGTCGTGTCCATAGAAGTCTTAACCAACCAGTTGCTTGTAGTACTCCAGTTTGCGACTTCTTTAAGGGTGCCGAGAGGAAGCCCCGTGAGGTCAATTACTTGATCACGTAATGTTCGTAGGAACGAAACTCGAGCCGGCTCGTGTTGCTTGTTAGCTTACGACATTCGACACTCATCGAAATTCTTATCCGTTTACGGAATCTTTAAAATGAATGTGCCAATTCTGGGATTGTAAATCCTTATTTTTATGAACAAGATAACTCAGTTAACTCTATCTTTTGTTTGTTTCTTATTTTATAGCGTAAATACGTAAGAAAAATATTGTAATTTGGAACGTCAATATGATATTATTTGCATGGGTTGTGAAATAGGGGGTGGGAATGGTGGCACGATCGCCGAGTTCTAAGGTGGACTATTCGCGCGGGCCTAAATAGGCTTGTTAAATGCATTGCTTGGAGAAGACTTGAAAAAGACGGCGCCATCACTTCGTATTTCTTTATCACTTGATTTACGTCCACCACCACTAGATTTTAGTATTGGATCATCATCATCATTGGATACCTTTGCGATGAGTGATCTTTGTCAGTACTTTTATCTCAGGGTTGTGTGTTAGTGTCAGAGCTATACATGCACATAGTCTTTTTTTTTTTGAACCTGACTGTGGCTTTATAGGCCGGGCCCAATAAACCGATAGGAGTGCGCGGTTGGAGAGTAGCCTGGGGACAATCCAGGGGAAAACCTCCGGCACGACCACGCGTGTGGTTTGGAACACTGGAATACTCTAAGAGTTTGCGCTACAGTGAGATTGGTTGAGCGGTTTCAACCGAATCTGAGGTGTGAGTGGAGTCGAGCTACTAGGAGTTTTGTCGCTGGTTCACTAAACCTAGCCTAGCTGAGAAGAGTCCAGCAAGAAACTCAGCTAGGCCCGACCTGGGTCGGACTGACTCTACCCGGTGAGCGGCGGTACCGGAACGAATAGGGACTATATGAATAGCACATTGTCTGTGTGCGTCAGCGTACGAGCTATGAAATCACGCTGTCTATGTGTTCGTATGTGTCACAATTACAACTATGGCTAACGCGCGCTAGTGAGACAAACATACTGTTAGCAGGCGAGCATCACTAATGACAAGCGTAAGGGGGTTCGCTCGCGGTTCAACCATAGAATCCATTCGCTAGCTCGTGGTTCAAAAATAGAATCTTGAGCGTAGCGAGTGTTGCAACACACGAGACGTAAAATAACTTTGCAGCCGTGTATAACACAAATCTTTTCACCTCACTAGAGCGAGGAATTTTTTTTCCTCCTCGTCCTAACATTGACAGTTGCGTCCTAAATATCCACTACCTAAAGTTGTCCACTACCTAATCTCGAGATTTGGCGTAGGTGCTAGTTTTTTTAACACAACAGCACAATATAAAATTATTGTTGCTGGACTGTCTGGACTGGCCTTTACATGTTACAGCCTTTATGTTTAAAAAAGTTACAAATAGCGTGTTCGGATTTCAAATATTCTTTGCACTCTTGTGGATAAAATGCAGTTTTGCTATTTGTTTTTAAAGAATAAAAAGGGCTTTTCGAGCTAGTGAGGTGAAAAGATAATTTTGTCACTTTGGGAATTGAAGACGTTGACTTTCTATCAGTTCACTTAAAATATGCCACAGGAATAGGTGTCCACAACCCGATAGGCACGCCGGCGCGCACGCACGCCGCGCATGCGTGATAACGTATCACAGCGGAACTTTCCACCGCGTATCGTATTTAAACTGGCTGAGCAGTGTATTTCACTGACCCTCTGTTTGTGACAGATAACATGCGATAACCGGTGTGAGCGACCATAGGCATAACCTCACTCATCATTCTCCTAGCGTTATCCCAATACAAAAAAAAATCAGCGTTATCCCAATACTGTTGCATTCTGAAGGATGCCCGAGATCCGCTATCTAATCCAAAGATTTGGCGTAAGCACTAGTGTTTACGAAAGCGACTGCCAGCTGACGTTCCAACCCAAGGGGAACCTAGGTCTTATTGGGATTAGGCTTGTGAAGTGAGTAATGCATCTTGAGCGTTAGAAGTTCTCAAGCCGCCCCACGAAGGCCTTTACCTTGTGAACAACCATAATCTCACTATAGGTCAAAAAAGTTTTGCCCCTAAAGTCTTCCGTCAGTCGTGGAAACAGATGTCTTTGGGTGTTAATAGGTCTCGCGATTAGACGGGGTGCTCCAGAAATTCGAAGTCCACATCCTGGATAGCAGCCATCGCAACACCGGCTCATTGCGAGGTGCTTTGTCTAGTGAAACAGTACACCAACGCGCAGTTTAGTTCTTTAAATATGAAAACCAATGTCATCCGTGATGACAAATCGACGCAAAACATGTTGTGTTGAGGTTTAGCTTAGAATTTTATTTGATGTTGTAATCTCCTTTTGTTTGTTAGTTATAATTCTGGGCACTAAACAAAAGGATACTATTTCATGTGATAAGATTCTTTGCATACTGCCAACAGATTTCTCTGACCTCAAGTAAATGCTTGAAGGCCAATCTTCTACGTGCCAAAACTTAATCTTGAAATTTCTGGAGTTAATCCTGAGTTCAGACGATGGAAAGGCGTCATCTGTGTGTTAGGCTTTAGTCGATGTTCTACCCAATATAAACGCCTTGCACCTGCGGGCAACTGTGGAATACGAAGAAGCGGATTCGCCAAATGTTCCAACCAATTTGGCGTTGTATGTCTCTGGTATATTTTTTTCACAAATACAAGTAAAAACCACCAACATTATGGTAGTTAGAAGGTAGGTACAATATATCCTTAATACAATGTTGATGTAATGATATATTAGTAACTAATGTCCACATGGATACATCAACATACACGAACATGGCCATAATGGGTGTAATACAGATAGTGGCGTACGTGGGTGTTGATAACATTGTTTACTTTTACAATACCCATAGGTATTAATCAAACCGGATATACTACGATGATGTATAATACAGATTACATGAGGAAGTCACTCCTCTCTCCTAATTACTTCCTTCTTTCTAAAATTTTTGCGCATTTGGTGGTAAGAGGTCGGTGCGATATGAATAAGCTGTCAGTGTCAACTGCCTGCCGAGTTGGTACAGTCTTTATTGCATGCCTACATTTAAAAAAAAATGATTCCTGATTCGTGCGGGGTGCATCGGTAATAGGGGCAACTACCCGTTCCATGATTGTGAACCAAAGAATAAGACCCTTAGAATAAATATTCAAGTATCAACGTATCGCAGACGATTACACAAAACCAAGTAAGAACGACCCTTTGTTCGGTATTGTCATCATTTCCCATCAGATAAGAGCCAAAATTACTTACGGATAGACATACAGACAGATGGACATGGCGAAACTGTAAGGGTCGGACATACCAATCGTTCCTTAACTAGCAAGTATTTAGGTATGAGTGCAATGTGGTATACAAACACCAGGTAACCTAATGTAAGTGAGCGTTAGTTATGATTGTATGAATATTATTGTTGTATATTGATGGTTTTTTTCATTGCAAGAATGATAACGTGATAAAAGTAAGCGGATTGATCGCACATTATTTGATACTTTTCCACGTCATTTTTTGCAACATTGACATAATAAATGTTCATCCCCGAGCCCTGAGTGAGAGCACTTGCATTGCATTGCATACAATACAATCACCCGCGTGGTCGTGTCGGAGGTTTCCCCTGGAATTTCCCCAGACTACTGTCCAACCGCGCACTCCTATCTCCTATCGCTTTATTGCGCCCTGCTACAGTCAGGTAAAAAAATGATACCTAATACAAATATTATTTATTGCACCAAACGGAGTACATTAATTGAACAACAGAAATTAAATTATAATAATTATAATATATATATTGCTCAAAAGAAAATAAGGGCCACTGAGATATAATTGGATCATTTTACTTTTTCATGACCAGTGTTCTATTACAAAAAAAATCTATGATATGTATTGAATTAGTATACAGAAATAGGATTTCGAAATAGTACCTGAAACTAATAAAAGGAATTTAGAAGTAAAAATACTTAAATATTAACATATTTCAGTAAAAGGTGCGTAAAACAGTGGTAAAAACCATTTTTTCATACAAATGGTGAGACATCCAAGGACCACTGAGTTACTCGATTTATGGTAACAGCTGTGGTTCGCTAATTACCAAAACTATCGGAAGTGATATGCAATTAAACATCTTTCTAAATAACAATATAAAAATATGAAGTGAACGCCAAGTATTCCAAAATCTGCATAAAAAAAAAGTGTATGAAAACATGAAAAAGTAGAATGGCCCATTTCTATTCTATTGGTTATTTTTGAACATAAACTGCGGTGTCTGCTTACCATTAGGTCGTAAGGTTGTTTGCCCTTGTCATTATATAAAAAAATGCATGCAATAGTCGAGTTCCTGAATGCGATAACCTGTGTTGTCGACTGTCGACGTGTAGCCATGAATCGCCTCCCGTTTAACTTAAGACGTAAATAATCGAGTAGCGATAACGTCATGCTGTGCCTTATCGCAGACGACCGACTATTTACAAAACACGAAGATAAACTGTCTCTTCTAGAACGTGTAAGAGACGTGAGAATGTAGGTATGTGTTTAGTGACTCGGACAATAGTAGAGCGTGTTGTGTTCGTGTGCGTCGTGCAAAGTACACTGTTTACTGTAGTACACCAACATTATTGCACTTGAATCTCCAAGGCTATTTGAGGACGGCAGAAGATCAGTCTGTTTAAAGAGTACATAGACGCAAAGTAGCATGTCTGTGCGTCTTCTGCAAATTGTACTTCGGAGAGTGTGCTTAGGAGCTCCATGAGCTCATACCGCCTTCCCCCTTCTTCCATCGGACATCCAGACGTACGGCTGGATACCATCCTTACTTGGTCGAAATTCCTCTTATTCGAACCAAGCGCTTTGCATCATCTTTTACAATGCGCACTTCTAAGGTTTGGAATTCTCTGCCGGCGTTTGTGTTTCCGAGCTCATATAACCTAGACCTTTTTAAGGCACGAGTGAATAGGCACCTTCTGGGTGAGCTCGCTTCATCGTCAGCCTCATCTTTGCCCCCTGGCTAGATGCTGGCCAAGAGCGATCCCATTTTTAATTAAAAAAAAAGTACTGCAGAATAAAGCTGATTCTTGGCTGTTTTCTATGTATTTAAGTATTTATCTATCTGTTATAAGCATGCATATCGTCGCCTAGTACTTTACTTAGTTGGGACTAAGTCGATTCGTTTAAGACCACGAATATCTATTCATTAATTTAAAGTACTTTGGTGGTAACTATCCTGATGAGGAAGAAGATATCAACATTAAAAGGAATGTGCACTATTATACAATCAACTAAATACCAACAAAAAAAAGTTTAAGACAAGAGACAAGACATTTCAAGTAACCAACGGCTTCATGCAATTCTTATTACATGATGTGATCATATTTGCCAGTCTGACCGGGCTGGCTTTCAAATCATAGATCGTCCACAGTGAGTCGTCAAAGTTCGGCAATGTCACTGAAAACACTATCCGATGAAGTGACTGGTGGTATAGAGGCGGATCAAACAGAGAGATCCCGCCGTCCCAGGCTAAATGGACGGACCTCATCATACCAACGACGAAGTCTTTTTCAAGGAGTGTTTTTGTATGCCACGCACAGTCATACGTGGAGGATGAGGAGGAATATAGCAGTTTCTTCTTTGTAGTGAATCTCTATGTAATTTTCTTTTGAAATTGTCCGGGTTTTGATAGGTCATACCCTGAAATGTCCGCATTAATGTCGCACAGGTAGTAATATCACATGATAATTTTGCCATGTCTAAAATAATCTACAATGTCCTCAACTGCGGTCATTCGTTATTATTGAAGTATTTGGATGAATAGCATATACTATACCCGTTTCGTCATATCTGAAAGCGGCAAGTAAACAAGAAAATTTTAATTAAGAAACTTGACCCGCCCGACCTTATTACGCCTATTTTTAGACTGTATCGCCTCTGTAAGTTGATTACGACGTAAAATATTGCTACTCGTAGTACACAGTTTCGTGGAAATTCAACTATACAATAACAGTAATTGCTTACGTGTTTTTATTCGTTTTACAACCATTTGTATTAGCTTTACGTGGAAATTGAAATTGAAATTACTTACAGCGTTAGAATAGTTATTCGGGTTGACATACAAATTTGCTAGCATGAGTAGAATTGATAACAAAGCCATAATACAGTAAGTTTTCCAAAAGTGTCTGGTTTAAAAAAGTATGACACCAAGTCCCTTGAGTTAATAACATAAACAAATAATGCTTAGAGATGTCGACGTCGATGAATAAGTTTAGATTCCACGGTCAAAATTAATTTTGGAAACGTAAAAGATCCTTTGACATTCTCCCTTTTTTTAGCTTCATCATCATCATCCTAGCGTTATCCCGGTACAATTGCATCATGACGGATGCCCGGGGTCCGCTGCCTAATCCCAAGATTTGGCGTAGGCACTAGTTTTTACGGAAGCGACTGCCATCTGACCTTCCAAGCCGAAGGGAAACCAGACCTTATTGGAATTAGGCTTGTCAATAAGTTAGTGGGCAACTTGACTGTTAGAAGTTCTCAAGCCGCCAGAAGGCCTCTAACTTGGCTTAACGACTGCTATCATAGACAGCAGCCGAGATCAACGGCTTAACGTGCCTTCCAAAGCACGGGAGCGCTCAGTTAATAACCACTCAAAGCGGTCACCCATCCAAAAACTGACCTAGGCCGACGTTGCTTAACCTCGCATACCGCACGCGGTACGCGGGCGCCGCTGGGCCACGAGCGCTCCCATCCCTTTTTCTTTAGCTTAATATCTTATATTTATGGTTTTGACCACAGACGTGAAATCCAGCGAGCAGGTTTCAAGGAAATCTGAAGGCGCTGACTCAGTATCAGCTTAGCTAGTAGCTACTCATACTGACAATCTTTTCGTGTGCGTAATAATTTTGCACGAAGAACCGTTGTGTAAATTTGTTTTCTCATTAATATAGCAAACGGAACATGAAGTACAGCTAGTGTCGGTAAAGACTCAAGTCTTTTGAGTCTATAATTCAAGGACTCGAGTCATTTTTACGGGAATCCGAGCTTAAAAGACTTCCGAGTCTTTTGAGTCTTGAGTCGAGTCCTTTTTCGAGTCTTATCAAGTTCTGTAGTCACAACTCAAGTTCGAAGTCCCGTTAATATGAATCAAATTCTTAAAATTTAACTCAATATCTGGATAGAAATAAATTAAGGAGAAGAGAAACAACTGATAAATGCACATAATGAGGGCTATCGTTTTTGTGCTAAGCAGTTGGCGCCACTGTAGATTAAGGTCCAGATGTCAAAAAAATATGATTGGTTATTATGGGCATGAGAACGAAGTGTGCATTTAAATCATGTTTAAAACCTTAAAACCGTACCGTAAAAATATCGATCATCCCGCATTGTAGCGCAGTCCCGTTTTGTTCGGAAAAAAAGGCGGAAATAAGTTTCCGAAAGACAAAACTGTCTCAAAGTACTGACAGTCATTGACCGTTACTCATATTTACCATAATGAAGCTCAGGTATTGAAAAACAGGCACCATATATTTCCAATTAGATATCAACCCGCGTACCGCAACCACAAAAAGTGACATTTGCAGTTCCATGCAGTTTACTATTGTGAGTTAAACGGAGTCATCAACTCATCACAGAGTCCGCTCCGCTCGCAGTGGAAACCCCGCTTCGTCCTTAAATCGTCGCCAGAGGAAGTATTCGTAGCAGTAAGCTGAGTTAGTAACTAAACGAGATATGTCAAAACGCCTAAAAATGTTAACAACGAATGGAATACTACTTGAAAACAAAGACATTCCACACTAATAATAATTATCGTAACATTGTATGTCATGTTATTTTTTCAGCACCACGGACGGAATGGGTGTCAGCCGCTATCTAGATGGTGGCTCCGCTGATAGTGTTATCCTTATCACTTGTTTGTGTAAGAGAATACCAGGTATAGTACCTACTGCATATCGCTTCATCGCGATAACAGCACGTGGATGCACGTCAGTTTTGGACGTGCGTTATGGACTAAATAACTTTAGTTGGAGGTATATTTGAGACGTAATGTTTTATGACTCCTTTAGCAAGTCGATTCTGTTTTAAATATAAAACTCCCGTGAGTTTCAGGTATATTGAAATATAATACCCCGTATATAACCGTTTATTTTTTTTTAATAGGTATATATGTAAAAAAATTGGAGGAGGCCTTTACTCTATGTAGAGGTCCTTGATAAAAAATGTTGAATTAAAATTATACGTACTTATTAAAAAAATTATCAATTGTAAATTGCATGCTATTTAATCACAATGTTATTGCAAACTGAATTTTATTAAGGAAATAAAAAGGCTTAAATAATAATAATAATAAAATGTAAAAGTTTATTTAACGATAAAATAACACTAAGTTATCAAAATAATAATAATTAGGTACTTACAGAATAAAATAAATAACTAACTTAAACAATAACTACAAATTATACATAACAAAAACTAAAAGTCGAATTCTAAAATAGGCCCCTGTTGCATGGTACCAAGAATGCTGGTAGCGTTTCCTGCTGAATCGTAATGCTTATGCGTTGAGCGAGGAAGCTGCCAGCTCTTCTGTCCCCGGTTACATCGACCAACCGTTTTGCCAAAAAGCGGTATAATTTATGTGCTGATGGGCCCCACGGACCAAGGGTCCCGACACCAAAAGGAACAATGTTGTAATTGGCGTCGAGACCCCTATATTTGCGCCTCTTTAATGCCTCGGCCACCTCAGCCGCCGCGCCGGCTCTAACCGTGGTGCTGCTGAGGTGGGAGGGAGCCAGTGTGTCTACGCAGGTCGCATCCCACACTAGCACCCGTCTCATCCTCCACGGAATCAGCGTCATTCCGTCCGGTCTCTTACCGTCGTCCCTGGCGAACCCCATCATTATCATTATTCAGCCGGAAGACATCCACTGCTGGATATAGGCCTCCCTCAAGGAGCGCCTCAGCACACGGTCGCGAGCCACTCGCATCCAGCGACTCCCCGCTGCCTTGACCAAGTCATCAGTCCACCTAGTGGGTGGCGAACCCCACGGTTTATTATATTTGAAGTCGATTCTGATTTCTGACTCCACTACAGAAAGAGAATAGAGTTAGGATGAGTATGATCATTTCTTTTATTTGGCACGCTCTACATGCTTAATAGTTCCATCACATCAGATGAAAGACGCCATCTGTTGGACAAAGGCCTCCCCCAAGGATCTTCTCTTCGCAATACCGGTTTTACGCTACTCTCATCCAACAGCTCCCTGCGTTCCTGCCGACCAGATCGTCGGGCCACCTTAAATAGAGTCCCATGCCACCTTTCGATACGTGGTCGCCACTTAAGAACCTTGAAGAAGAGAGGTAGGGTACAGTAAAATGACATCTTGCTCGAATTTGGAGCAGCGCAACTGGGGAAGTACCTCCGCCTTGCAGAAGACCACAGCCATAATAACATTATTTACTATACAAGTATGTAGTGTTGTGTTCCTGGAGGTGAGCAAGGTTGCCAGAGCTCTCGAGGATGTACTGTGTTGAGACTTTGAGAGCGAGGGATATAAATGTGTTCCTTCTGCTGTCAACACAGTGCATCCTCAAATATTATAAAGGGTCGGCAACGCGCACGTGACTCCTTCGGAGTTGCGGGAGTCTATAGGCTGCGGTGGCCGATTACCATCAGGTGGACCGTACGTTTGTTTGCCACCGGCGTTGTATAAAAATAAAATAAAAACCTTGCTTCGATCTTCTTTTTCGAACATCACATGTTTATCCTACTCGGTCTATCATATTGATTAGTATAGTTTAATATTACGCATGTACAAAATAAATTATCATATTTAGATAATACTGAATTCAGCTTAAATCTTCAACAATGTTGCGAAATTGTAACGGTTTATCGCTCGGTCGAGCGCGCACGCAGGTCTAATAAGGTTATCTGCAGACAATCTGATATGAAACCTTGTATTGAAACTGGGCATGGTAATAGGTAAACATAATTAGTAATGCTAATAAAAGAAAAGCCGCACCCATCTGCAAAACAAAAGTATGGCACAAAATGTGGTTTTATTTCCTTCAACGGATAGGTGTATTGATTATGGTATTTATCAGTGGCGGCGGCCCCCTACAACCCGATTCCCACCGGCTTGCCCTAAACTTTTTGCTTACGTATATCAAACTCATAAATCATCAATAAAAATACAGCACTTAGTAATGCGATTGACTATAGCTTCACACAATAGATTTCAGCCAGACATCTAATCACAAGTCACAACATTCACTACGTATCCGCATTACGCATTGCGCTTGAAACGGTAAAAAAAACCCGACGTAAATTAGCCTACCTTGGGTATGTTTCTCATTCATAAAAATGGCACACGACCATCGAAATTGCACGCACACACTCACAAATTCTGTCGTAGACACAGATCGCATATAACCCGCAAAATATCGAGTTTTTGGAAGATGATCGAATTTGAATTTAAACCTTAAACATGATCCGATAAGGTTTATATTAGAATGCACTGCTTGGCCATTTCGAAACATTGCCATACTTCTGTTATATAATACTGCGTGGAATAAATTGCGCAAAATTATATTATCAATTTCGATTCTTTATAATTAAATTATGCACAAGCTTTAAAAAAAGACATAAATCGTATCACAAAACACGAAAATCGAACGTAGATTGAAGCTCGGTAATTTATTTACCTACAAGTGCGCAAAGAAAGTTTCTTTGCTTTTAGATTCGTTGGTAAAAAATTGAATGTAATGGCAACACAGTCATTTGCCCGGTTGCGGTACGAACAGTGTGAAAATATTTATTATTGTAATTCTTATGTGAGTTTAGTTCATTTTGTGCATAAATATAGATTAGAAAATCAAGTTAACCAGTGAAATTCAGATTTACTAGTATCTTGTGCATGAATAATTCATTTGGGGAGTGGGTTGTAATTTTTTTGCGAGTATTTGAAGGTCAGTTCGTTGTGTCCGTCAGTGTTTTGAGTAAAAGAAAGTACCTATACTTTTTTTTACTAATGGCGTTATAGCTGCTTTAGTTAATTTCGATTGTTGTGTCGTTGATTATTTACTAAATGAGTCGTCTTGTTTTTCTAAGCTATCGTTTGAAAATAAGAAGTTTGATGTGCGTGTCGTGCTCGCCCAGAGATAAAAATTGATTACAAGCGGAGGGATGGTTTCTTTAAACACTTTCACAGCGGATTATATGACAAAGGTGGTATACACTAACTGCGAGGGGTTTTGCCGAAGGACACATAGCGCACGCTTCACTATACCACTATAGAGAATAAATGTTAAGGTAGGTTTTTTTGCTCGGGGTTGCCCGGCGATAATTCTCACGCGCCGCCACTGGTATTTATGGTATACTAGCAGCGCCCTGCGGTGTTACCCGCGGATAAAAGGTAGCCTATGTCCTATTCTGAAGTCTAAGCTACAATACTGGAAAGTTTCATAAAGATCCGTTTAGTAGTTTTTGATATTAAGCGGAACGTACATCCATCCACACAAACTTTCACGTTTATGATATTATTAGGATATGGGTATAATTTTATCAATTACATAATAAATGCATTTTCAGTGACCTAATAGATTATACGTATTTGTTCCTATAGGTAATAGTCACCTAAATTGAATCACCAAATAATAATAAAAGGCTTACCTAAATATCAATTAAGAGTTACTTGGAAATAATATCAATCATCGAATAATTATATTGGGTTTCAAAATAATGAAATTGTCACTTAAACGGAATCACCAAACACTATAAAAATGTTTACTGTTGTCAACCAACAAACATACCTTAATCTATTTACCTTTATATATATATTTGAAATATTCGTTGACGACCGCTTTAGCCTAGTTGGTAGTGACCCTGCCTTCGAAGCTGGAGGTCCCGGGTTCGAATCCCGGTCAGGGCATATATTTGTGCGATGAACACGAATATTTGTTCCTGAGTCTTGGATGTTTTCTATATATTTAAGTATCTATTTATCTATATAAGTATGTATATCGTCACTTGGTAGTGGTACCCATAGTACAAGCTTTGCTTAGTTTGGGACTAGGTTGATTTGTGTAAGATTGTCCAAAGATATTTATTTATTATTTATTCCTTTTTTATATAAAAAAAATACTTTTAATTGTCAAGGTCTTCAAAATGTGTTAGAAAATGGAAGGAATTAAATAAATGATTTTAATGTTTTTGCTTTAGTTTCTATATTTTTAATTTATCTTAAAATAAATATTATATGATATAATTGCGTTTTCATATAACGCATTTATAACAAAAATATTTTCAACATATATATTATTTAAAATATAAATAACAATGACTGCACAGGTTAGGACGGGCAGAATACACATGTCGACAAGTTTGCGCTCGAGTGACAATGGAAGGTTGCCCTTCATCAGATCTTTCATGGACCAGTCTTCCTGATATTACTGACATGGCGCTCGACTTCTTCGTTCATTTCTTCTCTCATTTGCTCAAAGGTTAACTGGAAGAGATCCCTTAAAGGGATAAGTTCGCCTTTGTACATACCATTTCTTTTTGTATTTGTAATTTTTGTTATTGTGAACAATAAAGAGTTTACTACTACTACTTCCTTGCTTGTAGCATCTTCCATCATAAAAAAATATTGCGTAATCCAAATCAACTGCAGCTGCAGTACTTTTATTTCTATTATCAGCGATGTAGATACGAGTACATTCATATCATAGGGCATGATTGATTCGTCTTCGATCCGAATGATTTAACGATACTTTATCATCGTACGATGTCACTATCTATTGAAGCAAATCTAATCGCTTTCGTAATGCCTATTGTAAATTTAGACCAAATGTATTATTTTTATGAAATAGCTCTAACTACATTTTTATGTTATTTCTACCGCAGTTATGTTATGTGCTGCTTTTTCCTGTATTGTTTTTACACTTGGGTTTTCCAATTCCACTTTTGTCGATATTCATAAAATACAATTTGTATTAGTGTCAATGCATTAAGTCGTTAAAATTAAATATTCATAGCTTTTTCTATCGTCAATATACCAAAATTGAAAATACAGGTTGTATATAACGAACTATTGTTATAGTGGAATCGGATTGACCTGATTAGTAAGTGTGGGGAATGGAAAATTATTCAATATGATGTGATCTATTTGATACTTATAATACACAGATAATGCACTATCGTACATATGTAATTACTGTTATCAGAAAAATTGATGTATTCACGTCACGGAAGAATAGTGTTCCACCTTGACACATCACATGAAAGTCGCTGCATGCCCTGGCCATGGAAGAAATCGCTCTTTAGCGATAAGACCGCCCGTTGTTTGCCTCTACTTATTGTATTTATGTATTGTAGGTACTGCGTCTTTTAATTGGGGTGTGTAATGTGATAATGTAAAAAAACATCAATGAATGTACAAAGTCATAGATATATCCGGCACATTTGACATCTGTCAGCTGTCAAGTTGATGTTTTTTTTTCCGCGGCAGACATAGATACGATCCTATTAATCCCTCCAACCAAACGTGTGGTATGTCAAAGATTTAATAAAATATTTATTAAGAGGCTATAAGTTTTAAAATGTTTTGATTACAAATTATGACAAAAATATTGATAATACCAATAAAGTTATTAAAGGCTACGATAATTTTATTAACGTTTTAGATAGTCACATAGCCATTTTTTGATTTTATTGTGTAGTGGAAAATAACTTACCGATCTTTCGATGCAATTTATCGGGCACTCCTAGGTGCTTTCCGATAACATCGAAAATAGAAATTAGTTTCTCTCAATCTATGTCAAATTAAAATGATTTGTAAATCTTATCATTTATTCCTATTTAAAGGGCTAAACTTCATATTTAAATACCACTTATGTCCCGCTTAACGAGCCTTTATACAAATTTGCATATCTCATAGATTACATTATTGGAATAAGTTCGGTAATACAACATCATGCTTATCGATGTTTTTATCGATATATATCGTCACTATTTATTTTTTTCTACTTCTGGCAACATCTTATGCAACGCCTGCTATCATGGACAGCAGCCGGGATGACGTGCCTTTCAAAGCACGGGAGCGCTCAGTTAATAACCACTCAAAGCGGTCACCCATCTAAGAAATGACCCCGACCTGTTTCTTAACCTCGCATACCGCTGGGCCACGAGCGCTCCTAAAAAATCCTCCTATAAAATACCAAATTTATTTATTGTATGGCAGTTATTTCGAACCGTGAGAGCTTCGAGAAGACAGTACTGTTGCCAGTATTGCTGCACCTTCAGCACCACCCAGGGGTCACGTGTAGGGCAGCGATGGGTTACCGGTGGGTACTCCCTACGGACGTGGTGCAACTTCGACCCCCACACCCCAAATACCAAATGATATCTGATAAGTACGTAACATGAAAAACAAACTCATGGTACGGAACGGGGTTTACAAACCCACGAGTATAAGTCGCGTGTCTCACATTCTTCTTAATCTTCAATAGATAAAGGACGATCAGGTATGATAGTGAGAATGCAATGCTAGCACCAGGACAACTCGAAGGCCACGGACCCATAGTTGGCCTCATCCAAAACGGGGCTTATCCTGAGGAGAACAACGGGTGTGGTTGCGCATAGCTAAACTTAAAACTAGCCCTTACAAATACGCTGCACTTCTTTCTTCGGAGCAGGGCCCAGCAGTTGGTACCAACGCTGGCCCTGGGGACTGCACTATGTTGTTCGGGTCCTAATATTTTGGTATGGTATGTAGTAGGTTAGGACTGCATACAAAATCATCTATTTTGTCCATAAAAAGATTCTTTTTTAACCTAGTTTATTCTTTCTAGTTCACTTTTATCCAGAGCAGTCGTGGTTTAATTTTTATTTCATTACACAAATACTAATACTAATTTTAAAGTATGTTTCTTATGCCGTAGAATCTCTTTCAAATGCTTCATATTGATACCCCACTTGATAAGACACAGAATGGAGTACATAGTCCGCCATAATGTTTTTGTTCCAACGTCACAAGGATTCCAACTATACCTCACACATCTAAAACTGTTAAGGCGTTGAGAAGTTATGGGGGAAAGGAAGAATCTCACATGCATTAACCCTGAAAGCATTACACTCCTTTTTTTGGGCAGCCGTGTCATTAAAGTGCCAAACCTCCACCTCCGTTGATGATTAATCACTAGTGGAATTTTCCCGACTATTACAGCATTAATAATAACCATTATCTCTATAGCTTTTACCGTTGCCATGTTCGATTTTAGACATGAACCGATAGCATATCTCCATTTGCGTCATTCGCATCACATGATCATTATCTGGATAATTCACATCCTATTATATTATCAATATCAGCCGATATTAAGGACCTTTATTTAGAACAGACTATCAGCTGCTATCGATCACCGCGCGGATCTGCCACGTCCCTACGCCAACAGTTGAGAAGGAGCATTAATAGTGGTCAGTTTTCTATACAAAACGTTTTCAACTGTTTCCTTCTTGATTAGTCGACAGTAGATTCATGATTTTCTCAAATTAGATTGATATCATTATTGGTATACACGGCATGCTATCTAATAAGTGGGGCGTCAAAGATGGCTTGCTTATTGTATTGTAATGAGTGCAATAAACGATTTGATATTTGTAATTTTAATAATCTTATTGTAAATTTTTAGTTGTTTAGTAGGTTTACAAAGTAGTTAAAATTTGTAAACCGATGGGTGAAAACCTAAATAAAGAACATTATTATCATTATTATGTGTCTGTAGCTTTTGCTTTGTTCATATTTTATTTTTGGGTTATACTTAGTTGAAAAAACAAAAGTCCCTCCTGTGGTCAATAGTTAACGGCTTATATGCATGTTAGCTATGTTTTTATTACAGGGATTTATAGAAACGGAGACACTGTTTATGCGGGTTACTGGTCCAATCCAAAATTAAGCTTTGTAGCGCTTAACTTTTGGTATGTCCACAGAAAATACGCGATTCTAAATCCGTGCATGATCCTTTTATTAGTGTTAGTTTACTTCAAACGGTAACGGCCCAACTGAATTAGCCCCAAATATGTCACCATCCTTCATCCGTCCCTTTCTATTCAGTTTCAAAATATTGATTATCATTGGTTAAGTTTCGGAGGAGGAAAGAGAAGGAAATCTTTGTTTATTGACTTTTTTAATTAGGACTTTTAGTGGGAGCTGCTGCCGTCATTAATTTATTGACTCGCGCGCAGTCTCGCATGCGTCAGCTCAACAGAAACTATGTATGTATTTGGTTTAGAATTGTCAAATCCTAACCTAACCTAACTAAAGAAAATAAGACACATTTTCGGAAATTCAATACGTACCTATTACGATTAGGTACCTTCAAATCAAAATAATAGAGATAAGTACTCACGCGTTTCTGTTAAGACCGCCGACGCTCATCAGTCATCACGTGATGTGATCAAAAATACCTAAACATGCTGATAATATAAATATTTTCATAATATAGTTTGCTCTGTAAATATATATACTGAGATAAAAATGCCTTGAATCAACATGACGTCATGAGAATCATTACCTAAGTACTTATTTACTATGTATATGTTACTAGAACGAGGAAACCGAACCAGCTGTAGTATTTGTGTATTCTGCCCATACCAATCTATAAATACTGAAGGGCCAAAGCTAGAAAGTTTGTCAATGCTTGTTTTAGGGTCAATCAACTTTTTCTTGTTTTTATTCTGTCCCTTCACCATGGAGACAACAGTAACCTAGTTTCTTAGAAAAATGTTTATAATATGGGCTTCAAGCATGCTCAAGAGATGACCCATATCCAAATGGATTTATGCTCATCGCTAAAACTCATGTTTGGTAGATTTAAACCCTATAAAACCACGGTTTTAATGAGTGACTCAGGAGACGTGACCATGGTAACGAGCAACAAATAGTTGATCCACCCTTTAGCAACATTTAGAAGAGACTTTTTTGAGGGACGTAGGTTTATACATTTGTCCCGTAGGCTTATACTAAATCAGCTTTCGGCAGACAGTAGCAAATAAAACCAATTTTTAAAATATGTTTCTAGAACTCTGGTAGCTGTATCGTACTCACTCACGCGGGTGCTGTCCTCCTCTAACCTAGCGGGGGTCGTTACTATATCAGACAAAGATAACTAAACAAGTAATGACATAACAACGCCACGCGGCGACACGTCCGAGAATCAAATTCAAATGTCAAGGTGAAGGCAACGCGAAAGGAAACGCACGGTGACGTCACGGTCGCCATCTTTGCGTTCGAGCCGCGTGACGTCACAGCGCTGCGAGACTCGAGACCTTATCGCCGTGCCGCAATGCCCAGTTTAGCGCGGCAGAACGACAATCGATGCGAAATTTCATTCATTGACGCTAGGAGATTATCTAGGAGAGAATTATTGGCTTTATATTCTTAGTTGAGATAACCATGAAAATTAATATACTACAGTCTTCTAGTTTTTTTTTATGTTATAGGGGGCAAACGAGCAGACGGATCGCCTGATGGTAAGCAATTACCGTCGCCCATAAACAAAACTTCTCAGACATGCGCCATTCTATTAGGGTTCCGTGCCCGAATGGGAAAACAGGACCCTATTACTAAGACTTCGCTGTCCGTCTGTCCCTCACCAGGCTGAATCTCATGAACCGTGATAGACAATTGAAATTTTCACAGATGATGTATGTTTGTTACCGTGATAACAATAAATACTAAAAAACAGAATAGTATAAATATTTAAGGGGGCTCCCATACAACTAACGTAATTTTTTGCGGTTTTTATAGATAACGGCCGACTAGCACTTGGCTGGTTTTTTTTTATAATTTGTACTTTTTCCATACATAAAAAATAATCAGTTTTTAAATTGTACTCATAACTTTTTCTGGGTTTCTTGTGAAAGAGAAAGAAAGATGTAGGTATAGGATAACCAAATTATCAACACAAATGTGTTACTACTTTCGAATGTTATTGTTATTTGAAATCGTATACATAACAATCGCGACGTCATGCCTGCTGTCCTGTACTTTGCCTCTCATTTTCGTCTTTTGTGTTGGTCCCATAGAAAGCTTTGATCGCCACTAGAAACTGTGCCTTTACCATGAGTTTGCATGACCATACTCGCTAGCGACTGCGTAAACGATTTAGTATGCCGATTCTTAGTTCTATTGCGTAACCGCCAGAGGCGCTGTACTTTTGCCCATACAAATATTTACGCAGTCGCTAGCGAGTACGGTCATGTAAACTCATGGTAAAGGCACTGATTCGAATGGCATGATTATTATTTATCAACATGCCTATTCTCAATTAATTAAAGTGTATACAGCCACAAGCGTCAATAGCCTACAGTTTTCTTACCAGCAGTTAGGGTGTAAGTATCCTCGTTTAGCGATATGTGTATAAAACCATGACGTGGCTGACATCATTACAGGATATCCTTTTATAGAAATGATATAAAACGATCAGTCACTCAATGCATTTACATACATGTATGACTCTCGAATTGATGATGTCAATGTATAGTATATGGGATGCGCCGAGTATTCGGTTATTATTCGGTATTCGGCGCAATTATTCAGTTCAGCTGCGGAATATTTACCGAACAATTTTGAGAGGGTTTTGTTATAGTTACTGCTTCGTGAAATTAATACTTGACCCATTATTAACACAAAATTTAACTTATTTTTTGTCAATATTTCGCTTTGATAATGAACAAAAATTTTACCATTCCATTAGTTTTACAACAATAGATGAAGGAATTACGTTGAACCGAATAATTCAGTCAGTCCGACTCAGGTCGAGTTTCTTGCTAGACTCTTCTCAGCTAGGCTAGGTTTAGTGAACCAGTGATAAAACTCCCAGTAGCTCGATTCCACTCACACCTCAGATTCGGTTGAAACCGCTCAACCAATCTCACTGGAGCGCAAACTCTTAGAGTATTCCAGTGTTCCAAACCACACGCGTGGTCGTGTCGGAGGTTTTCCCCTGAATTTTCCCCAGGCTACTCTCCAACCGCGCACTCCTATCGCTTTATTGGGCCTGGCCTATAAAGCCACAGTCAGGTAAAAAAAAACAGATCTGTAGGCGTTACGAGTGGGCGTTGACGTCACAACATGGCGGATGGCTTTAACAATACGAACATTGAAGCTGAACTAACGGTTACTCAAACTGAAATACAATATGACAGATGTGAGGTGTGCTAGATAACTTAAACGGTCCGTTATGTAAGTTAAACACTTTAGAGAACAGGTATTGAAATTTGTGATGCGACAACATCAATAAGTGATTGATTTCAAGAATTAACATACTGGTACATCCTCTGGATCTGAACCATTTAGGTTCCAAGGTGTGACTCGCGATCGATCTTCAATGTTAAAACAATAGGCGGCTCTATATAGGGATGTCGAAAGAATAATCGATTATTATTAAAAAAACAATCGATTTTTAAATCGATTTAGATTTTCCAATAAATCGATTATTAAAAATCGATTATGATTCTCACAGCCCATTGAAATTTGTGGTGCGACAACATTAATAACAGGGATTGATTTCTCAAAAGTAACATACTGGTACGTCCTCTGGATCTGAACCATTTAGGTTCCAAGGTGTGACTCGCGATCTTCAATGTCAAAACAATAGGCTCTATATAGGGATGTCGAAAAAATAATCGATTATTAAAAAAATAATCGATTTTTAAACCGATTTAGATTTTCCAACAAATCGATTAATAAAAAATCGATTATGATTTTCAATGACGATTAATCGTAACATAAATTTATCAAAGAATATTGTACGCTACCAGTTTGGACATGAAAATGTTAGACGTCTACAGTCTTAGTAAAAACCCTGGCATTATGAGGACATTTCTAGCAATGAAGCTAATATTGAAGGCACGCTCCTTTAGGTATCGCAGATTTCAACATATCCGGATTTGCTCAGATATTATCACGATACTGCAATACACATCAATATTCTGCTCTTGATTTGAGCGTATCGTATGATAATAATCACCGAGGAACCGACCCCATAGGAAAAATAAATAAAAAATCGATTATCGAAAAAATCGACGATTATTTCTTCAAAAAATCGATTGTTTTTAATTGATTTTAATTTGGAGCAAAATAATTGTTTTTTCAAGACGGAAGTGACATCCCTAGCTCTATATGTCATAAGGGTAAGTATCCAAAGATTTGAAACCTAGCGATCAAGTGTACGAGCAGGCACGTATCCAGACTTTTGGTTCGGGGGGGGGGGGACAAACATTGAAACAACCATGTGAAAATGATGAATGTTATTATTGAAAGAACACGCAAGCGAATAAATAAACAGACGGCTAAAAACGTTTTGGGGGGGGGGGATAAATCCCAACTATCCCCCCCTCTGGATACGTGCTTTGTACGAAATATCAAATATATGAAAACACAGCGGCACATATCTAGTGGATTCACCCTTAAGTACGGGGTCATTAGTCATTATCATTATCAGCGTTTGTTCGAGGATCCCACAAGCATGACCCAACGCCATTAGAATGGGATCTAAACGATTTCTCACGTCACGCAAGCCGCCGATTGTTAAATGCTACGCCGTTCCCCGGCCTGTTGTGAGAAACTAGACTGGAAAACGCCGATTACATGCCGAAACGAACTGATCTAGGTTTTTGCGGACAATTATCGCTCTACCACTATAATTTTGAAGTTATTCCACAATTTCTACGTATTTTACCGTTGCTGAGATATTAGCTGTCAAAGTCATAGAAAGTGTGTCCCCCCCGCCCTAATTTCCAAACCATAAAGTTTAAAATTCTGAAAAAAATTGAGGTGGTGTGCATTAGTAAATACTTTCAACGATTTTTTTGTTTGAACAATATAGGTTTTACGGTTTTTGAGTTTTCGCTTAAAAACTGTCTTGCCCAAACAAAAGGTTGTAAGTGTCGTGAATTCCTTATGAAGATACGACTTTTTTAGATTCAATGTATTGGATAGTGATTTTAAATGTGGACTAGTAGGTGTTGGTACGGAACCCTTCATTGTGCGTGGTCCGACACGCACTTGGCCGGTTTTTTCAACTGCTTTATTGTGTGGAGACCTCTTCGGTGACATCTCTGTTTGTTACTCAGTTGTTGGTGTTGTTTGTACGTGTTCTCCAAATAACATTTTAGGGTTCCGTAGCCAAAATCAATCTGAACCCTTATAGTTTCGTCATGTCCGTTCGTATGTCACAGCCGATTTACTTGGTGACTATAAGCACTACAATTATGAAATTTGGTAGGAAGGTGTAATCTATAAACCGCTACATAAAAGTGATCTGAAATTACAAAAAAAATATTAAATTGTGGGAGGCACTCGATACATGTGGATGTAGTCTAAACTAAAAAGGGATAGAAGGATGTTTCATGTAAACCTTAGTCCTGGTAAAAACAAGTCTTTCAGTTATGCTTAGTTATGCTTTTTAGAAAACAAATAATTAGGTATTCAAAAGGCCTGCCACAGGAGAAAGATTTGGGGGACTTTTACTACATATTTTTACATAGTAATATTTTTTTAGCTTCTTCTGTTATTACTTTTGTAGATTCTGTTGAATAAGGTGGAATAGAAAAATGTTGAAACACATTTATGAATAAACAAATAAATACTCTTCATTAAAGTAAATAATTATTCGTGCCAATTCATTTGACGAATAAATTATTCGCGAATAAATTATTTCACGAATAAATTATTTGAATAAGAATAATCATTCTATAATTTTATTCGTCATTCGCGAATAATTGTTATTCTTATTCGAATAAATTTTGCCCATCTCTGGGTGTGCATTAATAAATACTTTCAACGATTTTTGGTTTGAACAAGATAGGTTGTATTGTACGGTTTTTGAGTTTTCGCTGAAAAACTATCTTGCCCAAACAAAACGTAAATGCCGTGAGTTCCCTATGAAAATACGACCTTTTTAGATTCAATGTACTGTATAGTGGTTTGAAATGTGTACTAGTAAGTAGGTGTTGGTACGGAACCCTTCATTGTGCGTGATCCGACACGCACTTGGCCAGTTTTGTATGTTTATTCTACAAGTTTCCTTCCTAACGGTAATTAATTTTCTAAGAAATACAAACGACGAGCTGTCTCGTGTGTGCGAGAAGCGATAGACAGCCTTTACTTAGAAACAGTATTCGTATAATAGTAGTTATGTAATTTGTGGGGAAAACGCCGGACATGTTCTGTGAAGTAGTCTACGTAATAGGATTCGCATAAAACGGCCGCAATCGGTGCGAGTCTTACCAGAGCCAAAGGAACTGGAACCTTGGACGCTGTAGTCACATTCCATATTTAAAGATGACAGTACCGCGCACTCTTGGCTGTCCATGACTATTGCTTCTAGGGTCATTCTACTTTTTCATGACCAGTTTTCTATTACAAAAAAAACCTATGATATGTATTGAATTAGTGTACAAAAATAGGATTTCGAAATAGTACCTGAACCTATAAAAAGGAATTTACAGGTAAAATACTTAAATATTAACATATTGCTGTAAAAGGTGGGTAACACAGTGGTAAAAACCATTTTTTTATACAAATGGTGAGACATCCAAGGACCACTGAGTTACTCGATTTATGGATATTAGCTGTGGTTCGTTAATTCCCAAAACTATCGGAAGTGATACTGCAATTAAACCTCTTTCTAAATAGCAATACAAAAACATGAAGTGAACGCCAAGTATTCCAAAATCTGCATTTTTAAAAACTGTCGAAAATTATGCACATGAAGAAGTAGAATGGCCCTCTAACGTCTTCCCGCATAAGCACCTAATACCAAGATTTAGCGTGGGCACTGGTTTTACGAAAGCGACTGCCGAATACCAACTATTCAGTTCATTATGTAATCATTATTATAATCGCGTGAGTCCTAATTATTACGCTTTTTTTTTAATCTGTAGTATTTAGTGTAGTATTTAGTGTTATGTTCCTGGAGGTGAGCAAGGTTGCCAGAGCTCCCGAGGATGCACTGTATTGAGAGCGAAGGGCCTAAATGTGTTCCTTCTGCTATCAACACAGTGCAACCTCAAATCTTATAAAGGGTCGGCAACGCGCACGTGACTCCTTTGGAATTGCGGCCGTCTACAGGCTGCGGTGGCCGGTTAACATCAGGTGGACCGTACGCTTGTTTGCCACCGGCGCTGTATAAAAAAAAACTGAGTGTGGCTTTATAGGCCGGGCAGAATAAAACGAAAGGAGTGAGCGGTTGAAGATTGGCCTGTGGAAAACCCAGGGGAAACCTCCGACACAATCACGCGGACGGTTTAAACACTGGAAAGCAATGACAAGTCTATCGGGCAAGTCATCATCATCATCATCATCATTTGAGCCGAAAGACGTCCAATGCTGAACATAGGCCTCCCCCAAGGCTCGCCATTTAGACCGGTCCTGTGCCGTTCGTTTCCACCGGATTCCCGCGACCTTCACCAGGTCATCACTCCACCTTGTCGGAGACCTACCGATAGCTCGTCTTCCGGTGCGTGGACGCCACTCAAGCAGTTTCTGGCCCCATCGACCGTCAGTCCTGCGAGCAATGTGCCCTGCCCACTGCCACTTAAGTCTCGCAATTTTGAAGGCTATGTCGGTGACCCGAACGTACTAAGGATAGCTTCATTCCTAATTCTACCACGCAGAGAAACCCCGAGCATAGAGCTCTTTCCATTGCTCTTTGGGTGACCTTGAGCTTTCTTATGAGGCCCCCCTCGGGCAAGTGGCAAGATTCAATAAGAAATTCCCTTTTGGAATGATTTCCTAGATAAAGAAATATGCTGTTTTAATCCAGGTTAACAAGAATCACGAGTAATATGCGAATTTCCTTAGATATCGTTCGGTCATTTCTGTGTGATTGAAGATCGATCAATTATTACAACTTAAACTTTCACATTTATTATAATGTACACAATGTAACATATTATTAAAACTTAAACTTTCACTTTTATTATAATGTACACAATGTAAAATATTATTAAAACTCAAACTTTCTCATTTATTATAATGCACACAATGTAACATATTATTAAAACTTAAATTTTCACATTTATTATAATGTACACAATGTAACATATTATTAAAACTTAAATTTTCACATTTATTATAATGTACACAATGTAACATATTATTAAAACTTAAACTTTCACATTTATTATAATGTACACAATGTAACATATTGTTCCCTCTCTAAACTTAACTGCTAGAAGCACTGATTTTATTTTATCTGCTCTGATTTCACTCACTTTCGTATAAACTAATGCCTACGCCAAATCTTAGGGGTCAGGTAGCGGAACCCGTGGAACTTTCTGGATGTAACTGTACTGGGATAACGCTAGGAGGATGACGACTTTTTCTTTTTTTTTTTAATCTAATTTTAAGGAGCTTTGTCGTTGAACGAGAATGTCGCTCCATAAGTACGTCCACAGTTAGGAATACGACTACCTAAGACACAGTTTGTAGGACTTATACAATAATTTCGCCTGAGCAGACTCAGGATCAGCCAGCGCTACGTTGCACGATCCAGTATGGTAGGTTGTGCGGAGAGACTCCCCTCTTACACATTCCATCAAAATATGGTATGACGACTTGATGATGTGCTCTGACTCCCCTTTTTGGAATTTAGGCGTGAGTTTGTTTCTTATGTATGAATAATTTAAATGCATTCTAATTCTAAAAAACGCATACATTATTTTCTTTAAAGTAAGATATATGAGGTATAATGCTTCGTTAGTTAGGAAGCGAGTTGGAACGCTACGTGAGAACGTTCCCACAGTAAGTCCTCGGCTCTCTAAAGACTTTTTGTGTGACGAAACCAGTTTAATCACCAACTAGTTGTAACTCAATCAGGCCCCGCGAATCTAAGGTCTTAGGTCTCGATACGAAACCTGTTCCGAACTTAGTATAACATTGTAGCCAGTGTTGCCAGATGGTTACATTTCTTACATTTTTCGTAACTTTTCGATCGGCTCGCGTAACATGCAAGTAACTTTTGTTGTAAAGGAAATTTTCGTAACTTTTGAGAATAATGAGACTGTATTTAAAAAGAAAGATAATTGTATCTAACCGGGATCAAGCGGGACAATTTATAGGCTTCCATACAGAAAAGGTGACAAAATAACCTACATAGTACGACTTGTCTGTCCGTCTCTTGCAACTTTGTATGACATTTGAGACACCGCCCATCAGCTCGGCGTAATTCTGTCGCCGAACTCGCCGAATTGTAGCTGTATATGGCGACTCGTTTCTTAGAATCGAATGTCTTGACAAGTAATTATGAACGTTTTGATAAGCAATGATGAAAAATATATAAAATGTAACTTTTGCATTAAAAATGTAACTTTACAAGAAAAGAAACGTAATTTTCGTCCCAACGGCCCTGGCAACACTGATTGTAGCCTTTGTCCCGAACGTGGTAACTACAACCAGATAGGCGCCATGCTATTTTTGAGTCTACATCCTTTTAAATTTTAAGAAAACAATGCCTGTGTATAGAGGCAGACCAAAAAGGAGATAGCGGGACGACCTGGACGCATTTTCCTTGACATGGCGGTAACAAAATAACATTAAGGCCGAATGGAGGAAAAGAGGGGAGGCCTTCGCCCAGCAGTGGGTCCCAAACAAGTGTTGCATATTTTTTTATATCAGAGAACACAGTTTGTCTAAAAATATTATGTTAATACAATGTCGGTATTCTATTTAATGATCACATTAAAATTCCACTAAAGTAAACGCATTAAAAACGCGACCCGCGCATGTGGTTGTTTTGCAAAAACTCGATTCTAACCTTTGTGTAGTTTTTCTACGCAACTTGATCTATCGATAGGACCGACCTTCACCGACCAGTTTCGGACAAAGCACACATCTCCATACCTCCAAAACAAAATGGCTTATGTTACTGAGAAGCATGAAGACTTGTGACTTTTTTGTCATACTATTCATGTATTTGGCGATGTTGAAAAATATATAAAGAAACGTGACCGCGCGGGGCGTGACGGTGCTACACGACGCTAGTCTAGGGTTGCCATAAGCATGAGGACGAGCACCGGGACAATTAAAGAAAAAGTAGTATAGGTAGAGCTCATGAAGAAAAATTGGAAGGACATCAGCGCAATGCTTCATCCCCGAAGTCAAAGCAGATGTGGGAGCGGGTTCGGTCTTTGCCGTGGGATGGTATCCTTCATGCGCGCGCGCTACGCGGGCACTATAAGCACTGGTTAGGCTTATGGCCGTCCGTACTACGTACATGCATAAGTACTTATTTACCTACCTACTGGTCCCTACTAATTAACTATGCTTTTCAAACCGGGACAATTTGCTTAATGGGCGGGACACTGGGACAACACGCTTCAAACCGGGACATGTCCCGGCATACCGGGACGTATGGCAACCCTACGCTAGTCGCGAATAGTTTTTATGTAGTTACGGTTTATGGACTGGCGGATTTGGTGCGCCATTATTGACATCATTGCTTCGCTGATTTAATGTCTATCATTTCGGACGGAATCGAATTTGTATTCTGTACGAGCAACATTCGGCAGCGAAAAAATACTGTCAACTTTCTTTCAGTGCAGGGCTCGGAAACCGGTTTCGTCTTCATACAATTAACCGGTTAAAAATTTCGGTTAATTGCGTTTTACGATATACGTACTTTAAATCATTTATTCCATAGATGAAGGCTAACAAAAGCAAATCTTACAATAAAACCGGCCAAGTGCGTGTCGGGCCACGCACAGTGTAGGGTTCCGTAGTTGCCCGTCCATCACGTCACCGGTCATATGCGGAATTACGGACCCGTAGAAGGGTTTTTACTGATCTTAGTACTGATAATGTACTTTTTTGATATGATGTGTTGTATACATATTTTTGCCCTTTACGGTAATGTCTACTTAGCTGTGATAGTATTCCTTTTAAATTCATCGTATATACTACTACCATGATTTTTTTCACATGCCTAGTAGCCACCGTTTAGCTGGCAAGGGGGGGGGACACCAAAAAAAAATTTTTTTATGATTTTATTCTACCGTTTTGTCGGCGTCATTGATATGTATACCCATGCCAAATTACAGCTTTCTAGTACTAATGGTTACTGAGAAAAGCGGGGGACGGACGGGCGGACATGGCGAAACTATAAGGGTTCCTTGTTTACTACTGAACCCTAAAAATGGAGATATGAGAAGTACTTTAGGAAATATTTCCAAAATAGTAAAAACAGGTTTCAGTGGGCCGATATAGTCCAGTAGAATCCGCTTATTACGACTCTGCATATAACGTTTTACCGCTTTTAACGACATCGAACTCCCCCCGTGTTGGGTTTTCATACAACTAACAACTATCTAAGCAAATCAGTCTGTTTTGTGCGACGTAATATCACCGGTCCCTTGACTGTCGCTGTATCCGGATTCCACTATATTCAATTTCTCATCGGGACCAGTCTAAAGTCCAATGCTTTGTCTTATACTTGTTTGTTATAGTTAAGTAGGTAAAGTTTATATTGTTATTTTTGTTTTATTTTTATTTAAATAGCATTAAAAAAAGTGTATAGTTTTTAAAAACGGTAGTCGCCATTATAGTAATATTATCGCGAATATTTTTGGGCGCTTCTAACAAAAGCGTTACTAAAAATATTTATAAAAGCATTATTGACGAGTAACCCGTGCTAAGCCACGTGAGAACATGAATAAACTCGGAACGGAAGGTGGGTAGAAAACTGGAAAGGCAAACGTGGGGCTTCTTCGTTAAGTACCTGAAACAAAAGAACAACATTATTCCACCAGTTTAAAAAAAAAGCTACAATGGACCAAGAAAATGGACGAAAAACACCGATAATCTTGTTTATATAATGTTAAAATCAACACCAATACTGTTTTTTTTTTATTAATTTAAGGATCACCAACAATTGTTAACATCAAATACTTTCATGATTTGCAGTTTTAAATACTTAAGAGATAAATGTCACAATCAATTACAGGCGACCACCACATGCGTTAAAATAATATAAAAACGTTGTAAGTTAAAAATTACATCTAAATAAATGCATTAATTGCCTAGTGTGTGTAATGTATTACTTTGCAATGTGCTTAACAACAGATGTTATAAATTTAGCAAGCGAGTCAGAGTGGATATCCGCAGTGTCACTGCAGCTATTGGCAATTTTGCATAGCCTGCATATCGGGGAGTTACTGCCGGATACAGATTTTCTGAACGGTGGGTGCAAGGGAGTAACGGGATTATATTCTGATACAGAAATTAAACCAATTTTTAAGCTGTCGATCATGAAATACCCGGTATTATTTTTTTAAATGTTTTAGATAAATCAGATCAAGTTGTCCGTGAAACGTTGTTGCATATTTGCCAATGGATAATAGTTATTTTATTTTAATACAATAGATACTTGCATTCAAGTGACGACAATGTGAAGTTCGGGAAACTGACGTAAGACGAAATACCGTTACAACGATACAAAATAAATCAGATACTTATGTCGAGTCAATAGCTAAGAAATAACACGTGAACGAATAAAGGTCAATAGAGGATTTAAAAACAAAAAAAATCGGATAATCCGGTAATAGGATTGAACATAGCAAATTGTTAATGAAGCTTAAGAGAAAAGGTCAGTCGGCTTACAGTTATGCTCTAAGAAACAATGTGATTTAAACGCGAAAAGGTGTTGAAATTTGGGTGGTCTCACTATCCAGCAACATTAAAACATAACGGTTAGGCAGTCTTGAACAAAACGGTACGTACTGTCGGGTTTAGGCTTCACGGAACTCCGAATCACTTGAACAATGGCCAAGCCGTTGTAATGCTATAAACGGAGATGAAACATGCTTTTACTTTTTTACATTGTTAAAAGTATCTTTAGTGAAAAGAGTTACGTTATCTGCGTTTATTGCTTCAAAACCTGAATATGTTAACGGTGTCCATAAAGTTTTATGTTTTGTAAGGTGTGTTGCTCCTTTTGATCTTCCGACTCCTCGGTATCTGTGACATTTCTTGCGGATGTTCGTGCGTTGGCGCCGTTAGGGGCTTTATTTACGTCTTCTATTTTAGAACTGAACTGAAATAGGTTACAGTTTGATTGGTTTTTATTGTTCGTGAGAACCGGATCCACTGTTATAACCTTTAAAGTAACGTTCTTCGGTTTTGAGTATTTTTGATCTGTGAAGACATAAATTCTAGTAGTATTTAAGAAATAAAGACTTCAAGGTATCCTATTACTAGACCCCGTTATTTTGTCGCACAGAAATTGTTTTTCAGTAGATCGTGGATGTTTTTTTTATCGACCTTCTTGATATCTATGTTTATATAATACAATTGAATTTTCGCCCTTTAAGTCTTTGCTCAATTTTAATGAAAACTTTTTGTATTACCAGCCGCTTTTAAAAAGCAATTGTTTATTGAAATTGTGTGGGGCTGGTCAGTGCGTCCTTCGCATGTATATGCAGCAAGATTTACAGTTCCCGCCCAACGTGGAACTTGTCATCACGAAAATTCCTGTATAACCCGTAGTTACACTTACAATGTACAGTTGCATAAAGTTTATTGTAATTATTGTGGAAAACTATGATATTTCTTCGTTTATTATTATAAATAGGTATTTTTATACAAACGTAATAAGTATTACCTAGTGATACCTCTTTGAAATTATTAGTGACATACAGTATCGACACTTAGATAGTCGATAAAAACAACATTCACGCTCTACTGAAAAACAATTTCTGTGCGACAAGATAACGGGGTCTAGTAATAGGATCTTAACTTGAAGTCTTTATTTATGTCTTTAAAGCTCAAAAATACTCAAAACCGAGAAGCGGCCTCTTATTCTCTGGAAAGGACACTGGCACCCGAATTTCGTGACCTAAATATTAAGTATAGAGTGCACTATGTACCAATTTACACATATTATTGTCATTTGCTGACGCTAAAAGACAATTTGCCATTCTAACTAGCGTGTCTGGCCACTTAGCTTAGAAGATCCGGGGAAGAAACCGCAGCTACAATTACGAGTGCAGGGTGGCGTGCCGTTTGCGATTCGTCAGTCGCGCCTTCATGTCCAGTATAACTGTCCTAGGGATCACTAATAAGTATTCCTAATCGGAGTTCAGCTGTTTACTGGTCGCGTGCGTTTTGAATGGCAACCCTGGCGTGTCGAAGGCCTCGCGTGCCACACGTCACTGTCGCATTTCTAACCCACCGCCCGCTCCCATTACTCAACCACGATAAGCCTTGCATTAAACTATGTTATGCAAAACTACGGTTATTCACTTCCTTGGGGATTGGAATTATTTAAGGTCTTTTGCAAGTTTTATGCGGTTGGAGGTTATCAACACTCTTACGTGTGATTTGTTTAGTTTTATTAGATGTGTTATTAGTTAAGTTTATCTTTGTATCTCTCTTAGGGTGCCCTGAAAACCAGCGCCTTAGCATACGCACTTACTCTTGGTCTGTGGTCAGCTAAATCTTTATCAGCTAAGCTACTCGCACTCATTCACGTCACACACGCACACACCACACCACTACTCACATACACACTCACACATCTTCACACATATTACACACAAACACTTTTACTTAGTTTATTAATTTTCATGTTTTATACTCGTAACTGCTACAAATGGTGCATTCCAAGATACAGGCTCGCCTAGTTTGGACTGCACCAGAAATCCCGTGTAACATGTTGTATCATTGTGTTAGAATCAATAAATTTACTCTTTACTCTTTTACTCTTATATTGCTATTGGCATATGCTGAGTGGTATCCTTTTTGGTGTTCATAACTCATACTTAATTTAGTGTTTATTTTATTTGTGTGTATTATATAATGATTTAACACCAAATAAATATTTCTTTCTTTCTCTTCTTCTTCTTCTTTTTTTACGCCACTTTTTGACGTCTTGTTAAAATGCGTGTTGGTCGAACTATTTCTTCGCTGCGATTCCTCAATTCTTTTGTTTTGTGGTGGACGACTGTGCCTCGTTTATTGCCCAGAAGTATAAGTGGAACTGCCTGAGGCTACTCCGAACTTCGTATCGTGCCGTCTCTCTCACTCATATAGCCAATGACACGAGAGTGAAAGGCACGGCACGATATGAAGTTCGGAGTACAGGCTCTGTACCTAAGCTCTGCCTGTAAGTTTCTCGCAGTCAAACTTTCGCAGAATTCACTTAACGTTGCAACGCACGATGTTCAGATTTACGTGTACACGGGTAGAATGTTTTATTCTCGCTTTCATGCTGAAGTAGAAGAATACACGTGATGTCTCCTCGTATCCCCCCACCCCCAACGTGATGTGGAAATGCTGGAGAGCAGCTTGGAGTAGGCATAAAGGAGGGGGCAATTACACAAAAGATCCCACTGGGTCGAAGTGAATCCGCAAGGACCCTCATCTAAATAAGATAAGATAAGATAAGATCCAGGGGGGATTTAGAAATTTCGGCCAAAAAGCCAGTTTTTGGACGTAACTTTTGTGTAGATGAGTTAAAAATAAAAATCTCTCTTGCGTGGTTAGAGACGTCAATAAGGAACAGTTATATGTACATTTCATGTATATAAGAAAAAAAAAGTTTGAGAAGTTGAAAAGTTGAGTTTGAAAAGTTTTAGTACACTGTGTAAGTTTGTCTATCTTATTCTCCCACTCTACACTCAATCCCTCAAAGGTTAGTTGGGAGAGATCTCTCATAGGGATAAGTTCGCCTTTGTACTCTAATCTTATGTGACATGTATATTGTTTTAACCTGTTATTGTGTACAATAAAGTGCTTACATACATATATATAAGTGCATAAACAACATACTAATATCGAAATTATAGCTTTTTTGGAACGTGTTTGAATAATTTATAAAAAAATAAGCAGTTTTTTTTATTATTTGGCCCTTGCAAATGTATATAAAGGATTGAAGAACCGACAACCGTTTGTGCCATAAATATATCTATATAGTTTTGAAGGAGCAAAATCAACTCAAAACTATAAAATCGATGAATAGCACGTGTAGCCTCTTAATTGACATTTAAGTAGATATTATCTACAGAACTCTCTCTATCTCTAACGATAAGACCGCCTGTTGTTTGCCTCTTCTCATTGTGTTTTTGTACTGTACTGTATCCTTTGATTGAGGTGTGGAATAAAGAGTATTTGTATTGTATTGTATTGAAAGTATACCAGTTTGTGAACTGTATTTATATGGTACTCAATTCTGTCTCAGATACCAAAATCTATCTTCTTATTACTGTCAAAGGTGACCGACACATCATAATCATTTTCTTGATGGGCAGCTCCGGTCCAAACCTCATGCACGTTCGTCTTCAATTGAGTCATATATGACGACCGGTTTAGCCTAGTGGGTAGTGCACCTGCCTGTGAAGCTGACGGTCCAGCGGGGCTAGCACAACTGCCGCTGCGACGCGACGCGAGTAGAGAAAAATCTACCCTCCTCTTTCTAATTAGCACAGTTCGAGTGAGACAGGAATCGCTGAGTCGCGCGGGATACGACTTGGCAGCAAGTTGTGCTAGCCTACCTGGGTTCGAATCCCGGTCAGGGCAAATATTTGTGTGTTCCATGTATTTTAAGTATTTATATCTATTAAATATATCGTCGTCTAGTACCCATAACACAAGCCTTCTTGAGCTTACTGTGGGGCTAGTTCGATTTGTGTAAAATTGTCCTCTAATATTTATTTATTTAATTTATTTAATATAGTGCTGACAATGAGGACTACCGCGTATGAATTCGCCGCTAGAGGCGCTAGTGTAGCGTGGGGTCTCGGAAATGTCAAATGTCACTCTTTGTGGTTGAGCTACGCGGGTTAATGTCTAACTGGATCAATATGTTAACTATTTTGCAATACCTGAGCTTGATTATGGCAAATATGAGTTACGGGTCAATGACTGTCAGTGCTTTGAGACAGTTTTGTCTTTCGGAACTGCGCTACAATGCGGGAAATTCGATATTGTAACGTTTTTAAATGTGGACTAGTAGGTGTTGGTAGTACCAACTCGGTACGGAACCCTTCATTGTGCGTGGTCCGGCACGCACTTGGCCGGTTTTTTGATGACGTTTTATTAAGTTGTTACTGTTGTTATCAAGCAAATGCTGTACTAATTTAGATCACTGCTTGGCTGAGCGTGTGTAAAAGCAAACAGTGGTTTACAAAAGGGTGAATTCTCGAAAGATCCCACTGGGTCTAAGTGTATTCAATAAAATCCTAATAAAGATAGGAAGTGAGCATTTTTTTTTTTTTTTTTTTTTTTTTATTTAAACCACAAGATACAATAACAAAACACTTCAAATATTTTCGCCAAACTGCAAAACAGTTTGTTGGCGCATTTCGCAGAGCGTGTTTTTTTTTATACAACGCCGGTGGCAAACAAGCGTACGGACCACCTGATGGTAAGCGGCCACCGCAGCCTATAGACGCCCGCAACTCCAAAGGAGTCACGTACGCGTTGCCGACCCTTTATGAAATTTGAGAATTCACTGTGTTGACAGCAGAAGGGACAAATTTAGGTCCCTCGCTCTCAACACAGTGCATCCTCGGGAGCTCTGGTGTTACCGCTGTGACTTATTTGACGATCTCCTTAGGTTTCTGTGGTCCATTTTGAAAAGAATGATATCATTATTATTATTATTATTTATCTGACTGACGATTCCGAATGGAAGAAGCATTTATTTTTCTGTTTACTTTTTATCGTGTTTTGTATTACTCTGGTTGACATTATGTTATTTTTATTTTTCCTGTTATGACGATCATGATAACAATTCTTGTTATTTTGACATGTGTGCAATAATGTAATTCCTTATCATGAAATAAATTATCTAAATCTAAATCTGATGATGACGACCGGTTTAGCCTAGTGGGTAGTGCACCTGACTGTGAAGCTGACGGTCCTGAGTTCGAATCCCGGTCAGGGCAAATATATCGTCGTCTAGTACCCATAACACAAGCCTTCTTGAGCTTACTGTGGGGCTAGTTCGATTTGTGTAAGATTGTCCTCTAATATTTAATTATTATTTATTAAATCTATCCTTCCCCTCCTGCTGTACTACAGCCTTAATTGGTCTCCCACTCTGCAGAGGTTTCTTCAACAATGCGACCACCGAGATCCAGCGGTTGAAACGCCCAAGTAATAGCCAAATAGTACCTGTAGGTACGGTCAAGTGCAAAAATACGTATCGAATTAATCCTCTCATAAAAACGTACCGCAACCCTAATTCACTGACATAAAGGCTATAAAAAAAAAATGCTTTTATTTCAGACCTTATGATCCATAATGGGTTAGTAACAATAACAACATCGTATCTTAAAAGTACTGTGTTAATTTTTTCAATTTAGCCACATTCAAACTTTATTTAGTCACATTCAAAAGTATGACCACATACATTTAGTACGTGTATGGGACATATTTTTGAGTAAGTTGTATGCGCTCATATTTTTGCATCAGAATGTACGACCTCTGTTAGCGCTGAACATATCAATTCTGCGAAGTCTGCGTTACATATTAGGGGTCATCCATAAAGTACGTCACACTGATTTCTTGATTTTTTGACCCCTCCCCCGTCTTTGAAACAGTTTGTCACATTTGTGACAGCCCTTCCCTAGTGTGACGTCACGTATTTTGCCATTGTACATCTAAAAATCATTAAATTAAAACAGCAGTTCCGAAATTAGTTTAAATAATTTATTAACATATTCAACATTAATACAAACATTTGCAAAAAATTACAAAGCATTAAATTATCGCCAACAAAACAATTTAAATCTTATGCCCGTACAGATAAAGTTGGAAATTTTTTCAAGTTTTTCTTTAATAGTTTAAATTTAGTATGTATTTTAACACTCAGATTTACTCAATTTTGAAATGACGTTACGATATTTAGCATCTCTCCTACCCCTTGTCACACAATGTCAAACTTCGTCGACGTCCGGCCCAGGTCGGGCCTAGCTGAGCTTCTTGCTAGAATTTTCTCAGCTAGGCTAGGTTTAGTGAACCAGCGACAATACTCCCAGTAGCTAGATTCCACTCACACCTCAGATTCGGTTGAAACCGCTCAACCAATCTCACTGGAGCGCAAACTCTTAGAGTATTCCAGTGTTCCAAACCACACGCGTGGTCGTGTCGGAGGTTTTTCCCTGGATTTTCCCCAGGCTACTCTCCAACCGCGCACTCCTACCGCTTTATTCATCATCATCATCATCATTTCAGCCGAAAGACGTCCACTGCTGAACATAGGCCTCCCCCAAGGCTCGCCATTTAGACCGGTCCTGTGCCGTTTGTTTCCACCGGATTCCCGCGACCTTCACCAGGTCATCACTCCACCTTGTCGGAGGCCTACCGACAGCTCGTCTTCCGGTGCGTGGACGCCACTCAAGCAGTTTCTGGCCCCATCGACCGTCAGTCCTGCGAGCAATGTGCCCTGCCCACTGCCACTTTAGTCTCGCAATTTTGAAGGCTATGTCGGTGACCCCAGTTCTGCTACGGATAGCTTCATTCCTAATTCTATCACGCAGAGAAACCCCGAGCATAGCTCTTTCCATTGCTCTTTGGGTGACCTTGAGCTTTCTTATGAGGCCCATCGTTAGCGCCCATGTCTCGGATCCATATGTCATCACTGGCAACACACACTGGTCAAAGACTTTTGACTTGAGGCACTGCGGTAAACTGGACGTGAATACACTGCGAAGCTTCCCGAATGCTGCCCAGCCGAGTCGGATTCGACGAGTGATCTCTTTCTCGAAGTTGGACCTACCTAACTGGACTGTTTGTCCCAGGTATACGTACTCGTCAACAACTTCGAGCGCCGAGCCGCCGATTATTACGGGAGTTGGTACGACATGGGCATTAGACATGACCTTCGTCTTGTCCATGTTCATTTTCAGACCAACTCGATCGGAAACTCTGCTGAGATCAACGAGCATTGTACTGAGCCGCTTTATTGGGCCCGGCCTATAAATCCACAGTCAGTTTCAAAAAAAAAGTTCGCCGTTCCTCCTCCCCCTTAACGTGTGACGTAATCTATGGATGGCCCTGAACGCGGTACACATGGCAGTTGTTTACTCTGGATTACGACTGCTCGGAAATGCTTCGTTAACCTTTGACTTGCTGCGTGTTTTGCTCTTCATACGTCATACGAGGATTATCGAGTGTCTCGGTTACGGGAATTCTGTGGCTAATATGAGCAATTGTGTGTCTGACACATGTTAAAATTTATACCGCAATGTGAATATGTAAGTATAAAACCATCAAATTATCACAATCACTACATAGTATAGAACAAAGTCGCTTTCTCTGTCCCTATATCCCTATGTATGCTTAAATCTTTAAAACTACGCAACGGATTTTGATGCGGTTTTTTTTAATAGATAGTGACTCAAGGGGAAGGTTTATAAGTATAATACATGCATCAGCATTGCACCTGTGCGAAGCCGGGGCGGGTCGCTAGTAAATAATAAATTAGAGAAATTTAATCAAAATCATTAAAATATATGGGACTTTAAAGATTCGCAAAATTGTTTTTTTTTTAATAGTCCAAATGTAAATAGGATGGAGAGTCGTTACTTATTTATTACATGTAATTTTCGGGTAATTCCGAAAAAAAAAAACAAATTCCAGTCTAACTAAGCGATTTCGTTGCACTAGCAAACATCAATTAAAATTTAACATTTCTTTTTGACGATGATGATGATGACATGCAATAAAATCGCTTAGTTAGACTGGAATTTGTTATTTTCGGAATTAGCGGAAATTCGAAGTTACCCGAAGACACCTTACCTAATTATGTAATTATTTATACTTTCGAGTCACTTTTTCGCCTTTTAATTTTAATTTGATCCTTTTTCTTTTTGCTGTCCCGCACACCTCGCTGGATCCACAGAAAACCAGCGCCGCCACTGAACCGATTGAAATGAAATTTAATATAGATCTAATTTGTAGGTATCAATGAAATCATACCATATTATTAAATTGAGAGATTCCATGGAGATACAATACAACGTCCACGCGAGCAAAATCGCGAACAAAATCTAGTAATAGATAGATTTGTTTTGACCTGACTGTGGCTTTATAGTCCGGGCCCAATAAAGCGTACGAGTGGAGAGTAAGCCTGGGGAGAATCCAGGCGAAACCTCCGACACGACCACGCGTGTGGTTTGGAACACTGGAATACTCTAAGAGTTTGCGCTCCAGTGAGATTGGTTGAGCGGTTTCAACCGAATATGAGGTGTGAGCACTAAACCTAGCCTAGCTGAGAAGAGTCCAGCAAGAAGCTCAGCTAGGCCCGACCTGGGTCGGACTGACTCTACCCGGTGTGCGGCGGTACCGGGACGAATAGGGACTATATGTGTCAGTGTTGTCGCGATCGCGCGGTGGACGTCCCCGCCAGTTATATGGGTGTTGTTCCACCAGGGTTAGCAAAGCAACACAATCCAAATTAGGGTTTCTGCTCGAGACTTCTCGAACTCGAGACAACTTGAGAGTTTTGCCTCCATTCGAGACGAGAAATAAATAACCGACTCTCGAGACTCTCGAGTTCTAGCGAACACGAAATAAGGGCTAAAGTCAGTTTCGCCATTTTGCCGCACACCAAGTCACGAAAAGTTTAATTAGGAAAGAATTTAATATTTATGGGTCTACGGGAAAACGTACTCCTAATCTTGAGATTTTATATCAAGACCTTATGACCGTCAAGCCCACTTCTACGGAAAACGAGCGTGTTTTCAGTCTGGCTGGAAACATAGTAACCAAAATAATAAGAAACCGACTTACGGACAAATCGATTAACGCTTTAATATTCTTAAAGGCCTACTTTTTAAGACAAAAATACCTTTTTATTAATTACTGACGGAATTATAAAAATCATTAACACTCACACATGAATGATCATACAAATGGTTAATATATGTCTCACTTAGATCATTAAAAGAATGTTAAATATGATTGTTGAAACCCCTCAATTTTATGTCACGTCATTGTAGTTAAAAAAAATCGTTTGTTTGAGATGATTATTGTATTATTTGCATTTGATTCCTATCCTAATCTTATTTAAATTTGTCTTTGTTAGAAGAATAGATCTCTATCAAAAATACCAGTTTATGTGTAATCAAAAGACTAAGGGTAAGATAAGTTTTGTATGTTTGTAAGAAGAGTTTTAATTTTGTTTTGTATTTCGAACTTGTACTGCAAAGTGCAATAAAAGAATTCTGATTTTTATTTGTTTTTCATTTTAAATTCAGCAATAATTAACAATTTCTTACCAAAGACTCGAGAATCGAGACAACTCGAGAAATTGGAATCGAGAATTCTCGAAACTCGAGAAAAGAAATGAGACGAAAAACCAAAAACCCTAATCCAAATGTTCTTAAGCAATTACAACAGCACTAGAATTAGACACCAACTGCACCAACTATCACAAAACTACCTTTCCACTCAAATTACGTTTACGAGTTCGCGCCGAGGGATGGCCCCGCGTGACGCCACGCCGCACGCCACACTCCTCACGCGAGCGGCGCACGCGAGCTGGCAAATGGCATATTAATGCTCACGCGATGCCATTAGAAAGCGTGGACGTGGAGACACCGAATGAGCTACGAAACTGGAGAAACGACACTGTGGATGCCAACGATGGTTGAGCGATCAGCGATGGGATGGCGATCTCAGTAAGTTGTGAGGTCTCCGTCGTATCGCCAAACCCAGCCTGACTATGACAGCTTATGGCATATTTCATTCTGGTTATATTTCAAAACACAGAGATTTCTTAAACCTTGTCTAGCAACATCAGCATATCACGGTTATGTTGGATCATCCCTTCGCTATGGTCTTATTTATTGGGGGAATTCTACCAATAGAGATCTCATCTTTAAAGCGCAGAAAAGATGTATGAGAGCAATGTGTGATCTAAAGCAAACTGACAGCTGCGTCCCGTACTTTAAAAAACTGAATTTGTTAACGTTGCCTTGCCTATACATTCTCGAAGTGGCCATTTTTGTAAAAACAAATCCAACATTTAAAAAAGTGTCTGAAGTGTTCAATAAAGAAACCTACCGGTCTCAGAATCTTTGCTCAGTATTTTCTCGCACTGCCCTTATGCGGAAAAGCCTATTCTGTTCTGCCAGCAAAAATTACAATAAATTACCGATTACATTAAGAAGGACGCCAGTACATTTGTTTAAAATGAACCTCACCAAACTCTTGACTTGCAAATGTTATTATTTAGCGGTTTATTTTTTGGACAAGTTAAATATTTTTTTTATTTAATAATTTATTGTAACGTTGACTATTTTATTTTATTAATTATAAGCAATTTGATTTTATTTTTGTTTTTGATGTTATCTAATACTAATTTAATAATTGACATGTTTATCTTTAATATTATGTAATTTAAAAATGAATTTGTATGCCTAAAGGCGAAATATAGAGCACATATTTTGTACCTACCGCCATATATTGTATTACCTATGTTTACAAATAAATCACTTTGACTTTGACTTTAACATTTGGCTGGCAGTACAGCATCCGGGCCATGCCTGTCCCTTATTGATGAGGATCGTGATTTAAGCAATATATGCAATCTTCTTCTTGAGGCGTTCCTTAGGATGCCTGTTTCATTAACCGGCTTTTTAGTCCACATTTAAAACTACTATCCAATACATTGAATCTGAAATTTTTATAACTTTGACAGAATATTTCACCAACGGTTGACTAAAATGGAAAAGTTTTTTAGAAACCTACATATTATTTTTAAAAGCCTATCCATCGATACCCCACACGACTATGTGCGTTGGATTTTTTTTTTCATCCACCGGTTACATGTATGAAGTGCCCCCCTAATTTAATATTCATTTGTAATTTCACATCACTTTTAAGTAGCGGTTCACAGAATACACCTTCGTACCAAATTTCATAATTGTAGTGCTTATAGTCTCCGAGTAAATCGGCTGTGACATACGGACGGACAGACATGACGAATCTATAAGGGTTCCGTTTTTGCCATTTCGACTACGGAACCCTAAAAAGTTAAACTTTTGAAGGTTTCCGAAAGAAAGACCTATTATTGTGCTCAGCAAAAAGTTTTTAAACAAAATTCAAGAATAAGTCGGCACGTTTCAACCATCACGTGGTTTTGATTGGAGACTTGTGGTCACGATGAAACTGAGGGGCTACCGCGAACCACAAACGAAGTTTTCCCTCTCTGTCTCACTTATGTGCAAACTTGCAAGTGCGACAGAGAGGGAAAACTTCGTTTGCTGTTCGCGGTAGCGCCCCTGAACAGTTAGCGATAGGCCAAAGTAGCCACCGAATGGATCCCACAGGATGGCTAGCGAGGCAGAGGCAGACTGAAAAGGAGATGGCGGGACGACCTGATATAATGCCAGCATAACGCCGAGTTGTGACCATTTCGTGGCAATATGTTATTCTGTTCTGTCATCTTTATAAATGTCTTGTGTTTGTCGCGAATAAATGTTTCCTTCTTTCTTTCTTTCTAATGGCATCATTTATTTGTATACGCCACTCTTGTAAGTTTACCAATGATCATGTCATCTAGTGATCGACTTGTAATTTATCTTATTAATCTGTCTGTGCACACATATATAAGAATTACAGTCCAGATCTAGACTTTAAGCTATTTATGTAATTACACAATTACTGTAATTTGACTGTAATTTGTTGTGATCCTTAAGATGAGCCTTATGATAAATAAATAAATGGCGGGAGCTGGCACACGACCGAGACGAGGAGCGGAAGAGAGAGGCGTTTGCCCCACAGTCGGACAAATTATAGGCATCATAATTTTTTACTTAAATAGTAGTTTAAAAGAAGTGTACACTTCTTTTAAAGGCACGTAATGTTACCGATAAGCCCCATTTATTACCCACGACGAAACGGAGAAGGTATATGCGTTTAGGTTGTTTGTTTGTTTGTTTGTTTACATCACATGGTTTGATAGATCAATTGAACTCATTATACCTCAGTAACCCGTAATGTAGTTTTTCTACTCCGGTAAACGAATATAAAAGCATGTCTTATGCAATTTCAAAAAAGTTTATCTAGTATATTCTTCATAAAGACCCTAGGGTTATTATGTGATATAATGCAACTGCTAACAGAGTTGCCCTGAGAACCAAACAAATAAAAAAAAAACTAAATTTACAACGAAAATCAAAACTGAAAAGAAACAATGCTACTTGTTTTCATTCGCCCGAGACTTTTTTTAAAAATAAAGCTGAAGAGAATAATCGGAGACACGTAGGTTTCATAACGATGGATAAACGATACATATTTCCGAGCACACATACACATGATATAAAGACATAGCCAGTGTATCGGAATTCCAATCCCAATTAAAGCAAATACTGCTTGAGAACACAATATACTGCATGGATGAATTCATGAACTTGTGAAGCCCCGCATTTTTGTTTGTTGTGTATAATTTATTCATAATCTCAATTGTTACAACTTTGACGATCATAATTATTCATTCTTATGAGTATTAATGTAATTTATAATGTAATGTAATAATATTAAATAAATAATATCAATATATTTTTACAAACACCTAAATTCATGTAAACCCGCATTAAAGACCAATTCACACCATAATAACTACGCAAACTATTCCTATCTAAAAACTAATGGGTTCTTCTAAAGCTAATGCCTGCTCGGCACGTAACTACGGAACTATAGTATTCGTGCTTTACAACCATCAACGAGCTTCCTGTTGTGTCGTTCACAACCTGTCTTGACTCATCTCAATACACTCCAGTACTACTTGAATCAAAATTCATAAAAACTAGTCCCGCGCGAACTCTTTTACAAAAGTTAATTTTGTATTAAGCAAAGTCTGCTACCAAAATGCTAAAGTTTCATTACCCCTAAGGCGCTTACATGCGCATGGCGCGTGTTGCCAGTGATGGCTTATGGTACTGAAACGTGGATGCTCAATGTGGGCCTCTTAAATAAGCTCAGAGTTGCTCAGCGTGCGATGGAGAGAGCTATGCTTGGAGTTTCTCTGCGGGACATGATCCGAAACTCGGAGATCCGCAGAAGAACGAGGGTTACCGACATAGCTCAGAGAGTCTGAATGTTGAAGTGGCAGTGGGCGGGCCACATTGCTCGTAGAACCGATAACCGTTGGGGAAGAAAGGTTCTCGAGTGGCGGCCTCGCACGGGAAGACGGAGCGTTGGACGGTGGTGACACCAGGTGGACTGATGACTTGGTCAAGGCAGCGGGGAGTCGCTGGATGCGGGTGGCTCGCGACCGTGTGCTGTGGCGCTCCTTGGGAGAGGCCTATATCCAGCAGTGGATGTCTTCCGGCTGAATGATGATGATGATGATGATGAAGGCGCTTACATAAGGCGTTCTAAGAGGTAACTGGTTCAATTGTTGCCTGAGTAATTGGTTCTGATAGCAACGAGGCCGCGTATGCCATAAGGTCACAGTTTGAATACTGCTCAGAACATTTTTTCATTTTAAAATCCTTCAGGTTCCTGTAAAATTGCCTCATTTGGCAGGAAAGTATAAAAGCAAGCGACAGAGTATAGACTCGACGTTTCAAGTGCTCACAGATTGTACCGTCAAGGAATATCTGGGCCACTTTTTACCTTACAAGGTAATTTCTGGGCCACTTTTTACCTTACAAGGTAATTTCTGGGCCACTTTTTACCTTACAAGGTAATTTCTGGGCCACTTTTTACCTTACAAGGTAATTTCTGGGCCACTTTTTACCTTACAAGGTAATATCTGGGCCACTTTTTACCTTACAAGGTAATTTCTGGGCCACTTTTTACCTTGTCACAGTGAGAAACCTCATATTAATGTCACTGTGAGGAGGTACGAAATGGCTCAGAACTCAAATTCCTTGACCGTACCTTAGTCAATTTGTGTTGGGTTTCGAACCCGGGACCTCCAGCATCGTAGGCAGTGTAGGCCTATTAGGCTAAAGCGGTTGTCAATGACATGAAATACGCAAAAATAACCTGTACCACATACGGTATACAAATTGTCAATTTTTCGAATTTTATATATTTGTAATATTTGATAACCTTTTTAACTTGTCTAATATTCATTTTTTAATGGTTTAAATGTAATAGAAGTACTGTTTTAGCTTACGGGTTAAGCTTTATTAAATAAATAAGTAAATTGATTTAACGTAAAACTCTTTGGTTGGATGTAGACCAACAGTAAATTTTAAAACAATGGAAAAGTAAAAAGTACTAGTGAGAGAAAACCAAATCACTTTTTGAGCAATTGTATTAAAAATACTATTACCAATTTGAACACTATTAAAATACAGAACAGTTCAGAACAGACAATAGGGGTCAGTTACACGGTTAGTCACAATACTGGTGTGTCAATATTATCGTGGTATTGCAAAAATGTATGAATTTTGCTTCAATATTCATGAATACACGATCAATACGTATTGTGGTATGAGTCTATCGCGTGATAATAATCACCGTGTAACTGACCCCATAGCGAGATTAAAACAGAGGTAAACAACAAGGCCTTATCGCAAAAGAGCAATCTACTGCACATATTCTTCGTCTCCTAGTTCCACACTCCTGGTGTTAGCGTTGCCAACGTAGTTTGGGCCTATACCGATACTGTGGACATTTAATGTTCTTGAGAATACATCCAGGAAAAAAGGTACCTAAAGAACATTTAATACCCGTAAAGTTAAACGTTCTGTTTGCTTCAACAACTCTGACTTTGCTGTCTTCTTTGACTTTTAGACAAATCACGTGCCCGCCAAGTCTGGCGATAAAGGAGCACACGCTTTCCCCTTTAAAACCCAAAAATGTCGGAAAATTTCCGAGCCAGTTCTAGAACAAAAAGGTCTCGTGCCGAGCGTGACACGTTTCAGCGAATCGCGTGTACTCAGTACTTGAGTAGGGTTGCCAGACACTCATTTATACATTTTTTTTTAATAAATATATATTAGAGGACAATCTTACACAAATCGAACTAGCCCCACAGTAAGCTCAAGAAGGCTTGTGTTATGGGTACTAGACGATGATATATTTAATAGAAATACTTAAATACATAGAAAACATCCGAGACTCAGAAGCAAATATTCATGCTCATCACACAAATATTTGCCCTGACCGGGATTCGAACCCAGGACCGTCAGCTTCACAGGCAGGTGCACTACCCACTAGGCTAAACCGGTCGTCATAATGCTGGGATTACAATTATTGATATGCACCTAGCGAGCACCTTTAGTCACAATAACTTTTTTTCTTTATACCACGTCGGTGGCAAACAAGCTGACAGCCCACCTGGTGGTAAGTGGCTACCGTCGCCTATAGATGGTTGCAAACCAGAGGCGTTATCGTTACTCGCGCGTTGCCTACCCTTAAGAAACCTTTTCACGCCTTTTTTGAAGACTCCCATTCTAGCCCATTGGGAATTTCTCGGCAGGAAGTTCATTCCACAACCTAAGTGTCCTTTGTATAAAGCGCCTGTTGAATCATTCTGTACGAGAACCCAATGGCTCCAAGGTGTGGGGAAGTTCGCTGCCGATGGCGAGCGGTGAGATGATGAAAGATGGCCGTGGGCATCATATCAAACAGTTCTTCAGAGCACATCCCGTTATACAGACGTTAGAACACGAGCAGGGAGGCATAGTCCCTCCTGAGACCAAGGGGTTCAAGGTCGCCCGTCATACTGGGATCGTCAACAATGCACGTCTTTGAACGGAGTCACAAGGGCTAAGTTGGTATTTTGGAGCTCCCGCCCATAAGTGAGAGCAGTCACTCCATATGAGGCCTAACTTGCGACTAAAACCTCAAATATTCAATAAACCCTCAAAGCAAACAACAAAGCTAAGAACCATCTCAACAAACAAATCCGAAAAAAACACACTCAAATAGAGAATATAGATGGATTAACTATTATTTGTTGCTCGTTACCATGGACACGTCTCCTGAGTCACTCTTTAAAACTGTGATTTTATAGGGTTTAAATCCACCAAACATGAGTTTTAGCGATAAGTATAAATGCATTTGGACATGGGTCATCTCCTGAGCATGCTTTAATTCTATATTATAAACATTTTTCTAAGAAACTTGGTTAGTGTTGTCTCCTCGCTGACGGGATGCAACATTTTTTTATCATGATGCCATTCAAACCAGTTTTTAGAGAGGAACAAACGTGTATACGAAACAAGTACAATTAGAACAATACAAAAGACAAAAAATGGATTTCAAAGTACAACATGAAATCCGAGCGCTGACTCCCTTACTAATTGAGCATAGTATGTAACGTCATATATAAAACGAGTAATTTACTGTTTTGGTCGTGAAATATTGCGTGCGCCCTATGACACGTGGGTTCTTACCTGCAATTGGGTGGTTTATATACTATTCGTATAGTGACATCTTAGTATTATTCATTCCGTATCGGTTCATTCATTTAGACACAAATATTGTGACCTAAACGAATTTTCACGTCCGTTTTGTTCTACGCGTAGAACAAAACGGATTTTTCTGTCCGGTTTGTCCTACGATGTGAACAAAACGGAATTTTTTGTCCGGTTTGTCCTACGATGTGAACAAAATCGATGAACAAAACGGACTACTTCAACGATTCGCACAAAATCATAGACAATCTAGACGATATCTAAGCATAGCTAAGGGAGGGTTGCAGCAACTTACGATTATAGACCGATTAGCGTTAAATATGGCGCAGGCAGCTGTCATTCCATAGAAACATGTCACACTTTCCAAAAAATCAGATATTAATGAACACCGCCTACGATTACAGACAGTTTGGTGCAACTCACCCTAAGTCTTGCACACAATAATAGAGGCACGGAAAGGTTTCGTGTTGCCGACTGTCGGATGTTTTAAGTCTTACTAACTCGACGTATTGATATGATATCGATATGACATTTGTTCCTCAAAAAATAATCCCAACAAAATCTAGCTCTCCCTGTGGGTTAGAGATAGCAGTCACTTTCGGAAAACTAGTCATCATCATCATCATCATTTCAGCCGAAAGACGTCCACTGCTGAACATAGGCCTCCCCCAAGGCTCGCCATTTAGACCGGTCCTGTGCCGTTCGTTTCCACCGGATTCCCGCGACCTTCACCAGGTCATCACTCCTATCGGAAACTAGTGCCCACGCCAAATTTAGGATTAGGTGCCAAAGTGGACCCCGTGTTTCTTTAGAAGACAACCGGGATAACGCTCGGAGGATGGTTTGTTTCCCTAAAACCAGCAGGATGTATGCTAGAGACCAGACAGCGATCTATTGAGACCAGCGCTGGTTCCTGAGCCAGCATTATGCTGAGGCGAGACTATTTCGTGACGTTTTTTTTTGTATACACACATCATCCAGCCCTCATTTCCAGCCAGCCAGCGGCGGCCACGTGCGGTATGCGAGGTTAAGCAACATGGACCGGGGTCAGTTCTTGGATGAGTAACCGCTTTGAGTGGTTACTAACTGAGCGTTCCCGTGCTTTGGAAGGCACTACGTTAAGCCGTTGATCCCGGCTGCTGTCTACGGCAGCAGTCGTAAAGCCAAGGAGGCCTTCGGGCGGCTTGTGGGTTTCTAACTATGAAGTTGCCCACGCACTTGACAAAGGGGCCGAAGTTGAACCATGTCCTTAGGAGCGGGAGTACCTACCGCAAAGGTACCTTGTAGGGACACGTGACCCCTGGGTGGTGCTAAAAGTGCAACAAAATTGGCAAACGTACTTACTGTCTTGCAGAAGATATCACGATTCCAAATAATTGCCATACGATAAATAAAAAATTCGCTACGATGTCGGTTCAGGTATCTACGCTTTTTTACTAAGGTTTTCGTATACGAATGAACGAATCAGATCCCAATTCATTACGTCAAGTGAAATAGCCCAGCTCATTATACTCAATCCGATTTAATCTGACATTTCGTGTCTCGGTGGCGTGATGGAAACACTACCAAAGCCGTAACTTTTAGAGCCATAATCGATCCCGTGCCACGATTGGGGTTACACTTTAAAAATAATTCATAGGCATCGTAGGAAGGCCACGCAGCCCCTCAGTGACCTTAATTGAAGAACGAAATAGACACAATGAAGCGCAAACTCTTAGAGTATACCAGTGTTCCAAACCACACGCGTGGTCGTGCCGGAGGTTTTCCCCTGGATTTTCACCAGGCTACTCTCCAACCGCGCACTCCTATAGCTTTATTGGGCCCGGCCTATAAAGTCAGGTTCAAAAAAAAAAAGAAAAAAAAAGACACAATGAGTTTAAAGTTTTCGGATGACGTAGAACAAGATTGTTTAACTTACTGGTTGATAACCTTATGAATGGCTAGACTCGATATACTTCCATAGCAGGCACAGTTAACCAAATAGTTAACTTCTTTAATCGATAATCCGTTAAAAAAAAGTTAACTTCGCTAAACGTTAAACCGTCACATTTCGGACCATTTAACGGAAGTTAAGGTTAATCATTAGCGTTAACTTAATAATAACAGCGCCTCACTTGCATCGTCTGTCTCACTCAGCGTCTATAGCTCGCGCCTGCTCCGCCCCGATCGAACGGACTTGTCAGAACCTGTTTTTCACGGCCCGGCGGCGCGGCGGGGCGGTGTTCCTTTGATAAAATAGGCACTTAGTTAACGGATTAACGGAACTTTGGACAGTTAGCGGAAGTTAATGAGTCCGTTAACAATTTTGCAAGTTAATCCGATACACGTATGGTTAACTTCGTTAATTAACGGATTAACGAGTTAATGCCCAGCCCTGTATACTTCTAAACTGACGTTGTATCAAAATACCCTTGAGCCCTACTTGCAAAATAATTATAAGAATTTTTAATATATTAACGATTTCTAGAGAACATAAATTATTAGTAAACAAACGTATGTGAGATAATAAGAAGCTAAGTAAGCTCAGGATGTCAAGCGAGCTGATGAGGAAACCTGAACCCAACAGTGGGAGAAAATAACTTTGGGTTAGGGAGCGTGATCAAGGTTTTTCGACAAACTCAATGGAACTCAAACCCATGACTTCCTAATTGAAACAGCTTACCTCAATGCTCGGTTAAGAGTTCTTATCTTATAAGCATATTTCGCAAAATGCTTAGTTTTTCATCAAAGATTCTGGCGTTAAATTTGAAACAGCTTACTTGAAAGCAAACAGCAAGCAGCTTGCTTGGCTTTTTGAAATAGCTTACTTACCTCAATGCTCGATTAAGAGTTCTTATAAGCATATTTCGCAAAATGCTCAGTTTTTCATCAAAGATTCTGGCGTTAATATCAACAATTTTGAAGAAATTCTTAAGGTATTTGATAGCTCGTTTTTTAATCTAGATACTAACTTCATTTATTCTTTGTTTTTTAGCGTTAAACTTGGTAAAAACGCATTCTCTTGGCAGGCTTTTTTCAATTTTTGCGGTTAGGCGAGACGTTTCAATTCTCAATTTTGACGCAAAATCGACTGATTTTGCGTTCCATCTATCTACTAAGATTTAACGAGAGAACGTGCATACTTATAAGGATTCTCAAATAGCTCAAGTGTGTGTTTTTCAATGGTCTTTTAGCACAACTAAATATAGATTGTATAGGAAACGGCTGCTATTTACTTGAGACATTATTCATAAGCTATGTTTAGGTAAGTGACCTAACGGTGCCTTGTTTACTTCGATCTGTGTCATTAACCAAATGTCGTACGTAACTACCAGACACGTGTAGAGATACGACGTATTGAAACCGATATCTGACAATTAGTCACATAGATGACGCACTGCATGTAACTAAGTTACCGTGTTACGTGGCCTATGATGAGTACGAGGCAGTGGTAGGGTTGGCAAAAGGGAAGATAAATGCAATAGGTACGAGTAGGTTGTTGGTATATTTAGTTCAATGTATGAAACATTAATGTTTTCTCAAACGGTAAATTTATGCAGATCTCATATATTTCGGCTAAGTGATAAAGTATGTCATTTTTTTTATACAACGCCGGTGGCAAACAAGCTTACGGTCCACCTAATGGTAAGCGGTCACCGCAGCCTATAGACGCCCGCAACTCCAAAGGAGTCACGTACGCGTTGCCGACCCTTTATAAAATTGATATGATTATTTCGCTTCATCTGCTAACGTCATTTATGCACAATAAAGCCAGGAAGAGTACAGAAAATATAGGGCCAGCATCAAATAAGTGGAGAAGGCAAAGAGGGGTCTCAAATTAATTATGGTTTGGCTTCAGAGGGGCTACTCCGAACTTCGTATCATGCCATCCCTTTCTCTCATATAGTGAGTTCTCTCTCACGAGTGAGTTTTAATCAGTGCGTCCTGCCTGTAATGACATACGGAGCCGAAACGTGGCCACGCACTGTACCTCTTGTCCACCAATTTAAGGTCGCTCAGCGAGCTATGGAGCGAGCTATGCTTGGAGTCTCTCTTAGGGATCGTATCCGGAACGAAGTTATTCGTCAGAGAACAAAGGTTACCGACATAGCTCAGCGAATTAGTAAGCTGAAGTGGCAGTGGGCATGTCACATGTCGCAGAACCGATGGCCGTTGGGGCAGACTGGTTCTTGTGGAGACCGCGTGTCGGCAAACGTAGTGTAGGAAGCCCTGTAACTAGGTGGGGCGATGATATTCGTAAGGCAGTGGGCAGGGATTGGAGGAGAAGAGCTGAAGACCGAGCTCAGTGGCGTGCCATGGGAGAGGCCTATGTCCAGCAGTGGACTAACACAGGCTGATGATGATGATGACGAGTGAAAGGGACGGCACGACAGGCTCTGCTTTGTCGGCTGACCATTCTGAGATAATATTTTCTTGAGAAGGCATCGCATCACAAATTAGTTGGCAAACTATTATCAGAGCTCAAGTTGTCTATATTCCACGCGCTATCGATAGAGCACGTGCTGACGATAGACATAGTGTTACAATAGCTCATAGCTTTCGTAAGACGAAAATGCACCTCGCATACGAGTGTATGTAAGAGAATGACGTAACTTTTGAAGCGGATGGGGAAACGCGAAAAAAAAGGGGTAAGGGAGCTGGTACGGCAAACCAGAGGCGCGGGTTCGATTCCCGACTTAGGTTGCGTAAGAGATCACGGTCCATTTTTTCTTTGTATTCGTTCTCTGTATCAAATGATTGAATAGAATAGAATAATTATTTATTGTCAAAACTGTGTACGTTGTCATACGTAGTCTAGCCATAAATTCTGTCCCAACTTTTTCGCCATTTTAAATTTAATAATGGAACGTTCGATGTACTTTTGTTTCTTGATTATGCTTAAATAGACATTTGGCTGTCAGAAAAAGTATATTTGGCTCCAGGTATCGTTTCCCTGAAGATGGAGTGGGGCATCAAAGAGAATCGTGTCGCAGTGATAGCGTTATACAAGTGTAACAAGCAAGTGAACAACATTTTCAAACTGCTGAAACCTTTGAATATAACAAAGAAATTTATCTATCGTACCATCAAGCGATACAACGACATCGGTTTAGTCGACGACCGGCCCAGGAGCGGTCGACCACGGCAAACAAGGACACCGGCAGCGATTAAAGCGGTAGCTGAGCGAATTCGGAGAAATCCGCTACGCAAGCAGAAAATCATGGCTAGGGAAATGAAAATTCCCCCTAGAACTATGTCCCGTATCATAAAACAAGACCTTAAGCTTGGGGCTTATCGACGGAGCACAGGTCAGCGATTGACAGCGGCCCTACGGAAAATAAGAGCGACGAGAGCTAAAGTGTTATGGTCGCGGCATGCAAAGGGCGGATATCGTAATATTCTGTTTACAGATGAAAAAATCTTTACTGTGGAGCAAAAATTCAACCGCCAAAATGATAAAATATATGCTCACAGTTCCCAAGAAGCTTCTGAAAAAGTTCCAAGGGTAGAAAGAGGCCACCATCCTGCATATGTCATGGTTTGGTGGGGAGTATCCTATGAAGGCGTCACAGAGCTTCATTTTTGTGAACAAGGGGTAAAAATACGTGCTACGAACTATCAAAAAGACATTTTGAAGAGAGTTGTTAAGCCGCTAAATGATACTTTATTTGCCGGTAAGCACTGGATATTTCAACAAGACTCTGCCCCTGCACATAAAGCTAAGACAACGCAACGGTGGTTAGCGACGCATTTACCCGAGTTTATTGCGGCTGAAGATTGGCCCTCAGGAAGCCCGGATCTCAACCCCTTGGACTATGGTCTGTGGAATATTTTGGAGGAGAAAGCCTGCTTTAAACCTCATCGCAATGTTGAGTCTCTGAAGTTAGATTTAGTGCGGGCAGCGGCTTCAATACCCATCGATACCGTCCGTGCCGTCATAGACGAGTGGCCGGACCGTTTAAAGAAGTGTGTTAAAGTAAAAGGTGGACATTTTGAATAAATATTTTATTTTATACAATCTGTATAGTATAATTAATAAAAATAACCCTAATTTATTTATAAACTTTCTTTTATTTTCAAAATAAATGTCATTTCATATAGGACAGAATTTATGGCAAGACTAAGTAACATGTCATAAAATAATGAGTATCAAAAGTTTGCCCATTTCGGACGTACAATAATAATAAGATAATAATCTGAAATAACTAAGAAAACAGTGACATAATAATTAATGAAATAATAATAATCATCATCATTTCACAACCCATTTGAAATATTCGTTCAAGTCATAAAAACATTGAAAAAGATAGTGGTAACTTCCACCATAAATTAACACGAGTCAAAAAAAAAATTAATTTGAAATAATTTGATTGATGAAAAGGTTAATGCTAAAGTAACTATAAGTGATAATCCACATCGAAAGGGACCTTATTTACCTTACCGGAAAGTAGTAAAGTTATAACTGGTTATTTTTGTTACTTTTTTGTCTCAGCTACACAAAGGTTGTGTAGAAATGATCGCTCACCTTTTCCTTATATCCCGCTATGCTATCTTCTGAACTATTTAGTGATTTTATTGAGGTGTGCAGTAAAGAGTATTTGTATTGTAGGTTTATTTAACAAATAGATCAGCCAATCAGGCGATCCGTCTGCTCGTTTGCCCTCTTAAACATAAAAAAAAAATATATGAAGGCCATAGATAAAGGCTAACAAAAGCAAATCTTAAAATAAAAATGGAGATATGAGAAGTACTTTAGCAAATACGTCCAAAATAGTAAAAACCGGTTCCGAGCCCTGGGGCGCTACCGCGAACAGCAAACGAAGTTTTCGCTCTCTGTCGCACTTGCAAGTTTGCATATAAGTGAGACAGAGAGGGAAAACTTCGTTTGCTGTTCGCGGTAGCGCCCCTATTTCAGTCGGCCGATATAGAACAGTAGAATCCGCTTATTACGACTCTGCATATAACGTTTTACCGCTTTTAGCGACGTCGAACTTCCCTCGTGTTGGATTTTCATACAAAACACTTTCTAAGCAAATCAGTCCGTAAAAAAAAAGCATAGTGAATGAATTTCCAAAAATTCTTATCCCATCGGTAGGCAGCCCTGGCTTGTACGGTATCTGGCTCTAGATGCCCCCGGGTCACAGCTCACAGCGGAAATATTCCGCACCCGACAATATTAGGACAGGTTTACGAGGGTGACAACCTCTCACCGAACTGGGAACAGTGCCTTTACCATGAGTTTACATGACCGTATTCGCTAGCGACTGCGTAAAAATTTACACAGGCAAAAGTACAGCGGCTCTGGCTGTTACGCACTAGAACTAAGAATCGGCATACTAAATCGTTTACGCAGTCGCTAGCGAGTACGGTCATGCACACTCATGATAAAGGCACAGATGTCGCTGTTAAGCGTCGTGTGTAACAATACACGAGGTTCAGTGTCTCCGTCTGTTTACATAGGAGCATTGTTTTCAAAACAAGGTTAGAATGAGTTAAAGTGGATGTTTACTGGTAAACGCGACACTGAGAGCCTACTCCGAACTTCGTATCGTGCCGTCCCTTTCAGTCTCGTGTTATCACTACATAGTATAAAACAAAGTCGCTTTCTCTGTCCCTATGAAATGAAAATAATTTATTCCAGAACAAGTCCATAGATAGATAGCATTATAAAATAAAAATTAAAAATGACATTTAATTGAATTAAATTAAATTGAATAGATAAAATTAAAATTACAATAAATTAATATGAACCTCTCCAAATCGCGGGTTACCCCGAGCCCCGACGACAGGCCTACGGTACTCCCTCCAACGCTCGTGTAGCGGGCTGGCGTCCCACTCTCTTACCGCCGCGAGCATAGTGTTGGAGGAAGCGTAAATTGCCTTCCTGGCAGTGGCGGTCCTCTTGCGTAGCAGCGCGGGCCAGGCCGGTGCCTATATCCCTATATCCCTATGTATGCTTAAATCTTTAAAACTACGCAACGGATTGATGCGGTTTTTCTAATAGATAGAGTGACTCAAGGGGAAGGTTTATATGTATGATACATGCATCTGCATTGCACCCGTGCGAAGCCGCGGCGGGTCGCTAGTATACTATATGAGTGAAAGGGACGGCACGATACGAAGTTCGGATTTCGAAGTTCGGAGTAGGCAGTGTAGGCACGCTGGTCTGGTAATCATGTAAAATAGTAATTTATTCACCTTCAACTACATAGTCCATACATACTCCTTGCTATCTAAAAGAGCGTTTCAGTTTTTTTAAATCACTTAGATCATCTCATAACTTGCTCCTAACAGTACCATCATCCTCGTCAAAATTTTATAATTGTTCATTTACATTCCGGGCTGCCCGACTCTGGAACTCCCTTCCAGTTGAATTAAGATGTGCTAAATCGATTGCTATTTTTAAATCCCATCTTAAAGAATATTATTTGTCTCTCCCTTAAAAATTTTAATTAATTATTATGGCTGACACTATTTTATTCTTACTATTCTATAGCAGTGATATATATAATTGTATATTATATGTATGTATATTTTTATGTATGTATATTTATATATTATTTAAGTATGTCGTATTTATATTGAATAGTTGTTTTGGAATCTTTTTTTTTCTTTTTTTCTCATTGTAATAGTTTATGCACCACCTACTTTTCAGCTTTATATTTCATTTCTCCACTACCCAAAGGTTGTCTGGAAGAGATCGCTCTTTAGCGATAAGACCGCCTGTTGTTCTGCCTCTGTCTCCCTGTATCTTTGTTTTTTGTTTTTATGTGCTATTTTATTATGTTAGGTTAAAGAGTATTTGTATTGTATTGTATTGCATAGTGATTAATAAAGACCAAGTGAGGGTAATTGGAAAACACGTGCGCCTAGAAGATGTTGATACCTGCTCACGCCCGTCAGCTTGCGACCAAGGATGTTGTGCACATTCGAAACGTCGGGGGAATCTCAAAAAAGGTGAACAAATTTCACTTGTTAAGTCATGTCTACTAATAATGATGTTACATGCACTTATGAATGTCAAAAAACTACCACCGGTTCATAAAATAAACCTCTGCCTCGAGAAGAACCGGCGTAAGAAACTCGGCGAGGTGTCATTTTTTCAAAACAATACACAATGTATATAAAATAACAGTATCATAATACTACAGAATTCAAATGCTACAATATAAACATACATACATATTTTTTAATATTAAGGACAAAATATTTCTGTGTTAGATTACTTGTGCGGGACGCTATCACTGCCAAACATCCCTATCCATGATATAATCGCTTCGACGGTTCAGTTTCCTGTACTAGAAGTTATAAAATACCATTGCCCTTGACAGTAAGCTCGAGCAACGCCCGCGCAGCCGAGCCTGCAGACAATGCAGTGACGAATGGCGTCCGGCACGAAAATAGGACTTCAGGGGTGATCGCCTCCAGTTGCCACGAAGGACGCTTTCGTGCATCCACAGAACCAAGCTTTCTTATTTGGGGAACCATACTACACTCAGTTCCTTTACATGACCGTCGTCGCTAGCAACTGCGTAAAAACGAAATAATGAACCGGTGACCGTAATAATACCGGTATTTTTCTATGGAGAAAATACCGTAGCAGTAGGAGCCAGGCACGTATCCAGAGGGGGGGGATAGTTGGGATTTATCCCCCCCCGAAAACGTTTTTAGCCAGTAGTGATTACAGCGATTTTTACACAGTTCACATGGTTGTTTCAATGTTTGTCCCCCCGACCCAAAAGTCTGGATACGTGCCTGGTAGCATCATTGCTCTTACATAACACTCAGTCGACTGCATGTGTCATGGTCGACAGAAGATTACCACTGACAGCGATGACGTCACCGCCACCATCACACCTATAAAATTATATCCAACCCATTTTATTTATCTTGTTTATGCAACATTTTTATTGCACAGATCAAGGCTAGCCAATGGCTAGCACTATGCTGATTTGGGGCCATTTCGTGGCTATTTTCTGTATTTTGGTATTATGTTAATTTGTACTGTGTCTGTGCCACGAATAAATGTTTTTTCTTTTCTTTTCTTTCTTTCAAGGGATCAGACGTTTATATCTGATAAGGTAAATAATCCAGTTAGTATATGCCACTAGCATTGAATAATGACAATTAACTTAAGAAATGTATTTTGCAATTTAGATAAAAAAAACATCGACACAAATCAAAACTACGACGCTACGACGGCATATCTACATCGTAGCTTAGGGAACATACCCATACTACGTGACCCATTTTTTGACAGCCTCCCCCCATTGGTGACTACCCGTAGTATACGCCAGGAATCCTCCAAAGGGTCTTAAAAGCGTTAACAGCTTCGCTATAATTTGAATGTAGCGAGATTTCCGCAGAGGATATTGACAACGTGACGAACACCGAAGACCCCCCTTCCCACCGCGACCAACCCCGACTCCCCCGACCACTCCCCCTAAACCAGTAACGTAGTATGTGTACGTTTCCTTACGGCACATTAAGGTTTGATGAATAAAATCATTAGTGATTGCTACGTCACCAAATTGGCGCATATTTCAATAATGGCCGTATACATTAAACAGTAATGGGGTCAGTAGCTATTAGGCTATTACCAAATATTACACATTTGCCGACGCAATATGTCGTAAACTTATAATGACAACAGCATCTTATTTTACTGTTCCACTTGGCAGTTTTACGTAGCATTCTTAAACATACTTAAAGATTTGTTTAAACGGGTCTAACGCCATAATTACGTATTTACTTTGTTACCGACGTTTCGACACGGGTTGCACCGGTCTTGGTCGCGGTTAAACTGTCGTCTCAGAAAATTGTCAACGGAGATATTGAAAAAAAAAATTGAAAATCTTTAAGTATGTTTACAAAGCGCGAGAGTTTAAAATGTTACGTAGCATTGTTATCTTGACAGTCTCCTGACGTGAAATATTTATATCATACAAACTGACCAAACTGTCGTTGGCTATTTGATTCCTTTTAGGTTTTTATTTGACATGAATTCTTTTTACGTCACGACGTGTGCGTCCGTCCGTACGTATGTCACAGCCGATTTACTCGGAGACTAAGCACCAGAATTACGAAGTTTGGTAGGAGGGGTGTGTTCTACAAACCGCTACATAAAAGTGATGTAAAATTACAAAAAAATATTAAATTAGGGGGGCACTCATACATGCAACCGGTGGATGAAAAAAAATTACAACGCAGAGAGTCGTGTGGGGTAATAGCCCTTTAAAAGTGATATGGAGGTTTCTAAAAAACTTTTTCATTTCAGTCAACCGTTGGTGAGATATTAGCTGTTAGCAAGGACCATATACAATGTATATGGTCCTTGCTGTTAGTCATAAAAAATTAAAAAGTGTGACCCCCCCGCCTCTCTAATTTCCAATAAAAGAGCTCTTGAACGACTACTAAATGCAGAATAAATATTTGAATTTTGAATTGTTTTCCGGTATGTTGCGGTTCCAGTCTAGGTCTAGTCTGTTCAGTATCTACTCAGTGGGAAAAAGACTGTATTTTATTTCTCTATTAGACAAAGATATGTTCAACCGTTATTCAATAAAAAAAATGACAAGAGAATCAATAAACTATACAATGGTAGAATAACGGTGCTTATTTAAGCTTGTATTCACTGGTTGCTTAAAATACAATTAAAATACAGTAAAAAAAAGTAAAGCTTTACTCAAAATTCTTTACTATGAATATAGTAAAGAGAGATGGAGGGATGATATAAACGATATCCTCGGCAAATGGCCGATAGAAGTGCAGATAGGTACTAGTCATGACACTCATAGCAATGGCAAATGGCAAAGAGGCGTTTAACAAGTTACAATTAGATTATAGTATTTTATGCAATAGTTGTATAAGAGGGTTCAAAAAAGGCGAGTGGCGTGTGTAACAATTTGAGGTGAAGCCGAAAATTGTTAATAAAGACGCCATGAGCCTTTTTTGACCTACTTATACAACGTTGCATACATTATTTTTTCTATGACTAGGGATTAAATAATAAAACACAAAATTAAACAGCAATACAGCATAAGAAAGAGCGATAAGTTGGATAGTGAGAAATGACAGTCCACAGAAAGTAATCATAGACAAGGTATTTGCGTTTTTCCTTATGTTGGCAGTAATTATTTTAGTTTTGTTATTATTTCAAACCATATGAATTCAGTTGTTTGTTAAGTTGGCAGTTTTGATTTTCGTTGTAAATTTAGTGTAGTTTTTTTTTAATTTGTTGGGTTCACAGGGCACCTCTGTTAGCAGTTGCATTTATATCACATAATAACCCTAGGGTCTTTATAGATAGAATAGATGAGATAAACTTTTTTTGAAATTGCATAAGACATGCTTTTATATTCGTTTGCGGGACCATATAATTGACAGATAAAAGTACCGGAGTGGAAAAATACTTGTTATTAAATTAGGAGCCCCAAACATTCCAACGTTTTAGATATCGGATTAGGAAAGTTGGCAACAATAGTTTTACGCCATAGTGACGTCAGCACCGTGGGCAGGAGACACGTACAACGTCAATAATATGTTCTGGAATGTTCGTCCTATCATGATCGAAGATCGTGACCAATCGCAATGTGATCAAGGGCTAGGGGGCCTGCTTGGAACCACAGGCTTTCTTTATGGAGTTCGATGACCTGTTATCAGGGCTCGGAATCGGTACCGGTTTTTACTATTTTTAAAATATCTCCTAAATTATTTCTCATATCTCCATTTTTATTGTAAGATTTGTTTTTTTTTATTTTAACCTTCATCTATGAAATAAATGATTTAAAGCACGAAATGATAGCGTAAAACGCAATTAACCGAAATTTTTAACCGGTTAATTGTATGAAGACAAACCAGTTTCCGAGCCCTGCCTGTTATGTTAATTTCTACGACGGTAGAAAACAAGCTGTTCCGAAGGTAAGCAGACACCGTAGTCTGTGAACGCTTGCGACTGCAGAACAATTACAAGCACGCCTCTTTTAGCATTTGTTGTGTTGATAGTGAGAATTCAGTTCGCTCACTCTCAGCCATCTCTCAAAAAAGCTCATCCTCGGGAGCTCTGGTGAACCTTGCTCACAACCAGGAACACAACACCCCATATCTACAATGCAAGCAGTGTTACTATGGGTGTGGTCTTCAATAAGATGAAGGTACTTTCACAGTTGGGCTGCTCCAAATATGAGCTAGATGATTTCCGCTGTGCCCTACTCTATTTTCTCTGTGCCTTTCTCTTCATACCTATTATAAAATAAATAAATATTGGCGGATAATCATACAAAAATCGACGTAGGCCCAAACTAGGAAAACTATGGGTACCAGATGATATACATACTTATATAGATAGACAAATATCTTATACATCATCATTTATTAGTATTTGTGTTGATCACCCAAATAAATAGGTTTTGAACCCGGGACCTCCAGCTTCGTAGGCATGGTCACTAACGAGTAGCCTAAAGTGGTCGTCTATTCTTGTAGGCATCCGTTTTTAGTTACGCTGTTTTTCCCCTTTTTTGTTGTTGTTTGTTTATAATATTTGAAATAGGGTCTTTGAACTCGACATATAATTTATTCGATAGACTGCTGTTTTAAAATTCAAACATGGCTATTTTTCTAGTCAATTCGAACAAATTGACAGCATTGCCAAGGAAAACAAAAACATTATACGTACTAATACGTGGTGTCTGTTTATGAATAAAGAAATGTCATTTTATTTAGTCAGACAAGTTTCCAAGAATAGCTAGCTGTCTAAATGTCGTTTTTCCTGAAGGCAGATCGCACACGAGGAAAACATCTTTAGAAAAGAAAGAGGGAATCTGAGATACTTTGCGAGATAACACTAACAGTGATACAATAAGGGTGCGTTGCACCAAACCGTCTGTAATCGTAAGCGGTGTTCGTTAAAATCTGATTGTATGGAAAGTTTGACAAGTGCTATGGGATGACAGTTGGCAGCGCCATATTTGACGATCACCGACCTGTGATCGTACGTTGCTGCAACCGACCCTAACTCTGTAATAACGTGATTGTCAGGTAGATTGGATAATTGACCAATCGATGAACAAGTTATGACAACTCAAGAAGTTTCCCAAACTTAAATTATAGTTCTATCATCTGTTAACTGAGCATTGGTAGACCTTAACTCATTGCAAAAAGGTTCACGAATGTATGCTCCTGTGGTGCTGATATTACTATACTATATTAGTGCTTTTCAGGTGGCTAAAAAAATCTAATCTAAACATGCACTCTTGACAATAAAGTCATGGTAAGATACTTATGAAAACCTCATTCCTCAGAGCCAGGAGCCTCATTAACGAGGGTACGGCAGTAGGAACTGAGCTGCAGAGCACATAGATGCAAAACTGCCTGTCTGTGCGTCTTCTACAAGCTGTACTTCGGTGAGTGTGCTCAGGAGCTCCATGAGCTCATACCGCCTTCCCCCTTCTTCCATCGGACATCCAGACGTACGGCTGGCTACCACCCTTATCCGGTCGAAATTCCTCTTTCATGAACCAAGCGCTATTCATATTTTATAATGCGCACTGCTAACGGCGTCTGTATTTCCGAGTTCATATAACCAAGACCTTTTTAAGGCACGAGTGAATATGCATCTTCTGGGTGAGCTCGCTTCACTGTCGGCCTCATCTTTGCCCCCTTGCTAGATGCTGCCAAAAGCAATCCCAGATTTTTGTAAAAAAATCTGATATTATTGTTACCGCGTTTCCAACATTCGGACGGAGCAGGGATCGTGAAATGTAATGCATGGCCTATTTCAGTTTGTTTGTATTGGCAGAGCCACTCACGGTGACTCACAACCTAGTGCTACAAGGCCCGTTTGTTGTTCTGAAGTACTCTCGCTTTGGAGATTGATGTTTATTGTGGATCGGTATCGGTGAAGCTTTGAACCTCTGACAGATTTATTTTAATCCCACGACCATCGTAGTAATGGGTTTGCAATAAATTGTGCAAGTTATAATAATAGTTTCTTATAAAAATGTCTTGAGGGTTCAAAGGTGATGTTATTGAATCTCCGACCTCAAATAGTCCAATGGAAAACTTCCGTTTGGTAGTCCCAGATTCCGCCAGAATGTGGAAGTCCTTAAAGTCCTAGCTAACCTCGGGGTTCCCAACTAGCGTGAGAGTGGCGCAGAATAGGAAAAAGTTGCGTTCTCTTGTGTTAAAAGCCAACGCCGTTACCAAGGTTCCATTTTTGGTTACCGAGTCTGAGAGTTCCTAAGTAAGTTCTAAGTATGTGAAGTTTATTCACAGAAGAGCACAAATATACATTTGAGGTGACCATAGAATAAACTTATACGTACTTCTCATAATAAATAAAGGTTGCCTTGTTAGAACACAGTAATTTTTCAAGTAGTTATATGCCTATTAATGGAAGCTATTCAAGAATAACAAAGTCAGATGCGAATTAAAATAATTGGCCGAAGGTAATTGCACTGATTCGGAAACACCTGCCCTGAGTGTGAGTCACATTACAGTCACAGTATACGTATTAGTGCAGCGGGTCAAGCGAATTCGGGGTCAGAAGTAAATAATTAATAGCTGAGGCAATAGGTTTATTGAGGAGATAGGCAACGGATATATTGAAATAAGGATTGGATTCCCTTTTAAAGACTGATGAAACCAATAACTTTTTATTACAAAAAATGATAGCTATCTATATTGATTGTACCACACAATACGAGTAGACATCGTCACCAGTGATGAACCACAGTAAAGTAAAATTTTGACTAACACTAATTCAACAAACATCTACGATATCATAAGTAACACGTGTGGTTTTGCATTGTTATATCCAATCGGCATTCTTAAAATCAATTGTCGCTGGATGAAAGTGGCGCCATCGAGTGCTTATGTTATAGGTTAAGTAAGACAATGGTCTTCAACCATTGTAACGCTTTGGTATCTTACTCAAATATTACATTCTTCTTATGGATCAAATAAATAAAAAATACAGTAGGCGCTCGATAATCCGGCGCTCGCCAATCCGGCACGCTCGGTAGTCCGGCACTTTGTGACTCAGGTAGCCCGCTCTATAATCCGGCATTTTACACAGCTGAACGCCGGACTACCGAGCGGTTGGGTTGAATTGTTCGAGTAGTTTCTCTTGCTCGGCAGTCCGGGCCTAACCTTAAAAGTGAAGCCACGTGTTTGTTTTGCTTTTTCTTGTTTCGCAGCGTCGCTTTGACAAAATGGCGGACAAAAAACGTAAACATTCGATAATCCGGCAGTTCCGACAATCCGGCATAAAGGAAAAAAATCGGGTGCCGGATTATCGAGCGCCTACTGTAAATGCATATGAGGGGACAAAGCCAAGACAGGTGACGTCAAAGCAAGATGAGCTATACTCCTGTTTAAGAATGGCAAGAAACTGCTCCAAATCGGAAGCAATATGAAAAAAGTAGGAGACGCCTTTGCCCAGCAGTGGGACACTATACGCTCATAATATAAGGGTTATTTATTATGCGCAGTCGATATCATAGCCACGCTGTGACAAGGTTCTAAGACTGTTGCACATTCCTATGTTGCTATCTCTAGTGTCGTAGTCTCCCAGGTCCACAAATGGATTATTATTTATTTTATTTTTATTCCATTTTATTCGAAATAAACTTATGTGGTAGGTACACAAAACGTTTCGCCAAACTGAGGTCAGTTTGTTGGCGAATAGTGCGCTCACTTTAACAACATACATTTTCTGTTACACCTACTATATAAACTAAATACTAAGTTACTAATCTACTCTGATCTAAACTTGGTTACGAGACTAAAGTGTGAGTACTATGTATTTATTATGTTAAGTACAGCAAGACGTATGCATTTGCTACCCTCTTCATCCCACCAATGTTATTGTTATGATATTACGTTTAATGATTACCTACTCTGAATAAATCACCTTCGCGAATCTTCGTTGAATTTCTACTTCAGCTAATACATATACTGCGTTTGCCGTTTGATTGTCCGAGTCAAGGTGGCTGCTTACACGTGTAGTTTGTTTACCGGCCGGATCCGAACCGCAATTTGGCGAGAGTTCGATGAAATCACCTGCCCGAGTATTATCAAACCAGTTCCCCCTCGTCCCGATCACAAGTTGAGCCGCAAGGCGAGGCAACTATATGTAATCGGAGGCAGGAATGCACTGGTTCAACAACACGGCAGCCGTTGCGAACTTTGTAAAATACATTGCTCGCAAACAAGTTTGACGTGTATGCAATCACTTGATGGTTTTAGAACCTTGCTTGTTGCTACACGTTCTTTCTTACTTCGCGTTTACCAGCTTATTTATTTATTGGTATTCAGGACAACTACAGCCGTAGATATAACCATGACGTATTGATAATTACATAAAAGAAGGCCAATAACAGTTATCCATTGATTTCTCATAGTGTAAATTTCCCAGTGCCCAGCACCAACCCAATACTTGTCACCTCCGATCTGAAATCATTATAGGTAAAAAAAACGAACAGTATCTATGTGTCAACTATTGGGCATAGGTGTCGAGCGTTGGTACGTCTACCCTATATCTAGCAATATTAAAATAAGGGTAATCAAACACAGACGAAGATCAAACACTTACAAATGAGAATGCTGCCCGCTTGATTATCGTCATCCCAAGTGCACCTAATTTTGATAATTAATTTTAATGTTTAGGTTTAGGTTAACATTACTTTTATATCCACCGTTTTTTTTGTAACTCAGTTTAAGAGTTATTGACGCAAATAAATATCCTCAGCTAAGGGAACATGCACAAACTACGTGACCAATTTTTTTGAGTTTTTTACCCCCCTCCCCCCCCTAGGTGACCAAGCGTAGTATATGCCAAGACCCCCCCCCTCCCCCCTAGTTTTCACGTAGTATATTTTATAAAAAAAATTTTGCGGAAAGTTGAAAAAATAATGGCTTTTCTTTGTATTTTCTCATACGGCCCCTAAAAATGCATGCTTCGACAGTGCAAGCGTGGTATAGCGTAGCTATTCAATTGTAATTGTATTTAGTAAAAAATATATCAAGAAGAAACACAAGCTACGTGACAAGAAACCGACCCCCCCCCCCCCCCTCCCCCCGGTGACCAAGAGTGGTACTTTGACCCCCCCCCCCCCTAAACGGGTCACGTAGTTTGTGTATGATCCCTAACAAAGGGGAATCAGACATGAATCTGAATTATTCTAACAATAGAGCTGAATTTGTCGTAACAGTCCTCCAGTATGGGACCTCGGTCGAGGTGTGTTATGGGCGGTGCGCTAATCACCTACCGCTACAATGTAACATTTTCTTTATCTTTAAACCTACAATCGCTAAAGTTAGCTCAGAAATTATTGGTAAGTGAGACAGGATGGGTATCTGATTTCAAAAACAAACGTCAAAATATTAATTTACAATTTAAGAAAGAATAACAATTTCAAAATTACAAATATAAGAAAGTTAAAATATACTTGCAAAATTATCTATTACAAATATCACAATATCAGTTAAAGTTAGAGATGTATAAGCTCTCAGTCCGATTAAACAAGGAGTAAGTATATGAAATTAATATAATATCGCAGAGATGTACATGGTCTCTGACAGTCCAAATACAATTAATAGTTACTAATAATATTATATAAATAACGTCCTTAGAAAGTCTCAAAGCGTCAAATATAAATATTAAGATTTAAAAAAAAACACTTATTTAATATTGTTAGTGATGTATATGGTCTCTAAGAGTTAATGACAATAAAAACAACGTTCTCTCGTCAATCCCCAATAAAAAGACACTAGCATTAACGTAGTTACCTAATAATGTCTTTGCAGTTGCAAGCATGAACAGACCAAACTCCACAAACAGCACCTGATCACATGTATGGCGCGTATCTCAGCCATCGCCTCCCTCGACCATCTGTTAAAAAAGGTTACGACGCCACCGTAGGCAGAGCCCTTTAAGCGAGTATGATATATTCAAGCTGGCGGACATTGATAATAGCAAAGATTAAAGCGACTGTCAGGCGAGAAACAGCATCGTGTTACATAAAACGTAACGGTCATACGTACGGACTCCCAAATCTGTATATTAGAGTCAATCAACTTTTTCTTGTTGTTATTCTGTCCCGTTAGCGAAGAGACAACAGTATCCGAGTTTCTTAGAAAAATGTTTATAATATGGGCTCAAGCATGCTCAAGAGATGACCCATGTCCAAATAGATTTATGCTCATCGCTAAATCTCATGTTTGATAGATTTAAGCTCTATAAAATCACAGTTTTAAAGAGTGACTCAGGAGACGTAACCATGGTAACGAGCAACAAAGAATAGTTGATCCACACATTAATATCGGGTTAACAGTTTATTTTGTAATTTTTACGATGACACAACAGATACAGAACCGCGGATACTTTATAAACACGACACATGTCGATTTGAAATTATCTACGATTTGTCCATGGCACGCATCCAGCGAGATAACCGATGGTCTCTCCAGTTGCTCAGTCTTTGAGGAAGCCCATTGAAGAAGAATCTTGCGCAGTTTAAGATCCAATCCTAACAACATAACATTTCTAAAATGTGACCTAATGTCTGAAGCAAAAAGTTCTAATTCCATCGTTGGCTTTTTGTGATTTAGAACAATTTCATTAAACTACGTGTTTACGTTTTACCCGCGTCACTTGGCAGATGCGCTGTTTTATAACGTTCATAACTATTTATTTTCGTTACTACGTGTTTATTATACCTAACACTGTGCAGAACTAAAACATCGTTTTTGTCAGCTGAAGCATCACAAGGATTCGGTGAATTTTACGTTATCTCGCGCATTGGATTTAAAAGCATCATAAGAAACTTAAAGGTCTTGTCAGTGAATCAATTTAATTTCCTGCTCGTACTTGGCAGTTGATAAAACTTTTTCCGTCACTCGGTTGTTCTCCTTGGCACCCCTTTTTCCCTCTTTCCTTTTAGCGCCAACGGCGCATGTAAATGAGAAAAAATCTAGTGATACATTAGTCAGTATCACTCATGAGCGGTTACTCGGCTAAAACAAAGTGCCACGCAGATGTTCTGTTTTCGCAAACACCTAGATGTACTTTGCATAATCATTATTTTTTTCATCATCCAGCATTATTTTAATTTGGTACACAATTTCGAAAGTTCATATAATTTTTATCAGCCACCAGCCATTCCCAAGTTAAGCAAAAATTACATGAGAATATTACGTAACATTACTTAACTTGAATAAGGAACTACTAAAAACAAGAACGAAACTTTCCCTAGCGTCGAGGTCAAACCGACCAGTTTCAATAAAAAAACAACCATTCTTTGGTTCCGAATATTTATAAAACTATATGTCAAACTACCATTAAACGGTTCAGTATCGACTCCAGTGTCCTTGAACACGAAATGAAAGGCGAATTCCGGGTCCTAAGAGACTAGTTATAAGAGGCTGGTAAAAAACTTGGGACAGGTTAGACATGTTCTGTCGATATAGCAAGTCATGTCAGTTAGGAGGGGATTGAACACGCTCATGCTTTAAGCTTGGAGAAGGAAAATTTATTTAAGTTGTTAGTATTACAATATTTATGAGATTAGAATTACGGACGCGATTATTGTGCCTATAAATAAACATTTAAAACGATAAATGACGTAATACGTAGAAACGAGCCAGCTTCAAAGAATGGTAATAGGGAAGGATTAGTCATTTTACAAGTCAAGAGACAAAATTTTTTAAGGTTCTCTCGAAAACGACCCTAAGCCTAACTCACAAGTCAATCGCACCGCCTGTACGTAACATAAGCAAGATTTCTTCAACTTAGCAAAGTTGTCTTTCTGGCGGAGATGTGTTTATGAGGATGGACGTTCTGACATCGGACATATAGGAGCAGGCACCTTGGTAGATTCTCTTCGCTGATGACATTGATCTTGTCGGTGAAGACGGATATGGTGCGGAGCAGACTAGCGGAGTGGCGGCATAGACTGGAGAATGTTGGCCTGAACATCAGCAGATCCAAAACAGACCATCTGTTCTGCGATTTCGGCGGTCTCTCCAGTTTTACGCCCATACATAGTACAGGGTAAAAACCGGATTAGCGCTGGGTGGATGAAATGGCCCTTAAATTGAAGAGTGAAATCTATAAGACCGTAATAAGACCTGTCGTTATGTATGGGTCGAAATGTTGAGTCGCAAAGATGACGGATAAAACGAGAATGCATGTTTCAGAAACGAGGATGTTGAGATGGATGTGTGGTGTGACGAGAATGGATCGGATAAGGAATGAATTTATAAGAGGAAGCATGAAAATAAATACCACCTATTGCTGAAAAACTAAGAGCCAATCGCCTAACGTGGTACGGGCATGGCATGAGGAGGGATGAAAGCCATGTAACAAGAAGGGAATTAGATATGAATGTGGATGGATGCAAGGAACGAGGTAGGCCAAAGGTGGATGGATTGTGCGAGCGACATGAATGACGAGATGACGAATGACAGAGATGTATGGAAGAAAAAGATATGCTGCTCCGACCCCAAACAAATGGGAAAAGGGCAAGCGAATGATGATGTGTTTATGAAGATGGCAGTCAAAGCCAGGCCGTTTATGGTTTAAATGCATACGTTAAAGTAAGCTATGTGATCTTAATTAGCATGTGTAGACATACACATCCTTCATTGCGTAGCACATCCCCGGTACAAAATCAGGTTTTCAAGATGTAATTTCCGTAAATCGTCGTACTAACTATATAGGTATCTAATTGACTAATAACATACTCGTAATAGTACATATAGTTTTAAAGATGGCGTCACTTTTGTTGAACGACTAAACCGAGTGGCTACTATATTAGTACTATTTTGATACCGTACAAGTTTTTTTTAATATTATAAATGGCAGAAGCGAACGAAGGCCACGCTAGAGGTTTGAAAATAAATTACTACTTAAAAACGACAATTTATTAGATGCCACAATTCGAACGTGTTTATGTAAATTAGTTTTTATTTAGTTTTGATTTATTTGTTCAACTATTTCCGAAAATAAAGTTGATGCTAAAATTAATGTTGTTTTTAAGAATAGAATAAGAATCCGGAGGTGGTTTAGGTCTGATTATCGTCATCGCCATCACCTGTTTGCCACTGCAAGGTCAGGAGTTCATTCATACTCTTAAGTCTTACTACAACTTGCGCTAATCAACTATTTTCTGTCGCTTGTTACCATCTTTACTTCTCCTGGTACTTATTTTTTGAAATTGGGATTTTATGGGCTTAAAGCTCGTTGACCGAACGAGCGTGAAGCTTCCGTTTCAGCTTGGGCAAAAATGCTTTCGTATCTTTTCTGATGTCCGGCTGTTTTGCTCTACAGGTCACCATTTATCAACCGATTTTGTAATAATAATAATTATAGCTTATTGTCAAAACTGTGTACATAAGATGTCATACATTGAAAGATATCAACAGTTTGCCCATTTCGGGCGTGCAATGTTAGCTTAAAATTAAATTTAATCAGTTGTAAACCTACCTAAACGAAATATTCATTGAGATTGTAAAAACATTTATTTGCTAGCCATTTCTTCAGTTCCTTTTTGAACTTATACTATCGAGTGACCTTAATACATTCAGGTAAGTTATTAAAAATTTTGATTCCAGTAGCATAGGTAGGTACTCTTGCTAATTATGTAACTAGAAGGCCTTATTGTACACACATCAAATTTATATTGGGATCTTAGATTCAGTTTGGAGTCACTTTTTTTATTAAAAATATCATGTCGTTCCTTAACAAATAAACTCTAGTATATAGATACACGTCAGAGTTAAAATTTGATTACGTCTAAAGGTGTCTCTTAAGGATTCCCCATTTTTAAGATTGAATATTATTCGTAGGCTTTTGTTTGTGAAAAATTGGAGCACATTCGATAATTATATTGTTTTTTTGACGATTCAGTTTTTGGCAATTTTTCAAAATGGCGTATCGATGGGCTTTCTCCCTTCTACTTTAACATTTTTTAAATCAATCGTAATAAGTTTGCTTGCTATGATATTACAGAGCTTACCACTTTATAATTGTAAATATGGGCCGTAAACTTAAAATAAATAAAACACAAAGTCGTCAAAAATTTCTAACAATATACTGTGTCCGCTCAAAATAACTTTTATGACATTGAATCCGAACTTCAAATTAAAAATAACATAAACATTTAAGTATACAGAACCGGTCTAGTGTTTTTCCTCGTTGCCTCACACATATTCGCCTTCGTATCATTAATTAATTCGCGAAGATAAGCGCAAAATTGCCGGAAACACTTTGAAGGTTATGTAAAAACCACACTTCTGTTATAGTGACCTTTTAACTGACAATGGGCGTTAGTATATATATATATGAAACACGTGTTTTTAAAGTATGGCACATTGAGAATAAACAAAGTTAAAATTTGCGAAGGATACTCCGGTAGCTATGCAAATTATAAGTTACCTATACAATTATATTATAACTATTCAACTGTTATATATGTATGTATGTATGTAAGCACTTTATTGTGCACAATAACAGGTTAAAACAATATACATGTCACATAAGATTAAAGTACAAAGGCGAACTTATCCCTATGAGGGATCTCTTCCAGCTAACCTTTGAGGGATTGAGTGTATAGTGGGAGAATGAGATAGACAAACTTACACAGTGTACTAAAACTTTTCAATAAGGAAACTTATAGCTAAAACCAAAACCAAATAAATATATAACAACTATAACATACAATAAATACATATTATAAATATATACGTATTTAAATTAATATACATATATTTGATATACCTACGACAATAGGCTAGACGCTAGGGTGCAAGCAGTAAGATTGTTTAAAAAAAAGCCTACTGAGTTTAAAATAATTAGAACCTCCACAGTATTTAAGAATAGATTATAAACGTATTTATTAGAAAAATGCTGTTATGACATAAATAATTTTTAATAACTATTTTTATTTGTATAGATGTCATTTTTGAATCTTTTATTATTATTATTATCCTATTCTATTGTTTAATTGTGTGATTATTTTTATGAAATCGATTATGTTTTACTGTAATATTGTATATTAAGACATTCATACAATGCAAATTTGAACTGAAACTGAAACAATATTTTATAATTCTCGTCATAATACACCTACTTAACTGAGACGACCGGTTTAGCCTAGTGGGTAGTGCACCTGCCTGTGAAGCTAACGGTCCTGGGTTCGAATCCCGGTCAGGGCAAATATTTGTGTGATGAGCATGAATATTTGTTTCTGTGTCTTGGATGTTTTCTATGTATTTAAGTATTTATACCTATTAAATATATCTAGTACCTATAACACAAGCCTTCTTGAGCTTACTGTGGGGCTAGTTCGATTTGTGTAAGATTGTCCTCTAATATTTATATTTATTTATAATAACGTGTCCGAATTGGGGTTCATTTTGTTGGAAATTGAGAGAAAGAAAACAAAATGATCTTCCTTCAGTTTTAGGTAGGCAGTGGCGAAACTACAATCGGCCAACAGCCAACGGGGACCCTTGAAAGGTTACAAGGAGCCTAAACGCATATTGAGACTAAACGCAAACGCGTTCGCTTGTTTTTTTTTCAAAAAAAAAATGCTAGAGGTACGGGGCGTGGTACTGTTACACATGCTCAAAATTAGCACATAAAAAGCATGCTCATTAGCATGCTTAAGATGAGCATGATGACAGGATATGGACCAGATACAACAATATAATCGTAAATGTTCAGTATTTCTCATCCTAACTTTCAAGTAAATCCGAACACCTCATATTTAGTTGAAGCCGCTCAATCAATCTCACTGGACGCGAACTTCTAGAATATTCCAGCGTTTTAAACCGCCCGCGTGATCGTGTCGAAGGTTTCCCCTGGATTTTCCCCAGACCAGTCTCCAACCGCGCACTCCTATCGCTTTATTATGAAGTCAGAGTCAGATTAAAAAAAAAAAACAAAAAAAGGAAATCCGAATACTGGAATTCGCTGAATATTTTACGATTTTAATCACTATCACTACATAGTATAAAACAAAGTCGCTTTCTCTGTCCCTATGTCCCTATATATATATTTTTTAATAAATAAATAAATATTAGAGGACAATCTTACACAAATCGTACTAGCCCCACAGTAAGCTCAAGAAGGCTTGTGTTATGGGTACTAGACGACTATATATTTAATAGATATAAATACTTAAATACATAGAAAACATCCAAGACTCAGAAACAAATATTCATGCTCATCACACAAATATTTGCCCTGACCGGGATTCGAACCCAGGACCGTCAGCTTCACAGGCAGGTGCACTACCCACTAGGCTAAACCGGTCGTCAAATATCCCTATGTATGCTTAAATCTTTAAAACTACGCAACGGATTTTGATGCGGTTTTTTTTAATAGACAGAGTGACTCAAGGGGAAGGTTTATATGTATAATACATGCATCAGCATTGCACCCGTGCCAAGCCGGGGCGGGTCGCTAGTTATACTATATATAGATTTATTTAAGCATACAGAGGTTAAAACAGTTACAAAATACAGACGAAATTATACGGATTGCGTAGGCTTTACCCGCCAATTTATTCGCCGTTCACTGTTCTCATTTGATTTTATTTTTTTAGATTGACGCTCAGAGACCTTATACATCTCTGAGGATATTTATTTATTAGATTTTATTATTTTCATGTTGACGTGTTATAGATATAGCTCAAAACATTTTATTATGATTAGTGTACCTACTTTATTACCTTTTATCTTGACGCTTAGAGACCTTATACATCTCTAACAAATCTCGATTGTTATTAGTTTCTTAGTCTTATTTTTGACATGTAACTCTACATTTAATTAATGATACTTTGATTATTGTATTATTTTTATTTGATGTACCTAGATAGATTTTGACTTGTAAAAGTGCCCTTGAGGTCTATTTGCAGAATAAATGTTTTGATTTTTTTTTTTTTGAATTGTTATTGGTACCCTTTTAGTTTAGCATAACCCTAACTAGGTTAGAATATTGGTAGCTATCACGAGTTGCCCTCGAACGGTGACATGATAAGCATCGATCTGCCCTTGGCAGTGTGACGTCCGCGCTATTTGTGGCTGAAGCAAGCGTCAGAGGCTTAGGAGTTAGGGCGCATTCGTCACGTTCTAAGGGAACGTACCCATACTACTAAACCCATTGAAATGAAATGAAATCATTTATTCTTCAATTTAGGCATGTTACATGCACTTATGAATGTCAAAAAACTACCACCGGTTCATAAAATAAACCTCTGCCTCGAGAAGAACCGGCGTAAGAAACTCGGCGAGGTATCATTTTTTCAAAACAATATACTATGTATATAAAATAACAGTAAAAATAGTACAAAATTCAAATGCTACCTACAGTATAAACATACATACATATTTTTTAATACTAAGGACAAAATATTTCTGTGTTAGATTTTTACCCCCTTCCCCCCATCGGTGACCACTTGGAGTATACCCCAAGACCCCCCCCCCCCCCCCCTTCTAATTTTCCCGTATCTCATTCTTTGCAGACAGAAATTGGTAAAAATCGACATCTCCCTGGTTTTGATATAAAGAAAGGGTTTTGTGACATCGGAAAGGGTGCTGTGAATTTCAAAGGCTCTGAACCCTGCAAGGCATAATTTTTAAAGAAATATGTACAGAAAACTGCTAAAAACTACTATGGCAAAAGAACTAATATATTTATGATACCAAAAATATGCAACGAAACTGATTTGTTAAGAGAGGACAAAAAGTGCAGCATAACTGAATTAAAAAGTAGATTAAAAAATACATTTTTGGCCAAATTACACTAATGCTTACCAAAAAAAAATGTTAAATTGTTATAGGTAACATTGTAATGTTTATTGTTATAAAAACTTAGTAAAATATTACAGTTAAATGTTTAGGCATTGTCATATTTAGTGTTTAAGTTTAGTTCATAATAGCATAGTAAGTACCTAACATTAGTTAAATGAGCGCGATCTCGCCAACAAACTGTTATGGCAGTTTGGCGAGCAATTAAAAGGTTGTAACTGTTATGTACTTTTTTGATAAATAAATAAAAAAATAAAAAATGTAGCTCGACAAGGGGCGTCTGGAGCTCGACAAAGACCCCCCTCCCACACACCCCACGGTGACCAAGCGTAGTATGCATTTTGAAGACCCCCTCCCGCCCCTGAACTGGTCACTTAGTATGGGTATGTTCCAACAGTTTGTGATGGTTAACACACATTGTCTATATCCAATACTAACGAGTCTACGTGATGGTGGCAAATTCAAGCAGTCTCCTATGCGTGTTGTCGATACATTCAAACCCCATTTCTCTACCTGATAAACTTGCCCTAGTGCTTCGGCAGGAGTTGGGAGGCGAATTGTCACGCATCCAAATAAAGATCTGGCAACACTACACATACGCTTCGCAGCAATGGACAAGGAACATCTCATAAACATCTACCATAACTTGGATGCGAGGTAATTCGCCAGAATCTCATTCCACGGCAGGCACATTTTTTTTTTTTAATAAAAATGGGATCCCTCTTGGCCAGCATCTAGCCAGGGGGCAAAGATGAGGCCGACGATGAAGCGAGCCCACCCAGAAGGTGCCTATTCACTCGTGCCCTAAAAAGGTCCAGGTTATATGAGCTCGGAAACACAAACTAGAGAGAAAATCTAAAACCGTTTGAAGGCATGAGAATGACCGAATACGAAAAATTAAGACTTTGCGTCGCCCTTATCTGTGAGGGCTACGACAAATAACATTGCGAAATTAGAATGTATACTCAGGGTCTTTCATTCGTGAGTAATTTAGTATTTAATATGAGAACAACGGTTGGAACTCACTTGGACAACACTCAACCTGATGAAGGACTCCAATTGTAGTCCGAAACATGTCGCAAATAGTGACTTTCCAAGTGAGTTCCAACCGTTGTTCTCATATTAAGTGTAAATATATCTCACTTTAGTGTAAATTTAGTATTTATTAGAAAGGTTGACGTGTACATAATCAAAATAATAAATTAAAGTGAATACATTACAATGTGGAATCACTTAACTAAATTAGAACTTGCCATCAGTTTCAGTGTTGTAATTTGTAAATGGCAGAGTACAATAATCTAAACATTGTTTTAATGGGATTGTTATTCAATAATGTAGAGCTCGTTATGAGTTATGGCATAAAAAAACCTGAAATAGGGCCGGCAAACTGTACGTTACTCGCTACATATTGGAAGGTAAAATTATAGTTTAAGGTCAGATTAAAATTAAAAAATTAAAAGCATTGCAGGCCCGCTCCACACGCCGTAAATGTTACATATAAATTCCATTAAATGTAGAGTTCCAAACTTTAGTTAAAAAGCTAAGGTGGCCATATCAATCCAGATTTTATTGATGAGTCAGAGGACTTATTGAAATTCTCTTAGTTGTCACTACAAGGACCACTGACGATATCGCTTTTGTTGCGTCTGCGCTGCATTTTGTACACTGTATTAGGCTCGACCGGAATGGCAATTGCAGGCTTCGTATTAATTAAACGGACTCCCAAGCTCGTCCGTTTACAACTAATAGTCATCGGCGTGCAATTGCCTCTTTCCCGACCTCGAAAATAATGTACTATTTAAATGAAATAATAAATGAATGAAATAAATGAACTTTATTCTGCAAGTAGGCCGCAAAGGCACTTTTACAAGTCAAAAACTACTAGCGTTTCTCATGAGACCACTGCCGAGAAGAAACGCCGAAAGAAACTCGACAGTCAGTCATTTTCTCCAAAATATGCTTATTACAATGATACTACTTAACCTACTTAAGTAAATGTAAGTGGTAAACAACAAAAGAGAATTGAAAGAAAAACGAGGAAAAAATAACAATAGGTATTTACAATGTGTAGTTACACAAGAAAATAAAACATGTCGAATCGTTTGATATGCTTTCCTGCAAGAAATGTGTCAACTAGATACAATGAAAATATTAGACTCTTTACGCTATTTAGGCATTTGGTATGGGCCATGCATTTCTGTCTGTTAGATAGTCCTCAACCCTATAATAAGCCTTTGACATCAATGTTTTTTTAGGTAATTTTTAAGAGCTGGAAAGGGTAAATTCAAAATTTCATCGGGTAACTTATTATAAAAACGGACACATTGACCTACAAAAGACTTGTAAATTTATGTACCAGAAGTCTTGTTTCAGCGTCATCATTGACCGCATCGCAAAACTACGGCCCTGAACTTTTCGATCCCACCAACTCGCGTAGCGGAAACCTGTTTCCTTCACGTACCCTGAACTATAAATAGATTCCGCGATTATCCAACTCCGGCGAGGAGCGTTCACTGGGCCTTGGCACTGGTCGGGGCCGTGACGTCATCGGCGCACGCGCTGATCCAGGATGATTCTCAGGCATGTTACAGATTTCAAGAGTATCAACGTTGAAGACTGTACTTTATCACCACACCGCGATGTTTAGTGGTCAGAGGCCGAGTTAGACCCGGTCAACATCCTCAATCCATGCCAGGGTGATTCTCCTGCTTTACCATCACTACCATCAGGTGGGCCATTCTACTTTTTCATGTACATCATTTACAGACACTTTTTTTTAAATGCAGATTTTGGAATACTTGGCCCTCACTTCATATTTTTGTACTGTTATTTAGAAAGAGGTTTAATTGTAGTATCACTTCCGATAGTTTTGGTAATTAACGAACCACAGCTAATATACATAAATCGAGTAACTCAGTGGTCCTTGGATGTCTCACCATTTGTATGAAAAAATGGTTTTTACCACTGTGTTACCCACCTTTTACAGAAATATGTTAATATTTAAGTATTTTTACCTATAAATTCCTTTTATTAGGGTCAGGCACTATCAATAACATATCATAGTTTTTTTTTGTAATAGAAAACTGGTCATGAAAAAGTAGAATGGAATGACCCAGGTATCCAGTGGCTTATGGGATCGATTTTCTAATTAAGAACATATCATCACTCCTCATGGTTGAAAGGCGCAACCGTAACTCAGCCCTGATTACTGTTTTTAAGTCCTATTAAATGCAACTATGTAACATAAATAACAAAATAACAGACACTGTTATGGTAAGAATAGTGTAGAACCGTATAAACGTATTTTTCTTGGGAATGACGCTGCAGCGCGAATCGAAATTGCTTTCAGATGTGTCGTTACACGGAAATGTAAACACATCATCAAATTCTGAATGTGAAATTGACTGCAGCAATGCAATCAACAACAGTTTCCGGCCAGTAAAATGGCATTAGTATTTTGTAAAAGCTGCAAGTTGCATGCAATCGGTAGCTTTGACGTGTCAAATGATGTTTAGCTTGGGAAAACATCAGTCGATGCTTATTTATTTATTTATTAACCAACTTACATTTACAGATAAACCAAACATGCAAGTTATAGGTTACAAAGACTTAATACTAATGGTGCTTAAGGAAATTACTCTATAGTGATATTATCATTACTCATGTCAATATAGTATTATATTAGTGATATAGCGTATTATTATGTTATCATTAACTTAGTGAAGTCTAATTTATGAACAATAATTAAAGTGTTAATATAAACAATGGTTAAAAAAGAAAAAAAAAAGAAATGTCAATAATGTCAAATATTAAAAGATCTAGGCACAATAAGTTACAAAGACAATATAAGTAATAATAAAATTAATCATTCGTAAATTAGCATGTTTCTTTGGGCATGTTTTTTATTTTTCTCTTGGGGGGGATTTGCCATAGTCGCCACGCTTGGCAAGCGGGTTGGCGACCGCAGTTTGATGGTGGTAATGATCGAAGGATGCTGCTGCCCACCCTCCGATTTTCCCTTATTCGCCTCCTACGAAACCCACGGGAAGAGATGGGGTGGCGCAATTCTTCCCCGGCAACCACACGGGGGCATTTGGGGGAGGCCTATGTTCAGCAGTGGACGTCTTTCAGCTGAAATGATGATGATGATGATGATGATGAAATTAGCATGCAAATAATTTAAGGATAAATACTACTACCGGTTACAATTGATTGCAAATAGTGACTGGATGCGGCCAAAAAACGATTCTCAGACGTGAAAAAGATGTCGAGTTGACTGTCGCTGGTTTGTTGCTTAGTCGAAAAGTTGCACAATTGCCCTGCTTATTGTAAAATTTACACAAATAAAGGGATATAATAGTGATGGGCTGTTTAAGGTGTATTCGTGATATTCCAATAACTACAATAACAAAAAAATCGACAAAGAATAAATGGCAAAATATTGCTTTGTTTAGTAGAGATTAGTATAACTTTCGGATTTTTCTTATATTCGGAATTAGCCATATACTTATTCACGTTTCGTGAATTTCCGTGAATATTCTATGGAACAGAACATCAAAGCACAAAAGAAACAGGCTCAATTGAAGACAGTCGTAACTCGAAGCTCTTCGCTGACGCGTAGTGAAAAACTTTCCAACAAAAAGTAACAGTGTTGTGACGGATTTTGTTTACGACTAGGTAATATTTTTTGAAAGGAACTAGAATACAAACAAGGAATCGTAACAGTTAGATACTTCAATATAGTCATAAAACTAGGGATACATTGTAAACAGCTTTCCCTTTTAAAATGACACAAAGCAATATCCAAGGATCCAAGGACGAAGGACAAGCGAAAGTAGAATGTTTTATGATTTCTATTATCCAAGTACCTAAGTGGGTAAAAATAACCTAACGAAATAAAGTCCTTAGATTACGTAGAATTTAAAAAAAAAATTATTCAAATGGTGCCTAAATAAGATGTACTATGACGCTAAGGAACATTTTCAATGTAATAATATAACATGACATGATACTTACCATACGTGATGTGCTTATTATTCTATTTATTAACAATCATTAATTTTAATTTAATATAATATTAGTTGACAGAACTGTTCTCTGATCTCTCAAAGCATGACATTGAAATTTATTTATTCGTTTTCATTTTAATATTGACTTCACATACATTTTTTTTTCTCTTACTAGAAATAGAACATTAAGATTCAATGACGTGCTAATAGAACCATAATATTGTACGCCATACAATGGCTGATTGTGAAGAACTTTTGAATTATTTGTCACCTTTTTCAATACTCACTTTCATACAATAAATTATTTGTATTTGTATTTGTAAACAGAACTGATACTTTGGTACAGCATATTGAACTTAATTGCAACGAGATAACTACTGGTCTAAGTAACAATTTTGGTTTGTGAATTCAGTGTCAAAATTACAAAGAATTGTTATGTCAGCAGTAGGTACCCAAATTATAACGGATAATGTAAACAAAAAGATACCCGGAAACGTATTCAGAAAATAAATAAGAACAGAGTACACTTTTTTTTTGAACCTGACTGTGGCTTTATAGGCCGGGCCCAATAAAGAGATAGGAGTGCGCGGTTGGAGAGTAGCCTGGGGAAAATCCAGGGGAAAACCTCCGGCACGACCACGCGTGTGGTTTGGAACACTGGAATACTCTAAGAGTTTGCGCTCCAGTGAGATTGGTTGAGCGGTTTCAAGCGAATCTGAGGTGTGAGTGGAATCGAGCTATTGGGAGTTAACCTAGTCTAGCTGAAAAGAGTCAGAGTACACTCATTTAAGACACACTACAGGGTTTGTTACCAATCCTTTTATAGCTATGACGTATTCATTGCGTTTGATGTTCCATCAAATAGTATAAACATACTATATTTTAATATTAACCATTATTATTATACCCTGTAATGACATTAAGCAATTAATTAGAACTGATATGGCAGTAAATCTCTAGGTACTGCTACTGATTATTTATCAATGACGTGAAATTGGTTTTGTAAAAAAACTAGCGACCCGCCCCGGCTTCGCACGGGTGCACTATTTAATGGATGTTATTATACATATAAACCTTCCCCTTGAGTCACTCTATCCATTAAAAAAAACCACATCAAAATCCGTTGCGTAGTTTTAAAGATTTAAGCAAACATAGGGATATAGGGATATAGGGACAGAGAAAGCGACTTGTTTTATACTATGTAGTGATTATTATGATTATTAAAAGAAGATGAGAGAACGAACTTCAAACTTGCGTTGACTAATCAGAATTGAGAACCTTGAGTTTTTTGGAGTGGTTCATATTCATCATCGTCATCATCCTAGCGTTATCCCGGTACAGTTGCATCCTGAAGGATGCCCGGGGTCCGCTAACTAATCCCAAGATTTGGCGTAGGTGCTAATTTTTAGTGACTACGTTAATACTAGTGTCTTTTTATAGGGGATTGACGAGAGACATCATCCTGTTGTGGATTCGTTTATATTATCAGTGCCTTAGAGACCATATACCTCTCTAACAATATTAAATTAATTTTAATTTTGACGCTCAGAGACCATGTACATCTCTGGGATATTATATTAATTTCATTATACTCCTTGTTTAAATCTCTAACTTTACTGATGTTGTAATATTTGTAATAGATAACTTTGCAAGTTTATCTTCACTGTATGACATTAATTTTGTTATAATTGTAAACTCGAAATTTTTATTCCTTCTTGAACTGTAAATAAATATTTTGACATGAATAATGTATTACTTATTATAGTCAGACTTTCTTAAATAGTAAATTAATATTTTGACATGTAAAAGTGCCCTTGTGGCCTATTTGCAGAATAAATGTTTGATTTTGATTTTGACTTTCATTACGGAAGCCATCTGACCTTCCAACCCGAGGGGAAACCAGACCTTATTGAAATTGAGCTTGTCAAGTGAGTGGGCAACTTGACTGTTAGAAGTTCTCACGCCGCCCGAAGGCCTCTAACTCGGCTTAACGACTGCTTGGAGTGATCAATATTATATTTTTATCATTATAGAGTTGAAAACTGTTGCCGGTTGTTTTTTATTAAGTATCGTTTTTAAGATTTTTTTCAAATCTTATCTTTGACATACCACACGTTTGGAGGGATTAATATGATCGTGCCTGGGTCTGCCGCGAAAAAGAAATCTTAAAAACGATGCTTAATAAAAGAAAACCGGCAACAATTTTGAACTCTATAATAAGTGAAGATTTTCAATAAAATTCCAGATCGATTTAAGACCCTAGAAATTAATATATTTAAACGGAAATTGACCTCATATTTAATAGAAAAATGTTATTATTCTCTTAAAGATTACTTCATTGACGATACTACGTGACATGGTTTTTCGATTCTAGGCATTTAGTTATAGTTTTTGACATATTATATAATATACCTATCTATAATCATTATTGTACTGAGAAAATCAGGATTTTTTTTGACATTGTATAATATATAATACTGTAATCATTATTGCATTGAGCTAACCAGAATTTTTTTGTGTTGTCGTCCTCAATTTTAACAATAGCTGGTTGAAAGAATATTTTGTACACCTACTTAGTGGGTAAAACATAGTGGTTTTATACTTTGTACATACAAACAATAATTGTAACCTGTGTTTAACAAAATGAATAAATGAAATGAAATGAAATAAATGAAAGTGTACTACACTCCAAAAAACTTGATTCCCAAAATGCCAATACAAAGCGCATGCCAAGCCCTCGCGTTGACTCAAACTCGTTGCATCAGCTTCTCGATGTTTTCGTTTCAGCACTCGGCGTTTCCCAACAGTTATACAGTTATGTCGCTGATTCATCCCACAATAAACTAACGTGCAGACCAGCACAGTAGAAAGTACAGTAGGCCGTTTCGAAACACTATATACCTATTCGTTTAACTGAGATTCTGCGGCAGTCGTGTGATTTTTTTTATAGAACCTGACTGTGGCTTTATAGGCCGGGCCCAATAAAGCGATAGGAGTGCGCGGTTGGAGAGTAGCCTGGGGAAATTACAGGGGAAAACCTCCGGCACGAGCACGAGTGTGGTTTGGAACACTGGAATACTCTAAGAGTTTGCGCTTCATTGAGATTGGTTGAGCGGGTTCAAGTGAGATGTAAGTGGAATCGAGCTACTGGGAGTGTTGTCGCTGGTTCACTAAACCTAGCCTAGCTGAAGAGTCCAGCAAGAAACACGGCTAGGCCCGAACTGGGTCGGACTGCCTCTACCCGGTGTGCGGCGGTACCGGGATGAATAGGGACTATATGTGTCAGTGTTGCCGCGGTGGACGTCCCCGCCGGTAGTTGTGCGAATTGCGCGGTGTGTGTGAGGCAGCTGCCGACTGCTAAATAGAACGGATTTCTGCAACGCCTCACATGTTTACCATAGTAGCTGTTCCTTGTTTTCATTTTTTATTTTTTTCATTTCGGTCTATATCCCCCCACTGTTGAGTAAATTCCTCCTCATGTTCACACCAGTTTACCCTGTTTTGTGGTAGTCTCATTCATATATATAACACCTTTGATTTTATTCATTATATGTATACCTTTCCTATATGTATAGTATGTTGTGTTGCGTTCCGTGGATCACGTACGGTGCTGTCTGAAAACCAGCGCTGCAGGTGTCTGACACCTCGGCATAATGCTGAAACAGCGACCGATTCACTGCCGCGAAGACGCACTTTTTAACTGTATGTTCATGTACTGAGTATATTATATTTGTAACTGTGTGTCTTTTGGTGCAGTGAATAAATGTTTTCTTCCTTTCTTTCTTTCAGCGTGCTTTTTTTTTGAACCTGACTGTGGCTTTATAGGCCGGGCGCAATAAAGCGATAGGAGTGCATAGTAGTGTGACTGATGATAGTGTGATGAAGCAGACGAGAAGCAAATGCTGAGACCCATACTTGGAGTATATCGCAATCACTCCGGAGCATCCCAGATTTACTGACTTTCACTGATAACTGATGAGCCTGACAAAAAACAACTACTGTATGTAAACTATTTCTACATCATTTATTGTATAGAACAGCTTCTCCCCTGCCTGTTGAAAAGGTGGCTAAAGGGAGCCTCGAGGATGGAAAGTGCTCCTCTTTTACAACCAGGCCAGGAAAGGTGACGAAAAACGTATCATCAAACTACTAGCGTTATCCTAGTACTGTCGCATCTTGAAGGATGCCCGGGGACGCTGCGTAGTCCCAAGATTTGGCATAGACACTAGTTTTTACAGAAGCAATTACCATCTGACCTTCCAACCCGAGGGGAAACCAGACCTCATTGGAATTAAGCTTGTCAAGTGAGTGGGCATCTTGACTGTTAGAACTGTTAGAAGTACTCAAGCCGCCCGAGGGCTCTAACTTGGCTTAACGACTGCTATCATAGACAGCAGCCGTGATCAACGGCTTAACATGCCTTTCAAAGCACGGGAGCGCTCAGTTTAATAACCACTCAAAGCGGTTACCTATCCAAGAACTGACCTCGGCCCACGTTGCTTAACTTCGCATACCGCATGCGGTACGCGGGCGCCGCTAGGCCACGAGCGCTCCTTACGACGAAGAATATATTTAGCTCTAAAATGAGCCAACGTAGCGAAGCGCGGGGCAAGCCCCAGTGGGCTCAGTATAGTGCCCGTCTAAGCTAATATGTTTTTGTTATTTCACATCACTTTTATGTAGCCGTTTTCATAGAATACACCTTCCTACCAAATTTCATAATCGTAGTGCTTATAGTCTCCGAGTAAATCGGCTGTGACATACGGACGGACGGACAACATGACGAAACTATAAGGGTTCCGTTTTCACCATTTTGGCTGCGGAAAAAAAAAACGATGATGACGAAAGACAAAAACAAAAGAACGGCAGTCGAAGACCTTCCTTAGTTATTCAGTTCAGGTCAGTACCCAACCTACCCTGGGTTGCATCAAACCGTTTTAATCGTAAGCGGTGTTCGTTAAGATCTGATTGTATGGTAAGTTTGACAAGTTTCTATGGGATGACAGTTGCCAGCGCAATATTTGACGATGACCGGCCTGTGATCGTATGTTGGTGCAACCGACTCTAAGTCACAGTAGAGAGAACCTGCTGTGGGCATTGCATAAACCGCACCTGAACCAACATCCTTGTTTACACTGAACTGTGTCACGTGGGAGACTTGTGTGGCGGGCGCGGTTAACGGCGACTCTAAGTGTCGCGAAACACCAACCGACTTGTACAGTCAAATCAACTGATTCATGCCCCACTTGGCCTACAAATGGCTTGAAACCGTCGAAACAATAGGGTTTACATTACATGTCTCGCACTATATAGCACTTAGGTCGTTTTAAACATTAACATTTGAGTCAATACGAGTCGGAGATATATGCAATTTTAACCTTTGTTGTCACTGCAATAGATATATTTTTAATAAAATAGCTATGCAGCAGCTAAAACCTTCTTTCAAATAAAGAAAATAAAAATGAAATCGGTTCACGTGATAAAGAATTATCCTTGAAAAACCACCATACATACTAAGTTATTCAATCGCTAAAATTTATAACAAAATTCGCCAATAGATTTCGCTGCACCCCTGGCATTCAATTTCTACACCGTGTCGTTGAGATTTTCCTGAATTAATACCGGTACAAATCTGCATACGGAACCCTCGGTGCGCGAGTCGGACTCGCATGGACCGGTTTTTTGAATGCGGGTCTGTTGGCCGTGCCACAAGGTCTACTTTACCTTCGGGGTTGGAAGGTAAGATGGTGTCGCTTTCGTAAAACAAAGATTCGGTACCAAAGCACACCCGAACTCCTTTAAGAATTATTTCATATCAACCGATAGACGTCCACTGCTAGACATAGGCCTCCCCCAGAGAGTACCATAATCACTTCCACTAAGATGCCACCGGGAAAAGGCTATGAGGCTGATGATGACATGTTACTCTTAACATACTAGGACTCTTCCTTATCAGTTAAAAAACGATAATCTATTTACGCCATTTTCTGTTTGAATTGACACGAATCTTGACATTTTCTCAATGTTACTATCTAGAACAGGACTATTACTACCTTATGTCATAAACTTTAAACGCATTTTTTAGATTTTTCTTTAAGAAATATAATTTCAAACATCGCTCCAAATCGACCATTTTCAAGCTAAAAACATGTCTTTTCCGCTTAAATTCTACTACATATAATAAAATCAAAAAATGGCTATGTTACTATCTAAATCTTTAATAAAATCATCATAGCCTTTAATAACTTTATTGGTATTATCAATACTTTAGTCATAATGTGAAATCAAAACAATGTAAATTTTATCCTCTTAAGGGTGCCATTCCATCAGCTATGCTGTGCTACGTTGCTATGGATGCGTTGATATCCGATATCCATTGCAGGTTCACATAGGATAGGGTTGCCATACGTCCCGGTATGCCGGGACATGTCCCGGTTTGAGGCGTGTTGTCCCAGTGTCCCGCCCATTAAGCAAATTGTCCCGGTTTGAAAACATAGTTAATTAGTAGGGACCAGCAGCTAGGTAAATAAGTACTTATGCATGTACGTAGTACGGACGGCTATAAGCCTAACGCTTAAGCTGTCTTAAGCGTTAGGCCTGCGTGGCGCGTGCGCATGAAGGATGCCGTCCCACGGCAAAGACCGGACCCGCTCCCACATCTGCTTTGACGTTGGAGATGAAGCATTGCGCTGATGTCCTTCCAATTTTTCTTCATGAGCTCTACATAATTGTACTACTTTTTCTTTAATTGTCCCGGTGCTCGTCCTCATGCTTATGGCAACCCTAACATAGGATCACTGGAGGAAACGCAAAGCTCCTCGCAGCATAGCTGCATAGCATAGCTCTGGTGGAAAGGCAACCTAAAACGAGCATGATGAAATGTAATATGAATTATCAGATTATATCACATATTGCTTTTAGGATGAAGATTACTAAATTCGGCAAACCAACATTATTTTTTACTTACTATAATATACGATCATTTCTTTATTCGTATTTAATTTTTTGATTAAGATTTATTGAAAGGCACCCTAATGGTAAAGCTAAACAGCAAATATTTTAAACTTGTACATTACCCTAAATAACACACAATAAGGTAATTATTGTTTGATACAGAAGAGCTAAAAATATCCAATTAAATAATTGCATTCGTTCCCGGAATAGCCACGGATTTCCCATTCGTACTAACGTATATGTAGGTAACCTACAACGGAATGAGGAAGATCAAAAAATTTTAATTTGGTAAAACCGATAGAAACTAACTCGGCAAAGTCTACCAAATTCCAAGAAAAATCCATGTCGACCGGTTTTTCAATCCAAATTATATTATGTCGGTTTCTTTATAGATGTACGTATATATGTAAATAGATACTTTATTTTACACAAGACAGGTAAAAATACAATATTGAAATGCCAACTTGTTACATATTGTGCGGATACTAAATGCGACAACATCTTACTCTTAATTCGGTGAAGGTTTTTTTGAACCTGACTGTGGCTTTATAGGCCGTGCCCAATAAAGCGATAGGAGTGCGCGGTTGGAGAGTAGCCTGGGGGAAGTACTTCGTGGTAATTGTACTTCGGAGAGTGTGCTCAGGAGCTCCATGAGCTCATACCGCCTTCCCCCTTCTTCTATCGGACATCCAGACGTACGGCTGGATGCCATCCTTACTTGGTCGAAATTCCTCTTATTCGAACCAAGCGCTTTGCATCATCTTTTATAATGCGCACTTCTAAGGTTTGGAATTCTCTGCCGCCGTTTGTGTTTCCGAGCTCATATAACCTAGACCTTTTTAAGGCACGAGTGAATAGGCACCTTCTGGGTGAGCTCGCTTCATCGTCGGCCTCATCTTTGCCCCCTGGCTAGATGCTGGCCAAGAGCGATCCCATTTTTAGTAAAAAAAAAAAAAAAGTCCAGGGGAAAACCTCCGACACGACCACGCGTTTGGTTTGGAACGGTGAAGGTTTAATGATTAAAATCAATAGTTGAAAATCTTATAAAAATCTATAAGCAACGACGGCGGAATAGGATACCTCAAAGATATCTACAGGCTGTAAACTGTCAGAATGAGAAAACAATAAACGGCTTAAATGGACAGCCCAAGATATAGCTGGGCTGTCCAAAAACAAACAAACTTTATCATTATTATCAAAGTATGTCTCGCTGAATAAGGTTTCTGAGAATCGACCGGTAATTTCTAAGAAAAGTTACAAAGAGGATAAAGACTGCAATAGAGAATATGCATGCGGAATGAAAAATAATAAAATGTCACTATATGAATATTAAACCATCAAATTATGTCAAAAAACAGTAAATTAATAAATGTGCTCAAAATCTTATAAAAAATATGACACTTGAAGTTTCGAAAAGTTATGTAATTTTTTTTATTGACTAAGAGTAACAAAAACAACCATCAGGATTCTTATGTTTTAATAAACAAAAAATTGTACGATAGCAATGTACCTAAACATAATATTTCACGACCAAAACAATAAATTACTCGTTTTCCATACAATAGTTATAGTAGTACGGGCGCATAGTATATGGCGCCACATACTATGCTCAATTAGTATGAGAGGTTTGGGACTCACGCACTCTACAGGTGTCGAAATTGTGATATAGGGTACATTATTTTTGCCCACAACATATACCTTATCAGTGGAAGTACAGTCCTACGGGAGCCGGATACAAACTATTTTTATTCATCGAAGTTGCGCGCTCTTTCCTCCAATAGATTTCGATTTAGATTTATATTTATTTATTTCATAATATAACAATACAATATAAATTATCCTAAGTCAATTTATACGACTTTATATTATGATCGTCAAAAAAATTATGAAATGTCAAAAATGATAATAATAATAATAAAATTAAATTATACAACAATTATCAAAATTATTTAAATAATGATCATACTACTAAAATCACATCATTTATAACAATAAAAATCCGCGTCAATAATATAATGTCGAAAACTTAAATAATCATCAGTCACAATACATTAAAATTAAAATCAAACAAAACTATAATTTAAAACATTCAATGTCAAACAAATTTCATTTCCACGAAGTCATTTACGGAATAAAAAGAATTTTCCAATAAAAAGATTCTAAGTTGGCGTTTAAATGCTTCGTCAGATGTTTCATTTTTTAATTTAGTGGGTAGATGTTCGTAATACGTCGGTCCTATAACGCGTGGGTTTTTTTCCGAAAGTGCCATGCGACGTGGGACTGTTCTGAGTCTACCTGTGGATCGAATTACTTTTCCCGTTACCTCCACGCGTTTGAACATCCGTATATTATTTCTCACGTACATCAGTACCTCAAATAGGTAAAGGGAGTAGTGCGTCATTATATTATGAAGTTTGAAGAGGTCTTTGCAAGAGTGTCTTGGTTTAAACAAAATATCCACTCCAGTTCTTGCAATTGTGACGAGACCTGGAAACGGGACAACCGGCGTCCCGCACGCATCCTTTGCGGGACGCATCGTCTAGGGCGCTCGAAACGGGACGTCCCGCGTGAGGCGGGACGGTTAGCAACATAGCAACCCTAGTTGGCTCGCCATTTAGACCGGTCCTGTGCCGTTCGTTTCCACCGGATTCCCGCGACCTCCGCCCGCGCGCTTGGGGGAGGCCTATGTTCAGCAGTGGACGTCTTTCAGCTGAAATGATGATGATGATGATGATGAACCCTAGTTGGAAGGTCAAATGGTAAATGCAAAGTATCAGATACTGATCATTCTCTGCACAAGCAATCTCACAAACACGATCAACAGAACAGCCTGAGAGGTCTTTACGTTCTTTATAAGTTAATCCATTTTTCACTAAAATAATAGATCCACCGCCCTCCGCGGTAGTTCTGTTGAACGCACTGGCCAAAGCACGCGGGCTCCTTAGAAATAACCGGGAAAATGCTAGAAGAATTTCGCAGGATGATGACTATGATGAGCACAGGCACCAGCACCTACAAGGTGCTCAGATATCTAACTTATAATAGTATAATAGAAAAAAAATAAAAAAAAGGTTTTGTTAAATATAGCGTCGTCTAGTACCCATAACACAAGCCTTCTTGAGCTTACTGTGGGGCTAGTTCGATTTGTGTAAGATTGTCCTCTAATATTTATTTATTTTATTTATTTAATAGGGTTGTTGATTGAAATTTGACTACTTCAAAAAGAAACAAGACAAAAAATATGCTGAATGGTGATTCAGATTCAGATTCATTTATCACTACATAGTATAAAACAAAGTCGCTTTCTCTGTCCCTATATCCCTATGTATGCTTAAATCTTTAAAACTACGCAACGGATTTTGATGCGCTTTTTTTAATAGATAGAGTGATTGAAGAGGAAGGTTTATATGTATAATAACATCCATTAAATAGTGCACTCGTGCGAAGCCGGAGCGGGTCGCTAGTTCACAATATAAGATTACAATATAAATTACATGTCAATTTACAAGAATCTCTATTGTGATCGTCAACAACATTAAATAAAACAAAGTAAATTAAAAATCAATGAATAAAATAGCAGTTAAATAATACAATGAGTATGATAAAATTCACCTGAGAGGATTGTCATGAAATACAATTCAGTACAATGCAATAAAGTCAGAATTAAGATTAAAATTATATTTATGCTGAAAATCCTATTCAAATATCTGAATAAATAAGTGACCACAATCTTTTCAATGTTGCTGGTTAGAGAGAAAGCGCGGCAGATCAGTGAGTTCAGTGACGTCACTGACCTCGAGTGCCATGTGGCCATAGTGAACACGATCGTTCCAATACAAAGGTGCGTTGTACGGGAGAGAATATGCCCCCTCTTAAAACTTTGAAGACCAATAATTATATAATTATTTCTTCTTTTGAGTTATTTTTTCGCAATTTGATTAAGAATTTGATCCTTTCTCGGAAAATTCGAACTTATTTATTTTCTTTGACGACCGGTTTAGCCTAGTGGGTAGTGCACCTGCCTGTGAAGCTGACGATCCTGGGTTCGAATCCCGGTCAGGGCAAATATTTGTGTGATGAGCATGAATTGTTTCTGAGTCATGGATGTTTTGTATGTATTTAAGTATTTATATCTATTAAATATATCGTCGTCTAGTACCCATAACACAAGCCTTCTTGAGCTTACTGTGGGGCTAGTTCGATTTGTGTAAGATGGCCCTCTAATATTTATATTTATATATTTCTTACTTCGCGTTAACATCCCTATACATGTATACGACCTATACCGAAATAAATACATGAAAATGGAGTTTTAGGGTATTTTGGGACTAGAGGGTTCTGTGAATAAGCGATTATGACATAAGGTTATTTCGCCACTGTTGGGTGTAGCTAATTTAGAGTATTTTGGGGATAGAGTATTTTGAGACTCATTCGTAATGGGACGCAGTCCACTTGAGTTTGGATTGTATCGAGAGTAGCGTTCTTCGAAAAAAGAGGTTTTTGAGAGGTGATTTTGAAATTAGGGTCTATTAATGACTAGAGTATTTTGGGTGTAAAATCAGCCGGAAAGACATTCTTCAATGAGGGCTATCGCGTATGAATTCGCCGCTAGAGACGCTAGTGTAGCGTGGGGTCTCCGAAACATCAAATGTCACTCTTTGTGGTTGCGCTACGCGGGTTAATATCTAATTGGAACGATATGGTGACTATTTTGCAATACCTGAGCTTGATTATGGCAAATATGAGTTAAGGGTCAATGTCTGTCAGGGCTTTGAGACAGTTTTGTCTCTCGGAAACTTATTTCCTCCTTTTTTCCGAACAAAACGGGACCGCGCTACAATGCGGGATGTTCGATATTTTTACGGTACGGTTTTAAGGCATTGAATTTGATTTAAATGTAAACTTCGTTCTCATGTCCATAATAACCAATAAATTTTTAACAGCTGGACCTTACTGGACAGTGGCGCCAACAGGTGAGCACAAAAACGATAGCCCCCATTGCATTCCATTGTCACCACAAATAACCTTGATCGTTGATCTTGCTGTTTATTTATAAATGCAGTGATCGTGACAAACTGACGTCATTGGGCAATCATCAACAAACATGTACTTCTAGACCCTTCACAATAAGGTCGTCAATCATCGCTCATGGTTGTCAAATATACTTAAGCACACCCTACTTGTATAAATAAAGTAAGTAACGTTCCCTACAAAAGCCATTACTACATTGATATAAAATTGAAGTTCGCTTGGCCTGCGGAAAAGGCAATTTTAGTATTACCTATTTGCTCGTAACGTGAAAATGCTTAAGTCATCTACACATGCCAAAGCGCTGTCATGTTAGGACGATTCTCCGAGCGTTCGAAACGCTCGTTTTCTAAAGTCAATGTCGACTCACGATTATCTACACAAAGTTAGCATAAACCGGCGGAAACATTGGTCAAATAAGACTCAGACGCGATATTGGTTTACGCTTTACACAAAAGTTTACTCTGATCATCGTCTCCTTTAACAATATTTAATGAAACGACAATGACGAAAAACGTCGAGAGCTGCCGTAAAAACGCTAAAAATTCGCCCGTTAATGTATTAGTGATGTCTGATAGAGTATTAGGTGTAACTGTAACTATTTATGACATTGTGAGTAAAGTTTTCTCAAACATGAAATATGTTCGTTATCAAAGTACGTGTGTGTGGCTTCAAAGTATCACGTTTCGGGCGGAACAACTCGAGATATCTGTAATGAAATTTCATACAAAATTGAAGGCCTAGGACGTTCAGAAATGAAAATTCTAATTATCAGGTTGTGTATAACGGCCCTAATAGGGTCTATACGAACACTACACACGTGAAATACGGACGACTTCCGTAAAAAAACATTATGGAGAAAGAAAGAAAGAAAGAAAGAAAAAACATTTATTCGTGGCAGACATAGTACAAAATTAACATAAACCAAAATACAGAAAATAGCCACGAAATGGCCCCAAATCAGCATAGTGCTAGCCATTGGCTAGCGCTGGTCTTCCTTTGGGACCACGAGAAGCCACGAAAGACAAAAAACACTAAAGTCACAAACAACATAACAAACATAACACAATTTAAACAGACAAGAACAGATAAACATGAACGCGACCTTAAACAAAATTCAAACATCTGTGGTCTGTCACAGTAAGTCGCAACTAGCGCCAGCGGACAACCACTAAAACAGTGACAGATTACGCGACGTAGTGATTATATTCTCTTTGATTACGCGATTTCGTGAAATGAGAATGGAGGCATTAGGTTAGCGTCATATTATTATGACAATATTATAATAACTGATTAAAACTAGACACATGAGCAAATGAAATGTCTGCATTGTACTCGTTGTAATCACAAAACGAGACAGAGAATAGCAATCAATCAATCATGCAAATGGTGCATAACCCAGTGGTAAGAATAATGAAATACTTATTGTTACAGACAGCTAGTTTCCAATCTGCAATCTGCAATCTGTTTTTGGAGGGATTGGAGGTACTTATTATTATTATTTTTTTGAGAGGTGTATTTTACTTATTTCATTGCAAATGGTTGAGAAAAACACTATACATGGCTTGCCAGCTTCGTATCACTGTCCGGCCTTCATACGGTCGGCCGTCTATATCTACTCACCCGGCAAACCCTTCTTTCCCGGCGTTTGCAGTAATTTACTATTACGTAACATATTCTAAATTCTAAGGTGTAACGTGCAAGTTAGAATTTTAAGTTCGGACTGCGAAACTTATCGTTGCCAGGTTTCGCAAATTTACAGGTCTGTAATGAGATCTTTATACGAAATTGCCGGCGACTTCGGACATTACCCGTCGAGCCGTTCAGAAAGTAATTCGTGGAAGTCCCAATCCTCAGCAATGAGTAATACGAATAGAGGGAGTGGAAGTTATTCTGAATATATCGCGTTTCTGTCATCTCGTAGCATGAGCATCCACTGTACGACCAGGGCTTTGCCGTATAGATCTGATAACAGCCGCATCACGTATTACGGCGCTGACACAGTGACAAGTTACAAAACCTTATCCTGATGCAATTAAGACTCAGTTTCGCTGTTACGTTACGCTTACATCACAACACGTCACAGATAAAGATGCACGATGCACGACGAGCTTGCGTCAGATGGGGAAAATCGGTAGGAAGGTCGAATCAGTCGGAGAGAGCAGACAATGTACCACATTTCAAGCCCAATAAATGTGTATTTGTATTTTGACGACCGGTTTAGCCTAGTGGATAGTGCAACTGCCTGTGAAGCTGACGGTCCTGGGTTCGAATCCCGGTCAGGGCAAATATTTGTGTGATGAACATGAATATTTGTTTCTGAGTCTTGGATGTTTTCTATGTATTTAAGTATTTATATCTATTAAATATATCGTCGTCTAGTACCCATAACACAAGCCTTCTTGAGCTTACTGTGGGGCTAGTTCGATTTGTGTAAGATTGTCCTCTAATATTTATTTATTTATATATTATTTGTTTTGTTACCCATTCAATGTCGAGAATGCCTATAGTTGTCACGAGTTGTCTCAGCGTCATGTTTGTCAGGTTGTCAAGCGTATTCGTTTTACATTACTACCGTTACAGATTAATTAGTAGAGAATATGCATGCGGAATGAATGATAATATGTCACTATGTGAATAGTAAACGTCTAGTACCCATAACACAAGCCTTCTTGAGCTTACTGTGGGGCTAGTTCGATTTGTGTAAGATTGTCCTCTAATATTTATTTATTATTTATAAAGACAGAAATTTGAATTGATGGTACTTTTTAATACGTAACTGCCCAAAATAACGTAACGGGACGCACTCACGGACCCGGACGACGTAATCTCAGCGTCCATCGAAAGATGGAACGCTGCGCTTACGGCGTCCAACTCAGACACGACGCGTACATTCACTGACACATACTTATAGTCCCTATTCGTCCCGGTACCGTCGCATATCGGGTAGTCAGTCCGACCCAGATCGGGCCTAGCTGAGTTTCTTGCTGGATACTTCTCAGCTAGGCTAGGTTTAGTGAACCAGCGACAAAACTTCCAGTAGCCCCATTCCACTCACACCTCAGATTCGGTTGAAGCCGCTCAACCAATCACACTGGAGCGCAAAATCTTAAGAGTATTCTAGTGTTTAATCCGCCCGCGTGGTCGTGTCGGAAGTTTCCCCAGGCTACTTACTCTCCAAACGCGCACTCCTATCGCTTTATTGGGCCTGGCCTATAAAGCCACAGTCAAGTTAAAAAACCACTCGGCTACAGTGGCTATCTAGACTGCGGACAATTAAATCTAATCGAAAATATATATATGGGTCATTGTCAGTTGTAAAAACAAGTTGTCCGCCCGGTGGTTAATAGTTAACGGCTTATGTACCTACATGTAAGTCTTTATTAGATGGATTTATAGTTACGGAAACACCGTTTATGCGGGTTACGAGACCAATCCAAAATTAAGCTTTGTGGCACTTAACTTTTGATATGTCCACCGAAAAGACGCGACCCTAAATCTGACAATGACCTATATCTTCCGCAGTGTTGCCAGGGCCCTTGGGACAAAAATTACATTTCTTTTCTTGAAAAGTTACATTTTTGGTGCAAAAGTTAAATTTTTTATATTTTTTATAATTACTTATCAAAACGTTCGATTCTAAGAAATGAGTAGCCACGTACAGCTACAATTCGGCGACAGAATAACGTCATGTTGATGGGTGGTATCTCAAATGTCATACAGAGACGGACAGACAGAGTCGTACCATGTAGGTTCTTTTGTCACCTTTTCTGTATCTGTAAGTCTATAAATTGTCTCGCTTGGTTCCGGTTAGATACAATTGACCTTTCTTTTTAAATACAGTTTCATTATTCTCAAAAGTTACGAAAATTTCATTTACAACAGAAGTTACTTACATGTTACGCGAGTCGGTCAAAAGTTACGAAAAATGTAAGAAATGTAACCATCTGGCAACACTGATCTTCCGTGTTTTACATCATTTACTAGAGTGCCATCTTGGTGAAATTGTGAAAGCGTTATTCCGCTGTCCGGGCATAGATAGCACTCTAGTAAATGATGTAAAACACAGAAGATATTTTCGGTGTCTTCGGGCAATTCCGAAAATAACAGATTCCTGTCTAACTAAGTGATTTTGTTGCACTACCAAACATCAACAAAAATATTTAACATTTCTTTTTGATAGTAATGATGATGAGATGCAATAAAATCGCTTAGTTAAGACTGGAATTTGTAATTTTCGGAATTAGCCTGCATTCGAAGTTACCCAAAGACACTCTACTATACAAGTATGTAGTGTTGTGTTCCTGGAGGTGTAACTTCGTACTAGTGTTCAGTGGAATTGACATGATGAGAGACTTCACTGTTCTCATTTGATTTTATTTTTTAGACTGACGCTCAGAGACCTTATACATCTCTGAGGATATTTATTTATTAGATTTTATTATTTTCATGTTGACGTGTTATAGATATAGCTCAAAATAGTTTATTATGATTAGTGTACCTACTTTATTAGTTTATTACCTTTTATCTTGACGCTTAGAGACCTTATACATCTCTAACAAATCTCGATTGTTATTAGTTTCTTAGTCTTATTTTTGACATGTAACACTACATTTAATTAATGATACTTTGATTATTGTATTATTTTTATTTGATGTATCTAGATAGATTTTGACTTGTAAAAGTGCCCTTGGGGCCTATTTGCAGAATAAATGTTTTGATTTTGATTTTTTGATTTTTGGTGAGGTTGCCAGAGCTCCCGAGGATGCACTGTGTTGAGAGCGAGGGACCTAAATTAGTAATAATTTTCCGCAGTCTATAGACTGCCCCGCTGCACCTTACAGAAATAATAAACTTGTTATTAAGCAGTACAGAAAGCATCAACTTTGACTGCAAGTAAAGGTCAGCTATTTACGTCCCAAGGCCGTCAATGCGCATACGCCTGGCTTGGCAACTAAATACGTACAACGTACAGTTCAAAAGTCTTTATTGTAATTGACCTCTTCATTTACGCTTTTGAAACTGATTGAGCCCTTTTGTACAACAATTCAAAAATAAAAATATAATAAACTTCTTCACGTCTTTAAGGTCGAATGTCCCTCGACATGTTTCGGACCAATACGTGGCCCTAAAAAGAAAAAGCACATAATATGTAACAACTAAAAATTAATTCTAACAATAAGACAGATGAATTATAAACGTAAATTAAAATAAAATAACCATATCCCACTAAAAACTAGATATTAAAACCGGCCAAGTACGTGTCGGACCACGAATTTTTAGGTATCTAAGCGTCAAAGTAAGATAAAAGAAATACAGTATACGAATCATACTTATATTACAACAGACGATCGCTCTGATACGTATATTCTTTACACTCCTGATTCTCGAGAGGGTAAATTAAATCTTCCAAGAATGGTACGAGTATTATCGTCTTACCCTAATAAACAAAGGGGTATGTTTTCAAGCCCTTCCAGCGACCCCACCGGTGTCGCCATCTGTCGCCAGATGTCTCTCAAGGTCAGGAAGGTAACCTTGTTAGGGGTAGTATTGTCAGGTAACTTTTTGCTAGCGTGGGAATAAGGTCAATGTGGAAGATTTCACCTGCCGGCTTAACTGTTGTCGAAGGGGATAGGATTCAGATTAGTTTACATCATTATGACATCTGGTGTTTCTGCTTGTAGTTTTTTTTTTAATTTATTAAGGACAAAAAACAGTTACACACAAGGTTACATGCTTTAAGTGTTGAAGTTGTAAAATTACAGTGTGTGAAACCAACGACATTGTCCACAGATTAACCCCCTTATTCATAAAACTTAACAAACCTCTGCTAACTAAAATGTTTCTTGTCACTATCTCACAAGCACAAGTGTCAAAATGACAGGTAAGGACAAACGAACTTTAGCGGCTAGTTAACTAATATAGGTTTAATAGGCGTTTATGAATAAGGGGGTAATAAATTAGTATGTAGCGCTAAGCACTTATAGATATATTAAAATTAGAACAATTTATGGGCATGGTAGTTATATGCAACAATGCTAAATAGTGGGTACATTTAAGTATGTGAAACAGTAGGTGACAAACAACGCACGGATAGTTATTAAAAAACAAAAGAAAGAAAGAAATAGTACAAATGAAAACAAAAACCATGACTTAAATGTCAGTTGGTGTCGGAATCTAGCAATCTGAGCAACACCCTTTCTTTGTATACTGTGTCGGAGACCATGAAGATGTCAATCTCATTAAAGTATGTGTTTTAAGGTGTAGTTTTGAGTTTAATCCCCATCCAGTCACTATTTGCAAACAATCGTAACCGCCAGTAGTATTTACCCTTAAATTATTTGCATGCTAATTTACCAATGATTAATTTTATTATTACTTATATTGTCTCTGTAACTTATTGTGCCTAGATCTTTTAATATTTGACATTATTGACATTTCTTTTTTTTCTTTTTTATACATTGTTTACTTTAATTTATTGTTCATAAATTAGACTTCACAAAGTTAATGATAACATAATAATACGCTATATCACTAATATAATATTATATTGACATGAGTAATGATAATATCGCTATAGAGTAATTTCCTTAAGCACCATTAGTAATAAGTCTTTGTAACCTATAACTTGCATGTTTGGTTTATCTGTAAATGTAAGTTGGTTAATAGGTTTAAAGAATTTATTTCTCATAAGAATATTTACAATTCACTTACATGAGAATAAGAAGTATATTAGTTAATAACAGTGATTTGGTGAGCGTATGCAGGCATGCGCATAGCTACATTCACACTTAAAGAAAATGCTTACACTAAATAGGTACCTTAATAATAAATAAATAAATAGACCCTGTACACCCTGGCGGGTGCTGTCTCTGTGTGCGTCCCATGACACGGGCAGGGACAGCATCCGCTCGGTGTATCCCTTGCATTTCATTAAAGTGTCAAAAGGGCCTCTACGTGTTGGCTATGTGGTACTCGTTTGGTACTTCGGTGCCTCGGTACTTCGGCTCCGCGCACGCCTCCCAAAGGTCCGGGATACCATTGTCCCGTGAACGGGAAAGACATACAAATAAATAAATATATCTCAAAGCGGCAAGAGCGATTTTGCAAAAACATACTACAATCTGATTGCAGATATTGTGCATAATGTAATGAATTCTTGATTTAGTTTTGTTTGACTAATAATAAATATCTATGTGATAAGAGGAGTTTTACGTCATATTTGCGATATTTGGCAGTCATGTGTTACCATGGTGAAATTATCTGCCACCGATTAGATAATGTTAGAAATTTACCGCGAATTTGTTTTGTTTTGTTTGAGCTTACATCACGTCACATGACATAATTAGCACGTGTTACGGCGGCGTATCTTTTTATGACTAAGGCTCGGTTTTATAAATATCCGTTAGACCTTATGTCGGTATGTTATGTCAAAAAATGTACTGAGTTACTGAAATTTGATGTTACTGAAACCTGGACTTGGGCCGGTTTTTATAAAGATCCGTTAGACCAATGTCAGATTAAATTTCAGTATCTCGGTACATTTTTTGACATAACAAACCGGCATAAGGTCTAACGGATCTTTATAAAACCCGGCCTTAGGCTCTGTTTTAAGTTTTTTTTTATACAACGCCGGTGGCAAACAAGCGTACGGTTCACCTGATCGTAAGCGGCCACCGCAGCCTATAGACACCCGCAACCCCAAAGGAGTTACGTACGCATTGCCGACCCATACTATACCATAATAGAAAATGCAAAAGGTGACAAGGAATACGTTAGTTGACTTACATGCTCAATATTTAGTAAATTATATATTTGTTGTAAATTCGACAAAAGAAACAACTAAGTATAAATAAGATTGCTTGAACAATACAAGATACATACAATCGAAGTTCAATCATAAAAGTAATATCTTTATGTCTATATTAATTATAGTTTTCATAGTTCACTCTACTTGGCGTATGAATCTGAAACCGGTATTTTTTTTAAATATATTATTCTGTTACAATTCTCAACTACTTGTTACAAAATCCTAAGGCAAATGCCAATTCATTAACAATGAACAAGTCATCGAAATCAAAAGTCAAAAATCCTCATCAATTTAAAATTTCCCAAGTCCGTCCAGCGCCGCTCGGCTCATTGGCATGCGGCGCACGGCACGCACGTAACATCGGCATTCAGCGGTCATAAGTATGCCGCGCGCGCGCCGCTTGCCAGTCGCGAAACGTAGCGACGCTACGTCATTGCTGTGCGGAGCGTGTCGGGTGTGGCCCAGAGGCGGATTCAAGGACTGGTTTAAAGAAAAAGAAAGAAAGAAAAAACATTTATTCGTGGCACAGGAGTGATACACATACCAAGGATTAAAGTTGAAAAACGAGTAAAAACAGTAAAAAAGGTGTAAAAGAAAAATAAAACAATCAATAATGCCACGAAATGGTCCCGACTCAGCATGGTGCCACTGGTCGACGCTGGTCTTCCGTCGGAGCCAATCGGTTTAGATAGATTATATAAATAAATCATTTATTTTTGATTAATTTATTTTGCAATAATCTTATAATAAAACACAATAAAAGTCAGACAAAACAAATAATAACAACATTGTTACTATTAGTCAAACAATCCTACTCGTGCCATTCCAGTCGCAAATGTGCCCATTACGCTCGCCGCGTTCCCGGGTTGAATCGCAATGGACAGACAGCCTCTGCAGCAGGAAAGAGCCAGAGCGAGGGTCATGCCCTCTCTCCCGAAGACGTTGCCTAACCTCCCTTAAGAAAACTTTTGCCTCTGAGCCCTAACAACCAGTTGTCTCGACCGCCAGAGGGACAAACAAGTAATTTGTGAGAGGGGCGTATTTTTCCCGCTTTCTCAAGGCCGCCGCATGTGTAGGCGCACCCGCAGCCCTGACCGTGCGCCCAAGGTGTGATGCCGCAAACGTGCTGAAGCATGTGGCGTCCCAAAGTAGACGCTTCCCTCTATGCCAGGGCAACCAGTGTTAAACCATCGGGTCTCTTGCCGTCCGATCTACTCAGACCCGAAGATTCCAACACACACGGGATATTTTCCGAAACCAACGCCCTTCGCACGAGTCCAACGCCCTTGAGCGCGTGGTGCGGGGGAACCTTCTCGCACACCGACCACAACTCAGCGCGTGGTGCCCGCTACTCTCCACCATGGTAGCACAGATGCATAAATGGGGTTCGCAAACATCGCAGCCCAGGCGGAGAGCAACGGCCACTCGCAACGAGTCGTTGTCAAGGAGTCTACCCAGATACGGGAAAGGAAGCGCGCGCAGCCACGCCCCGGACTCTGGAGTCGACACCGCAATAAGCCTTGCCCTATCCACAGCCACAGAATCCTTGACAAGGCTATCAGGCACCCGTTTCACCCCTACGTCGTCCCACAAACGCTGCCGAAACGGCTTTTACCCACTAGGATTCCGAGCCGACCAGGCTGCCAGAGCAACTGACGTGGAAGGTACGGAAGCCTTATCACCATCTGAACGTAAAATAAAAGTAACAAAGTCCGTAACCTCACTCGCCGACGCCAAAAAGGCCGGGAGGATCTCGTCGCGCGCACGCCGTACACCCATTCCACCGGAACGAATCGGAGAGGCCTGATCCCATTTTTTCCGCGTTGAGGGAGACATTGAGCAAACACTCGACGAACGAATCTATCAGCTCAGGATACAACCATACGGGCACGGTGCGCAAGAAGTATGTAAGCTTGGGGACCGTGAAGCATACCTGCAACAAAAGAAGAGAGAGACACGTGAGCCGAAAGATTCCCAAGTCTATCCTTAGCCGTCAGAAGAAGTTGCCTTCTCAGCTCGAACGCTTCCGGTATTCGTCTCGGACCTCCATCCTTTTTACCATAACGCACACAACGATGCCCCATAAATGCAAGGACAAACGGAACTGTTTACTTGACATTCAAGTAAGAAATTGCACAATTTCGTAAGGCACTCCAGTAGCCGAATTCCGTTGTCACCCGCCGTTCCGGATGTGAGCTCCTTCAAATGAACTATTATTGAAGGAGCTAGCAGTCTGTGCCACGTCCTGTACCTCGACTTTGTATGCCAGAGTGGCCCCGTCTTCATTTATTTGGTTTGCTTTTTAACCTACTTAAAATTGAGAAGTTTTTCCAATTTCGTCATTATCTGCAGCAGTAGTCTGCAGATCACTTAGAGCAAAGCTCTGCCTTATAAAGGAAAAGGGAAAATAAGGAACAGAGGCAATAGGCTAATGTAGAAATGCAGAACGAAGTATGATCGCTGATCCTATTGCAGGTTGAAGACTACTAAGCGACGATGAAACTTATATTAATAATTTCAATAGGAAATGGAAAATTGTGTGTAGCGAATCTGCAATGTGTGTCGTCATTTTCAAAAATGGAGACATGTATGTCATACCGAGAAAGCGTGTTGAGAAATACTGCAGCAATCGAAAGCGGTCGAATATCCATTGTGCAAAAAAACCGTTTACCAAAGATGTTAGGCTATTTAGTTCACGTAGGTCCGCTAAAAAGCGTGCATAACAAGATAACAACCGACTGACGCAAATCGATTCTTGGCAACATTTACACTGGGAACAGCAAATACGCTTGCGGTCCGACGATCAAACGACCGGGACCAATTAACGGATGTTAACGTATGCCGATGATATGTGACTGACGAATCTGTTTTCGGGTCGTGGTTAGAGTATTACATGATATGTCCGATCAGTATTATTGGTGCGCGGCAAATTCCCGCTGAAAAGTCACGAGTCAACGTATTGAAGACAAGAATATCTCCCGTCTGGTAGATTCCCTTCAGTTGAAAATAGCTGCGCCTACGTCGCGTGCGATTTAGATACATTGGGCTGATTTAGATGAAATAAAGTTATTTTAACGTGATTAACTAACAAACACATACACATTTCAATATAAATATCACTACATAGTATAAAACAAAGTCGCTTTCTCTGTCCCTATGTCCCTATATCCCTATGTATGCTTAAATCTTAAAAACTACGCAACGGATTTTGATGCGATTTTTTTTAATAGATAGAGTGACTCAAGGGGAAGGTTTATATGTATAATACATGCATCAGCATTGCACCCGTGCGAAGCTGGGGCGGGTCGCTAGTACGTTATATTACGCAGCTACCTCGTCTTCACTAAGAAACTTTTTAAAAATGTATCTTGAAGATCCTTTTTGGAAAACTTGTGCCTTTATTAACAAACAACCAGTAGAAATTGCAGCATCCCATCAGAAAAATACTTTAAATAATAAGTTTGATATTTCTTTGGCAAAACTTCGGAATTCATTATTTCGCCCTATCTCCGGGCCAACAGATAAATAACAAAACTTAAATAATAGCTCTTCAGTTTGTTTTCTGTGTGCTTTGTTTGTTTTCGTCTGACATGTAATCTATGGTTATTTGACATATTTTAGTTCTACATAGTTATTCTATGTATTTATTACTGATGAAAAAACAGGCGTCTAGCGTATTTTATTACTCACAGTAGATCACACGTGATCACGTGAGGGGAAATGTTTTTAGAAGTTACTAAGGCAGAACCTCCAGATCTTCCAAAGATAATTATAGTTTAAAGAGTTCTCATAATGTACCTACTTAGACTGGTAATAGCTTGACTAGGTTTCTTATGTGTGCCAAGCCAATCTGACAGTAGTCTTCTGAAACCACCATGGTACACTCAGTCAACAAAGTGGCGATTCAACATACTCGATTATTTGTCGATCTAAAATGCGATTTCACCGAGTGCTTTAGTTCGTATATAAAGAAGCTTAATTATCACTAGATCATAATTCCAAAACCCAGCTAAGTTTTGGGGTGTATACAATCTTCTTTTTCCCGTTATTATTTAGTTAATTCTGAATAGCAAAGTGTGAATGTGTACGCAAAGTTGGTTAAATTCCTTGTTTTGTTTCTATCTGTGAGTTCCTTTAATTGGCTTTGTATTATTATCTAAGTCTCTTATCATAATCTAGTAGCTGTTGGTACTCTTTAAAATAAATAAATAAATAAAAAATGTACATTTACAGTAAGTGGAATGGTAGACATACATTTCAATTCTAAGACACTCACATGTACCATAGATAAATATACCTACATTTCTGTGTCATCGCAACTGTCACTACCTCTTATTCGTGACGGGGTTTACCCGGCATCCAACCGCAAGCGTGCCAATACTATCGCCGCCACAGCGGACGGCGTGGGCGCCGATTGTCGACGATGCGAGATGCGCGGGCGCACAACGACGCAACCAACACGGGTTAAAAACAGAACACCGCCATTTTTAAAATTTTAACAATGGCGACGTATCTACTGTTGAATGGGAGTGGTTTTATTGGATGTTTTATGTGCTAGAAGTTTATTAAGCGAGTTACGATCATGAAGTAACAAATGGCGGATGTGGGCGCGTAAAAGACGTTTGCTTTACGTTATTGTCTGAAAGGTTAGTTTAGTAGACAATTAATTTTGATTTAAAAAAAACACGGATTACGAGGTGGTCTCACCCCAGTTCTCGAAGCTGCATCCAGCACAAGGCTTAGATGAGGCGGAGCATTTTTGGTCATACACTAAACTAAATACATCATCATCATCCTCCTAGCGTTCAAAATCAAAATCAAAACATTTACTCTGCAAATAGGCCTCAAGGGCACTTTTACAAGTCAAAATCTATCTATATCAAATAAAAATATTACAATAATCAAAGTATCATTAATTAAATGTAGTGTTACACGTCAAAAATATGACTAAGAAACTAATAACAATCGAGATTTGTTAGTTTGTTATCCCAGTACAGTTGCATCCTGAAGGATGCCCGGGGTCCGCTACCTAATTACTGCTGACATTTGAACCTGCGACCGTCTGGCATACGCGATCAGTCGCTGTTACCAATCGCACGTAGCTCCGATTATTTCCCTGATTTTTTGAATATACAAATACAAACATTTATTCTGCAAATAGGCCACAAGGGCACTTTTACATGTCAAAATATTAATTTACAATTTAAGAAAGTCTGACTATAATAAGTACCTAATACATTTTTCATGTCAAAATATCAATTTACAGTTCAAGAAGGAATAATAATTTCGAGTTTACAATTATAACAAAATTAATGTCATACAGTGAGGATAAACTTGCAAAGTTATCTATTACAAATATTACAACATCAGTAAAGTTAGAGATGTATAAGGTCTCAAGATTAAACAGGAAGTATAATAAAATTAATATAATAACCCAGAGATGTACATGGTCTCTGAGCGTCAAAATTAAAATTAATTTAATATTGTTAGAGATGTACATGGTCTCTAAGTCACTGATAATAAAAACGAATCCACAACAGGATGATGTCTCTCGTCAATCCCCTATAAAAAGACACTAGTATTATATATTATTTCGGTACCGGGCAGTCCGACCCTGCGTCCAGCACCGGTATTCCGCGCGCGTCCGAAGGCCGCGGCAGATGCGACGCGACAACCCAGAGGCACCACTCCATACCATCACTTTCAATATAGCTGTGCAGGCCAGCCTGTGTAGATTGGTTGACGATGGACTCTCTGGAGCTAGGTCTACGGTTGAGCGTGATCAGGTATTTCAACTTAAAAGTTACATGTCGAGGTGCAAGCAGGGATCGGATACCGGTATTTTCTCCATAGAAAAATACCGGTATTATTACGGTCACCGGTTCATTATTTCGTTTTTAATGGGACAATCTAATAATACGACGTTGTTACCTAAATACATGATTCAGCCCTACGTAAAGTGCAAAAAATAATCCAAAATATTGGGCTAATTCAGGGTTTTTTAAAAATACCGGTATTGGTCCCTGGGTGCAAGGTAGGGCACAGCGGGGAAGTACCTCTACCTCCATCTTCAAGGAGACCGCAGCCATAATAACACAACCACTTGCTCGTTAGGTATGTAGTGTTGTCTTTCTGGTGGTGTGAAAGTTCACCAGAGAGATACTAGTTCTAACCTTTTGACCCTATATTGGATTATACTATACAGGGTGTCCCACGGCTATGCCACATGGAGGGAAAGTACCTTGAATATTGTAGATGGAACATTTTACTGAAAGAACATTATTTTAATTTTAAAAACAATTTAAACTGCATTCACAGATATTTAAATAATAATTAAACCGTGAACCGGGAATCGAACCCGTTATACAAGAAAAATAATTATCCTGTAGCTTCATCACACCAATCGAAAGGCTTCATCATATGGATTATTTTTTGCTAAATAACATAGTATCAGAAATAAAAGGAAGACCATGAATTGTAACATTTTTAATACAAAATTAATCAATTGATCACGTGTAAAGGGTTCGATTCCCGGTTCAACCACAAAATTATTTAAATATCTGTGAATTCAGTTTAAATTGTTTTTTAAATTAAAATAATGTCTTCATTCAGTAAAATGTTCCATCTACAATATGGGTCATTGTCAGATTTAGGTTCGCGTCTTTTCGGTGGACATATCAAAAGTTAAGGGCCACAAAGCTTAATTTTGGATTGGTCTAGTAACCCGCGTAAACGGTGTTTCCGTAACTATAAATCCATGTAATAAAAACGTAACTTACATGTACATAAGCCGTTAACTATTAACCACCGGGTGGATAACTTTTGTTTTTACAACTGACAATGGCCCATATTTAAGGTACTTTCCCTCCATGTGGCATAGCCGTGGGACTCCTGTATACTCCCTCTGTCTCAGCTTTTCTGTGGCGCTGGTGTACCGCCGCCCCCAACCACACGTTACCCTTTTATGAGCCAGTTAGCGGGGGAAATTGCAACGCACGAGTTTCCATCATTCGGCATGCCGGACATGCGGTGCGAACCTCTTGAAGGCCAATAAATATTTTCCGTTTGTTTTTTGACACAACCAGTGTTGCCAGATGGTTACATTTCTTACATTTTTCGTAACTTTTGACCAGCTCGAGTAACATGTAAGTAACTTCTGTTGTAAGGGAAATTTTCGTAACTTTTAAGAACAATGAAACTCTATTTAAAAGAAAGGTCTTTTGTATCTAACCGGGACCAAGCGGGACAATTTATAAGCTTCCATACAGGAAAGGTAACAAAAGAAACCACATGATACGACTCTGTCAGCTCTGTCTGTTCGTCTGTTGTACGAGTAGGTAACTATGTATGACATTTGAGACATCCCCCATCAGCCCGGCGTAATTCTGTCGCCGAGCTCGCCGAATTCTAGCTGCATGTGGCTACTAATTTCTTAAAATCGGCAGTTTTGATCAGTAATTATAAGAAATAGAAAAAATGTAACTTTTCAAGAAACGAAACGTAATTTACGTCCCATGGGCCCTGGCAACACTGGACACAACAGAATATTGGTACCGTACGTATGCCGTCGCCATCACATATATATGAACACAGTTTCATTTTCAAGGTGTTAGAGTGTACAGTAGAATCCGCTTATAACGACTCCGCATATAACATTATACCGCTTTTAACGACTTCGAAATCACCGCACATAAGATTTCATACCAAACATTTTCAAAGTAAATCAGTCCGTTTTGTGCGACGTTCTGTTAGTGCGACGTAATATCACCAGTCCTTTAATTGTCGCTTTATCCGGATTCCACTGTATGTTAATTTTTTAGAACCTTTAAGAGTATACGATACATTTTTTTTTTTATTTAAATATATTTACACAGCATTACAGATTGAGTCTAATACACTGTGAAACGAAACATCAACTTAAAGGAACAAAACAATGATACAAATTATCTACGTGGGTACACTAGAAAGCCTATCATCCTTCATCTCACAGAACTTCAGACACTCCCTACACACAGCCGTCCATCGCCACGCAAGCAGATGACACTCGGGTGGCATATTTGATGACACTGTATATCTATCTATATCATAATCCTCTTTATAGTATTCCTACTCTGACTAAAAAAATATGTTGGTCTGTCGAATCTAGTAATCTTCATCCTAAGGGCAATATGTGTGATAATTCATATTACATTTCATCATGCTCATTTTAGGTTGCCTTTCCACCAGAGCTATGCTATGCAGCTACGCTGCGAGGATGTGATATTTTTTTTTTTGAACCTGACTGTGGCTTTATAGGCCGGGCCCAATAAATCGATAAGGATGTGATAGGTTTCCGTTTCCATCAGAGCTATGTGAACCAATGAATATGATTGGCGCCGACCCCAGGTCGTGCCTAGCTGAGTTTCTTGCTGGACTCTTCTCAGCTAGGCTAGGTTTACTTAACCAGTGACAAAAGTCCCAGTAGCTCGATTCCACTCACACCTCAGATTCGGTTGAAACCGCTCAACCAATCTCACTGGAGCGCAAACTCTTAGAGTATTCCAGTGTTCCAAACCACACGCGTGGTCGTGCCGGAGGTTTTCCCCAGGCTACTCTCCAACCGCGCACTCCTATCGCTTTATTGGGCCCGGCCTATAAAGCCACAGTCAGGTTCAAAAAAAAAAAATTGGTGGAAAGTGGATATCAATGCATCCATACAAGTACAGTAAAATTTGACTCTTAACGTACACACTAGCGCCCCCAAGCGTGTAAATATTCAATTCCCATCACAACTCGATATATGAGCAGAGAATAAACCTGGGAACAAATGAAGGCAAAAACTCAATTCCTCGAGGCAAGGAAAGGCGCTATAAAGGCGTTTCCCCACGTCGCGCGCCAGCGACTCTCGGTCAGTGGCGTGTGGGCGTCACGCTCTACCCAAGCGACGCGACGCGCTTTCTAGACACGCTCGACATACGCCCGTCTGATTACTAATAACAAACTAAAAGACCCCACGCTAATAGCAGGCTAGTCTAAAGATACGACTTTTTAACTAGGCAGGGTAGCATGGCGCGATAATTGGTTATGACAAGGAAGCCATAGAATTGCATGGATTGTGTAACGATGGCTAATTTGAGAACTGTTTTGCATATTGTAGCGCCCGACGCTAACACTAGTTAATTTGGTGCACATGTAGATGGTTTAGTTTCCGTGACTGGTGCCGTCCTTTCCTTATTTTGAATTAAGAAAGACTGTAAGCTCAAAAGAGTTGCATTTTTATATACTTTTTTTATTTTTTATTTATTAAGGACAAAAAACAGTTAGACACAAGGTTACATGTTTTAAGTGTAGAAATTGTAAAATTACAGAGTGTGAAACCAACGACATTGTCCACAGACTAATAGATTAGTATGTAGCGCTAAGTACTTATAGATATCTTAAAATTAGAGCAATTTATGGGCATGGTAGTTATATGCAACAATGCTAAATAGTGGGTACATTTAAGTATGTGAAACAGTAGACAAACAACGCACGGATAGTTATTAAAAAACAAAAAAAAGAAAGAAACGGTACAAATGAAAACAAAAACCATTACTTAAATTTATGTCAGTTGGTGTCGGCATCTAGCAATCTGAGCAACACCCTTTTTTTGTATACTGTGTCGGAGACCATGAAGATGTCAATGTCATTAAAGTATGTGTTACTTCATTAGTATTCTATCATCTTTATTAGCCATAGTCAGAATGTTGACATCATCATTAGATTATATAAGGCCCAGTGCTGGGCACAGGCCTTTCATAGACGGGAGGGCACGATTAGTAGTGCCCACACTGGCCCAGTGCCGGGCCAGTGTGATTGGGGCTTCACGTACACCTTTGAATTTCTTCGCATGTGTACAGTCGAGTTCAAAAATATGTCCACGGACAAAGTAATTAAATGTATGTGAACACGCCCTTATTGTTAAGTATAAGACAAGGTTGTTTAGATATTTTGAACCTTTGAGAACGCACATATATTTACGAACTCGAGTGAATGCAGGTTTCCCTACGATGCGCCCTATGCCTTTACCATGAGTTTACATGACCGTACTCGCTAGCGACTGCGTAAAAAATTGTATGGGCAAAAGTACAGCGCCTCTGGCGGTTACGCAATAGAACTAATAATCGGCATACTAAATCGTTTACGCAGTCGCAAGCGAGTATCATCATACAAACTCATGGTAAAGCCACTGTAGCCCGGGCATAGAATACAGCTACGGTATCCTCTGCTTGTCGTAAAAGGCGACTAAAAGGGGGTCCTCGGGGTCGTAGTTGGGGGCAACGATCGTCATAGAAACATAGCGGGACCCTCGTAAGTGGACTCTAAGGCGGCACTAGCGCGTTCCGTAGGAGATCCCAGAGGCGCCCGAAATGGGTTGAGGATAAGCGGGGGGTTTTTAGTCGGTAAGTTCGACATAACCACCGCGCCGCCCCCACAATGCAGAGGTATCCATAAGGTTTTCCTATGAATGTTTTCCATCACGGTCAAGATCAAAAGATATTCCGTACATAAGAACCAGGATTCAAACCTACGACCGCATGCTCGAACCACTAGGCTAGGCACCGCAGATTACAGCCATGCATACAACAATACACAGAAGAAAACATGAAGACATGGCTACGAAGAAAATTAGGTAAGTTATACGATAAGTAACTAGTAACTAGCACATGTATATTCCATACAAAACAATCATAAGCAAGCATCTAAACAGATCAGTCTGTCTGACATCACCAAGCCAGCGTGATTGAAAGCAACGCTACAGCGGAACAAAGAAGTTTCGAAAGACAACCGGACCGTGGGATATAATTCTACGGCAGTCTTCACACGCGGGTCACGCTCGGGAACCCGCCGTAATTACTGCTAATTACCAAGAATTTCGTACTAGAACCTTTCATTTCATATTCCCTATGCTAATGTACTATATAAAGTATCAAGGCGAGTAAACAGCAAGTAATCTGTGTTGGACTATACAAGTTGGAGTTAAAAAGAATATACGAGTACATGTCACATCAGATAAAAGTACAAAGGGGAACTTATGCCCGTGAGAGATCTCTTTCAGCTAATATTTAAGGGAATGAGTGGAAAGTGAGAATGAGATAGACAAACTTACACTGTGTACAGTTGTACACAACATCGTTACAATTAACGTGTTTCTTAAACTTATAGCGACAAGATTATGTGAGCTATGGTTTTTTTATAGACGCCGTTCCATTTAAAATCGCTTTGTATTCCGTTCGTGTACATTAAAAATCCAAGATAAAAACAGAAAGCGTTGTACGAATACATACAGTGGATCGCAAAAACGGAGCTTGCGGGATTAAAAGCGAGATGCACGACCGTAATAACGCGCCGGTAAAAAATGACCAACAAACGAGCGAACGCGAGTCATCGCGCCGGCGCGGCGGGCGGCCGCGCGTGACGTCACGGGACGTGAGCGTGGCTCGCCGCTCCGGCGCACTCGTGTGAACGGACTTTTATTTGCATAATATGTTTTTATGGAACTTAGCGGATTAACGTTAGGATGGATTCATTAGATTAGATAACTGTGCCTTTACCATGAGTTTAAATGACCGTACTCGCTAGCGACTGCGTAAAATTTCTATGGGCAAAAGTACAGCGCCTCTGGCGGTTACGCAATAGAACTAAGAATCGGCATACTAAATCATTTACGCAGTCGCTAGCGAGTACGGTCATGCAAACTCATGGTAAAGGCACTGTAGCATCACATGGTGTGTCAGCATCGAAAATATCTAAACGCACCCAGTGACAAAATACGCTAACATGACAAAAGCGTAAGAGCGTACAGACATTTTAGTCTCTTTGGGAACATTTATACACTCAAGAACAAAAAAATGGAAACACGCTAAATGGAGATTCAATACAAAGTGTCCCCATTCGATTTGCACTTGAGTGTATATTTATGATTTTTACTGTACTCGCGTAGGTAGGTACTAGCTGTGTACAGTCGATATCATCAATATCTGAAATAACAGTATATTAAATTAGGAGTTATACTTTCAAATAAATTGGAATTGGAAAAGGAGCGCTCGTCGTGACCCAGCGGCGCCCGCGTACCGCGTGCGGTATGCGAGGTTAAGCAACGTCGGCCTAGGTCAGTTATTGGATGGGTGACCGCTTTGAGTGGTTATTAACTGAGTGCTCCCGTGCTTTGGAAGGCACGTTAAGCCGTTGATCCCGGCTGCTGTCTATGATAGCAGTCGTTAAGCCAAGTTAGAGGCCTTAGGGCGGCTCGAGAACTTCTAACAGTCAAGTTGCCAACTCACTTGACAAGCCTAATTCCAATAAGTTTTCCCTCGGGTTGGAAGGTCAGATGGCAGTCGCTTCCGTAAAAACTAGTGCCTACGCCAACTCTTGGGATTAGGTAGTGGACCCCGGGCATCCTTTAGGATTCAACTGTACCGGGATAACGCTAGGATGATGATGATGATAAATATTTAAACACATAGAAAACATCCAAGACTCAGAAACAAATATTCATGCTCATCACACAAATATTTGCCCTGACCGGGATCCGAACCCAGGACCGTCAGCTTCACAGGCAGGTGCACTACCCACTAGGCTAAACCGGTCGTCAAAACATACATCATCATCTGCTTTGTTGAAATAAAAGCAGATGATGTTGATCTAAGTATTAACTAATTGGTAACAACCTCGAGTCCCGCGTGATATGCGTCATCTGTCATAGGAATTCGCAACGCAAATATTGGCTCACGACACGTACTGCTGATAAAAGATAAACATTAAGAAATAATGTCCACATTAGGCTTGATTTCGTTTTTTTGAAGAATCGTGCCTATCTGGAAACATGATCATCATCCTCCTAGCGTTATCCCGGTACAGTTGCAACCTGAAGGATGCCCGGGGTCCGCTACCTAATCCCAAGACTTGGCGTAGGCACTAGTTTTTACGGAAGCGACTGCCATCTGACCTTCCAAGCCGAGGGGAAACCAGACCTTATTGGAATTAGGCTTGTCAAGTGAGTGGGCAACTTGACTGTTAGAAGTTCTCAAGCCGTCCGAAGGCCTCTAACTTGGCTTAACGACTGCTATCATAGACAGCAGCCGGGATCAACGGCTTAACGGGCCGTCCAAAGCACGGGAGCGCTCAGTTAATAACCACTCAAAGCGGTCACCCATCCAATAACTGACCTGGGCCGACGTTGCTTAACCTCGCAAACCGCACTTGGTACGCGGGTGCCGCTGGGCCACGAGCGCTCCTATCGCCTGTCTGGAAACATATGCGTATACAATATAGTCGTTGGTTTCTGCTTATGTCCATTTCATTGTCCTATTGCGCGGTTTTGCTAGCTCATTATCAGAGCTCGGAATAGGTAGTGCCTATTTACCTAAACTTCGCGGGAGGACGTAACTAAGAGTGGTTACAAGCACCAAAAATAATTATTTCTTTTTAATGAATGCGGGATTTCCCGGGATTTACTGTATTATTCTAGAGGCTTAATACATTTCGCGTTACTTATAAATCTTGTTATACTGCATATTATTTGTTTAATTACCTTGAAATAACATCAAGGATTCCGAAATTTGATACTTTTTAGTTGACTTAGACAGAATTATACTCCTTTCTTCCATGAGAGGGGACCTGTGTCCAGCATTAGGGCGTATATAGATAGATATTGGTGATGAGACAGAACTATGATATGGCATAGAAGATATCGTACAGATGTATTCTAATTTATTTCTAACTAGCTTTTGCCCGCGGCTTCGCCCGCGTAATAAAAGTAATTTTTAACCGTCTACAAAAAAGGAGGTTCTCAGTTTGATCCTTATGTTTGTATGTATGTATGTAGATACGTATGGATGTCATTTCCGTAATCGGCACCCCGTGGAACCATAAAGACGACACCTATATAATTTTTTATTTCCGCCATCTTGGATTTGAAAATGGATGACATTTTTATAGTTGGCACCCCGAGGAACCTCGAAGATGACAACTATATCGATTTATAAGAAAAATAAATGACCGTCATCTTGGTTTTGAAAATGCATGTCATTTTCGTAATCCGCACCCCGAGGAACCTCGGAGATGACACCCATATCGATTTTTAAGAAAAAAAAATGACCGTATATCCATCATATAACGTCATCATATTTGAAAATGGTTGTCATTTTCGTAATCGGCATCTCGAGGAACAACAAAAATACACCCGTATCGATTCTTAAGAAAAAGAAATGTCCGCCATTTTGGATTTGAAAATTCATGCCATTTTCCTAACCGGCACCCCGAAGAACCTCGAATATGACACCCATATTACTGCTCCCCGCTTAGCTAATGTAATAATGGATGAAATGTAATTTGTAAATGAAATGTAATTTTAAAATGAAATAGTATAGTGTAATTTTGTAATTTTGTGTAATTTTGTGTTGTTATATGGGCTAAGCCTGAAATAAAGAATTATTATTATTATTATTATTAAAAAAGGAGGTTCTCAGTTTGACCTGCGTGCATATATGTATTGGATGTCATTTTCGTAATCGGCACCCCGAGGAACCACAAAGATGAAACCCATACCGATTTTTAAGAAAAATAAATGTCTGGCATCTTTGATTTGAAAATGCATGCCATTTTCATAATCGGCACCACGAGAAACCTCGAAGACGACACCCATATCGATTTTTATAAAAATAAATATCCGCCATCTTTGATCAGAAAATGAGTGTCATTTTCGTAATCGGCACCCAGAGGAACCTCGAAGATGACACCCATATTGATTTTTAAGAAAAATAAATGTCCACCATATTGGATTTGAAAATGGATGTCATTTTTGTAATTTGCACCCCGAGGAACCTCGAAGATGACACCCATATTAATTTTTAAGAAAAATAAATCTCCGCCATCTTTGATTTGCAAATGCATGCCATTTTCGTAATTGGCACCACGAGGAACCTCGAAGACGACACCCATATCGATTTTTAATAAAAATAAATGTCCGCCATCTTGGATTTAAAAATGGATGTCATTTTTGTAATCTGCACCCCGAGGAACCTCGAAGATGACACCCATATTGATTTTTAAGAAAAATAAATCTCCGCCATCTTTGGGTTGAAAATGAGTGTCATTTTCGTAATCGGCACCCAGAGGAACCTCGAAAATGACACCCATATTGATTTTTAAGAAAAATAAATGTCCGCCATCTTTAATTTGAAAATGAATGTCATTTTCGTAAACGGCACCCCGAGGAATCTCGAAAATGACACCCATATCGATTTTTAAGAAAAGGAAAAATTTGCTCCCCGCTCAAACTTCGAAACCTCTTTTCACCCCTTAAAGGGAGCAATTCCGAAAAACGCTGAAACATGTTTTGTTGTATTTAAACAAAGAGTCTATATACGAAGTTTTAAATCTCTCACTTCAAAAAAGATTTGCTCTCCGTACAAACTTGGAACCCCCTTTTGAACCCTTTAGGGGAGCAATTTCAAAAAACGTTTAAATGTTTTGTTGTATATAAACATAGAGTCTATGTACGTAGTTTTAAACCTCTCACTTCAAAAAAAGTTTGCTCTCCGTACAAACTTTGGAACCCCCTTTTGAACCCTTTAGGGGAGCAATTTCGAAAAACGTTTAAATGTTTTGTTGTATTTAAACACAGAGTCTATGTACGAAGGTTTAAATCTCTCACTTAAAAAAAGACTTGCTCTCCGTACAAACTTGGAACCCCCTTTTGAACCCTTTAGGGGAGCAATTTCGAAAAACGCTTAAATATGTTTTGTTGTATTTAAACATAGAATCTATGTACGAAGTTTTAAATCTCTCACTTCAAAAAAGATTTGCTCCCTGTACATACTTGAAACCCCCTTTTCACCCTTTTGGGGGAGCAATTTCGAAAGACGCTTATATATGTTTTGTTGTATTTAAACAGAGAGTCTATATACGAAGTTTCAAATCTCTCACTTAAAAAAAAGACTTGCTCTCCGTACAAACTTGGAACCCCCTTTTGAACCCTTTAGGGGAGCAATTTCGAAAAACGCTTAAATATGTTTTGTTGTATTTAAACATAGAATCTATGTACGAAGTTTTAAATCTCTCACTTCAAAAAATATTTGCTCCCTGTACATACTTGAAACCCCCTTTTCACCCTTTTGGGGGAGCAATTTAGAAAAACGCTGAAATACGCCATTAATATATTTAAACACAGACTCTATATACAAAATTTTATGTCTCTCACTTTAATAAATACGGTTTTTCATACAAACTTTGGACCCCCGTTTCACCCCCTTAGGGGATGAATTTTGAAAAATCCTTTCTTAGTGCACCCCTAGACCTTATAAGGAACCTACGTGCCAAATTTAGAATCTCTAGAACCAGCGGTTTGGGCTGTGCGTTGATAGATCAGTCAGTCAGTCAGTCAGTCAGTCAGTCAGTCAGTCAGTCAGTCAGTCAGTTTCTTCTTTTATATATTTAGATATGATGGTATACATGTACTTATATATTAACTATTTTTCAACCGATTATATCGCGTATAATGAATTTAAAATAGATTCCGTGACCACGAGTGCTGTAAAGGACTCGAAACGTCGGAATGAATGTCAGAATTTTCTATACGATATCATAGTTCTGTCTCATCACCAATCTATATACGCCCTAATGCTGGACACATGGAGAAAAGGAGTATAATTCTGTCTAAGCCAACTAAAAAGTATCAAATTTCGGAATCTTTTTGATTCAATTTGATCCATATTATATTTTTAATGACTGATTGTTATTTCAAGGTAATTAAACAAATAATATGCAACATAACAAGATTTATAAGTAAAGAGAAATGTATTAAGCCTCTAGAACAATACAGTAAATCCCGGGATACCCCACATTCAATAAAAAGAAGTAATTATTTTTGGTGCTTGTAACCACTCTTAGTTACGTCCTCCCGCGAAGTTTAGGTAAATAGGCACTACCTATTCCGAGCTCTGCTCATTATCGTCCGTCATAAAAGACAAGTGTGTTACGTAAATAAAGACTGCGTGTGTATTAACATTTTACTGGATTAACAACTCTAGGACCTTTGCTGAACGTTTAAATTGCTGTCACAGAAATCTGACGTTAAACGCATTATGCATTTTATGTCCCAATACACAAGTGTTATTTTATACAAAGGCATCTGGATCGCCATTTTTCTATTAATCACTAATAATTAGTGCACTCGAAATCTATTGCTTATGCAGATAGAGTCGATAATCAATTGAACTTTCTAGGTTGCTGTAATGACTTTTTACAATATGGTCATTCTGGAGTTTTGCGGTTTTAGCAAACTATGCTTTTGGTCCTTATGTGGATTAGCCAAAATTAAAACTCAACTACTATAACATGTGAATCCCACACGAGGCCTCGTTATGACACTAACGATTTGGTTCATTGGATTATAATTTACTAGCGACCCGCCCCGGCTTCGCACGGGTACAATGCTGATGCATGTATTATACATATAAACCTTCCCCTTGAGTCACTCTATCTATTAAAAAGCGCATCAAAATCCGTTGCATAGTTTTAAAGATTTAAGCATACATAGGGATATAGGGACATAGGGACAGAGAATGCGAGTTTGTTTTATACTATGTAGTGATGTGTAAGCCAACAAAAACATCTAAGCGCGCTCTTCAAAATTGCCGTGAACAAATTATTGACTTGTGTCCGTATAGATATATATGCCACGGAGCGTGGATGCATGTGCATCGGCCGTGGCGCGTGGAGCCGCATCTGGGTCGATGAACGGTGCGCGTGCGCCGGAGTCGCCTGACTTTCATTGCGCAGGCGCAGCCGAGATTCAGCGGGGATCGGCGCTCTCAGAGTAAGATGTTTGGGGCAGATGCCAGTACCCTGAGAATTTTAGTCTTATTGGAGCCATGTGTGTAAAACTTAAAGGTTTAATATTTAAATCCGAATGTAAATTAATTTCTTTTTAATGATAAGAAATAAATGAATAACTGAACAGATGTGTACCTTTCAGTGAAGGAGAACTTAAGGACTGCACTAGATTGGGGACTATACTCCATTCCCTCTCGTCATGGGATAAGGCGTTGTGACCAAGTTATGATGACTTAATATAATACATGCACCTATACAATACTTATGTTGACGATCGCTTTAGCCTAGTTGGTAGTGACCCTGCCTTCGAAGCTGGAGGTCCCGGGTTCGAATCCCGATCAGGGCATTTATTTGTGTGATGATCACGAATATTTGTTCCTGAGTCTTGGATGTATTCTATGTATTTAAGTATATATTTATCTATATAAGTATGTATATCGTCGCCTAGTACCCATAGTACAAGCTTTGCTTAGTTTGGGACCAGGTTGATTTGTGTAAGATTGTCCACAAATATTTATTTACTCGGACTATATAAATATAATAAATTTATAAATAAATCATAAATCTTTGTTTTGGTAATAATGTTATAGCACAGTGTGTACTGAACTATGTAGTGCGAACATTTTATTTTGTTGCCCAAGTATCATAATTATACACAGTATTGATTTCAAGCTCACATGGTCATTTACATTAGAATTACGATTTGTAACGGGATATTTACCATGTATATTTGTATTTGTGAGTTCCCGATATTTAATATCCCGTTGCAAATCGTAATTCTAATACAAAGTATTGCACCACGTGGATTTTTACAAATTTCCAATCTTTTCTAGTCTCAGCTTTCCTCAGCCAGACTCTAAAAGATATCCCAGTAAGTTACATTTTAGCGCATAGTTTCTATCCATCGTACATTATAAGTAAATTAAGCTTTACTAACTTTCCGAAAACTAAACCATAGTTCAAGTCAAGTTTCAAGGCAGCATTAACAGCTTCCAAGAACTGAAACTTCACAATTCCCTCTTGTCTAAACCTAAAGGAAACGTCCGTGAAACAGTTTACTGTTTGGAGCGAAATAGTTAGTAAATCTAAAGTTAGAACTCATTGAGACGGAACGGCCGCTTGGAACGAATTGTGCGCAGTTGAGCCTAATTGAAAATGTTCCACTTCAAACGGGCAAAAATAGGACGGAACCGGCGATAGCGAGAGCTGAGCAATGTTGAGAACGAAAAAGTATTATTTTGCTCTTGAATACCGCTGGGGCGGCGAAGAAAATAACGCTATAAAAGACATTTTTTTTGAACCTGACTGTGGCCCAATAAAGCGATAGGAGTGCGCGGTTGGAGAGTAGCCTGGGGAAAACCTCCGGCACGACCACGCGTGTGGTTTGGAACACTGGATTACTCTAAGAGTTTGCGTTCCAGTGAGATTGGTTGAGCGGTTTCAACCGAATCTAAGGTGTGAGTGAATCCGTATTATGGTCGCAGTTAGAATCTGATAGACAAGATAAATTGTCTGTTGGTGCTACGGCTTCTTGAATACTTAGTTATTGTATTTATATATGTATGTAGGTTTACATATCTATGTATTTATGTAAGTTTATGGTGCTCCTTATAGTCATAGTTAGTATTATAGGTATTTTATACTCTATTTTTCTGTTTCACCTACTCAAGTAATTTAAATTTTCTAGCTTAGTTTCTACTACCCAAAGGTTGTCTGGAAGAGATCGCTTGTTAGCAATAAGACCGCCTGTTGTCTACCACTGTTACATGTATTTTAATTTCTGTTGTTCTTTGAATGTACTTCTTTTGGTGAGCAATAAAGAATATTTGTATTGTATTGTATTGTATAAATGGACGCTGTTATGCAATAACGGGTGTATAGGTTTTCCTATTAGGTTGACAATTATTGCACAGCATCCAAATCATCCGTCACTGTCTATCCAGTGACGTCAGCAGTAACAAATGCTTTATCGTCTTTTATGCGATAAACTTGATCGTCTTAGGCTTCCTGATTGCTATCCGGTTGGTTAACATGAAGTAATAGAATATGGAGAATCGATGAAATAAAACGAAAGTCTAATCTGACGTCTCCCATATTTAACCGACTTCGGCAGAAGGATGAAGTTCTCATGCAATTCGTCTACATTCTCAGAAATCAGTCAATAAGGTGGAGTGGAAAGAAAATGTGAAAAAGAGCAATTATTCATGGACAACTTCCCTATTCGCATACTTTTAAGACTTCTCGATTTTACATTGGACGTCAAGATCATTGTATACTGACCGTACTGTAGTTTACTCGCTTCTGAACTGTATAAACATATTAATGTACATATTTATACACACGTGAAGCCACGTTGAAGCGAGAACATCGAATTGGACATGTTTCTATTTTAAGTACCTGAAAAGAAGAAAGTTCTTAGTTAAAAGATTGTACTGCGTCACAAGACCGGTTGGAGCTGGTTGGAATGGTCACTTCTGTACAGGCGCAAATATAGGCGGAGGTAATTGGTGCTCTTTTTTAACAATAAAAATGGTGCCCCCTCCCCTCTCGCCTGATAAAGCAAGCTGGTGCAAGACTTTTGCCCCATAAAGTAAATCCTGGATCCGCGGCTGCTCCTGGATCAGACGGGCAAGGGACCGGGATGAGTGGACTTGAAGAGAGGCTTAAGCTTCTATAAGGCCTCTCTTCAAGCGGGCCATTACAAGCTGAGGAGAATGATGATAACAATCACTTGAGGATGGGTAAAGGAGGATTTTTTTTGACCCTGACTGTGGTTTTATAGGCCGGGCCCAATAAAACGATAGGAGTGCGCGGTTGGAGAGTGGCCTGGGGACAATCCAGGGGAAACCTCCGACGCGAGGGGAGGATTCATATTTTGTCTGTCGTAGTATGTCGTAACGCGACAGAGCGGTATCATTTCATATATTTCGTATGGTTAGTGATTAGATTCACATGCATCTGAAACGCTATGACGTGACGTGACGGCTCCTACTTTGTCCGGCATCAGAGCACCACGTCAGATAAATATGAATATATATATACGTAAGTCAGATAGACAATGATAATAGTGACGCCGCGTGACGTGGCGCGGTCACGCATGTCCTCGATTCCTAATGCGATCTCTTTCTATTTATAGAACAGGCTAAATAGAGTACTATAGACGAGGGAAATACATGCTTATACAGAAGGGGAAATGCTCGCGGCTCAAGAAAATTATACCACCTGGCTCCTATTTCACCAAGTTGACATATGTATTTGACTTATGTAGGCTGACAAATCGAAAATTTTCATGTGAAACCTGTTTCACAAACTACAATTGTAATGTTTTTTGACAATTGTCGGGCCTGTCGGCTTTGGTGAAGTAGGGGCCTGACGGTATTTCAAAATGTCGACACGTAAAATCGAACTTCACAGAATTTGATCGATTATATTATGATCACGTTGTTGGGGTACAACGTAGACCTAACGTGTATTCTTTTTCTGTACCTACAAAACCGAGAAAATCTACTCATGTAGGAAATTATAAATCATCATTTCGCACGTCGAAAACAGCGAGTCTATTAACATTTATTGAAATTTTGGAGCGCTTGCATAACACATATCTAAATATATAAAAGAAGAAACTGACTGACTGACTGATTGACTGACTGACTGACTGACTGACTGACTGATCTATCAACGCACAGCCCAAACCGCTGGTTCTAGAGATTCCAAATTTGGCACGTAGGTTCCTTATAAGGTCTAGGGGTGCACTAAGAAAGGATTTTTCAAAATTCATCCCCTAAAGGGGTGAAATGGGGGTCCAAAGTTTGTATGAAAAACCGTAGTTATTAAAGTGAGAGACATGAAATTTTATATATAGAGTCTGTGTTAAAATATATTAATGGCGTATTTCAGCGTTTTTCTAAATTACTCCACTAAGGGGGTGAAAAGGGGGTTCAAAGTTTGTACGGGGAGAAAATCTTTTTTAAAGTGAGATATTTGAAACTTCGTATGTAGACTCTCTGTTTAAATACAACAAAACATATATAAGCGTCTTTCGAAATTGCTCCCCTAAAAGGGTGAAAAGGGGGTTTCAAGTATGTACGGGGAGCAAATCTTTTTTGAAGTGAGAGATTTAAAACTTCGTACATAGGCTCTAGGTTTAAATACAACAAAACATATTTAAGCGTTTTTCGAAATTGCTCCCCTAAAGGGTTCAAAAGGGGGTTCCAAGTTTGTACGGGGAGCAAATCTTTTTTGAAGTGAGACATTTAAAACTTCGTACATAGACTCAATGTTTTAATACAACAAAACATATTTAAGCGTTTTTCGAAATTGCTACCCTAAAGGGTTCAAAAGGGGGTTCCAAGTTGGTACGGGGGGCAAATCTTTTTTGAAGTGAGACATTTAAAACTCCGTACATAGACTCTATGTTCAAATAAAACAAAACATGTTTAAGCGTTTTTTGAAATTGCTCCCCTAAAGGGTTCAAAAGGGGGTTCCAAGTTTGTACGGAGAGCAAATCTTTTTTGAAGTGAGAGATTTAAAACTTCGTATATAGACTCTTTGTTTAAATACAACAAAACATGTTTCAGCGTTTTTCGAAATTGCTCCCTTTAAGGGGTGAAAAGAGGGTTCCAAGTTTGGGCGGGGAGCAAATTTTTCCTTTTCTTAAAAATCGATATGGGTGTCATTTTCGAGATTCCTCGGGGTGCCGATTACCAAAATGACATTCATTTTCAAATTAAAATTGGCGGACATTTATTTTTCTTAAAAATCAATATGGGTGTCATTTTCGGGGTTCTTCTGGGTGCCGATTACGAAAATGACATTCATTTTCAAATTAAAGATGGCGGACATTTATTTTTCTTAAAAATCAATATGGGTGTCATATTCGAGGTTCCTCGGGGTGCAAATTACAAAAATGACATCCATTTTCAAATCCAAGATGGCGGGCATTTATTTTTCTTAAAAATCAATATGGGTGTCATTTTCGAGGTTCCTCTGGGTGCCGATTACGAAAATGACACTCATTTTCAAATCAAAGATGGCGGATATTTATTTTTATAAAATCGATATGGGTGTCGTCTTCGAGGTTCCTCGTGGTGCCGATTACGAAAATGGCATGCATTTTCAAATCAAAGATGGCGGAGATTTATTTTTCTTAAAAATCAATATGGGTGTCATCTTCGAAGTTTCTCGGGGTGCAGATTACAAAAATGACATTCATTTTCAAATCCAAGATGGCGGACATTTATTTTTCTTAAAAATCGATATGGGTGTCGTCTTCGAGGTTCCTCGTGGTGCCGATTACGAAAATGGCATGCATTTTCAAATCAAAGATGGCTGAGATTTATTTTTCTTAAAAATCAATATGGGTGTCATCTTCGAGGTTCCTCGGGGTGCAAATTACAAAAATGACATCCATTTTCAAATCCAAGAAGGCCGACATTTATTTTCTTAAAAATCAATATGGGTGTCATTTTCGAGGTTCCTCTGGGTGCCGACTACGAAAATGATACTCATTTTCAGACCAAGGATGGCGGATATTTATTTTTATAAAAATCAATATGGGTGTCGTCTTCGAGGTTCCTCGTGGTGCCGATTACGAAAATGGCATGCATTTTCAAATCAAAGATGGCGGAGATTTATTTTTCTTAAAAATCAATATGGGTGTCATCTTCGAGGTTCCTCGGGGTGCAGATTACAAAAATAACATCCATTTTCAAATCCAAGATGGCGGACATTTCTTTTTCTTAATAATCGATATGGGTGTCGTCTTCGAGGTTCCTCGTGGTGCCGATTACGAAAATGGCATGCATTTTCAAATCAAAGATGGCGGAGATTTATTTTTCTTAAAAATCAATATGGGTGTCATCTTCGAGGTTCCTCGGGGTGCAGATTACAAAAATGACATCCATTTTCAAATCCAAGATGGCGGACTTTTATTTTTCTTAATAATCGATATGGGTGTCGTCTTCGAGGTTCCTCGTGGTGCTGATTACGAAAATGGCATGCATTTTCAAATCAAAGATGGCGGAGATTTATTTTTCTTAAAAATCAATATGGGTGTCATCTTCGAAGTTTCTCGGGGTGCAGATTACAAAAATGACATTCATTTTCAAATCCAAGATGGCGGACATTTATTTTTCTTAAAAATCGATATGGGTGTCGTCTTCGAGGTTCCTCGTGGTACCGATTACGAAAATGGCATGCATTTTCAAATCAAAGATGGCTGAGATTTATTTTTCTTAAAAATCAATATGGGTGTCATCTTCGAGGTTCCTCGGAGTGCAAATTACAAAAATGACATCCATTTTCAAATCCAAGAAGGCCGACATTTATTTTCTTAAAAATCAATATGGGTGTCATTTTCGAGGTTCCTCTGGGTGCCGATTACGAAAATGACATCCAATACATATCTGCATGAAGGTCAAACTGAGAACCTTCTTTTTTGTAGACGGTTAAAAATTACTTTTAGTACGCGGGCGAAGCCGCGGGCAAAAGCTAGTACGAAAATAAACGCAATATTAACTAAGGGGGATGATGTTACTCGCGTCCGTAGGACTTACCACCTTTTCCTAGGCTCACCCTACACGTGTCCCCCGGGTGGTGCGAAACGAGTAACAACGCCGAGTTTCGGGCGGCGGTAATTAACCCGACCCAACAGGCCTAACAAGCCTGCCAGTGCTGGAAGGAAATGACCAGCACAACCCGTAAACTTGTAGTCATGTCATGCGAGAACGGTGGTCTTGGCTTTACCGCCTGGGCCAAGAGGAAGACAACCTCTTCAAAAACTACCCTAATCCAACGGTGGGAAACGCGCCAATTGGATGCATGGCTGATAGGGTGATCAGTCTCTAGCGCCAACCTCTGCAGACCTGGCAAATGCAGTTGTATTTCGCCTTCTTAGGGAATGGCGTCACCCCTAAGTGACCTGTATTTCGTCCTTACTCGTGGGAACAAAATGGATAATTCTGAAAATAAAACAAATCAAACAAATCAACCTCCAAACCTAATCCAACAAACACTCCACAAGAGCTTGTTCATAAGAACACGCACTAACTCCGATGGAGCCAATGAAAAGTCGGCAAACAAAACCACGTCCCAAATAAGTAAAGACCGTGAAGGGACTGAACACGCATGGCAAAAGGACCGCATACCTTCATCAAAAAGAAAAACAATAGAAAATGGCCATACACAACAAGAAAACGCAAAAAAAAAACCCAACACAACCTCATATGCAATCCCAACCCAGAACCAATTTGAGGATTTAGACAAAGTAGATGCTGTAGAAGAAAGCAGAGAGAACATGGAACAGGAAAAGCCACCTAAACCACAACCGATATTTGTAACCGGAGTTCTTAATATCAATCCACTGAAACAAATTCTACAGGAAATCGTTAAGACTGATGACTATACAACAACAACACTAAAATCAGGCCACACTGTTAAAATTATGCCTGCAACTATAGAAGCATATAAAATAATAAGAGATAAGTTTATTGCAGATAACATAAGTCATCATACATATAAATTAAAATGCGAAAGATCCTACAGAATAGTACTGCGTGGGCTCCATCAAACGGAGGACACCAATGAAATTATTGAACAGCTTAAACAACATGGCCATGATGTCCGGCAAATTGTAAATGTACTCCATAGAGTCACAAAAGAGCCTTTACCACTATACTACGTGGATTTAGAACCCAAACACAACAACAAAGACATTTTTAAAATACATATAATAAATCATTGCAAAGTCACATTTGAGACCCCATATAAGAAAAAAGAGATATTACAGTGCAAAAGATGTCAAAGATTCGGTCATTCTAAAAACCAGTGTAACAGGCCATACAGGTGCGTTAAATGTGGAATCGACCATCCTAGCTCCAGCTGTACTAAAAGCAAAGACACCCATGCTACATGTGCTAACTGTCAGGAGAAACACCCGGCAAGCTATAGAGGCTGCTCTAAATATAAGCAATACAAAGAGCACATACTTAAACTTAAACCTAAGGAGAAACCAGATAAAGTAAGACAATCACGATTTCAAAACAAAGAACAACCGCAACCCATAAGACATAATCCACACAGACAGCCTTCCCGCACATTCGCTGAGGTAACAAAGGGTAAAAATAACGATGACATGCCAGCAAACGAAAATAATAACCTCGTAGAAGTACTAGACAAAATGTTAAACAAATTCCAAACAATCATGATCGACATGATGGACACAATGATGGATCGCATGATCCAACTTGTCAGCAGCCTGTTAAAAAAATGATCCGCAACCTTAGAATCATGACATGGAATGCGAACGGCCTTACTGAAAGAAAACTGGAGCTAGAAACTTTCCTCCACACAGAAATGATAGATATTGCATTAATAACGGAAACCAGATTTACGGCTAAAAGCTATATGTCAATTAAAAACTATAATCTATACACTACCAACCACCCGTCGGGAAATGCACATGGAGGAACTGCAGTCCTAATTAAATCAAATATAAAGCACTACCCACTCGAGTCAGACAACGCTGCTGAAATTCAAACAACACAAATCAAAGTGCACGACAGAGTCACTGGAATTACTCTATCAGCAGTATACTGCCCGCCCAGATACACGATCACCAAAGAGAAATTTATACAATTCTTTTCTAAACTGGGACACCGGTTCATAACTGGTGGAGATTGGAATGCGAAACACTCTTACTGGGGCTCCAGGCTCATAACCACAAGAGGGAGGCAGCTGTTCCAAGCTGTAGAGGCCCTCAATCTAGAAGTTTCGTCTACAGGAGAACCTACATACTGGCCCACAGATCACAGAAAAATCCCAGACTTATTAGATTTCTTTATAACTCGAAACGTGCCCATCGACAATATGCACACAGAATCGATAGTTGATTTATCTTCTGATCATACTCCAATTGTTCTCAATATCACAGAAAATATTACGCTTACTGAAGTCCCATTAAAAATGTATAACAAAAAGACAGACTGGCAGAAATATCAATTTTACATCAACACAAAGTTAAACCTTCGAACATCTCTGAAAAACCAAGAGGAAGTAGAGCAGGCGATAGAAAAGTTAAACGTAACAATACACTCAGCCATCAATGAATGCACCCCTGCCAGAAAAACGGGAACAACTAAGGAGCATACATACCCGGAGTATATCAGAAATAAAATTCAAGAGCGAAGACGGCTACGAAGAATATGGCATACAACGGGTTGCCCACGTGATAAGGCAGCATTTAATAAATCATCACAAAGATTAAAAAACCTAACTAAATCTATGGTAAACAAAAACCTACAGACTTACCTTGCAGCTCTGACACCGACTATAGATACAAACTACTCATTATGGAAAGCAACCAAAAAATTAAAAAGACCGAAACTTCCAGTAACTCCTATTAAAACACAGGATGGAACTTGGGCCAGATCAGATTTAGACAAAGCCTGTGCGTACGCAGAACACTTAAATAAAGTGTTTCAACCCTATCATAGTAACAGTGAAGAACAGGACAAAGAAATAAAAACACACATCGATACAGCCATCCAAATGTGCATACCGTTGAGGTGTGCAACACCAAAAGAAATTTACAGAGAAATCCATAAATTACAAGATGGAAAAAGTCCAGGCTACGATTTAATAGATGCGACAGTACTAAAACACCTTCCTAAAAAAGGTGTACTTATGATATGTGCCATTTTTAACGCATGCTTTAGATTGAACCTGTATCCTAGTCAGTGGAAAATAGCACAAGTGGTGATGATACTAAAACCAGGCAAACCGCCTCAAGAAGTTACATCATATAGACCCATAAGCCTTCTTCCGGTAATCGGAAAATTGTTCGAAAAGATCATACTTAACAGAATGCGCGAACATCTCACAGACGTCATCCCAACACATCAGTTTGGGTTTAGAGAAGGCCATGGTACCATAGAACAAGTACACCGGCTGGTAGACATCATATCAAGAACATTCGAACGCAAACAATACTGCTCTGCTATTTTCATAGATATTAGCCAAGCATTTGATAAAGTATGGCATGATGGACTTCTTTACAAGATAAAACAAAAACTACCGCACTCATTCTTTCTCATCTTGAAGTCGTATCTTCAAAACAGGTGTTACGAAGTAAGACATAATACCGAAACTTCCAAAATGTATAGTATTAAATCAGGCGTGCCACAGGGTAGCATCTTAGGCCCAGTACTCTACCTTATCTACACTGCTGACTTACCAACCACTGATAACACCACGACAGCAACATACGCAGATGACACAGCACTGATTTCTGTCCATCAAGACCCCAGTACGGCTTCTCAAAATCTACAAGCACACCTGCTGTTGATTGAAAAATGGTTTGACAAATGGCGCATTAAAGCAAACAAGGATAAGTCAGCCCATGTTACATTCACGCTTAGGAGAACAACATGCCCTGCAGTCAAATTATACAACGAAGAAGTCCCGCAATGCGAAGACGCTAAATACTTGGGCATGCACCTCGATCGCCGTCTCACATGGAGGAAACACATATGGGCCAAAAGAAAACAATTAGATTGCAAACTCCGTAATATGTATTGGCTAACCGGTAGGAAATCGCAGCTATCAGATACCAGTAAAATGGCTATTTATAAAAGTATATTGAAACCTATATGGACCTACGGCATCCAATTGTGGGGAACCGCCAGCCATAGTAACATTGAAATACTAGAGCGTTTTCAAAGTAAAGCGATCAGGACTATGTTCAAGATACCACCCTACATAAGTAACAGATACATCAACATAGACCTCAATCTGAAAACAGTAAAAGAAGAAATCGTAACGAATAGTGAGAAATATCAAGTCAGATTGAACAAGCACAAAAATGAACTAGCTGCGCAACTGAAGGGAACCGGCAGTTTGCAATTCTCCCGACTGAAAAGGAATAGCGTAGTGGACCTGGCGACGAGATTCGCAGACAAGGAATGAGAGAAGCATCATTGGATGTTTCCTTAACATTAAAAATGAATCCGATGAGTAACATCTGACAGCAAATGGGATTATTGTTTAATATGAAAACAGATTGCCCAGCTCTGCAGGATAGAAAAAGAAAAAAAAAAAATATTAACTAACACAATACCATTTCGGTCTAAATTTTTAATAATGGACAAAATACACGTGAGTTTTCGTAAGGGGGGGTCTCCGAGAACCTCACCAGAGATCACCAGGGGGGGGGTCGAAAAGTGGGCCAAAATACCTCACGTGATTTCTGGATAAGCCCTCTGTTCACAGAAAAAAATACTTAGGTTAGAAATTAATTTATTTTCCGTCAAAATTTAATCCTTCTGAATTTAATATTTGTCAACTCGGTTCGGAGCACTTTGGCTGTGACAGACTGAGTAGTGATCCTATCAGAGTTCCAACTTTGCAAGTTTATCTTCACTGTATGACATTAATTTTGTTATAATTGTAAACTCGAAATTATTATTCCTTCTTGAACTGTAAATTAATATTATGACATAAAAATGTATTACTTATTATAGTCAGACTTTCTTTAATTGTAAATTAATATTTTGACATGTAAAAGTGCCCTTGTGGCCTATTTGCAGAATAAATGTTTGATTTTGATTTTGAAGAAATAATGTAGAATTACACTACACAAAAATTACAATGTTTGAATTTGAATTGACATTCAAACATACGGATCCCTATAAAACTTAATGCTTCGGATTCAAATCGAATCAACAATTTCATAACATTTACGAGAAGGGCGTAGCAACACAAAAACCACAGACAGATTGAGACATAATAGATAAGGTTAAAAGTGTACCAAAACAAACAGACCATCCGGGAGCATTGGCCCGCTTCGACGCAAACACCACGATAACTACAAGCGTCGTCACACTCTTATTGCAATGGGAGAGGGTTGGTTTCCGCGTGAACGCGTTGAACGGTGGTGGCGGATGGAGAGTGCGGCCTTAACCAAAATGCCGCTGCGCTGACGTCGTTGTTAGAAAGTTGCTGCTTACGTCACAGCGCATCGGGTCGATGCCCTCGCGAGCAGGGTTGCCGCTTTAAAGTTATTACTACAACATATGGAATGTACTCCTGTATTAGTGGTGCAATAAAGAATATTATTATTATTCTCTTTATTTATTTCTGGTCTTAGGTTAGGTTTTACAATATTTTTATAAAAAGTAAAATATAATACACTTACAAAACACAAAAATATTATAAAATCCTAACCTAGTGTGCCGCCGGCAGCGAGGCGGGGCCTAAGCTACCGGTGGTTAGGGCGACAGAGAGAGGAACCTCCTGACTAATCATTATTATTATTATTATATGGGTATGATACACATACAATGTTTTTAACCATCTACAAAAAAGGAGGAGGTTCTCAAATCGCCCGTATGCTTTTTTTTGTATGTTTGTTACGCGATTACTCCGCCATTTATGAACAGATTTGAAAAATTATTTCTTTGTTTGAAAGCATATGCTTTCAGGTTGGTCCCGTTGTTATCAAAGTTCACTTCCGATGATGGAAACCATGAAGAATTGAGGGAACTCCTCAAAAAATCAAGGGAAACACTTAGCGATTTTAATATTTTCGGTAACAAATAGAGCATTTGCTTTCAGAAAGTAGCATTTGGTGTACAGGAATTGATGAAGAAGACCACGGGTAGTAATCCAAAACTCCTAGTGTTTCGTGGTTAGTGCTAAGATATTTCGATTAAGATACTGAAGTGACTATGACGAAGCCAATTTAAATGGTACTGATGTAATGTTACTATCAACCTGACCTGGTAACTGGTAATTGAAGCCGGAAGGTAGACAACGGAACTCCGTAATAAAACGGTTGGTGTTTGAGCTTATTGGACGTGTTATGAAATCCACTGTTATGTGGTAATAACCTAATAACTCACCAAAAAATGTGCCTGAAATAAATAAATAAATATTAAAAAATAACAACCGAATCCAAAAAATGGATTTTCGGTGTTTTCTGCTCTACCTCTGCTATTAAATTGAAGTCTGTTTTTTTTTTCAAGTGAAAGAGATTATTATGCTTAAATATTGTATTTCATTGGCTACCATACCGCTTAAAATCTTATTAAACTTTAGACGGGCAGCTGTCATCATACGGACACTTGTCAAACTTTCTATACAATCAGATTTTAATGAACACCGTTTACGATTACAGATGGTTTGATGCAACAAAGCCTTAATTAATTAATTTATGTATTTAATTTTTATTACACAAAAGAAAACCTTCAACCTTAAGGCAAAGCGGAAAAGTTGTGGGCGGTGACAGTTATAACAAAAAAAAGGTAGAATGATAGGGATTTATACAATATGTTATATTAATGACATTTGAATGTAAAAAAAATATAATAACAGTATATGTCCAACATACAACTATGATTGTGATTACTTTCATGAAAAGCTGCGCATTTGCCTCAGCATCGACAAAGCTACCAAATTGTGTGTATGTAAATAGAAAAGCATAAATTATGTCACAGAGATAATGCAACGTACTGTAGCATTATTGGTCTAATGACGGACACTAAAGGTGGCCATAGCAACTCCTAAATGAAAAATGGCAAAACTAGGTAAGTTGAGGACTGTGCAAAAAAATATATACAGGATGTAACAAAACTAGTGAGGATCTTTAAGAGCATATTCGGCATCGTCTTCTGATTAGGAAAAAGTAGAAGATTTTTTTTTGACATAATAAATTTTTAGCCTTTGTATGGACAGTTGGCTGACTTGGACGACCTGCCGCATAGAAAAAAAAAATTTTTTCGAGTCAAAAAAAATTTTCTTCTACTTTTTTCTAATTAGAACACGATACTGAATATGTCCTTAAATGGATCCTCACTAGTTATGTTACATCCTGTACAGTCGACAACATTAGCTAGTCAAAGCATGTATTTTTTTGTTTGTTTAAGATTAGTAAACAGCGTTAACGAGCGCCAGCCCTGGCGGCCTCGTTCTCGACACGTCTATCGACGTAACCAGCTGTTTCACCTTACCTCATTGCCCGAAACAAGACGGCATAATGCTTACGCTCACTTACATGTGAGGTGTATACAAGAACCTCGACACCTTTCGTTGCCACGAAGGCAAACATGTTGAACGCCTGAGTAGCTAGCATGATAGCGTTTATGTCGGATGTCGGATATATAGCATTCCCTTACTAACAACTAGTGGCTCTGTGAGCTGTAGACCTTGTGAGTGAGTTTTTTTTATCATTTCCAAAATCTGACATTATAAAAGAAATCAATTATGAATATCGAACCTGCTAACAAAATTTCACGAGAAGCGGTTGAAAAATGCGACCTGTACAAACCGAAATTCGGACACAAATACTTACAAAAATTTTGAAATAAAAATTGTTTTTGAAAATTTCCAAAAACTGACTCGTCAAAAAAGTTCTATATAATTACCGGACCTACTCATAAAATTTCAAGAGAATCGTTTCCGAAATGAGACCTGTAGAGGAGAACAAACCGAAATTCGCCCGCAGAAACTTACAAAATCATAGATAAAAAAATTGTTTTTGGAAATTTCCAAAAACCGTCTCGACAAAAAAAATCTTTATAATTATTATAATAATAATAATTACTGAACCGGCTCACGAAATTTCACGAGAATCGGTTGAGAATTGCGACCTGTAGACGAGAACAAACGGAAATCCGGACATACGAAAGCATTTTTGTCGATGCTGAAGCAGAGACCTTCGTTTCACTCGGTCAATAACAAGTACGTACATCCAAAATTATACAATACGCATCCACAATACACTTCGTCCAAAAATCCATACAAGTTAATAATCATCCACAGAGGGTACTACAAACTTCATATCGTGCCGTCCCTTTCGCTGATATCCTAGTGTATAACACGAGAGAGAAAGGGACGGCATGATACGAAGTTTGGATTTCGAAGTTCGGAGTACAGGCACAGGCATCGTCAACAAAGGTAACAAAAAATAACCTGCAAGATGCTTTGTCAAAATGACCAGCTATTCAAGTGATTATGTAAGAAGGCTCCTTAACTCAAAAAATCTTTTATATTAAGATTAGTAGTTAAGTATAGAAAAAAATGTAACTTTATTATGAATTCAATGAAATAAACATTTTTTTTAACGTTTGTTCCCCGGGACTTCTAGTATCTTTCTCAAATGTGCCCAATATACTGGCAGCATTACGCCGCTGCACCGCCAACGATATTTGCTGAACTATGTAGGAGTCGGACCTGGGACCACACCCTCTCCCGCAAACGCTGCCCCAACTTCTTAATAAAACATTTATACAGAGTGTAACAAAAGTAGTGAGGATCCGTTTAAGGGCATATTCGGTATCGTGTTCTCATTAGGAAAAAGTAGAAGAGCATTTTTTTGATGCAATAAATGTTTGGCCTTTGTATGGACAGTTAGTTGGCTAACTTGGACGACATGCGCCATTGAAAATAAAACAGCATTCTTTTGTTATGATGTCTGGGGTCCCAGTGACCGGTAGATGACGGGTTTGGATTGAAAATCCTGAAGCAGTCCAGGATGATACAATATTTGCATGAACAGCTACGTGATGTATGAATTCATGCCGCTTAGCGTGTCTCGTCACGAAAACAAAAGGATTACAAGTATTACAACATTCAAATAAGTTTGTTAGTACAACGTTATGCATATCGACATGTTTTTATATCGTCACTATTTATTATTTCTACTCCTGGCAACATCTTACATGTCAGTTTACTTAGCCTAATTGTGGACTTTAGCTTAGTCTTAAAAACAAACATTACGAACAGCGCGACGTGTCCGGCGCTTTCCTTTCTCTTTTGCTGGTTCCTTTCACAGCACGCACTTTAAAAATACCAGTCATTCAAAACCAACTTAATGAGACACGTACGGCGTTCTACGCTTAGGTGTAATGCAGGTGTCCGTGGAGTTATGTGGTGGTTTGGAGGTCTAGAGTAACTGGTGGGGTTGGCCCGGTTGTTAACCGGCCTTAGCCCACTTGAGTGACGCGAAGGGGCCCAGTCTCCCCTCTAAATGCCGATCAACGCTCGCTCCGTAGCTGGTCCAATGAAATAAGGTCATGTCATGTGTGTCGTACGTGGAAACGAATGTGTTGAGTAATAGTCCACAGTAAATGATTATCCGTTACGATTGATGGATGAGCTGTCACGAATCTCAGCGGGGCTGTGTATCTCAGAGTTAACGTTGTGGGAAAATAAGCTACATTCATCGATATGAACAATACTGGTCGATCAAGTTGATGCATTTGTTCCGCTTTACCCATACAATACCACCATATTGAAGAAAACCGTTTACAGCCTAATGCAAATTAGCTTGGAAATATATACACGTAGCCACCATGTGTTTAAAATAAAAATATAAAAAACATATCATTGATATTCAGCGCAAGTTTCACTTGGCAATTACTGTGCCTTACAGATAATACAACAGCCTTCACAAATGGCTCTTTGTTTTATTTTCCTCCTGCTTACGATGTGCTCGCACGCAAAATTGCATGTACACGTATTCGCCCAGTTAACATGGTTATATTCATAGGGATAGAGGTCAAATTGGCGCGTTTGTGGTATTTATAATGATAATAGTAAATGTGCGGCGACTCATGATATAAAAGTATGGGCGCATGAGTCACACCTGCGTGACCTTGGCCAAGACAAAGGCTATCGTTGTGAGAACAATACCGTGATGGTGATAAAAGCATAACTAAATAAGCCACGAGCGTGCGTCGAGAATTACAAATAATAGGTACAAAAGAACACATGTGACATGCTAATATGTAGTGATAGTTGTTCCAACACTTCCAACGATAACGTGATGATCACACACGCTGCCATACACATTTATTGGAGACCTTGCCTCGTTGGAATAAGGTTCACGAATGGTCAGTTAATTGAGAAATTGAGATACAGTACATCATGATATATTACGGTACGGCTTCAGTACGATTCGTAGACTTGTTGGATACGTTAAGAGAGAAACGCATTAAGTTATGTTCAAAAACTATAAACTTTGTCACTAGTAACCATCAAAAGCGTGGGATGTGATCAGCGATGACGCGAAATTTACCTGACTCCGAGACCTCCTGGCGCTGCATGCAGCATGCCACCAGATCCATTGATAGAGGCATCAGGGGGTTTATTGACGGTCTCGTTTATTGCGCGATAAAATGAGAAGATAAAGAATGTTATCACTTTCTGTCAGCAAAACGATATATAACGATTATCTTTGGACGAGATTTTTTATACCATGTCGGTGGCAAACAAGCGTAATGATGGTAAGCGATCACCGCAGCCTATGGACACTTGCAACTCCATGGGTGTCATATGTCCATCACCGACCCTTTAAAATTTTTAACACTCCTTTCCTGAAGAACCCTATAGTGTAATCCCTCGGGAAACCCTTAGCAGGGACTGAGCTCATTCCGCAACCGGAGCGTCCGAGGGAGAAAATTCCTCTGAAACCGTACCGTACGCGACCGTTTCGGTTCTAAAGTGTGAGGATGAATGCCCTGCCGACAGCGAGCGGTGCGATGGTAGAAACCGGCCGTGGGCCTCATGTAAAACAGTTCTTCGGAGCACAACCCATTATACAAGCGATAGAACACTCACAAAGAGGCCAAGTTTCTCTTCAAACTTATCGGTTCAATATCGCTTGTGAGTTCGGGATCGTCTACAATACGCACAGCACGTCTCTGAAGCGAGTCGAAAGGCCCAAGCTGGTATCCAGGTGCTCCCACCTAGAGGTGACAGCAATACTCCGTGTGGGGACGGACTTGTGACTTATATAATAGAAGTCTCTGTCTAAGGGTGAAGTACCGCTTCGCTCTATTAAGCACTGTAAAATCTTCGCAGGTCCGTGGTGGTAAATAAAAATAGTGGACTGTAGATTTAGGAGCTGGTGTAATCCAAAATAGAAAAATATACAGAAAAGTGAGTGTAACAGTCTTTTGGAATTGCTGAACCACCGTAAGTTATTAACGTATTAAAATTTTGAAATCTAAACATTGCCATATGAAAATTGTCCATATTAGCTCGACTGGTTATGAATTTAATGTTACATTGAATATTTTATTAAAAAAGTATGCAAGTATGATTGAAATAATTATAAGATGAATTTATTACATACAATTAATTGGGTTATTTTTATATGAATTATTGAATACAATTTTGATTCAAGAAAAAGGATTTAAAACGTTTCAGTTTTTAAACGATTCTGAACAGCACACCTAGCTTTTTGGATGCCAGCTTGGCTTCGCTTATGTCTCGTCGTTTGAGTCGCGAGAAAAACCAAACATACACTTCTAATTCTCAAATTCTCTTTGGCTTCTCCCGGTTGTATCCTAAATGAAGTCAGGTTCTGATTTTGCAACTTATCCCGAGATTTGATGTAGATACTAGTTTTACGAAAACAACTGTTTTTAAACCTGATTGTGACTTTATAGGGCGAGCCCAATAAAGCGATAGGAGTGCACGGTTGGAGAGTAGCCTGGGGAAAATCCAGGGGAAACCTCCAACATGACAACGCGGGTGGTTTTGAACACCGGCATATTCTAAGAGTTTGCGCTCTAGTGACATTGGTTGAGCGGTTTCAACCGAATATGAGGCGTGAGTGGAATCGAGTTACTAGGAGTTTTGTTGCTGGTTCACTGTTTAGCCTCTTCTAGCCTGAGAAAAAACTGTCGAAGCGACTGCCATTTGACCTTCTATATCAAGTGAAATCTATACCTTGCTGGGATTACACAGGTTTCAATACAATGTCGCCTTCACCGAAAATCTTTTAAATATCCATTGATATTTCCATAGAGTCATTAATGTGTTATGGAAAAGAAATTGGTTCCAGTGCCGCCAGACAGGCAGTATTAATAACAGCGGGCACGTGCAAACACGGTCCATGATAACACCAAGTCGGCAGTTACTGTGGAATTCTGTTATTTACGGTGTTCATAAAAAGCGCGTGGCACAGTGCAGTTTGGGTGCGGGTGCACTTATAAAGACAGCGATTAAGCCGCATCCTATGGTCCTGCGTGGCGGACGGCATGAGCGAGATAGGGAATGGAATGACGAATTGACGACCTCTTTAGCCTAGTTGGTAGTGACCCTGCCTTCGAAGCTGGAGGTCCCGGGTTCGAATCCCGGTCAGGGCATGTATTTGTGTGATGAACACGAATATTTGTTCCTGAGTCTTGGATGTTTTGTATGTATTTAAGTATCTATTTATCTATATAAGTATGTATATCGTCACTTGGTACCCATAGTACAAGCTTTGCTCAGTTTGGGACTAGGTTAATTTGTGTAAGATTGTCCAAAAAAAAAAAAAAATGTCCTGGGTTTCGTACCTCTCTTGCCGTCCGACACGCAGGATTGTTGGGATGCGGCTTTATACCAATTGATGGCGTCAATTGAATACGAGGTCATAAATTCATTAAACGTTTTTGTTACACAATATGAAATAGGAATGAGTTCAGTAGAAACGGACTGGTAGACTTTACTGAACAGGTGTGCAAATCAAGGCTGTAACACTTATTTCTTCTACATACGGGGAAACGCATGGTATCAGCTAGGCGTCTACGAGCAGAGAACTCCCTAAAGGAGTCCACTGAAAGTGTTACGATCATATACACGAGCCAGAGTTCACATAATTAATTAATTGATATCATATTATGGTAACGTAGGCCCAGGTCAGTGAGGTCAGTTCTTGGATGGGACCGCTATGAGGGGTTATTAAATGAGCGCGAGTTTCGGAAGGCACTTCAAGCCGTTGATCCCGGCTGCTGTCTATGATAGCAGTCGTTAAGCTAAGTTAGAGGACTTCGGACGTCTTGAGAACATCTAACAGACAAGTTGCCCAATCAGTTGACAAACCTCATTCTAATAAGGTGTACCCTCGGATTGGAAGGTCAAATAGCAGGCGCTACACCAATCTTGGGATTAAATAACGGACCCCGGACATCCTTCAAGATGCAACTATACTGGGACAATGCTATGAGGATGATGATCATATTAGGACTTGTATTGTAACCCAATTCCTTTCCAAATATATCATTATCGGAAGTTAAATCTATCAATATTTCCGAAATGATAAAAGACAAGCATCTTGGAAGATCCTTAGAACTAGCCGGGAATTAAAGAAAATATTACCGTCAGCATTTGCTCACGTTTTCATCTGTTTAAGACTCGGTATAGCCTTACAAAAATATTTGCTATTAAATTATTTTAGGCACAGACTAATTAAGTCTGCGTCTTAAGTCGATCTTTCCTTTTCACCCCCTTTAAGGTATGATTTCTGGGATAAGCGGGTATTACATTTTAAGGAATTCAGAATTTTTAGAGCGGGACATATATATTTTTTTATACAACGCCGGTGGCAAACAAGCGTACAGTCCACCTGATGGTAAGCGGCCACCGCAGCCTATAGACGCCAGCAACTCCAAGGAGTCACGTGCGCGTTGCCGACCCTTTATAAGGTTTGAGGATGCACTGTGTTGACAGCAGAAGGAACACATATGTTAGAGCGAGATGCTTAACTGCCCTCCCCTATTCAGGACAATTTAATACCCGCTATAAAACCCCTATCCTATGTCCTACGTATCCTATCTTCTTCCCGGGCGGAGTCTCAAACAATCTCCATGCCAAATTTCATCAATGCCCAAAAAGTTAACAGACGGACAGAGTTATTATCTCATTTATATCGCCTGTTGTTTGCCTCTTCTCATTGTGTTTTTTGTACTGTACTGTATCCTTTGATTGAGGTGTGCAATAAAGAGTATTTGTATTGTATTGTATTGTATATTATTAGTATGGGTAATATGGATATGCTGGTTTGGTGTAGTTACACACGTTCCGCAACTATCTGGTATCACTATCTAAGTGACTAATAGCATGTTTCCGTTGCATAAGCAAATAAGTTACATATCAGTCAGTGTAAATTGTATTGCACACTTGTAAAATAGTCCTTGAAACATACTTTCAGAATCCATCTCTGGCCGAGTTTGAGATTTCCTATCAACGGTTGTGTAACGAGCTCCCTGCCTAGGCTTCCCAGGGCACCATAGTATGGAGCAAGGTCTTCAAGACAGGAATGTATATATTTTTAGACATATTATACCTCGTTCACCAACACGATGGACCGATCAAGTGAAAGATTCGTCGTCCACCAAATTTTACACGGTTGTACGAGACGCGTTGGACAGGAACCGATGGCGTGATATCATCCGTTCCAGATGCAATCCTCAGGGCTCAGATCACGATCCTCAGACATGAGGGACTGGCCAGAGAGAGAGATTATACCCATAGAGTGCAAGCGTCCATAGACTGCTAGTATTCTTTGCGACTGTACATGCTTAAACAAAACACAATCGTAGGCAAAATGCGTCTTATCAATTTTGCGTTTCGGGCATTTTGCGTTCTAGTCCGTATGAGATCTAGTCATGTTACACGGTAGTCATATTGATTTGTAGACAAAAATCAAACTAGGCATTTTGCGTTCTAGACTGTCTGAGACCAACCCCTAGTAACCGCTTATCATCAGGCGGGTCGTACATTTGTATGGTCAGAAACAGATAGCTTTGCCTACACATATACTATATTGTAGGTATGTATGAAACAGGAAAATAACCAAGCCCATCAGCTATGTAAACATATAAAAATGTTTGCAACGGATGTAAAACTATACTTAGTGCATTTTATTTTATGCAAATGCTACGCAATAGGTAATTGCGTCGTGGTTTAGAAGAGTTGGAGAACGATCTTAGTTACATAAGAAAATAACTTTAGAAAATGGTGATTCGTCTAATTTCGGAAACTTTGACTAGCCTAGCGAGGTACAGTAAGTCAAAACTGGTACATCACTTTTCAATAGAAATCACCAATTTCTGCAAGTTTTACTGAGTTACAATTTTTAAGTCAGATTACAATGCAATATGAGGAACGAGCATGGCCCAGCGGCGCTCGCGTACCGCGTGTGGTATGCGAGGTTAAGCAACGTCGGCCTAGGTCAGTTACTGGATGGATGACCGCTTTGAGTGGTTATTAACTGAGCGCTCCCGTGCTTTGGAGGGCACGTTAAGCCGTTGATCCCGGCTGCTGCATATGATAGCAGTCGTAACTTGGCTTAACAAGTTAGAGGCCTTCGGGCGGCTTGAGCACTTCTAACAGTCAAGTTGCCCACTCACATGACAAGCCCAATTCCAATAAGGTCTGGTTTCGCCTCGGTCAGATGGCAGTCGCTTCCGTAAAAAGTAATGCCTACGCCAAATCTTGAATTAGGTAGCGGACCCCGGGCATCCTTCAGGATGCAACTGTACCGGGATAACGCTAGGATGATGATGATGATGATTACAATGCAATATGAATAAAGGTGATCTGATGATGGACACAATTACCTTAATGACTAACTTGTAGATGAATTTAGAAAAAAATTGAGGCTTCCCCGGAAAAATACATTTTCGAGAGAAATTTATATGGTATTATAAATTTTATAATTCCTCAATTAAGTCCTACTTATGCTATTGTCAAATACAGAAACAAGTAATAAATACAGGACTTCCGATAGAGTTTGTCTCTTCATTCCTCACAGCAAACAATTCTTATCCATTGTTCTAGACTTTCAGGCACAATGTTCATTACACCTGTGTCATTGTCAAGGTCGCGATAACACGTTTCGCCGCGCGCGCTGAAATTGCATCGCATTCTTGCGATAAGGTTACATCATCGCCACGTGATCTCTCATGGATCCATGTGTTCATGTTCTATTTGACGTGGCTCAGCTTTTCAAACCATACAAAATCAAAATCAAACATTTATTCTGCAAATAGGCCACTTTAAACTGAACTTGAACTGCAAAATATTAATTTACAGTTCAAGAAGGAATAATAATTTCGAGTTTACAATTATAACAAAATTAATGTCATACAGTGAAGATAAACTTGCAAAGTTATCTATTACAAATATTGCAACATCAGTAAAGTTAGAGATGTATAAGGTCTCAAGAATAAACAAGGAGTATAATGAAATTAATATAATATCCCAGAGATGTACATGGTCTCTGAGCGTCAAAATTAAGATTAATTTAATATTGTTAGAGATGTATATGGTCTCTAAGTCATTGATAATAAAACGAATCCACAACAGGATGATGTATCTCGTCAATCCTCTATAAAAAGACATTAGTATTAACGTAGTCACTATGTCCTTGCAAGCATGAACAGACCGGACTCCACAAACAGCACCCGATCACGAGTATGACGCGTATCTCAGCCATCGCCTCCCTCGACCATCTATTAGGGAAGGTGGCGACCCGATCAACGAGGGTAGCAAACAGGCTTGCGGTCTATCGGATGGTAGGCTGACACCGTAGCCTTGCTACTCCAGCAGTCACAATGCTTGCCGCCTCTACATTGATTAGAGGATTCCTTTCGTCGACAGCTAGAAACAAATACAGGCCCCCCCACCGGGTAGTCAGTCCGACCCACGTCGGGCCTAGCTGAGTTTCTTGCTGGACTCTTCTCAACTAGGCTAGGTTTAGTGAAACAGCCACAAACCTCCCAGAAGCTCGATTCCACTCACACCTCAGATTCGGTTGAAACCGCTCAACCAATCTCACTGGAGCGCAAACTTTTAGACTATTCCAGTGTTCCAAACCACACGCGTGGTCGTGCCGGAGGTTTTCCCCTGGATTTTCCCCAGGCTACTCTCCAACCGCGCACTCCTATCGCTTTATTGGGCCCGGCCTATAAAGCCACAGTCAGGTTAAAAAAAAACAGGCCCCCCCGTCTTACTATGTTATTATATGGGGTTCCGGCTAGCTTGATAATGAACGTGAGATATAAGTGTACTAGTTTTCCTATTCAACTTATTTTAGGACACAAGCCCGTTCAGATATTCCCTAACTAAAAAGGATAAATATTCAAAGATACTCTTATAAACCTACACGGTAAGCCAAGAGCGTGGTATACCATTTTAACCCCCTTATTCATAAACGTCTATCAAACCTATGTTAGTTAATTAGCCGCTAAAGTTCGTTTGTCCTTATCTGTCACTTTGACACATGTGCTTGTGAGACAGTGACAACAGACATTTTAGTTAGCAGAGGTTTGTTAAGTTTTATGAATAAGAAGGTTAGACTATTATTTGTTAAAAGTTCAAGGGAGCGCTCGTGGCTCAGCGGCGCTTGCGTACCGCGTGCGGTATGCGAGGTTAAGCAACGTGGGCGGAGGTCAGTTCTTGGATAGGTGACCGTTTTGAGTGGTTATCAACTGAGCGCTCCCGTGCTTTGAAAAGCACATTAAGCCGTTGATCCCGGCTGCTGTCTATGATAGCAGTCGTTAAGCCCAGTTAGAGTCCTTCGGGCGGCTGAATAACTTCTAACAGTCAACTTGCCCACTCACTTGACAAGCACAATTCTAAAAAAAGGTCTGGTTTTCCCTCGGGTTGGGAGGTCAGATGGCAGTCGCTTCCGTTAAAGCTAGTGCCTACGCCAAATATTGGGATTAGGTAGCGGACCCCGGACATCCTTCAGGATGCAACTGTACTGGGATAACGCTAGGAGGATGATGATTTGTTAAAGTTCTAAATGGTAGCTTTCTTTCTTGGCTTACCTACGTACTTACACTCTGGTATCCTTCTACAAGTATATACTTAACTAGCGACTCGCCCCGGCTTCGCACGGGTGCAATGCTGATGCATGTATTATACATATAAACCTTCCCCTTGAGTCACTCTATCTACTAAAAAAAACCGCATCAAAATCCGTTGCGTAGTTTTAAAGATTTCAGCATACATAGGGATATAAATGATGTGATTTTAGTAGTATGATCATTTTTTAAAATTTTTTGATAATTGTTGTATAATTTAATGTTATTATTATTGTTATCATTTTTTACATTTCATAATTTTTTTGACGATCATAATATAAAGTCGTATAAATTGACTTAGGATAATTTATATTGTATTGTTATATTATGAAATAAATAAATCTATCTATCTATCTATCTATCTATCTATAGGGACATAGGGACAGAGAAAGCGACTTTGTTTTATACTATGTAGTGATATGTATACCTATATAATTGCGCAACGACGCTGACCAAATGGCGTTCTAAACCCGCATTTTGCGGTTTATTTATGCACATTCAGGTTATGTGTCTATCGTTTAAGGACGGATAAGTTCTTTTGGCGACCGGTTTAGCCTAGTGGGTAGTGCACCTGCCTGTGAAGCTGACGGTCCTGGGTTCGAATCCCGGTCAGGGTAAATATTTGTGTGATGAGCATGAATATTTGTTTCTGAGTCTTGAATGTTTTCTATGTATTTAAGTATTTATATCTATTAAATATATCGTCGTCTAGTACCCATAACACAGGCCTTCTTGAGCTTACTGTGGGGCTAGTTCGATTTGTGTAAGATTGTCCTCTAATATTTATTATTTATTTATTTATTTATTTTATTTTTGGAGCCAATTACACTCAGGAGCAATTAAACGGGTCGGGTCCAAACCTGATACAGTTTTTTTGGACCATACAATGATTTTGAAAGTGGAAGTTGTAGTTACTTGGCGGTAGATATTATTAAGAGCTCTCCTAAGTCATAATTAAAGGAGTTACCTAAGTTATTGAAAGATTTGTCGCCACGAGAGATCCATAGACGGCCAGAGGTGCTATTCCGAAATTCGAACTTCGGTTAAACTATAGAAACATCTGTCAATAAGGTATCTTTTCAATTCTTTGTTGAATTGTGTATTTTTTTCAATGTTTTTTATAGAGTTCGGAATTTGGTTATATATTTTGATTATCGTGAAATGGGGGCTTGATGTTACTATTTTTAATGTGGAGAATGGTAGTTTGAGTTTATTTAAGCGTCGATCGTTTCTTTTATTTCCGGTTACAGGCGTAAATAAATGTTTATGTTTCCTAACAAATTTACACGATTCCAGGATATATAAGGAAGTAAGGGTGAGTATTTGGAGTTTGATGAAATCGGGCTTGCAGGATTCCATTTGATCTATGTTTGCTAAGATGCGGATACATTTTTTCTGGAGGATGAAGATTTTGTCTACGTCGCTACTATTTCCCCACAATAAGAGGCCGTACATTATTCTTGAATGAGCGTATGCGTAGTACGCCGCTGTCGCAGTTTGGAGGTCGGTTACTCGTTTGAGGTGGTGAGGTGCGTAAATAAAAGAGGACTATTTTTTTGATAACTTTTCAATTTGTGGTTTCCAGCTCATATTGGTGTCAAGATCTATTCCTAGTACGGTAGCTGTCTAACTTTGTATCGTGCCGTCCCTTTCACTCATATATAGTGTTTAATACGAAGTGAAAAGGAGTAGTTTGGAGTAGGCCCTCAGCTCAGTTGGTTAACAGCGATACACGGACACAAAGGTAGTGTATGTGGAAAATAAAGTTTAAATATTTAACATTAATTAGAACCTATAGCAACGTGCTTATCAATAACTAGATTACTCGCATTACATTTTTCTCTTATTATTTCAAAACAGAACGAAAGTCACCTTGGTAAGATTATGTCAGCATTCCGATTTGGTCGGCCGCCGCTTTCCGCCACTTGATGTGAACATGAAGTCATAACTGAGTTTTATAGCCTTTTCAGAGCCTTGTAACATGAGCATATTGAATTATAAAATTATACATAAAACGCATAAATGTATACGCGGTCGGCAGCGCGCTTGTTACAATTCTCTCTCTCTTCTATAAAAAATAACATGCATTTATTTCAAATCAAATCAAATCAAATCAAAACATTTATTCTGCAAATAGGCCTCAAGGGCACTTTTACAAGTCAAAATCTATCTAGGTACATCAAATAAAAATAATACAATAATCAAAGTATCATTAATTAAATGTAGTGTTACATATCAAAAATAAGACTAAGAAACTAATAACAATCGAGATTTGTTAGAGATGTATAAGGTCTCTAAGTGTCAAAGTAAAAAGGTAATAAAGTAGGTACACTAATCATAATAAAATGTTTTGAGCTATATCTATAACACGTCAACATGAAAATAATAAAATCTAATAAATAAATATCAGAGATGTATAAGGTCTCTGAGCGTCAGTCTAAAAAAATAAAATGAAATGAGAACAGTGAAGTCTCTCATCATGTCAATTCCACTGAAAACTTTATATCCATAGATTGTTAGGATTACAGGATTATATTGATATAGGCTGCGATGTATGTTTGACGTCACGCAGGTCGTATACTTGTTTGCCACCAAGGAGGTACTTCCTCAGCTGAGGGACGCTGAACATGAGAGAGATCTTGATTAAGGAAAATGGACCAACAATCTGGCGTCTCCGTTATAACATACCTAGGTAGGTATGTTAAATTAGGTACTTTACATGCCTTAATGGTCGATTGCACCAACATACGATCACAGGCCGGTCATCGTCAAATATGGCGCCGGCAGCTGTCATTCTATAGAAACTTGTCAAACTTTCCATACAATCAGATTTGAACGAACACCGCTTACGATTACAGATGGTTTGGTGCAACCCAGCCTTGAGTCTTTAACTATTGACCATAGGAGAGACGTTTTTACGTGATATGCTCATCGAATAAATATTAAATTGTATTCCAATCTTCCTAAAAACTTCAGAGAAATAACCTACATTCGAAACACGCCATCAGTGTATATCACTGTATCAATATTCAATAGGATAACGTTTCTATATTCTAATCCTGTAGCCACTAGCACTGTGGGCATTTCCAGAAGCAATTACTGATCCTCGGAAGTGTCGTCCAGCCGTGAATAGCAATCGGGTAGTGACGGTATTAACAAAGCTTACCGTCAACTCTCAGCTCAGGCAAACCAGTAAAACCTGACAACCTAGTGCCTAGTCGTTACTAGTATTGGGGTCAACATATAAAAGGACTAGTGAGGCGCTGCAACAGACGTTGTAAATACCGTGGCTGCATCCTTTGCGCAACGAATGCGCAACCTTCTGCGCTTCTGGCATCCTAATGCGACGTCGCATTATCAGTGCCACTAGCCAGGAAGGATTTGTGTAATAGATTTGATAGGGCCACTTCTTATCACGCTAATAAGCAGGCCGATTCCAGTGCTCAGCATATTTTCGCGAACTAATTCCCTTGTAATATTGCAAAGTGTTTACGCCGCGTTTGCTATGTGAGAAATATAGGCGGAAAGCATGCGATATCTTGTTGTTATACAAAATTATCCATGGTTTAGTGGATAGTCCACACCTACTAGAACATGTTAAGGTGGTTGTTCCTCGAGCGGGTAGTCGCCTATGCAATAGAAAGCCTTTCTCTCTTCCTCTTTGTCGCACTAATATCGGCAGGCATGCGCCTCTTTATAGAATGATTGCATCATATAGCGGCATCAAGTCCAACATAGACATTTTCCACTGTTCCTTAGCCTCAGTAAAAACCAAACTTAAAGCGCTTCTCTAATGAATTAATTGTAGCTATTTTATTTCTTATTATTTTTATGTCTTTCCCGGTTCCATTCATTTTTCATAGTTTTGTTTAGCTGAACTTACTAATTTCAATTACCTATCAATTAGTATAATTTTGGAAACTTTGTAAACTATTACATATTTTGTTTTTGTAAAACCTGCACGCATATTCTATGCATGATGTGTCTACTATTTTAGGATGTACAAGCTTTGACTTTGACCATGAGTGTTCAAAACTTATAACATCTAGTTTGTAGACCATAATAAAAAAATAATAAAAAAAAATAGGCATTATAGCCACAAGTCTTCGTATGGAGTAAAAGGACCATTTCACCCGCTATCCCGCCCCAAGTCTTACCGTTGTCCCGTTGTGGGATTATGTTTTAGGGATTTCATTCAAGTCCTCAAAAAGGAAATGCTTTTACAGTCTGTGGGATTGCATCGACATATTCATTTCTATACCAACGAACGGCACAGGACCGGTCTAAATGGCGAGCCTTGGGGGAGGCCTATGTTCAGCAGTGGACGTCTTTTGGCTGAATTGATGATGATGATGATGATGATGATGATTCATTTCTATGTCGCCAGAGCACCAGAGGATGTGCCGTGTTGAGAGCGTGACCTGCATTTGTTTCACTATGTCAATATACACCGAGTCGCAGGCGCCTATGTTGGTGTGCTCATTTTTCTATCTAGTCCGCATACTTTTCTGCCAGTGTTGTGGTATAAAAACGATAGTATTTTATGCCTGTTGTATAAGAAGGGTATAAAAAGGCGAGTGGTGTGGGTGGCGATGTGATGTGAACCTTGGGGAACATCGCAATTAAAGACACCACGAACCTTTTTATACCAGTTATACACCATTATCATACCAGTTTCATACAATACTTTTTCTAAGACTTATTTCAAATAAAAAGTGAGTATTTTTCAGACTTGTCATGCGCCATATTTTCCCTTAGTAATTGTGCAACTTACCTACTCAATTTCTTCAGGAATGCTGTGACTTTCTTCGTGGATTTTAAAAAGAATCAACGTACCTATACATTTTCTTCACGAACACAAATAAATTCGTCATATGTAAGTAATATAATTGTTTATCAGTTTGAATGTTTCCGTTTTCAATTAGGAAATTGGTGGGAAATCAAAAATATGACACTTTGTTTATGGTTTGTTTTTATTTTTTATATGCTGGACTTGGCATCCGGCCTAAACTGAATTCGAATCCGGATCGAATCTGAGGGGCTACTCCGTACTTCGTATCATGCCGTCCCTTTCACTCATATAGTGAATAATACGAGAGTAAAAGGGACGGCACGATACGAAGTAAGGTTTTCGAAGTTTGGAGTACAGGGCCTGAACTGTTTATTTTCATTAATATATCAGAAAATAGATAAAACTTATTAAATAACAAACAGATGATAAATGTATTTATTTATATTAGTAAATAATACAATATGCATTACCTATTACATAAAAAATATGGCGAAGTTGCGTTAAGTTGGCAGTACTGTTTTAATTTCAAAGTTTCACCGGAACGCATCAAAGAATGACTACTAAACATAGTATTTGTAGTAGTCTGTGGCAGCCAACTATGCTTTAATTTCTCATTAAAGTAGGGTAAGGAGTGTGTTTTTGTGCAATAAAATAAATATACTTATTACAGGCAAAATAATGTGTGTATTTATTTTATTTTAAATAGTTCCTGTTCAAACAGGGACTTGTTTTAAGTACTAAAATTATTGAACACCATAAAAATATACCAATGGGTGTTTTACAAAGAACCATAAATAGCGTAAAAACCCGCAGGACTTTTATGTCTGTAGCGGCACTTAAAATGTATACTTAAACACGTTAAGTATTCTCGGCGGGTATGCGTGCAAGCGACAGGACAATAATGGCAAACCACACTCCTTCAAGGACCGTCTCTTGGCACTGCTGCCAAGTCCGGAGCCAACGTAGAAAAGAGCGCTGGCGTTAGCGAAAAATATGCAAACATAGTTATCTACGTACAATTGTTTGTTTGCTTTGCTCTTAGATATGTGGTCTTGTATTCTTGACGATGTGTAAGGCCAGAGCTCCCGGGTATGCTTTATTTTGATTTGAGAGTGACCTGCAGATGTCAACACAAGGAATCCTCAAGTAAATAAACGATAGGCAACGCGCTTGTGATTCTTATGGAGTCGAAAACGTGCATAGATTACGTGTTTGCTTACCATCATGCAGGCCGTAAGCTTTTTTGCCAATTTTACCATCGTCCTATGAAAATAGCTAATGACAGAAATCTGCTGGTTTCCAAAATTGCTAATTCAGCTAGCAAGATAACGTTAACGTCATAGAAATATGTAACCAGTAGTCAGTTCGGAAGCTATCACACTAAGGACATACGTGATGATAATTTCCAATGGAGTTGCGTATCCGCGTTGGCCAATAGGAGTTCTGCCTTGCGGTCATCCGACTCATCGGCAGTCTACAGATAGGCGCTATACGTGTGGTCGGTACCACCCTTGAGTACCGATAAGTTGGCCGGCTCGGTAAAATGTGTATACATAGATCCTTTAGGTCCTGTGATTTAGGACTACTTATTGATATTCCCTCAATAAACCCGATTGTCTGTAAGCATGACGCTCGCAGACTCATGATTGACTTCTCGCTTAAAAGGACAAGATGTCGAAACATCGGGATGTATTTAATACACAATATAAGCTATAATAAGTTTCAATATTTAATGAGTAATAATTATGGAATCAAAAGATGTTATTATAAAAGGACATGATCATGAATCAAGAAAGATTGTAAAAACTGCGCAGAATTTCTACATCGCAGATTGACGGAATGACGCAATGCTTTTTACTCTCAGGTAGTAAAGATAATGAATTGACAATAACAAATATGACATAGCATGATGGAGAATGGCATTTAAGACCTTACCTTAGGGTTCAATATCCAAAGGGTGTTAACTGCCAACGGAGCTATACCTCCGCTATCCGCCTGTCAGCGGGTTGTACCTGTCTCATACGTATGGCCTAATATTTTGGGGTAATTCGGTTAAATTAGAATCTACATTTCTTCTTCAAAATAATGACTGCGAATTATATTTAAGCTTAGAAATATGGAATCCTTAAGAGACGTGTTCAAAGATAATGAAATATTAACTCTGACATGTATATATATATTTCAAATTTGTTTATTTATTAAGGCTCGGAATGGTATTTTATCAAAGGAGTGACTAAAAATAACATCCGGTCAACCAATCCGGTCATCCGGTGTTCAAAGATAATGAAATATTAACTCTGACATGTATATATGTAGTTCAAATTTGTTTATTTATTAAGGCTCGGAATAGTATTTTATCAAGAGTGACTAAAAATAACATCCGGTCACAATACAAATATGATGTATTACGTTGCTGGATTGGTTGCTGGAAAATAAATTGGGGGAGGCCTATGTCCAGCAGTGGACGTCTTTCGGCTGAAATGATGATGATGATGATGATGACGTTGCTGGATTAGTCAATCTATACGCTCAAAGTTAAAACCGCCGTTTTAATATTGAGCTCATAGAGAGGAATCTAGCAACGTAAAAACTAGTTTGATGGATTCAAAAAGTACTTAAATACAAACTACAGTACGTAGCGGCCCCCTTTTTTTAGCTATATATCGTTAAATTTAAATAATTACACTTATTTACGAGTGGCGCTAGTGGACCTGTTACATTTTATTAAAGCGCTCTTAATAAATTTATAGAACATGTATTACTCACTTGAAAATCCTAATCCCAATAAAGTCTAGATTCTCTTTCCGTAAAAACTATTGCTTATGCCAAATCTTTGTAGCGGACCCCGGGCATCCTTCAGGGTGCAGCTGTACTGGGATAATGCTAGGAGTATGATGAGGTATTACTGTTGGTGCTGTAAAAGCAAGCCCTCATAAAAACATGATTTTTGGTATGTACTTGTAGAATAGTACGGAACCCTTCATACGACTCGCACGACCGATTTTATTAAATTACTATAACTATATACATTATCAGTGGTAAAGTAGTGAAGCGTCTATTGAACATTTTTAAGAAAATTAAATAAAAAATAAATATTTTTTGGACAATCTTACACAAATCAACCTAGTCCCAAACTAAGCAAAGCTTGTACTATGGGTGCCAAGTGACGATATACATACTTATATAGATAAATAGATACTAAAATACATAGAAAACATCCAAGACTCAGGAACAAATATTCGTGTTCATCACACAAATACATGCCCTGACTGTGATTCGAACCCAGCTTCGACGGCAGTGTCACTACCAACTAGGCTAAAGCGGTCGTCAAAAATTGAGTATTTTATTCAGCAACTGCTGAAGACCTATCTTCAGTTGCCAAGGAAAAGGTGCGACACGCCACTGATTCCAATTGCATGAGAAAATACCTATCTAATTGTAAGATACGCTATCAAGAGATTGAGTGACGGACGATAAACAATGATGAACTGGCAATTTCTATGCTGCCGAGTTCCAATAACAATGGCTGCGACATTGAACCTACATGAGAAGTCATTGTATCACGTTTTTTTCTACTGATAAGGCTGGAATGAGCGATTGGCTATAGGTTTGCATGCAAGCAATGCCAAAGTCAAGGTCTAAACAGCAATAAGTTGTACATAACGATACGCAATATGCGCGTGGATAAATTGTTTACGCCAAGTGGCATTATGTAATGTGGTAATGATTATGAAGTTTTTTTTTTATATACAACGCCGGTGGCAAACAAGCGTACGGTCCACCTGATGGTAAGCGACCACCGCAGCCTATAGACGCCCGCAACTCCAAAGGAGTCACGTGCACTGTGTTGACAGCAGAAGGAACACATTTAGGTCCCTCGCTCTCAACACAGTGCATCCTCGGGAGCTCTGGCAACCTCGCTCACCTCCAGGAACACAACACTACATACTTGTATAATTAAAATGTTATTATGGCTGTGGTCTTCTGCTAGGCGGAGGTTCATCCCCAGTTGGGCTGCTCCAAATTCGAGCAAGATGACATTTTGCTGTGCCCTACCTCTCTCTAAGTTAGAGTAGAACTGGAAATTAATAATGTATATCAAGTATCTAATCTACCAGTGGTTTCAATATAGAAACGTAAATGTCAAAAATATATACTCAAGACCAAATAAAATGGGTATGGTGCAGAGGGGAAATCTAGACTGCGAGAAATTAGTAATAGAAATATCTTTCAGTTTTTTACATCATTTATTAGAGTGCCATCTTGGTGAAAATGTGACAACAATTTTCCGCTATCCGGGCATAGATACTACACACAAGATGTTTTCGATTAGTTTTAACTAGCGGCCCGCCCCGGCTTCGCACGGGTGCACTATTTAATGGATGTATTATACATATAAACCTTCCTCTTCAATCACTCTATCTATTAAAAAAACCGCATCAAAATCCGTTGCGTAGTTTTAAAGATTTAAGCATACATAGGGATATAGGGACAGAGAAAGCGACTTTGTTTTATACTATGTAGTGATACTACGCTACACCTTACACGTTGAATTAAATTCCCACACAAAGTGGAGTTTTAGGAGACGACTCCTGTGGTTCTTCACCTTTACTTGAAGACCAGGAATACCTAAATAAAATTTGGAGTAGACTCAGCCAAGAACAGGTTAAAGGTCTACCCAGCTGCGTCTAACGCGGCCATCGGGGTCGCCAAGGCTCTTTCAAAATCAAAACATTTATTCTGCAAACAGGCCTCAAGGGCACTTTTATAAGTCAAAATCTATCTAAGTAAGTACATCAAATAAAAATAATACAATAATCAAAGTATCATTAATTAAATGTAGTGTTACATGTCAAATAAGACTAAGAAACTAATAACAAGATTTGTTAGAGATGTATAAGATCTCTAAGCGTCAAGATAAAAGGGTTTGTGGTGGGAGCCACGGCACTTAGGTATTATTAGGTACCCAGGTGGGCTAGCTCAACTTGCTGCCAAGTCGTCAAGCGATTCACTGATTCCTGTTTCGCTCGAACTGTGCCAATTAGAAAGAAGAAGTTAGATTTTTCTCTCGCGTCGCGTCGCAGCGGCAATTGTGCTTGTCCAAAATAGAAGGCGATGACAGAATAAGCACAGGGGCAAGGCCCAAAGAAGGCTCTAGTGCTTTCAACCTCATATCTTGGGGTGGGTTAAGTACACCAAACCGTCTGTAATCGTATACTTAGTGCTCATTAAAACCCAATCGTATCGAAAGTGTGACAAGTTCACTATGAGATGTGAGATACCTATCATGATACCTGGAAAAACCAATTTTTTCATCTGAATCACAATAAAAACATTCAGACTTGTAATTGGCATTTTTAAGTAACTTGTTTACGTTACAAAACCATTATCAGCTAATTATTTCCATTGTTTATGCGTTCATTAATTAGCACAATCCAAGTTTCCTTCCCTTTAACTAATACGCCGGAAATCGCGGCAACCTTGGCTTAGACCCGACTATAACCGTTCCAAAGGAAAAGGTCCTAAGCTTAAGTTAAAACTATGCATCCTTACTGCTTTTTATTTTGTTTGCATAATTCCATTTGATAATGCGTGTAGGTTACACGAGTAATATTTAAATTTGCGGAAAAAAAATGTTCTAGACATGTACGAAAGGACACATACAATTGTGTTTTAGACGGCATGCGTATTTCAACATCCAAAATATCGATCTGGAGTAACCGCCAAAATTATGTGAACATAACCTTGATAACAAGAGCGTAAGAGCAGACAGATATTTTTGTCGCTTTGGGAACGTACATATAAAAAAAAATTAAAAAAAAAAAATATTTTTGGACAATCTTACACAAATCAACCTAGTCCCAAACTAAGCAAAGCTTGTACTATGGGTACCAAGTGACGATATACATACTTATATAGATAAATAGATACTAAAATACATAGAAAACATCCAAGACTTAGAAACAAATATTCGTGTTCATAACACAAATACATGCCCTGACCTGGATTCGAACCCGGGACCTCCAGCTTCGAAGGCAGGGTCACTACCAACTAGGCTAAAGCGGTCGTCGGATATATTTATAACTTTGACTGTAAGTGTTCGTTTTAAATTCAATCCCAACACGCCACTTGCACAAGATTGTGCCCCTTCCGTGGAACACGTTTGTAACGAGTGAAAGGCTACATTCCTGGTCGTGACCTCCGCGTTGTGGTTATCTAACACGGCACGATGATGATTTACGATGCATTTGGTAATGACACTGTCACGGAGCGGTACCATTCACGACCACTACTGAGACGAACCAATGTAAGGGAGTTTTCAGTTGATATAGCTCCATCAAAACTATAATTTTAATTTTCCTTTATGTTTCTAAATATTGTGGCACAAAATATATGCTCATTTTGTAATTAGTATCTACCTTAGAGACTCCGTGCTCACCCAGTTTTTACTTTATAATTAATGTATGTATATCTCTAGTTTAAGTGAAATGTAAAATTTCTTTGAGATAAATAAATTCTTTAATCACAATAAGAGAACAACGGTTGGAACTCACTTGGAAAGTCACTATTTGCGACATGTTTCGGACTACAATTGGAGTCCTTCATCAGGTGAGTGTTATCAAGGCAACCGACCGCGCAAAACTATAGATATATTTATGGCACAAACGGTTATCGGTTCTTCAACACCATACTAATATCGAAATGAACCTTTTTAGGAACGTGTTTGAAAAAATCATTAAAAAAATAAGGATCCCGTACACATTCGTCACTTTACAACTAAGTTCCTAAAAACGCATTTATGTTTGTTTGGTGCACTTGCGTCAGTAGTGTTAGTCAGTTTTTTCAAAATTTGGCTCTTGCAAACATGTAGATCTGTTCCTAAAAAGGTCTATTTTCGATATTAGTATGGTGTTTAATGATACTTATATATTTGAAATGTACATGTAACTGTTCCTTATTGACGTCTCTAACAACGCAAGAGAGACTTTTATTTTAACTCTGCTTCACAAAAGCTATGTCCAAAAAAAAAATGTTTTTGGCCTAAAATTGCCAAAATTTGATGCCATATGAGAGATTTGAAACTTCGTAAATAGACTCTCTGTTTAAATCAAACAAAGCACATTTTAGCATTTTTAGAAATTGCTCCTCTAAAGGGGTGAAAAGGGGGTTCCGAGTTTGTAATGGAGCAAATCTTTTATGAAGTGAGAGATTTAAAACTTCGTATATAAACTCTCTGCATAAATACAACATAACATATTTCACCGTTTTTCGAAATTGCACCCCTAGAGGGGTGAAAAGGGGGTTCCAAATTTGTGCGGGGAGCAAATCTTTACTCTTCTTAAAAATCGATACGGGTGTCATCTTCGAGGTTCCTCGGGGTGCCGATTACGAAAATACGTAAAATCCCCTTTTCAAATCCAACATGGCGCACCTTTAATTTTCTGAAAGATCGTTAAATGGGTGTCATCTTCGAGGTGCCTCGGGAAGCCGATTACGAAAATGCCATCCATACAAACGTGGGTACATACAAACATACGGGTTAAACTAAGAACCTCCTTTGTTTTAGACGGTTAAATTACGCTTAGTACGCGGGCGAAGCCGCGGGAAAAAGCTAGTAATAGTATAAGTACGATCGCGAACAGGGATTGTTAAGCCACTTGACAATAATACTAATAATAATAAATTTATTTACGACCAACGTGGATCACAATGTTCGCAACTTGGTCATGTAATGCAAATCGGGACTCTTGTGTTATACACTATATGAATGAAGGGGACGGCACGATACGAAGTTCGGATTTCTAAGTTCGGAGTAGGCCCTCTGGCTGTATTCAAAATTTCTTCAAGATTACACGATAAAGGCCAATACCTTTAAAAAGCATAGAATTTCGTAATTGAGATAATCTTTCGGCATTGAGTCCTGTACGCAACTGGCCAACTTATTGTATATACACGCTGCACTTAAACCCAGTCCGATCACATCCAACGAAATAAATGAAGGGACTAATCAAAGTTCGCCCATTTTCAGTCACAGCACGCCCTAACTGGCATGCCCATTTACCAAAAGAAAAACATAATAACACCAAGATCCCTACGACCACTTCCGACCTTCTTCCACTACACTATGTATTCCAGGGCAGTTTTCAGAGCACGTGGCGTTACGTGATAGGACTTCTTGAAAGTTCGCCCGAATTGTCATACAGTGCAGGCGAAAAAAGTCCCAAGTCAAAAGCCACTAAGAGCATTTAGAGGCCGTTTTGGCTTGATGAGAAACGCTGGAGCTGCACTGTAAATAGAATTAGAATAACGTGACGGGATTCAGTGTGGATCAGGCTTTAAATAGCTCTCGTTTAACATCTTTGAAGCCGTTGGACTTCTCAATTTGGAATTGAAACAATGGAGTAAAAAGTATATGGGTTAAACTTTATTTGTCCTTAGTATTAAAAAATATGTATGTATGTTTATACTGTAGGTAGCATTTGGATTTTGTACTATTTTAACTGTTATTTTATATACATAGTATATTGTTTTGAAAAAATGACACCTCGCCGAGTTTCTTACGCCGGTTCTTCTCGAGGCAGAGGTTTATTTTATGAACCGGTGGTAGTTTTTTGACATTCATAAGTGCATGTAACATGCCTAAATTGAAGAATAAATGATTTCATTTCATTTCATTTCATAAGAAATATAAATAAATAAATAATTTTTTTTGGATAATCTTACACAAATCAACTTAGTCCCAAACTAAGCAAAGCTTGTACTATGGGTACTAAGTGACGATTTACATTACTTACTTATATAGATAAAGATATAAAAGATACTTAAATACATAGAAAACATCCAAGACTCAGGAACAAATATTCGTGTTCATCACACAAATAAATGCCATGACCGGGATTCGAACCCGGGAGCTCCAATTTCGCAGGCAGGGTCCCTACCAACCAAGCACGTATCCAGAGGGGGGGATAGTTGGGATTTATCCCCCCCCCCGAAAACGTTTTAGCCGTCTGTTTATTTATTCACTTGCGTGTTCTTTCAATAACATTCATCATTTTCACATGGTTGTTTCAATGTTTGTCTCCCCCCCGAACCAAAAGTCTGGATACGTGCCTGCTACCAACTAGGCTACAGCGGTCGTGTTAATACTCATAGGATGTTCAGTATATTGATGAAATGGATAACAACATACGCTGTCAGTGTCAGCGGACCTAGGACTTAGGATACGACGGTAAACGAGTTGTCAAGCAGCATGTCAGCGAATTTTGAGTAGCAGTGTGGCCGATCCTTTACCTTTACCGCAACAAGTCCATTTTCAACCCTAACTTGAAATTTCCAGTATACATGAATTGCTGGCTGCTACAATGGTATAATCGGATTCAGTTCGAGTCACCGAGAGAAAGTTTGCTAACAGTAGACCCTGGCTGTGACAGCTCCGACAAGTCCGGTTTGTGATAAATTACTTCTAATCCACGGATACATGAAGAGATTTCGAAAGTTGCAATTAAGAAATAACAATTAAAGTACAAAATATGAAAATAACATTTGTATGACGACCGGTTTAACCTAGTGGGTGTACCTGCCTGTGAAGCTGACGGTCCTGGGTTCGAATCCCGGTCAGGGCAAATATTTGTCTGATGAGCATGAATATTTGTTTCTGAGTCTTGGATGTTTTCTATGTATTTAAGTATTTATATCTATTAAATATATCGTCGTCTAGTACCCATAACACAAGCCTTCTTGAGCTTACTGTGGGGCTAGTTCGATTTGTGTAAGATTGTCCTCTAATATTTATTTATTTGTCATTACGTCACTAGGTCCATTGAATTTCTGTCGTCTATACGGTATGGTGGCAGCTTACCATCGCCGTAAACTAATTTGCCAATCGTGGTACTAAAAAAGTGTTATAAAATTGGCTGTTGGTTTACAAATAACAACGTGGAATAGGGCCCCCGTAATCAAGGCAGACAGAAGAAAAAGGCAAACGTAGAGGGCGGAGACCCGGTCAGTGACCGCGCCCTTCGCTATTGTTGCTCTCGCGCAGCATTCACAACCCAGCCCCGATCCTAGCGTACAATACTTTTGTAATTCCTGACGACTACATGTCATCTACAAACATCTACAATTAGGGTTTGCAATATTCGTCCAATTTTAGTATTCGAATAATACGAATACATAAATTTCCAATATTCGAATATTCGAATATTTCGAATAAAACGAATATTTTTGAAAATAAAACAAAATTATCATTGTAAAGTATGTAATGAGTGTGTATGTGTGTGATGTGGTGTGTGTATGTAAAATGTAATGACCTTGCAATTAAAAACATTTACATTTACAGTATCTTCTTAAAATTTAACAATAGTACCCGCTCCACTATGCGCCTCAGGTAAGGGACTCCTTGATATTGGAGTGACATTTGGGCCCGCATTTTCTTATTGCTTCCCAATCCAGGAAGCGAGGATTCTTTCCAACTTATTCCCGGTCTCGTCAAGCAATATCATGGGCCATGGGTTTCCACCCGGAAGGGGAGTCCGCTGGGCGATTTGCTATACCGAGGATAGAAAAATCTTCTTAAGGCTAAATCGCCAATAGGAATTGTACTCCTATCGGCGCGCAAGGTACTGTTAAGGTCAACAAAGATGCGAAGAGACTATAACAGAGATGGACGTCCACGAAAATGAATGCATGGTTTAAAACTAGAGGTTTTCTCTCAAAATTTTGAATATGCGATATGCGAAGAGTTTGCATAATTATATTTTTATTGAAATAAAAAGGTCATGACAATGTAATACTGGCATACAAGAAAAAAATATTAAATGTTGGCGTTGAATTTTTAAATAACGATACAATACGTCTGTCATTCATGTACTCGTAAATTGTAAACAGTCTGTGTTGTAAACATTGCAAAAAGATCGTTTATTTAGTATTTTGTTAAGTTTCTTGGGGTTGTGGATATATGTCGCCGACTCAAAACGTATATTTTCTCATGCTGAAGAACTTACTACAGGTTTGAGTTCAATTATTGTTTATTTTTTACTGTGTTATGTTATGTCAATTCAAAACAGGAGCCACGTCGCGTGACGTCACGCGGCCAAAGTCACGTGGTCAGCGCACAGTAGTTTTTTAAAATCAATTTTTTAGTCCTTTTTCCTAAAAAATATGAAAAAATAAAAGTTTTATGCAACTCTCCAGCATGAGACGAATCTTATGACACATCATTTATTAAAATCGGACCATAACTGTAGATCTGATGGGGTGTACAAACATCGGCCTCGCGTGATACATATATAGATTAGAAAGTTTGTTTTTGGCAAGTGAAAAGAAAAATAATATGCTGTTTGTCTTTGATTAAAACTTCTTTTTAATATTTAAGATTATTTCTACGGGTTGTTAATGTAGAGGATAATAGATCTTGGCATTTTATTATAGTTTTTCGCGAAGGTAAATAATTTCAGTCAAATTTCTGTACTATTCGAAATATTCGTTTTATTCGAATAATGGATGTCATCGAATTCGAATAATATATGTAGCGAATAATTCGAATATTCGAATATTCGAATTGCAAACCCTATCTACAATGTCACTTAATATGAGAACAACGGTTGGAACTCACTTGGAAAGTCACTATTTGCGACATGTTTCCAACCGTTGTTCTCATATTAAGTGTAAATATGTCTCACGTTAGTGTAAATCTATGTATCTACAATGTCATCTCGCTCTTTTTTGGAGCATCCCAACTGGGAAACAACTCTTACAGACCGCCTCCATAATACTACTTACTTGCTCCAAAAATAGGTACAGTACCAGCTAATGACATAAATAAAAATAGAATAAATATTTGTGGAAAATCTTACACAAATAGACCGAATCCCAAACTAAGCAAAGCTGAATGGGTACTAGGCGACGATATACTCGTATAGATACATAGAAAACTTCAAAGACTCAGAAACAAATATTCATGCTCATCACACAAATAAATGGTCTGACCGGAATTCGAGCCAGGAACCTCCAGCTTCGTAGAAGGGTAGTTACCCTTCTAGGCTAAAACGGTCGTCACATATCACCATATATCATCTTTATGTCCGAAAAATCATGAGTACTCTCTGAAACAACCGTTTTATGTCACCACATCTTCAGTCTTGCAAGGACTCTAAATTCATCTCACCAACAAATGTAATAATATGTAAATTTCAGGAAGTTATGGTACAGTAAATGTAGAGGATCACCCTCTGAGAATACTAGTCTACCATTGTCGTGTTATAATTATACTAGCGACCCGCCCCGGCTTCGCACGGGTGCAATGCTGATGCATGTATTATACTCGTACATATAAACCTTCCCCTTGAGTCACTCTATCTATTAAAAAAAACGCATCAAAATCCGTTGCGTAGTTTTAAAGATTTAAGCATACATAGGGATATAGGGACATAGGGACAGAGAAAGCGACTTTGTTTTATACTATGTAGTGATTATAAGATATACTGGTTCTCCTGAGGCGAGTTGTCGGTAAGCGTAAATGCCAAGAGTAGGTACTGGGCGCTTCACAACCTGCGCAGCCTGAATTCATATTGCAACCTAGCTAAACTAGCATAGACGCGAGACCAGTGACAACTGTAAGTAATCGAAGGGCGGACTTACACTGGTTTATTTCAAGTGTAGATTTTCGAATGGCAGGACTGACCGGTCTTATACGAGTATGCCGGGTAGATGGGAAAATCGTGCATAGTTTCGACAAGTGATGACGAAGAAATATTTAATTTAGGCATGTCGATAAGTTACGTCAAAAATTGTACTGAGTTACCATTTGATCTGACATTTGGTTTAATGCCCGGCCACAGTGCATCATAAAATCTTTTGTAACATTTATTCCAGCACCTTGTTTATTTAAATATACAAAAAAACCTCCAGTTTTGTTAAAAATACAATACAAAAAGTTTATTTTGCAAGAAAAAGGGTTGTCATGATCTTAATACAAAACATTCAGTATATCCTTAATCAGCCATTACATATGGCATGCAAAATATTAACAGTTTATGCGACTAGGTATTCAATTGGGTACATAAATTACATCTTAAGTTTAGTTTACAAGACGGACTTGCCGTTGCTCATTCAAAGTAATATTAATTTTATCATCACCTTTTTTCTCAAAATATATGTACCTACTTTAAATTATCACAACTAAACATTTATTAGCTTTTTTTGTATTTGGTTTGTCCTGGCCCTTCTAAGCCACCTCGTCCAGATATTGATCTATTGTGGCAGCCCTTAAAGTTCTTTGCTTATACCCGTTGCTTCCAGGAATTTCCAGACTCTTTGGGTCGCAATCTGTTGTATCTCCTCTGGATGCATGATGTGCCTGCCTAGGTAGATGCTTCTTTTGGTTATTTAGTAGCTTATACCTATTAAATCATTTGAACAGACGGCTTACTCCGAACATCGTATAGTGCCATCTGCCTTTCACTCAAATATCAAATCATTTATTTCACATAATTTCAGGTACAATGAGATCTTAAAAGTAGTCTTAGTATCACTAAAATTTACTATAAATGGCATGTGAAATTGAGAGGTATATACACCTGCAATACAGTATACTATGGTCATTAATGTCAAAATACAGATAAAAATAAAGTCAAATAAAATGTCTATAAGTCAAAATTATAAAATCAATCACATCATTTTATCGAGTTTAATGTCATACATGTCTCATATTGTAATGTATTATTTCTTGACATTGTTTAAATTATTATTATTGTATTGTAATTCTTTGGATGTTTATTATTATTATTGACATTGAATTAAGTGCATGTACCTATTGTTAATTCTGTGATGAAATAGTTATCCTAGCGTGTAAGTTATTTGGTGCAACAGTGCTGTAAGCTTACATTGTGTGTTAAAATCACTACATAGTATAAAACAAAGTCGCTTTCTCTGTCCCTATGTCCCTATATCCCTATATCCCTATGTATGCTTAAATCTTTAAAACTACGCAACGGATTTTGATGCGGTTTTTTTTAATAGATAGAGTGGCTCAAGGGGAAGGTTTCTATGTATAATACATGCATCAGCATTACACCCGTGCGAAGCCGGGGCGGGTCACTATAAATAAATAAATAAATATAGTGTATAACACGAGAGTGAAAGGGACGGCACGACACGAAGTTCGGAGTAGGCCCTCAGATGAGAACGTTTTCAAATTCCAATTTATTCACAAACCATTAACTTTATGACGTTCAAGTGAACATATAACTCGTAACTAAGATTACTTAATACAGGTATACCTGTCTAGCTAACAGGTGGCGAGAGAACCAGATAAACCGGTAACAACTATGTTGGATCAGGTTCTAACTGCAATGCAATTTAATCGACAGAATCATAAGCGTGGGTGCGGTTCATAGTACTTTACATAAAGCTTAATTTTGATTGTCACTGTGTAAATAGACCATATGTGATAATCCATATTGAAAGGAACCTTATGGCGGCCGGCACTTGCGCCTTTATTGCCGCTGTTCCAATACAATAGTGAATAGATGCAACGTAAGCGCCTGCTGCGGATTATCACATATTTCTTGTACAGAAAGATAAATTGAAATGAAATGAAATTATTTTTTGTAATATGGAATGAAATCAAATTATTTATTCTTCAATTTAGGCATATTACATGCACCTAATGAATGTCAAAAAACTACCACCGGTTCATAAAATAAACCTCTGCCTCGAGAAGAACCGGCGTAAGAAACTCGGCGACATGTCATTTTTTCAAAACAATCCTAATAATATTATAAACGTGAAAGTTTGTGCGGATGGATGTACGTTCCGCTTGATCTCAAAATACTGAACGGATCTCTATGAAGCTTTCCAGTATTGTAGCTTAGACATCAGAATAGGACATAGGCTACCTTTTATCCGCGAGTAACACCGCAGGTCGCTGCTAGTATACAATGTATATAAAATAACAGTACCATAATACCACAGAATTACAATAACATATATATATATATATATATATATTTATGCTTTGAAAATGTTTAGGACAAAATATTTCTGTGTTAGATTACTTGTGCGGGACGATCACTGGCCAAACATCCCTATCCATGATGTAATCGTTTATCTTATAATATGCTTTTGAAATAAGTGTTTGTTTCACGACAGATTTAAATTTAGAATCCGTAAGTTCAGTATTGGCTTGTAAGGTAAGATATGTACTTAATTATGGTGCAGACGTGTTGCCAATTGCCAATTCTGAAGTATGTTCCATATTATCAGGCATTTTCATACTCACATCATTCATATGTACTCGGCACTAGAACACAGCTGCAAATTAGATTCTAACATACCTGATATATCAATCCATACATATGTAAACACATTATAGTATTGCATAATACATGATTCATAGGTAATCTTGACTGCCTCAGCCTTACCTAACAGATTGTAGTCCTATCTACTTATCTACATATGGCAACATATATATTTTACGTCATTTTAAAAGCAGGACACATAAATGTGCATGTTTATGTTCATTTTCTGTGACGTGATAAGTGGTATACTATGTGTTTATAAATATATCGGCTTATATGGAGGGACGGGTGATATAATGGTCGGCAAACTTATGATCTGCAGATGTCACGTTGTCAGTGCCTTTACCATGAATTTACATGTCCGTACTCGCTAGCGACTGCGTAAACGATCAGGGCTGCCAGATTGTATAATTGGATACAAAACGTGTATAATTAGGTTACAGATTGTATCCTTTTTGTATCCTGGATCCTCATGTATAATTGGATACATAAAACCTAATTTCATAATGTAAGTTCATACTCTATCATTCTACACGTACAATTCGGACCCATCGCTACGTTGAATGACGTTGTGGGCTAGGTACTCTACTATGAAAATAAGTCGAAAGTCGAAACATGTTGTGTTGCCAATGTATGTTGTCATATGGAATGAATTGAATGCGCGTTATATGCATACTCAATAAATAAATCAATCATGTAGGTAAGTTTACGCCATTAACAATCAATATTGTGTTTGTAAAGGATTTTTATGCAGTATATGTATCCTGACACGCAATTTTGTATAATTTCAGAGTCACGACTGAATAATTTAAAAATATCAGCTGGCAGCCCTGTAAACGATTTAGTATGCCGATTCTTAGTTCCCAGAGGCGCTCTACTTCGGCACGACCACGCGTGCTACTGGGAGTTTTGTCGCTGGTTCTGACAGTAAATTACACCAAATCGCTTACATACTAGTCACAATTATAGAGTATACGTATGTGGTTCTGTTCCTGGTGGTGACCAAGTCGAGCCGAGTACCACATATGTGATAATCCATATTGAAAGGGACCTTATGGCGGCCGGCACTTACGCCTTTATTGCCGCTGTTCCAATACAATAGTGAATAGGTACAACGTAAGCGCCTGCCGCCATAAGGTCCCTTTCGATGTGGATTATCACATATAAACCGACATAACCCATAACATACTCCTTTTGCGTCAATTGTTTAAAATAGCACAACAAGACGTAACACCTTACACAAACATAAATAGATCCATTTCATAATGTCAAGAATCTACGCCGCAACTGATACGGTATCCAAAAATAGGCTTCCTCACTAAATTCGATCTCTTTCCAATACGAACGTAATGACAGAGGCAGAGCATCTGCTTCATATTTACGTTTATGACGTCACATTCATTGATAATTCAATCAATGAATGCTCTAATATGGTAAGTTAATGGATATTCGCCAGTTGGCAAGGGCCCGACAAGAGCAAGGCGCTGTATAGGGACCTACGTAATAAGAGTATCATCAGAAACATTCCTAAAATCGATGCATCATGAGTCGATCGCTGCACACAATGAAACTGTTAGTTATGGCCCTATGGGAACATACACAAACTACGTGACCCGTTTAGGGGGGGGAGGGGGGTCGTCAAAGTACCACTCTTGGTCACCGGGGGGAGGGGGGGGGGTCGGTTTCTTGTCACGTAGCCGGTAGAATACTTTTGAGAAACATTCTAATTGAAGCGGACTCACGCGCCACGGTTTAACCCCATCACTAAAACTTGTTCAGTTTCGCCACATCACTAATTGTACTGTTTCTTTTTGATATATTTTTTACTAAATACAATTACAATTGAATAGCTACGCTATACCACGCTTGCACTCTCGAAGTATGCATTTTTAGGGGCCATATGAGAAAATACAAAGAAAAGCCATAATTTTTTCAACTTTCCGCAATTTTTTTTTATAAAATATACTACGTGAATACTAGGGGGCGGGGGGGGGGGGGGTCTTGGCTTATACTACGCTTGGTCACCTAGGGGGGGAGGGGGGTAAAAAACGCAAAAAAAAAATGGTCACGTAGTTTGTGTATGTTCCCTATAGTGGGTGGGTAGTGTGGACTGTATGGGTTTATAGGCGGCGACAGGTGGGATAATGAAAAACACTTTTCTTCTTGGAACTTGAGAGGCGAGATCGGAGGAGGCTTCTGAGAGATGTTTCTGCTGTGGCTGCTGGTTGCGTAATAATGATTTTGCGGTGCGCGCCCCGCCTTTTATTCCTGCCGGGCGGCCGTGTTTATGTACCTCGTCCCCCGGACCCCGCGCATTCCCCTACCTTGCCACTCTTACTTTATTTCTGTTTATTATGATATTTACACTTTGGATATTAATAAATCTAGTCTAATTAGTTTGTTTACATGTAAACCTATTGGAATAACCGTCGGTGAGGTTGCGGGCATTCTTATTAGAGCTAATATTCGAAGTTACCTTCCCGGTAGCCCCCCGCACCTCACCGAGGTTATAAATATAAGCGGTGCGTCGCTCGGCCCGCAGCCAGTTGTAGCTCGGACTTCGCACGGCCTACACGCTACCTACTCTAATTATCTAATGTTAATAAAAATGCAATAGAGGAATGTTTTATTTACAGGTGTGTCATATTCTACTTAAATATTACACACTATTTATTTACAACACGCACTTTTTATTCGTCGTGAACAGAAACAATAGCTTGATCCGTTATCAACCCCAAAACTACCCCCTTAAACAGGGCATACGCATTTTCGATTTCAGTCGGAAATGTGATTAGCCCAAAAACTGCCATATATTTATAATTTACAGTTTCTATGACAAGCGGTCTTCGGGAAAACTGTCTGTGACAGATTTAACTAAAAATCTATGTAACTGCTGTCAGATGGAAAAGTCCTATCAAGGTTTATTTTTTTATATACAACGCTGGTGGCAAGCAAGCTTACGATCCACCTGATGGTAAGCGGACACCACAGCCTATAGACGCCCACAACTCAAAAGGAGACAGCAGAAGGGACACATTTAGGTCCCTCGCTCTCCACACAGTGCATCCATCTGTGGTACTTCCTCAGTTTATCAGCCGAAAGACATCAACTGCTGGAAAGAGGCCTCCCCAGAGAATGCCACAACGATCGGTCATGGGCTGCCCGCAGCCAGCGAACTCCAGCGACCTTTACCAGGTCAGGTCAGCCAAACTCGTGTAGGTCTTCCAACCCTGAGTCGTCCGGCACGTGGCCGCCACTCGAGAACTCGCTCGGCCCCACCGCAGCCCTTGGTTCTCGAGGCTTTCTCAGTTGGGCTGCTATGAGCCATATAATATTTGACGGCTGAGAGCCGGGAATAGATCCTTCATATTGCTCGGTATCGGACATGCGGGCGTATAAACGGGCGACTAATAATGCAGTAGTGAATAAAACTAGGAATACTTTTACTGGGCTATATTAAAGGAAACTAGTAATCAACACGTTTAAATGACACGAACAATCACTAGAGGCACAACGATCCGTCGGAGGTCTGCAATGGAATGCCGGTGCGGGCGCAGCGGGCCGGTTTTATACCTGCCCCACTGCTTGTCGCCTCACCGCTCCGAAGTTTCGTTAGGTGCGCTGGTGGCGCCATCTGGTCTGAAGCGCACCTTGGCCTCAAATTAGTCAATTGATTGATTGATTTCATTTTGCCGACATATTCATCTGTGCCCTACTTCTCTGACCTTCCGAACTTGTCTTCAACGAACATGCGTCAGAAGGAGCGCGAATCTCTTTGAAACCAAATTGGAATGCAATATGCATATCCAAGACGTCCCTGGCCAAGGGCCAGCGGGAAACGGAAATGACGCCAGACGCTATTAATCTCGCCGATGTTGTTTTGTGCAACCGCAGTGGAAGAGTTATTAGGAGTATTATAACTTCATCGAAAACGTTCGATTTTTGACCCTAACTTAAATTACCTGCCAGTAAAAATTCATAAAAATTTATCAATTTATTTTGTTGAATTTTCGTTAAACTTGACATCATGGCACAGAATAAGTAATAGTACAAGTACAGCAGCTTCACTTCCTAACAAAAACGGCATTTAGGCATAAAAAAACGTGCCTACTCTGTGCATCTCTTGTCTAACTTGTATTCATTCACACGCCGCACGTGTAGCGCTAGGGCTGTCACGCTAAAATGTTCTACCTCATAAGAATGTCGCTCGAGTATAGTGAACCCATATTAATTAAGTACCTTCTCGTACCTACGTGTTACTTCAAATGAATGTATTCCGACGTCATTATTAAGTCGGCATACTGTTCGTAATTTGTGTATCGTGAGAGCTCCGTTTCTGCTAACTACTGTTGATGTTCAGTTTACTACACCATTGCTTGTTTGATTGATTTAGCTCTGGTTAGCTTTCAGCGCTCTTCCAATAATGTGTACAAAAGCTTGATATTTATACAACAGGCATAAGGTTCAAATTGTAAAGTAAATATTTGTAGCCAGTTGCCAGTGAAACGTATTGACCGTGACTTGACCACGTCTGCGATGCGGCTATATTAATGCTAAAAAGTCGTATCTCTATGTACGATATACGAGTGACATGGTAACATACGACCTTTTGACAATTGAATGACAGAAAATTGAGTTAAAACTTCGAAATGTACCTACAAATTTCAGTTGCAGGTACATAACATTATAAATATTTAAAAAAACACTTTCTACAAGTATGTAGTGTTGTGTTCCTGGAGGTGAGCAAGGTTGCCAGAGCTCCCGAGGATGCACTGTGTTGAGAGCGAGGGACCTACATGTGTTCCTTCTGCTGTCAACACAGTGCATCCTCAAATTTTATAAAGGGTCGGCAACGAGTATGTGACTCTGCGGGCGTCTATAGGCTGCTTGTCCCCCCCCCCCGGAACCAAGTCTGGATAAATGAAATAAATGAAATAAATGAACTTTATTCTGCAAGTAGGCCGCAAAGGCACTTTTACAAGTCAAAAACTACTAGCGTTTCTCAAGAGACCACTGCCGAGAAGAAACGCCGAAAGAAACTCGACAGTCAGTCATTTTCTCCAAAATATGCTTATTACAATGATACTACTTAACCTACTTAAGTAAATGTAAATGGTACACAACAAAAGAGAATTGAAAGAAAAACGAGGAAAAAATAACAATAGGTATTTACAAAAAAAACATGTCGAATCGTTTGATATGCTTTCCTGCAAGAAATGAGATACAATGAAAATATTAGACTCTACGCTATTTAGGTATTTGGTATGGGCCATGCATTTCTGTCTGTTAGATAGTCCTCAACCCTATAATAAGCCTTTGACATCAAAGATTTTTTTAGGTAATTTTTAAGAGCTGGAAAGGGTAAATTCAAAATTTCATCGGGTAACTTATTATAAAAACGAACACATTGACCTACAAAAGACTTGTAAACTTTACGGACACGAAACTTGTGAGTGGCAATTTTATTTATAAGTTATGGATATCAGAATTTTTACAGAATGATTCTCGATTCTTTATGACATAAATAATATTCTCATAGATGTATTGGGATGCTACCGTTAAAATGTTAATTTCTTTAAAGAGATCTCTTAGAGTTTCACGTGAGCCCAGGTTATATATGGAGCGAATGGCTCTTTTTTGTAACACAAAAATTGTCTGTATGTCAGCTGCTTTACCCCAAACCAGAATACCATACGACATAACATTATGAAAATAGCTGTGATAAACTAAGCGAGCTGTTTCTACATTGGTCAGTTGTGTTGTGATACGTGCCTCACCCGACGAAATGCTCGTCCAGCAAACCAACGGATTGGGGTAATAATTCGAGTCCCCACAGTAACGGTCGCGCACGCGCAGGCGACATAACGGGAATAACTGTTCGGCCGGTTCCGAAACGAGTCTCTCGATGACACCTTATGGACAGGAATTTACATGAAACATTTTAAAAAGTCAAATTTCGTAGCCAATTGGCAAAATGGGACGGGGTGTATCTCATGAACCGTGATAGTTACAGTTGAAATTTTAACAGATGATGTATTTCTGTTGCCGCTATAACAATAAATACTAAAATAAAATAAAATAAAGAAATAAATATTAGAGGACAATCTTACACAAATCGTACTAGCCCCACAGTAAGCTCAAGAAGGCTTGTGTTATGGGTACTAGACGACGATATATTTAATAGATATAAATACTTAAATACATAGAAAACATCCAAGACTCAGAAACAAATATTCATGCTCATCACGCAAATATTTGTCCTGACCGGGATTCGAACCCAGGACCGTCAGCTTCACAGGCAGGTGCACTACCCACTAGGCTAAACCGGTCGTCAAAAAAAATATTGCGTAAAAATCAGAATAAAATAAATATTTAAGAGGGATCCCATACAACAAACGAGTTTTTTTTGCCGTTTTTATAGATAACGGTACGGAACCCATCGTGCGCGAGTTGGACTCCGATTTAGCCGGTGTTTATATGTGTAAAATATACGTAATAACAAACCTTATCAATACGTTTCAAGTTCATAGGTCAATAGGAAGTTTAAAAAAAACGGAACAAAATTTCGTATAAAGACGCAGGCTGGTAGCTTCTTATTTTTGAAAACAAAATAATCGGTATTTATCTACTCAACGAGCTCTAAACATCGATATTCCACGAGATGGGGTAGGTCCTACCCGATAGGAGAAAAAAAAATCGAGCCCCCTTTACCCAGGGACCGATACATTTTTAAAAAACCCTGAATAAGCCTATTTTGGATTATTTTTTGCTCTTTACGTAGGGATGAATCATGTATTTAGGTAACAACGTCGTATTATTAGATTGTCCCATTAAAAACGAATTAATAAACCGGTGACCGTAATAATACCGGTATTTTTCTATGGAGAAAATACCGGTATCCGATCCCTGCCTTTACCTGTATGGCTGCCCGCCTTAAAAACATTTAATAATAAGCTTTGACAATTTGTATGGCTTTGGGTCACATCTTGGTGTCTTATACTGTGAATATTTGAAGACTGTCCCTCCAACCGATTGGCTGTAAAACCTGTGTGACAGACGACGGACCGAAGCGTGAGTGACAGCAACTGGGTTCCATTTGGAACCTTTGGGTACAGAACCCTAAAAATAAAAAGGGTCCATCCATTGTCCTTAAAATCAAAAATCAAAATCAAAACATTTATTCTGCAAATAGGCCTCAAGGGCACTTTTACAAGTCAAAATCTATCTAAGTACATCAAATAAAAATAATACAATAATCAAAGTATCATTAATTAAATTTAGTGTTACATGTCAAAAATAAGACTAAGAAACTAATAACAATCGAGATTTGTTAGAGATGTATAAGGTCTCTAAGCGTCAAGATAAAAGCTAATAAAGTAGGTACACTAATCATAATAAAATATTTTGAGCTATATCTATAACACGTCAACATGGAAATAATAAAATCTGATAAATAAATATCCTCAGAGATGTATAAGGTCTCTGAGCGTCAGTCTTAGTGTTCCGCATAGGGAATGCAATCCCGATCCCGCGAGATCTCGGGTAATTTTTCGGGATCAATCCCGACGCATCATATGACGAGATCCCGTTCGAGATTGACGGGATTGGGATACTATTAATACCCTTCGTTTTTTAAGGAGTCATTTTCAAAATCACTCGTCTTAGGTAACTACTTCCTAATTCCTTTGAAATATGTTTATTATTTTGATTACCTAATTTACCTATGTTAATTTCCTTAAAACCTGATAATTATTTTTGGTTGGTAAAATTAAAGAATAAAGGTTTTTATTTTCTTTCGAATAATATGTTATTTTACTTAATCTCACTATCACAAACAAGCAGTTATTAGCTTTTTTAGTCATCCAAATTTATTATTTTTTTAAAACTAGACGGGATCCCGAAAGTTCCGGGATCCCGCGGGATTGATATTTCTAATTCCGCGGGATCTCGAATTTGCAATCTCGAGTCGGGATTGCATTCCCTAGTTCCGCACCTGCAAAGCCATGTTTTAGGTTCCGACCTCGATTTTGAGAAAAACGTACCTAGTTTCACTTAGTCCACACAAAATAAAAGATCTATTCTTTTTAAATTCTATTAAACATTTTTCTAGTAAGATTGAAAGTCAGTAGTAGAACAGTGTAAAATGGAGTAAATCATAACAATTTATTTATTTATTTTATTTGGAGATCCAACAGCTATTATATAACATTACACAATCAAGTAGATACAGATAGCCAATTATAGGAACTCACAGGTAGTGCCATGATACTTAACTAATAGGTACTAATATTACGCGCTAACGTAACCGCACATGCAACAAAAACAGAAAAAAAAGGGAAATAATCTGTTACAAATTAAAGGTTTAGAATTAAAACTTTGCCGAAACTGGAATTCTCATAACTAACGAAAGTAATTTATTAGTACATTGTGTAACATACATAACGAGGATAGTTGGGCAGCAGCAAAACACTATTGAGCACCAACTCAATTAAAAAATAAATATATATATATAAACTAAAAAAGAAATAATTCAAATATATACAGACAAGCATTTTCTTTACATTTTCATACAAAAAAAAAGCAAAAAGAAATTGGTGCCGATGCCTCCTGTGAGGATTGAACTCACGACCCCTGGTTTACGAGACCAGTGCTCTACCACTGAGCTAAAGAGGCGATGCTAACGGTCGCCAAATATGCGGACGCATTCTATACGCTCATCAGATAACACTATACAGTCATTATGACGTAGTTACATCGACACTATTGCGAAGAAAAAACAATAATCAAAAAAAAAGCAAGGATACAGCTTGACAACGTTATTTTTGTCATTTCACACTCGTACTTACAGGACTTAATCGTCCATTTCTTAATAATTTTATTAATTATTGATTACATTAGTGAATCGAGAATACTCAAAAATTATATAAGCATCGGTAATTTTCGCTGGACAATAGAATTTATTCAATTGTACGGCTTCTAAAGTTATCTACATATTACATGCTAACTGTTTAAAATTCGTCCATAGACACACACAAAAAAAAAGTAGTATGTATGTATGTATGCACTTCATTGTACACAATAACAGGTTAAAACAATATACATGTCACATAAGATTAGAGTATAAAGGCGAACTTTAAAAACAATACATAAAACTAAGCCGGCGATTATACACAAACAAACTTTAAAGATTGTGTGTATTTCGAGAGATACGTTTCTCTGACGGGGTGACAGGCAGTAGAGACCCGAGATAGACCTCTGGGAAATAGACGTAAATACGTATACATAATAACAAGATGGCAATTAGTGTACTTACCTTAAGGACGTATTTTCCTTATCTGAAACAAAAGTAAATAATTCAGAAGGTGCACAACTAACTAATAGAAATAAACTGATGAAAACAGTATAACGAATTTATACATGCAAAAAGATTGCCGAAACCCGGGATCGAACCAGGGACCTTTAGATCTTCAGTCTAACGCTCTCCCAACTGAGCTATTTCGGCTACTTGATGACTGGCTCGAATTGTCTATTACATTCTTAGACCAATCAACAAAACTATACACTTCAGAAACTTCTGATTTTACATGTTTTTCAACTAATTGCAACTTACACAAAGCATCCCTAAACAGCCATCTCAAATACGTAATGCTAAATAAATATTTTACTCAGATCGCTGTTCAATGATACTGGTGGCGCCATCTACCCGACAGTAGCAGAACTATCAACACTTGAAGCGTGCTAGAAACATCGCGAAATGAATTTTCCAAATGCAACTAAAAGTTACTACAAATTGAAACGGAAAAGTGGTATAGCAAATAGAAGCGATGGTAATCAGTCCTTTAGGTTTGCCAGACTGTCATGCTGCATTAGCTAGTGTAGTGTAATTAATTCTAACTAGCTACCAAGCAGTCAACAAAAAATATGACATATACATTTTTACAGTAGTTATAGCCATATTTTAAGATTGTTCGATTAGTAGAAGTAGGTTTAAAATCTAGAGTTTAAGTTACATTTTAGTTTTTTGTACATATTCTGCTGCCTCTACGGGGCGGTATGTTCGCCTGGCGACAAGCCCCTTTTTTCCTTAAATAAAAAAAAAAGATTGTTCGATTTGTAATGGGTATGTTGATGCAACTCTCCTTTAACCTGCGTATGACCTGCCTGAACTTGAACCATTTGGAAACAGAAATAATAGCCTGCAGATTTGACTGACCAATTTTGATGCACAGGGTTCAGTAAATCAAAATGGCAGTTAAATATGTCAAATAATAATACGTAGGTAATTATTATCTCTTTATAGATTTTTTTGTATGAACGACTGAACAGCGATTGACCTTAGTCTCGCCTGATGGAAAATGATGACAAGGTCTAAGATGTAGCTCGCTGGTTCAGTAATAGCCTATTCACTCTTGTCTTGAAGAGGCATCCTCTCATACCCTCTTAGTTAGATAAGATAAGATAAGCTTTTATTTCCTTACATCACGTTTTTGTACATTCTAAATTAAAGAAATAAAAATAAATATCGTATCTTAGGTATTTATTGTTAGATTTGTTAGTCTGTCATTAGCATTGCATGATTTAGGTTATAGGAAAGAAGTAGGTGTAAGTTCCAAACCGTAAGTGAGAGAGCGCAACACTCGCCAACAAACTGCATATACAGTTTGGCGAGGTAAGATCATATGCCTACTGTAAGTTATATTTTTGAGATAAATAAATAAATTAATTAAAAAAATGTCTTTGTATTCTTTTTAGAAAACACCATTTTTACTTTTCATCCTCTTCTGTATAAGGACCGCCTAGAGCGGTGAAAGCCTCCTCCAAAGCTTTCCAGGTTTCCCTGTTTTTTGCTGTTCTTGTCCAGCAGCTTCCAGCTACCTTTTTGATATCATCACTCCATCTTGAGAGTGGTCTTCCTTAGTTAGATACTATCGCATAACTAAACTATGGCATAAAATATTCCAGCTCTTAAAAATTACCTAAAAAAAACTTTGATGTCAAAGGCTTATTATAGGGTTGAGGACTATCTAACAGACAGAAATGCATGGCCCAAACCAAATACCTAAATAGCGTAAAGAGTCTAATATTTTCATTGTATCTAGTTGACACATTTCTTGCAGGAAAGCATATCAAACGATTCGACATGTTTTGTTTTCTTGTGTAACTACACATTGTAAATACCTATTGTTATTTTTTCCTCGTTTTTCTTTCAATTCTCTTTTGTTGTGTACCATTTACATTTACTTAAGTAGGTTAAGTAGTATCATTGTAATAAGTATATTTTGGAGAAAATGACTGACTGTCGAGTTTCTTTCGGCGTTTCTTCTCGGCAGTGGTCTCTTGAGAAACGCTAATAGTTTTTGACTTGTAAAAGTGCCTTTGCGGCCTACTTGCAGAATAAAGTTCATTTATTTCATTTATGGCAAAAGCGTATTCCCTTCTAAAAGGCCAGCAACGCACTTGCGACTCCTCTGGTGTTGCAGGTGTCTATGGGCGACGGTAATTGCTAAACATCAGGCGATCAGGGATAGGTAGAGACCCCTCCTGCCCACACTGTGGGAAGAAGACTAGCAAACACTTACTAGCGGAATGTGTAATGTATGGCAATGCGAATTTACACATTCGGTAGAGATAATAGAGACTAGAATTGAGGGATGTCAACTTAAAGGATGTTCTTCTGTTTTGTATGGGAACAGGAAAATTTCTAGAAGATGATGGTGATCGGGGAACACTGCTGGAACAGTAACCCTAGCTCCAGTGAAGCTTTGGGCTGAATGAATGCCAGGAGTGATCGACAGCCTGCCTGTCCAGCAATGCGCGCAACAACAACATGTATTGCACTTATATTTTTATATTTTTTTCTTATATATTTTTTTTATATCATTAAATAACATGAAATAACACATTCAATTTGAATTTATATTAGATTACATTAAGCGAGAGAAGTACATAATAATATTAAACATAAAAAATGTATGTTAAAATTGACATTCATCATCATCATCATCATTTCAGCCGAAAGACGTCCACTGCTGAACATAGGCCTCCCCCAAGGCTCGCCATTTAGACCGGTCCTGTGCCGTTCGTTTCCACCGGATTCCCGCGACCTTCACCAGGTCATCACTCCACCTTGTCGGAGGCCTACCGACAGCTCGTCTTCCGGTGCGTGGACGCCACTCAAGCAGTTTCTGGCCCCATCGACCGTCAGTCCTGCGAGCAATGTGCCCTGCCCACTGCCACTTAAGTCTCGCAATTTTGACATTAATTTTTTTTAAATGTCAAAAGTTAGGCACAATATATATGTTACACATCTCTAGGCGTGCGATAGAAGGCTTGCTCGACTAGCCAACTTATATTTGTACTTAAATATCATTTCACCGAATAAATCAAGTTTGAAATCTGTGACTATACCTGGCTCCGGATCAGCCTGAACTGCCTTGTCCTGGCCTACATTCCCAACATCATCCAAGACCACACCACATTTCCTATACAGCTGGCTGCGGATCTTCAATAGCTTATCTGTCTCATGGAAAGCTTTTATTTCCTCCTGTAATATAAAATAAATGGTTACAAATTAGTTGTATAGTAAATTAAAAGGATCGTCTTGGGAGGGTTCTGATGTGCACTTTAGCATAATTCAACTGTTATATCTTTTTTTTGTGTGTTGAACAAGAAAAAAAAACGATCATCATCATTCGCTTGCCCTTTTCCCATTTATTTGGGGTCGGCGCAGCATGTCATTTCTTCCATACATCTCTGTCATTCGTCATCTCTTCATTCACATCCTTCTTATTCATATCATCTCTCACACAATCCATCCACCTTTTTTTTGGCCTACCTCGTTTCTTGCATCCATCCACATTCATATCTAATACTCTTCTTGTTACATGGCTTTTATCCCTCCTCATGCCATGCCTGTACCACGCAAGGCGATTGGTTCTTAGTTTGTCGGCGATGGGTGCTACTTTCATACTTCCCCTTATATACTCATTTCTTATCCGGTCCATTCTCGTCACTCCACACATCCATCTCAACATTAAAAAAACGATATAAAATTAAAATATTTATGACAGTACTACTGACTAATCATTTCTTAAGCCGTCCTGTCCTGGCGAAAAAAAAGAAACAATAGCATTCTTTTGTTATGATCCCGGGGATCCCAGGGACGTAGGACGTAGACGATGGGTTATGAACGCCCCATTAGTCCATTACACAGGTTTGTTAATTTATTAAACTTTTAAAATGAAGTGGGGAAAAAATTCAATGTAATACAGACTGCAATAATAATAGAGGTTGTTTACAAAATAATAATGAAATTATCTTGTTCTAGATTATACATTTCTAATTGAGGTTTTACTACTTGGAAGGAGGGACACATTAAATTTTGTCTTAATAATTTTCCACTCTATTAGATATTTCCCTCAACTCCTTAGCTACCCTGAATACAAGCCTAGTATATGTATGCAATGACATGATAAAATAAAATATATGAAGATTAAAATAGGCAGTGTACCTATCCTCTAAGTTTGTTGGCATTCTCACCTTCAATTCCTTCAATCTCGTGTGAGACCTGCTAGAATAGCACTGTCTCACATGAGACTCCGACCATTCCTCCCCATTGTTGCTCAGCACCGCAGGCATCGAGCTCCGAGCCCTAATATTACGATCGTTTGCACTTCCCCGCGCTCGCGACGGCCGCGGCGGAGGCTTCGCATTACTAGGGTCCAGAGACTTCAAAGTCTTTCTAGGCTTCACGAACGACCTTTTAACTACTTTATTACCACCCACTTCAGCCACATAGTCATTCAACACCGTCGGAAGTTCACTAAAAACACTCGAACTCACGGCCGAAACAGATGGTTTCGCGCCAACGCGCACTGACGACGGTACTTCGTGTCGCGTCACATTTGAGCTAGATCTCAGGCTAGAACGAGACCGATTAAACACTCGAGACATCACTCTGTCGTAATTGACTTTGTTTTTCTTGTGAAAATCCATAAAAAGAGCGTCTAATGGCACTGTTTCATGGATTTCAAAACAAAGATGTTATGACAGCGACAGGCCGACAGCTGTGACTGACTGCAGATAAGAGCAGTCAAGCGTGACGCACAGAGAAGAAATAAAACATACAATGAGCAGTAACTAAACGTTTATTTATTTCAAAGTTTTATATTTATAAAACATCGTAGAAAAGTACCGGGCATTAAAAATCATTAGTTTGTTTTTTCTCTAGAAATGATGATCTTTATTTTAATTTTATCCCATACCTAACATACTTATTGAAATTATATGGCCTTCGTATCATATTTTTCAGGGATTGCCGCTATATTAGATGATTTATAGCCAATATCGCTTTTAAAAAATTTTCATCGGATTCTGATTTATATAACTTTGCTGCTACCCTCAAATGCTCTTTTATACTTTGGCCTAATTCAGGAAACACAAGAACTGAACAGTTTGAACTATGATTAAAAACATCCTGTACACAAAATGGCTTATCAACTTGGAGTGGCTCACACAGATTTCGTCTCAGATTGTCTTTATACAATTCAAATCCAATTGACGCAGTGGAATCTCCCAAAAATTGCTCACGAGCGATAGATTTCCCAACAAAAGGAGAAATGACGTTCTGTTCAAAGTTATATTCGCTGAAAAATAAAAAGAACCCTCCCAGCAACTCCTTAAGAGACGACTGATTATTGTTCGTATAATAAGAGTCTTCAAAAGCTACATTCCAAACTCGCCAAGAATCGTAAGGGACATTTCTTTGTAACGTTTGTACAGTCGGCAACATATCCACCTGCTGCAAATAAAATACAACCATTAGCAGTAATGCGTAAGTTCTCAGCAAATATGGACCAATGAGGTTATGGATTTTCGCCCAGTATTTAACTAGGACCGCTAAGTCCATCGCTCTTTTATCTAGATTAAATAAATACCACAATAATTTACTATTACTGACTCCAGGAGGACAGTCGAAGGTTAAATCACATTCCCTGTTAGTTGGAAGGTGGAAAAATTTCACGATGGGCACAGGAACGTTCGTAGCGGCGGCCAGTTGTGCGAAGACATCAGGACGATGTCTGAGGATGTCCGTGGCTGCGATCACGAGTGCATCGGTCGTGGTCTTGTACTGGATTGGAACGTCTATGAAGCAGTCTACGTCGCTGGTCTTGAATGCAGTGCCTTGGTATAGTGAGCCGTATGGCACCAGTTGACAACCTGGAAAATAAGTGATATTATAAGTTAGCAACATCATTATACCGAATGCCCTTTGAGCGCTCTTGAACTTACTCCTAAACGTTTCAATAATATGATATCATGTCCTAAAAACTCCGATTGTGTATCCTTGGCCATTACGAGAAATTTAAGTATTGCAAATGAGATAGACAATAGAATTAACCATAACGTACAACGTACATTTGGCCTACTAAACAGTCGGAGTTTTGAAATAGTGAAATAAATTAGTAACTAGCTTCCTTCTATTTTATATTTATTTTTATTTATTAATCATAATACGTACTTATGCTATGACGGTTTCCTGCAAATCTGGTTTAACAGTTTGTCTGCAGGTGCGACTATCTTTAAATCTTACTGGTTGCACTTAACTATTACAATACAAGTGTATTTATCATTAGTGTACCGTGTTAATTTAGTAGGTAGGTATTGTTTAGTGCTGCTTTGAATTTACGCTTAGGTACTTGGTTGATGTCGGATGTCTTCGGGCAAAGTATTTAAGAAATACGGGATTCTGCCTGCCCTGCTCTGCTGCTTAGTCTGCGTGGAATTCGTTTATATCGTACCTTCATACTTCATACAAAATTCTGTCCGCCATTTCACTTTAAAAAGCGATGAGTTCCGGGATAAAAAAATCATCTATCCTACCAATGTATGCCCTTCCCCCTCAAACTATCTGCATACCAAATTGAATCTAAATTAGTTCAGCGGTTTTAAGCGTGATGTGAAGAGGTGACAGACAGACTGCTTTCGAATTTATAATACTAGTTTGAAATTTGGATAGGCCATAGATGCGCTATGGCCTATCCAAATTATCACTGTAACAGAAGTATTCACTACTTTTTGTATTCATTAAAACTTTACTGCTTAAAATGTACAATTATGATAAAGAAACATAAATATGTATACTATTACTCGTACCTGGCCACTCAGTCCTCAGCGTGGTTTTCACATCCTTGAACAGCCGGAGTAGGTCCTCTGCCACTTCATCCCTGGAGAGTCTCGCGTGGTGAAACAACGTCTCTACTTGTTGCTCAAAAGTTCCCTTAAGACACATCCATGAAGGATCCAGAATATCACGTGTGCTCATTTCTGAAGCTACGCACATACGAGATCTGTTTTTGGGGTTAGGAATGAGGGAAAATCACTTTTAAGTATAAAATCAATTGTTATCTTGGTTGGCGTTTTTTACGCTTGTTCTACGCAAGTGTTTAAATTGGACTGGCGAGATCGTTCTTCGATTGAAAGTTTTCTCAAGTTGTGTGTTGCTTTAAAATAAAGTACTAGACTTTCCTGCGTAGAGTAGGGTAAAGTTGCCATTAGTAAAAACAACATGTTATCTTCGTCGATATACCTACATATGAATAAAACGTTTAAATGCATCTTATTGCGTAGGTACATAAGATTATACATGTAAACAAAAATGATTAAAATAATGTACATATATTTAAATACATTGAATATCAAACATTTCTCTAACAGTCAAGAATTAAGATATTTTATTGAGCCCGGCGAATGGCAAGACCACGGCAAGAAACGCGGGGGATTCCCCACGTTTGTTGTTGTCGAATGCAAATAGACTACAACCGGAATATCTAAAGATTACTTAACGTCTCAGCTCTTAGTATCGTACTCGCGTAGATGTTAAACGGACGGACGTAATAATATAATCATAGGTAATTTGTAACGATAAATTGATTGGTACGTGTATTCTATCCTAGAAGTGTTCTACCGCCATTTTGCACCGTAACGAGCTAAATACTTCAGGATAACAGAAGGAAATTTAGAAATGGATATAAAACGTGATATTTTCGACCCAAATTGGATGTGTTTGGAGGGGACATTTGACCAGCAAGTAGCGAGATTATTCTACCATGTGCGGCTCTCAAAAGATCAAGTGGAAGAAGATTTGCGCTGTTTGTTCAATGACATAGAAAGTACGTTGAAGCCACGCTGGCCAGGTAGGTAATTTTCGTTTTTTATACCATGTTGGTGTTAAATAAGCGTACGACCCGTCTGATTGGTATAGAATGGTTTCAGTGTAGGTAACCTAAGGAAAATTCTACTCCATCAGTGTTGCCTCACTCAACGCGCGCGTTGCCAAACCTTTTTATATTCAAAAATATAAAAGGGTCATACCTACACGGATTTAGGTTCGCGTATTTTCTTTGGACATGGACATACCAAGAGTTAAGGGCTACAAATCTTAATTTGGGATTGGACCAGTAACCCGCATAAACAGTGTCTCCGTTTCTATAAATCCCTGTAATAAAAACATAGCTAGAATAACTGACTGACTGACTGACTGATTGACTGACTGTTTGACTGACATATCAACGCACAGCCCAAACCGCTGGTTTGTGGACATTTATTTTTCTTGAAAATCGATATGGGTGTCGAATCATCTTCGAGGTTCCTCGGGGTGCCGATTACGGAAATTTCATCCATACAACGTACATACAAACATAAGGGTCAAACTGAGAACCTCCTTTTTTGTTGGCGGTAAAAAATTACTCTTAGTACGCGGGCGAAGCTAGTATAGTATAATAGTGCAATCTATATATAACAATGTTCTAATAGTTTTTTCACTTCTCATGCTCGAAAAGTGTGTCATATTAGACTTGTCAAGCGGGGCTAAAGTAGTACATTTAACCCCTAGGGAAAATATGAATACATATTTATGATTTACAAAACATTCAATTTAAACCAATCATAATACCTCACCTATTAAATCCACCAATCACAAAACACTAATTTAACTCTTAAAAAAATATTTGGTATTGGGTATTAACTAACCAGAAAACAGCTTTACTAAAATCGACCAATCAGGAAACATGATTAATTTTTCTAAAGAGTCTAAAGATTAAGTTTGTAGTAGTCCCTATTTCACAATAATTAAAAAAGTGGTTAAATCGTTCGAGCAACACTTTGAAGCGCTCAATAGAAGGTCAGTTAGCTTTTTTCGCCCGTGAATGTTGCGCGCGAACCGCAGTCTCTATGTTTTGTGTGTCAAAGGAGTATAGAAAAAAAAACATGCTGCAAAAGTATATATCTTCGCCGTGGAATTTATTGTTAATTTTGGGTGGGTTAACCTTTGTTTATTTATTTTCTCGCAATCGAAGTGAAAAGTAGAGTGTATAACTCTGGTCTAAAAGCCATATTACCCCTCGAACTATTTTCCCTCACTTCGTTCGGGAAAATAACTATCTCGTGGTAATATGGCTCGTTTTAGACCCTTGTCATACAATCTACTATTTTTTATACAAGGGTGCAAAGTTGTATTTTAACCGCGAGTGTGGAATTGAAACACGAGCTAGCGAATGGATTCTAGGTTTGAACTACGAGCTAGCGAATGGATTCTATGGTTGAACCACGAGCGAACCGAGTTGTTCGGAAATAGAGTCCTGAGCGAAGCGAGTGGTTCAAAAATAGAATCCTGAGCGTAGCGAGTGTTGCAACACATGAGAGGTAAAATATTATTTTGCAGCCGTGTATAACACAAATCTTTTCACCTCACTAGAGCGAGGAAGTTTTTTTCGGTACAGTTGCATCGTAAATGTAGATAAATGCCGAGATTTGGCGTAGGTACTAGTTTTTTTTAACACAACAGCACAATATAATTATTGTTGCTGGACTGTTTTTTACATGTTATTATGTTTAAAAAAGTTACTAATAGTACGTTCGGATTTCAAATATTCTTTGCGCTCTTGTGGATAAAACGCAGTTTTGCTATCTGTTTTTAAAGAATAATATATGGCTTTCCGAGCTAGTGAGGTAAAATAGTTATTTGTTATACAAGGGTGCAAAGTTGTATTTTAACCTCGAGTGTGGAATTGAAACACGAGCTAGCGAATGGATTCTAGGATTGGACCACGAGCTAGCGAAAGCGAGCGAAGCGAGTGGTTCGAAATAGAATCCTGAGCGAAGCGAGTGGTTCAAAAATAAAATCCTGAGCGTAGCGAGTGTTGCAACACACGAGACGTAAAATAACTTTGCAGCCGTGTATAACACAAATCTTTTCACCTCACCAGAGCGAGGATTTTTTTCCCTCCTCCTCGTCCTAGCGTTGACAGTTGCGTCCTAAATATAGTTGTCCACTACCTAATCCCGAGATTTGGCGTAGGTACTAGTTTTTTAACACAACAGCACAATATAAAATTATTGTTGCTGGACTGTCTGGACAGGCCTTTACATGTTATTATGTCAAGAAAGTTACAGTCGCCATCAAATATATCTGCACTCTTTAGGGTGATCAAAAATATCTGAACGTGCACTCTAACGCCTTGGTAATAGAGGCGTGTTCAGATATTTATGAACACCTTGCTCGCTTCGATATATCTCATGGCGACTGTACAAATAGCGCGTTCGGATTTCAAATATTCTTTGCGCTCTTGTGGATAAAACGCAGTTTTGCTATCTGTTTTTAAAGAATAAAAAAGGTGAAAGGTGAAAAAATATTAAACGGTTTCGTACTTATGTAGAAACTACTGCCCAGCTAGCCATATAGCTGCAGCAGTTTATCAATCCCATCATGTTTTTATTATATGGCAAACCTTGTCTACTCGGTGATACGCAGTTATTCGGTGATAGACTGATAGTTTGTTATCGTCTTGTAGCTGAGAAACATTAAACAAAATAACAAACGAGGAACCTTCCCTATCACAGTGACTGCAGGTGGCGCAAATTTAAAAACAGTACAAGTTTACAAAAATATAAGATGACTCTGCTATAAGACGACAAAAAACTGCCAACGAATGACTGCATATCACCGAATAGCCAAGGTTTGGTTTACTTGTTTTATAGCTTATATTTCAGTCATAAAATGTGACGGTATAATCTATCGCGCTTGGGCATCTGTGTTATATACTAGGTACATAACATAATATGACATGATTTAACCAGTCGTCTACCGGTCCCTGGGATCCCAGGGCTCATAACAAAAAAATGCTATTGTTTATTTTTTTGCCGAGAGACGACGGCTTTGAACTTTTGAACAAAAGCCAGAGGGCCTACTCCGAACTTCGTATGTACCGTCCCTTTCACTTTTTTTTTTATTAAAAAAGGGATCGCTCTTGGCCAGCATCTAGTCAGGGGGCAAAGATGAGGCCGACGATGAAGCGAGCTCACCCAGAAGGTGCCTATTCACTCGTGCCTTAAAAAGTGTTATACACTATATGAGTGAAAGGGACGGCACGATACGAAGTTCGGATTTCGAACCTAGTGTGTCAAAGAACAACTTAACGTACATAGAAGCTATATAGGGTTATTACTTAGAATTACGATTTGAAACGGGATATTTACCATGTATATTTGTATTTTTGAGTTCCCGATATTTCGGCACTGTTGCATTTGACATCCGATATAACATCCGCATTAAAAATAACAGAACCGGAACCGAAGCGGATGTTTAAAATCAATCGGAAGTTCCGACTTAACGGAACCGGAACCGGAGCTCTGTTACATCCCTGTTAATTTAATTACCATTAGTTTCTCAGTTTCATGGTGAACTTTAAAAGTAAAAGAGGTCGCTTGCTCCCTATGAAGAAGGAAAGTCACCCAGAGGGCAATGAGAGTTGAAATGAGGCCATTCCGCAGCAGAACCAAAACCGATATAATACTTACATAGAAGACCACGAGACCTTCGTAAGATACCACATACCATTCACATACAGTTTAAATAGGTAAACGCATGTAGCCCATGTAGGTAGGTACTTAGTTATTACTATATTACCGGTTTAGCCTAGTGGGCAGTGCACCTGCCTGTGAAACTGACGGTCCTGGGTTCGAATCCCGGTCAGGGCAAATATTTGTGTGATGAGCATGAATATTTGTTTCTGAGTCTTGGATGTTTTCTATATATTTAAGTATTTGTATCTATTAAATATATCGTCGTCTATTACCCATAACACAAGCCTTCTTGAGCTTACTGTGGGGCTAGTTCGATTTGTGTAAGATTGTCCTCTAATATTTATTTATTTTTTTATTATTATTATTTATTACTATATAAAGCCTACACCAAGTTTCGGATTTTAGATGCCAACCGCGGACCCCGGGCTCTATTACGCGGGAAACAGGAAAACGCTAGGAGAAACAGGTAAGTAGGTCCACAAATGAAAGCTGAAAATTACCTGGCCATTCAATGCTCAGCGTGTTTTCCACATCCACGATTAGAGGCGCAAGTCTTCTTCCACTTCTTCCTGACAACTTATCGACTTGCTGGTCAATCGTTCTGAGGTGCTACTCCGAACTTCCTATCACGCCGTCCCTCTTACTCATATAGTGAATAACATGAGAGTAAAAGAGACGGCACGATACGAAGTTCGGATTTCGAACTTCGGAGTACAGGCTTTGTCCAACCCCATAAACGAAGGATTCAGAATGTCACGTTTAGTCCCCATTTATGTTATGGTCCAAGTTCAAGTTAAGATGTTGTTCGTCGTGGTTACAACCACCCAGTGGAAGAGATTGGGAGCCTTGTTCAGCCCTTTGGGTCAATCATCTTGATCAACAACCATTTCTAATATTTAATGGCCATAAATAGTAACAACTCTACAAATAATCATTTGACCATGACATAAATACCTAAAGAAAAATACATTTGTGTTCTATCATGTACGTAATTAATATGATCAACAATTGGATCCTTAAAGATACCCGGGGTCCGCTACCTAATTCCAATGTTTGGCGTAGGCTATTGGGGGAAACAAGACGTTATTGGGACAAGGCTGGTGGATTAGGATAACGATACTTCTAACTTTACAGGTTGCGAACTGGGGCAATTCGGATCACTGCACCACGGCACAGGACTCAAGACCAGCGACGTAGACTGTTTTCTCCACATCCCGGCCCACCTCAAACTCCCAGACGACGCGCTCGCGGACACAACCAGGGATATACTCAATCGACGCCCTGATGTCTTCGCACGCCTGTCCACTACGACGCACGCACCTGTGCCGGTCGTCAAGTTCTTCCACCTACCGACTAGCAGAGCATGTGATATGATCTTTTCCGCCCCACAAGGACTATGCTGTAGTCGATTGGTAGGGTATTTACTGCATTTAGATAAGAGAGCGCTAGATTTGGCGGTTCTGGTTAAATATTGGGCGAAGTTGCACAAATTCACAGGCCCGTGCCTTCTGAAAAATTATGCGTTGACATTGATGGTGATATTTTACTTGCAACAGTTGGGCATGCTACCGACCGTGCAGATGCTTCAACGTAATGCCTGTTACGCCTCCTGGCAAGATTGGAATATAGCTTTTGAAGAGTCCGTATATTCAAACAACAATCAGTTGTCCCTCAAGGAGTTACTGGGAGGGTTCTTTATTTTCTTCAGTTCTTACAACTTTGAAGGAAGCATCATTTCTACATTCGTCGGGAGTTCTATTGAGAGAGAGCATTTTAAGACAGTGTCTCATATCCCGCACGACTTTGTATTGTATAGAGACAATCTGAAAAAGAAGTCTTGTGAGCCACTCCAACTGGACAAGCCGATGTGTGTGCAGGATGTGTTTGAGCACAGCAGAAATTGTGCCGCTGAAGTTTCTTCCGAACTAGCCCAACATATAAAAGACAGCTTTCAATTTGCAGCCAAACTATACAAATCGGAATCAGATGAGAATTTTCTTAAAGCGATTCTAATAGTCCAAACTAAACTATTGCAGGAATGGCAGAAATAAAAACATAAAGCACACAAATCTGCACAATTCAGGAAAATGTAACATTACGGGTAAATAGAAGTTTGGAAAAACTTAATAATTAAATATATATGATCAAAATTGCGAGACTTAAGTGGCAGTGGGCAGGGCACATTGCTCGCAGGACTGACGGTCGATGGGGCCAGAAACTGCTTGAGTGGCGTCCACGCACCGGAAGACGAGCTGTCGGTAGGCCTCCGACAAGGTGGAGTGATGACCTGGTGAAGGTCGCGGGAATCCGGTGGAAACGAACGGCACAGGACCAGTCTAAATGGCGAGCCTTGGGGGAGGCCTATGTTCAGCAGTGGACGTCTTACGGCTGAAATGATGATGATGATGATGATATATATATCTATTCCTAATACAAAATTACTCATTTGTTGATAGTCAGTACCCACAGGAACAAATAAAATAAATAGAAAAGTAACATTACTATATTATTTTACAATTATATATTCAACAAAACTTACTTTAATATCAATTCTTCTAAAACATTTCACTTTCTTTCGCTTCCAAGCAGTTCCTTAGTCTTTAGATCATAGATACCCTTGGCCTCAACATAAAATGTCTCGCACAACGCTGTGATCTGCTTTGTCACACTGAATACGAGGTCTTCTGACACTCCTGTTTGCTTCTTAGCCTTCTTGATATAGTCATTTTGAATGTCTTTGATGTTATCTCTACACTCAATGAATAGGGCTTTAGCATTCCTTGCGAGTTGTTCTCGGTGCTCTTTAGTCACTTTAGGCACAGGTATGAACAAGGTTGTACCATCTTGTTGAGGATTTAAATTCAAGCCAGAAGTGTGTATAGCTTTTAGAGCGTCTGGTATCGCTTGAGGAAATGAAGCAAAGTTTATTACTATAGTTTTAGGATTTTTTCTCACAATCTGCGCTAATTCCTGAAGCTCGTACTCTTTACCGTCAAACCTCACTGGCAGAGATTCTATGGAGCCGGCCGTGGAGCGAAGTGACAAGTTTTTCGCGAAATCCTCCTTCATGTTTTCTATAGCTGCCTTACATCTGTCCTTAAGCTTGTTCACTGGAACTAGCTCTAACATCATAATCGGGTTGATCTCCACTTTGCCACCTTTACCTTTCTTGTCCTTTCCTTTATCTTTCCCTTTCGCATAATTTCGAACTGCTGTGAAATTTAAAGTATTCGCCGCGATAACTCTTTCATTTAGGTTAGGGATATATTTAGATGAATTAATATACACTGGTAGAATCAATCTCTGTAGAATTCGTGCGTTCATTTTAAAAGCTCCTTAGTTTTAATAATTAGTTCACTTATTAGTCAACTTTTTATTTTTATTCCTTTTATTACCGACAAGCTAACCTCAAAATTGTATTTTGGAATAATAAGCGAACAAAACGCCGTGACGTTTTTAAAAATGAAAAGAGTCTTTACAAAAGGACACCTTTAAGATAGATTATAATATAGATAAGATTTTCTTTATTAAAAGAGCATTACGTATATGTAAATTTGGTTTTGAGTTATGAAATCTCACAGACATGATCAGACATCAGAGTAAAGCAGACCACAGTGTTATTTTTTGTATAGCTGTCTCTTGTAATCTTTATGGCACACCAAGATGAGTTAGAGTGGGACAGATAGTACGATCATTTTTGAGCCATCATTGTCCTCCTTTTTAAAAACTGTGAAATCAGCATAAAAATATAATTATAGTAATCACGAAATAAGGATGAGACTGGAGACGGCAATACAAACATAAAAAGATATGCGAAAGAGATGCAAGCATAGACACCAACACGCGTCGGAACGAGATACAATATGTCAACGCCTGTCCCTTATAGCGTATTATTTGTCACCGGCCTGTGTCATCAAAACGTCATCAATGTATTTGCAATGTATTCAAACCTATTGGCTTAATATAAATTTAGCGCCAACGTACATACAGCTCGACTAATTATGAAATGTGAGAATTGTGCACATCCATATTAGTCTTCTGATACATCTCAATTTAGTCAGCCTATCATAACTCCGTCCCTCTTGGTGATTCGCTAACGCTCTTTCTATCTGATCCTCTTTCTACCATAGTAATAAACAAAACGACTTGACGTTAGCGTTCGGAAACCTAGTTATGTTTAATTTTATTCTTGGTCTACAGGATAAAAAAGCTCCGTACTGTAAAGTAGAGTACATTATAAACAACAAATAACGCACTTCAATGGAGCAGTTATACTTACATGCTTGAATATTTAAAACAACTCTCATATACTGCTTATGACCGTAATTCATGTTTATCTTATTTTGACACTTCAGCAGTCAAGATTCAGAACGATTTTCGTTCAAATGGCCAATTAGATTTTTTCCAAAAATGTCTGTATTATTTCAAACAGTTTTTAACACTGGAAGACGACTGTGTTCATACATAAATTTAAAGAAGTCTGTGTCCTCGTGCAGATGCTTATTTATAAGAAAGCTCTCAGGTATCTCCTACGTCGACTAGGTAGTATAATTATTTTGTTATGAAAATGTGTTAAGGTTATGTGTACTTTTTAGATGTTCCGCGCAAGTTTATTAATTTTGAGGAGGTAGTGGCAGCACGGAGAGCTGAAGCACGGCGCAGCATTGTCGTGCAAGTCAACTCAGACGCCTCCTTCAGTGAACTACACTCTTACTGCTCAAAATATGCTGATGTCAAGGGAATTCATCATTATAAAAACTCTAGTGGAGAGGTACTGATATTTACAATCCATTGATATTGCATTAAAATTATAAATAATGTGCTTTATTAGTAAAATCATACAAATATTTCATATAATATAATGGACATTGATATTTTTATAAATTTATTTCAGCATTTCATGCTTATTGAATTTGGCACAGAAGACAACCTCAAAGATGTACTTCGAAGTTGTAGTTCACATCAAAAGGACATTGACGTCATGTCTCTCTGTTCTCCATTCCTCTGGTTCCGAGCTGCACAGGGGAAAAAACAAAAGACTGGACCATGTACTAGCTCTCTCGTAGTAAAAGACGGGAGCTCCCCCATCAGTGAAGAACTATTGTTTGAAGAGATGATGGGCGCAAGAACAGTGTCTGATCAAATACAGCTCTTGTATGATAGGACTATATTGAATGATATTGGTGTTCGGTTACGATATTTAGTGGCTAGAGAGGTATGTAATGGTAATTAGTAGATGAAACATCAATGAGGAATAGTAGAGGATTATTGAGTGCCATAAATTCAAAGAAAATTTCTGACAAAATGTCAGTTGTATGGTGACAACATAACACTTTGGTCTATTCTGCTTGTTTGTGAATGACAGTCCTTTTTTTAATCCATTGAATGGATCACCGTATTAAACTATTGCACATGCTCATTTTAGCTACTTTTTTAAGCACTAGAATTTGAAGGCACTGTATTTATAATTATTTGTGTAGGTTCCGGAATGTTGTGGTATTTCAATTTCATATTTATTTAAGCCGTTCTCTCCCGGCGAAAAAAATAAACATTAGCATTTGTTATGATCCATGGGATCGCAGGGACAGGTAGACGACGGTTAACTCAATAAATACTATTTCCCTTTATACCGCTGCAATCTGTAATTTCAGCTAGAAGTGATATTAGACAGCTTGTATGCAAATATTGAGGTGCGACCCTTCGGATCCTCCGTCAATGGCTTCGGCAGGATGGGCTGTGACCTGGATCTAGTGCTTACCAATACACTGACCGATGATATGGTAAGTTTTGTGCGTGTTTTTATTTATTTATTTATTACACGGGACACCAACAGAGTACATAAGGTAAGGTTACAGTTGTCTTTGGTATAAAAAATATGGGGGCTTATGTACCCCAATTACAGGTGAACACATCATTTTACAGAACTTATGTACAGATATGCTAACTACTATGAGAGTTTGATGTTATACAATAAAATCATAAGGTTCTTAATATCTATAAACAACGTGAAATTCACCATTAATCTAAGTATTGAATTGGAAAGGACATAAAATACACAAGACGAATTTAGATTTGTACAATAGTAAAATTATTTACGTCATACTTTTAGTTAGATTTAGATTTAATTGGGTTAGCAACTGACGAGGCTAGATGTTGGGTTATTTTCTTTTTATGCGTTTCTATAGTGTTGCGTAAGGAGTGTGAACTGTCCTTACTCATTTTGTATTATGTGAGTTTATTCATAATCATTTATTTTGCAAAAACTTACACAGATGGTACAATAGTCATGTCAGAGGTATTACATTTTCATGAATGCATGTTCCGCCACAGCTGGCATGCAAAATTATTAAGCTAACTTAAAATAATCTCACAATTACAATAATTCAGTATCGATAAAATTTACATTCACATTCAATTGCACTTTGGATATACATAAAAAAAAGTATGTATCTAGTCAATCAAGCATGTTTTCAAAATATTCCCTTAATGTGTAGAATGGTCTTGTCAATATTTAAGATTTCAATTTATTTGTAAATTCATTACAATTATTACATTGTTTAGAAAATTAAAAACTTTTATTCCATTGTACTCCACACTTCTTTTAAATTGAACATAGTTATTACATTTAGGTAAGATAATCTCTATATTATTTTTTAGAACTTGTGGCTTGTTTTTGTCCTTACAATAAATAGTTGGACCTATTTTTATAAATAAAAACACTAAGTACATAAGTATATAGGTAGACCACCGTCAATATTTTATGTTTTACAAAAAGTGGGTGACAGTGATCTAGTGGTTTGGCTCTAGCGACGCATCTTATAGCTTTCTTTTGTAAAATCAGTATTGCCATTCTATCAGAATCACTGGATGCGTCAGCTGATTTAGATGTGTGAGGTAAAATTACAATCTTTACGTTATCACGGATGTAAGGTATCATATTTCAATAAGCAGTCGGGATTTTAAATAGTAGATTGTGTCTCAAGGGAGCAAAATGATATATTTACTGAGTGAAGCGAAAGATTCTACAATTCCCGCTGCAAACAAGAAATATCTTACAAAGGATTTTACTACACATACTGCTTTTCATACCTATGAGGAAAAGAGTCATTGTTGTCCTCAAATGAGGGACGAAAAGTACATCTTTGATCCCTCATTCGAGGGCAACAATAACTCTTTTCCAAATATCAGGTGTGAATATACTGTAGTGATAAACTTCCCAAAGCGCCAGCTGATCAGCTGAGCTAAAATAATAAATGATTTTCTATTTTATAACTTCCGAGAACAGCGCTATTAACCTTGACATTCCAATACTGGATGGAAATTAATAACATTTTCCTTTGTTTACTATTGCGCAATACGCATTCTTTGCATTCCAATCTTTCCTATAAAAGCAATGTATTTTATGTCACACCTGGCCATAAAGTGACATTTACCGCACGCTCCGCGCGCGGAAACTCACTTCCTGGCCAGGGGGTGATATAAAATTTTGTACTTACCTTGGGCGGTAATTAAGAAAGCCTCAGATCGCATAGTTATCGCCCTTGCCTTCGGCTCGGGCGTCAAATACCTGCGATCTGTGGGGCTAGCACAACTTGCTGACAAATCGTATCTCGCGCGACTCAGCGATTCCTGTCTCGCTCGAACTGTGCGGGTTAGAAAGAGGAGGATAGATTTTTCTCTACTCGCGTCGCGTCGCAGCGGTAGTTGTGCTAGCCCCCCTGAGACATTCTTTGTTTTAACGCCCTTAGTAAGTAATGTACTATTGCCTAATAAATCAGTTCGTCAGTATCGTCTCGAGTTTCGACTTGTCATTTATAATTCCCTGCGCCGCACACTTCAATACATCCTTTGATTTGGTCTGTCCGGATAGATGGATCCGTCGAAGCGGCTGGTGTACCAGCACAAGCAGGGCCCGGGGCGGGCGGCGCGGCAGCTGGAGCTGCTGGCGGAGCTGCTGGACGCGCGCGCGGCCGGCGCGGCGCGCGTGCAGCGCATACTACACGCGCGCGTGCCCATCGTCAAGTTCGCGCACGCCATCGCCGACGTGGACTGTGATCTGTGCTACAGTAACATGTGGGTGGACAATACAAACTTATATGTACATAAGTCGTTAACTATTGACCACCGGGTGGACAACTTTTGTTTTACAACTGACGATGACCCATATACATTACACGTCAACAGTTTTCATGTCCATTTCTTAGTCTTATATCTTCTAGTCTTGTATCTTTTCTAGATATGTTCCTTTGAATGTTTAATTGGATAAAAATAAAATAGCCTTTTATTTGTATAATGTGCCTGTAAATTTTAAACGTAGGTTACGCACTGTGAACTTGCACGTGGTTTGATTACAAATTACAAATCACTATCTTCCTAGCGTTATCCCGCTACAGTTGCATCCAGAAGGATGCCCGGGGTCCGCTAGATAATCCCAAGATTTGGCGTAGGCACTAAGCGCACATTGTTTACCTACAAATAAATAAAAAACAAAAATACATAGAAAATCAGGGCCAGGGGGGCTAGCACAACTAGCGCTGCGACGCGACGCGAGTAGAGAAAAATCTACCCTCCTCTTTCTAACCCGCACAGTTCGAGCGAGACAGGAATCGCTGAGTCGCGCGAGATACGATCTGTCAGCAAGTTGTGCTAGCCCCACAGGTTATAAAAAAATTGTCTCTCCCATCAGGTCAGGTGTGTACATGTCGGAGCTCCTCCACCTGCTGGGCTCCCTCGACCCTCGCGTGCGTCCCCTGACACTGTCGGTGCGGCGCTGGGCGGCGGCGGCCCAGCTCACCGCCTCCGCCCCGGGCCGGTGGATCACAAACTTCCCTCTAACACTGCTGGTGTTGTTCTTCTTGCAACAGAACGGCGTGTTGCCGAGTGTGAAGCTGCTTGTCAGCAAGGCTGGTAAGTTACTCCGCCTGTTAGGTTCTTAGGTGATACTTTTTTGGAGGGAGATTCTGTGGATCAACCTTCCGTTAGTGGTATGTACTTGATTGTACCTGCACTTCTACACCGAACTTCGAACTTCGTATCGCGCTGTCATTTTCACTCGTGTTATATACTATATGAGTGAAAGGGACGACACGATACGAAGTTCGGAGTAGGCTCTCCGGTATGTGAGTTGAAATAAATGAACTTTATTCTGCAAGTAGGCCGCAAAGGCACTTTTACAAGTCAAAAACTACTAGCGTTTCTCATGAGACCACTGCCGAGAAGAAACGCCGAAAGAAACTCGACAGTCAGTCATTTTCTCCAAAATATGCTTATTACAATGATACTACTTAACCTACTTAAGTAAATGTAAGTGGTAAACAACAAAAGAGAATTGAAAGAAAAACGAGGAAAAAATAACAATGGTATTTACAATGTGTAGTTACACAAGAAAACAAAACATGTCGAATCGTTTGATATGCTTTCCTGCAAGAAATGTGTTAACTAGATACAATGTAAATATTAGACTCTTTACGCTATTTAGGTATTTGGTTTGGGCCATGCATTTCTGTCTGTTAGATAATCCTCAACCCTATAATAAGCCTTGGACATCAATGTTTTTTTAGGTAATTTTTAAGAGCTGGAAAGGGTAAATTCAAAATCTCATCGGGTAACTTATTATAAAAAGGGACACATTGGCCTACAATAGACTTGTAACCTTTACGGACACGAAAACTTGTTAGTGGCAATTTTATTTTATTTACTTCACGGCCTCGGCCCCGGGCCGGTGGATCACCAACTTCCCTCTGACACTGATGTTGTTATTCTGCTTACAACGGAATGGCATGCCGCCCATCGTCAAGCTCCTAGCCAGCAAGGCTGGTGAATACACGAGTTATCCACCCTATCCTCAACTGATGCTATCTTAGAGGAACGCGCGTGTATCCCCTGGTGTTGCAAGCGTCTCTAGGCGACGGTAATCATCTACTATGCAGCTTGTTTCCCATCGAAGTGGTATAAAAAACCGGACAAGTCCGATTCGGACTCGCCCGCCGATGGTTCCGTACAAATTTGTAGGTATTTCTTTAAATAGAGACTATATTTTATGATTTAATAACGAATATAGTTTTCATATTTTCCCTGTACGTGTAGTATAAGACGATATTACTTGCCAAATTTCGTAGTTCTAGGTAACGGAAAGTACCCTGTAATTTTGATTCCCTTGAGTGTCGAAATATACGTTTTGTGGCCTTTTATACATTAACTTAAAAGTTTGATTTTTTTTCACTGCTTCAAGGGACTGTAGCCCCGAGTATATAGTTTTAATTTCAACTCGATGCTTCCACGCGTTCCCGAGATAATGGGTCTTGACAGACCGACAGACTGACAACAAAGGTCCTTTTTCCTTTTGACGTACGGAACCAACCTTCCGATAGTGCAAGCGTCAAGCTCCCCCAGAGATCCCGGTATTTGACGACCGGTTTAGCCTAGTGGGTAGTGCACCTGCCTGTGACGCTGACGGTCCTGGGTTCGAATCCCGGTCAGGGCAAATATTTGTGTGATGAGCATGAATATCTGTTTCTGAGTCTTGGATGTTTTCTATGTATTTAAGTATTTATATCTATTAAATATATCGTCGTCTAGTACCCATAACACAAGCCTTCTTGAGCTTACTGTGGGGCTAGTTCGATTTATTTAAGATTGTCCTCTAATATTTATTTATTTATATACATGAGCTGTTTCATGGATCAGTGTCTGGAGGTGTATCACCTGGGTTCCTTACTTCACGTGCCTTCGGCTATCATCATCGCCATCTTTTTCAGAGAAAGAAGACATAAGGGTAGCGGAAGACAACCTGAACTGCACGTTTCTCCGCGACGCGAACAAACTGCTCTCCTCGAGCTACGCGCAAGATGAAGCCCCACTGGAGACTCTTCTGCTCCAGTTCTTCGAGTTCTACTCGCAGTTCGACTTCGCGGAGAAAGCCGTGTCACTGAACGAGGGAGCGGCGATTAGGAAGCCGAACGCCCAGCCGCTGTACATAGTCAATCCTTTGGAACAGGTGGGTTTATATCAGGTCTGCTAGGAGTCGGAGTTCGCGGACAAAGCCGTGTCGCTGAACGAAGGCGGTGAGGAAGACGAATGACCAGCCGTTGTACATCGTCAATCCTTTGGAACAGGTAGGTTTATATCTGGTCTGCTAGGAGTCGGAGTTCGTGAACAAAGCCGTGTCGCTGAACGAAGGCGATGAGGAAGCCGAATGACCAGCCGTTGGACATCGTCAATCCTTTGGAACAGGTGGGTTTATATCAGGTCTGCTAGGAGTCGGAGTTCGCGGACAAAGCCGTGTCGCTGAACGAAGGCGGTGAGGAAGCCGAATGACCAGCCGTTGGACATCGTCAATCCTTTGGAACAGGTAGGTTTATATCTGGTCTGCTAGGAGTCGGAGTTCGTGAACAAAGCCGTGTCGCTGAACGAAGGCGATGAGGAAGCCGAATGACCAGCCGTTGGACATCGTCAATCCTTTGGAACAGGTGGGTTTATATCAGGTCTGCTAGGAGTCGGAGTTCGCGGACAAAGCCGTGTCGCTGAACGAAGGCGGTGAGGAAGCCGAATGACCAGCCGTTGGACATCGTCAATCCTTTGGAACAGGTGGGTTTATATCAGGTCTGCTAGGAGTCGGAGTTCGCGGACAAAGCCGTGTCGCTGAACGAAGGCGGTGAGGAAGCCGAATGACCAGCCGTTGGACATCGTCAATCCTTTGGAACAGGTAGGTTTATATCAGGTCTGCTAGGAGTCGGAGTTCGTGAACAAAGCCGTGTCGCTGAACGAAGGCGGTGAGGAAGCCGAATGACCAGCCGTTGGACATCGTCAATCCTTTGGAACAGGTGGGTTTATATCAGGTCTGCTAGGAGTCGGAGGTCGCGGACAAAGCCGTGTCGCTGAACGAAGGCGGTGAGGAAGTCGAATGACCAGCCGTTGTACATAGGCAATCCTTTGGAACAGGTGGGTTTATATCAGGTCTGCTAGGAGTCGGAGGTCGCGGACAAAGCCGTGTCGCTGAACGAAGGCGGTGAGGAAGTCGAATGACCAGCCGTTGTACATAGTCAATCCTTTGGAACAGGTGGGTTTATATCAGGTCTGCTAGGAGTCGGAGTTCGTGAACAAAGCCGTGTCGCTGAACGAAGGCGGTGAGGAAGCCGAATGACCAGCCGTTGGACATCGTCAATCCTTTGGAACAGGTGGGTTTATATCAGGTCTGCTAGGAGTCGGAGTTCGCGGACAAAGCCGTGTCGCTAAACGAAGGCGGTGAGGAAGCCGAATGACCAGCCGTTGGACATCGTCAATCCTTTGGAACAGGTGGGTTTATATCAGGTTTGCTAGGAGTCGGAGTTCGCGGACAAAGCCGTGTCGCTAAACGAAGGCGGTGAGGAAGCCGAATGACCAGCCGTTGGACATCGTCAATCCTTTGGAACAGGTGGGTTTATATCAGGTCTGCTAGGAGTCGGAGTTCGCGAACAAAGCAGTGTCGCTGAACGAAGGCGGTGAGGAAGCCGAATGACCAGCCGTTGGACATCGTCAATCCTTTGGAACAGGTGGGTTTATATCAGGTCTGCTAGGAGTCGGAGTTCGCGAACAAAGCAGTGTCGCTGAACGAAGGCGGTGAGGAAGACGAATGATCAGCCGTTGTACATAGTCAACCCTTTGGAACAGGTGGGTTTATATCAGGTCTGCTAGGAGTCGGAGTTCGCGAACAAAGCCGTGTCGTGTGGGTTGCACCAAACCGTCTGTAATCGTAAGCGGTGTTCGTTAAAATCTGATTGTATGGAAAGTTTGACAAGTTTCTATGGGATGACAGCCGCCGGCGCCATATTTGACGATGACCGGCCTGTGATCGTATGTTGGTGCAACTGACCCTTATACTCCTATCGACCCTTATAGAACAGGTGGGTTTAGATGAGATTTCTGCTCGTTGTAAGTTGGCGGACAAAGCAGTGTCGCTGAACTTGTGTCGTCAATCCTTTAGAACTGTGGGTTTAGATGACTGTTCGACTTTGCCGATGAGGGTGGTCAGGCCAGGCAACGAAAAGATATAGAAATGCTTGGAACACAATTTTTGGCTTCGTAACTTTGTTTGAACTAGTTAGGAGGGGAAAATATCAAAAGACTCCGCCCATAGCCCTTGAGCCGGGGGTGGTCCCATTTTTAGAGAATTTTATATAAATTACTTATAGTTCAGGCAACGAATACTCAAAAGGTATAGAGGGATGCTTGGAACACAATTTTTGACTTCATAACTTTGATTGGACTAGTTTGGAGATAAACATGTCAAAAGCCTTCCATACCGATCTGTAAACTTAAGCGGTGTTCGTTAAAATCTGATTTTACGGAAAGTTTCTATGGGATATCAGTAGCTAGAGCCATATTTAATGTTAATCGATCTGTCATCGTAAGGTTACACCCACCCGTCTACGACGTCCTTTTGAAAGTCGCATATTAACTAGTCTCCTACGCCACACCTCACACAGATTGATTATGCCTATTTATACCTGGACGGTGGCGACCCTTAAAACACGAATAAAAACTGTGAAATAAATACATTAGTTTTTCTCAAACCACTTAACGAAAGTAACGGGTGGCTGATTCTCATCGTTAAAGTTAATTGATGTCCTTACCGGTCCGAACGTTAAGTGAAAGTTAAGGAAATCAGAGTGCAATATAAACTTATTGACTCCAGTTTACTCTATACCTGGATCCCTAACTGTTAAAATAGTTTAAATCAGAAATAATCACTCACGAGTCGTTAACAATCCGGGCCCGGTAAGGACAAATTGAGAAAATGTTAAATCTTGGAATGAGACACCCGGGTCACGGGTGGAACAAAAAAAAATCACAAAATAATAACCACCCTATTACAGGCACTGAATGTAAGCCGAAACGTCAGTTACGAAGAATGCGAACGGCTCAAAATGGAAGTCCGCAACGCGGCGTGGCAACTCGAAGCCGGCCTCGAAGGGGGCCGAGGAGACGACTGGGGCCTACTCGGCCTCATCGAGAAGAAGTCCACGCGAGGCCTAAAGAAGCTGCTCCGAGTTGGAAATTCACATCGACTAGTATCGGTGAAAGACTTGTTTACGAATGAGCAAGATAATCAGCCAGTCAGTAATGATATCAAGAATAAGTTGGACCGGTTAGCGAGGAGCAAGGAGAGAGTTAGAGAGGGGAAGGATAAAGTGAAATTTAAGAATAGTCAGGTCGCTAGTGAAGTGCACAGAATACAGAGGGATAAGTGGTTATGAGTTTGATCAAATTGTGAGTAGTATGTAAAACTATTGGTTTCGTTGCGTTTTGAAAATTCCTTTTACTCCTAAATAATTTGAGACAGGATTTATTGAAAATCAGCTGTAAATAAAACTAAAACATGATACTGATATTACTGATCTTAATGATAACCGTTTTTTTTTGTGGACAATCTTACATAAATCGACCTAGTCCCGAACTAAGCAATGCATGTACCAGGCTCGTATCCAGAGGGGGGGACAGTTGGGATTTATCCCCCCCCCGAAAACGTTTTTAGCCGTTTTTATAGTACAGTGATTACAGCGAGTTTTACACAGTTCACATGGTTGTTTCAATGTTTGTCCCCCCCCGAACCAAAAGTCTGGATACGTGCCTGGCTTGTACTAAGGGTACTAGGCGATGATATTACATACTTATATAGATAAATAGATACTTAAATAAATAGAAAACATCCAAGACTCTGGAATAAATATTCGTGTTCATCACACAAATAAATGCCCTGACCGGGATCGTAATTGAAGTACGTATTAGGAAAAAAACTGAAGCTTTCTCTTCATAAATATCAAAATCACGAATCAGAAATCCTTTACTCAAAGTGGGTGAATAGGCTGAAATGAGATGAATGAAAAGCGTACAAATTCAAAAAGCAATTGGGTGTTTAAAATATGTTTAAATGTATAACATAGCGTGGCTAAATGGATGGAAAACCTTCAAATTATCACAATAAATAGTAAATTAGACAAATTAATCAAAATTATAAGCATACATTTTGTTTTTTTTTATAATCCAAACGTAAATTGGAAGTTACCAATACAATTGGGTCATTGGAGTATGACCCGAATTGAATAATGTAATACCATTTGAATTGAAGCCAACGCTTTTAGATGAGTCTGCCAAGTGTGATGCGTGCTCGTTGTAGTTTAAAAATTATGTGAACACAAATAAATTGGTTATGTTTAATATGGTGTCTTCGGTTAATTCCTAATGTCGGGTAATTCCGAAAATAGCAAATTCCAGTATAACTAAGCTATTTTATTGCATATCATCATCATCAAAACGAAACGTTAAAGATTTTGTTGATGTTTGGTAGTGCAACAAAATCGCTTATTTAGACTGGAATTGGTTATTTTCGGAATTACCCGACACTCGGAATTAGCCCACACTCGGAATTACCCGAAGACACCTTAGTACAGGTTGTCGATGAATGGTAACAGTTTTTAATTTCTTAATGGTAGATGCGCGTTTTTCTAAAAGACTGGTTTGGTTTCGAAAAAAGGGTAAAAGCAATTTATTCGTAACCCGTTCAATGTCGAGAATGCTTATAGTTGTCACGAGTTGTCTCAGCGTCATGTTGTCATGGTCTGCGTTGTCAAGCGTATTCGTTTTACATTACTATGTTATAGATTAATTAATAGAGAATAATAATGTCACTAAATTAATAGTAGACAATGAAATTATGTCAAAAAACAGTAAATTAATAAATATGCTCAAAATCTTAAACAGATATGACACTTGAAAGTTTCGAAAAACGATGTATTTATTTTTATTGACTAAAAGCGAAAAACGAAACCACAGAAGATCACAGCCATAATAACATTATCTACTATACAAGTATGTAGTGTTGTGTTCCTGGAGTTGAGCAAGGTTGCCAGAGCTCCCGAGGATGCGCTGTGTTGAGAGCGAGGGACCTAAATTTGTACCTTCTGTTGTCAACACAGTGAATTCTCAAATTTCATAAAGGGTCAGCAACGCGGGCGTCTATAGGCTGCAGTGGCCGCTTACTATCTGGTGGACCGTAAGCTTGTTTGCCACCGGCGTTGTATAAAAAAATGTAATTTGTTATTGACTAAAACCGCCACCAGGATTCTTATGTTTTAATAAACAAAAAGTTGTATGATAACTTGTGCCTAAACCAGGGACCGATACCGGTATTTTTAAAAATCCCTGAATTAGCCCAATATTTTGGTTTATTTTTTACTCTTTACGTAGGGCTGAATCATGTATTTAGGTAACAACGTCGTATTATTAGATTGTCCCATTAAAAACGAAATAATGAACCGGTGACCGTAATAATACCGGTATTTTACTATGGAGAAAATACCGGCATCCGATCGCTGGCCTAAACGCAATATTTCACGACCAAAACAGTAAATTCCTCGTTTTTCCATACAATGGTAGTAAGGGCTCAATTAGGCTCGGTTTTATAAAGGTCCGTTAGACCTAATGTCGGTTTGCTGTGTTAAAAAATGTACTGATTTACTGGAATTATATCTGACATTTGGTCTAACGGATCTTTATAAAACCCGGCCTTAGTATGGGAGTTTTGGGGGCGTTTTGAGCACTCGGATTTTATGCTGCACTTTGAAATCCATTTTTGTATTTTGTGTTGTTCTAATTGTAGTAATCGAAATGTATAAACTAGCAGATTTTCTTTCCTTAGTTCGTCCCATAGTAACCGTTTCGTAATCATGGATAGAATCGGATTTTTTTAAATTTGTATCATGACTTATGTGTCACCTTATATAAAGTGTACTACTTTTGAATGTAGAAATACTAGAGACGACAATTAGTAGAGCATTACAGTAGTACCCAACTGATAAGGCGCGTCGTGAATCTTCGTTCGCGCTAATATGGCGGCAGCTGCGGGCCAATAGCGGTACAGGAACAAGAAGCGCGGTGCGTGGAGCGTGCCGATTGGTCAATAGCATTTCCCGCGCTTTAAAAATTCATCTTCTGCGCAGGTACATCGGTAAGCCATATCAGTTGGGTACTACTGTACCTTGACTTAGCTACTGTACTTCACTGAATTTACTACTGACAACGGAATCGCGTCATAAAAGTGCCCAAAAAGGTACAGAACCCTAGAACACAGTTTTTAAAACGATCCCATGTTGTCCTTAGGCTCGGTTTTATAAAGACCCGTTAGACCTTATAAAATATTTAAACATAAATATTTGTGGACAATAATCATAATCATAATCATAATCATCATTTATTCATAATACCATATTATATGTCAATTTTATAATTATTATAGTTAATTAAATTAGAATAAGATATATTATACCTACTACATGTAGGATAACATATAGGTAATAAATAATTGTTCACAACAATGCAACAATTTAAAGAATTAGTACAATGTCATAATTAAAGAAATTACACAATGTCATAATAATAAAGTAAAAATCAATGTCAAGAATCAAATATACAATAAAGTAGGTGCAATGTCATAATAATACAATAAAACACAATAAAACAATGTCAACAAATAAATTGAATAATAACCTAAGTACCACACTTATACTTAGTAAATTCTGTAAAACTATAAAAAGTGTGCTCGATAAGCCAGCGCTTGAGTCGAGATTTGAAGGCGGTCAGCGACGGCGCGTCAGTGACGTGAACCGGCAGGCGGTTGTACACCACGGGCCCCATCACGTGGGTGAGTTTGGCAGATTTCGCCAACTTATACTTGACTCCTACAAGTCTGTGGGCATTGCGCAGATTGCGACCGTGGATGTCAGCACCTCTCGGGTATGCCTGTAAGTGACATCGCACATACATAGCCACCTGGAATATCACTACAGAAGGTAATGTGAGTATTCCAAGTGACTTGAAATGCGGTCGCGCAGAATCACGTTGGCCTGCCTGTACAATCGCTCTGATGGCTCTTTTCTGCATGCGAAAGACACGCTCCCAGTTGGCAGCGCGCCCCCACAGCTCTACGCCATATTGTAGGAGCGAGTGTACGGTGGCGAAATAACAGGAGCGTACCACATCCCTGGGCACCACTCTCGCCAGCCGACGTAGTGCGAAGCTCGCGCTCCCCAGCTTGGTACACACCTTATGAATGTGCGATGCCCACTGAAGCCCCCTGTCCAACTCGAAACCGAGAAAAGTAGTATTTTGGACTTGCTCTATTTTGGTGTTGTCTACGAAAGCGTTCAGATTTCTTGGAGGCTTACCTCCCAGGTGGAAGTGGAGGAAATGGGTCTTTTTAAGGTTAAGGGCCAAGCCATTGCACCGAAAATATCGCGAAACCTGACATGTGACGTCATTCAGCCGTTGTTCGAGTTGGTCGATGTCGGGCGCGCAAACTACAGCGGCAACGTCATCGGCATACATAAATATCTCGCCCGATGGTATCGCCTCTGGAAGATCGTTGAGGAGCAGCGAGAAAAGAATATTAGACACCGATGACCCCTGCGCCACCCCCATTGCAGTTGACATCGGGTCCGATCTTACATTACACAAATCAACCTTACACAAATCAACCTGGTTCCAAACTAAGCAAAGCTTGTACTATGGGTACTAGGCGACGATATATATACTTATATAGATAAATATATACTTAAACATCCAAGACTCATTCGTGTTCATCACACAAATAAATGCCCTGACCGGGATTCGATCCCGGGACCTCCAGCTTCGAAGGCAGGGTCACTACCAACTAGGCTAAAGCGGTCGTCAAACAAGTATGTCAGTTTGTTATGTCAAAAAATGTACTAACTTACTGAAATTTGATCTGACATTTGGTCTAACGGATCTTTATAAAACCCAGCCTTAGAGGGTTTACAGATGCAGCAATTTGACTAATATATCCGATTTAAGTATGTAGACTCCATCAAAATTCAAGTCCGGTAAATCAAATAATTATTGTACTTGTAAATAAAAGTGAATGTTACCGTTTCTGTGTTTTATTCTTGTAAAATCTTCAAAAATAAATTAATCTTATGATTACTTGTCTTCATTCGCCCCGTCAAGTGCTCAATAACGTGATCTATACACAATTTTTCTATAGTTCCTTTATAAGTTGGGTTGAACAGTATAGACTGTACGTATTCTTGTACAGTTTGAGTGTTGTCTGTTTGTCTGTATATCCGCTTTATTTCTAGAGCGCATTCTTTGCTCCACGTGAATTCTTCGAGGTACACGTTGTGCGTTTCGTTTTGATCGAAGACTCGACACTAAAATAAAATGAAATAAATTAGATTTTTTTTTTCAATTTGTAAACTAAATCAGTTTATAATATAAACACATAATAAAACAAATAATCTAATTAAAATTACAAATAAAAAATTTGGTCCAAATCGCTGTCAATTGGTAGGGTGCCCAGAAGGCTTGTTTTTTTTCTTCTTTTAGCCTCTCTAAGGGTTATCAAAAGATTCATAGGTACCTTCAATGGAATCTTAAAAATAGGAAGTGACTTGCATTTGTTTTGTTTTGTTATATTTTTGTTTTTATATGGCAACAAACGATTAACCGCCCAATTTAAGCAGCTAGTTTAAACATGTTCTACATTTAACAGCTTAAGAGTCCTTATCAGTTAAAAAACGCTCATCTATTTAGGCCATTTTCTGTATGAATTGACACATATCTTGACATTTTCTCGATGTTACTATCTAGAACAGGACAATTGCCACCTTATGTCATAAAAATTTAAATGTATTTTTTGGATTTTTCATTAAGAAATATCGTTTCAAACATCACTCCAAATCGACCATTTTCAAGTCAAAAACTTGTTTTTTCCGCATAAATTCTACTACACACAATAAAATCAAAAAATGGCTATGTGACTATCTAAAACTTTAATAAATCATCGTATAGCCTTTAATAACTTCATTGGTATTATCAATACTTTTGTCATAATTTGAAATCAAAACATTTTAAAACTTATAAGGCCTCTTAAGCTTCTTGGTCGTTTCAGTTCAGACCGCGCATACGTATATCTATGTAATAGGGACGCTGACACCAAATAAGAAAAACAAAGTTAGAATTCTCTCGAAAAGGGTTGAAACATAACCTTTATTTATTCATATAACTAATTTAAATAAAACTAGTTGAATAGGTATCTACAAATATTTAAATTAAATAGATGTAAATATTTTATTTTCTGTTTTGTTTGAATTCTATATATTTTTGTATTGGTAAATAATAATTAACTGTTGAACTTGCTATCGGTACGAAAGAATAGTAATTTAAAAATCCCGCTGTCATTACATGACATGTCGTGCGCGTGACCTCAACTCTGGGAATGCTACATATAACAAGAAATCAAGCTTTAGGATCAAGTTCGATCTTCTAAGTTGTAAGTACCTTTACCTTTACTTTCGAATTGAGGAAACTGTAAGTACAACTTAATACTCTTTACTGTGTCAATTGTAAACATATGAAACTGTTTGTTTCTTAACCGTTGTCTCCCGATCCCGCACATGTGCGGGCACATAACAAAAGTATGCTATTGTTTATTTTTTCGTCGGGAGACAATGGGTAATCATCATCATCCTAGCGTTATCCCGGTACAGTTGCATCCTGAAGGATGCCCGGGGTCCGCTACCTAATCCCAAGACTTGGCGTAGGCACTAGTTTTTACAAAAGCGACTGTCATCTGACCTTCCAACCCGAGGGGAAACCAGACCTTATTGGAATTGGGCTTGTCAAGTGAGTGGGCAACTTGACTGTTAGAAGTACTCAAGCCGCCCGAAGGCCTTTAACTTGGCTTAACGACTGCTATCAGTGCGACTGCGACAGCAGCCGGGATCAACGGCTTAACGTGCCTTCCAAAGCACGGGAGCGCACAGTTAATAACCATTCAAAGCGGTCACCCATCAAAGAACTGACCTCGGCCGGCGTTGCTTAACCTCGCATACCGCACGCGGTACGCGGGCGCCGCTGGGCCACGAGCGCTCTCTGTCATAATAGGTTAATAATAATAATAAAAAAGTACCTCTTCCCCGAGTTCGTCGGCCGTCTCCACGTCGGCGCAGAAGTCCAGAGCGGCCAGCACCAGCAGGCGCGCGCACGCCGCCCCCGCCGCCGCCCCCGCCCCCGCCCCCGCCGCCCCCGTCACCCCCGCCCCCGCGCCCGCCGCCCCCGCGGAGCGGCGCCACTGTCGCGCGGCGTACGCTGATATCACCGGGGTTTTCACTGATAACAAAATAATACATACGAGTCAATCAACTTTTTCTCGTTGTTATTCTGTCCCGTCAGCGAGTAGACAACAATAATCAAGCTTCTTACAAATATGTTTATAATATGGACTTCAAGCATGCTCAAGAGATGACCCATGTCCAAATGGGTTTATGCTCATCGCTAAAACTCGTGCTTGGTAGGTTTAAAACCTATAAAATCGGAGTTTTGAAGAGTGACTCAGGACACGTAACCATGGTAACGAGCAACAAAGAATAGTTGATCCACCCATACAATAAAATAATCAGTATCACAGGAATATGACACTATACCGGTTGTAACAAAACTAGCAAGGATCCGTCCCATCTCCGCCATCAAGATTCAAGACTCGATTAAAAAAGGTCGCACTTAAATCAATGCATCGGTTAGGAAGCTCCAATGTCACAGACACATATACAGGATTTTCCCCAGGCTACTCTCCAACCGCGCACTCCTATCGCTTTATTGGGCCCGGCCTATAAAGCCACAGTCAGGTTCAATATTTGGAATAGGTACACCAGGCACTCGTTCATCGCGCTAAGGGTGCAATACAACAATGCCTTTCGCATCCTGTTGAAACTACCACGTTTTTGCAGTGCGAAGGGTATGTTTGCCGACGCGAGAGTGCCTGACTTCTTCGCCATCCTGAGAACCAGGTCTGCTGCCTTCAGGGAGAGACTTATAGACTCCAAAAATGAGATTATCTCGCTAGTAGCCAGGGATTATAACGACGCGCTTAACAAACACTGGCGCAAGCTGCACCGGTCTGAGAACGACCAAGTATAGTATAGTGTTTAATATTTTAATTGACTTATTGTAAGTAGTTTTATTTTATTTTTATTCTATTCTATTTTTAATCATTTTATTGTATTTTTTTATGGGTTTCTTGCCTGACAAATAAAGAATTATTATTATTAATATAAAAACATATACAGGGTGTAACAAAAATAGTGAGGATCCTTTTAAGGGCATATTCGGTATCGTGTTCCGATTAGGAAAAAGTAGAAGAAATTTTGTTTTGACGCAATAAGTTTTTGGTCTTTATATGGACAGTTGGCTGACTTGGACGACCTGCCCCATAGATTTTTTTATGGCGTATTAAAAACAAATAAAAATAGCATAATAACTTGAAATTTGATGTCCTGAAGTATTTTCGCAAGTCAATTTATTGGTAACGTAAAAATAATATGCGTTTACTGTTGATTAATACGGCATTCTATCACCCTATACCTCGTTTTTTAATGGGTGGATCAACTATTCTTTGTTGCTTGTTACCATGGTTACGTCTCCTGAGTCACTCTTTAAAATTGTGATTTTACATGGTTTAAATCCACCAAACATGAGTTTTAGCGATAAGTATAAATCCATTTGGACATGGCTCATCTCCTGAGTATGCTTCAATTCCATATTATAAACTTTTTTTCTAATAAACATGGTTACTGTTCTCTCCTCGCTGACGGGACAGAATAACAAGAAAAAGTTGATTGACCCTAATGATTAGAAATTGCGTAAACAAAGAATTAGTGGTCGTAAACACACACACACACACACACACACACACACACACACACACACACACACACACACACACACACACACACACACACACACACACACACACACACACACACACACACACACAAACGCACACGCGCACGCGCGCACACACACACACATTGAATTCGCATTATTCGCAAGTGGCAGTTCCTATGAAAAAATTCTTTTCTAAAAAAAAACAAGATATAGCTCGTCAGTAAATTAAAAATGGGCGTGGCTTAACTAACCTGTATCTGGTGTGGCGTTGAGTACAGCGTTCGCGGCTCGCTGCCGCACTTCGGGAGCATCGTCTTCCAACAAAATGGCGGCAGTCGCTGCCAACGTCGCCGACCACTCGACTAGACAACACAATCAGTCATATAGTTTCATCATCAGTCAATCAATCAATCACTTTATTTCGTCATAGGCAGGTTATGTACAGTTGATAGGTATAATGGAACAACTATGACGTTGACGACCGGTTTAGCCTAGTGGGTAGTGCACCTGCCTGTGAAGCTGATGGACCAGGGTTCGAATCCCGGTCAGGGCAAATATTTGTGTGATGAGCATGAATATTTGTTTCTGAGTCTTGGATGTTTTCTATGTATTTAAGTATTTATATCTATTAAATATATCGTCGTCCAGTACCCATAACACAAGCCTTCTTGAGCTTACTGTGGGGCTAGTTCGATTTGTGTAAGATTGTCCTCTAATATTTATTTATTTATTTATTTTATGTACCTTTCAGCATACGATAAATTAAATACAAATGTCACAAACTTAATGGGAATGTTGACACAAAATTTGACTACTCCAAAAGAAAAGGCAAAGAAATATGACAAATGGTGAAAATCCTATTTAATTATCTCACAAAATAACGAAGCTACAACCGTTTTAACGTTGCTGGTTAGAGAAGGACGCGCGACAGATCAGTGACGCCATAGTAAATGACGATCGTTCCAATACATAGGTGCGTTTTGCGGAAAAGAGACAGAATATGCCTCCTCTTAAAACTTTGAAGACTTATAAATCAGCAGTTATTTTTAGAAAGAAAGAAAGAACTACTTATAAATCAGCAGTTATTTTACCATATCTCCTATTCGGAAAGTTCCATTTTCATAAATAGATAGCCGAGTTGAATGTCGCTTTTCCGACCCTAGGGTGGAAAGTATTTTTTTTTAACATTCCCACTTGACAAAGGGGGGTCAAAGTTGCACCACTACCCTACACGTGACCCGTGAAAATAATGGGTGGGTGGTGCTAAAAATGCAACAAAACTGGCAACCGTACTGTCGTCTCAAAGATCTCACGCTTTGAAATAATTGCAATATGCGTTGCAGTTGCGTCGGGTGTTAACGAGATTAACCTACAGTAATTTATGCAATAGTTGTATAAGATAGTTCAAAAAAGGTGAGTGGCGTGTGTAACAATTTGAGGCGAAGCCGAAAATTGTTAATAAAGACGCCATGAGCCTTTTTTGATCTACTTATACAACGTTGCATACATTACTTTTTCTACGACTAAGGATTAAATAATAAAACACAAAATAAAACAGCAATACAGCATAAGAAAGAGCGGTAAGTTGGATAGTGACAAATGACAGTCCACAGAACGTAATCATAGACACGGTAATTTTTTTTCAACTGTCATTTACTGACTTGCGTTTTTCCTTATGTTGGCAGTAATTATTTTAGTTCCGTTATTGTTTCAACCATATGAATTCAGTTGTTTGTTAAGTTGGCAGTTTTGGTTTTCGTTGTAAATTTACTTGCTTATTCATAAAACTCAACAAACCTCTGCTAACTAAAATGTTCTTTGTCCCATTCTCACAAACGTTAATGTCAATGTGACAAATGAAGACAAACGAACTTTAGCGACTAGTTAACTAATATAGGTTTGATAGACGTTTATGAATAAGGGGGTTAGTGTTTTATTTATTTGTTGGGTGCACAGGGCACCTCTGTTAGCAGTTCCATTATATCACATAATAACCAGGGTCTTTATGAAGAATAGACTAGATAAACTTTTTTGAAATTGCATAAGACATTTATATTCGTTTGCGGGACCATATAATTGACAGATAAAAGTACGTAAGTAGATAAAATACTTACACATTTCCGCATCATCTCCACTCGGTGTCTCCATCAACATCCTCAAATGCCCCTCCAGGTATCCCACCACAATCTCCCTGGTCCCCACATCGTTCCCCGCCCCACTACACTCATACAAAACCCTCACTACCTCCAAAACTGGCTTTGACACGAATCTCAACAGACTCTCCAAGTATATAGAGCTCAAATTCGCGTGGCCATTTCTTATTGCATCTATCAACTCTTTAATCACAATCTCATCTGTTAATTGGTCGTTATTTCCGAGTTTTAGTTTAACTATTTCTCGTTGCGTGTTTTCTGTTAAAGCTAATACTTTTAAAGCTTTCTGCTTGCATTCTAAATAGCCGTTTTTGGTGACGTCACATAACAGTTTAACGTAGGTTTCATCTAGTTCTAACAACGTTAACATTTCCTTGTTAGATACTTTAGACAGATGTTCTAAAAACATACAAGAATCGTCTTTATAACCGTGTAGAATGACTAGATAATTTAAAGCAGCTAAGTTGACTTCGTAGTAGTTATGTTGTAGGCATCTCAGAACTAGTGCAGGTGTAGCGCCGATGATAAATAACATGTACGCTGCGTTTGAGACGAAAACCTCTCGACCGCTTGTGATTGGCGGGGAGGGGGCGAATAGGCACGTGTCTTCGAGGAGCGAAGATATTACGGGGAGATCCTCGTCTAAAAGATTTGGGAATCTGAAAATAGAAATGAAATGAAATGAAAATAATTTATTCGTGACATAGATACTAAAAGATAATACATTTTTAACTATTAACTAATAAAATTGCCACGAAATGGTCCCGCCTCAGCATAATGCTGACTCACAAGCCAGCGCTGGTCTTCCGGCGAGACCATTTTTGTGGATCACGTTGCTCCGCTGTCCGACGCGGCCTTAACCTATTCTGAACGCACCCGTTACGCTTGCGTCAAACAGCGCCATCTGGCAGGCTGCTAATTGACTAATTGTCAATAGGCAAGGCCGCACGGACATCCGTCAACATGGCTGCAAGTTATAGTAATAATTCCTTTTCCAAAACATTTAGAAAGTGACATGAATGGCAATATTTTATACAAACGCCTTAAGGGAGGCGTACAGCGACATCTACCAGAAGACTCATGCTTCATTAACGGCATTAACGTCTCAAATCATATTGAGAATCGTCAGTTGCGATGCGCCATCCCATACCTAAATTATAGATAGATAAATGAATTGAGAAATGGTAGATGTCGCTGTACGCCTCCCTTAAGGCGTTTGTATAAACTATAGTTTACGTTAGCAGCGGTACTGCTTAATACGAAGGAACGGTTGAAAACGATCCTACTGGATACGAGACGGGTACACCATTGAGGCGATTTAAGCTGTTTAACCCCTTGTCTACCGGTCCCTGGGATCCCAGGGATCATGACAAAAGAATGCTATTGTTTATTTTTTTCGCCGTGAACAAACGGCTTAAAATAAATAAAATAATTCTCTGACAAAAACAATCGTTTTTGGTACCAACTTTTATTGCCGACTGTACATTTTTTTCTGTCATCAATGCCGTGGAGACGGTTCCAATGAGCTCAAACACGACGGGTTTATCTTGTGTAGTTTAGAAGTTGCTTTGGCCACCTTCTGTCTCCATCAGATCAGCTCTTTGGCACCATAATATTGCATTGTCACACACAAGTATGCCAAATTTCAGCTCAAATCGGATACCGGCAGAGGATTGCTAATTTTGAGGACAACTTACATAATTACATAGGTATTTACCTACTTACTTATACACGAACAGTGCAAGTTAAAGAATAGCTTTTATGTCACACCTGGCCATAAAGTGGCAATTACCGCACGCTCCGCGCGCGGAAAATCCCACTTCCTGGCCAGAGGGTGACATAAAATTTTGTACTTACCTCGGGCGGTAATTAAGAAAGCCTCAGATCGCATAATTATCGCCCTTGCCTTCGGCTCGGGCGTCAAATACCTGCGATATGAGACATTCTTTGTTTTACCGCCCTTGGTAAGTAATGTACTATTAAGGGCTTTCTTGAATTTAGCCTTATTAGGCTCGTGTCGAATGTCTTCGGGCAGGCTATTTAAGAAGTATGGATTTTTTTTTTGAACCTGACTGTGGCTTTATAGGCCGGGCCTAATAAAACGATAGGAGTGCGCGGTTGGAGAGTAGCCTGGGGACATTCCAGGGGAAAACCTCCGGCACGACCACGCGTGTGGTTTGGAACACTGGAATACTCTAAGAGTTTGCGCTCCAGTGAGATTGGTTGAGCGGTTTCAACCGAATCTGAGGTGTGAGTGGAATCGAGCTAGTGGGAGTTTTGTCGCTGGTTCACTAAAGCTAGCCTAGCTGAGAAGTATGGAAGCCGTTTGGCTAATGTTCTGTCACCAAAGTACCTCATACTTTCCCGAGGACGCAGACCTTGTGCCATGCTTACGCATATTTCTTTGCAAGCTGGTGACGTACCTGAGCAGTACCAGATTGATGAGCCTGAGCCACTGATCGGCAACAAGGAAGCACGCCTGCGCCGCGATCCAGAATGTTCCGCGAATGGCGGCCCGCAGCTCTGCTCTGGAGTGCTCGTCTATTGTCAGTGACGACTTCAACTCGAGGAGCACTGTCAACTGTAAAATATCGACATTAACCCTCTTTTCCCCGTGTGGTTGCCGGGTAAGAATTGCGCCACCCCATCTCTTCCCGTGGGTTTCGTAGGAGGCGAATAAGGGAAAATCGGAGGGTGGGCAGCAGCATCCTTCGATCATTATCACCACCAAACTGCGGTCGCCAACCCGCTTGCCAAGCGTGGCGACTATGGCAAATCCCCCCCACTTGGGGGAGGCCTATGTTCAGCAGTGGACGTTTTTCGGCTGAAATGATGATGATGATGATGATGAACCCTCTGAGCGGCTACTATTATTATTATTATTTGTATGTCTTTCCCGTTCACGGGACAATGGTATCCCGGACCTTTGGGAGGCGTGCGCGGAGCCGAAGTACCGAGGCACCGAAGTACCAAACGAGTACCACATAGCCAACACGTAGAGGCCCTTTTGACACTTTAATGAAATGCAAGGGATACACCGAGCGGATGCTGTCCCTGCCCGTGTCATGGGACGCACACAGAGACAGCACCCGCCAGGGTGTACAGGGACTATTTCTGGTTGATGAAGCCTAAATGAACTGGGTTATTGGGTGAAAATGATGAATTAAGGGCTGGGCTATTGCGTGAGACATTATTATTATTATTATTAATTAGCCGTGTGTCACACACGCCAAACTCTTTTTGCGGAGAAGCGAAGACAGACCTTATTTGACAGCATGTAGACTGCATGATTAACAGTATTAACTAGAGATGCGCCGAATATGGGTTTGATCGAATACCAACATTCGGCCGAATTATTCGGTTCAATATTTATTTCGATTTTCTTGAAATGTTCCTAAATCCATGTTCTCATATAAGTGACTTCAATTGTCTTTTTTGAGAATAAACATCTTTAAACTGAAACTGAACGTAATTCCTTCATCTATCGTTGTAAAACAGACTAATTGAATGGTATAATTTTTGTTCATTATCAAAGCGAAATATTAACAAAAAATAAGTTATATCACTGTTAGTAATGGGTCAAGTATTAATTTCACGAAGCAGTAACTATAATACACTCTTGTAACTTGTAACAAAACCCTCTCAAAATTGTTCGGTAAATATTCGGCAGCTGAACCGAATAATCCGACCGAATATCGGACATTCAAAAACATGCCTTCGAAGCTGGAGGTCCCGGGTTCGAATCCCGGTCAAGGCATTTATTTGTGTGATGAACACAAATATTTGTTCCTGAGTCATGGATGCTTTCTATGTATTTAAGTATCTATATAAGTATGTATATCGTCACTTGGTACCCATAGTACAAGCTTTGCTTAGTTTGGGACTAGGTTGATTTGTGTAAGATTGTCCACAAATATTAATTTGGAGTCTTTCTTCAGTTTAGCGAAACTGTATATAATTAAATCCGCTGTAGGTAAGGTACAGAATCTATAAAATCTGAGAGCCTACTCCGAACTTCGTATCGTGCCGTCCCTTTGGCTCATATAGTGAATAACACGAGTGTGAAAGAAACGGCACGATACCGAAGCTCGGATTTCGATATTCTGTGTACAGGCTCTGATGTAAACGATGAATGATTACATACCTCCTCAAAAAAAAACCCAAAAATCCTCCCTCCTTTTTCAAAAATCTCCTGAGACATCATTACTTGTCACTCTCTTAGCTTGTATTATCTCTGTAGCTATGTATATATATGTATATATAAATATTTATGTAGTTATGTATGTATATATTTATTAATGTATTGTATTGTTAGCTGTATATATATATATATTTTTTATTTATTTATTTATTTATTGTAAACCATTATCAGCACTAACAGCTAAACCTTGTGCTAATTGGTATTCTATTTTAATAACATGCGTATTGTAGCTATATAATTATTCATACATAAATCTGATAAGACATTAATTACGTTAGTCAAGGCCGTACAAAATATTAGCCTAGTTGTATGTGTTATTCTATCTCTCTTGCTTTATCCTAGCACTACCTGTTGTTATGTTCTTTAAGTTTTCATCTCCTGCTACCCAAAGGTTGTCTGGAAGAGATCGCTCTATAGCGATAAGACCGCCTGTTGTTACCTATTAGTATTTATGGATAATCTTGTAACAATTTCTTTTTGTGGTGCAATAAAGAATATATTATTATTATTATTATTATTATACCTGGCACAGCACGCCGTGACAAAGGTTCTTCTTAACTGCCGGGTCGCCGAGTGTTCGCAGTAATGGCAGCATGTGAGGTACGCAGCTGGAACACAGCGTGTTTCAATATAGAAATGGATGGATCCGTTTTTTCGGCTGGGTTTGCTACAACGACGAGTAAGCGTTGCATTACAGTGTGGATCTTACAAAGAATAAAAGGTAAATTCAATAAAGGGCATTTCTATGAGTGGTCAATTCAATGAAGGGTCTTTCTATGAGTGGTTAATTCAATAAAGGACATTTCTATGAGTGGTCAATTTAATAAAGGGTTTTTCTATGAGTGGTAAATTCAATAAACTGTATTTCTATGAGTGGTCAATTCAATAAAGGGTCTATCTATGAGTGGTCAATTCAATAAAGGGTCTTTCTATGAGTGGTCAATCCAATAAAGGGTCTTTCTATAAGTGGTCAATTCAATAAAGGGTCTCTATGAGTGGTCAATCCAATAAAAGGCCTTTCTATGAATGGTCAATTCAATAAAAGGGTTTTGTATGAGTGGTCAATGCAATAAAGGGCATTCGTATGAGTGGTTAATTCGAGTTGGGATCATTTTAGAAAGTTCGGTTCCAGAAATAGTAGTTTCACAATGTTCGAGAATGGTGTGTGGCGCACCTGTGTGGTGGCACGAGCGGCGCGGCGGCGCGCGCGGCGAGGCGGCGGGTCCCGGCGTCGCGCGCGCCGGACAGAGACAGCAAGTGAGGCAGGAAGCACTCCAGCTAGAAAGATGAAACATGTTATTTTTTTGATCCAGCGACAACTTCTACTCACACCTCAGATTCGGTTGTAACCGCTCAACCAATCTCACTGGAGCGCAAACTCTTAGAGTATTCCAGTGTTCCAAACCACACGTGTGGTCGCGTCGGAGGTTTCCCCTGGATGTTCCCCAAGCTACTCTCCAATCGCGCACTCCTATCGGAACATATTTTTAGGAATAAAAGTAGGTAAGTGGGGAAACTCTGTTTAATAGGTTTAGGTTTAAAGACATTTATTCTCATATAAGATCTACAATCACTTCCATGAGAACATGGTTATAGACAAATACATGTATTCGACTTGGTTGTTGTCACCGCAAGAACGCAAAATCATATTTAAGGTAGACAACACATACAGTAGTATAAAGTAATAAAAAAATTAAAACAATAGTAATGACAGGAATTAAGTCATGCAAAATATTGAAACAATACAGGTAGGTAGTGTACTAATTATAAACAAGCTTATTAATATATGTAAAAAAACTAAAAAAATTTAAATTCTAGTTAGTCGAATCAGTAGTAACTTTCTCCCACTCAAGTAGATATATTGTATGTAACAAATTCTGTCAACCACTAGTTTTTGAAATAACATTACATATTAAATTACATATTCAATTCTCAAATATGCTCCTAAGACCCAACCTTAAATTACTATATTTCCATACTAAATTTGAATACAATTTGTTCTAAAACCAAAGAAAACAACAGATGCAACTGTATCACTTCGAAATTTGACTTAGGGTGTGTTGCACCAAACCGTCTGTAATCGTAAGCGGTGTTCGTTAAAATCTGATTGTATGGAAAGTTTGACAAGTTACTACGGGATGACAGTTGCCGGCGCCATATTTGATGATGACCGGCCTGTGATCGTATGTTGGTGCAACCGACCCTTATTGTCCATCGACGATAATTTGATCCTTAAGAGGCCTTATAAGTTTTAAAATGTTTTAATATCAAATTATGACAAAAGTATTCAGAATACCAATAATGTTATTAAAGGCTACGATAATTTGATCAAAATTTTAGATAGTAACGTAGCCATTTTTTGATTTTATTGTGTGAAGTAGAATTTAAGCGGAAAAAACAAGTTTTTAGCTTAAAAATGGACGATTTAGAGTGGTGTTTGAAACGATATTTCGTAATGAAAAATCCAAAAAATACATTGAAAGTTTATGTCATAAGGTCGCAATAGCCCTTTTCTAGTTAGTAACATAGAGAAAATGTCTATATGCGTGTCAATTCAAACAGAAAATGGCGTGAATAGATGAGCGTTTTTAACTTATAAGGACCCTTTTTTGAACCTGACTGTGGCTTTATAGGCCGGGCCCAATAAAGCGATAGGAGTGCGCGGTTGGAGAGTAGCCTGGGGATTATAAGGACCCTGAATATGGGACGCGGGGTCTGTGGAGGGTAAGGAATACCTTGAGGTTGGAGACGGTGCCCTCGAGCGCGGAGGGGTAGAGCCGCGCCAGCAGCAGCAGCGCCGGGAACAGCGACGGTCGCAGGTTCGACTCCGGCGACACCGACCTCACTTGATCCTGCACAATTACACGCAACAAAACGTTATTTTCAGTGAATGCGAACATATTTTATTTATTTTATAAGGAGACTAGCGACCCGCCCCAGCTTCGCACGGGTGCATTATTTAGTGGATGTTATTATACTATTGGATTCGATGAGTTTTTAACAAAACCTCAAATATACCGACAGACAACCGCTGTCAGTTCGCGCGGGAAACGGTAGATTTGACAGTTGTTGCTAAGATTGGGTAGGCGTGTATAATGTTGCTCTGTGTCCATAAATTGTTAATTTAATGCAGATTCTTTGTATATTTGTAGAAACAGCGATTACATTTTGTTATTTATCGATTTTATATCTTTCACTTCATATAAGCAATAGTTATATAATTAGCTTTTAAGTCTCGAATCTTACTTAGACCACTCGGCAAGCTTCGTGATTTTAACGCGGTTCTCGACTAAAAAAGCATATATTATATAACGATTGCATAAACGAATGAATAAAACTATAGCTCTAGTATATATTCACAAAGCTACAGACAAGTTACATATGTTTTTAAGACTGTTCGTTTCTAAAAAAAACGTGTTGTTTCACAGCTTAAAGATCACTATTTATCTCTCTCATGACACACTTAAGACTTAGCTCCTTTAGACTATATGACTGACTATATATTTGTATATGTTTATGTACGTATATTTTTATACTATATTTATGTATGTTTATTTATCCTTAATTAAATGTTATTGTTGTAATTATTGGTAGGCTTCATATGTATTAACTCTGCACCACCTGCTATGAATCGTTCTGTTTAGATTTCCGCTACCCTAAGGTTGTCTGGAAGAAATCGCTCTTTAGCTATAAGACCGCCTGTTGTTTGCCTCTTCTCATTGTGTTTTTTGTACTTTACTGTATCCTTTGATTGAGGTGTGCAATAAAGAGTATTTGTATTGTATTGTATTGTAAACCCCAAAAGTGTCGAAGGTCGAAGAGTAGGAGCAGACTCACCAGCAGGAAGTGGTACAGCCGCGGGTAGCGCAGGAAGAAGATCCGGCCCGTCATGGTGTTGCGCGGCGACAGGCGGTGGCCGCCGCAGCGCGCCACGCCGAACACGCGCACCACCAGCGCGCTCAGCAGCAGCGTCGACGAGTTGCGCTCCTGCACACCACCATAACAGGATAGGTCACTCGTGTTAAAGCCCGACAAGAAATATATGACCCTTCGCCATGTTGCGGAATTTCATTGGTACTAATTTCTTACACTGCCAATATTATCATTGGTACTAATTTCTTACAATGGCAATAATGTCATTGATACTAATTTCTTACACTGGCAATAATGTCATTGGTACTAATTTCTTACACTGGCAATAATGTCATTGGTACTAATTTCTTACACTGGCAATAATGTCATTGGTATTAATCCCTTACACTGGCAATAATGTCAGTGGTACTAATCCCTTACACTGGAAATAATGTCAGTGGTACTAATTTCTTACACTGGCAATAATGTCAGTGACACTAATTTCTTACACTGGCAATAATGTAATTGGTACTAATTTCTTACAATGGCAATAATGTAATTGGTACTAATTTCTTACAATGGCAAAAATTTCCTTGGTACTAATTTCTTACACTTGCAATAATGTCATTGGTACCAATTTCTTACAATGGCAAACATTTCCTGGGTACTAATTTCTTACACTGGCAATAATTTCATTGGTACTAATTTCTTACACTGGCAATAATGTCATTGGTACTAATTTCTTACACTGGCATATAATGATAGGTGGTCACTGTTGTCAGTGTGATTGGTGGTTTAGGTTAAGTGTTGAATATATCAAAGAATGCCCAAAACGATTCATAGTCAAGAGCGGAACATTATTAACAATGTACATAATAAATTTTTGAAAAAAGTAAACGATTGGGAAATGGGACAATTTCGCTACAAGACATTTCAAAATTAACATCAGAACTGACAGGTAATAGTAGATTGTGTCTCAAGGGAGCAGAATGATATATTTACGGCGAGGGCGGTATATTGAATTCTGAGTGAAGCGAAAGATTCTACAATAGAATCCTGAGCGTAGCGAGGGATTCTAAAGTAGAATCTTGAGCGTAGTGAGGGATTCAAGTGTTTACGCCCAAGACGAAAATAATTTTGCTACCGTGTGACACATACTGCTTTTCACACCGTCTATGAGGCCCGCTGCTAAAAACATGAAATATCTTACAAATGATTTTACTACAGTGTCACATACTGCTTTTCACACCTTCTATGAGGAAAAGAGTCATTGTTGCCCTCAAATAAGGGAAGAAAAGTACAACTTTGATCCCTTATTCGAAGGCAACAATAACTCTTTTCTGTATAGCAGGTGTGAAAACAAGTTAAAATGATCGACTATACTGACATTACTGACCTGTTGCCATATAAATGAAAATAATAGAGCCCTCTTGACAATGCTCATATATTTCTGGTCAGGTTTTATAATCTACAACATAGTGTGGCTAATGGCTAGAAAACCATCAAATTATCACATTAAATAGTAAATTAGACAAATCAATTACAACCATAAAAATGTATGGGACTGTAAAGATTCGCAAAAACGTTTTTTGTTTATTGGCCAAATGTAAATTGAAAGAATAGAATTCTCATGTTTCAATAAAAAAGAACTTGTACGGTAACTATGTACATAACCGCAATAATTTCAATATTTTTGGGTACGCAATCTTAACAATGGGGCGCCAACTGTAGCGCAAAGTTAACCTGACTAATAGTTTTTTTAGGTTAATGTAAGGATGTCCCGATTCCTATGGTTTACTTCAATACCGCTACAAAAATAAACATTAGTGTATATTTCTAGAGGCTGTACTTACAGTCCAAGTGTCAGCTTCGAATCCCCTCACAGCCACCATGATGGCTCGCGCGGTGTGCTCCGCGGAGGGCGTCGTGTGGCGGTACAGCGCGCGCAGCACCAGGTGCGCGCGCGCCGCGTCGGCCGGCGCGGGGGTCGCTGGGGTCGCGGGGGTCGCCGGGGTCGCTAGGGTCGCCGAGGTCGCGAGGGTCGCGGGAGTCGCCGGGGTCGCGGGGGTCGCGGGGGTCGCCGGGGTCGCGGAGGTCGCCGGGGTCGCCGGGTTCGCCGGGGTCGCGGGGCTGGCGACGCGCAGGCACAGCTCCACGCAGCGCTGCAGCAGGCGGCCGCGCGGGGCGGTGGACTCCGCCGCTAGTTCCGTTGTTACTAGAGCCTGGAATATAAACAGGTTATGCGCTTTAGACTAACGGTCGGTTGCACCAACATGCGATCACAGGCCGGTCATCGTCAAATATGGCGCCGGCAGCTGTCATCCCATAGAAATTTGTCAAACTTACCATACAGACAGATTTCAACGAACACCGCTTACGATTACAGGCGGTTTGGTGCAACCCACCCTAAAGATTGTAAAAAAAACATTCATTCCAAAAAAATACATTATTTTAATTTGTATACATACTTATTTTATATAACCCAGTTCTCGCAAACACGAATTCCAATTTCGCCAGATTAAGACAATCTAATTTTTAACACGCACACAAACAGGTTTAATGGACATTTAAGAATAAGGATTTAATATGTCATCATAAATAAAAATAGTATCTTCTGTTGGCACAGATATAGGTAATAGTAGGTGTTAAGGAACGAGTGTTTTTAATTAATTCGCCAACAAACTGCACCGCAGTTTGGCGAAGCCTTGTATTAGATTAAGTCTTTTTAAAAAAAATGAGCAATAAAAAAAATAAGAAAAAAACCGTACGCTTAGGTAAGTATTACATTGTATTGTTGTAATATGTGTATTGCCATTCACAACCGTCTACCCGAAGAATTAAGGATGTTGGATGGTAATTTGTTTAAATCTAAGTTAAATGGCTGGTTGTTAGATAAATGTTTTTATAGTGTTAGATGTTTTCTACAGCAATATAAGATTATTTAGTTATATACCTAGAACTTAGACATTGAATTAATTGTGATTATACTGTTATTATTATTTTCATTTGACATGTACACATAAATTTTAATTAATAATAACCCATTACTAATTACTAACTATAGGTACCATTCTCTCCAATATTTCTACGCCGATGTTGGCAGAATATGCTGAACTAACCCATTTACTAACCTATAATATTGTACCATATTCTTAGAAATAAATGATTGATTGATTGATTGATTGATTGATATGTTTCAGAGGTTTGAAAATGTACACATTGTCTTCCAATCCACACCTGTATCATGAAGGGCAGGCCGGCGCCTCGCCTCGTGGCGCAGAACTCGGTGCTGGAGCCGTCAGCGGGCAGCACGAAGCTGCGCTCGATGTCAGAGAACCACTGCAGCGGCAGCTGGTGGAGACCGCTCTTGCACTTCCACAGTCTGGGGGTGGACAAACTTGTCAATTTCGGGATGAAACGTGTTTGAGATCGATCAATCGGTAATTTATTGAAATTGAGCATCTGGGGCGTATCATTAAAACAATACCTGGAAAAGACGGAGTGTCAAGACTGCTTTTCGCGTTACACGTCAGGGATACCACACTCTGAATTTTTGAATTTGCCGCCATTTCTCATTCTCATTTTTCATTTGCCAGACTATGGACAAGCCGTCGTAGGTAACTCTTCAATATACATGGTCCGGCACGCAAATGGTCGGTATTTTTATCAGTAAAAATGCGTATTGCGCTCGGCATGTCACCAGAGGACCTGCAATGGGCGGCGCGCGAAGCTTTAGATACCTACCGCTCGCGCGGCCCGGGGCCGCCCGTCAGTCGAGGGCCGTCGCCGCGCGAGCGAGCGCATGCACGTCGTCTCAAGTTCCGCCGCCGCCGTTTTCCGGTGATAACTTAATCTTTTAAGCTATTTATTTTATTAATTTAAACTTTATTGCGCAAAAATACAGTGTACAAATGGCGCACTTAATGCCAAAGGCTAACCCTAAAAAGAGTATCCTAATAAAAGGCATGTTTTATGAACTATTCTTACGAATTAAAATTTCAAGGGTTCAAGAGAATTGTGACGAGGTATAATTATGTCAAGTAGCACGCTAACACGTAGGTAGCTACTTAATTAATATGGGTTCTCTGTACTCGAGCGAACTCTGGTGAGCTAGAAATTTTCCTGCCTTCATCGATGTATTTGGCGTGACAGCCCTAGCGCTACACGTGCCGCGTGTGAATGAATACAAATTATACGATAGACAGAGATGCACAGAGTAGGCACGTTTTTAATGCCTAACGCCGTTTTTGTTAGGAAGTGAAGCTTCTGTACTTGTACTATTACTTATTCAAAAATCAAATCAAATCAAATCAAAAAAGGTTTATTAATCCAAAATAGATAAATACATTGATCGACGTTCCATCAAAGACCAAACTAGGCTGAGCCTGTATCTTGGCCTTTGCGAGTGCGGTTAACAATGATAATCTTAAGTTAATTTTAGGTACATACAAATACAGCGTGATCATAAATAAACCTAGTTACAACATTAAAAAAAAAAGAATTCGGTTAATTAAACTAATAAATACTACTGAACTTTTAATAGCTATTTAGTCTGTGTTTTAGTGTGTGGGAATGTGATATATATATGTATATGTGTGTATGTGAGTGTGTGTGTGTATTCTGTGATGTCACCTACGGCCAACCTAGAACGGGATTCCACTAACCTTCCCAGGAGCATCGTGAGCCCGACGTAAGCCTGCTCGAAGGCGCCCCGATGCTTCACAGTGGACAGCAGCATTATGAGGTGCTCCCCGACACGTTCCACTTGCGAGGCGCTGAGCGTCCACGCGGGCGCCTCGCCCTCGAGCGACAGCCGGGACACTAAGGAGCCCAGGAGGAGGGACGTCTACAACATTATTAAATTGTTATGGTAACTTTAGAAATTAGTATAATGGTTTTTGTCAGCATCATTATTCACAAGTAGTTATGAGAAATAATAATTAACTACAAGACTCATATATATTTTTCTCTTTTTTTGTATGATTTTAATGGACTAGACTGCGAATTAGACTCATAGGCTGTGGCAGAATAACAGCGTTGCAGTTTGCACGGCAAATAGCAACACATGCTGAGTCTCAGCCTTTTCTTTATGGCACACATTGCTGGACTCATTGTGCACCTTCACTAACTGTGTATTATCTTACATCTATTTATTATGACCGGTTGTGTGTGCTTTATTGAATAAATGGTTTTTTTTTCTTTCTTTCTTTCTTAAACGGTTAAAACATACACACGTGTCCTTTTTACTTTTAACTACTTTTAGCGCGTTATACGGGTCAATCAACATTTTCTTTGTTATTATTCTGTCCCGTCAGCGATGAGACAACAGTAACCGAGTTTCTTAGAAAAAATTTCTTGGGACTTCAAGCATGCTCAAGAGATGACCCACGTCTAAATGGATATATACTCATCGCTAAAACTCATGTTTGGCAGATTTAAAACCTATAATATCACAGTTTTTAGAGTGACTCAGGAGACGTAACCATGGTAACGAGCAGCAAAGAATAGTTGATCCACCCATACAAGAAAAACAGCAAATGAAATTTGAAAACCCACAAGTAATCACTACATAGTATAAAACAAAGTCGCTTTCTCTGTCCCTATATCCCTATGTATGCTTAAATCTTTAAAACTACGCAACGGATTTTGATGCGGTTTTTTTTAATAGATAGAGTGATTGAAGAGGAAGGTTTATATGTATAACTAGCGACTCGCCCCGGCTTCGCACGGGTGCACTATTTAATGGATGTTATTATGACTTGTTAATACTTGAACGGCCCCTTAGGTGTGTACAAAAAGCGTGAGAATACCTCTTTGACGGAGCGCCACGCGCAGAGCAGGACCATCTGAGCCGTCACCGGGCGCGCCGCGCTGCAACCCGCGCGACCGTCAGTACACGCCACACTTACACCGTGCAGGTCAGGCACGGCGCGTGCACTTAGGCCGGGTTTTATAAAGATCCGTTAGACCGTGGAATTGACATGATGAGAGACTTCACTGTTCTCATTTGATTTTATTTTTTAGACTGACGCTCAGAGACCTTATACATCTCTGAGGATATTTATTTATTAGATTTTATTATTTTCATATTGACGTGTTATAGATATAGCTCAAAATATTTTATTATGATTCGTGTACTTACTTTATTACCTTTTATCTTGACGCTTAGAGACCTTATACATCTCTAACAAATCTCGATTGTTATTAGTTTCTTAGTCTTATTTTTGACATGTAACACTACATTTAATTAATGATACTTTGATTATTGTATTATTTTTATTTGATGTACCTAGATAGATTTTGACTTGTAAAAGTGCCCTTGAAGCCTATTTGCAGAATAAATGTTTTGATTTCGACTTTTTGACCAAATGTCAAATCAAATTACTTATATTGTCTCTGTAACTTATTGCGCCTAGATCTTTTAATATTTGACATTATTGACATTATTTTTCTTTTTTAAACATTGTTTAATTTAATTTATTGTTCATAAATTAGACTTCACAAAGTTAATGATAACATAATAATACGCTATATCACTAATATAATATTATATTGACAAGAGTAATGATAATATCACTAAGTATAGAGTAATTTCCTTATGCACCATTAGTAATAAGTCTTTGTAACCTATAACTTGCATGTTTGGTTTATCTGTAAATGTAAGTTGGTTAATAAATAAATAAAATAAATAAATTTCAGTAACTCAGTACATTTTTTGACATAACAAACCGACATAAGGTCTAACGGATCTTTATAAAACCGAGCCTTAGGCATTCCCGGCGGGGACGTCCACCGCGCGATCGCGACAATACAAACATATACCTATTCGTCCCGGTACCGCCGCACACCGGGTAGAGTCAGTCCGACCCGGTGTCTGACTTTCTTGCTTTTTTTAAAATTTATTTATCAAAGAAATACATGACAGTTACAACATTTTAATGCAAAAGTGCTATAACAGTTTATTGGCGAAATCGCGCTCATTTAACTAATGTTAGGTACGTACTATTATTATGAACTAAACTTAAACACTAAACATGACAATGCCTAAACATTCAAATGTAATATTTTTTTAAGTAAAACATTACAAACCAATAACAATTTAAACAGTTTTTGGTAAACATTAGTGTACTTTGGCCAAAAATGTCTTTTTTAAGAACTTGACTTTTTCTTGCTATTCTCAGCTAGGCTAAGTTTAGTGAACCAGCGATAAAACTCCCAGTGGCTCGATTCCACTCACATCTCAGATTCGGTTAAAACCGCTCAACCAATCTCACTGGAGCGCAAACTTTAGAGTATTCCAGTGTTCCAAACCACACGCGTGGTCGTGCCGGAGGTTTTCCCCTGGATTTTCCCCAGGCTACTCTCCAACCGCGCACTCCTATTATTAAACAAATTAATTAGCCAAATTAATCATAATCTTAAAAATATATGGGACTTTAAATGTTCACCCAAATGTTCTTTTTTTTAATAGTCAAATGTAAATTTAAAATTACCAATCAAATTCTCATGTTTCAATAAAAAATAAATTGTATGGCAACGCAACTTACTGGTTTTTACATACAACAGGATTACGAGCTCATTACCCCAAGTTTCGAAACTGGCTTCGATCGAGGCTTTTGTACAAGTATTTTTTTTACTTGTACGTAAATAAGGTTTCGTAGACGGCCGAAGGGGCTCATTACATCGTGACGTCACATTTTACTGCCCTTTAGATTTTTTTGTCGAGACAGTTTTTGTAAATTAATCAATATCAAATTAATTTTCGTGTGTTACCTATTGTCGTGTGTGTCGGGCAGCAGCCCCTCGGGGCTGGCGGCGGCCACCACGCCCGCCACGCGCGCGTTCACCGTCTCGCACGTGGCGATGATGGCCGCGATTAGCTCACACCACTGCTCGTTGCCGGCTATGGCTCTGTCAAACAGTACATTACTACATTCATTGTCGTGGCGCGGAAGAAGGCAATTTGAACTGCTAGCGATAATCGTTTCATGGCTTTTCGAACATATTAGAAAAGTACCACTATGACAGACGTTTACATCTGATAAAAACTGTCAGATCATAATGGGGGCTATCGTTTTAGTGCTCACCAGTTGGCGCTACTGTCGAGTAAGGTGCCAATTTTTTTTATTGGTTATTATGGGCATGAGAACGAAGTTTACGTTTAAATCATATTTAATACCTTAAAACCGTACCGTAAAAATGTCCAACATTCCGCATTGTAGCGCAGTCCTGTTTTGTTAGGAAATAAAGGAGGAAATAAGTTTCCGAAAGACAAAACTGTCTCAAAGAACTGACAGTCATTGACCTGTAACTCATATTTGCCATAATCAAGCTCAGGTTTTGAAAAATAGTCACCATATTGTTCCAATTAGGTATTAACCCGAGTAGCGCAACCACAAAGAGTGACAATTGACATTTCGGAGACCTCGCGCTACACTAGCGCCTCTAGCGGCGAATTCATACGCGATAGCCCCCATTGCATTGAGTATTTGTTTTAAATGGATGAGCTGGCGCGTCCGTTTAATTAATATAAAGCCTGCAATTGCGAATCCAGCCGAGGGTGTTAATTAAATGGACTCGCAAACTCGTCCGTTTAATTAAACCGAGACTAATAGTGCTTTTCTAAAAAAAAAAAATTGTCTGTATCCGACTTGTCTTCTTTTTATGTCTGTCTTATCTTTTTTTAGAGTTCGGGACTCGATATTTAATGGAATTTAAGTATATGTGACATTACAGGCGCAATGAGCGAGCCCGCAAAGTATTTATTTTTTAATTTAAGGGAATTTCTGTTTGTATTGATACGTATCTTGACATTTTCTCGAAGTTACTATCTAGAACAGGACTATTGTGGCCTAATGGCATACATTTTTAATGGATTTTCTTGGATTTTTCTTTAAGAAATACCGTTTCAAACATCACTCCAAATTGACCATTTTCAAGCTAAAAAACTAGTTTTTTCTGGTTAAATTCTATACACTAAAATCAAAAAATTGCTATGTTACCCTTTTCGACGCATACTGCCAGAAACGCAAATTATCCGAAATGCACATTGCCATGCTTTCATTCGTAAAGTACCTTATACGCAATAGACCCCATACGCGATTGACCTGCTTATTTTTCGCGAAAGACCAGATACGCAAATTACTTGAATATTTTTCGCGAAAGACCAGATACGCAAATTACCTGAATATTTTGAATGTCATGTCACTTAATGAAAAATGTGAATAGTTATTTATCTACTGAAATGTTCGAAGAAGTATTTATTGGCGTGTCATTCATATCAAGTGTTTCTCAATAGCCACGTAATCTTGTACTGCAGACTGTAAACACATGTATCCATTTTTTCACCTTATTTTTTTTAATAACAAAACAAACATAAAATGTAAATAAGCTCATAGTAGGCGACAGCCGAACAGGTTTAACTACCGCTGTAATCACTTCTCTTACATGTTAGAGAGGAACACCGATAGTTGTCGGTCACATTTATATTATAAAATTCGGTATGTTGCTTTACTTTAAACAAAAGATAGTTTAGAATTTTTAACAAAATAATACGAAACCTACTGACACAACGCGAGCGAAGCCGCGGGTATACAGGTAGTTACATATAAATTTTACTCAGCGTTGCTGGTAATATGCGTGGGTATACTGCCATGAGCATCTGCGTATCAGGTACTTTGAGTTTCTGGCACTATGCGGCGATTCCTTGGTCTGGTAATTTGAGTCTCCGGTCATATGCGAAATGAAATTCTGGTATTCTGCCTAGATGGTAATACGCGTAAATAATCATGATCATCTGCGTTTCGGATAATTTGCGATTCTGGCAGTATGCGTCGAAATGATTTGAAATCAAAACATTTTTAAACTTATAAGGCCTCTTAAGGGTAGATGTGGCATCGTAAATGTGGGTGTTCAGGCCATGACTGCCGAATGCTACCGGAGCGACGAGCCAAAGTATACTTTGTACTATAGGTATATAGTATAATATGTACTGGAGCCACCGAATCGATCCTACAGGATTTCTCCCGAGGCAGAGGCACTGAAAAGGAGATAGCGGGACGACCTCGATACATTTTGTATGGACTGGCGGGAGCTGAGAGGAGGTCTTTGCCCAGCAGTGGGCCCCTATACAGGCTATCAAAATAAATTAAGGATAAAATACAAATTGAGTAACAGTATTACTCAGAAACAGCGCAGTGTGGGTAGGACCCCCACAAGGTGGGCTGATGACCTGGCAAAGGTCGCGGGAGTCCGCTAGATGCGGGTGGCGCAGGACCGGTCATGTGGCACTCTTTGGGGGAGGCCTATGTCCAGCAGTGGACGTCTTTCGGCTGATATGATGATGATGATTACTCAGAAAAGATAACACGACAAACCAAGAGTAAAAGATTGTTACGAATGGACTCCATGTGGTAATGGCAAGTCAACTTACCCCGCGTCGAGGCAGCCGAGTAGCCTCGCGAGGCAGTGTACGAGCCCGTACATGGGCGAGTCCCGCGCCGCGAGTACCACGTCCCGCGCTCGCCGCGCGTGCCCGCGCAGCGCCGCCAGGACCCGACTCACGAGTGAGAAACACGCCGCCGAGGGTACACTGCTGAAAATTATACATAATACAAATAATTTATAATGATTGAATAACTGTTTGTTCGCCTTTTGCTATTCACTTTCTCTGTAATTCAAACTACTTTTTTATTTTCTCTCTAAATTATAACTCACAGCCATGATGTGTACATATATTTTTGGACTGTAATCTAGTCATGTGTGTCTTCTTATGTATATTATTTCACTGTACGTTTCGATTACTGTCTATTTTAAGTACCTTTCGAAATAAAATAAAAAATAAAATAATAAGAAACGGCACATTCTTAACTAAGGGTTGAAAATGACCTATTTATAAATAAATAAATATTAGAGGACAATCTTACACAAATCGAACTAGCCCCACAGTAAGCTCAAGAAGGCTTGTGTTATGGGTACTAGACGACGATATATTTAATAAATATAAATACTTAAATACATAGAAAACATCCAAGACTCAGAAACAAATATTCATGCTCATCACACAAATATTTGCCCTGACCGGGATTCGAACCCAGGACCGTCAGCTTCACAGGCAGGTGCACTACCCACTAGGCTAAACCGGTCGTCAAAAACAAATTTAAACTGAGATATTTTGGTTTCGGTTCGAGCGCCAATAATTCAAGGGTGAAATGGGTGCTTTCACCCGAGTTAAACACTTCTCATTTCGACTATGAGGAAAATAAATGAGAAACAAAAGTAATAGTAAATGATATTCTAAGGATCCAGTAATAAAAACACGCGCTGCAGCAACCAAAAACATTATAGTAGTTTATGCAACTGCTACATAATGAGAGGTCTTAAAACACGAGTGTGGTTTTATGAAACGAGCATCAGCGAGTTTCATAATAAGATCACACGAGTGTTTTAAGGCCTAATTATGTACAGTTGCATACACTACTTTATCTACATCCGTTATTTAAACCTCTTTCATATGTTCAGGAACCATTGCGTTGCAAGTGTAGTGAGGTCGAGCGTGAGCCCGTTGAAGTCTTTTGAGCACGAGCCTGTATCGTTATGGGCGGAGATGGCCATAACGATACCGTTGTCGATGTTGTTATGGCCATCTCCGCCGTGGGCCGGCGCGATATTGTAAAGCTGGTTCTTACGTACACTTTTTGAGCACATTAAAGAGGATTTACTGTATGGGTGTAGATAAAAAATAATTACTTTCCACGCTGGGGTCGGAAAAGCGACTTTCAACCCGGCTATCTACTCATGAAAATCGAACTTTCGGAACACGAGAGACGAAACAGTAGGTAGATTGTTAACCAAGGGTCGAAAGAGACCCATTACACCCGAGATTTCGTTCGAGCGCCAATAGTTCAATGATGAAATGGGTGCTTTTGCCCGAGTTAAACCTTCTACTTCTCATTTCGACTGTAAGGAAAGTAAAATTATAATCAAATGACAATCTAAAGATCCTTTAACAAAACACAAGCTGCAACAGTTGGCGGGGGGCGGCGCCGCGCCCCGCAGCCCTGGCCTATTGTAATTGGAGGGTATAATAGTTTATTACAACCTACATGTACGAATGTTGTATGTTAGGTAGTTATGTTGATTGTCGATAGGGACGGTATTGTTAAGTAAAGGCTGTGACCGTCCAGGTTGAGTGCCTTTATTGCACTAAAATAACAAAGTAATAAAACGTGTTAGGTAAACGATATAATGACGCACGCGCTTAAAAAAGAACTTTGTACTCTAAGTTCGGAAAAGCGAATTTATATATATATATTAAATATTAAATCCTTCCATATATTAACTACTTACATTCCCATATATTATATATTAAATCCTCTTTCAAGTGTTCAGGGACATTGCGTTGCAAGTGTAGTGAGCTCGAACGTGAGCCCATTTAAGTCTTTTGTGAGTACGAGCCTGTATCGTTATTGGCGGAGATGGCCATAACGATACCGTTTTCAATGCTATTATGGCCATCTGCGCACGATACTGGACCTTACGGACACTTTTTGAACACATTAAAGAGGATTGGCTGTATGGGTGTAGATCAGGGGTGGGCAAACTTTTTTCATGGCGGGCCAGTAAGCTTGAGAAATTTCGGAGGGCCATAATTGCAGCAAAACTGCACTTTTGTATAAAACCGCTGCTCTGATTTTTGGCTGAACCGTCAAAATATAATCATCGCGGGCCATGTACTAATTAATTCGATGTATCGGCGGCGGGCCGGATAAAATGCTTTCGCGGGCCGCAGTTGGCCCGCGGGCCGTACTTTGCCCACCACTGGTGTAGATAAAGAAATTTAAAGTCTGCAATTCTAATGGAACTTACTGCTTCTCGTGGTAAAGTTCGCAATCCAATGGCACAGACAGCAACAGCAGCAGTTTGTAAGAGGCCGTGACACAATCCGTGGGCTTCACGGACGACGCCTGCGCAATGGCGTCCGTCACGTACCCTGGAGAGTGCACTGGCTGAAAACAATATCAAAAAGTAATATAAAATAGTCATACAATAGTAGTTTGTGTCTCAAGGGAGCAATATGATATATTTACGGAGGAGGCGGTACATTGAATCCTGAGTGAAGCGAAAGAAGCCGTCGTCTCCCGGCGAAAAAAATAAACAGTAGCATTCTTTTGTTATGATACCTGGGATCCCAGGGACCAGTAGACGACGGATTGTATTGTTTCTTTTACTTACTTATTTGGATGTATTGTTTTTCTCATAAGAGAAATGAAAAGGAGAGTGTATTACACGACAGTAAAATTATTTCTAACTCGGGTGTGGCGGTTTGAATCCCTCGCTACGCTCAGGATTCCATGTTACAATCCCTCTCTACGCTCGTGATTCTATCCTGGAATCCTTCGCTTCGTTCGGGATTCAACACGCTAGTCTTCGATGAAATATTGCATTTTGCTCCCTTGTAATACAATCTACTATTGCTATCATGTGACACATATTGCTTTTCACACCGCCTATGAGGCCCGCTGATAAAAACATGAAATCTCTTACAAATAATTTTGCTACTGAGTGGCATGTGTCCTCAAATGAGGGGAAAAAAATACGATCTCCGAACGCCAAAGATGTATCCCGCAATTTTCACCTCTGTCATAAATTAGGAAAATGTAATTTACTTTGTCGGATAAATCAGACGATGGCGGTGAAAGGGTTAATTAAATAAATATTAGAGGACAATCTTACACAAATCGAACTAGCCCCACAGTAAGCTCAAGAAAGCTTGTGTTATGGGTACTAGACGACGATATATTTAATAGATATAAATACTTAAATACATAGAAAACATCCAAGACTCAGAAACAAATATTCATGCTCATCACACAAATATTTGCCCTGACCGGGATTCGAACCCAGGACCGTTAGCTTCACAGGCAGGTGCACTACCCACTAGGCTAAACCGGTCGCCAAAAGTATAAAGTAGATTAACACGTAACCTAACCTTAATCAAGTCCACGGGGCATCTCTTAAGCACCTCCAGGGCGAGCGCCTTGTTGTTCTCGTAGCTATCTTCTAGAAGATTGTACAGTATTCCAGCCTCCTCTTCCGTCCATGTCCTAAGAAAAAGAAGATAACGTGTGATAAAATATAAACTTCATCATTTATAACGATAATCCTGTGAGGCGCAAAAGTGATAACTAGAAAATAATAGTTAATTAATATTGTGTCTCAACGGAGTAAAATGATATATTTACAGCGAGGGCGGTATATTGAATCCTGAGCGTAGCGAGTGATTCTAAAGCAGAATCTTGAGCGTAGCGAAGGATTCAAGTGTTTACGCCCAAGACGGAAATAATATTGCTATCGTGTGACATACTACTTTTCACACCACCGCATGAATTTCTCTCTCATCCTAACTATAAATACCACACGACGGTGGGGTCAGCTTTCCGTGCTAATCTTCACCACTTTACTCTATCCTCAACATCGTCTTCGAATGCCTGACACTTTACCACGTCTTTACGACCGCTTTAGCCTAGTTGGTAGTGACCCTGCCTTCGAAGCTGGAGGTCCCGGGTTCGAATCCCGGTCAGAGCATTAATTTTTATGATGAACACGAATGCTTGTTCCTGAGTCTTGGATGTTTTTTATGTATTTAAGTATATATTTATCTATATAAGTATGTATATCGTCACTTAGTACCCATAGTACAAGCTTTGCTTAGTTTGGGACCAGGTTGATTTGTGTAAGATTGTCCACAAATATTTATTATTAATTGTCTTTCCCGTTCACGGGACAATGGTATCCCGGACCTTTGGGAGCCGAAGTACCGAGGCACCAAACGAGTACCACATAGCCAACACGTAGAGGCCCTTTTAACACTTTAATGAAATGCAAGGGATACACCGAGCGGATGCTGTCCCTGCCCGTGTCATGGGACGCACACAGAGACAGCACCCGCCAGGGTGTACAGGGACTATTTCTGGTTGATGGAGCCTAAATGAACTGGGTTATTGGGTGAAAATGATGAATTAATGGCTGGGCTATTGCGTGAGACATCGGACGCCTGCCTAATAAAACTGTCTCAGATATTTATTTCCGGCAGACGGTGACTCGCTCTCTGCTAGATGGGCCCCCATAAAATAGCGACATTATAAAATGGCCTTAAGGGCAACACCGGTCAGAGAGCTGGGGGGTGGAGAGGTGGCACTGGACTTTAAACATATAGCCAACTCGCCACTTAGGTGACCACATCCACCCTCGAGCATCAGCTCTTGCGACTCCACTCTGGACGACCGGTTAAGGCAAGCCAGAGGCGGGGGGGCCTGTCCCACCAACCACAGGCCACCCCCAGGAGGACTCAGGTACGTAGGGCCGCTACTCCCTAACAGCTCGCCACAAGCCGCCTTACGTTGACTGATTGCACTGGAAAACCAGTGGGCGATGGGGTCGTCACATCCCTACGCCTTATTATTATTATTATTAAAATTTTAATTTTGGAACCTCTCCCAGCCAGCCAGCTGCAGCAGCTCGAGCCAGCTGAGTAGCTGCAGCGCGAGCGCGCGCCGCGAGTAGCTCGCCGCCGCCGCCGCCGCTAGGCTATCGAAGCACACCCCCCGGAGATCACACACGAACTGCAAGTAGCTCGCGATTTCCGCCGCGTGCTCGGATTCCTTCCTCTTCATCACTTTGTAGCTGTCCTCTAGGCGTTTTAATATCTGGAAGTTAGATATCGATAAAAGATTAAGATAATTTATTTGCTTAAACATGAGTATAAAATATATTTAGCTGTTAGAAAATTGGATTGTCCTTCATGTTTTGCCTTTCGGCGTACAAATTATAGTTTAAGGATGTTATTATTTATTATGTCAGTCACATTCAGTACAATAAAGTCAATAAATTTAAATACATGTCATAATAAATAAATAAATAAAGAATACTATATACTTGGCTAAAGCTATGTCAAATTATTTTATAAACTATAATCATTAAAAAAGTCATTTAAGCTATAATAACGTTTACCTACTAACAGTGTCAATAATTCACGCTTGAATTTGATTATGTTGCTGTCTCTTATTGGTTTTGGTATTTTATTATAAAAATTAAGGAACTGGACATTCGTTTGTCACAAGTTGGTTTCGGCTTTTTGAATCTTATAAACAGCCAATGGGATAATATTTTCAAAAGAAAAAAATGTTTTCTACTATCATTGTAATTTTATAGTATTATGATACTGTTATTTTATATACATTGTATATTGTTTGGAAAAAATGACACCTCGCCGAGTTTCTTACGCCGGTTCTTCTCGAGGCAGAGGTTTATTTTATGAACCGGGTAGTTTTTTGACATTCATAAGTGCATGTAATATGCCTAAATTTAAGAATAAATAATTTCATTTCATTTCATTTTAATTTGCAGTCCAGCTGAGGCGGATAATTATACTACAAAAATTACGATAATTATCTAGATAAATATCAAAATAATTATCAAGATAATTATAAAATTAAAGACCAAAATAATTAACATGATAATTATCACGATTCGATTATGTAAATCACGATAATTCACATGATAATTATCCTTTCCTTTTTCTTTTTTTTTTTTGACGACCGCTTTAGCCTATTTGGTAGTGACCCTGCCTACGAAGCTGGAGGTCACGGGATCGAATCCCGGTCAGGGCATTTATTTGTGTGATGAACACGTATATTTGTTTCTGAGTCTTGGATGTTTTCTATATATTTAAGTATATATTTATCTATATAAGTATATATATCGTCGCCTAGTACCCATAGTACAAGCTTTGCTTAGTTTGGGACTAGGTCGATTTGTGTAAGATTGTCCAAAAATATTTATTTATTTATTTTAATTTACAGTCCAGCTGAGGCGGTAGTATAATTATACTACAAAAATCACGATAATTATCGTGATAATCATCTAGATAAATATCAAAATATAAGATTTCAAGCTTACATGGTCATTTACATTAGAATTACGATTTGAAACGGGATATTTACCATGTATATTTGTATTTTTGAGTTCCCGATATTTCGGCACTGTTGCAAGCGCCATTATCAAGGATTATCTAACGTGCTGCGAGTTTTAGTTGTGGTCTACCCACACACCATAGCGACCTACCCTCTTCCAGGTTCGCTTTTTTCCCACAGTGTCACCGTCACTACCAAATATACATGGTAAATATCCCGTTTCAAATCGTAATTCTAAATATCAAAATAATTATAAAATTAAAGACCAAAATAATTCACATTATAATTATCACGATTCGATTATTAAAATCACGATAAATATCTAGATAATTTACATGATAATTATCCTTTCGAACTCTGATGCGGGTCTGAAGCAGGGATCAGATACCGGTATTTTCTCCATAGAAAAATACCGGTATTATTACGGTCACCGGTTCATTATTTCGTTTTTAATGGGACAATCTAATAATACGACGTTGTTACCTAAATACATGACTGAGCCCTACGTAGCAAAACATAACTGAGCCCTACGTAAAGAGCAAAAAATTATCCAAAATATTGGGCTAATTCAGGGTTTTTTAAAAATACCGGTATCGGTCCCTGGTCTAAAGACAGGTTAGGTACTGTAGAGGTTGTTACGGTATGAGGCTGGCCGTGTAGGTCCAGAATCATAACGTATACAAATTGAATTTAAACTATGATTCGAGAATGCGTCAAACTGGCATTCTTCTGGAAACAATTGGTTTTCCAGGGACTTGTCTTCAGGACACCATCGGAATCACATGTTCTGTAAATTATTTTAAGAGCATATTGTATGTATATTTCGGTACAAGTAAGAAATATACTAGTTTCATATGTGCTTCCAGTGTTATATTTTAGCTACGATCTCCTCCCAGTACCTCTAAACCCGTACCTCTCGAGCAGCATACCCCAGTATTAATATATATACCACGTAATATACTACAGTACTGGTAAACAGTAAATACATGCCTTCTTCATGTTGGCGAGCACGAGCTGCCGGAAGCTGGGGGACTGCGCGTTGAGGTTGTACTCCAGGAAGTGCAGGACGTAGGCCAGCTCGTCCGCCGGCGAGGGTCGCGTGGAGCGCGGGCTTTCGGCCGCCAGCGACAGGCTCAGGATGCGCGTCTGAACACACGGTACTGGTAAAAACTTTTTTAATGTAAGCGCCGATTCTACTTTTTCATGTAAGTACATAATTTTCACAAAAAAATGCGACCTGTAGAGGACAACAAACCGAAATTTGGACGCAGAACCTTACAAAATCTTTGAAACAAAAATTGTTTTTGAAATATTCCAAATACTGACTCGATAAAAAAATTCTATATAATTACCGGACCGGCTCAAAAAATTTCACGAGAATCGTTTGCGAAATGCAACCTGTAGAGGAGAACAAACCGTTGAACAAATATATATATTTTTTAATTTCCAAAAACTTATTCGACAAAAAAAATTGTATATTTATCCAACCTGCTAACAAAATTTCACGAAAATCGTTTGAGAAATGTGACCTATATAGGAAAACAAACCGAAATTCGCACGCAGAAACTTACAAAATCATTAATAAAAAAATTGTTTTTGGTTATTTCCAACACCCGACTCGACAAAAAAATTCTATATAACTGTTGAACCTGCTCACGAAATTTCACGAGAATCGGTTGAGAATTGCGACCTGTAGACGAGAACAAACGGAAATCCGGACATACGAAAGCATTTTTGTCGAAGCTGAAGCAGAGACCTTCGTTTCACTCGGTCAATAAGCTGACACTCTCACTCAAAACTTGTGTTCGTCCAATCATGTCTTATGCAAGTGTAGCTTTTGCTCACGTGCCTATGATATCGCTCAACTGCGCAGCCTTGGTTTTTTGAGAAGACCGATCATACTAGATACCATGAGACCATGTACATCTCTGGGTTATTATATTAATTTCATTATACTCCTTGTTTAATCTTGAGACCTTATACATCTCTAACTTTACTGATGTTGTAATATTTGTAATAGATAACTTTGCAAGTTTATCTTCACTGTATGACATTAATTTTGTTTTAATTGTAAACTCGAAATTATTATTCCTTCTTGAACTGTAAATTAATATTTTGACATGAAAAATGTATTACTTATTATAGTCAGACTTTCTGAAATTGTAAATTAATATTTTGACATGTAAAAGTGCCCTTGTGGCCTATTTGCAGAATAAATATTTGTATTTGTATTTGTACCTAAGTACGGGCGTTACTTATCATGGTGCTGCCACTGATAAGGCCAGTCAGGGGGTCTTGCAGCACTACATTATCGTATAGTCCTACCCCTCTTCTGTATCGAGGAACAAACGAAACTTGGGAGACTTTCATACTAGAAACCAGTTTTTTTTTGAAAATCTCTTTTTACTAGCGCCACCAGGTTTTTTGCATTGCAGCATCGCCATTTCGTGTTCCCCCAGGAATGACGCATCTTATTATGTATATATCATCTGGGAGTCTTATCGAACTAGGATCAGTGTCGTCGGCTCTTTTACTATCATAAGTAGCTGGACGCATTGGTACTTTGTCTCTTATATGAATAGAATAGAAAAACATTTATTGATAAACCAAACGTACCACATGAAAATATTAAAACAAATAGAACAAAGTAAAAAAGGAACACATTTTGAATTATAAAACAGACAAAAAGAACTTATACCTATTTGAATAAAGAATATTTTGACTTTGACTTTGACAATTCTATTTGCGTATCAATAAGGTGCACATTACCTCATCATCGGCATCGTAAGCAGCATGCCGTAGCTCATCGAACGTAACTCCCTTGTAGGTGACACCGGATTTTCGTACTACACCCAGTACTAATAAGATGCATTTCAGGTCACTCCCCTCATACGAGCTCAGCGTGCGTTCCTCCGGTAAGCTGAAAAAAAAACTACACGTAAGTTCTATACAACAAATTAAAACACATACAAAAAAACCAACCAAGTGCATCGAACTTCGCACATTTAGAGTTCCTAACCAACAGCAAAATTAAGGGTCGGTTGCACCAACATACGATCACAGGCTGGTCATCGTCAAATATGGCGCCGGCAGCTGTCATCCCATAGAAACTTGTCAAACTTTCCATACAATCAGATTTTAACGAACACCGCTTACGATTACAGACGGTTTGGTGCAACCCACCCTAAGTTGGTTTTAAGGAAATATCAATTAAAAATCTGATTTATCAATATATTAGTATTTGTTGGTAAAATATATGTAATAATAAGTATTATCACCAAACCGCCGACCGCTTTAGCCTGGTTGGTAGTGACCCTGCCTTCGAAGCTGGAGGTCCCGGGTTCGAATCCCGGTCAGGGCATTTATTTGTGATGAACACAAATATTTGTTTCTGAGTCATGGATGTTTTCTATGTATTTAACTATCTATTTATCTATATAAGTATGTATATCGTCACTTGGTACCCATAGTACAAGCTTTGCTTAGTTTGGGACTAGGTTGATTTGTGTAAGATTGTCCACAAATATTTATTTTTATTTTATATATTCGCGCCCCCCTTTAGCTGTATGGGAGCCCCCCTTAAAAACATTTATTAAAGATGTTCAGTTGGCCGAGTTGCATCAAAATAATTCATTCAAAAAGCTATTTTTCCGTTCGAACAATAAGGGTCAAAATCCAATAACATTTTTATAGAAATTCGCTTAACCAGGCTGAGGTTAGTCATACATTACGTCACACTTTTTCCTGTTGGCATCCGTTCATCAATTCATAAGACGTCATCACGTCAAAAACCCAATGATACAGTAGTACCCAACTGATAAGGCGCGTCGTGAATCTTCGTTCGCGCAGAAAAGAAAGTATCGCTCCAAAGATTAACGAAAGAATGCTTAAAACTTACAATTAACCTTAGATCACTACTATAAGGTTCATAATACACTGTTCATAATGCGCGTGCACTCGATCAGAAGTATGGCGGCTGACTAACATGCCACGCGGCGCGCGCTAACATGGCGGCAGCTGCGGACCAATAGCGGGACAGGAAAAAAGAAGCGCGGTGCGTGGAGCGTGCCGATCGATCAATAGCATTTGCCGCGCTTTAAAAATTCATCTTCTGCGCAGGTACATCGGTAAGCCATATCAGTTGGGTACTACTGTACCAGATCTCCAGTGATCTGGAGATTGAAAGAAGCTCCAACGCACCGTGTGATCTAACTCGCTATTCACTGTGCCCCGCCATCACTCCGGCTCAGCCCCTGACATGTCTCCCGTCCCCTGAGTCACGTCCCTCGACTCACGTCCCCTCACTCACATGTATTGCAGTAGCCCGCTGTCCCACTGCACGGCCTTCGCGAGTATCCTCTCCAGCACGCCGAGCACTGTGGGGTCCGACTCGCACTTGGCCGTCTCCAAGATCACGAGTATCCACTGCCGGTAGATCGTCTCCGTATCGGCCTGCTTGATATGTGTCTTCAGGAGCGTTTCTAGGAATGTCGTGGCCTGTAAGATATAAATTAAGGGTCATATAAATAAACCTCCTGAGAATAGGGTTTATCTATAAATCACGCGAGGATCCGAAGAGGGGGAGGGGGTCATGAAAATCTCACGACTGATCACGTTGGGGAAGGGAGGGGGGTTATATAACGCCGGTGGCAAACAAGCGTACGGTCCACCTGACGGTAAGCGGCCACCGCAGCCTATAGACGCCCGCAACTCCAAAGGAGTCACGTGCGCGTTGCCGACCCTTTATAAGATTTGGGGATGCACTGTGTACAACGTAGACCTCACGTGTATTTCTTTCCTGTACCTACAAAACCGAGAAATAATATCTAATCATGTAGGGCAATATAAATCATCATTTCGCACATTAAAAATAGCGAGTCTATTAACGTTTTATGCAAAAAAAACACAATATCAACTGACACAATACCAGTTCAGTCAATTCTCATGAGGTTTCTTGGGGTGGTCTCCTAGAACCTCACCAAAGATCACCAAGGGGGAGGGGGGTGTGTCTAAAAGTGGGTCAAATAAACCTCACGCGATTTCTGGATAAGCCCATAGGTAGTGATGAAAATGAATATTTGTTTCTTGTCTTCAAAATCAAAAAATCAAAATCAAAACATTTATTCTGCAAATAGGCCTCAAGGGCACTTTTACAAGTCAAAATCTATCTAGGTACATCAAATAAAAATAATACAATAATCAAAGTATCATTAATTAAATGTAGTGTTACATGTCAAAAATAAGACTAAGGAACTAATAACAATCGAGATTTGTTAGAGATGTATAAGGTCTCTAAGCGTCAAGATAAAAGGTAATAAACACTGTTTTCTAACATACAATCAAAGGATTTTTAATTTCATGTTGTTAAAATAAAAAAAAGGTTATTTATTTTAACAACATTAAATATGGATGGATATAATTCTAAACCACAAATAATAGTCCTACAAACTAAACTTAAAAATGAATAATCTAAAATAAGGGGTCCCACGCGGCATAGTGCCAAAGATGCTGGCAGCATTTCCTCGCTGTACAGCAATGCTGATGCGTTGTACGAGGAAGCTGCCGGCCCTTTGGTCACCAGTGGTGTCCACTAACCTTTTAGCAAGTTCCTCGAAGAACTCTTGGGCCCTGGGACCCCGCGGACCGAGGGTCTCTACACCGAACGAAAATATTAAAAATAGGTAATAGGATTGGCAAGTTTGACAATTTTCTATAGAATGACAAATGGGCAGATTAGATTAGATTTTATTATTTTCATGACGCTTAGAGATATATCTCACAATATTTTATTATGATTACTGTACCTTATTACTTTTGATTTTGACGTTTAGAGACCTTATACATCTCTAACAAATCTGGATTGTTATTAGTTTCTTAGTCTTATTTTTGACATTTATTTATGCCAAACATTACACAGTTCTACAGGATTGAAGCCTAAGACACTGCGAAATTCATAATTCACAATCACTAAAATACAATCAATAAAATACAAAGGGCGGTCTCTTATCCATCACCTCACAGAACTTCATGCACTCTACACATATATTCATCCGATATGTAACACTACATTTAATTAATGATACTTTGATTATTGTATTTTTATTTGATATAGATAGATTTGGACTTGTAAAAGTGCCCTAGAGGCCTATTTGCAGAATAAATGTTTTGATTTTTGATTGATTTTGTAGAACGCTTTAGTGCTGGACTAAAGCGTTCTACAAACCTAACTAACTAGACACTCACGCAGAGATAAATAAATAAATATTAGAGGACAATCTTACACAAATCGAACTAGCCCCACATTAAGCTCAGGAAGGCTTGTGTTATGGGTACAAGACAACGATATATTTAATAGATATAAATACTTAAATACATAGAAAACATCCAAGACCCAGAAACAAATATTCAAGCTCATCACACAAATATTTGCCCTGACCGGGATTCGAACTCAGAACCGTCAGCTTCACAGGCAGGTGCACTACCCACTAGGCTAAACCGGTCGTCTTAGATAATAAAACAACTTACACAAGCCTGCACCGCCTGGGTGCGCAGCGCGTGTATGGAGTCGCGGATGGCGCCGGGCCGCCGCGCCAACAGCGCGGGGCCCATAGACTCCGCCAGCGCCGTCAGCGCCACGAACAGACTCTTGCTGGTGCTGTCCAGCGCGGACATGGAGGCGAACAGCTCCTCGAGAACCGAAGGATCGCCTGGAGGAGATGATAAACGAACTTGTGCTTGTCAGCTTGCCACAAACAAGAGAAGGGGGTGCACTCAGTTTTTATTAGAATTACGATTTGAATCGGGATATTTACCATGTATATTATATACAAGAGGAATTTGAAGAAATTGTGGCTCTCCAACGACTTGTGATTTGGTTGAATACTATATATATTTATTTATGTATAATAATAACACACTAGGTTAGGTTTTTATAATGATTTTATGTTTTGTAAATATTGATTTATATTTTACTTTTTATATAATTATTATAAAAATCTAGCCTAAGTCTTAAAGAAAATAAAGAGATAATAATAATAATATATTCTTTATTGCACCACAAAAATAAATTGTTACAAGATTATCCTTAAAAACTAATAGGTAACAACAGGCGGTCTTATCGCTATAGAGCGATCTCTTCCAGACAACCTTTGGGTAGCAGGAGATGAAAACTTAAAGAAAAATAACGACAGGTAGTGCTAGGATAAAGCAAGAGAGATAGAATAACACATACATCTATTAGGCTAATATATACAGCTAACAATACAATACATTAATAAATATATACATACATAACTACATAAATATTTATATATACATATATATACATAGCTACAAAGATAATACAAGCTAAGAGAGTGACAAGTAATGATGTCTCAGGAGATTTTTGAAAATGGACAGAGACTTGGCACATCTAATATCTAACGGCAGAGCATTCCATAACCGAACAGCTTGAAAAGTGAAAGATTTGTTGTAAAATTTTGAAGAAGAAGATGGTGGAGCAAGAAGTCTGTTTTGAGTAGATCTCGTTTCGAGACGAGAGGTACCTAAAACGTTCTTTGAGATACGCAGGGGTGGTCGGGTTGAACAGTACACTATACAGAAGAGCTAGGATATGCGAATCACGACGAAGACGAATAGGAAGCCACTTGAGTTGAGAACGAAAGCTGGAGACGTGGTCATACTTGCGCAAGCCAAATATGAACCTGATGCAAAGATATATTAATTATATGTAGTGTGTGTAGAGTATGTGTATGTGGAGTGTATATTAATTTAAATACGTATATATTTATAACATGTATTTATTATATGTTATAGTTGTTATATATTTATTTGGTTTTGGTTTTAGCTATAAATTTCCTTATTGAAAAGTTTTAGTACACTGTGTAAGTTTGTCTATCTCATTCTCCCACTATACACTCAATCCCTCAAAGGTTAGTTGGAAGAGATCCCTCATAGGGATAAGTTCGCCTTTGTACTCTAATCTTATGTGACATGTATATTGTTTTAACCTGTTATTGTGTACAATAAAGTGCTTACATACATACATACATATATTTGTATTTTTGAGTTCCCGATATTTCGGCACTGTTGCAAGCGCCATTATCAAGGATTAACTGACGTGCTGCGAGTTTTAGTTGTGGTCTACCCACACACTATAGCGATCTACCCTCTTCCTGGTTCGCTTTTTTCGCAGTGTCACCGTCACTACCACCGTCCGCCTTGTCACTTGAAACTCGATTACGGTCACGACACACCACACTCACAGTATCAATACGCGAGTTCAATATCCCGTTTCAAATCGTAATTCTAATGTAAATGACCATGTAAGCTTGAAATCACTCAGTTTTTACCTATGCAATTCATCATGTCAGCCGAAATACGTCAACTGTTGGACATAGGCCTCTATAGTACCATAATGACCGGTCCTGCGCCACCCACATCCAGCGGACACCCCCGACCTTTACCAGGCCATAAGTCCACCTTTAATCTTATCAGTTGTAAGCTTAAAGCATTAAAGACAGGAGACGCCTTCAGCGCAACTTCCCGAACAAAATATTTCGCCAAATTCTGAGGGGGACGAGGTAACACACATATAAAGAAACTACGCACACTTGCAAAACATTCTCCCATAACTACGCACTTACACTAAAACAATCACGCACTCACGCTCAAAACACTAAATTGAAGCGCGCACTAGGTCCTATCGGATAGCGTAACTGACCAATGTCGTTAAGGATCACATTTCATAGAAATTCTTATAGACAGTAGTCGTTATGTCTTGAAATACGGTGACCTGAAAAGTCCAAAATAGCGGCCAAGCGTGATTGGTCAAGTACGAATGTGTAATCGATGCTCGATTTACGATTTTCATTAAAACTTTAATTATAGAGAAAATTATAATTAAAGCGAAAATATACGTGAAAGTAAAATGATAAATGATCTTTTTGTAAAGATGATAAATTAAAACGTTTTTTGCACCCGAAAACTGCACATACAGGCATTTTGACGGAGCTCTTTAAACGCCGGTAACGATTCGAGACTGACGTATAATCGATTAATGAAGTAGTTTTTAATAACGTGGCAGATGTTTCTCCTATACATTTGGCAGAGGGGTAAGTATATCATGGCGTCTCCAATCTTAAATGCTCTAAGGTTGTAAGTCGTATTGACTTTACCTATTAATCAAAATATTATGAGTTTATTAATTAACCAACCAATGTACTATTAATCCAAAAATTAAATCCGCAACATGCTTCGTCAAATTAACTTAACATAAAGGACCGCCCCGGATGGTAGATGGATCGAAAGTTCCCATAACCCCGGCGGCGTTGCCACGCTGAATGGCCAAAGAGATCTGTTGAGCCAAGAACGATCCGGACCGAGGATCGCAACCCCTCTCTCTCAGCCGACGACCCAAATCCCTGACAAAGTCCCTGGCCTATTAATTCAAAATTGCGACCATTTTCTTAGAACGACCTATTCAGTAACTTTAACGTTATAAACGGCGTACTAGACCATTTTAACTGCGAGCTGTAAACATCGCGAGTTTTTTTTAATAAAAACAATTGAAAATTCCAAAAACCGACTCAACATAAAATTATCTATATAATTAACAAACCTGCTCACAACATTTCACGATAATCTGTTGAGAAATGCAACCCTGTAGTGAACAACCGGAAATCCGGACATACGAAAGCATTTTTGTCGAAGCTGAATCGGAGACCTTCGTTTCACTCGATCAACAATACTTCATTTTAAGTTAAGTTTAATCGTATTTCTGCAGTGGGTCGGCGGCGATTTGTATTTTAAAGAAACGTCGATTTTAGAAGAATCTCGAGTGTTGACTTTCTATAACCAGTGAAACACCTAAAAAATTGCCTTTCGATATCCATAATTTCATACTAGTGTTTGTCATAATCGTCATTTGCCATGAAAGTGAAATAATTATGATAATTTAAATAAACATCCTACAGAGCCCTGTAAGTTAGGTTAGATTTGAAACGATTCAGGCCAAATCTATGACTGATGACTATGGCACTCAATACATGTATGTTATATAAATTATGAATTTCATTAGGAACCCAAAAAAATAAAAATGGCAGCCACATTTCCTCTCCCAAAATCCATGAAACTGAAGTAACCTTCTTTCTGCAGCTGAACGGCAGCGGCGACGACTCTCGCCATGAGCTGCTGCGCCAGGTGCCGCACGCTGTCCAGGTGGTGCTCCGCGTGCGCCCAGCACCAGCGCGCCAGCGCCGCCGCCAGCGCCCGCCCCCGCGCCGCCCCCGCCGCCAGCGCCCGCCCCCGCGCCACCCCCGCCGCCAGCGCCCGCCCCGCCCCCGCCAGCGTGCGCGCCACTGCCAGCGTGTGGCTGGACTCGGATGAGTACCTGAACACAAATAATACACTCCCTCACGGCTAGCTTTGCTTAGTTTGCGAATAGGTCGATTTGTGTAAAATTGTCTACAAATATTATAATAGTCAGTACTTATACCGTGTTTTTTTTTAAGGTTAGAAATTAGGTAAACCAAGAAGCAGTGGTCATAAACAAACACACATTGTTTTTAATTGTCTACCTTATTTTTTTGTTAATATTCCCTGTGAACTGTTTGTTCCTTTTTTATGTTAGTATGATCTATAATATTTAGTGCACGTGTTACTTTATTTTCCTCATAGCCGATATGAAAAGTAGAGTGTTTAACTCGGGTGAAAGCACCCATTTCACCTTTGAACTATATCTATATCTCGGGTGAAACGGGTCAATTTCAACCCATGGTTAACAATCTACTGTTTTAAGTCACCTGTCCCCGATGGCCAGGATCTTGTCGGTCAGGTCCAGGATTGCCGGCTGGCCGTGCACCCGAGCAGCCACCAGTTCCGCGGGAGCGACCACTGTGGCTATCGCTGAGTAGATGGACAAGTTCACTGTACCATCTTCTTTGCTCCGATCCTCGTCTAAGACCTACACGAAATAACAGGCTTACAGGAATAATAATATGAGCAGAGATCTTTTTTTTATGTCATAGGGGCAAACGAGCAGACGGATCGCCTGATAGTAAGCAACTACCGTCGCCCATAAACACCTGCAACACCAGAGGAGTCGCTTTTTAAGGCACGAGTGAATAGGCACCTTCTGGGTGAGCTCGCTTCATCGTCGGCCTCATCTTTGCCCCCTGACTAGATGCTAGCCAAAAGCGATCACATTTTTAATAAAAAAAAAAAAAAAGTGCGTTGCCGACCTTTAAAACAAATAGACAGATCGGACAAATTTGTGTCATTACTCGCAATAATGTAGACATGACTCCAAAATTAATCAAAATGTTAATCGATTAATTAATTTCGTACTTGACATATAATTTGATTCCTAGTCAATAAATACGACCGGTACGATACGATTTGACGGTTTAGCCTAGTGGGTAGTGCACCTGCCTGTGAAGCTGACGGTCCTGGGTTCGAATCCCGGTCAGGGCAAATATTTGTGTGATGAGCATGAATATTTGTTTCTGAGTCTTAGATGTTTTCTATGTATTTAAGTATTTATATCTATTAAATATATCGTCGTCTAGTGCCCATAACACAAGCCTTCTTGAGCTTACTGTGGGGCTAGTTCGGTTTGTGTAAGATTGTCCTCTAATATTTATTTATTTTTATTTATTTAAATACAAAAGTTTGTTAAAGTGTATATTTATTAAAGAAAATAATCGGTATTTTTCCAAATTTTCTGCAGTCAGTCTATATCTTTTTACATAAAAAATATACTTAAGTGCTGAACTAAACCACGCAATCCACTAGAAAACTTCTTCGTCAGAAATAATAATCATAGCAGGATATTTACCATGTAGTAGTTGTTGGGTATTATTTCTAGTGTAAATAATCGTGTCAGTATAAAATCGTAACTTCTTCATTATATAATTTTTTTTACGAAAACGATAACCACTTTAAATAACATTTTGCTAATATATATAAGCACGTATAAACTATTATCTCCGGAAATTCAAATTTTGTTTCAAGAAACAATTAATTGATTAACATTTTGATTAATTTTGGAGTCATGTCCAGATTATTGCAAGCAATGACGCAAAATTTGTCCGATCTCTGAATATGAGAAAAAAAAACACTTCTTTTTGTACGTTATGGAATATCTATAAACAATGTAGTGTTGTGTTCCTGGAGGTGAGCAAGGTTGCCAGAGCTCCCGAGGATGCACTGTGTTGAGAGCGAGGGACCTAAATTTGTCCCTTCTGCTGTCAACACAGTGAATTCTGAAATTTCATAAAGGGTCGGTAACGTGTACGTGATTCCACTGGAGTTGCGGGCGTCTATAGGCTGCGGTGGCTGCTTACCATCAGGTGGACCGTAAGCTTGTTTGCCAACGGCGTTCCCGAACCCGAAACCCGAAAGATATTTTCGATTAGTTGTAATTTCTCGCAGTCTAGACTGCCCCGGTCCACCTAACAAAGAATTACATTTGTAATTCATTGATTTAAACTCACATGAATTTCCACAGCATTATTAGAAACCGAGTGTCTTAGAAAAATGTTTATAATACGGACTTCAAGCAAGGTGACCATGTCCATGTCCAAATGGATTTATACTCATCGCTAAAACTCATTTTAAAGTTTGGTAGATTTCAACCCTATAAAAACACAATTTTAAGGCCAGGTTTTTTAAAGATCCGTTAGACCAAATGTCAGATCTTTCAGTAACTCAGTACATTTTTTGACATAACAAACCGACATAAGGTCTAACGGATCTTTATAAAACCGAGCCTAAAAAGTGAATCAGGACACGTAACCATGGCAACGAGCAACAAAGAACGAGTAGATCCACCCTAATAACAAAATTTGTAATTTTATTTTAAAAAAAACTCACCGTAATCCAAGACTCAGGTCCATTCTCAAACAAATGCATCGTCAAATATACAATCCCGCTCACAGACTTAGTATCCATTGGTACTTCTTTGCCCAACATCAGTTGAGATATAATTGACTTTATGTTACTAAACGTAGAGCTCAGTTTACCCCTGTTCTCGTCTGTCACTTTTTGTATCATGTACAGGAGTAGTCTTAGAGTTAGATGTACTAAGTCGTATATTTTATTTATTTCTGTCGGTGCGAGGGGTTCAGGTTTTACTTCACTGCTGAAAAAAAATATTATTAGGGATGTACCGAATACGGGTTTCACAGATTTATCCATTGTTCTAAACAGGCACGTATCCAGAGGGGGGGATAGTTGGGATTTATTCCCCCCCGAAAACGTTTTTAGCCGTCTGTTTATTTATTCGCTTGCGTGTTCTTTCAATAACATTCATCATTTTCAGATGGTTGTTTCAATGTTCGTCCCCCCCCCCCCCCCCCCCGAACCAAAATTCTGGATACGTGCCTGGTTCTAAAACAGACTAAGTCATCTTATAAAAGCAACATATTGTCAATGAAGTAAGTTAAATAACAATAATAATGCGTGTAAAAATAGGCCAAGTCTCGAAATTCTTTCACCGTAAAAAGTAATGAGATATTACGTAGAGCCAAGTCAGGCATTGATATTAATCTTTATTGCTTACTGAATAAAATTTTGATACTTTAAAATCACACAACTTTACCTCATTTTTTGCATGCCTAAAAATTCTAAATTAATATTTTGATATGTAAAAGTGTCCTTGTGGCCTATTTGCAGAATAAATGTTTGATATTTGACAAGAAAATAGCTTAAAGTTGACGTTGTTAATGTGTTGTATGTAAGTGCGCGTGAGCGAGCACATCAAAGACCATCAGTTAAATTGATGCTCTGTGGAGCACATACTTACTTATTTAGTTAAATTTTGGTCCTAAAACAGAAATCATATTTGATTCCAGATACAACATAAAATTACTACATACATATAAAGTTTCTAGATACTTTCAAAACCACACTTACGAGATATTTTGTTCCACAAGACCTAAAGTATTAATACAGGTCTCCAAGCATCGAACGTAGTAACCAGTAACATCAAGCTCCAAGCTACCAACGGCAGCAGCACCCGGTGGAAACTTGTCGGTGCTGGTGTCCAGCCGAATTATGGTCTCTATGTAGTCTGCGTAAGACTGGGTAGAGTCCTCTATCGCGGTAGCTATTACTGCCCTCAAGGCATTAGTGAATGGCTGGTTGAGTGTTCTCGAGTCTGTTATGTGCCTGGAAAAAAGAAATGTCTTTGGAAGTTCCACAATAAGCATATTAAGCATTCATTCCTATATTGACGACGACTTTAGCCTAGTCGGTAGTGACCCTGTCTACAAAACTGAAGGTCCCGGGTTCGAAACCCGGTTATGGCATTTATTTGTGTAATTAGTACAAATATTTGTTCCTGAGTCTTGAACGTTTTCTATGTATTTAAGTATGTATTCCTATGTATGTATATAGTCGCCTAGTACCCATAGTACAAGCTTTGCTTAGTTTGGGACCAGGTTGAATTGTGTAAGATTGTCCCCTAAATATTATATATATAAAGAAAATCATTACACTCACGTGTATCCTCTTTTCTTAACCTCTTTGGTTTTTATAAGCTGATAGCTGATGTCTGACAGCCGCGGTTGATTGACATTAGATTTGCTTTAGATATACGGCAAAACGTTATGTTTTTATTGGAGAACTATAATATTATTAATGTGTGGTAAATAATTAACAAGGCCAGAAGTAAAGGCTTAAAATGTTGTTTCTTTATTGTTTACAGGTGAGTGAATAGTTTATTTGGTATATTGTAATTGCATTTATGAAGATAGTAAATAAATCTTTATTGTTTACAGAGAAACGCAATTTGGTCTTTATTTTAATAATTTATATAGAAGAGTATCATTATTATAAAACAACATTTTCTGCACACTTCAAAAAACATGGAAAAGTTGAGGTTTGATTTTGTTGTAAAATCGACACCAGATGGAAAGTCAAACATTATATGCATAACTTCTATAGCGACCCCTAGTGGGCAAATTTACGAAATACCACAAGAGTATCAACCTGCAAGCCTACATGGAGTAATAACAAACACTTCCCACTATGCTAAGTTGAAAAAAACATTTAATAAAAGACATCAAACAAGGAAAATATGGATAACTTTGACTGATGAGATATCAAAAATATATTTGGATGAAGAACAAAACTTACAGTTTCATGACTTTTACTTAGAAGAAATAGAGGAAAAAACAACTAATGCCGAGTCTATGCCGAGTGGATCGAATCAAACGTTAGAGAAATTGTTGGAGAAATTAATTGAAGAAAAACAGCAAAAGTCTGAAACTCATAATTTAGGAATAATTGCTAAAGATTTCATGATCGAGAAATTTACTGGCAGAAACTCTAATGCTTATCAATGGATTCAGGGCTTTAATACAGAATGTAAACGTTTCCAAGTCAATGACGACAAGAGGAAAATTGAGATTTTAAAATTTTTTTTGGAAAACTACAGTGTAGATTGGTACAGCTGTATGTTAATGAAGCTTACAGTGGAATCAGAATGGAGGAATTGGGAGAAAAACTTTTGCGAGACGTTTGCAAACAAGGGATGGTCCGCCACTCGATATGCTCTTGGTTTTAAATATCAAGCCGGCTCCTTACTTGAGTACGCTTTAAAAAAAGAAAAATTGTTACTTGAAGTAAGAAAATCGATTGACACTGGAACGCTTATAGACCTTATAGCATTCGGTTTACCAAATTATGTGGCTGATAAGATTGATAAGGAAACTTTGCAAGAAACGGAAGATCTCTACACTGAATTAGGAAAGTTGGAATATCTTGTTGGGCGGAATAAATACGATAAAAAAAGTTTTACTTATTCTGACACTAGACCCAAAAAAATTGAAGAAAAAAAACCATGCCAAATCTGTGTTAGCGAGAAAAAAGGGAAACGTTACCATCCCGAGGAAATCTGCTGGTATAAAGAGAAAAATCAAAAAGCGGTTGTAAAAACTGTAAATAACTCAGCATTGGAAATTGAACTGAATGAAAAGAACCCAAAAAACTAGAAGTATCACCATTAATAAAAATAGAGTTGCTATTAAATGAAACTTTGAAAGTTTCAGCTATTTATGACTCAGGCTCAAATGTATCATTGATCAATGCAAAATTATTAAAAATAAAACAAAAAGCTGGAGCAAGTGGTATTCATATAGTAAACTTGAAGACTATTAATGGTGATAAGAAAACAAGAGGAATGGTAACATTAAAAATAAAAATATATGATATTGAAGATAATATGGATATTTTTGTGGTAGATAATGAAAACTTTAACTACGATTTTTTGATTGGTTTGGATTGTATTAAAAAATTCAAATTAACACAAAACGAAGATTTAAAGATAATACAGTCAAACAACCAGACAGAAAATAAAATATTGACGAATAAAGAAACTCTGAAAAATAAGAATTACTCAACTGATGACAATGGTGTCCCGAATTTCGCAAATGTCAAAATTCCTGATGTACTAGGTGACAACAAAGAGAAGGGATCTTACATATACTCTGAAGTTTTAAAAAAAGAAATTAAACACATAGGAAAATGTGAAATAAACTTCAACGAGCATGTGAATTCAGAAGAATTCGAAATTTCAGTAAATCATCTAGATTTATATCAACAATTTGAAATAGATAAATTGATAGATAAATACAAACAGGTTTTTGCTAAGGATAAATATGACATCGGTACAGTTCAGGGTTATGAAGCCCATATTGACCTGATAGTAGACAAGTACTGTTATAAACGGCCATATAGATGTACTGCTGAAGATAGAGAAGAAATAGAAAGTCAGATATCAAAACTATTAAAGAATAATTTGATTGAGGAATCATACAGTCCATTTGCAGCTCCTGTAACTCTAGCATATAAAAAAGAAGACGAAAGGAAAACAAGATTATGTATAGATTTCAGAGAATTGAACAAAATTGTCATCCCTCAATCACAGCCTTTCCCGTTAATTGAAGATTTAATGATAAAAACGGTAAACTGTAAATACTTTTCTACTTTTGATATAAATTCTGCATTTTGGTCCATTCCTATGAAAATTAAAGATAGACATAAAACGGCATTTGTAACGCAAGACGGCCACTTTCAGTGGACATGCCTCCCATTTGGTTTAAAAACTGCTCCAGCCATTTTCCAGAGAATATTGAGCAATATCATAAGAAAGCATGAACTCTCTAATTTCGCAGTAAATTTTATAGATGACATTTTGGTTTTTTCCAAAACCTTTGAAGAACACAAAATACATATAGCACGACTACTAGAGGCAGTATTGACAGAAGGATTTAGACTAAAATTTTCTAAATGTACTTTTGCAAGTAATAGTGCAAAATATTTAGGTCACATTATAGAAAATAATTCAGTCAGGCCTCTGAAAGATTATCTAACCGCTGTCAAAGACTTTCCGATTCCAGAAACAAGAAAAAATATACGGCAGTTCTTAGGGAAGATAAATTTTCATCATAAATTCATACCACACACTGCAATTATTTTAGACCCGTTACACAACTTATTAAGAAAAGATGTGAAGTTCATATGGTCCGCGCAATGTCAGGAATCATTTGATAAGATAAAAGCATTGTTATGTTCAGAACCAATTCTGAAAATCTTTGATCCTGACCTACCAATAAGAATATACACGGATGCTAGTATTAAAGGAGTGGGAGCGGTATTAAAACAAGACGATGAAAACGGAAATAGTAAGCCAGTAGCTTATTTTTCAAAAAAATTAACAGAAACTCAGAAAAGGAAGAAAGCGATATATTTAGAATGTCTGGCAATAAAAGAAGCTGTGAAGTATTGGCAGCATTGGCTTATGGGAAAAGAATTTAATGTATACTCGGATCATAAACCGTTAGAAAATATGAACATCAAGGCTAGAACTGACGAGGAATTAGGCGACTTGATGTACTATTTATCCCAATATACATTTAAAGTAAATTATAACCCGGGTAAATCAAATCAAGAAGCAGACTGTTTAAGCAGAAATCCAGTTCTAGAACCTTTTGAAAATAGCGAAGATTTTTTAAAAATAGTAAATTTATTAAGCATTACCGATATAAAAAATGATCAACAAGCAAATATAAATCTGAAAAATGCCAAACATGAATTTATATGGGATAATGAAATTTGTTATAAAAAAAACAAAAGGAGAAGAAAAATCATAATATCAGAAGAACTAAGTAAAACACTGATAAAAGATGTGCACAATACTTACTGTCATCTTGGAAGAACCCAGCTGATAAATAAAATAACGCCATTCTACACGGCAAAGAATATCATAGCAAATATTAAACAAATTTGTGATGAATGTGAAATTTGTATTAAAAACAAATCTAGAAGGAAACCAAAATATGGCTTAATGTCACAATTAGGGCCAGCAACACAACCATTTGAAATTGTATCTATTGATACCATTGGAGGCTTTGGAGGATCACGGTCAACAAAAAAATATTTACATCTGCTGGTTGATCATTTCACAAGATATGCATATATTGTTACATCTAGAAATCAAAGCGCCAATGATTTCATTAAACTAATAAAAAAAGTAATACAAAGCTACAACATTAATATCGTACTAACTGACCAATATCCTGGTATTAACTCCAAAGACTTTAAGGATTATCTGGAGAAAGAGAACATAAAAATAATTTTTACCGCCGTTGATACACCTTTCTCAAATGGTTTGAATGAACGTCTAAATCAGACATTAATAAATAAGATAAGGTGTAAAATAAACGAAATAAATAATAAAACAGCATGGACAACTATAGCGCAAAAATGTGTAGACAAATATAATGAAACAGAACATACTGTTACGAAGTTTGCTCCAAAATACCTTTTGGAAGGCGAAAATGTGAATATTCTACCGATTGAATTAAAAAGTAGATTTACGACAGAAGATTTGAAAAGGGATAGAAAGTTAGCACTTAGCAATACTATAAAATCTCACGATTACAATAAAAAAATATTTGACCTGCACAGGAAAGACTACAAATTGGAAGTTGGAGATAGTGTTTACGTGGAAAATGGAAATCGTCTAAATAGGAAAAAAATGGATGAATTAAGGATTGGTCCATATACAATTTTAAAAAAGATTTCAAACTGTATTTATGAAGTTGATACTGGACACAAGAAAAAGGAATCAAATCTCTACCATATTACAAAACTATCTCCAGTTTTGTCTGATAAATGAACAATTGCATTACGTTTGCAATTGCTTCTCTCTCGGCGGGGGAGATATAAAGAAAATCATTACACTCACGTGTATCCTCTTTTCTTAACCTCTTTGGTTTTTATAAGCTGATAGCTGATGTCTGACAGCCGCGGTTGATTGACATTAGATTTGCTTTAGATATACGGCAAAACGTTATGTTTTTATTGGAGAACTATAATATTATTAATGTGTGGTAAATAATTAACAAGGCCAGAAGTAAAGGCTTAAAATGTTGTTTCTTTATTGTTTACAGGTGAGTGAATAGTTTATTTGGTATATTGTAATTGCATTTATGAAGATAGTAAATAAATCTTTATTGTTTACAGAGAAACGCAATTTGGTCTTTATTTTAATAATTTATATAGAAGAGTATCATTATTATATATATATATATTATTCAAGTTCATTATGTACTTAGATATATAAAACATAATGTGAAGTTTTACACATTATATTGATATTTAATTATATTACACAGTAAACACTAAACCACCATTTCTTGGCAAATGCGTTTATAGGTATAAATTGATATAGGATATACGATAAATTAGCTTGTAATTGTCTTGTGTTTGTCAGGAATAAATGTATCTTACTTCTTCTTTCAAAATTTTTCCCATTTTCAGTAGAATTTGACAAGCTCAAGTAGTAGCTTAACTTAGAATCTGACATGGGAGTCGTTGCACGTGTATTTCAAAATTATTATGCGGCAACAGTTTTAACTAACAAATAAGCTGTCAAATACTTTACTTTTTTTTTTGTACTGTAAAACCCAACAGTCCCAACTGTAGTCCAATCATCCAGCTATGGTCCAAAAGACAACTCCCTCATTTCTATCGATATACATTTTCTATCAGCAATTTTACACACTTTTATTTTAATTTGTTCAATTCACTGCTCATCTTAGAATTTTTTCAAAGGAATTCTATTATATTATCGAATAATAGTCGCATTCATTCGGACCCTAGTTGGGAGGACTGGACTATAGTTGGTAGATTTTATGGTACCTATCATGTTGCTATGTATTTAGTGTTATTGCATGAGATTTTTTGAATTTGCAGTATTTTTATTGTGACACGATTTGCTGGACAGACGGAACAAAGCTTGAATAAATAATTATTAATTAAGCTTTTTTTCTTATAGGTACTTACTTTTTCAAAAATCCTTTCACAGGGTGTTTACCATCTGCATGCCAGAAGAGCAACACAAGAAACTTGATTGTGTCTTGCTCGCACACATCCTTATGGCTGTGCAGGAACTGCTTCAGTAATTTCAGTTGGTTATCTGCACTGCTACTATTTAAAATGCCACTATAAAGTTCAGTACAAGCACCTAAAACAACAGTACAAACAATTCTGATAACTTAACCTGTGGAACATTATGACGCCAAAGACATGCAATAAAAATTCAACTCTATATATATACATATCAAGTGCAATTTAAAAAAAACTTACAGACTAATTAGGGAATAGGACGTTCCACGGGTTAAAATGCTTGGGTAATATTTTATTCTTAATCACTACATAGTATAAAACAAAGTTGCTTTCTCTGTCCCTATGTATGATTAAATCTTTAAAACTACGCAACAGATTTTGATGCGGTTTTTTTTAATAGATAGAGTGACTCAAGGAGAAGGTTTATATGTATAATACAACAATCAGCATTGCACCCGTGCGAAGCCGGGGTGGGTCGCTAGTATAATATATAATGGATGAGTTTGGGGAAATAATGCATTATAGAATATATTATATCTAGACACATGTAAACTTGCCTAACTTCTTTATATTGTTTTAATAATACTGTGGCTTCCTAGCAATAACTGAGACATCTACATAGGTAGTGTTGAAAAATAATACCCAGACGGTTTATAACATGCACACTCTGAAGGTTTTGGAAATTGCTTTTCGCGTTCAATCTCACCAATTTTATCTCTTCATAGTATTTGGTTTAAGTTGGATGAATTATTAGTTACACAAATGAGCAAACCTAAATAAATTTAATTTAGGGAGTTGCAACCACCCATGCCACTTGAGAAAAATAATATTCTTGAAGAAGTGTGTAGTAGTAACGTTTATTCGTTTATTGCAGAGTTTTGATGTACTTTTAGGCTGTAAAACAGGAAATAAATAAAGTATACCAACCCGGAATTTCATGGTTCCAATAAGGCATAGACAACGGCGCTGCGGGTTTTTTCACCTTCTCCCCAATCCCTCCACTAACTCTCAAGTTTAATTCGTTCATAATACCGAAGTTATTAATTTATAAAGTGTATAAATCCAAAAACGTGAGTTGAAACAATAACATTAACATAACCTCAATCTTCAACACGTATTATGACAGTGACACTGACAGCGACAGCTGACACAGTGTTGCCAGATGTCGAAACACAAAAAGAGGTGCGCTTTAAAAAAGCGGATTTCTGAATGAAAACGCGGAATATATTCTTTGTTAATAATTTTCTTTCCAATTAAAGAAATGTTCTCTACGCCGTCAAATGCACTATAACGAAATTTATAAATGTTACTTGCAGTCATTCTAGCTAGTTCTAATCGTTCGATATTTTGTTGCCTCGCCTTTTTCACAGAGCACATGCTAACATTTCAAAAAAGAACGCTACGCGTATGCTTAACTCAGATAGCGGGGACAAAAAAAGGGTTCAAATACCAGGTATCTGGCAACACTGGTTCTATTAGTTTTTCTATTTGTTAGGTAATTTCCTGTCTTCCAAAGAGTTTTAGTTTTTTACAAGGTTTAATTAGAATAGGTTGTAACTATCACTTTCTACATACGTACCTACTTAATCTTTATAAATGAAGAATAAACAAAATAATATTTCAGCAATAATTATCTTATTACGGAAAAAAAGTTTCACCTCATCATCTAGAAAGGAAGGTAACTATTTGTGCGGGTTTTTTCCATACTTCCTTTCGGTTTGAGTTTGAACTGCTAGCGATAACCGTTTCATGGCTTTTCGGACATATTAGAAAAGTACCACTATGACAGACGTTTACATCTGATAAAAACTGTCAGATCATAATGGGGGCTATCGTTTATGTGCTCACCAGTTGGCGCCACTGTCGAGTAAGGTCCAGCTGTCAAAAATTATTAGTTATTATCTTTTTATGGACATGAGAACGAAGTTTACATTTAAATCATATTCAATACCTTAATACCGTACCGTAAAAATATCGAACATACCGCATTGTAGCGCGGTCCCGTTTTGTTCGGAAAAAAAGGAGGAAATAAGTTTCTGAAAGACAAAACTGTCTCAAAGCCCTGACAGTCATTGACCCTTAACTCATATTTGCCATAATCAAGCTCAGGTATTGCACAATAGTCATCATATTGTTCCAATTAGATATTAACCCGCGTAGCGCAACCACAAAGAGTGACATTTGACGTTTCGGAGACCCCACGCTACACTAGCGCCTCTAGCGGCGAATTCATACGCGATAGCCCTCATTGATTATGTTAGTCTAATAATTTTCCAATAATTTAAAATAAAACAACATTCAATTCAGATATAATATAATATTATATCGTTAGTCTTATTTACATGAACACTAATTAATAAATACTAGCTTTATCACACTGTGACTGGTTCAGTCTTGTTTGACGGCTGCGGCCTCAGGGCTCGCCGGGGCGGCCTCTGGACTCGCCGGGGCTTCTGGCCTCGCGGCCTCGACAGCCGGCTTCTCGGCCTCGATCGGCCTCTTTATCCCGCTGCTGTCGACGTCGTTATTATCGCCTGAGGAAATAAAAAAATCTTAAATTTTATTCTTAATATAGTTGGGGCCCGCCATAGTTGACAATTTAACAGTGTGAAGGCCGGTTAAATGGCAATGTAATACTATTTTCGTTAAATTGCGGGACTGTGGGCTGCTGAATAGGGATATTGACTCAAAGTTTGTCTACTCCAAAAGAAACAAGGCAGAAAATTATGTTATTTAAATTTTTCAAGCGTATTAGAGACAACATTGCTTTGTATAATTTAGTAGGCACTGAAGGCTGTAATACTATCCATCTCTATCACACTTGCCACGCATGTACCTATGATAGACATAGAAATCATTTTAGGCCATCGCGGTAACAGCACAGTAACTCTAGTATATAAGTTTTTTCGAAACAAGACACAAACGAACGCGTTTGCGTTTAGATTCAATTTATATGGCATCGCGAGCAGCGCCTCTGGTGGTCTTAGATGGTAACTATTTTTTCCCATACGAATTGGGACTAAACTCAAACGCATTCGTATGTGTTTTGTTTCGAAAAACCTTTAGAGGTAAAGACACAAACAAACTGGATGTGTCAGATTGCAAATGTAGGTACAGTCGGCCAATAAAGTGGTCTACTACTTTTCAACTCTCATGTTTTAGTGTTTTCAAGGTTGTTGCACGAAAGTTACCCATATACATTGTACGGGTAACTTTCGTGTCACAACGGAATCTATTAAATTGCAGGCGTATTCAATGTCTTTACTATGTGCCAAGAATTTGGTCCTCACCCGTATATTAAAGTGGTAAGTATGGACCGCTTTCTTGGCTGGCTGTACCTACCTACCGCTGGTGAACGGTGTCTGCATCTAAACACCCACTGATGCAGTGAGAGTTCAAGATTTCCTTGGAAAATATGAGGTTGAAATGATTTTGAACCTTATTCTTTGACAGTTACGATAGCTTTTTGAATAAATAAGTTTGATGCAACTCGGCCAACTGTAATGATTTCAAGTATACATTGTAGGTATAATCAGCATTACAGTTATATTTCCAATGGTAGACCTTATCTCGTTGGAATAAGGTTCAAGATTGGTCAGTTAACCGTGATGTTGATAGTATACATATTGAGCGCATGCAAGAGCAGTATAAAATGTAACTGGCAACTATATTGAACACTCGGTACAAGGCCTGTACTCCGAAATTCGAACTTCATATCGTGCTGTCCCTTTCACTCTCGTGTTATACACTATATGAGTGAAAGGGAGGGCGCCATACAAAGTTCGGATTTCTAATTTCGGAATGGCCTCTCAGGTAAATTACTTTAACACTGTCATGTTCTTATTGCATGGGATATTCTACTTTAACACTAATATAGTAGAGTTACAATTACATATCATCATCCTCCTAGCGTTATCCCAGTACAGTTGCATCCATGGAGGATGCTCAGCTGACCTTCAAGTTGATGTTTATTTGTTTCGCGGCAGACCACGGCATGATCGTATTAATCCCTCCAAACGCGTGGCTTGTCAAGATATAATTAAAAAAAAGTTCTACGAAAAAAACGATACTTCACTATCACTACATAGTATAAAACAAAAGTCTAAGTCGCTTTCTCTGTCCCTATATCCCTATGTATGCTTAAATCTTTAAAACTACGCAACGGATTTTGATGCGGTTTTTTTAAATAGATATAGTGATTGAAGAGGAAGGTTTATATGTATTATAACATCCATTAAATAGTGCACCCGTGCGAAGCCGGCAACAGTTTTGAACTATTTAAAGTCTACTATCAATAAAAACTAAACTAAATCTAAAAATGGCCCCTGCGGCATTGTGCCGAAGACGCTGGCAGCATTTCCTCGCTGAATAGTAAGACTAATTTTCTGTGCGAGGTAGCTGCCAGCTCTTCGGTAAAATAAAATATATAATTGAAAGGAACCTTATGGCGGCCGTCACTTACGCCTTTATTGCCGCTGTTCAGGCAATAAAATATATAATGTGGACCACTTTAAAAATACTTAAGGTTCCCAATAGAAACTCTAATATTATCGTGTCAGTTCTCTCCTTTGACCGACTTAAACTTTATGGCAGCACGGAAAGTGTCTATTGTTTTCAAACAAATGCACTTGACTGTGGCTTAGAATAGAACCTGATTTTCTCCGACCTAACATGTACCATAAAATTTTAACACCCATACAGTAACTAATTTACTATTATTACTTACTTATTCGGAAAATGGCGATATATTAAAGCGTAATAAACATAGGGGCCTCGGCAGAGAGTACAATTTTGTACCTTTTGGTGTCGACACTCTGGGTCCCAGCGCGCACAAGTTATTTACTGAAATCGCGAAGCGTTTGGTTGACGTAACTGGTGAGGGAAGAGCTGGCGGCTTCCTCGCACAGCGTATCAGCATTGCGATACAGCGAGGAAATGCCGCCAGCATCCTCGGTACAATGCCCCAAGGGCCTGTTTTAGATTTAAGTTAGTTGTAATATTATTTAAGACATTATTATTTAACTATTATTACCGCTTTTAAATCAATTAATATTTAAAAACTTACTGTTTATTTGCTACCATAAACGAAATGTATTCCTTGCTTAGGTACTTCTCGATATAACTAGGTTACAAATATAACCATACATAAATATCGGCATTGATTTATAGTCATTTTAGTACTATGTATGGTATATGGGTAGACTGGTATGTCGCGAACCGGGACTGCTGAGCCACTTTTGCTATTGTCCGTAATTTAGCCGCGTAAGTAATGAATGACCGAAGATTGGCAAGTAGCTCAACAATTCCTATTCGGGATGGTACTTACCTGTTATTACTATTACAATTTTACTATACTTACCTAACATCACTCTAAATATAATAGGTTAGACAAGTGACAAAGCAAAAACACAAAACACAACAATACAAAGACAAAACACGAAAGACAAAAACACAAAGACACCCGAAAGCTGGCGACATGGAAAGCAGTTTTCATCAATTGAACACGAAGCTTGCAGCATGATCTTGGATTCCAATTTGGAAATGTGAAATGGACTCACTGGATACCCACGGTGACCTACGTGAAAGCAATTTGACAACGACGGACATACAACAGCAAATAACAAAAAAAAACATTGATCTACTTAAAAATTGGGATTAGAAAATTAACAATACGAAGATAAAGTCATAGAGTACTTTTCTGATAAATTATCTGAAAAGTTACTGTTATTGATAAATTATCAATAACAGTGTATTGCATTCAAATGTGATTACAATGTGTTTTGCCCACACGTCCTAACACATGCTTGATGCGAAGTTGACGTAGCAACGCATTGAAGTCAAAGTGTACCTAGTGCAAAATGCACATGCGATTTTTACTGTGATAATTTTCTAACCCCAATTGAGATATATGTAGTTATGTGTATGTAAGCGCTTCATTGTATACAAATGGGTTAACATATAAATAAATGTCATTACAATATGAAAGTGTAATTGGTTTATGGTCAGTCACAAAACGAAGCACGCCTTCGTGGATTAAATCGAACATGTAGGCCATACAGAGATTTAAGTCCTTAGGTTCACAAGAAAAACGCGATCTTGTCTGCAACTGCAAAGTTCTGTTAAGCACTTATAGTTTAAGAGCCCACGACACTGAACCTAGTTCGATAAGACTCCCAGATGATATATATATATATTATAATTCCTGGGGGAACACGAAACGGCTATGCTACCATGCAAAAAAACCTGGTGGCCATAATAATCTATAGGTAGGTATCATGCTGCTGCCACTGACAAGGCCAGTCAGGGGGGCTTGCAGCACTGCATTATCGTATAGTCCTACCCCTCCCCTGTATCGAGGAACAAACAAAACCTGGGAGACTTATCGTACTAGAAACCGGAATTATTTTTTTTTAATTTTTTATTTACTATGGCCACCAGGTTTTTTGCATGGCAGCATAGCCGTTTCGTATTCCCCCAGGAATGACGTATCTTATAATATATATATCATCTGGGAGTCTTATCGAACTAGGTTCAGTGTCGTCGGCTCTTCTACTATTATACTTAAGTGAAGGAAAGTTAATGGAAATTTAATCAAAAGTGTACCCATTGTATTTGGTCTTAAGAGTATTTAAGTTGGCCGTTTGTGTTAAAAACCTGACTCAATCTTCCATCATGCTACAAGATTCTAAATCCAATACAATTGTATGACTTTAACTATAAGCCCGTAACTATATTGGACACATGTAGGTAAGACGAATATTGTTCGATCTCTGTATGACCCGTTAAACTGACCATCCGTGAACCTTCTTGCAATGCGATAGGGTCTACTAATGGTCAGTGAACTGTCGTCATGTTATTGACACTGGTACCTGTATGTTGCCACCCAGCGTGTTGATGGCGCTGTTCACGGCCTGCGAGACGGTGGTCGCGGTACCGTTGATTGTGGCTCCTATCGTCCCTATAAGACCGGTTACGAACGCTTGCCAGGCGGCCACTATGGATGGACATAACGGTACGCTTGAGGTCAATCTAGTTCTCGCTTAGAGTTTAAGTTAAAGTTTTTGCAATATTTATGTTAGTATCAGCAATATAGCTATGTATATCGTAACGTACTGTGTAATCTACATGATATAAACAATCTGCTGGTGACTCTGTCAAATATTGTATAGTAGATGTCAAAGATAGATAGGTATATTAAAGTTAAACTACCAGCCCCGTACTTCGTTGAGTTTGGGTCATTGTCAGATTTAGGTTCGCGTCTTTTCGGTGGACATAATATCAAAAGTTAAGAGCCACAAAGCTTAATTTTGGATTGGTCTAGTAACACGCATAAACGATGTTTCCATAACTATAAATCCATGTAATAAAAACATAACTTATATGTAGATAAGCCGTTAACTATTAACCACCGGGTGGACAACTTTTCTTTTTACAACTGACAATGACCCGTTTATGTTTATCGCAATGGGTAGGGCCGATTTATCCATTGATTGATTGATATTGAGAGGTAACCGGTGTTAAATGGAAGTAGATTAGGTGAGTTGTGTGATGGTTTGTTCTCCCTAGAGGCGTTTTGCGCGTGGACATGTGTATAATATATAAGTACTTAGATAGCAATGTGAACTTTATAGTTCTGAATAAATTTAGGACGTAAATGAATAGGTAAATTGTTTTAAATATATAACTATATGTTAATTTACTCAATGTATTCTTTATAGGAATGTAAAATATAGGTATAACCTAAATAAAATAATAGAGTAGGTTATATATTTAGCTGATAGGTAAATTGAATAAACGGGTTATGCTTGTTTGAATACGAAAGTAAATTATAGATATTTAATGTTGTTTTAAAGGTAAATGGTCGATTAAGCGTGTCAATACATACCGTCTCCAGGTTTGTGACCGCCGTGACCATGTCCTCCGTACCACGGGTAAAACCCGGCCTTCTCGCTGCCTTTTACAACAAGATAAACCATTTCATAAACCACATCAAGTAAACAATAACATGGACATAACAGCCAACATAGGTACATAGCTTCTTCAGTAATTGCCAAATGCTCCTATAGTTGCTAATTAATCTGCCGCGGATCCACAACACAGAATTTGAAAGACAATAAAGTATATAGGATAGTATTAGGAGAGAAAGACCTAGGAATTGCAAAATTGTTCTTATGAGGAAAACGTAGTTTTATCGCCAGATTTGTACTTTTTGTGACTATTATGACCTACCTTTCTGTTCCAAGGAGTCTCTCGGCCTTTCAGGGTTTGTGATGGTGTGCTGAATCTTTTGAACAGCGCCAGTGATGCTCTGGACGATGGGGTTCTGCTGGATTATCTGCTGGATCGGGCGCTGGGGTGCGGGCTGGACGGCGGCCTGGGGCACTGCTGCATCGTCAGGCTTCTTCTGCTGCTGGTCTGAGGGCTTCGCAGGATCGGCGGGGACGGCGTTGCTGCCGTCGCTGCTGGTGTCCTGAGAGGGCTGTGCGGGCTTGCTCGGCTCAGGAGACTGGGGTTTCGGCTGGATGAAGTTAACGAAGTTCTGCAGCAGCGGAACGTTTTGGATCACTTGCGCAAAAGGCCCAGTCTGCGCTGGCTGCTCGTCACTTTGAGCACCTGGCGGCCTGCCGTGGAAGATGCCTTGGATCTGGTTCTGAATGCCTTGCCACACGGTCGGTTTGGATGTGGAAGCGGAGGTCTCGTCGGCCTGAACACCCGAACCTAACGCCGTGCCGTTGTTGCTCTGTCCTATTATGCTCTGGAACTGGTTCGTCACGTTGCCGAAGCTTTGCGTCATTGTGTTCCAGAAATTGGTCACGAAGCCGGGGAATTGGATGCCAGTGGGCTTGGCGGTGGTGGTGGGGGAGTCATCACGGATCACCTTCAGCACGGCGATGTTCCGTACACCATTATTCAAGTCCTGCACTCCAGTTTCAAACTTCTCTTCCAGAACCTTCAAGCCGGACTGAACTTTCTGAATATCCACTTGTTTCTCCGCATCGGCGCCTTGGTTCCAGTAGCTTTGGAGAGTGGAGTTTAATTTCTCGATGTTTTCCTCGAATGTTTCCTGAAGGTTTTTAATGCTGTCCCTAATAGTGATTTCTGGTTTGTTATCTTGGACCCACTCAACGATGTGTTCGCTAACGTCATGGAAACCTTTATTGAAGACTTCTTGGGTGTCTTTGATCATTTGTTTGAGAGTGGCGACTGGGCTATGGTCATCCTCGTAATGCTCAGGGTTCTGCGTCTCGTGCTCCTGTCGCTGGGGTTCTCCGGGGTGCTTCAGGTCGACTTCGACCCTTTTGAGGGATTCCTCTTTAACATCCTCGAGGACGACTTCGACTGGAATCGGTTCCGCTTTCTTCAGCTGATTATCGATGTCCTTGATCGTGTTCTCTTGATCGATGGGTTTTTCGGGGACTTTTTGCGCTTCGAGCACATCTTTCACGGTGTCGAGTTTTTTTTCCAAGTCTGCCTTTGGGAGCGCGAAGGGGTGCGCAGGCGCGAGCAGCGCGGCGACTAGTGCTAAGACGGCGAGATGACGCATGGTGGCGGGTCACAGACTGCCGGCGGCGAGCGCGTGCTCGCCTTTATACGCTGCCTAACGGTCCCTGTTTACTCGCCCGCCGTTTCTCGTATTGTTGATGCTGTAAATCAGTATCATTAGAATAATAAAAGCATTATTTTTTACTGATTATGGAGATATATTTTGAGGAATTTAAACTGTTGTTACTTCTAAATTAATTGCATTCTATGCATTGTTGAATATTAGTTCAACCGAAAGGGTTTCAGGAATGTATATATAAATATGCTCTTATTTTTTATATAATGTGTATAAAATTTAGGTGCATAGTTTTGCGATTTAGATGCACATCGGCGCATAAATCATTGCACATTACAAACACACATCGGAACTGAACAAAATCAATCTCATAATTTTAGCCTGTTTTTCGAATATAAATGACGTCTATTTCAGACCCTTGTGAGACCTAGTCTGCCACTGTTCAAAGTAGACTGATCCATGAGCAGATATTAGTCATCCATTGTTCTCCAAGACGGACATCCGACTTTCGTTCCGACCTTGACGCAGTCGGAGGTCGTATGCATCAAAGAGTATAATAAGTATGTATGCATATTCAGCGGGGAAAGTTCTTTGTGAACTTCAGGGATGCGCTCGCGCAGTGACATGCGCACAATGAATTTGTTGGCATTGACGTGTCAAGATGTGAGGAAATTCTTGACGACTTTTTTAAATCTCAGTGACAATCAAGTTGTAATAGCAGCCTTTAGATGTATTGTATGTAACTTCAGGGGTCTATGTTCAGCAGAACCCTTGAATTACCGGCTCTATGGCTACCTGTACACTCCTATTTGAAGTAAACCACTGTAGAGTAGTTTGGCACACGAGTTTCAATCTGGACAATCTGGAAATTAAATACTATGGGATCTTCAAAAAAAGTTAAATTGCCTATAACTGCCGGGGGGGGGTAAAGTAACAGATCTCAAGCCACCCGAAGGCCATCGAATTGACTTAACGACTGCTGTCCATGGCAGCAGTCGTTAAGTCAAGTCGATGGCCTTCGGGATTAACGGCTTAGCATGCCTTCCAAAGCACGGGAGCGCTCAGGTACCTAATACTTACTACTAAAAATTCTGTTACACCAAAGTGAAGATAATAGTAGATTGTTTGACCAGGGTCTAAAATAAGCCATATTAGCTAGAGATGGTGTTTAAGTTATTAAAATTGATCGAGTGGTAATATGGCTTTTAGACCAGAGTTTATACACTAGGTACTTTTCACTTCGATTACGTGAAAATAAATAAGTTTTAAAAGATGTGAGCTCACTTAAGGTTATTAAAACTAAACTAGCGCTACATACTCGTATTTATATGAACATTACCCTCTTTAAAAAATACCTTAAGCGAGAACACATAAACTAAGCTTTAAATCTTCGCTTTAATTAAGCGAGAACACACAAACTAAGCTGTAAATGTCTACTTTTCAATTGTCTTTTTTGAGTATAAATATCTTTAAAGTGAAACTGAAATAAAATAAATAAGTAAACAAAGATTATCCACCCACAATCAACAATGAAATACAATGAGTATATGGCAGCAACTATTTTTAACTGTTTGATTCAAATATATAGTTAAAATGGGGATGAGATGACCCAATGTTTTAATAGTTAAATTAGTTTAAAAAAGTACATTGGAATCCGGATAAAGCGACAGTCAAGGGACCGGTGATATTACGTCGCACTAACAGGATGTCGCACAAAACGGGCTTATTTACTTTGACAATGTTTGATATCAAATCTAATGTATGGTGATTTCGAAGTCGTTAAAAGCGATAAAATGTTATAAGCGGAGTCGTTATAAGCGGATTCTACTGTATGTCAAGAAAAAAACCCAACGTTCCGATTGCTGTTAATGTGTTTTCTGATTGATGGATTTTAATATGTTGAAGTATTTTGATTGGCCAAATTAGAATGTTTTGTAAATCATAAATATGTATTGATATTTTCCCTAGGAGCTAAATATACTACTTTAGCCCGCTTGATAAGCCTAATATTTTCGAGTATGACTCAAACTACCCATGCTCTATGAACATATATATATGAACACTTGAAGAGGTGTATTGTTATCGAATACTCCATTAGTTTATACTCGTATGAACTACTTATGTGTCAGTGTTTAATGACAATGAAGCCAGCTGGACTTGGACTATGTTCTATTTGAAAACAAATTTCTAATGTTATCGATTTCCTCGTATAACTTCGTCATATTGATAGGCCAACTCCTTATTCAGCAATCACGAATCATTAATTCATCATTATCATCATTCTCCTAGCGTATTCCCGGCTATCTAATGGGACCGGGGGGGGGGGGACCCCAAGATTTGCCGTAGTCATTATTTTTACGACGAAAGTGAATGCGATCTGAACTTCCAACCGAGGGAAAACTAGACCTTGTTGCGATTAGCCCGGTTTCAGGGCGTTTTCCTTCACCGAAAAGTCACAATACAATACAATACAAATACTCTTTATTGCACACCTCAATCAAAGGATACAGTATAGTACAAAGACACAATGAGAAGGGGCGAACAACAGGCGGTCTTATCGCTAAAGAGCGATTTCTTCCAGACAACCTTAGGGTAGCGGAAATGAAAGTCACTATTAAATATGAAACCATTTTTCGTAGGGCGGGGACGTCCACCGCCGGCGCGACAGCACTGAGACATAATATCCCTAAGTCCCTATTCGTCCCGGTACCGCCGCACACCGGGTAGAGTCAGTCCGACCCAGGTCGGGCCTAGCTAAGTTTCTTGCTGGACTCTTCTCAGCTAGGCTAGGTTTAGTTTATGACCAACTTTTTGAGTATTGCAAAGTTATGAACATATTCGACAAGGTTAGCGGAATTATAATAAAAGAGCAATTTGATCAAATATACCACCTACAGAAAACAGAGAGACCGAAAAAGTTACGCCAACTCAAATATTTACCACTTTACTTAACACCTAAGACGAATAATGTATATGGCAAAAGAACTTGTAGGTATATTCTGCCAGACATATTAAACAAACTTCCCAAAAATCTTGTAAAAGTACTAGAAACAAAAAAACCCTCACAGACCACTAAAATATTAAAGGAATATTTTACAAAGGGGAAATATGCTGAGGAATATACTTGCAAACAACCGTAGTTAATAGCAGTGTTTATAAATAGGTACGTACCAACAACAGTGTAAACTATAGATTTAGATTACAAAGAGAGCGGAGTGACCGCGCACATAATCTCAAATATTAGAGATTTCGCAACATAAAGAAGAAAATATGTACTTTTTTTTATGAAATAAATAGTTCTAAATTTTAAAAAAAATTTAAACTTTTTTTTTTAGTGAACCAGCGACAAAACTCCCAGTAGCTCGATTCCACTCACACTTCAGATTCAGTTGAAACCGCTCAACGAATCTCACTGGAGCGCTAACTCTTAGAGTATTCCAGTGTTCCAAACACACGCGTGGTCGTGTCGGAGACATTGCCCTGGATTTTCCCCAGGCTTCTCTCCAACCACGTACACCCATCGCTTTTTGGGCCCCGCCTGTAAAGCCACATCAGGTTAAAAAAAAAAAGATTTTTCGTGCACAAGTTTTTTGAAAAACCCAGTATGAAAACCGGCTACTGTGGCTTCTAATACGAGAAACTTTCGAAACACGTTTACCTCAATCAAAACAATGGCTATTATTTTGCACTCATTTATTTATTGTGAAAACAACACGGTATTACAGGTTTATCCTAAGGCACTGTGCAATACATACAAAAAATAGGTGCATAATCGAAACACAGGGTTATAACATTAAGAAGAAACAAAGAAGAAGAAGATTGTCACTTATTCATCATCTCCCAGAACCTCATGCACTCGTGACATATAACTATCCATCTACTCGCAAAAAATTGACATAGACATAGACATAGAGATAGAAATATTTTATTTAACATCACAAGGCATGACTTAACAGTAGCAGTTACATGTACAAATATCTTAAAATTAAACTTAACATGTTAACATAGAACAATAATAAAACAAGATCTTACACTAGCTTTAATAAAACTAACTTAAAAATAAATATAATAAAGAGACAAAAATTATAATTATAAAAAGAAAACAGCGTCCAGCTCTCCCTCCTGCGGCATGGACCCCAGGACGCTAGCTGCATTACCCCTTTGGATCGCAATGGCGATCCGTTGGCAAAGGTACCTGCCAGCCCTGGGATCTCCCGATGCGTGGATCAACCGAGACGACAATGCCTTTATAAAGCTTTTCATGTCGGCTGACCAGGGACCCATGGTTTCTACCGCAAGCGCCGCAAATTCATAATCTCTAATTCAAGATGAGTATTTGCGGCGCTTGAGGAGTTGAGCCTGACCAGCCGCAGCGCCGGCCTGCGAGCGGGTACCCTGGATGTGGGACTGACAGAACGTATCCACGCACGTGGCGTCCCACACCAGAGCCCTGCCAAGCCGCCACGGCACCAAAGTTACTCCGTCCGGACATGTTAACATAAAACAATCATACGGACATAATTATGTGATGCTAAAAAGGGGCTTGCCTCAGCATAATGTTGCAGCAAGTTCACTAAAACGCTGGTTTTCAGGCAGACCCTGGTAACTACAATAAAAATTATCCATTGCTCGCTATTGTTCGGAAACGAAGTGTCTCATCTCATTTATGAATAAATATGTGCGCGCTGTAACGTGTGTGTATTTGTATGTATGTGTGTGTGGGTATGTGCGCGTGTATCTCTCTGTGTGTGTGTTTAGCTTGGAATACAAGCAGAAGTATTGTTTTATTTGACCTAAGAATATATATAAGCATGTGTGTATTAAAATATAATATATATTCAGCCTAATTAAAGCTAGTGCCACTAATAATATTAACGCATTCGTCACATATATGACGGGACAGCTCGACTGCCGGGGAAGTGTCTGTTGTATCTGCAGAAGGTGTCGTTTAAATTGAAATTTAAAACTATTTATGGGCCAACTAATTTGATGCGAGAAGCGCATTTACTCGTTTTTTAAATTTAATCCTTGGTATGTATCACTCCTGTGCCACGAATAAATGTTTTTTCTTTCTTTCTTTCTTTATTTATATATTGGAGTGAACGCACAAGCAGAGGCATTCTATGAGCTACGGTGGCGGTCCTTGTTGTACGGACGGACGGACTTAGTTTATTTATTTATTTATTTAAACTTTATTGCACAAAAAGAATATAAGGGTCATTCTACTTTTTCATGACCAGTTTTCTATTACAAAAAAAAATCTATGATATGTATTGAATGAGTGTACAAAATTAGGATTTCGAAATAATACCTGAACCTAATAAAAGGAATTTATAGGTAAAAATACTAAAATACTAAGTTATTGTTGTAAAAGTTGGGTAACACAATGGTAAAAACCATTTTTTCATACAAATGGTGAGACATCCAAGGACCACTGAGTTACTCGATTTATGGATATGAGCTGTGGTTCGTTAATTACCAAAACTATCGGAAGTAATACTGCAATTAAACCTCTTTCTAAATAACAATAGAAAAATATGAAGTGGGGGCCAAGTATTGAAAAATTTGCATTTAAAAAAAAAAGTGTCTGAAAAGTAGAATGGCCCATAAGTACAAAGGGCGGACTTAATGCCATGAGGCATTCTCTACCAGTCGACCATACGACCAAACAGAAACTAGCAAATGTGGGTGCAATGAGAAAATAATTCATAAAAGTTAAACGATTTCGAAAGATTATTCGTATAATGTACGGAACTCTATGTGCAAGCTCGATCCACACGTCTGTCGTTAAATAAACAACGTAAATCAAACTTTACACCTCCTCTCCTCCTCCTCCTCCTCCTCCTCCTCCTCCATCCTCCAACCTCTGGACGTACAAATAGAAGGCCAGCTATTCCTTATTGGCCAAATATTTGTAGACAAGTTCAAAAACCTCTCGACCAGCTTGCCATCGTTTAGGGTAATTAATAGTATTCATTAAGATAATTATTTAAATGTATTCAGAACATGGCCTGATTGTGTTTGATCGAATGTTAGCACCGTTAGGACCGCTACGAAACTAGTTGTTTTTAGTTTATTTTCCCTTCAAAATTTATTGGGAATTCTAAAATCAGCTATCTATGTCCATGTGTATGTGTGTGTGTGTGTGTGTGTGTATGTATGTATGTATGTGTGTGTGTGTGTGTTTGACGACCGGTTTAGCCTAATGGGTAGTGCACCTGTCTGTGAAGCTGACGGTCCTGGGTTCGAATCCCAGTCAGGGAAAATATTTGTGTGATGAGCATGAATATTTGTTTCTGAGTCTTGGATATTTTCTATGTATTTAAGTATTTATATCTATTAAATATATCGTCGTCTAGTACCCATAACACAAGCCTTCTTGAGCTTACTGTGGGGCTAGTTCGATTTGTGTAAGATTGTCCTCTAATATTTATTTATTTATTTATGTGACATTCCGCTTACATGGAACTGCAGAGGAAGTGTTTAAATAGGTTAATATCAGCTTATCGAAAAGGTGCTACTTTACTTTACATAGTTACGGTATTTTAAGTATGTATGGTTATAAATACTTTATCGTACACAAAACAGGTACAAATACAGACAAATTCGGTTAAATTGGTGCAAAGGCGAACCCTTTAAGGGATATCTTCCAGCAATTGAATGAAGAACAGGAACCACAGAAGTTAGACAAAGGAACACTTGTACAAAGACTATATGTGATAATCCACATCGAAAGGGACCTTATGGCGGCAGGCGCTTACGTTACACCTGTCCACTATTGTATTGGAACAGCGGCAATAAAGGCGTAAGTGCCGGCCGCCATAAGGTCCCTTTCAATATGGATTATCACATATATCACTATCACTACATAGTATAAAACAAAGTCGCTTTCTCTGTCCCTATATCCCTATGTATGCTTAAATCTTTAAAACTACGCAACGGATTTTGATGCGGTTTTTTTAATAGATAGAGTGGCTCAAGGGGAAGGTTTATATGTATAATACATGCATCAGCATTGCACCCGTGCGGAGCCGGGGCGGGTCGCTAGTAAATACATAAACTACTGACTAGTAAAAATTATGAAGTAAGTACCAGAAGTACTAAATCTTACAACGACTTATTTTGGCCGAGAAACGAGTCAGCCCTGCGGTCACCAGTTATTATGGTTTTTTTTTTAATTTGCTGGAAGTTTGTGAGCGTCTGGGACCCACGGATATAGAATGAGAGCTATCGCGTATGAATTCGCCGCTAGAGGCGCTAGTGTAGCGTGGGGTCTCCGAAACGTCAAATGTCACTGTTTGTAGTTGCGCTACGCGGGTTAATATCTAATTGGAACAATATGGTGACTATTTTGCAATACCTGAGCTTGATTATGGCAAATATGAGTTAGGAGTCAATGACTGTTAGGGCTTTGAGACAATTTTGTCATTCGGAAACTTATTTCCTCCTTTTTTCCGAACAAATCGGGACTGCGCTACAATGCGGTATGTTCGATATTTTTACGGTACGGTTCTAATGTATTGAATATGATTTAAATGTAAACTTCGTTCTCATGTCCATAATAACCAATAACAATTTTTGACAGCTGGACCTTACTCGACAGTGGCGCCAACTGGTGAGCACAAAAACGATAGCCCCCATTTCGACCGCAAATGCCGCAAAAAAAAATTGACACCATTTCGTACATACGTTTTGTTCTCACACATGCAATGATATATTGACGTTATGTTCGTTGTAAAAGGCGAAGAATCACGTTTCGGGTGCGGCTCAACGCCTGGCCCATAGTGGAATTTCATAGACCGGACCGGCAGTGATCGTGTTTTGCCGGCACCGCCCCCCGGAAACAAAATACAACGCCTGCCGCCGGCTGCAGCGCGTGTTTTTATTACTGATTCCTTAGAACTTCATTTCGAGTTTTTAAATTTCATTGGATTATCTGAGAACTACACAAGCCTCGGTGCGAACAGGGATTGATGGCCTCGCATCTCTCGAGGCAATTCCCTGTGATAATCCACATCGAAAGGGACCTTATGGCGGCCGGCACTTACGCCTTTATTGCCGCTATTCCAATACAATAGTGAATAGGTGTAACGTAAGCGCCTGCCGCCATAAGGTCCCTTTCGATGTGGATTATCACCCCTATTTCGCGGCCTGTACAGTAATGTATTAATAGATACCAGTGTCACGAGCCGGGGTTCCAACACGCGACCACCAGGCTCCTATTTCACCAAAGCTGACAGGCACGACAATTGTCAAAAAACATTACAATTGTAGTTAGGAAACAGTTTTCACATGAAAATTTTCGATTTGTCAGCCCACATATGTCAAATACATACATATGTCAGCTTGGTGAAATAGGGACCAGACTGATAGTTGTACAGTGGATCTAAACTTCCAAATTGACGACCGCTTTAGCCTAGTTGGTAGTGACCCTGCCTTCGAAGCTGGAGGTCCCGGGTTCGAATCCCGGTCAGGGCATTTATTTGTGTGATGAACACAAATATTATATAATGATGATGGTGATAAGCTCGCCTTTGTACATATATGTCAACTGTTCTTGTAATTTATGTTATGTTTTACTCATGTACAATAAAGAATTTTACATACATACATACATTTGTTCCTGAGTCACGGATGTTTTCTATGTATTTAAATATCTATTTATCTATATAAGTATGTATATCGTCACTTAGTACCCATAGTACAAGCTTTGCTTAGTTTGGGACTAGGTTGATTTGTGTAAGATTGTCCACAAACATATTTATATTTATTTATATTTTAAATGTGGTGCTGGGTCAAAATGCCTTAACCAAATTTGTGCTAAAAATAAGTAAACAAAATAAAAGTTCTGTTCTCAATTTAATTGGACATCATCGATAACCGGTCGCGGTGACGTGTGTTTTGTTCGGACGTCGACCCCTCGGTGCACCTTGCAACCAGGGCTGGCACCGATGCTATAACACACTGATGATACTCTATAGCACTGTGATGAAACGGATTTCGTATTTGGGTCAATCAACTTTTTCTTGTTGTTATTCTGTCCCGTCAGCGAGGAGACAACAGTAACCATGTTTCTTAGAAAGATGTTTGTAATATGGACTTCAGACTTGCTCAGGAGATGACCCATTTCCAAATAGATCCATACTATAAAATCACAGTTTTAAAGAGTGACTCAGGAGACGTAACCATGGTAACAAGCAACAAAGAATAGTTGATCCACCCATTTATCACATGGCTCACACATATTATAAGATTTCAAGCTTACATGGTCATTTACATTAGAATTACGATTTGAAACGGGATTTGGGGCCGGGGAGGGGCGGGGGGGGGGGATCGAGTTTCAAGTGACAAGGCGGACGGTGGTAGTGACGGTGACACTGTGCGAAAAAAGCGAACCAGGAAGAGGGTAGATCGCTATGGTGTGTGGGTAGACCACAACTAAAACTCGCAGCACGTCAGTTAATCCTTGATAATGGCGCTTGCAACATTGCCGAAATATCGGGAACTCAAAAATACAAATAAACATAGTAAAAATCCCGTTTCAAATCGTAATTCTCACACATATTATTGTTAATGTCGGTAACAAAGATAAATACATGAATATCCCGTTGGACCCATTTAAAATAGTTATTTGTTATACAAGGGTGCAAGGTTGTATTTTAAACAGCGAGATGGAATTGAACTACGAGTTAGCGAATGGATATTAGGAGCTATCGAAGGGGTTCCATGGTTCAACCACGAGCGAAGCGAGTGGTTCTATAGAATCCTGAGCGAAGCGAGTAGTTCAAAAATAGGATCCTGATCGAAGCGAATGTTGCCTAACCTAATCTCACTAAAGCGAGGAAATACTGTATAAGAAAAACAACTGAAATATGCTAGTATCAGCCTCTTTTCCACTATGTGTTTTTTATAGAGTGCAATTCAATATGAATTTTTACGTCGACACCACCTGATTTGATAAGACAATTTAATCGAGTGGGCGAAAACTGCCCTGTCTGGACTATTATGTTTAAAAAGTAACTAATAACATGTTCGGATTTGAAATATTCTTTGCACTCTTGCGGATAAAATGCATTTTGCTAACTGTATTTAAAGAATAAAACAGGGCTTTCCGAGCTAGTGAGGTGAAAATAGTTATTTACGATACAAGTTCGGAAAGTTAGCAATTCCCAACAAGTGGCGGTGAACAAAAACAAGAGCGTTTAGCGAGTGTTTTTGACCGACACGAGTTGGGAATTACGTTTCCAAACATGTGTCGTACAACGTTTTATAATGCATTGTGCGAGGAAATAAAAAAATGAATCAAAAATAAACTAAACATTGATAGGTTATAATTTACATTGAGCCATATCGCAACGTCTACTAACTACGCTTTTTTTTGAACCTGACTGTGGCTTTATAGGCCGGGCCCAATAAAGCGATAGGAGTGCGCGGTTGGAGAGTAGCCTGGGTAAAATCCAGGGGAAAACCTCCGGCACGACCACGCGTGTGGTTTGGAACACTGGAATACTCTAAAAGTTTGCGCTCCAGTGAGATTGGTTGAGCGGTTTCAACCGAATCTGAGGTGTGAGTGGAATCGAGCTACTGGGAGTTTTGTCGCTGGTTCACTAAACCTAGCCTATCTGAGAAGAGTCCAGCAAGAAACTCAGCTAGGCCCGACCTGGGTCGGACTGACTCTTACTAACTACGCATGTGCAACATGCTAAAGCGGGAAGGCACAGACTGAATCTGCATGCAGTCAAGCACATTAGTGAATATTTATAAGTAGGTAAAATTTTAAATCTAAAATGATAAATTTAGTGGAGTACCTATTCATATTTATGTACCTACCTTTATTATAAGAAAGTAAATCTATAGTTGACTCATTTGTAAAACTTTTACCAAATGTTTGTGTCGGGCTGACGACGGAGTTAAATTTTTTAAAAATAAATAAATTAAAAAGCACTTATGCGGAAAAGTGGTACTTTCCGCAGTTTGACTGCTTAGAAAACGCACTTTTCGTGCACATGCATTATAAGGAATATTTGTATTGTATTGTATATTATATTAATGTAAAATGGCAGGACTGATCGCCGTCCCTGCGCGAGTCCCGTTAGTCCGCCACTTTGGGACGAGTTTTTGTGTGAATTTGTTTTTTATCGTCAATTATGGCGCCGGCTCCGTGTGACGTCGGGGACAGTCAGCGGCTGCAGCGCTGTCCCATGTAAGGTGACAATATGGAAGCATCTATTTATCGTCGACTGTACCTACTAATCATACTACAAATATATAAGTACTTATGCTTGGTGTAGTGGATCATAGGTACTACAAATATACACTTATGCTTGGTGTAGTGTATTAGGCATCCTATGCCTTAATAATAGCACCTTTTTTAATCTGTCATTTAAATACAAAAATACTTGAATCAATACATAGGATAATCTAACCAGTTCAGACACTCCATTCTGATAGGCAATACACCTATGACGCTTCTGGATTTGCAAGCGTCCATAGGTTACGGTACGGTGCTTCAAACTAGGCAAGTCGTAAGCTAGTTTGTCGCTGTCCAGGCATAGAAAATATTGGTTGATAATTCCATACCCGGAGTCCAAAAGCCATGTTAACATTTAGCTAAACTAGCATAACAATGCAATGTGAGAATCGGATAAGTCGATTAGCATCCTCGAGGTGCGTCACTGGCACTTTCCTTGGACACTTTCTTAGTGAAATCATCTGTAATAACATTATTACATTAGAAATACACTCGCGGGCAAAAATTTCAGTTTAAATAACAGCAATAGGTTTCCCTTAATATTTTACACTAGTTTTATTTACTTCGGAATACTCAACAGTATTAGAAATTTCCGGGAACTTATCATAAAAATATCACTGTCCAAAACTGACTATTATGTTATTTTAGTGTACACAATAAAGGTCTCTGTGCTTAGGTACATTGTATTTAGTTGCTTATGACAAACAAAGACTTATTACATACAAACAATCAAAACCTAACGCGACGGTCACCAGGCAGAGCCCATGAAACTGGGAGAAGAGACCTCCTATTGATTCTAAAAGGTACACCTCGTAGTATCTCCTAAGTAGTCTGTGGTATACCTGCAAGGAGATATATTATTGAACTTATTATTTAAGACATATAACTATAAATAAAAAAAATGAACACGCTGAGTAAGCCATAGCCGAGATATTTCAAGAAGCAGGGAAGTCGCGAGCTATTGTTTAAACCACCCTGGATATCGTCAGGAACGCGCTTCGCCAGAGCGACGGACCACGACACTGCTGCCAACTGAAACAAAAATACCACAGACTTACCAGACGCGACACCCAAATAATAATACCACAACCGAGCGAGACAGTCGTATACATTTTTGTATAAGAGCGACAGAGAGTTACATATCATTTGTTGTCCCTGTCACAGTTTCACTATTTTTTGTCGAGCACAACTTATTTTATATGACAGTTGTGCCCAAATACGTCACACTAGCGATTACCCGCCCAAGTTGAGGAAGTAATTTATGGTAAACCGGCAGCCATTTTAAACCAATTCTCAATTCATCTGCATAAGACCTTTTCCGTCATTCTTGGTGGCCCGCGTATAGGATCTCTTTAGAAATATTTATACTGAACTTTATTGCACAACACTTGCTTTGAGTCGGTGAGCCATTACAGTTAGTTACTTTCTTGCACAGTCGTCTACTATTCGTCAAGACAATTCTAACAAGCAACGATCCCAAACACAATAATTACCGATTTTATAATGTAAGTAGGTGCCACATTTGTAACCACCATATTTTAAGCAAATAAATGATTAACAATTTTATTATGACGGTTTAGTCAGACAAAACTACTATACTATATATCTATGAAGTTATTATGTATGCCAGAAGATACTATGAACATCTCCCGAAAAACAGTGACATACACACATTTAACACCAGAAGCAAGGATAAACTTGCTGTTCGTCGCTTGCGAATTGCCAAAGCTCGGAAATCATTTATTGGACAGGCAGTACATTTCTATAACAAAATCCCTAAGAATATAATTGACTTACCAGATCATACATTTAAAAAACTTGTAAAACTGAAATTAACTGAAAAATCTTATTATAACGTGTCTGAATATCTAACAGAAAAAGATGTATGGAATAATTGTAATTTTTAAGTTGACTAATTAGCTATTATCAATAGTTTTAAGTTGAAAATGTGCAATAATTGACGGACATAAGTGTATCAATGTATACCTACATGGGAAATAAATTGAATTGAATTGAATTGAAAAAACTTAGAAACCCGGGGCAGGTACTTGGCATTTGGGGTCCTCCCCATATGGAAACCATTCCATTTGGGAAATATTCCACCATGTGACTGCCCCTAGGCAAAGGTTAGGCGGAAATCCAACGCTGCCGCTGCTCTTGTAATGAGTAATTTAGGAGTTCCTGTAGCTATCTTCCACCCAGGGACCGATACCGGTATTTTTAAAAAATCCTGAATTAGCCAAATATTTTGGACTATTTGTGATAATCCACATCGAAAGGGACCTTATGGCGGCAGGCGCTTACGTTACACCTATTCACTATTGTATTGGAACAGCGGCAATAAAGGCGTAAGTGCCGGCCGCCATAAGGTTCCTTTCAATATGGATTATCACATTTTTTGCTCTTTACGTAGGGCTGAATCATGTATTTAGGTAACAACGTCTTATTATTAGATTGTCCCATTAAAAACGAAATAATGAACCGGTGACCGTAATAATACCGGTATTTTTCTATGGAGAAAATACCGGTATCCGATCCCTGCTTCCACCACTATCATTAGACTAGTAATTGACGAGTAACTGGCATGCCTTGGGGCGGCAGCTTACAGGGCAAAACACCTCGGAAAACCGAGTGTTGTGATTTTGAAAAATATAATTGTAATTTTCATACAAATGTAAAGATATAAGTATTTATAGCATTAATTTTGACACGGTACTTGGCCGCCATCGCTACTTTTATTGACAAATAGAGGGTAGCTTATAAAAAAAAGGGGAAGTGCCGTTGTGAGCGCCATGGTCTGTAGATGGCATTCTTTGTTCAGCTGCGCTAGCATTAAGGTCGTGAACGGAACTAAATAATATTGTACGTTATCATTTTTTTTTTTTTGAACCTGACTGTGGCTTTATAGGCCGGGCCCAATAAAGTGATAGGAGTGAACAATTTAATCATCAAGTGAATCTATTGTGGCAACGAAATACAAGCAAGATTTGGATGAGTTCCTGACTTTCATTACACGAGGCCACTACCAGAAGTCGTCGGCAGCGTCAAGGGTCTGCTAGGCATTCTGGTTGGATTGGGTTGGCACGAGTAGCATCGAAAACCCACCCCATCACGCAAAATAGGCGCACGTAACATCAAGTTGTGAAAAAATGTAACCTGTTTACTTTTGCGAAAAAATATGCATTTTTTATTTATTTATCGTATGGCGATTATTTCGAACCGCGAAAACTTCGAGAAGACAGTACGGTTGCCAGTTTTGTTGCATTTATAAGTGAGTGAGAAACTTGACTGCTAGAGGTTCTCAAGCCGCCCGAATGCCTCTAACTTGGCTTAACGACTGCTATCGTAGACAGCAGCCAGGATCGACACTTACGTGCCCCCAAAGCACGGGAGAGCTCAGTTAATATCCACTCAAAGAATTGTTCTCGGCGGTCATCCATCCAAGAACTGACTCCGAACTTCGAAATCTGAACTTCGTATCGTGCCGTTCCTTTCACTCTCGAGTTATTCACTATATGAGTGAGAAGGCCGGCGTGGTACGAAGTTCAGAGTAGTCCCTCTGGGCTGACTTTGCTTAACTCCGCATACCGCTCGCGGGACGCGGGCCCCGCGAGTTAATTGCTACATTTCTTACCGTAATGCCAACGTGAATGATGCCGAAGATGATGATGGTACTGCGGAGAGCGAAGCCGAAGTACGCGACATCAGGCATCGAGTTGGCTACTACTGCCATCACATTCAAGGCTGCCACCACCCCCATTATTGACGAGTACTGGAAAACATACATAAGTTGTAGTAACCTACCATTCTATGTTAAGAGGCCTTATAAGTTTTAAAATGATTTGATTTCAAATTGTGACAAAAGTATTGATAATACCAATAAAGTGATTAAGGGATACGATGATTTTATTAAAGTTTTAGATAGTAACATAACCATTTTTTGATTTTATTGTGTGTAAATTTATACGGCAAAAAAAAGTTTTTAACTTGAAAATGGTCGATTTGGAGTGATTTTTGATACGATATTTCTTAATGAAAAATCCAAAAATTTATTAAAATTTATGACATTAATGTCGCAATGGTCCTGTTATGGATAGTAACACTGAGAAAATGTCAAGATACATGTCAATTCAATCGTAAACCGCCTAAATAGTGTGACGGTGGTAGGGGGATTAAATAAGGCTACCAATTCATCATCAAAAAAAATATATATTCGGGACACAAGTCCCGCAAACAATAGTTAGGGTCGTGGGTGGTCTATGCCCTGTCTAGTTTTTGCCGCCGTAGATCCGGTACTCTCCTGACTGGTCGGCGGCGGACAGATGCTGGGGTCACGCTCGGCCAGCAGTGATGAGGAGCAGGAACGGCGGCGGGCGAACGTCAAGGGTTCAAGCCCCAGGCCGCCAGGATGGTGGTTGTGCGGTTTCAATTTTGAAATATTACGACGCACCCTGTGGAATATGCACAGTCTTAGAATTTGGACTCTGCTCGCTCTGCTTTCGTGAACACCCTGTCTTCTAGGACCATGATAGGAGAAAGCCGGTGCACCGTGAGCGTAAGCGTGTGTTGTGTTCACAAAGCAGAGCGGAGTTACAAAAAGCCTAAAGCGAAAGCACAAGAAAGAAGTCTCAAGAGGTAGGAATGTATGTACCACGAACAAAGGAATTGCAAGTCATTTAGCTACTAATGCACTTAGCAACAAATGAAACTATTTAAATTACATATAATCAGGGAATGATCACAAGTAAGCTACTTTACTGCTAAAGCTAAGCTACTTATGTACTAAATAATTATTAAAATTGCGTTCAACACTTTGCACTGCACTTACCAATTACGTGGGTGCTGATTTCACCAATTTATGATGGTGCCTGGCGAAGAAATGTCGCCTCGAAAGGTGTCCGCGACCACCGAATAAAATATGTTTTAAAAATTGCAAAAAGTGCACGTAATGCGAGACGACACGTATGTATTTTCGTGTGCACTGCGGCACGGGTCTGTTGTTGAAGGCGGCGGATCGCGGACTGGCGGGGCAGCGCCCGCGCCGCTGCATCGAGAAATTTCCATGACGTATGCAGCGCGCGGTGGGGCCATGTACAGTCGCGCAGAATAGTGTGAGCGCGTAACGCATTTTATATTATTTTATTTTTATTACCTACTATATTTATTTTAATAGGTTATATTATTTTATTGCTTTATTTATTTAATTAATTATTACTTACTTGTTTTAATCATATTTTAATCAATTAAAATAGATTAGTTTTACAATTTAATAAAATGTGTATAATTTGATTAATTTGTGTATAAGTAAATGAATTGATTGAATAAATAGTAATTAAATGAATAATTTAGTGTAAATAATAAAACTAAAATATAATTCAATAATTTTGTGTAAATATATAATTTTATTTGTAATTAATAATAATAACTAAAGTGTAAAGTTAAACATGTACGTGCAACGTTACAGTACCCCGCGCGCCATGAAAGGATTTTGTTCCTTAGAATAAAATCCGCGCAATATACGCTTACGTATTTGCATTTATCCTTTCATACTATCTTTCATACTTCTTGCATTCATAAAAACAGCAGCATCTGGATTTTACCTAAAGATGCTAATGCGTCCAAACTTATGAAGGTAACCAGTTATGTTCAACCGGAAACCAATACAAATATTGTTTTGCACTCAGTGATATTATTTATTCAGCACGGGATGGAATGACTGTAAAGTTACTTATTTAAACCTACTAATTTTAAGTCCTTGATGTGCCAAGTTCCTATATTCTTGCCGGACATGTCTTGTTACACATAAACTAGAGGTGACTTCTTTTCGATAACTCGACACTTAATAAATTTCGGGGCTAGTTTTTTACTGAAGTACTTATCTTTGTCGCTTAGAACGTAAGCACGCTTCATAACCACATCTCCGACATTAAATTCTACATGTTTGCGACGTAGATTATAATGTGCGGTATTTTTTTCGTGAGCTTGCCATAACTTTGCCTGTACACGGTCAAATATTTGTGACAAACAACCTAGATTTCCGGCATAAATATCACGCGGTAGAAACAATACCTCACCTTCAAGGTCAAAATCGACATAATGAGTACCACAACTTACGAGTTCTCTGCCGTACACGAGAAACGATGGGGTAAAACCAGTTGACTCATTTACGGAGTTGTTGATGGCAAATTGGACTTTTGGGATAAACACATCCCAGGTTCTGTGGTCTTCATTTACGAAGGTGGAGATACATGTGAGAATCGTGCGATTATAGCGCTCCACGCTGTTAATTTGAGGCGTGTATCTAGGCGTGTAAAAGATATTAGGCACGTTATATTTCTTAAATAGATCAACAGTGACACTACTTATGAACTGGCTACCGTTGTCGAGGAAGATAGTTTGAGGAACGCCATGAACTAAGAAGAGTTGGTCCTCAAGTATCTTGGATATAATATTTGCAGTAGCGTTACGAATAGGAAAAATCAGGCAAAATTTAGAAAAACAGCAGGTGATTACTAGAATATATTGATTCTGTTTTCGACTGATAGGCAGAGGGCCCATGAGGTCAATCGAAACCATTTGAAACGGTCGGCAACACTGCTTGGGGCGACCCATTTCACCAAGAACCTGATGATTCTGATGTTTGTATTCTAAACACTTGGTACAAGAACCTATGAATTTAACGACGTCCTGGTGCATGCCAGGCCAGTAGTATTTTAACGCTAACCTACGATACGTTTTGAAAACACCTAGATGACCGGCCATAGGCTCGGAGTGATTTTCTTCCAAAACATCGTGACGAAATTCGGTTGGAACGACTTCTTTCCACGAGAACTCAGAAGTTAACTCGTGTTTATTCTTACATAATCTATACAACGAACCGTTCTTGATGAAAAAATTTGGAAAGTTTTGAGGCTTCGTTAAGCAGGAATTATAAATGTTCTTGTACCAGGCATCAGTCGTATTAAGATACGAATTAGATAAATTAACGGCGCTAACAGGAACGGCTCTCGATAAGGCGTCAGGGATTATGTTGTCCACGCCTCGACGATGTTTGAGGTCAAAATGGAAGGCTGACAGACGCACTCCCCAGCGAGCCAGACGACCAGTGGGGTTATTTAGAGAAAGGAACCATTTTAAAGCACTGTGGTCAGTGTATACAGTGAATGGCTTCCCATTCTCTAAATAACATCGCCAGTGTTCGAGAGCAATGACGACAGCCAATGTCTCGCGTTCGGTAATGCTGTAGTTTCGTTCTGCCTTTGACAATGACCTACTCATATAGGCTATTGGGTGCTCCTTGCCGTCTATGGTCTGGGTTAACATAGCTCCCACACCATAGTTGCTGGCATCCGTATGCACCTCGAATGCCTTGTCATAGTCAGGGCAGGCCAATACGGGTGCTGAAACTAAGCATTCCTTCAGCCTTTGAAAAGCAGCATCAGCCTCTGGAGTCCACTTAAAGGGCGGGCCACCCTTCTTGTTTGAAGTTAATTTATTGAGAGGGCCTGCTATCGTACTGAACTGTGGGACAAACCGACGGTACCACGTAGCAGTGCCGAGAAATCGCTTAACATCTTTTCGACAAGTAGGTGTCGGGTAATTTAAGATGGCCTCGACCTTCTCAGGGTCCGTCCGTAAACCGTGGCTGTCAACAACGTAACCTAAATATTTAAGTTGACTCCTAAAGAATTGACACTTCTCGAGGTTGACCGTAAGATTAGCTTGGCGCAGCTTGTCCAATACTCGCAGAAGAAGAGACACGTGAGAATCGAAGTCCTCAGACACGATGATGATGTCATCTAAGTAGGCAAAGACCTTTAGGTCAAACTCTCTGAAGAGAAGGTCAACTAGACGTTGCTGCGTTGCCGGCGCATTCGTCAAACCGAAGGCTGTTCTTTTAAAACGGAACGTACCGCGGCCTTGGACGTAAAACGCCGTCTTATCCCTGTCTTCAACAGCAATAGGGATTTGCCAGAAGGCCTTCGAAAGATCGATACTCGAAAGGTAGCGAGCATCGCGGAGATTGTCTAATATTTCGGACACGTAAGGCAAGTTGTACGCATCCTTTCGAGTAACGGAGTTCAGCTTGCGGCTGTCGAGGCAGAAACGAGGTTGGCCGTTTTTCTTGGTTACTATCAAAACGGGTGAGGACCAGGCACTTTCGCAGGGCTCGATTACGTCGAGACCCAGCATTTCATCAACCTGCTCGACGAGGATACGCTGTTTTTCCGGCGACATCCGGTAATAACGTTGCCGGATAGGTTGCGCGTCGCCGGTATGGATATGATGAGTGATGAGACTGGTCTGACCCAATCCCCTACGCTCGGCTGAGATATCCTCGAACTGTGCAATAATGTTGTCAGCAATGGATTTTTCCGAGGTATTCAAATGATCGTAATCTTGTATATATTTATTTAAATTAGGACTCTCAACTAACGCTGCATTGGAGAAGCTGATGCAGTTCAAGTAGTTAGGGAGAATGTTGAATTTACGCCAGAAATCCACGCCCAATATAAGATTAGTGCTTATGTCCGGGATAATATAAGCCTTAATTAAATGAAATTGGTTTTGAAAGTGTACTGGCAAATCGATATACCCCTGACTCTGCATAGATTGGCCACCTGCCGCAGTCACTGATATGCAGTGATCTTTATGTATAGTAAGGCCCTGAAGCGCTTGATGAGCACCATTGCCAATTATTGTAACGGCAGAGCCAGAATCAAGGAGACCTGACACATCAAAGCCATTAATTTGCACTGTTGCATAAGGACGGTTATCGTTGATTGGTCTCGAATCCAGAATTGTGTCGATCTTATACGAACTGAAGTATAAATTAATTGTTTTCAGCCATTTAGTCCAATCCTCGAAATCAAATTTATGTATTGGAGGGGTAACACAATTCTGAAGTATTAGTTTTTTGATGTGGAAGGCTTGTTCTTCTTGCAAGTAGGGCAGTCTGGAGACTTAACACCTTTATGGCCACAAACAAAGCAATAAACCTCATCCTTACTCGCATTGCATTGTCGCAAGTTGTGGGTGTTATTACGACACCTTGGGCAAAATAACGTCTTGACGGGGGGCGCAACGATTGCATGTACCTGTTTCATGTTTGTATTGGTTTTATTATAGTTATTAAAATTATTATTATTTGCATGCGATTTATTATTGTAATTAGAATTATACTTATTATAAGGTTTGTTATTATTATTCCTGTAAATATCACATTTGTTATAATTATAGTGTCTATTAGCACTACTACCAGCATACGCAAACTCAGGTGCTAAAGTGTCAGCTGTCCGTCTGGGTGGTTCGCGAAAGTCGGCAAGACGTGCTTGAATATTTTCATAATTACGGCAATGAGTACGTAATGTATCTATATTAGTAATGGCGGACGCTGACGCTAATGTGCTGGCATAGCAAGGCCGGATATTGTGAAGGATGATCTCGAGCTTTTCATCCTCTGGCAAGCTTTTGGAGAGACGCGAGAATAAGCCAGACATGATTGATAGGTATATAGTTATGTTCTCTGATTCCCCTTGTGAACGTGATCGGATCTCAGTGAGTAACCTATAATCATAGTCGCTTTGCCCGAAATCTTGTTTAAGTAAGATGGCGAGTTCAACCCAGCTGGAAATCTGACCTTTAATACTCCTGTACCAGTGTAACGCATCTCCTACAAAAATCTCCGTAGCATAAGACAAGATTTTTGAGTCGCAAATACCTCTGGCCTCACAAAACTCGGTGACACGCTGTACAAAGGCACGAACGCAGGTTTTGCCATCGAATTTGATCTTAGCTAATTCATTGGTACTGCCACGGTCACAAGTTACATTTACGTTAACCGGTGCGATATTGGCTACAGGTTCCGTACTAGAGGCGGGCAAGACTGTTTCAACAGCAGTATCTTTAACAGCGTTGAACCTGGCTGTGAGAGTTTGAAACTCTTTAACGCAAACATCGTACAATGGTTCAGTCGTTACGTCACAGTTAATGCGTTGAAGACGGTGGTAAAGGTGATTTAGCAAGTTCTGTGTGCGAAGCAGAACACTTTTATCAAGTTGTGATTCTAAATTGGACTGAACTTTTGCGAGGGCGTCACTAACACCTTTCAAGTCGGCCGATACCGAGAAATGACTTTCTAAAATGTCCTCGGATGGAAACAAGGGTCCTAATTTGGAAATTTGTTTCCGCAAGTCCTGGACTGTCGGCCCCGGGGTCTCACCACGAATACTAACCTCGTATTCCAATTCCGGCTTTTGGAGTGACAAAAACTTTACAGGAAAAGCCATTTTGTATTTTAATCACGAATTATTTCAAATTAAATAATCAAGAATTGATCGAAAATAATAATAAAAAAATCGAGAAACAACAGCAGTGGAAAGTGTTGAGCGGTCACTAACTAATAACTAAAGCTACTCCGTCTGTTACAAAAATATGCTACGTAACGTTCTGGTTGGCAAAAAAAAAATTAAAAGCGCTAGATAAAAATAAAATAAAACAATCACAAAAATAAAACAAAAAGCGTTAAATTATTGCAACTAGTGTGTACACCAAAGGTTAAAACAATGCACAACAAAAATATTTAATCAAGTAAACACTTGTGTGCCTCGACTGTACCGGTTATGGGACTGCACAACTACAGGTTGTTGCAAAAATCACAATAAATTGTTTTGAACAAAATAACAATTAATTAAATAAGTAATATGGAATAAAATTAACAATTAAAATTATATTATTATTTGAACATCATTAAAATTGGAGTACACCTTAGTTACGAGCAACCAAAAATAAAAAACAAAAAAAACGTTTCACAAAAATAAAAAGAACAACACACACAACTAATACTACGGGGCAAATCTAGACTAAGACCACGTTAAAGGGCGCCAGTGTGACGGTGGTAGGGGGATTAAATAAGGCTACCAATTCATCATCAAAAAAAATATATATTCGGGACACAAGTCCCGCAAACAATAGTTAGGGTCGTGGGTGGTCTATGCCCTGTCTAGTTTTTGCCGCCGTAGATCCGGTACTCTCCTGACTGGTCGGCGGCGGACAGATGCTGGGGTCACGCTCGGCCAGCAGTGATGAGGAGCAGGAACGGCGGCGGGCGAACGTCAAGGGTTCAAGCCCCAGGCCGCCAGGATGGTGGTTGTGCGGTTTCAATTTTGAAATATTACGACGCACCCTGTGGAATATGCACAGTCTTAGAATTTGGACTCTGCTCGCTCTGCTTTCGTGAACACCCTGTCTTCTAGGACCATGATAGGAGAAAGCCGGTGCACCGTGAGCGTAAGCGTGTGTTGTGTTCACAAAGCAGAGCGGAGTTACAAAAAGCCTAAAGCGAAAGCACAAGAAAGAAGTCTCAAGAGGTAGGAATGTATGTACCACGAACAAAGGAATTGCAAGTCATTTAGCTACTAATGCACTTAGCAACAAATGAAACTATTTAAATTACATATAATCAGGGAATGATCACAAGTAAGCTACTTTACTGCTAAAGCTAAGCTACTTATGTACTAAATAATTATTAAAATTGCGTTCAACACTTTGCACTGCACTTACCAATTACGTGGGTGCTGATTTCACCAATTTATGATGGTGCCTGGCGAAGAAATGTCGCCTCGAAAGGTGTCCGCGACCACCGAATAAAATATGTTTTAAAAATTGCAAAAAGTGCACGTAATGCGAGACGACACGTATGTATTTTCGTGTGCACTGCGGCACGGGTCTGTTGTTGAAGGCGGCGGATCGCGGACTGGCGGGGCAGCGCCCGCGCCGCTGCATCGAGAAATTTCCATGACGTATGCAGCGCGCGGTGGGGCCATGTACAGTCGCGCAGAATAGTGTGAGCGCGTAACGCATTTTATATTATTTTATTTTTATTACCTACTATATTTATTTTAATAGGTTATATTATTTTATTGCTTTATTTATTTAATTAATTATTACTTACTTGTTTTAATCATATTTTAATCAATTAAAATAGATTAGTTTTACAATTTAATAAAATGTGTATAATTTGATTAATTTGTGTATAAGTAAATGAATTGATTGAATAAATAGTAATTAAATGAATAATTTAGTGTAAATAATAAAACTAAAATATAATTCAATAATTTTGTGTAAATATATAATTTTATTTGTAATTAATAATAATAACTAAAGTGTAAAGTTAAACATGTACGTGCAACGTTACAATAGATGAGCGTTTTTTAGGGTTCCGTAGTAAACAAGGAACCCTTATAGTTTCGCCATGTCCGTCCGTCCGTCCCCCGCTTTTCTCAGTAACCGTTAGTACTATAAAGCTAAGCATGAGTATACATATCAATGACGCCGACAAAACGGTAGAATAAAATCCTAAAAAAAATTTTTTTTAAGGTACCTCCCCTGCATGTAAAGTGGTGGTGCAATTTTTTTTCTCTTTCAAACTCCATCGTGTGGGGTGTCGTTCGTAAAAAAAATGCCCTAAGTCTTCGGTGCTCGGTAGGGTTCCCTGAACGCTGGCCGCATTGCCACGCTGGATAGCTATGCTAATCCGCTGGGCGAAATAGTGGCCAGCCCTCTGGTCACCGGAAGCCTCTATAAGGCGCCTTGCAATGCCCTTATAGAGGCGACGAGCACTTGGACTCCATGGCCCCAGGGTCTCAACCCCAAACGCCGCAAACATGTAACTACTCCCGAGAGTGGCATGTGTGCGTGTTCATCACACAAATTAAAGAAAACCCGGGACCTCCAGCTTCGAAGGTAGGGTCACTACCAACTAAGCTAAAGAGGTCGTCAAATCAATTTGTACTCACCACATGCAACATTTTCTTATTCTCGTGCAAGGCCGCGTAGTACCCGAGCGCCGCTGACGCGGCCATCAGCGCCCCGAACCCTAAGGTGAGAGCCCTAGGCCATGTCCACCCCATATTTAGCACGACAACCACGCACAGAGCCAGCGGGTACATACCGCCGACCACCTGGAAATGAACATGGCATGGCATTCGTGGTTCGTGAAGCTCGCAGTACCTTTTGTACCTAGGAACCAATGCCTCGTCTTTCGTATGGATGCCAGACTTGAGTTCAGAACTCTGTTCTCATTGAACTTACTTCGAGGGAGGCGATGGCTGAGATACGCGTCATACTCGTGATCGGGTGCTGTTTGTGGAGTCCGGTCTGTTCATGCTTGCTAGGACATAGTGACTACGTTAATACTAGTGTCTTTTTATAGGGGATTGACGAGAGACATCATCCTGTTGTGGATTCGTTTTTATTATCAGTGACTTAGAGACCATATACATCTCTAATATTAAATTAATTTTAATTTTGACGCTCAGAGACCATGTACATCTCTGGGACATTATATTAATTTCATTATACTCCTTGTTTAATCTTGAGACCTTATACATCTCTAACTTTACTGATGTTGTAATATTTGTAATAGATAACTTTGCAAGTTTATCTTCACTGTATGACATTAATTTTGTTATAATTGTAACCTCGAAATTATTATTCCTTCTTGAACTGTAAATTAATATTTTGACATGAAAAATGTATTACTTATTATAGTCAGACTTTCTTAAATTGTAAATTAATATTTTGACATGTAAAAGTGCCCTTCTGGCCTATTTGCAGAATAAATGTTTGTATTTTGTACTTTACTGGTTGTATCATCTCTCAAGTTAATGAGAAATCAACTCACCCCGTTAAAACTGTTTGCGATGAGAAATGAAGTTTTAATATCGTTCTTATATTTATCGTCGTCCATTTTCAGTAGTTGTGCTGTTCTCCTGCCGCAGACTATTTTGGAATGAGCGTAGCGCGTTTGTGTGTAATTTTCCCAATTTGGCTAAGGTATGTGCACTACTACAAGGGAGACTACAGGGAAGAGAAGGGTTCTGTACCATTATCTATACAAACGGCAAATAAATCACCTTTTGTTTCATGGGAGCCCCCTTAAATATTTATTTTATTCTGTTTTTTAGTATTTGTTCATATAGCGGCAATAGAAATACATCACCTGGGTCATAATTAGTTGAAAAAACAAAAGTCGTCCCTCCTGTGGTCAATAGTTAATGACTTATGTGCATGTTAGCTATGTTTTTATTACAGGGATTTATATAAACGGCGACACTGTTTATGTGGGTTACTGGTCCAATCCAAAATTAAGCTTTGTAGCCCTTAATTTTTGGCATGTCCACAGAAAAGACCCGAACCTAAATCCGCGTATGACCCACCTGCGAAAATTTCAACTGTCTAACTATCCAGGTTTTTGAGATACAGCTTGGTGACAGACGGACAGCCAAAACGGGATCCTTTAGTTACGGAACCCTAAAAAACCCAGAGGGAAAACTAGAATTTGTTGGTTTTAGACCGGCCATTGCGACAATGATTTATTCTGCAAATAGGCCACAAGGCACTTTTACATGTCAAAATATTAATTTACATTTTAAGAAAGTCTGACTATAATAAGTAATACATTTTTCATGTTAAAATATTAATTTACAGTTCAAGAAAGAATAATAATTTGGAGTTTACAATTATTACAAAATTAATGTCATACAGTGAAGATAAACTTGAAAAGTTATCTATTACAAAATATTACAACATCAGTAAAAGGAGAATAACGAAATTAATATAATATCCCAGAGATGTAGATGGTCTCTGAGCGTCAAAATTAAGATTAATTTAATATTGTTAGAGATGTATATGGTCTCTAAGTCACTGATAATAAAACGAATCCACAACAGGATGATGTCTCTCGTCAATCCCCTATAAAAATACACTAGTATTAACGTAGTCACTATGACCTAGCAAGCGTAAACAGACCGGACTCCACAAACAGCACCCGATCACGAGTATGACGCGTATCTCAGCTATCAGCACAGAAAAGTTACCGTTGCATAAAGAGTGATATTTCTAAGTATGTTATATTAAAACCCAGTGTTACTAGTCTGGTTTCGAAGCCTCTACCTCCAGGCTGAAGTCGCGAGCGTTACCGCTAGGCTACTGCATCCTGTGCTGTTACCATGAGTTTACATGACCGTACTCGCTAGCGACAGGCACGTATCCAGAGGGGGGGGATAGTTGGGATTTATCCCCCCCCCATCATCATCATAATATTTAAGAGCTTGGCTCTTGTCGGTGGAGTAATAGCCAGCTTATTCTACATTCAGCTTTGTCCTTCACTTCTTTGTATGACGTAGCATTTATTTTATGTTTTATTTGCTCCATGTACGTCATTCTAGGTCTTCCCCTTTTCCTGTTTCCCTCTATCTTTCCTTCTATTACTATCCCCCCCCCCTCCCTCCGAAAATACTTAATATAAAATACCTATAAGTGTGTAACTAAACTACGGACTGTACTTCTTTAAGTTATTAAAAAATATAGTACAGTGATTACACACACACACATACAATTCTTATATATAGGTAGGTACGCTGCTAAACAATATAGATAGATAGGCAGTTATAGTATTAGAACACATCTGAACGCTCTAAGCCTCAAATGTAAAAGTTGCCGGGCAAATGTTAGCAATCCAATCATTTTGAATTTGAATTGAATTTGAATTTTATAACAGCGATTTTTACACAGTTCACATGGTTGTTTCAATGTTTGTCCCCCCCCCCCGAACCAAAAGTCTGAATACGTGCCTGGCTAGCGACTGCGTAAAAATTTGTACGGGAAAAGTACAGCGCGTCTGGCGGTTACGCAGTAGAACTAAGAATCGGCATACTAAATACTAAATCCTTTACGCAGTCGCTAGCGAGTACGGTCATGCAAACTCATGGTAAGGGCACTGAGCGCTGTACGAGAATATAATCACTCGCTGAGAACTTACTCGCTCTCAGTGGAACACCGCTGATGCATTAGCTATATAATTAACAGTAATTAAATGGATATTTAACTCTGTTATCGTAACCTTCAATATTAATTTGGGAAAAGATGTTTATGTCACTTAGGTAATTGTTTTCAGTAATTATGTTAATATTATATATTATGAGCGAATGTCTCACTCAAATTACCTTAATATGTCGTACCGTATGTCATTACTATCAGCATGACAGTTAACTGATCATTGGTAGACTTACCTCGTTGCAATAAGGTTCACGAATTGCCAGTCATTTGGTTAACAGTGACAACTGTGATCCTGTGAGCCGTGAGTTCCCTATGAAGATACGACTTTTTTTAGATTCAATGTATTGGATAGTTGTTTTAAATGTGGACTAGTAGGTGTTGGTACGGAACCCATCATTGTGCGTGGTCCGACATGCACTTGGCCGATTTTTTTGTTTTTTGTCAATTATGTTATATTGTGTTTAATACAATGTTAATTAAGATTTTATACAGGTTGTTAATGTAATTAAAAAATTTAAATGATGTTTTGAAAGCTGTACTTTAATATATAATACATATAATATATATGTACATACCTAAAATATAGGTACTTATAAAATTTTGAAAATGGGTGCGCCAAAGTTCACATAAAATTGCTACTTCGATTATTGGAAGTCCGAAAATGTTTGTTATATAATTTTATATCATAATGATCATTACTTATAACTTGTCTTTGCGCATAACTATCGTAACACTGAATCATTCATGTTAATAATGTCAATCATAATAAATATCTGTAATAGTAATGTTAATTTTCATTTATTTTTAAAATATAACGATTTTAAATAATAAAATTTTAAATCATATTTATTTTTTAACAACGACAAATTAGTAATAAAAATTTATATAATATTTATTTTAAACTTCATCTGGTTTTATTTATAAACTGTCAGGTATCTTCCACACCACATTCAACTTGCTATCAAAATAGAAATACAGTCCCAGAGTCGGGATAGGTACGACGACGAGCGAAGCGAGGAGGAGTGTTAGGTGTCTTTTGTTCCTCAGAGCGGAAAAAGGAGCCCCGCGAAGCGGGGCTCCGTCGATTCCTTGGCGGGCCGAAATCGCTTAATAAGCTAGGTACATGAAAAATAAAAAAGTTGCGGGGATAATCGACATAATAGATGATTTATTGACAATCAAATTTACATGTTGTAATTCAGCGCATACATTGACAGCCGATATACAATATAAGTTTATAATTATTAAGTTTATTTTAAAAATCATTATGAGTTGTGATGAATAGTTGGAAATGACATTATGTTGTTAAAAAATCTGCCTAAATATAATTATGAGTACTTAATGATGTTGGTAATACAAATGTATATACAACAAATTTGTAGGCAAAAAAATTATGACAAATGATTACTATGATCAAAAAGCGTTATTATGAAAAATAATATGACAAGTAATGTTATGTGAGCCAATATGGACCCCTTAAAAATTACCTACAAAAACATTGATGTCAAAGGCTTATTATAGGGTTGAGGACTATCTGACAGACAGAAATGCATGGCCCAAACCAAATACCTAAATAGCGTAAAGAGTCTAATATTTTCATTGTATCTGTTGACACGTTTCTTGCAGGAAAGCATATCAAACGATTCGACATGTTTTGTTTTCTTGTGTAACTACACAGTGTAAATACCTATTGTTATTTTTTCCTCGTTTTTCTTTCAATTCTCTTTTGTTGTTTACCACTTACATTTACTTAAGTAGGTTAAGTAGTATCATTGTAATAAGCATATTTTGGAGAAAATGACTGACTGTCGAGTTTCTATCGGCGTTTCTTCTCGGCAGTGGTCTCATGAGAAACGCTAGTAGTTTTTGACTTGTAAAAGTGCCTTTGCGGCCTACTTGCAGAATAAAGTTCAATTATTTTATTTCAATACAAATACTAAATAAGTAATAATAGATTCTTGTCGAGGCCTGGAAGTAGGTGATTGCAGACTCAGCAAGTACTTATTTGTAGTACGTTGTTTCACATCACCTGCTCGACAATGACTTATTTATAATATATATCATGCAAACCTTACCGCAAGCAAATCATTATAAGCCCTTTGGCTTGAACCGGCTTGTAATATAAGTAATATTGTGCTGAATTTCATTCTAACTTTCTAACCCGCCGAGAAATAATGTGATTTCACTTTTCATAGTCCTTTTTGTTATAACCTTAAAGTCTAATTTCGTGAAGTCCGCATTGCGATGGGGACGCGCTCGCTCTGCGTAGCTCGCCCACGGCCGCCGCATTCGAAACAAAAGGCAACGCCGGCTGCTACATCGCTTGTTTCTAATTATTACTGAAATCCTTGGAATTTCATTTGGAGATCCATTATAAATTTCAAATTTAATTGCGTTTTTTGAGAAATAGCCTCTGCCGGAACAGGGATGTCCTTCGTCCTTCGCGGCTTTGTAGTAATGTACCTATTATTAAATACCTAAAACAAAAGCCGCGCTACGTAGGGATTGCAATCCGGTCCGGTGGATCCGGTAATCTGGCCGGATCCGGTGTATTTTGTCAGCCAGATTGCCAAAACGAAGCACTGCAACTAGTCTTGCTTTGCAAATTTTAGTATTCGCGACGTTTGACGTTGCCGTTCTTAAGTCATACACCCACGCAATGACGCAATACTGTCCAAATTTTCTCGTCAGTCGACGCTTGTAGTATGGTGATTAGCCACTTTCAGTGTTTAGCAGTAACAATAGTTTACTGCGACATAAACCCATATTGCTTGTATCAGCGCAACCTAAAGTGTATATATAGTTAGGTCACGATATTAATAAAATAACTCTACTACCAGCAACACTTGAGTTTATCGGAAGCTCCATCCCCCATCATTTGTAAGAATAGTACACGCTTGACTTCGGCCGGCATAAAATGTGTGACGTGCCAACTGCCGACGTGATTATGACTAACTCTGCATCACTGTTGCCAGGGCCCTTAGGACGAAAATTACGTTTCTTTTCTTGAAAAGTTAAATTTTTTATATTTTTCATAATTACTTTCGTAACGTTCGATTTTAAGAAATGAGTAGCCACATACAACTATAATTCGGTGAGTTCGGCGACAGAATTACGCCAGTCTGATGGGCGGTATCTCGAATGCCATACATAGTTGCAACAGACGGACAGACTGAGGCGTACCTTGTAGGTTCTTTTGTCACCTTTTCTGTATGAACGCCTATAAATTGTCTCGCTTGGTCCTTGGTTTCATTATTCTCAAAAGTTACAAAGAAATCCTTTACAACAGAAGTTACTTACATGTTACGCGAGCCGGTCATAAGTTACGAAAAATGTAAGAAATGTAACCATCTGGCAACACTGCTCTGCATTGAAATAATTTGGCAACACTACCTCAAACGTCACAATTTCCTACAAATATGACGTATACTGCACAGTGTTGCCAAATTATTCCTTACAGAGTTAGCGTGATCGGACTCTGTTGTGGAGGATCACCTCCACAATCTAAACTAATACTTACGGTACGAAGTACGTATCAACGTACCGTAGGTATTAAGTATAGGCGTACGTATTATGTTTAGTTATTTGTGGCGCTGTTTAAGCAGGTCCAACTATAGCAATTACTATAGCGTCGTCTTTGGGAAAATAAACTGTTTAACTGAATCAATTGGATTATTGCTTCTTTGAAGTGACGTATTTGCGTTGTCGAATATTCTCATTTTTAAGACCAATATAACTGAAGATAATTATAAAGGTTAGTATCTAAAATAATATAACTTTGTATAATTAACACATTCTTTACATTTTAATTACATTCAAAATTTAAGTACATTTGACCCAGACTAGGGGTCAATTGTAACACAAGGAATCACTGAATAAAAACTGGATTCTCTAGCATACTTTAATGAATAACTACCTCCAAAAATAAGTATATCAATAACCTACTACTCCATATGTACATACAGTTTTAATTCAGTACCTTCAAATTGTAACCTTGTGAACCAATACGTGGTTCAATTGTCCCCCGTCTACCCTACGCCAGAGGAAAAATAGAAAAAAACGATTTAAAAAAATATCTTCCCTTAATTCTTTATAAATGTTTTAATTATTAATTTAGGTATTTAAATTAAATTAAATTAGTTCTTGTTTTTGATGGTGTTCGAGAGGAACAGTCCGAAGATCATGGCCACCAGCTGAAACAGACAGACATACACGTTGAAATATACTCTAGCTGTTACTTGTTGAATGGAACACGCATGAGTAGGTACTTTTAATTCATTTTTCTACTCCGGTACTTTCATCTGTCAATTATATGGGTGAATTGCAAAAAAATTGTACATTCCAAAAAATAAAGTGTCCTCCTAATTCAAAACTCTGTAAAAAAATAAGTATTAGAGTAGCATATTTTTCGTTTTTGTTTTCACGTTGTCCAACTCATAGTTTTCTGGTATTTATAAAGTTTCATAGTATAAATTGGACACATTTATAAAAAAAATTCAATTTCGAAAAAAAGTGTATTTTTGCTCCCATACAAATTTCATGTCCTTTGTGTAACAGTGGGTATTCAAAAAATCATAACTTTGATTAAAACAGCCCGGGCCAAGAAATTTATTTAGGGTCTAAATATAGAAAATAGTTTGTCAGGTTTCTAGAACGAATATACTATACCAAAAAAAATGTTTCAAAGTTCGGGGAAAGATTTCGTTCCTTTGTATTACGTCAGCTGTGTAACGCTATATTCTGCATTTTAAAGTAGATAATTAACGTAGCCGCAGTAGTTTTATCTCTGGCTGTAAGTAGTCTACTATTAACACAAGCGAATTTGTCGATAACCCTATTAGTTTTTATGTAGTGGTACTATGAAGGGAAATGGAGCGTTTTTTCGCAAATATTGGTCAATTTTGTGTTATCCTTAAAATAGGTAATCTTATTGTTTTTTATTATTGTATTTACATAGTTGGATGGTGGAATTAATAGGAAAACGGCTTGGCATATACGAATGCTAGAATTTCTTACAGTATTTTTTTAATACGAATTGACAAGATTTTTGGACTCCAATTTCGCATCCTTTGTGTTACATTGTGTCACGTTGTGTGACGTTACACAATTTTTTTCCCATACAAATTAGCTTTCAATTACTTCCTTTGTTTAACATTTTTGTGAATATTTCTACAATTACATTTTTTTTGCAATCCACCCATATGGTCCAGCAAACGAATATAAAAGCATGTCTTATGCTATTTCAAAAAAGCTTATCTAGTCTATTCTTCATAAAGACCCTAGCGTTCTTATGTGATATAATGCAACTGCTAACAGAGGTGCCCTGTGAACCAAACAAATAAAAAAAACAACACAAAATTTACAACGAAAATCAAAACTGCCAACTTAACAAACAACTGAATTCATAATATGGTTTGAAACAATAACAAAACTAAAATAATTACTGCCAACATACGGAAAAACGCAAGTCAGTAAATGACATTTGAAAAAAAATACAGTGTCTATGATTACGTTCTGTGGACTGTCACCTGTCACTATCCAAATTACCGCTCTTTTTTATGGTGTATTGCTGTTTAATTTTGTGTTTTATTATTTAATCCCTAGTCGTAGAAAAAATAATTATGCAATGTTGTATAAGTAGGTCAAAAAAACCACACGCCACTCACCTTTTTCAACCCTCTTATACAACTATTGTATAAAATACTATTTAAATGGTGATTCTTTAATTATAGATGGTGTATGGATTAGTTATAAGTGACATTCTCTGAGGAAGGGTCATTAAGGTAAACTTAGGCACCAGCAGTTTCAATCATGTCATATCAATAGGTGTTATCGCCCGCTCTTTCACCCGCCATCATTCGTTATCGCACACCTCATTCATACTTTTCCGCAATTAAACCTCTTTTTCCCTGCGCTCACAATAGGTATCATAACTATTAGATAATACAAGGTGTCATACATTTGAACGTCTACCCAAGTGCATAATTTTTTATTTATTTATCATAGTGATAAAAAACCGGTCAAGTGCGAGTCGGACTCTCCCACCGAGGGTCCCGTAATAATTTGTAAGTATTGATTACGTACTCTAAATAGACACTATATTTTTTATGATTTAATTAAGTACAAATGTACAGTTTTCATATTTTTCCCTGTACTTGTAGTATAAGACGATATTTATTACTTGCCAAATTTCATAGTTCTAGGTCAACGGAAAGTAAATAACATTGTACCAGTTGGCGACAATGTTCGCGCAGCCGCCGAACGTGTCGTCGCCGGCGCACGTTTGTCACCCGCTGTGATCTCACCTCAACAACGATGACAGTGATCAATACACCGCCGATCGCTTCGCCGAACACGTTGAACCAGTCGGCGACGATGTTCGCGCAGCCGCCGAACGCGTCGTCGGCAGCGCACGTGGCGTTGGCGCTGGAGCTGGGAGCGCAGCACGACGGGGGCACGGCCGACACGCCGTTGTACGAGCCGGCGCCGTTTACACCGCAGCAGCGGAACTGGAGGAAACAAATTTACAGTACCTACCTACATTAAACTATACCTAGATACTAGATATGTACCGACTAGTTGGGAAAGCCGCGTATCCGGCCACATTTCGATGCAGCTTAATCAAATTTAAACAAATTATTAAAAACCGAATTAATAAATAATAATTTTAATTATAAATCTGATATATATAATCATGCCATAGTAGACATCACCAATTACCTGTACATAATATTTATTTAATTTATTAATTCAATTGTAATACTCAAACCAAATAATTGTATTAAAATTTGACCACCGTTAAATTACTCTCATCATATTATCTTATTTAGCTCATTTTTATTGTTAGCCTACAGCTACCATAACTTAGAATACTTACATTAGATTAGATTAATATAAATTGCTACACCCTAACAGGGTCCATGATGTAGGTACCTGCTCAATGTTTAGAAATAAGACCTTGTAATACCATGGTTGCAATTATTGAATAAATTGAAATTGAATTTATAATCGGTCATTAGTCGGCGACTAATCGTCCACCGCAGCACCGATTAGTCGGTTAGTCGGCAAAATCTATAGTCGGTCCATCTCTTAGTCATCATGAAGAAGAAATTAGAATACGTGTAAAATTTTTTGATTCTTTTTATGATTCCTGGTCTGGGACAATTCAAGATTATCAACTTTTGTTATAGCCTGGCACCTATTTCGTCAACTTGATGATTGTCACCATGTTGTTACCTAACGACGGCAATTCCTCCTGTTTATTATCGTTATAACAAACATACTGTATTATGTAATGTAATACATAGTATGAAGAGATTACAATACGAACGCATTTAGTTTCGCACACGCCAAAATCATCATTTCAAATCCAACATGTTACACAAGTTTGTGGTACAACATGGCACTTATACTTAACATCACAACTGTTTGACGACCGGTTTAGCCTAGTGGGTAGTGCATCTGCCTTTGAAGCTGACGGTCCTGGGTTCGAATCCCGGTCAGGGCAAATATTTGTGTGATTGAGCATGAATATTTGTTTCTGAGTCTTGGATGTTTTCTATGTATTTAAGTATTTATATCTATTAAATAAATCAAGTACCCATAACACAAGCCTTCTTGAGCTTACTGTGGGGCTAGTTCGATTTGTGTAAGATTTTCCTCTCATATTTATTATTATTTAGTTTTGCTTTGTTTTTCTCTCCAAATGGAGGTAATTTTACTTCCATATTTGCGGGCTTTTGGCCAAACGAATATGGAAGGCAAAGGGCATAAGAACCTACTGTTCTAGGGATAAAAATTTGCGGACTATTCTGCATGTGTTCATAATAACGGCTTTTTGTAGGAGAATATATGTGAGCGGATGGATATCAAGGAATTTGAAACTGGTGTGCAGAGAGCGTATTATTATCTGTACATCTGAGCTGAGAAGTTTTCGGCCTTGTATGCATAAAGGTATATTAGACAGGCGACAACTTCATGTCGGCCTGTTCATGCTAGGACATTGACTACGTTAATACTAGTGTCTTTTTATAGGGGATTGACGAGAGACATCACCTTTTGTGGATTCGTTTTTATTATCAGTGACTTAGAGACCATATACATCTCTAACAATATTAAATTAATCTTAATTTTGACACTCAGAGACCATGCACATCTCTGGGATATTATATTAATTTCATTATACTCCTTGTTTAATCTTGAGACCTTAAACAGTATATCTAACTTTACTGCTGTGTAATATTTGTAATAGATAACTTTGCAAGTTTATCTTCACTGTATGACATTAATTTTGTTATAATTGTAAACTCGAAATTATTATTCTTTATTGAACTGTAAATTAATATTTTGCCATGAAAAATGTATTATTATAGTCAGACTTTCTTAAATTCTAAATTAATATTTTGACAATGTAACAGTGCCCTTGTGGCCTATTTGCAGAATAAATGTTTGATTTTGATTTTGGTTTCGTAGTCGCCGACCTCGGATTGAAGCAGCCTTAGATATTACTGCACAAGTCCTAAGATCGGAAGACAGTCACTGCAGCTTCCACAAAGTGGAAGAGGTCCCTCAGGTTAGAGTTGTTGAACGCGTCCCGGATCCATCCCTGGATGGGGCTGCAGATGTCGCTCAGGTTCCGGAGCACTGCCAGGTAGATTGTCACGACCGACCAGCATGAGGGCGATTCTCCGAGCGTTTGAAACGCTCGTTTTTAAAATCATTGTCGACTCAAGATTATTTTATTTTATTTTATTATATTACATAGGAAAACTTACAGCTAAAGTAACAAAGTAGGTCACGACATAGAAATAGTAAGCCAATTACAAGTTTCCACAGGTAGAAAGCTGCGTAAAGTACATGACGTGCGAAATCACAAAAATAATAAAACCTATTAGGTATGCTTATAATTATGCAGCTCGACAGCGAGAATGAGTTTAAACAGTGAAGAAGAACAACAAAAGATGACCCAAACCCAAATTACCCTTATCTACCCAAAGTTGGGATAAACCGGCGAAAACATTGATCAAATAAGACTCGAACCCGACACTGGTTTACGCTTTTAACAAAAGTTTACTCAGACCATCGTCTCCTTTAACAATATTTAATGAAACGACAATGACGTAAAATAACCGCCGTAAAAACGCTGAATATTCGCCCATGAACAGGAAGGTACTCACAGCATATTCCAGAACGTGGAAGGGCTCCCTCAGGGTAGTGTTGTTGAACGCCTCCCGGATCCAGCCCTCGACCGTGTTATAGATGTCGCTCAGGTTCCGGAAGATCACCACGGCCAGGTAGATCTTCACAGCGGCCAGGATCATCATGAACACTGAGTACTGAAACAAGAAAATTATAACATTAAGCCCGTGTTCCATGATAGATAGATAGATATATTTATTTCCTTTATAAAATTACATCATGGTTTACATTTTTAAAACAAGATACATTCACAAAAGGATCGTCAATAGGTATAATAATAATGAAAGAGAAATAATTGAAATCAAATAATGTCAAAGGTAAAAAATAAATAGAAATGTCAAAATTGTATACACGGCTAGAATATCCTAGGCAATGTCATTAGTCAAATTTAAAATAATAGAAATAAAGACAATATAAACGCTCGATTCCAAATATCAAATACAATGTCAGAATAATAAATAATATGGTAATGTCAAGAATTAAACGAAATAAATAAATAACAGAAATACAATTTAACAATAATCAACAATTTTATATTGGCTGTTCATTGTATTCCTTTAGTGAATACAGTGATTTGAGCATTAGAAGTTCCTTTAGCCGGCGTTCAAATATGTCGTTGGAGGATTCGTTTTTAAGTGTGGCGGGTAGGCGCTCGTACATCGACGGGCCTATTACGCGTGGGCTCTTGTCGAGTAGCGCGAGTCGCCGCGGCACAGGCAGTAGTCAGCCCGTCTGACGGGTGATTCTACCAGGCATGTTTTTTTTTTACGCTTTTAACACATTCACTTCCAGGAACTCGCCTAGCGGACGCTTCTGCTAGTAGATTCGTTAGGATCATGGAACGCTCATTTTGAAACTTAAACATTATGGTCTGTCTGATAATGCGTTAAGCCTTATGTCCTCATATCTTAGCAATAGAACTCAAACAGTTGTTGTAAATGGAACCCAGTCTAGTGGAGCTGTAGTAACGTTAGGAGTGCCTCAGGGCTCTATCCTAGGTCCATTTTTATTTTTGGTTTATATAAATGATTTGCCGTCTATAGTAAGTGATCTTTGTGACATAGTATTATTCGCGGATGATACATCATTAATCTTTAAGGTTGACCGAAAAACAATAGAATGTTCTAACGTTAATGGCACACTGATCAAAGTACTTGATTGGTTTACCGTTAACAACCTGCTACTTAATGCTAAGAAAACTAGATGTGTCAGATTTTCTTTGCCTAATGTTAGACCGGTTGAAACTAATATTCTTTTAAATAACGAGTGTTTAGAAATTGTAGATAAACCAATATTCTTAGGTATAACATTAGACAAAAATCTATAATGGAGTCCCCATATAGCCATTATGGCATGTAAATTAAGTTCAGCCGCTTATGCTATTAGAAAAATCAGACAACTGACCAATGTAGAAACAGCTCGCTTAGTAAACTAAGCGATAAATTTCATAATGTTATGTCGTATGGTATTCTGGTTTGGGGTAAAGCAGCTGACATACAGACAATTTTTGTGTTACAAAAAAGAGCCATTCGCTCCATATATAACCTGGGCTCACGTGAAACTCTAAGAGATCTCTTTAAAGAAATTAACATTTTAACGGTAGCATCCCAATACATCTATGAGAATATTATTTATGTCATAAAGAATCGAGCATCATTCTGTAAAAATTCTGATATCTCCCCGTATAGAGGAAAATGCGTCTTTCTTCTTTGTCCTAGCATTTTCCCATTTACTTGGGGTCTGTTCTCCTAATACGGCGTCTCCAGGTGGCTCTGTCCTGGGTCGCCTGGGGTGTCAGATTAGCATCCTTAACGTCTTTATTAATTACAGGAAAGTGCGTAGCGTTACGAAAAGCTTGGCAGCGAAAGTGTTAATATACGTAATAATAAACATTATCACCAAATTGCAATTTTATTGGTTAATGGTAAGTTAAAAAGTTCTTCGGAACAAAATTTTATAAAAAAAGCTGACTTTGGTTGCTTCTCATTCCTTTGTTTTCCATTATTTATAAAAACCATAAATATGGTATTATCTACTTGGTGTACAACCTTGCTTAGTTTAGGATTAGGTTGATTAAGTATAACATTCCCACATATCTAATCTAATCTTTAAACGAGCAATTCTTGTATTTATTTATTTGATTATTTCAGGAACCTCGGAAACGACTCTAACGGTTTTGATTTAATTTACTATGCGGGCGTTTTCGAGGGCGAACAATTGATCTAGCTAGGTCTCTTCTTCTTCTCTTCTTCTTTATCCCGTTACCCTCTACTGGGGTGTAGTGCTCGAATCAACTCTCTCCAATTGCTTCGGGCTTGGGCCATTCATTTCATCCCCAGAGAGTCCAACTCTTGATCCACGGACCGCCGCCAAGTTGTTCTGGGACGACTTTTTTTCCGCAAGCAGAAGCTAGCTGGGTCTCATTCCCGCTCCCCCTCAGGTGCTATTTATTCATAAAATAAAAAATAACGCACCATTTCATCTACCATATCGAGCAGCCGAGCGCGACCACACAAATCACAATGCTAAGCGTGCTGCCGTCGCGATTGCTTCTCAACTAAGGACTGAGAACCACGTAGTCCGAAAAGTGTCGAGCAATATACGCCCTTAAAGACGTGATTGACCCATTTATCATCTCAATGAGACCTATCGCGTATGAATTCGCCGCTAGAGGCGCTAGTGTAGCGTGGGGTCCTCCGAAACGTCAAATGTCACTCTTTGTGGTTGCGCTACGCGGATTAATATCTAATTGGAAAAATATGGTGACTATTTTGCAATACCTGAGCTTGATTACGGCAAATATGAATTAAGGGTCAATGACTGTCAGGGCTTTGAGACAGATTTGTCTTTCTGAAAATTATTTCCTCCTTTTTTCCCAACAAAACGGGACCGCGCTACAATGCGGTATATTCGATATTTTTACGGTACGGTTTTAAGGTATTCAATATGATTTAAATGTAAACTTCGTTCTCATGTCCATAATAACCAATAACAATTTTTGACAGCTGGACCTTAGTCGACAGTGGCGCCAACTGGTGAGCACAAAAACGATAGCCCCCATTACTGACCATTATAAGCATACATCTGGACTCCCTGATGGCGCCGCAGCATCCGCAGGCGGCGATGATGAACACGATGCTGCCGAGCACGATCACCGCGATGGGAATCGCGTTGACGGCCACCGGGACCAGCTCGTCCAAGTCGCCGACATGCACCAGGACGACGGCGCCCACGGCGATGAGAGCTAGGCCCGCTAGCTGGAAGGTAAGTACAGGAGAACACAATTAATATCATCATCATCATCATCATTTCAGCCGAAAGACGTCCACTGCTGAACATAGGCCTCCCCCAATCCCTTGGGGGGGATTTGCCATAGTCGCCACGCTTGGCAAGCGGGTTGGCGACCGCAGTTTGATGGTGGTAATGATCGAAGGATGCTGCTGCCCACCCTCCGATTTTCCCTTATTCGCCTCCTACGAAACCCACGGGAAGAGATGGGGTGGCGCAATTCTTACCCGGCAACCACACAATTAATATGGCGCGCGTCAAAGCTCTTAAGCAGTTGACTGGGAGACTATTATTGCTTAATCCACACGCCTTATTACTTGGGTCGTGCTATAGCTTGGTAAATGAGTGAGCAATCATTTGTGAGCACAAAAGGAGTGTGTGGATGGAATGGTCAAATGCAGAAAGTTTATTTATCCAACGGTAAACCAGACGTTGTTGGAAATTGTATTCTCAACGTTGGCAACACCGAACTGTCACCTGTTAATTTCCTTCCTTTTTGCTTGCTCGCTGCATGGCGTCTCTATAGACTGCTAATTGTAAAACCTTACTAATTAAGTTGTTAATCAACGTTAATCCTGTACCCCATGACAACTGTGAAGAGTTGAGTTGTATTGTGAGTAATATAATTTATTCTTCATAAGCAACTGTGATTGATTGATTTATTTGCTAACCGCTGCCTTTGCTGCCTAACACGCCAGAATTCCCAGTGCCTTTACCATGAGTTTGCATGACCGTACTCGCTAGCGACTGCGTAAACGATTTAGTATGCCGATTCTTAGTTATATAGCGTAACAGCAAGAGGTGCTGTACTTTTGCCCCTACAAATTTTTACGCAGTCGCTAGCGAGTACGGTCATGTAAACTCATGGTAAAAGCACTGCTCACTCTGAGACAACGATGGGAATAGGTAAAAAGTAGCTATATAAAATCAAAGTTGTAGAGAATTTAATCAGATTTCTTTATGTAGTACAGTCAGCATCAAGAAGCTACGCATATGAAGAGGGTCAAAAATTCTTATTCCCTTTTAATAAAGACTTGACATTTTCATATGACATAAGACTCTGTACTACAAAGTTTCCTATGATGCATCGTTTTCGAGATTTAAACGTCACGTTCACAAATAATAGGTATAGCTACACCCAATCCAAATGTCAAAATTGGTAGAAAATACACCTGCTATTGGTTTAAAAAATAAACGGCGGGAAAGCATTAAAATTTTGTCGTTTGAGGGTTATGTTTATGGAACATTATTAATTCACGTCTTTCTTCCCCCATTTTTTAAAAAGCATTATATTATCCTTGACTGGACATTTGCAGGTTTAGTATTATTACGGACTCCTGAGATCGTGCGTTTAAAACTAACATGCAGCCTGCCAAGGTTCCTTCCCAATAAAAAGTAATTAAGTCCATTATTGTAAAGCTTCCTTGACAATAATAATGTACTATTATATTATGGTACCTATTTATTTGTAGTAAGTACGATTATACGAGTAGTTACTTACAGAAAACACAGTATTTGCGAAGAACAGAACATATTTCACAATAAAAGCGACAAGACACATTTTGATATTCTATAAATTACTCTTAACCGTAAATAACTATAACTTTGATATTATTATTATTATTTTTTTGATATTATTTGCAAAACAACGAGCCACAAAAACTACAATAGTCCTACTAACAGGTGAACGTAAACTTTTGTGATATTTATCAGGCCAAGCACTTTTAGCTTATCTTTATATTATCTACACATAACAAACTGTTTCAACCGTGACCAAATAACAATTAGTGGCACTGAATAGAGAACTGTTCATTTTATCCTTTCGCAACCATGTTTAAAACCACTATGTTTAACTATTTGTATTTGTTTCCAATTACGCGATTCCTGATCGCAGATTTAGTATATCCTCCTTGGTAACCCGCACTTATGGGGACGTCTATAAATAGTGTTTTATTTTACCTCATTTTAATACCGCTCGCGAATATAGCGTTTTACATCGTTTTTTTCGCATTGTCGTTTAATTAAATATTGTTATTATTTTACCTCATTTTAATACCGCTCGCGAATATTCAGCGTTTTTACATCGTTTTTTCCGCATTGTCGTTTAATTAAATATTGTTATTATTTTACCTCATTTTAATACCGCTCGCGAATATAGCGTTTTTACATCGTTTTATCCGCATTGTCGTTTAATTAAATATTGTTATTATTTTACCTCATTTTAATACCGCTCGCGAATATAGCGTTTTTACATCGTTTTATCCGCATTGTCGTTAATTTAAATATTGTTATTATTTTACCTCATTTTAATACCGCTCGCGAATATTCAACGTTTTTACATCGTTTTTTCCGCATTGTCGTTTCATTAAATATTGTTAGAAAAGAAGAACAACCAGAGCTATGTGACTTTAGTTTAAAACGTAAACTAATATTGGTTCTAAGTCTTAGTTAATCAAGGTTCTCGCGGTTTGTCCTACCATTTAGATTATACTTTCTTTATTGGCTATACTTTCTTTTTGACATTCATAAGTGCATGTAATATGCCTAAATTGAAGAATGAATCATTTCATTTCATTGATTAACAAGCGGTAATTGACCAAGTGAAACGAAGGTCTCTGCGTTAGCTTCGACAAAAATGCTTTCGTATGTCCGGATTTTCGTTTGTTCTCGTCTACAGGGTTGCAATTTTCAACCGATTCTCGTGAAATTTCGTGAACAGGTTCGATAGTTATATAGATTTTTTTGTCGAGACAGTTTTTGAATATTTCCAAAAACAATTTTTTTATCAATGCTTTTGTAAGTTGCTGCGGGCGAATTTCGGTTTGTTCTCCTCTACAGGTCGCCTTTCTGAACCGATTCTCGTGAAATTTTGTGAGCAGGTTGGATAAATATACAGATTTTATTGTTGAATAAGTTTTTGGAAATTAAAAGAAATATTATTTTCACCTCACTAGCCCGGAAAGCCTTTTTTATTCTTTAAAAACAGATAGCAAAACGGCATTTTATCCACAAGAGAGCAAATAATATTTGAAATCCGAACGTGCTATTTGTAACTATTTTAAACATAATAACATGTGTCAATTTTTTCCTCCTCCTCGTCCTAACGTTGACAGTTGCGTCCTAAATATAGTTGTTCACTACCTAATCCCGAGATTTGGCGTAGGTACTAGTTTTTTAACACAACAGTACAATATAAAATTATTGTTGCTGGATTGTCTGGATTGCCCTTTACATGTTATTATGTTTAAAAAAGTTACAAATAGCGCGTTCGAATTTCAAATATTCTTTGCACTCCTGTGGAACCTACCTATCGCAAATTCGAATTTTTTTATGCCGAATATTAAAAGTCCGAAAACGAAACGCCTTTTTTCGTTTTACATTTTTTTCATTTGTCCGAAGTTTCATTTACTATATTTTCTATTGACAGATTTTTATATGGTCACAATTTTATTATCCAGCTGATTTAAAATCACAATGATTATAATTCCGTACATTCATTTGCCAAATTTTTATTTGTCCGTAGGGTTAAAATACCGTAACGTCATTATCAGAGCTCGGAATAGGTAGTGCCTATTTACCTAAACTTCGCGGGAGGACGTAACTAAGAGTGGTTACAAGCACCAAAAAAAATTATTTCTTTTTAATGAATGCAGGATTTCCCGGGATTTACTGTATTATTCTAGAGGCCTAATACATTTCGCGTTACTTATAAATCTTGTTATACTGCATATTATTTGTTTAATTACCTTGAAATAACATCAAGGATTCCGAAATTTGATACTTTTTAGTTGACTTAGACAGAATTATACTCCTTTCTTCCACGAGAGGGGACCTGTGTCCAGCATAAGGGCGTATATAGATTGGTGATGAGACAGAACTATGATATGGCATAGAAGATATCGTACAGATGTATTCTAATTTATTTCTAATATGATGGTATACATGTACTTATATATTAAATAAAACTATTTTTCAACCGATTATATCGCGTATAATGAATTTAAAATAGATTCCGTGACCACGAGTGCTGTAAAGGACTCGAAACGTCGGAATGACTGTCAGAATTTTTTATACGATATCATAGTTCTGTCTCATCACCAATCTATATACGCCCTAATGCTGGACACAAGTCCCCTCTCATGGAAAAATGGAGTATAATTCTGTCTAAGCCAACTAAAAAGTATCAAATTTCGGAATCTTTTTGATTCAATTTGATCCATATTATATTTTTAATGACTGATTGTTATTTCAAGGTAATTAAACAAATAATCTGCAATATAACAAGATTTATAAGTAAAGAGAAATGTATTAAGCCTCTAGAATAATACAGTAAATCCCGGGAAACCCCACATTCAATAAAAAGAAGTAATTTTTTTTGGTGCTTGTAACCACTCTTAGTTACGTCCTCCCGCGAAGTTTAGGTAAATAGGCACTACCTATTCCGAGCTCTGGTCATTATCCAGATAGACTAAAGATAATGAAGTTCATTTCCATCGAGTTATAACAAATTTAAATGCAGGCGCTGATTGAGGAAACTCATAATTAATTATATTTCGGCTAGGATTAAAAGTTACGTTAATTATTATGATCAGCCTACAAACAGTCGATACAATTATTAGTCGATTTTGTCCAAACAAGTCTTTCTGGGCTTTTATAAAAAAATAACCTCGAAGATTAAGACGGAAGCTGAAGCGAAGCGAAGCTCCCGTCTTAATCTTCTAACCTATCCGCATTAGAGTCGATTTTGTCCCAACAAGTCATTCTGGGTTTTTATAAAAAAAATAATCTCAAAGATTAAGACGGGAGCTTCGCTCCCGCTTAGTCTTATATAACGAAATTATGAAAAATGTCACGTCGACTTTCCGTATCATTAAAATTATGAGAATGTGGCTAACGTATAAGTTATCAAATGTAAAAATTGGGAACTGTAAAGCGGGCTTTTGATATGCGGACAAATGACATTGTGGTAAAATGAATCCGTGGTATTTCAAACTGTTGCGAAACAAAGTATTTGGATTGTAAAGATTCGGTGAACCGTTTTCGGACAAGTGAAATTCGGTAAATAGATTTTCGAAAGATCGATAGGTTACCATAAAGAAGGGCTTTCCGAGCTAGTGAGATGAAAATAACTATTGCTCAACTCCTCTACAGGTCGCATTTCGCAAATGATTCTCGTGAAATATTGTAAGCAGGTCCTGTAATTATGTAGAACTTTTCGTCGAGTCAGTTTTTGGAAATTTTCAAAAACAATTTTTATTTTAATTTCGGTTTATTGTCCTCTACAGGTCGCATTTTTCAACCGCTTCTCGTGAAATTTTGTTAACTTAGTAGGTTTGATATTCATAATTGACCCACGTTGAGATGAACCCCTTTGATTTTATCGCGCTTTTGGCTCTATAAGCCATTATCAGTGCCTAATTTGACAGATGTCACAAGTGACAGCCGCCATTTTGATTACTATGGTAAGCGTCGTCGTGGCTTGACAGAACCAGTACTTTTCGATTTGTAGCCGGCAAGGATTAAAAATTGCGTGGGTCAAGCTTCGGCTGAACCCTAAATAACCGTTTTCTGCCCTACGGGGGGAAAACGGTCATATTTAGGTGTTCCAGCCTTCGCTTGACCCACGTTGAGACGTGTTTATATTCTGACGGCGCTTACTAAAAATGCGTACTGTGACTCGATTTTGTATTTCTAGGAACAGAAAAAGATAACAACTGTATATACGAAAAATAAAGAGTTTTATTTGTTTCATTCATAAGTAATGCTAATTTTCCTTAAGTGTTCATGGATTTTGAGAGATTAAAGTTATCATCAAAAATTTATCAGTTTTTATTTTGAGAGTGAACCAGTTAGTACCATGCACTAAGTACAATTATAAATTATAACTGCGCTAAAGATTATTACAATATGAATACCAATGCGATTACTGAGAACAACTCTGAGATCACCTCTGAATTAGAAATAATACTAAACATAAAATTTAAATTTAGTACTTATCATGTTTTCCTATTTATTAATTAGCCTTAAAGGAAAAATATAATACTGAATTATTACAACTTTAGTCATAATTAAAGCTATGTATTGACATAGCTAAGCATAGGCATAGGCATAATGATTATCCTTATTACAATAATAACCCCACTACAATTACTGGGCTCCATTTTAAATGGGCTGAAAGCAGTTTAACATTGGATTGTTTTGATTTGAGTTGGAGACCCTACTTATCTCCCTAAAATAATGATTAAATACAGTTACATGAGATCTCCAGTTTCCACGCTGTAAGATTTGCTCTAACGACTCGTGGTTGGTAAGATAGCTGTCTGACGCGACAGCTGCTCGAAAACTTCCTGATGAGCTGGTTATACCTGCACTGATCAACAATGTGCGGAGCCAGCCCGCGATGATGGTGCGAGATGCTGCTCGAACTTTCCCTCTGGTCGTAATGAACAGGCTTTCTAGATTGTTTTGACTTGAGATTCTTCTTTGGTTCGAGATCTTAATTAGTTTACGAACCCATGAAACTAGATCTAGTTTAGTATTATTGTTTTGGCTTAAATTCCATCCAGATTGATGGTGATTAAGAGAATCTGTTTTTGAGCCAAATTTCGGCCATAAGATTATTTCAGAGCCTGAATCAATTAGTGAGCTAGGCTTTATTTCTAAGAGCGTCAGATCATGGATTCTTCTCCCTGAAGCAAGTAAAAGAGAGCTGCCACATGTCTTGATACCTCGAATAGGCTGTTTTCATTTATATTGTAGCTATTGATGTAGTCAATGAGAAGACCCACATCCCAGATTGGTGCTCTTGCTCCTTTGGGTTTCTCGTTCTGTATACCCTTTATGACGTGTCTTATCAAGGGGTGACTGTTCATGCTTTCTGCAACAATTGGACTAGAGAAGGTTATTACAACCGATTTATGTAGTAAAATAGTTCCTGCTGCGAGCTTCTCACTATTGTGCAGATGACACAAGTATTGTGCTATCTGACCTGGAGATGGTTCGCGAGTTGGGTAATTGTTAAGATCGCACCAGTTTATCCACTTCCTCCATACTACTCTGTATGTGCTCTGTGTAGATTTGCGCCATGAAGACTCGAGGATGCTGATGTTGCTTTGAGGCCAGTTTTCTAAGAGTGTGGACCACCCTGTATTTTCCAAACCTGCAATTGCAGGTTGTCCACCGCTGGAGGTGGCTGGTTGGTTCTCAGATCCACTAGGTGTTTTTCTATTTCTGGAATCAGCAATGAGGGCTCCGTCCACCTCTGTTGAATTTGAGCTAACCAAAAAGTTTTCTCCCATATGGGGGCTACTATAAGATACTCGCCTATACAATTGTCCAGGTGGTGAAGAACTCGTGGTACCAGGCTTGAAGGGGGGAATGCATAACCCAGGTTGAATTCCCATGGCCTGCTGAAGGCGTCTACAAACAGGGCTTTGTCGTCTCGAGCATCCTCTGTCACATATGTCTTTACCACTGCTGAGCGATTTGAAGCAAACAGGTCCACTTCTGGAGTCCCGAAAACTTGAAAGACCATTTGTGTCGCCTTGGCTGTCAGATGCCACTCTGGGAGGCTGCTGAAACGAGAAAGGCTGTCTGCAATGTTGTTGTATCGACCTGGTAGGTATCTTGCTGATAGTTGAATGTTGTGTTCTTGTAATATCTTGTAGATTTCGAATGTCATATTCAGGAGTTTCAATGATTTTGTGCCACCTTGTTTTGTGATGTATGCTACCACTGTCTTGTTGTCGGTTTGGAGCATCGTAGCAGAGTCTTTTAGATAAGGGCCGTAGCTTGACAGGACTTTGTAAAGTGCCCAGAGTTCTTTTTGATTGCTGTGCCATCCTTTTTGTACTTGATCCCAAATTCCAGACATTTTTTGCGAGTTGACAGTTCTGACAGTTGCACCCCATCCTGTATCTGCCGTGTCTGTCACAATGAAGTTTGTTGGGCTCTTCGGGAATATAGGTGTGCTTAGTTGCAGATGTTCTAGCCACCACCCTAGTTCGTTTGTGACATATTGCGGAATTAAGAATTTTTGAAATGGTTGACTCTCCGGCAGTTGGTTGGCTTCTATTTGAGCTATTCTGCAGTGTAGCCTTCCAAGTGGCACTGCGAATGACGCGAAGTTGAGGCGTCCCAGTAGAGTTTTCGCGGATTTCCATGACCACTTTTTTCCGTTTACAAGTTTTATGATTAATCTTTTTGTTTCTGCTATCTTGTTGCTTGGCAGTACTTTTGTGTTTTGCTGTGTATTCCACTGAATACCTAGGTACTTTATCTGGGTAGCGGGGACCAGTTCGGACTTCTGGAAGTTGATGCACCATCCTAGATGTTGCAGGAGGTTTAAGAGGAAGTTGGTGTGCTTCTGAAGAATGATGGGATTTTGATGTGCCACAAGGAAGTCGTGCAGGTAAACAATTACCCTCAGCCCGCTCTCCCTGCAAAAATGCACCACCCAGTTAGTTATTTTCGCGAAGGCATTCGGAGCTGTGGCTAGTCCAAACGGTAAGCATGTCATCACATAAAATTGACCTTCATATGCCAATGTTAGAAACCTTTGATGATTCTGCATTATGGGAACATGATAATATGCTTGAGAAAGGTCCACCTTGATCATAAAATCATTCTCTCTTAAGAAACTTGGCACTTTGGCTAAATTTAGTAGGTGGAATTTATGTGTTTTCAAAAATTGGTTTAATTGTTTAAGGTTAAAAATGGCTCTATTAGAGCCATCTTTTTTTTTCCTTAAAAACATTTGGGAAATAAATCCCCTGTTATCCGATGATTTTTTAATAGCTCCAGAGGATTTCATTTCCAATAGGGCCTTTCTCATTGTAGAAGAAGGTTTAGTTCCGAAAATTAAAGCATTTTTTTGGGCTTAAATCTATAAGTGGTGGTTTACTACAAAAAGGTATTCTATAACCCTTTAGAATTGATAGAACTGATTTAGGGGCCTTTAAAATTTCCCAATTATTAAGTTCTTGTCTTACCTGGCCTGCTTTGAAGTTACATTTTATTTTGGCCCCTGTAATGGTGGGCTCCTCGTTTCTTATGAAAATTTCCTCCAAATTGCCTTGGTTGTTTTGTTTGCCCTTGTGGCTTGTATTTTGATTGCGGCTTAAAAGACTGTCCTCCTCTTGGTTGTAGCTTCGGATTGTAGCTGTAGCTACATCTTCTTCCCACCTGTTTGACGGGTGGGTATTTACTGCTTCTGTTGGTCCGAACAAACTTGTTTGGGCCATCATGGTCCTTAATCAATTCCGATAGGGCCTTGTCCTCGAAGAGGTGGGTAGAGGACGGTGGGATGTTATGTAAAAGCTCGCTAAGGTTTTTGTTTCTTCCTACACTGCCCTACGTTGCTTGATCGTCTCCACCCTTTTTCCACAGACATATTGCAGGAGGATGATTTCAGTAACAGGTACAAAATTCTACAGTCTGCCGAGGCCCTTATTTTTTGGTATACGGTTTAATATTTCGGTATTTTCCGCCGCTGCACCCGCTTTTAAAGAAAGAAAGAAAGAAAAAACATTTATTCGTGGCACAGACACAGTACAAATTAACATAACACCAAAATACAGAAAATAGACAAAAAATGGCCTCAAATCTGCATAGTGCTAGCCATTGGCTAGCGCTGATCTTCCTTTGGGACCACGAGAAGCCACGAAAGACAAAAAACACTAAAGTCACAAACAACATAACATTTAAATAAATGTCATAATTTACTGTAGTTCGTTGCAGGTGGGACGGTGCCAGTGTGTCTACACAGGTAGCTATCGACACCAACATCACAAAACTCCAAGGAACTAAAGACACCCCATCAGGTCTCTTACCATCATCCCTCGCCATGCCAGTCGGCTCAAGAAGAGCAGGCGTTGACGGTAGCAAAAGTCTTGCGGATTCTGTCATTAAGCGTCGCATGTCTTGAAAAAGTCAGTGAAAAAACGCTCATCTAATTATGCAAAATGCGTTTTTGAATTGACACGTATCTTCACAATGTTACTATCTAGAACAGGACAATTGCGACCTAATGTCATAAACTTTAAATGTATTTTTTGAATTTTTCATTAAGAAATATCGTTTGAAACATCACTCCAAATTGACCATTTTCAAGCTAAAAACTTGTTTTTTCCGCTTAAATTCCACTACACACAGTAAAATCAAAAAATGGCTATGTTACTATCTAAAACTTTAATCAAATCATCGTAGCTAGTTATTGGTATTTGTCATAATTTGAAATCAAAACATTTTAAAACTTATAAGGCCTCTTTCAAGCCAAGATTCGTAATATAAAACGTTACGTAACCGGACGTCTGACTTATTCTGGTTTAGGTACGCTCTTATATCGGACATACATACATAGACATACATGACGACCGGTTTAGCCTAGTGGGTAGTGCACGTAGTGAAGCTGACGGTCCTGGGTTCGAATCCCGGTCAGGGCAAATATTTGCGTGATGAGCATGAATATTTGTTTCTGAGTCTTGGATGTTTTCTATGTATTTAAGTATTTATATCTATTAAATATATCGTCGTCTAGTACCCATAACACAAGCCTTCTTGAGCTTACTGTGGGGCTAGTTCGATTTGTGTAAGATTGTCCTCTAATATTTATTTATTATTTTATTTATACAGCATTCGTCCCTTACTAGCGAGTATGTAAGTGCCAGAAGGATGTCCGACATAAGAGATTTTCGACAGAATCCGTCCGGGTTTCACTCGCTGTGCGTGAGTCATCTCTGATGGTTAATTACTGATTAGTCATACAGTGGTATTTTCTAAAATTTCCCCCCTAACAAGATAACTGATAAGTTATCACTGATAAGATATCGAACGACCGAAAACGAGCGTGATTCATCCTTCGATTATACACAAATACTTGCCAGTATTTAATTCATTATAACCAACACTGTTGGATTGGTAATTGAAACCTTTTTAGCGAGTTTATGACCACTAAAGTAAAAAAGTACACTAGGAATAAAAGCCTAAGTGTGGGTTGCACCAAACCGTCTGTAATCGTAAGCGGTGTTCGTTAAAATCTGATTCTATGGTAAGTTTGACAAGTTTCTATGGGACGACAGCTGCCGGCGCCATATTTGACGATGACCGGCCTGTGACCGCATGTTGGTGCAACCGACCCTAAGGCCGGGTTTTATAAAGATCCGTTAGACCAAATGTCAGATCAAATTTCAGTAACTCAGTACGTTTTTTGACATAACAAACCGACATAAGGTCTAACGGATCTTTATAAAACCGAGCGTAAGTATATCTACATTGAATTGTTGACAGAAACATAAGCTTTTAGTAAACAAAGTAAATAATGACGTTTATAAAAAAACGTAAGATTTCAGTAATGTTTACTCCTAAAATTACAGACTACTACTTTATCTCAGCTATGCGTATGTACACACGATGTTTAATTTTTATCGCAAAACATACTTCATAATAGATTAAATTTAATTTCCTCCATAAATAAGTAGGTACCTATTACCTATACGAAAGATAACCGCTATCTTTCTAAGTAATACTTGGTAATACCGAGGTTGATAATGAGATAGCTAACAACAAGGATTAACGATCGATGTCTTAGTTCTTGAATTTACTTGGACATTAGCAAATTCTTACCAAGAAATCGATCAATGAATCGATGATTATAGAAGACGAAGATCCCGGATGTTATCTATGAGAGCAGTCGTTAAGCTAAGTTAGACGCCTTCGGTTCAATAGTTTTCCCCCTTCGACGATTAGATGGCATTCGCTTCCGTAAAAACGAATGCCTACGCCAAATATTGGCTTAAAGTAGCGGAGTAGCGGACCGCAAGCATGCTTCAGAATGCAAACTGTACTGGGACACACTGTATACAGGGTAGAGCGTGATCTAAAAATAAAATATTACGTTTATTAGGTATTGTCTCATTTTCTAAATTACGGAAAAAAACATGACACCGAATATTCCTCTGCTCTTTTGATATTCAAGGTTACAATAATAATATTCATTAGTGGTAATTGGTACAATTAATAATTAATGGCATCGGCACTTGTCTATTGCCTGCGAAGCTGCAGCGAGCGATATTATTATTTTTCACTCATTCTCGAATTGTGTCATATTAGGCTTATCTAGCGGTGCTAAAGTAGTACATTTACCCCCTTATTCATAAATGTCTATCAAACTTATATTAGTTAACTAGCCGCTAAAGTTAGTTTGTCCTTATCTGTCACTTTGACACATGTGCTTGTGAGACAGTGACAACAGACTTTTTAGTTAGCAGAGGTTTGTTAAGTTTTATGAATAAGGGGGTTATTAGCCTTTAGGGAAATATGAATATATATTTTATGATTTATAATACATTCAAATTTGACCAATCAAAATACTTCAGCATATTAAATCAACCAATCAGAAAACACATCGACAGCCAATCGAAACGTTGGGTTCTTTTTGGTACATACTTTGTTCAACTAATTTAACTATTGAAAACATTAGGTCTTTTTTTTCCCTATTTCAACTACTGTGTATCTGAGTCAAAACAGTTAAAAAAAAAGTTGCCGCAATATACATACTTATTGTATTTTATCAATCTATGTTTTTTTTTGAACCTGACTGTGGCTTTATAGGCCGGGCCCAATAAAGCGATAGGAGTGCGCGGTTGGAGAGTAGCCTGGGGAAAATCCAGGGGAAAACCTCCGGCACGACCACACGTGTGGTTTTGGACCTGGAATACTCTAAGAGTTTGCGCTCCAGTGAGATTGGTTGAGCGGTTTCAACCGAATCTGAGGTGTAAATCTTTGTTTATTTATTTTCTCGCAATAGAAGTGAAAAGTAGAGTGTATAACTCTGGTCTAAACCCATATTACCACTTGAATAATTTTCCCTCACTTCGTTTGGGAAAATCACCATCTCTTATTTTTAGTAATATATATACAGGATGTACAATCCAAATGGGTCAGTATGGTGAAGTCGGAAACTATGAGAGATAGCGAGATCTGTTCTTAGGAACCATGCCGTCGATTTTAGATTTAATAATAATTACATTAAAACTTTTTTATTAACTCTCATACCAACCCACCATTGGCTATGAAATCTTGTGTAAACACATCTGACAGTAAATTAGACTAAAATGCCCACAGTTTTATTAATTTGCAAAAAGTCGTGAATAATATGAATCAATCATCAATTATCTGAAGAGACCACTTATGCATATCTTATCTGAAATAAAATAATTATCTTATTGGTGGGTTTTTCTTTCAATTATTTAAACAAGATTCCATTAGTGTTGTGCTTCTTGCGACTTGCAGAATTTATACACATTGATTTTGACCAGGTTCGATTCCCAGTTATGTATGAGAGTTAATAAAAAAGTTTGAATGTACTTATTATTAAATCTAAAATCGACATCATGGTTCCTAAGAACAGATCTCGCTATCTCTCATAGTTTCCGACTTCTCCATACTGACCCATTTGGATTGTACACCGGCGGGGTAATCACGTAACTTTTGTACTACCGTTAGGTAAATTTTAATGTCAAATTTTAATTGTCAGTTCATACATTTATACTTCAAAATTGACAGTAAAATCTATCTACCGTTAGTACATAAAGTTACGTGATTCGCCTGCCGGTATAATATGTAACTTAATATGGCTTATTTTAGACCCTGGTCATACGGTCTACTATTGTACCTACATTGCTAGAACAAGCTAGAAGAAGATGATGTTTTTACGTCAGAGTATCGATCCTTCGAAGCTTTTTTTACAATTGCTGTGGCAAAGCCATGCAAACTTCAACAACCCATTCAGTTCCTAAGGGAGCGACTTAGGAACTGAATTTTGTGATGAAAATTTCCTTCTACATAAACGGTCTTCGTGCCTATATTTAACTGGATTGGTTCCCCTTTTTAATTTTTGAAACAGGAACAGTGTTGCCAGGGCCGTTGGGACGAAAGTTACATTTCTTTTCTTGAAAAGTTACATTTTTAATGCAAAAGTTACATTTTATATATTTTTCATAATTACTTATCAAAACGTTCATAATTACTTATCAAAACTTTCGATTCTAAAGCACGAGTCGCCATATACAGCTACAATTCGGCGAGTTCGACGACAGAATTACGCTGAGCTGATGGGCGGTGTCTCTAATGTCATACAAAGTTGCAAGAGACGGACAGACAGAGTCGTACTATGTAGGTTATAGACAATATAACCTTTTCTGTATGGAAGCTTATAAATTGTGTCGCTTGATCCCGGTTAAATACAATTACCTTTTTTTTAAAGTCTCATTATCCTTAAAAGTTACAAAAAAATCCTTTACAACAGAAGTTACTTACATGTTACGCGAGCCGGTCAAAAGTTACGAAAAATGTAAGAAATGTAACCATCTGGCAACACTGAACAGGAACCTCCTTTCAGCTTCCTAAACCGCCACTTCAATTTCTCAAAGGAAAAAATACAATACAATACAAATACTCTTTATTGCACACCTCACACAAATGAATCAGCTACACACAAAATCAAAACAACAACAGTATACAGGTAGAGGTAGACAACCTTTCTTATCGCTAAAGAGCGATCTCTTCCAGACAGCCTTTGGGTAACGGAAAAAAATAACAACATACATACTTTACAACTTGCAAATTGTAATGAATTTAATGATTAGGTACCGTTTCTTTAGAGCTACAGTTGTGTATGTGATGAAGGTTGTTGTGACCATCAGGAGTGTAATAGCCATAATTTAGAATGTTTGTTTGGTTAATAGCTTAGCTGAGCTCTCTGGAAAAGCGCCTTTAATTTGAAAAATTATATTCGTTGTTTATGCTCCGCGTTCAGTTCAAAATAAATCGGAACAGTGAAAACAGCGAGTGTTTGCGTGAACAAACATGGGAGCGTCCAATTATAAACATGAAATTAAAACATTATTCCTGGTTATTAACACTTTCATTGCGGTAAGTAAGCTAATTTGATCGATTTCTCAATATAAATTACCTACTTGCTTAGGTAATTTACATTTCTCATAAAAATATCAAATTTAAATAAGTTATTTTATATGACTGGTATACTGAATTAAATTCATAAAAAAAATATATATATTAGAGGACAATCTTACACAAATCGAACTAGCCCCACAGTAAGCTCAAGAAGGCTTGTGTTATGGGTACTAGACGACGATATATTTAATAGATATAAATACTTAAATACATAGAAAACATCCAAGACTCAGAAACAAATATTCATGCTCATCACACAAATATTTGCCCTGACCGGGATTCGAACCCAGGACCGTCAGCTTCACAGGCAGGTGCACTACCCACTAGGCTAAACCGGTCCCCGGTCCGGTCCGGTCGTCGGTGGTCGTCATATTATAGTACTCTTTCTAGCTAAAATCTACGCTGACGTAGTCGCAGGCTGCCGCTAGTGTGTCTATATTTTTTTAATATTTGATATTATTATGCGGCTTGTGGATGAACTATTAACGAGAATAGAAAAGTACAAAGTGCAAAGTAAAAACTTAAATACGGCATATCAGAATGACAATCGTACCTAGGGATTTGTGGCTATTTTGTTCCCAACCTATTATGCAACTTATCTCTCTAATCTAATGCATTTACCAGTGGCCTGATGGTAGAGCCAAATTTCAAGTTCATAAGGTCAATGGGAAGTTAAAAAAAATATTCAGAGAAAAATATTGTGACTGACAACGGACAGACGGGCGGGTGACAGCAATAGGGTTCCGTTTGGAACCTTTGGGTACGGAACCATAAAAAGAGCAAACAAACGATATGATTTAGTTTATTTTTTTTTTATTTATATTAGGAGAACCAACAGCAGTACAAACAATGTAACAACATGCATATTAACAGCAGAGCCAATTACAGGATCTCACAGATAGCGCTAGAGTGTATATTATACAGAACTAAAGTGCGCACTCGTACACAATTACAAACGTTATTGGAACAAGAATGTTAAAATAGAAAAAAGAACAAAAAAAACAAGCAATCCAAGCCCACTCTAAACTAATGTTTAACTTGAATAAATTAAATTGTAAATGACGAATATTAAATGAATATATGGCGTATGCTACAAAGCACTCAGCGAAAATACGCCGCCTCCATGCCTCGCCTCACAGAAGGAATCTTGCAATTAAATATATCTATATCTAACTCTTTGGTTATCTGATTTAGACCATGACTAGCGCGTCTCAAAAAGCTGTTTTTTCTGTAGTTTGATGTTTGTAGTTTGTTTGTTTGTAGTTTATAAAGTGTGCATTTTGTGGCGTATGCGAACCAATTTTATGTTTTTACCTACTTGGCTGGCAAAATCTAATTGTCTGTCGTTTGTCATGTTTAATTCGGAATAGAACTGTGAACCACGAATGGAGATTTTTATTGTATTTAGCCCTACATTACATTGGCGACGAGGATTTCGGATTCATTTAGGCTGGGGTAACGCGAAAATATGTCGGTCGGTAAAATCGGTGAGTTTTACCCCGCGACGGGCAACTGGTCGTTGTACGTTGAACGTTTAGAAATGTACTTGAAGGTGAATGCCATCGCCGAGGATTTGTGGTTGCCAACACTAATCGCCGTTGTGGGCGAAGAAACTTACGAATTATTAAGTAACCTTGTTAATCCGAAGAAGCCGGCAGATCTGAGTTACGAAAAGTCACAGAAGTACTACGGAAGCACTTAGAGCCCAAACGCTCCATAATGGCTGAAAGATACCGTTTCCGGCAACGTCGTCAGAATGCGGACGAGAACATCACTCAGTATGTCGCAGAGCTCAAAAAAATGGCAAAATTTTGTGAATTTTCTTCGAGTTTAGAAGATAATTTACGTGATCAGCTGGTATGCGGTATAAAAAGTGAACTGATTAGGCAACGATTATTTGCGGAGGACGGTTTAAAGTACGAACGAGCTGTAAGGCTCGCTTGCGCCTTGGAAGGAGCGGAGCGCGATGCGGCAGCTGTGGAGCAAGTGGGATCGAGCGGCCCGGGAGGCTCAGGAGACAGCGGGGGCGCAGTGCACGCTCTGGTGGCAGGAGCGGAACACACGCAGCGAGGGCGCGGCCGGCGCGGCAGCGCAGCACCGGGCCCGGGGCGACGGGCCGGCCAGGCGTCGCCGTGCGAAGCGTGCGGGGCAGTCGATCACGCTAGCACAGGTTGCAGATTCAAGAACTTTGTTTGTCGCCTATGTGGCAACAAAGGCCACCTTAAACGAGTCTGCCCGGAGCGTTCGGGCACTGCCGGTAAAGGACGAGGGCGCTCAGGCGTTTACACCTTGCAAGTTTCGGCAGCGGCGGCGTCTACTGAGGGTAGCCAGGACGAGGACTCCGAGTTAGAGGGCGATCTCCACCAGCTGTGTTTGAACAGTTATAAACCGGTGAGCATCGATATTGAGATTGATAATGTACCAGTGAACATGGAGGTCGACACCGGCGCTGCCGTGTCATGTATAAGTAGGAGCACCTATTTGCAATTTTTTAAGCATAGGCCGCTCTGTAGCTCTGATATCGTTTTCCGATTTTATGATGGCACTAAAATAAAACCAGTTGGTGTAATTAAACCGGTAGTTAAATACAAAGATAATGTTAAGGTCTTAGAATTGTTTGTTGTAGACGGAGGATCTACCTCCTTGCTGGGCCGTCACTGGCTAGCCGAGTTGAATATTGACGCACCCACTTGGAAGAACAGCGATCATTCTCGTAGTGAGTTAGCTAATTGTAAGACAGAATGTTGTAATTTATCGGTGATTATTGACAGGTATAAGGACCTATTCAGCGGCGGACTCGGGCGGTTTACGGGCGGTAAGGCGACGTTGCGGGTGCGCGAGGGTGCCGCGCCGGTGTACTGTCGGGCGCGCCCCCTGCCGTACGCGATCAAGGACCAGGTCGATCACCAGCTCAACGACATGTTACGAGAAGGTATTATCGAGCCTGTTGATACTTCGGAGTGGGCCACACCCCTTGTGCCCGTAAGGAAACCGGACGGTAGTTTGCGTATATGTGCTGACTATAAGATTACGTTGAATCCTGCATTACTAGTCGACCGGTTTCCGCTACCCAGGATAGACGACTTACTCGTGGGGTTAAACGGGGCGCAGGTTTTTTCTAAGATTGACCTGTCGCAGGCCTACAATCAGGTTGAATTGGATGAGACCAGCAAGGGATTTACTGTGATTAATACTCATAGGGGCTTATTTAAATATAACCGTCTCGTCTTTGGGTTATCATCTAGTCCAGGTATCTTCCAGCGCATTATGTCAAACCTACTGCATGACATTCCAAATGTGGAATTCTTTCTTGATGATATCATAATAGCTACAAAAACGGTGAAGGAGCATTTGGAAACGTTAGAACGGGTATTCCGCAGGTTACATAAGTACGGCTTGAAGTTTAAGAAAGAGAAGTGCCTATTTATGGTGGATCAGGTTAAGTACCTAGGGTATATTATTTCTAAGGAAGGATTAAAGGTAGATCCTGCTAAGGTTGAAGCAATAACGAATATTCCTACGCCCAGCAATGTTAACGAGGTGCGCTCATTTTTAGGGTTAGTGAATTTTTATGGGAAATTTGTCAAAAATATCAGTACTGTGCTAGCGCCTCTATATAATTTGCTTAAGAAAAACGTTGCGTGGAAATGGTGTGGCGACTGTGAACATTCGTTTCACACGATTAAAAACATCCTTACTAGTGCTGACGTGTTGGTACATTATAACCCGGATAAACAATTGATTCTTACCTGTGATGCATCAAATCGCGGAGTCGGAGGGGTTTTGACCCAACCAGGGGTAGGAGGAAACGAGCGTCCGGTTGCTTATGTATCGAGGTCATTAACCAGTGCGGAGAAAAACTATTCACAGATTGATAAGGAGGCGCTCGCCATTATCTTCTGCCTACAGAAATTGCATCAATATTTGTATGGAAGGCGTTTTATCTTGCGTACGGACCACAAACCGTTAGTAAGCATTTTTGGACCAAAACACGGCGTCCCGACTATGGCGGCTAGCCGGTTGCAACGTTGGGCTATCAAGTTGTCAGCTTACACGTATGACATCGAGTACGTGAATACGAAACAGAACGGAGCGGACGGCTTGTCGCGTTTACCGTTAGTCAGGAGCAGCAGCGAACGCTCTCGCGAAGTTCCGGAGCAAACCTACTTACATTTTGCTCAGGATGCCTTAGCGTTGGATTATAATATTATTAAGAAGCACACACTACGCGACCCGGCTTTAAGTCGTCTATTAGGGTATGTAAGGGATCAGTGGCCAGAAGTAAATGAATTCAAGACCATGCAACCTTATTTCAATCGCAAAACTGAATTATATGAAGAGTTAGGCTGTATTATGTGGGGCCATAGAGTGGTTATTCCGGACGCGTGTCGTGGTAAAGTTCTGCAAGTATTACACGAATGCCATATGGGCATTGTAAAAACGAAAGCGTTGGCAAGGAGTTACGTTTGGTGGCCAGGAATCGACGAGGCGATTGAAAGTTTGTGCCGCGCCTGCACAGTGTGCGCCGCGGAGGCCGATGCGCCGCCCAGGCAAGCACCGAGCTTGTGGCCGTGGCATAACAAACCCTGGTCGCGTGTGCATATTGACTACCTGGGCCCTCTTTTTGGAAAGATGTACTTAGTGATGGTGGACGCGAGTTCAAAATGGCTAGAGGTCTTCGAGGTACCCAGCACAGCGGCGCAACACGCTATCGCGAAGTTAAGTGAGACTTTTGCGCGGTGGGGAATACCGAAACAGATAGTTTCAGATAACGGACCGCCTTACACCAGTGCCGAAGTTGCCACCTTCTTGTGTAAACTGGGAGTAGAACATATTTTTGCCGCGCCGTACCACCCGGCATCGAATGGCGCTGCCGAAAATGGAGTACGTACGGTGAAGAGGGTTATACGTAAAGCGGTGCGACAACAAATGAATGTTAACTTAGCCCTAAACACGTTTCTTTTATACTATCGAAATACGGAGCATTGTACCACCGGAGTTAGTCCAGCGGCGCTGATGTTAGGTAGGCAGGTTCGCACGAAACTTGACGCGTTAAGGCCCGAGTGTGATACTAAGGTCCGAATGGCACAAAAACGGCAAGAGCGGAACAGTAGTGGAACGTTAGAGCCCGTTTTGCCACCAGGAGAACCAGTGTGGATACGTCAATATCAAAGGGGAACGAAGTGGGTTCCGGGCGAGGTTACACAGCAGTTAGGTTCTAGAGACTATCGAGTTGTAGACGAACAAGGGAAGTCAGCACATAGGCATAGGGATCAATTGAAGCGAAGGATTAGGAGTTCTTTAGTGTGCCCTAGTAGTCCGGTGAGGCAGGGAAGTGGCTCACCCCGAGTAGAAGAGGCTCAATCTGGGACAGTCACTGGTCCTGGGATTGCAGGGTCTGGGGTGCTCGACAGTACACAAAATGCGACCGACAGGGAGGGGTCTAGGCCCGAGCCTACCGTGGCTGCGGAAGCGACTGAACAGTTAGTTTCACGCGGGGAGTCGCACCCGCCGAGCGCCTTACCGTCCCATTCGCGACCTGTACGTCAATGTCGACTCAAGAATCCGCCTTGTTATATGTCATAACTTGTAAAACTGTAGTTAGAGTTCTGTTCTACTTACATCATTTTTCATTGTTTTATGTATAGTTTATTATGTTGCAGTTACTACAATAGTAACTAAATAGAGGTGGAGGTGTGGCGTATGCGAACCAATTTTATGTTTTTACCTACTTGGCTGGCAAAATCTAATTGTCTGTCGTTTGTCATGTTTAATTCGGAATAGAACTGTGAACCACGAATGGAGATTTTTATTGTATTTAGCCCTACATTACACATTTAACTTCCAGTTAACGATCGGCTTGTATCCGCTGGCTCTTGGCCTGGGAATATTGCTCTCAGGCGCACGCGCACCCGGAGACGAGGTAGTGATACTCGGTTCTCTCGCGGTGGGCACGCTAACACTCTGCCTCGCTGCGCTCGGGCACTACGGGGCTTTTGTTGAGAAAAGGGCAGTGCTTCGCGTGGTGAGTATAAAATTACATAGGTATATGAACTCGCACCCATCTTCCCAAAAGATCCAAATCCCAGAAGATACGGATGTAGGCAGAACACATGAAAAAAAATCAGTGTCATTTTGTCATTTAGTACTTGTAGGTTCAGATGGAGAAAATGTGGTATTGCAGTGATAGGTCAGCCCATCGGCCACGACACACTTCAACCCGGTTATCATAGTCGATTCTTACAACAGCCATAGAAGAAAAGGGGTGGTGTAATGCTAATGCTAATGCATTCTAACCACACGGGATCATTATTTCTGTTTTTAAACATAAAAGCGTTTAGATACAATACAATACAAATATTCTTTATTGCTCACCAAACGAAGTACATTCAAAGAACAACAGAAATTAAAATACATGTAACAGTGGTAGACAACAGGCGGTCTTATCGCTAACAAGCGATCTCTTCCAGACAACCTTTGGGTAGTAGAAACTAAGCTAGAAAATGTAAATTACTTGAGTAGGTGAAACAGAAAAATAGAGTATAAACAACCTATAATACTATGACTATAAGAAGCACCATAAACTTACATAAATACATAGATATGTAAAGGTACATTTTTTTTACAAAAAATTAAAATTAATTTGATAGCCGATTAAAAAGTTAACTTTCTTGCCAGTTAAAGACAAATAGTTGTACTTATCCACCACGCAGTAATAAAGCTTTAGATCACACGTAGGGAACACCGTTGCCTTGATGGAGTGACAAATAGGTATAGGTACCTGTGCCTTTACCATGAGTTTACATGACCGTACTCGCTAGCGACTGCGTAAACATTTACATGGGAAAAAATACAGCGCCTCTGACGCAATAGAACTAGGAATCAGCATACTAAATCGTTTATGCAATCGCTAGCGAGTATGGTCATGCAAACTCATGGTAAAGGCACAGAAATATAACACATGATTTGATTGACCACCTAAATATTTTCTGTTTACAGTACGGGGGCGTGTTGGGGTTGGTAACATTCGTGCTGGTAATCGCGATATTGAAGTGCCCCTACTTACCTGGCTACACACTTGTCTTCGGAATATTTAACATTGGCGTAATGGTGAGATTGTCCCCAAATATTTATTTATCAGAGGGCACTGTCAGCTGTCAAACAAGAAGCTCCTCTTTTAAATCTGAAGTCACGTTTCGTCATTTTCGAAAGTAGTTAGTAGTATTAGACAAAGTTATACGCTCGACGGAGCGCCTGCGTATTTACCATGAGTTTACATGAACGTACTCGCTAGCGACTGCGTAAAAAATTGTATGGGCAAAAGTACAGCACCTCTGGCGGTCACGGAATAGAAAAGAATGGAAAATACTTCCCCTTGACATGTTATTGACGACCGGACGGGTGTAAGATGATTTTTATTTCTAAAATTACGTACTGACATCTTCATTTAGTAATTCATTCTAGTAGATTATTAACCATGGGTTGAAAGTGACACATATCACCTTCGTTCGAGCGCAATAGTTCAAGGGTGAAATGGGTGTTTTCATCCGAGTTAAACACTCTTTTTTTCATTTCGACTATGAGGAAAATAAATGAGAAATAAAACTAATAGTAAATGATATTCTAAGGATTCAGTAATAAAAACAGCAATCAACAGCGGACGCCGTCGCGCCCCGCGGCCTATAGAACTTTAAAAAAAATTTACTTTCCACCCTAGGGTCGGAAAATCGACTGTCAACCCGGCTATCTACTCATGAAAATCGAACTTTCCGAACAGGAGAGATGACGAATATTTATTTGTTATAATAGTTTTATTGTACCTACCTAATTTGTTATTGTTAACTGACACTCGCAATATACATTCTTCAAAATTAACTGTGTAATTTTCAGTGATATTGAATATTGTGAAATAAATCAAATCTAAAATCTAATCCAGTCATCATATAGCCTGTATACAGGTCCGCCGTAATGATCGATTCAGAATAGATATTTTAAATCAATGGCGGTGATATTAATGGTACTTAGTTTATGCAACTGCTACATAATGAGAGGCATCCATTAAAACACGAATGTGGTTTCATGAAACGAACCGAAGGCGAATTTCATAAAAAGATCGCACTAGTGTTTTAACGCCTAATTATATACAGTTGCAAACTACTTTATCTACGTCCATATATTAAATCCTCTTTCATGTGTTGTGGTTGTTGTGTTTCGTTGCAAGTGTAGTGAGCTCGACCGTGAGGCCGTTGAAGCCTTTTGTGAGCACGAGCCTGTATCATTATGGTCGGAGATAGCCAAAACGATATTGTTTTCGATGCTATTATGGCCATCTCCGCCCCGGGCCGGCGCGGTATTGTAAAACTGGTCCTTGCGTGCATTTTTTAAGCACATTAAGGAGGATTTACTATATGGGTATTTGACGACCGGTTTAGCCTAGTGGGTAGTGCACCTGCCTGTGAAGCTGACGGTCCTGGGTTCGAATCCCGGTCAGGGCAAATATTTGTGTGATGAGCATGAATATTTGTTTCTGAGTCTTGGATGTTTTCTATGTATTTAAGTATGTATATCTATTAAATATATCGTCGTCTAGTACCCATAACACAAGCCTTCTTGAGCTTACTGTTGGGCTAGTTCGATTTGTGTAAGATTGTCCTCTAATATTATTTATGGGTGTAGATTAAATAAATGTATTTTGTTATGTTGTAGCTCTTTGCGACGACATTAGCGATGATCCTGGCGAAACAGTGCCACTGGACGTATCCGGTGCAGCCTGCGACGCTCGCCGCGACCGCGCCTGCGCCCGCGCCGACCGCGCCCACCGCGCTGTAGCTGCTGCCGAGAGCCTTTGTTCGTGAGAGTCAGGATGGCGGGTGTACCTTCACTTTGTAATAACTTTAATTACGGAAGGGTACAATTTTTTTTAAATGTGGTACAAAATAGTACAAATTTAGTACAAAAATTTCGTACACTTCTTTTAAATATTTGTTTAGGTACACCCGCCATCCTGACTCTCACCCTTGTTCACGAAAAATAACAAACTGCTGCTAACTATAATGTGTTTTGTTCGTTTCTCACATACCTACTTAAGGGTCCTTATCAGTTAAAAAACGCTCATCTATTACGCTATTTCCTGTTTGAGTTGACAAGTATCTTGACATTTTCTCAATGTTATTATCTAGAACAGGACTATTGCAGCCATATGTCATAAGCTTTAAATATATTTTTTCGATTTTACATTAAGAAATATCGTTGCAAACATCACTCCAAATCGATCATTTTCAAGCTAAAAACTTTTATTTTCCGCTTAAATTTTACTACACACAAAAAAAACAAGAAATGGGTATGTTACTATCTAAAACTTTAATAAAATCATCGTAGCCTTTAATAACTTCACGGGTATTATCAATACTTGTGACATAATTTGAAATCAAAACATTTTAAAACTTATCATCATCATCATCATCATCATCATCATTTCAGCCGAAAGACGTCCACTGTTGAACATAGGCCTCCCCCAATTTATTTTTCCCTTGGGGGGGGATTTGCCATAGTCGCCACGCTTGGCAAGCGGGTTGGCGACCGCAGTTTGATGGTGGTAATGATCGAAGGATGCTGCTGCCCACCCTCCGATTTTCCCTTATTCGCCTCCTACGAAACCGGAAGAGATGGGGTGGCGCAATTCTTACCCGGCAACCACACGGGCTTAAAACTTATAAGGCCTCTTAAATGTCTGTGATAGATAAGCACAAACAAATAACGATTATGAATTTATGATTTATTGTAGATCATCCCCCTAGCGTTTTTCCATGCCTTACGGAGCCCGGGGTCCGTTTTGACACCTAATCCTAAGATTTGGCGTAGGAACTAATTTTACGAAAGCAACTGCCATCTGACCTTCCAAGTTAGCCAAAGCCCAAGTAAGCCAGAAGGATAACTATTAGACCTTGATAGGATTAGATCGGTTTACTCAAGATGTTTTCCGTCAACGAAAAGCCACTGTTAAGTATCAAATGGTATATTCTAAATTCTTTTTTTGATAAACCCAGTGCCGTGCGAGCTCGGGTTCGAACCCGCGACCTCCACATTGAAAGTCCCCAAAATTCTACGCTTGGTCACGGGTGTTTAGATTTCCGCTACCCTAAGGTTGTCTGGAAGAAATCGCTCTTTAGCGATAAGACCGCCTGTTGTTTGCCTCTTCTCATTGTGTTTTTTGTCCTTTGATTGAGGTGTGCAATAAAGAGTATTTGTATTGTATTGTATTTGTATTGTATTGTATTGTATTGTAGGTTCTTAGATCTTCGTCACGTAGTCCACATTCTTGCTCTTCTTTATAGTATTCTTTTTAACCCCGCTACTCCTTGCTATCTAAAAGAGCGTTTCAGTTTTTTTTAATCACTTAGATTATCTCATAACTTGCTCCTAACAGTACCATCATCCTCGTCAAAATTTTATAATTGTTCATTTACATTCCGGGCTGTCCGACTCTGGAACTCCCTTCCAGTTGAATTAAGACGTGCTAAATCGATTGCTATTTTTAAAGAATATTATTTGTCTCTCCCTTAAAATTTTTAATTAATTATTATGGCTGATACTATTTTATTCTTACTATTCTATAGCAGTGATATATATAATTATATATTATATGTATGTATTTTTTCATGTATGTATATTTATATATTATTTAAGTATGTGTATTTATATTGAATAGTTGTTTTGGTTTTTTTTTTCTCATTGTAATAGTTTATGCAGCACCTACATTTCAGCTTTATGTTTCATTTCTCCACTACCCAAAGGTTGTCTGGAAGAGATCGCTCTTTAGCGATAAGACCACCTGTTTGTTCTGTCTCTGTCTCCCTGTATCTTTGTTTTTTGTTTTTTATGTGCTATTTTATTATGTGAGGTGTGCAATATAGAGTATTTGTATTTGTGTTGTATTGTAGTCAATATACTCCGACGAAATTCCGCACTTTTTCGAGGTACACTCGAGGCGAAGCGTTCAACACTATTTAAACTCACGGCACCCTTTCCGACGCTACAAAACACCTTTTCACCTCACTAGCTCGGAAAGCCCTTTTTTATTCTTTAAAAACAGATAGCAAAACTGCATTTGTGATAATCCACATCGAAAGGGACCTTATGGCGGCAGGCGCTTACGTTACACCTATTCACTTTTGTATTGGAATAGCGGCAATAAAGGCGTAAGTGCCGGCCGCCGTAAGGTTCCTTTCAATATGGATTATCACATTTTATCCACAAGAGTGCAAAGAATATTAAATTTGAAATCCGAACGTGCTATTTGTAACTTTTTAAACATAATAACATGTAAAGGCCAGTCCAGACAGTCCAGCAACAATAATTTTATATTGTGCTGTTGTGTTAAAAAACTAGTGCCTACGGAAAATCTCGGGATTAGGTAGTGGACAACTATATTTAGGACGCAACTGTCAACGTTAGGACGAGGAGAAGGAAAAAAAATCCTCGCTCTAGTGAGGTGAAAAGATTTGTGTTATACACGGCTGCAAAGTTATTTTACATCTCGTGTGTTGTAACACTCGCTACGCTCAGGATTCTATTTTTGAACCACTCGCTTCGCTCAGGATTCTATTTTCGAACCACTCGCTTCGCTCGAGGTTCAACCATAGAATCCATTCGCTAGCTCGTGGTCCAATCCTAGAATCCATTGGCTAGCTCGTGTTTCAATTCCACACTCGCGGTTAGAATACAACTTTGCACCCTTGTATAACAAATAACTATACCATATAGGTACCAAGCTCAGGGAGGTCGTTAATTTTTACTCTTTATCTGCGCATTATTATTTTAAAACCACTACATGAAAACTAGGGGGAGGGGTCTTGGCGTATACTACATGTGGTCACCGATGGGGGAGGGGTAGAAATGGGTGACGTAGTACGGATACTTCCCTTATCTTATCAACATTAACACAGTGTATTAATTAATAAAATATAAAAAAATAAAATAAACTGCTTTCATTTCAGACCTTGTGATCCATAATGTGTTAGTAACATTAACTATTTATCGCATCTTAAAAATACTGTGTTACTAAATAACAGTATGATAATTAATAATTATTTTAAATTTTCTGGCGAATATAATTATTTTACTTATTTAGTATATTATTACAAAATTTTATTTTGTAAGCAAATAAGGATATTACCAATGCCTGACTTGGCTCTACGTAATATCTCACTGCTTTTTACTATGAAAGAGTTTCGAGACTTGGCCTATTTTTACATGGAATGTTTTTTATGGGATGTATTCTGCAAATATTCAAACAATGTTCTTGCGTGTTTTAATTATTTTAGGTTCCTCGTTTTCGGAATGAAAAGCAGAGTGTTTTACTCGGTTGAAACTACCCATTTCAGCATCGAATTATTGTCGATCTCGTCAGAAATGTGTATAATTTAGAATGAAGGAAAAATTGAAAAATTTAGGCACCGAGCAGGATTCCAACCTGCGACCTCCCGGCACTCGCGGCCAGTAGCTCTAGCCAACTGAGCTATAGGTGCAATCGCTACCCAGTTCCAAATACATCAACCGTTCCTTCGTATTAAGCAGTACCGCTGCTAACGTAAACTATTACTCCCTCCCTCCCTCCCTTAAGGCGTTTGTATAAAAAATAGAAATGTGTAGCTTTCAACCCTTGGTTATATAACAATGTACGAAACCAGACCTGAATTTAGGCGCGCCAGATATCTGCTCAGGCTATTTTAAGCCGAGTTTAAGCTATTTATATACCATGTAACCATGACGACAATGACGTCACCCGGTAGCAACTAGCAACGCCCTATTTCACTCACTCATCGGCCGATATCAATTTCATTCTACTCGCTTATATATGCAAATAGGGTAAGATCCCAATGCCAAATAGGAACCCGTTTGATTATTCAAAAATATATATCTGTATATATATAGAAAAAGGTCACACATTACATATATATGTATATGTCACGATGGTGGCAAACAAGCATAGGGCCTACTTGATGGTAAAGCCATTAGGGTGGATCGAAATTCACGAATTTTGGAATATCGTAATGTAACAGGGCTCAAAAGTTGTTGTGTATTCTGTAGATTACAGGAAAAATAATAATAAAAATCTAGATTTAGACTTTTAAGCTATAAAACACGTCTGTTAAGTATAAAAAATATTTATATTTTTTATTTTCACTCCATATTAAATATATAAATACAAACTATTTAAATCATTAAATAACACTATTCTATTTCAAAATTATTATGTTTTACTATATTTTATCCATGTATCATATTTTGTCATTATGTAGCCAAACTAGAAAATTTGCCTTTTATGTAAAATGAATTTTGATGTGCTTAAACCGGCAAAATTATGATTTAAAGCTGTTAACGGATCATCAGTGGTCTAAACACAGACAATAGAAACAAAAAATATATCGATTAAAGCAACACGAGGCGAGGAACAATACTCGAAAAACACAATTTTAAGGCTATTTGGTACTATTGGGTACCATTAAAAACATATATATACCGTATGTTTTTGAAGAAAACAAATCTTTCCTCTAATATTTAAATTAGATCTTACATTCAAGCTTGTATTTAAAAAATAGCAGCAATTTTTTTATAAATATAGCATTTTGCTTTATTTATGCCATAATATTTTAAGTTATCAAACTTGAAAAACCTATAATATCGACTATTTTGAAAATAACAAAAAAGTCTCAGTATAATTTAGCTCTATATTATAGTTTAATTTAATTTATTGAGTGATAAATTATTAACATAATTGTCACGTACTTTATTTAAGTACTTATATAATCTAGGCCTTCATCGAGCTTTGGCGGCTGTGCGGGGGTTAAAAGTCTAAATCTAGAATTTTTTAATTATTTTTCCTGTAATCTACAGAATACACAGCAACTTTTGAGCCCTGTTACATTACGGTACTCCGAAATTCGTGATTTTCGACCCACCCTAATAGCCATTCTACGTGACCCGTAGGAGGGGGTCTTCAAACTACGACGCTTGGTCACTGGGGCCTAAGGTCTTCGTCTCGTAGGCCTCTACGGAAATCTCTTTTTTTTATTGTGATGCTCTTGGCCAGCATCAAGTCAATGGGCAAAGATGAGGCCGACTATGAAGCGAGCTCACCCAGAAGATCTCTGAAGTCTATACACTCGTGACATTAAAAAGGTCTAGGTTATTGATGGGCGGTATGTTCGAGCGTTATATGCATGTACGAGTTAAGCTGTGTCTCAAACAGGTGCAAAAAAGTATACTGACGTCAAACATGCCAAATTCAAATTTATCGTCTTTTCTTTATACACCACAAACATGGATTTCCCGTAATTTTACCGAATCTGTATTAAATATACCATTAAAAGTGTCATAATGCAATGTAACTGAAGAAACAATAATTAAAAACCCATGTTTTCATAAAATAAGTTTCATTTACTTAAAAAAGAAGATCCTGCAGCCCAACATAATGACTATATCCCCCACTTTACCAAGCTATTGTACTGACTATTAACGCAAAGACCTTTCGACATAGTTCTTTCATTCCTCTTGTATCCCCAAGGAGCTAAAAGTACACTAGAAATTATATATAACAGATAAGCACAGAGCACAACGGGATCCTAGACTATCGGCAGGACTTACAGGAAAGCTGTTGCATCCACATCTGTAAAGCTCCCAGTCTAGCCGAAAGCTTCGTACCCTACGCACGTATTAACGCATTGTTAAAGTTCGTGTTAACAGTAATATATATAACTAGTGAGTTGAACTGAACTGCATGTTAAACAATTAGTAAGGTAGGTATTTTTAACTGGGTGCTATTTAATAGGGAATATTCCTATTTTTACCTACTTCAAAAAGAAGGAGGTTCTATATGTTCGCCTGTATGTTTTTTTTTCGGATATATGTATGTTAATTACTTCATAACTTCGGGAAATGTTGATCGATTTTAAAAGCTATTTTTTTGTTAATTAGATTATGCGTCAGGGGTGATCCCATAGTCTAGATGGAAATCATAAATCTGGTCAAGATGGAAACCATGAGGAATCGATGGAACTACTACGCTAACTAACACATATTGCGATTTCAGTATTTTTCACATATACCCATGTTATTCTCTTTTGAAAATCACATTATTTAAAGTATTTTAATGTTATGGCTACTATGCCCATTATTAAGAAATTGACATAAACATCTCATTGAAAACGTGTTTTAACTCTTCGTTTACCGGTCCCTGGGATCCCAGGGATTATTAGATCCCTGGGATCCCACGAAAAAGAATGCTATTGTTTATTTTTTTCGCCAGGAGACGACGGCTGATAGTGACAAACATAAGTAACGTTTTGTTCTCTATAGGAATATTCAGTGGAGAGTACAAACGAGTACAATTTTTTGACGAAATATAATTTGCACCGATTCGCCATACAAGTTGTATAGGTACCTCGACCATACATGAAACCAATTTTAAAGACTTAATAAACTTCATTCCCGACTTAACCATGTTAATTTTTAAGTTTTTATTTTAAGTTTAGTTTGTAGGGTTTTATTATTCGTAGTTTAGAATTTATGTGTTATATTTTTTTTTTATATTTTAGTAAAAAAAGTACAAAACACTTAAACTGTGCGTGTGTTTTAACAGTTTGCCTGCAGGTACGAGTCTCTATATAATACAAATGTGATAATCCATATTGAAAGGGACCTTATGGCGACCGGCACTTACGCCTTTATTGCCGCTGTTCCAATACAATAGTGAATAGCTGCAACGTAAGCGCCTGCCGCCATAAGGTCCCTTTCGATGTGGATTATCACAAATAATGGTGCGGCAGGACAAACCTCTTGAAGCGGCGCCGGCCAGAATCCAGATTGCGATCGTGTTTCAAGTAGCTTCAAGATACACGATAGATTTTTAATGTTCACATATCACATATTTAACACTAGAGCTCTTTTTATTACACAGTTTTGCGATTATATTATTTTTAAGTTATTTCAGATTTTAAGCACACGCGCGGTTGGTTGTATTTTTTTCGCACTGATTTTGTTTGAGGTGGGTGGGGGGAGACGGGATAGTTGTCATGCGTTTTGTGTAATGGATGCGTTCTAGATGAGTGTTTATGTTAAAGAAAAAATATAATAAAATAAAGAGTATGAACTAAAATATTCCGTATTCTTAAAATTATATTGGCGCTGCCAACTTCGGGGGGCCTAGAGGTTTCCTCTACATTGCGTTGAAATTAAATATAATTATGTAAATTAAGCTACATTTTTAAACTAAGTTTATACAAACTAGACTCATTATTGAGTAGGTAACGGACAAAGCCGAGTTACAGGCCGTATATAAGTTCCTGAAGCAGTTTTAACTCTAGCGACACGAATTATGTTATCTTTTCCTGGGATAACCTCAGAGACAACAGCTAGCGGCAAAACATAGGATGAGAATTATCATCTTTGATAATGACAACCGTTCCCACACTCAGGTTTAGAGGGTGAATTCCATTTGTCGCGTTGTTGGAGAGAAGTTAGATACTCCATACTCCAGCGTTTCCAATAACTTTGGACGATTCTATTTAGGAGTTGATAGCGAGTTAATCTATGTTCTAGGATAGCGGGGTCAATATACTCTGCGGGTAAATATTTCAGTGGCGTAATGTTTAAAAAATGGTTAGGGGTCAATGAAGACGGATCGGAGGGATCCGACGATAGGACACAAATTGGGCGGCTATTTAACAATCCTTCAATTTGTACCAGTATTGTATTAAATTCCTCATAGGTGAGAATTTGACTTCCGATAGCTTTAAATAAATGCGTTTTTATTGATCTGACATTAGTCTCACTCAAGCCATTAAAATGAGGGCCATACGGCGGGCTATGTTGAAATTGAATTTTATGTTGGGTGAGATAATGACTCAGATAGTTATTATAATCAGTGGACTGTATCAGAGGATAAATTTCGTTCAATTTGCGTGTCGCGCCAATAAAATTGGTGCCTCCGTCACTATACAGAATAGAGACTGGACCTCTGCGTGAAATGAAGCGCTTGAACGCGGCAAGGAATAGATCTGTGCTTAGGTCGGAGACCAACTCTAAATGAAGCGCTTTCGTTGTGAGACAAACAAATAAGCAAAAATAAGCCTTATGGCTTTTAACTCCTCGCTTGCTTATATGCGTAATATAAAAAGGTCCAGCGTAATCGACAGCAGTGTGTACGAATGATTTTACTTGAGAAACCCTAATGGAGGGAAGGTCGCCCATTGGTGGATTAGTTGAAAGCGGTTTAAGTTTAAAACATGAATTACACTTGTATACTCTTTGACGGATAAGATTGCGATGTTGTAGATGAACTAATTCTGTCCTATCTAGGTCAGCGTCGGGTAAAAAATCCGTAATAGTATCTATAACTCGAGCGCAAACCGTATACCTATACACAGCGCGAGTCAAAGCGAGAGTGCATTTTAAATTGCGTTATTCCGTGCGATTTTTGATTTGACCGATACCTTTGACGATAGAGGGCGCGGGCGTTACCTTTAAATTTAAAGGTTCACAGCAGGATTTCGTAACAAAATTACTCATCGATCCCGTGTCGAGAAATAAACGCATTAAATCGCGGTTGGCAATAATACTGTCGTATCAGAGTTTGAAATGCGCGCGGGAACAGTAACAGACAGTGCGAAGTTATTATTATTACTTGTGTTAGGGAACATACACAAACTACGTGACCAATTTTTTTGCGTTTTTTACCCCCCTCCCCCCCTAGGTGACCAAGCGTAGTATATGCCAAGACCCCCCTCTTCCCCCCCTAGTTTTCACGTAGTATATTTTATAAAAAATTTTTGCGGAAAGTTGAAAAAATAATGGCTTTTCTTTGTATTTTCTCATACGGCCCCTAAAAATGCATACTTCGAGAGTGCAAGCGTGGTAAAGCGTAGCTATTCAATTGTAATTGTATTTAGTAAAAAATATAACAAGAAGAAACAGTACAATTAGTGATGTGACGAAACTGGACAAGTTTTAGTGATGGGGTTAAACCGTGGCGCGTGAGTCCGCTTCAATTAGAATGTTTCTCAAAAGTATTCTACCAGCTACGTGACAAGAAACCAAACAAAGAGTGTGTCCGGACCGAAGCTGTGAGAGCAGCTTGCTCCGATTCGAAACTGTTTGACACAGGATACGTAAATAGTTTTTTGTCGCTTCCTATTTCGGACGAAGCCGAGTTTTTATACAATTTAGTAGAAGTAGGTTTAAAATCTAGAGTTTAAGTTTTTTTTTAGTTTTTTGTGCATATTCTGCTGCCTCTACGGGGCGGTATGTTTTTTCCTTAAATAAAAAAAGGCTTTCGCTGTATATAACGTTCTTTGTTTCCCATTAAAATAAATAAATACAATCGCAGATTATATCCATTTACCATGTTATGTATATGTCTCACCGCTCACCCCTAAACCCCTAATGTAATTATTCCCGGGACTTGGACGGCACTCAGTGTTGCCAGGGCTTTTGGAACGAAAATTACGTTTCTTTTCTCGAAAAGTTACATTTTTTATGCAAAAGTTACATTTTTTATATTTTTCATAATTACTTATGAAAACATTCGATTTAAAGAAATGAATAGCCATAGAAATAACATACAGCTACAATTCGGCGAGTTAGGAGACAGAATTACGCCAGACTGATGGGCGGTATCTCAAATGTCAATGTTGCACCAGACGGACAGACAGACGAGTTGTACCATGTAGGTTCTTTTGTCATTTTTCTGTATGGAAGCCTATAAATTGTCTCGCTTGGTCCCGGTTAGATACAATTGAACTTTCTTTTTAAATAGAGTTTCATTGTTCCCAAAAGTTACAAAAAATCCTTTAGAACAGAAGTTAATACTTACATGTTACGCGAGCCGGTTAAAAGTTACGAAAAATGTAAGAAATGTAACCATCTGGTAACACTGACGGCACTAGTAGACTAGTATATGTAAAACTATAGATTGGCATTGTACCTATGGCGCGGATTTTCAATGCCAATGAGGGGTTGCTATTGTGCTGTCTCCCCGTCGCGAATACGGGGTCTTATCGTAACCCAGTCAGACCGATAAAATAGCACTGTTTACTGACGTAAAATGAAGTACATATATTACTTACTACTACGTTATTGTCATTGTGAATTAAAACATCTGTTTATGCGGTGGGAGGCAGTGGGCCATTTAACGCGAGTAGGTATAAGATGTTAGTTTTTAATATAACAGCCTAGTTTAAACGGTCAAATGTAAAAAAAGAGTGCTGGCTTCGCCAACAAACTGCTTTGTTTGAAGTGTTTTGTTATTGTATCTTGTGGCTTAAATAAAAAAATATATTATGTTTTTGATTTCACGAGTGTAATCAACTAATCACAACCCGGACGATTGTACTGGCGGTGTTCGAAAAGGCTATACAATACTATTAAATGAAACAATCAATATCTGTATACATATTTACTGGTAATTACTTATCTACAAATTTATCGAAATCGGCTCTAGGTTTTTTACTGTATACGGGGATAAAAAATCAAATACCCTTAGGGAACATACACAAACTACGTGACCAATTTTTTGCGTTTTTTACTCCCCTCCCCCTCCTAGGTGACCAAGCGTAGTATATGCCAAGACCCCCCCTCCCCCCCTAGTTTTCACGTAGTATATTTTATAAAAAATATTTTGCGGAAAGTTGAGAAAATAATGGCTTTTCTTTGTATTTTCTCTTACGGCTCCTAAAAATGCATACTTCGAGAGTGCAAGCGTGGTATAGCGTAGCTAGTCAATTGTAATTGTATTTAGTAAAAAATATATCAAGAAGAAACAGTACATTGCGCACCAAGGGCGGTTAAAAAAGGATTACAATCAAGTGCCTATAAATGTAATTTTGTTAAGTTTATTGGCTTGAGTCTGCCATCCCTTTTTCCGCCCTTCACAATGATTTTGATCATATTTGCGGGGAAAGAAATAAAATCAAAATACAGGAAACACAATGAACTATTTATTAAATTAATTATTAAATGTCTAAAATAAAACGTTTCCAGTGTCGATCCACTCGGAAACGTTATGTATAACGGGGGCGGTGGTTTCTGAAGAAAGAGGGGTGATGGGGTTAAACCGTGGCGCGTGAGTCAGCTTCAATTAGAATGTTTCTCAAAAGTATTCTACCGGCTACGTGACAAGAAACCGACCCCCCCCCCCGATGACCAAGAGTGGTACTTTGACGACCCCCCTCCCCCCCCTAAACGGGTCACGTAGTTTGTGTATGTTCCCTTACAGGCAACAATAGTTTTCTTCGGAAAATCACGAACGACGACAACCAGAGTTCGGTTCTCAGGCACTAAGTTTAATAACATGTGTATCTGGGTGTCTGTCCATGCCATCGTACCTAATTAAAGTGAGTTTTTTGGAGTTTATTGAAGTTTACCTCCTTAAGAATCGATTTTCATATAAAAGGTGGTATGAAAATTTATAGGGTATAAAATCAAATTTTTGCCATTATGCGTTATGGTAGGGGAGCCCAAGAGGGGAATTTGAGATTTACTCGAGCGCGTTTCGAGATATGTTTTTAAGGAAAAATATAATATAAGTATAAGTATATATGTATAATTGGCGAATTAAGAAATATTGCACTAAATGTTCTACAGTCTACAGCTCACAAAACGGTCCTCTTTATATAAGGCCGACTATATTGAATGTTGTTTAGGAGTGGTCGCATAGGTAGGATAGATTAAAGGTAGATAGATTGTATAGGAGGGAGATAATTAGAATGAATGGATTTGTGTGAGGGGGTTTTGCGCTTCACATCGGAGCGGCGGGATATGTAAAGTTTGTATGAATAATACAATACAATATTTACAAATCTCCTGCCGAAACAGAGACTGGTGTTAATAATTATATAATAAATTAGAATTATATTTGAAATAAATGAACTTTATTCATTACCATAATATAGAACAATAATAAAATAAGATCTTACTACCTAAACTATAGAATTAAACTGCTTATACTTTAAAATTTACATTTTACTATTCAAGTGGAATTTAATTTTTTTTCCTATGTCAACAGATCAGAAAGAAGTTCATTTATTTAACATGACAAAAATTCTTTATAAATAACGATTGTAGGTAAATCCTATTGTTAGTTTTTATCTTCCTGCTTGAAAGGACCCGTTTTGGGGAATAGGCGTCCTCCAGCTTTTTGCGCGTTTCTCTATCTTTGCCTGCATTCATCCAGATTTTTCCTGTTATTTCAATGATATCACCACAGTATTTTTGGTCTACCGATATTCCTTCTTCTTTGTGGTCCTTTCCATGTCGTTTCTATTGTCCATCTTTTATTAGTGTAGCGCATTTTTCAGTGCGTCAGTGACCTTCGTTTTTTGCCTGATATTTTCGCTTTTTACTTTGAAATTTTCCTAACATTTAGTATGCTCCTCTCTCTCTCCTACGTAATAGTAAAGTTCCTAAAATAAACGTAGCAACAGCGTTCAATTATTTAAGGCCATGCAATATATAAAATATCGCTTTATTTTAAACGCAATTCAGATTAGGTTTGGGTACAAAGGTTCCAGAATTTAAGATGGCTAAGGACTAGTTACTGCTTACTAGGGCTTAATTTACAAAGCCCGATCAGAAATATATGAGCATTGACAAGAGGGCGCTGTTATTCTCGTTCATATGGCAACAGCAGGCGAATCACGTAACTTTATGTACTAACGGTAGATAGATTTTACTGTCAATGTTGAAGTATAAATGTATGAGCACAATTAAAATTTGACATTAAAATCTACCTAACGGTAGTACAAAAGTTACGTGATTACCCCGCAGGTCAGTAATGTCAGTGTAGTCGATACAATTTCAATACTGTTAGTGGTTATAATAAATTTAAGTTCAATGAGAACAGAGTTTAAACCTACCCTTTGAGAAAATTTTATTTCTTGTTTGACTTTTGAATTCATTTTTCTACTCTAGCATCCATACGAAAGACGAGGCAAAGGGCATGTTGAGAATACCTACTAATTTTGCAAGTTATAATAGGTAGGGTCGCTAGGCCAGTTACTAGGCCTTATAATAGGTAGGGTCGCTAGGCCAGTTACTAGGCCTGCGTCAGTCTGCGGCCTTCTGAAGAACGAAGTTTTTTCAATTAAAGATATTTACGTTTTTACATGGCCTAAAGAAATAGTGAGTCGTATCGTATGCGTGTTAATTGGTATAACTATTGAATGGGAATATATTTAAAACAACAGAAAATATCATTTAAGTTCATCAACTCATTCAAGTTGGCCGCAAACTGGCGCATCAAATTAACAGGTCGTAAACCCAACTACCGACCCTACCTACCCTTTAGGATTTCCTTCGAAGAACGTACTCACTGATAATCCGTATTAAAATATTGTAAATGCGGTAGTATCCGTCTGTATTATCTAGATAGACAGTTACTTACCAAGGAAGCAGCTCGAAAATTGAAATGTAGACTTAATTCCGTGTTGATCATTCTCCGATGCAGTATCGATTTCATCAGACAGTTACTTACGAAAAGAAGCAGCTCGAAAGATGCGGTATCGATTTCATTTCACGCGTAAAAAATGATTTCATTTGATGCCCCGTCACGCACCATGCGTCGGGGCATTCACAACAACTCACCTCGCCTCACGTCTGATTAATTAAACCAGCGTAAGCCTGTGCCATTACCATGAGTTTACATAACCTTACTCGCTAGCGACTGCATAAAAAATTGTATGGGCAAAAGTACAGAGCCTCTGGCGGTTACGCAATAGAACTAAGAATCGGCATACTAATCGTTTAGTCACGAGCAGTGGCTAGCGAGCACGGTCATGCAAACTCATGGTAAAGGCACTGACCTCCGGTAGCATTTCCATATCGCTATTTTATATTATATCGCAATGGTAATATTATTTAAAAAAATACATAAAACTATATTTGATGCCCATTTCTAACCGGGGTCCATTATGTCGTTAGAAAACAAATACTAATTGGCATTCAGTTAGTTAGTTTATTATCTATGATTCTGTGGAAGATGGGACGCCACGTGTGTGGACACTGATAATGATTCACTAAAAAGTGTGAAATAAATATTTTTTTAAATAAAAAATAAAAACCGACTTCAAAAAAACACTGACAAGTAAAAAATAAGGTGCCATTTCATCAACTTTGAGCTATTTATTTGTACGGCACCGACTTCAAAAATTACGATACGAGTACATTGTTCAATAAGAAGCGTATTAGTCTCATATTGAGATATTAGAAGTTATGCAATTATTTTTTACTTTGCAGTGTTTCTTTGGATCCGTTTTTTATTTTTTTTATTTAAGTTTTTGTTTTGTAAAACTGATTGTAACTTGTCATTATAAATAATTTATTATCTCTAGATATACAAGAACCACAAGGTGTTTTTTTTTTATTTGCCGACAAAAAGTAATTGCTTGTTTTTCATAATATTTTCAAGACCTGGCCTGCGAATATGCTTTATTATAAAATGTAATTTTAACTTGTCTCTTTCTCTTTTGTTGTTCTTCTTCACTGTTTAAACTCATTCTCGCTGTCGAGCTGCATAATTATAAGCATAGGTACCTAATAGGTATTATAATTTTTGTGATTTTGCACGTCATTTACTTTACGCAGCTTTCTACCTGTGGAAACTTGCAATTGGCTTACTGTTTCTATGTCGTGACCTACTTTGTTACTTTAGCTGTAAGTTTTTCTATGAAAAAAAAAAATCTCAGGGACAGATAAGTAGGGGTAATTGGTGAGATACGTGTAACAAGCTATGAATAGCATATAATACAATCCAAGGGATTGCTTAATCCGCCGGTGCCCACGGCGTTAAACGCATTTCCATTTTAGGGGTCGACTCCGGCTGTCGGTCTGAGTTTGACAACCACTACTGTATATTAAAATCGCAACCATATGTACTCACTATATTTATCATGCTAAAATTAATTTCTATGACTAATTAAATTCTAAACTACAAATAATAAAAAACCTACAAACTAAACTTAAAAATAAATAATCTAAAATAAGGGGTCAACCCGCGGCATAGTGCCAAAGATGCTGGCAGCATTTCCTCGCTATATAGCAATGCTTATGCGTTGAGCGAGGAAGCTGCCAGATCTTTGGTCACCAGTCGTGTCTACTAACCTTTTAGCAAGTTCTATGAAGAACTCTTGGGCCCTGGGACCCCACGGACCGAGGGTCTCTACACCGAACGGAACAAAGTTGTATTCGGTGCCGAGACCCCTATATTTGTTGTTCTTTGGCACTATGCCGCGGGGGACCCCTTATTTTAGATTATTTATTTTTAAGTTTAGTTTGTAGGTTTTTATTATTTGTAGTTTAGAATTTAATTCGTATTATATACCTAACGCTCTTTGTTTCCAATATGCCTAAATTGAAGAATAAATGATTTTATATTTTTTCTGTGACCATATGATATTGTGTTTAGTAATTTCAGACTGTTCGTTCAGAGCCAAATCTCATTGAAAATTTGCCGAGAGTGGACATTGCCGAAATAGCTACATTGTTGAAGTAAAATGACGGAAAAGGGGAAAACTGAAAACGCGGAAGGTTACATTTGGAAGACCACTAGACATCTTCAAGTGAAACTTGTAAGAACACCGATAGAACGCCAAGGTAAATAATGGTTATATTCTTTGTCAATCAGAACCTAGAGTCCGTATCAGAGTCCGTTTCTACACAGTAAGACAGTGACTTTAGGGAAGAGCTGTTCTAATTCTACCTCACTTGTTGAAGCAATACTACTGACACGAAGCTATGGTCAGCTATTGTGGATCTTTAAACACGACACACGGTCGTCAAACGGGCACAATGCCACTAACGGAGCTCTCATGCTCACACGCAACGCTAGCTTACAGGGTTAAGCATTCCCTAAGCTATAATCGAGGCGCAATCGCAATCACTCCGGAGTATCCCCGACTCACTGCGGGACTCTGAGCAATCAATCAAGCAACGGTTCACCTATGGAGTGTTTTCAGTGCTCAAAAACTTTGCCTCTCATTTTCGTCTTTTCTGTTGTTCTAACTGTACTTGATCCCATACAAACATTGGATCCTCTCTAAAAACTGGTTCGAATGGCACCATAAAAGCGAATGGGTCATACTTAGTTGAAAAAGATTATGAAACGTGCAGTTCTGTGGTGCACCACATGAGGATCCACAGAATATCAGCGTCGTTTCACCTTCAGTGGATCGACATCATGCTGAGTGGACTCCTTTTTCGCATTAAGCCTTAATTTTAATATAAGTGTAAATGTACTATGTATTATGTGTAAAATGCGAAATAAAGCTTTTTCTATTCTATTCTATATTATAAAAACAAAAGTCGTCCCTCCTGTGGTCAATAGTTAACGGCTTATGTGCATGTTAGCTATGTCTTTATTACAGGGATTTATAGGAACGGAGACACTGTTTATGCGGGTTACTGGTCCAATCCAAAATTAAGCTTTGTAGCGCTTAATTTTTGGTATGTTTACTGAAAAGAGGCGAACCTAAATCCGTGTATGACCCATTTGTCATACAAGGGTGCGAAGCTGTTGCAAGAATTGAATCACGAGCTAGCAAATGGATTCTAGAGCGTGAACAACGATCTAGTGAATGGATCCTGTGCTTGAACCACGAGCAAAGCGACTGGTTCGAAATTATAATCCTGAGCGAAGCGAGTGGCTTAAAAATAAAATCCTGAGCGAAGCTAGTAGCTTAAAAATAGAATTCTAAGCGTAGCGAGTGGTTTAAAAATAAAATCATGAGCGTTGCGAGTGATGCACCACCCGAGACGTAAAATAACTTTGCAGTCGTGTGTAACACAAATCTTTTCACCTCACTAAAGCGAAGAAAATACTACATTCAAAAAAACTACTGAAATATGTAAAATTCTGTTCCTAATAGCGTTATTCCAGTTCCAGTACAGTTGCATCACGAAGGATGCCCGGGGTCCGTTACCTAATCCCAACATTTGGCGTAGGCACTAGTTTTATTATTCACTATTATGTTTTTAGTTTTGGACGACCGGTTTAGCCTAGTGGGTAGTGCACCTGCCTGTGAGGCTGACGGTCCTGGGTTCGAATCCCGGTCAGGGCAAATATTTGTGTGATGAGCATGAATATTTGTTTCTGAGTCTTGGATGTTTTCTATGTATTTAAGTATTTATATCTATTAAATATATCGTCGTCTAGTACCCATAACACAAGCCTTTTTGAGCTTACTGTGGGGCTAGTTCGATTTGTGTAAGATTGTCCTCTAATATTTATTTATTTTTATTTTATTTTATTTAAGAATAAAAAAGGGCTTTCCGAGTTATTGAGGTGAAAAACATGTACTTTATTATTTTGTAATTATTTAACATCAAATAAATATTTCTTTATTTCTTACCTTCTTTCTTTCAATTTTATTACACTCATTCTATTCTATTATGTTCAAAGGGCAAGAAGCTATCTGCGGCCCTACACCACCATCGTCGACGTCATCCACACCTAGTTCGGGTTCGTCGTCAGAGCCGGCCTTACCACCGCCGTCGACTTCGACACAATATTCGCCATCGCTAGGTTTGTGTTATAAACCGCCACAAACCTACAGGTTGAATTCAGCTGCCGGGCTGTTACTACCCTGAGGGATACCGCAAGCCGAAGTTCGGATATCTCCCTCTCTGTCGCACTTGCTAATTCGTGCGACAGAGAGGGAGATATTCGAAGACAGAGAGGGTACAATACAATACAATAAAAATACTCTTTATTGCACACCTCAATCAAAGGATACAGTACAGTACAAAAACACAATGAGAAGAGGCAAACAACAGGCGGTCTTATCGCTAAAGAGCGATTTCTTCCAGACAACCTTAGGGTAGCGGAAATCTAATTAGAACGATACTTATGATTCAGAAAGCCATTTTTGGGGCTCTGCACCAGGGACCGATACCGGTATTTAAAACCCTGAATTAGCCCAATATTTTGGATTATTTTTTGCTCTTTACGTAGGGCTGAATCATGTATTTAGGTAACAACGTCGTATTATTAGATTGTCCCATTAAAAACGAAATAATGACCGTAATAATACCGGTATCTTATCTATACAAACTGAATTACAAAATAAACGATGCCCCATAAAGAGTAGATATAAATATAATTTTCAACTGAAAACTGTTACGTGATTTCATAAATTTCAACTTACTTGTATTATAGCATACAACCTACTTTAAATTAATTATATTGTTATTGTAATTAATTTAAATTTATAACCCTTATTTAGTGTGAAACCAACTCACTGACTACGGGTGGGCTTAAAACCAGCTTAGCGCTGTGCTCACACCGATTTTTCAATGTCTTAATTTTAATACCCATACTATAGATTGAACATTGTAAAATTTTGAGAAATAAACCATTTTGTATTTTGTATTTGTATTTGTATTTTTCTATGGAGAAAATACCGGTATCCGATCCCTGCTCTGTACTCGAAGGGTACAAACGGAATTATATTGCTGTCACTCACGCCAAAGAGAATATAATTACTACGTTTTACTCACGCCTCCGTCCGTCATCAGTTACAAATTTTTGTTCCGAAGATTTTTTTTTAATTTCCCATTGACCTATGAACATGAGATTTGGTGATAATGTTTATTATTACGTATATTTTACCAACAAATACTAATATAAATCAATTTTTCATATCATATCATATCTTTATTCAGTAATAACATACATTTCACATAAAAAATCATGATTTACAATAAAATGATAAAACAATAAAAAGGTAAAAAACATAATAATAATAATCGCATTTTAAATTAGATAATACTAGTGACCCGCCCCGGCTTCGCACGGGTGCAATGCTGATGCATGTATTATACATATAAACCTTCCTCTTGAGTCACTCTATCTATTAAAAAAAACCGCATCAGAATCCGTTGCGTAGTTTTAAAGATTTAAGCATACATAGGGATATAGGGACATAGGGACAGAGAAAGCGACTTTGTTTTATACTATGTAGTGATAAGTAAGTATACGCAATGTCAAATTTTATAGAATGTCATCTATCATTGGTATCAGTTAGAAACTCGTCTAATGAATAGTAGGCCTTTTGAATTAACAAAGTCTTGAAATGGAATTAAAACCAGAAATGGTATTCATATTTTGAATGTTGGGTGGGACCTTGTTGTATATCTTTGTGCCAATTACATGAATACAGTTGCTAGTCTTCCTAAGGCTATGAGTGGGATGCTCCAATTCATTCTGACGGATATCCTGAAATCTTTTGCTGTTCCAATCCCTTTTGGGGAACGAACAATTCCTTTTCTATTTGAAATTTCGCTATTTTTCCTGTTAATACCAACTAAATTTTGCGGTTGTTTGGGAACCCTAAGGCCGGGTTTTATAAACATCCATTAGACCAAATGTCAGATCAAATTTCGGTAACTCAGTACATTTTTTGACATAACAAACCGACATAAGGTCTAACGGATCTTTATAAAACCGAGCCTAAATGTGCTTAATCCGACACGCACTTCGCCGGTTTTATTTAATGTTAATTAGTATTCAAGTTCAAATCACTTAGGTATATGCTAATATTCATTTTGTAATTGCAGAATCAGCTGACCATGAACTTTCAAACGAAATTCAAACTTTAAAGACGAAACGGCAGCCAAAATCTAAACTTGGTCAACCAATACGGCGGAAACTAGCCATTTCCTGGAAGAAAATTGTGACCGAGGGTTTGGGCAGCGAGGCCTTGGAGATCATTTTAAAAAAGTATCCAACTCCATCTAATTTCCGTTCCGCACTGGTGCCAACCATCAATTCAAAAATTCGCGCTATACTCTCAGGGAAATCTGTGAGAAAGGATAACATAATTGCAAACAGACAGCATCTAACTGGCACCTTAATGTCTTGCTTAGGCCGATCCCTGACAAGCATTCAACAAGGTCACATTAACTCCAAAATTTTAGTAGAGGAAATAGATGCTGTTAAACTGGCGGCAGAGATGCATCACCAAGATTCGTCTTTAAGAAAAAAGAAATGCTTGATTGGCGCAAGCAAAATTATTCGTAAAGCAATCCACCAGACACAGATCAAATCCGATCGTTCTTTCTGCGGGAATTGTGCGCAGACAATCCAAGAGACCTGCCAAATCAACAAAGGAAAAGGGACAACCCAACCAAGTCCGGATGAAACCAATAAGAACAGTAAGGGCCCACAACAGCGCCAGCAGCGTCTTCGAGCCTGTGGTGGAAACCTCATCTAATGACGTCTAAGCTCCGACACACTATCGAATTTACCCGTATACGCTATTCTATATCTTGCATGTCATCTATATGTCGTATGTGTTTAATGTTCCCAGTATACCTGATACCTATACGTATTTACTCACCTGATGTTTCGCATGCTCTCGATGTCCTCAATGTAGACGATATTTGTGTATGCTATGTCCTCAATGACCCCGATGTCTCACATGTTCTCGATGACGCTGTAATCTCCGATGTCCTCTATATCTCGTATGTCTTCCATGTCTCGTATGCCTCCAATGTCGCCGACGTTCCCAGTACATATACTGATATTCTCTAGATATCATATGTATTCACTCATCCGATGTTTCGCATGCCCCCGATGTTCTCAATGTACACGATATTTGTGTCTCACATGTAATGGGTAACTTTGCTGTCCCTGGCATGTGAGACATCAGAGTCCCAACTACTGTTAGAAGTATACCTTAGGATGTTCAGAGGCCAAGATGGCTCTAAAGTTTTTACGTACTTTTTGGCCCACCAACCCTTATTGAACGCTGTCTCACGCTTGCTATCGATAGCTATGGGCAACACCACGTGCGGAAAATGCCACTTCCTGGCCAGGTGTGACATAAAATAATATATAATATATAACGTAATTATAAGACGATCTGTAATCCCGTCGTCTACCGGTCCCTGGATCCCCGGGCTCATTACAAAAGAATGCAATTTTTTTTTTGCCGGGAGACGACGGCTTAATAAAATGAAGACTAGGTTTAGAGCAAAAGACTAAAGCTAACTCATAAAGGTAACTTGACATCAGGGATGTAACAGAGCTCCGGTTCCGGTTACGTTAAGTCGAAACTTCCGATTGGTTTTAAACATCCGCTTCTGTTCCGGTTCCGTTATTTTTAAAACGCATGTTATATCGGATGTCAAAGCAGCGCAGCGGGGGGAAATGAGCGGCATACATCAAAAACACACAGGTTTATAATTTTTATTTAGAAATAGACTTAGCTTAGACCTGCCCTGCCTTTAACATCTTATCCATCTATCACTCGGGCTCCGCATCCGGTTCCGCATCCGTTTTCATGTCCGCCTTCGATTCCGGTTCTGGTTCCGATATACCGAATTTAAAACATCTGGTTCCGCTTCCGGTTCCGATAAAACCACATCTGTTACATCCCTGCTTGACATCCACCATCACTGAGAGGAGACGGTAATCCCGGAGATCTCCGGGCACAAAAGAATGCTATTGTTTATTTTTCTCTTTGATCGAGGGTTAAATTAATACCGTGTTAGTTTTATATACGTAGATTTAAGTACATGTCTTAGTGAGACTCGTATTTATTCTTGATAATTAATATACTTACCAAACAAATAAATTGTTTTATTATATCATTAAGAGCGCTTTAATAAAATGTAGTGGGTCCACTAGCGCCACTCGTAAATAATTGTAATTATTTAAATTTAACGATATATAACTAAAAAAGGGGGCCGCTACGTACTGTAGTTTGTATTTAAGTACTTTTTGAATCCATCAAACTAGTTTTTACGTTGCTATATATCTATGAGCTCAAAATTAAAACGGCCGTTTTAACTTTTTTAGTTATATATCGTTTTTAATGCAATTGGGAATTGACATGGCAATGGCAGCCCCCGACGGATTTTTCTAGGCTTGTAAATATACCTCGCAACCAGTTAACCGTTTAGAAAAAAAATGTTTTTATCTATATGTAATTATTTCCTATAGAGTCGGGGGATTTTCAAATGCATTATTTAATTATTTTTCAATTGAGAACATCCATCGGGGGTATGTTCAAAATGTTTAATTTTGCCTTTATTTTAATCTTTTTAGAGAGCAGTCTAAGTATACCTATACGTTTGACCCTCGAACACTTCGGTTGTGCAATGAGCTCTCTACCGATGTTTTCCTAAGGAGCTACAAAAATAAGTAAGTGCCAAGTAGCCACTTTCTATCTCCGAATGCGTCACAAGTAAACCTGAGGGCCGAAGGCCCGAAGCTAAGAGGCGAAATACACGAGGTCAGATGCTGTTCCGCGAAAGGCCGAAGGCCCGTAGCTTCTCCTTGGAGCACGTTTGCTATACGAGCCCGAGGACCGAAGGCCCGAGGGGCGAGCCCTAGTGGACAATTTCGAGCCCCAAGTGTCTTACAAATGAACCTGAGGGCCGAGGCATACGAGATGAGAAGCCGTTCCGCGTAGAGCCGAAAGCCCGAAGCTTCTCTTCGGAGCACGCTCGCTCGCCCTCGATGCGAGCCCGAGGGCCGAAGGCCCGAAAGACGATCCCAAATCGGCAATTTCTAGCTGCGAATGTCTTACAAGCGAACCCCAGGGCCGAAAGCCCGAAGGTGAAGGGCGAAGTATATGAGGTCAGAAACGTTCAGCGAAAGGCCGAAAGCCAGAAGCTTCTCCTTGGAGCGTGCTCGCCAAGTCGACACTTTCCAGCCCCGAGTGTCTTACAAGTAAACCTGAGTGACAAAGGCCCGGTAGTGAGGGGCGAGACACACGAGGTCAGAAGGCATTCCGCGTGGGGCCGACATCCGAGCCCACGTGGACGCATATTCTCTGTCATTTATCTTTTCCCTTCTTCTGCTCACAGCTGCCACGGATTTGTACCTACACTTCTTCCAACTAGTCCCAAAGCATAAATAAATAAATAGGTACCCGGGGTTCATTTTCGCAACGGCTCCTGAAATCGGTTGACGCAATTTGAAGTACGAGTATACCTTATTTCGTTTACACAATTAAGGTAAACCTCCCAGTAATCGGCACCTTAGTGGCCAATAGATTACAGTAATTAATCACCAAACACCACAGTATTGGGCCAGTGTCGAGTACAGGGACGTTTACCTTGCCGACATATTTAGAACCAAGGAAGTTTATATGTTATTTCAGCAAACATAATATTTATAGTAGTCACTAGGACGGGTCATACAGTAATAGCACATGTAGATGGATACGCGAGCTCAGCGAGCGCGAAATTTTTCAAACATTATGATGCAGTGCAGATATTTTTCGAACATTTAATACAATTGCGGAAAATACTTCATACGAGTCGCCAGAGATCTTTTCACGAGCCTTAGTAACCTAGTTAACATCGGTAGTATCCAAAACATTACAACATCGCAAAGCACACGATGTAAGTATCTGGTTACTTTTTAGGGTTCCGTACCCGAAGGGCCCAATTGGAGAATACAGAAGAGACACACAGAAGTACGCAGCAAACAGTAGTAAAATAGTCGACTTACGGTAATCCACCTATATGCCTTCGTAAAATTCCCTATGCTGTTGTTGTGCTTCATCATCAAGCCTTTTCAAGCTCCTGTACAGAGGCGTCTCAATAGATAGGTACTATCAAAAGAGTCTAATGACATATTATTACTAACTAAATACCTTTAAAACATGCCTTAAAATACTGTTCTGATCCATCATTAGATCCTCAGCAGATCATGTATAGAAGCTACTCAGCAAACACAATCTAAAGAGCCCAAACACGAATAAGTTACTACATGCCATCGCAAAGTTCTCTATGGCACGGTTTTACTCCATCATCAGACCCTCAGAAGGTTATGAACGACGTCTGTTCATGCAACATAAACAAAAGGGACCAAAAACAAACAAAAATATTATCGACCTCTGCACAGTACCCTACTATGCTTTTCTGCTTAAAGCGAAAAGGAAGTCTTGGCGAAGGTTTTGTGAAGAGATCGCCCAAACTCATAAAGGAGCGAGAATACACAAAATTCTTTCCAAAACGCCGACTAGCTATCTTGGCCTCCTCAAGAGACCGAATGGCAATTTCACGACCACGGAGGTGGAAACACTGGATCTGCTAAGAACCACCCACTTTCCAGGGTCGTATCCGACCAGTAACACCCAGTTATGCATCCAAAGGAACTTCCAAGCCCACAGGGTACATAACATCGACTGGAATTTGGCCGCAAACATCTTTAGACCAAACCACGTTAAATGGGCACTGGCAAAATTCAAACCATTTAAATCGGCGGGAGAAGATGGAATATTTCCAGCACTATTGCAGCAAGGGCAAGATCTCCTGCTCCCGCACCTGGTAAAAATATTCCGAGCCAGTTTCGCTTGGGGTATCATACCAGAACAATGGACTAGGGTCAAGGTACGATTCATACCAAAAGCAGGGAAAAAGGACTACTCACAGCCAAAATCCTTCCGACCAATCAGTCTAACGTCTTTTCTACTCAAAACAATGGAAAGAGTCATTGATCAGCACATAAGAGTAAAGTACTTGGCAATCAGACCACTTAATCTGAACCAACATGCTTATCAAAAGGGAAAATCAACAGAAACTGCCCTACTAGATCTGGTCGACAAGGTGCAGAAGGCCCTAGAGGATAAGCAAACTGCTCTATGTGCGTTCCTTGACGTGGAAGGTGCTTTTGACAACACATCCACAGAAACTATCCTTAAAGGAATGGAATCAAAGGGCGTGGACAGAACCACCATCAGATGGGTGCAGAGCATGCTATCTAATAGAATAGTCACTCTGACCCTCAATTCAGCTGTACATGAATTTTATACCACAAGAGGTTGTCCACAAGGAGGCGTACTATCCCCACTACTATGGACCCTGACAGTGGACCAACTCCTAGCAACCATGACGGACCTCGATTATGACACACAGGGGTATGCCGACGACCTCGTAGTCATAATCAGAGGCCCATCATCATCATTCAGCCGGAAGACATCCACTGCTGGATATAGGCCTCCCCCAAGGAGCGCCACAGCACACGGTCGCGAGCCACCCGCATCCAGCGACTCCCCGCTGCCTTGACCTAGTCATCAGTCCACCTAGTGGGAGGCCGTCCAACGCTCCGTCTTCCCGTGCGAGGCCGCCACTCGAGAACCTTTCTTCCCCAACGGTTATCGGTTCTACGAGCAATGTGGCCCGCCCACTGCCACTTCAACTTGCAGATTCTCTGAGCTATGTCGGTAACCCTCGTTCTTCTGCGGATCTCCGAGTTTCGGATCATGTCCCGCAGAGAAACTCCAAGCATAGCTCTCTCCATCGCACGCTGAGCAACTCTGAGCTTATTTAAGAGGCCCACATTCAGCGGCCACGTTTCAGTACCATAAGTCATCACTGGCAACACGCACTGGTCGAAGACTTTCGACTTCAGGGACTGTGGAATTTCTGACGTGAAAATCCTCCTCAACTTCCCGAACGCAGCCCATCCGAGTTGGATTCGGCGATCGATCTCTTTCTTGAAGTTGCATTTACCCAGTTGGACCGTCTGTCCTAGGTATACGTAGTTATCCACAACTTCAAGTGGAGCATTCCCAACATGAACCGGTATTGGTGAGACATGGCCATTGAACATAACTTTGGTTTTATCCATGTTCATCCTTAGACCCACCTGTTGGGATACTCTGCTGAGATCTTCGAGCATAATGCTCAAGTCCTCCAGCGATTCTGCCATGATCACGATATCGTCCGCGAATCGAAGGTGAGTGATGTATTCGCCATTCACATTGATGCCCAGTTCTTCCCAGTTCAGGAGCTTGAAGACATCTTCCAATGCAGCAGTGAACAGTTTCGGAGAGATAACGTCTCCCTGTCTCACACCTTTCTGCAATTGGATCGGTTTCGTACTCTGATCTTGAAGTCGAACTGTCATAGTGGCTTTCTTATACAAACACTTCGATGTATCGATAATCGATACGACACCGCTGGAGCGACTGGAGCACCGCCCATGTCTCGACCGAATCAAAGGCCTTTTCATAGTCCACAAACGCTAGACATATTGGCCGATTATACTCTTCGGTCTTCTGTATAATCTGGCGCAGCGTATGTATGTGGTCTATGGTACTAAAGCCTTTACGGAAGCCGGCTTGCTCGGGGGGCTGGAATTCGTCAAACCTGCGTGAGAGTCGATTTGTAATGACCCTGGAGAACAACTTATAGACGTGACTCAGAAGCGAGATGGGTCTGTAGTTCCTCAACAAAGTGTTGTCACCCTTTTTGAAGAACAGCACCACCACACTCTTTGTCCACGCCTCTGGAACACTGCCTTCGAGAATGACGGAGTTAAAAAGTTTCAGAGCCAGAGGCCCATGCCTCCACACAATTTCAAACCTTATGCAAGGAGCCCTAAACACCATACTAAAATGGTGTAAAGAAAATGACCTGTCGATAAACGCTAGTAAGACGGTGCTAGTACCTTTCACAAGGAAGAGGAAACTAGACAGACTAGCAACCCTAAAACTTGAAGGGCAAGTCATACCGTTCTCAAATAAAGTCAAGTATCTGGGGGTCACCTTTGACCAACAGCTAACTTGGAATCCTCATTTGAAGAACATTACACATAAAGCAAAAATGGCTCTATGGACAAGCTGTCGAATGGCAGGAGCAAGATGGGGTATAAGGCCCAAAATTGCTATGTGGCTATACACAGCGGTAGTGCGGCCTATAATTACTTACGCCTCCGCAGTCTGGTGTGACAAAACCAACCAAAAGACAGCCATCCAAAAGTTAAGCAGCCTACAACGTACGGCCTGCCTAACTACAACAGGAGCTCTAAGTACAACACCTGGGGCAGCCCTTGATGCATTGCTTGACTTAACACCACTCCATCTGCAAGTGCAAAAGGAGGCCAAGCAATGCATCTATAGGATATGCATGTTGACAAGGCCAAAATGGCGCTCACAAGCACTAGCCAAACTAGAAGCCTCGGTCTTTGAACATAAAGCCTTAAACATGCCAACTGATAACATGCATACTATACAAAACTTCAACAAACTGTATACCGTGGAAATACCGCCAAGAGACAAATGGACAAACGACCAAATGTACTTCAAGGAGGGGAGCCACATATGGTATACGGACGGCTCAAAGAAAGGTGAGGATGTAGGTTGCGGGATCTACGGTGAGAGACCAAAGCTCAAAACCAGCGTCAGCATGGGCAGAGAGGCCTCAATCTTTCAAGCTGAAATCTTCGCCATTAACAAATGTGCGGAGATAAATCTTGATAGAAACCTAAGAAACCAACACATCTACATCAACTCGGACAGCCAGGCTGGCCTGCTGGCACTAGCATCTCTAGAGTCTAACTCTAAAATAGTCCAGAACTGTAAAAATAACCTTAACGACCTGGCAAAATCCAATAAAGTAATACTTAGATGGGTACCGGGTCACTCCGATATTGACGGAAACGAGGTAGCAGACAAACTCGCTAGGAAGGGTGCAGATACACCTTTCATCGGCCCAGAACCTTTCTGTGGGATCACCAAACAGAAAGTAACCTCTCTGCTAAGCAATAAATCGGAAGCTATAGAATTGTGGAAGTTCACTAAAGGACTAAAACAATCAAAAGCTTTAATAAAAGGCTACAATGCCAAGTTGTCTAAAGAGCTATTACAACTCAAAAGACACAAAACCAGCGCAGTGACAAGAATACTCACTGGTCATTGCAAACTTAACAAACATCTATCCCAAATGGGTATAAAACAAAGTGCAGCATGCAGGTTCTGCCAAGAGTCGGAGGAAACTGCCATTCATATCCTCTGCTCCTGTGGACCACTTATGCGCAAAAGAAGTATCTATCTAGGGAGGCACATTATGCCCACAGAGGAGATACAACAGATTGCGACCCAAAGAATCTGGAAATTCCTGGAGGCAACGGGTATAAGCAAAGAACTTTAAGGGCTGCCACAATAGATCAATACTGGTCGAGGCGGCAAAGAAGGCCCACAACTAACAATAATAATAAATGCTTTTCTGCTCCATCATCAGATCCTCAAAGTTAAAAAGCATGTACTCCACACCACATTCTATGGAAATCGTAAATGCTGGCCCAGCAGTTTGGAGAAAATGCACTCACACGCACTTTAGCAAGTGAAAAATGTTTACTGCAGCGCCCCCTGGCGAGTTAACATCGTAACTCCTAGCTAAATTTCTGCCCGACTAAACTACAAACCTATTGCAGAAAACCGTTTCTAAATCGGTCAAGCCGTTTCCAAGATATTGATGTGCACACACAAACAAACAAACAAACAACCTCTCACCCTAAACGCATATACCTTCTCCGTTCCGTCGTGGGTAAAAACATAACTTATATGTACATAAGCCGTTAACTATTTACCACCGGGTGGACAATTAAGATTTCAAGCTTACATGGTCATTTACATTATAATTACGATTTGAAACGGGATATTTACCATGTATATTTACAACAAAAACAACAATGTATATGTACAAGTAAAACTCGCAGCACGTCAGTTAATCCTTGATAATGGCGCTTGTAACAGTGCCGAAATATCGGGAACTCAAAAATACAAATATACATGGTAAATATCCCGTTTCAAATAGTAATTCTAATGACCCAATTATGAGTAAAAGCGCCCAGATAATGGACTGGGTTGAAGTATTACACCACGGGGGTGTAGGCGGCGGGCGGCGGGCTCAGTATCATGCCCCGGTTGCCCGGCCTCCCGCCCTGGACCGCAGGGCCGCGGCCAGGCTGCCTCCCGCCCTGGACCGCCAGGGCCGCGGCCAGGCTGCCTCCCAGCAACTGCAATAAATAATCGCCGGTTTATATCATTATTAGCTTTTGCCTGCGATCGTTTGCATATACTAGTTAAACGCCTTAAAATATTAATAACACGCCTATACAGAAATGCATGGCAAATATTCTATTAAATCAAATATACTTAGATTTGCCACAGGTAAATAAAATAAATAAATAAATAATAAATATTAGCGGACAATCTTACACAAATCGAACTAGACCCACAGTAAGCTCAAGAAGGCGTGTGTTATGGGTACTAGACGACGATATATTTAATAGATATAAATACTTAAATACATAGAAAACATCCAAGACTCAGAAACAAATATTCATGCTCATCACACAAATATTTGCTCTGACCGGGATTCGAACCCAGGACCGTCAGCTTCACAGGCAGGTGCACTACCCACTAGGCTAAACCGGTCGTCTATTTATTTATTTATTGTCAAATAGAAATGTCACCCTGTTTAAACACTTTTAAGGGATAATTTCAGGGATAAAAATCATCCTATGTCCTTCCTGAGGTCTCGAACTCTCCATACTAAATTTCTTAGGCCGTCGTCTCCCGGCAATAAAAATTAAAAAATAGAATTCTTTTGTAATGATCCCGGGGATCCCAGGGACCGGTAGACAACGGGTTTCGGACATCAACTGACAGACAGACAGACGGACGGATGGACAGACAGGCTACAATAGTGCGGGAGTTTTATCGAGAGTTGCGTATACGCATAATGTGGACTGGATTATCATAGATTAAAATCTATGATACAACACCTCTTCAACATTCATGTAATGGGGGCTATCGCGTATGAATTCGCCGCTAGAGGCGCTAGTGTAGCGTGGGGTCCTCCGAAACGTCAAATGTCACTCTTTTTGGTTGCGCTACGCGGGTTAATATCTAATTGGAACAATATGGTCACTATTTTGCAATGCTTTGAACACAATGAAATGCATGCAAATACATTATAATTCAATCATAAATAATAATAATAATAGATGAATTTCGTATTAAAATACAATTAATATGAGTCCATACTCCATAATGTGAACAGAGAATTACAATAGAAATTACTAGCAATAATACAACAATATAGTTAAAAATAAATGTCAGGTTAATTTAAACAATTGACATTTATGATAATAATAATTATTAAATGAATTAAAAACTTGAAATAAAAACAACTATACCTAACTAAAAACTAAACATTAAAAATTAATAAATTAATTCATTTTGCAATACCTGAGCTTGATTATGGCGAATATGAATTAAGGGTCAATGACTGTCAAGGTTTTGAGACAGATTTGTCTTTCGGAAAATTATTTCCTCCTTTTTTCCGAACAAAACGGGACCACGCTACAATGCGGTATATTCGATATTTTTACGGTACGGTTTTAAGGTATTGAATATGATTTAAATGTAAACTTCGTTATCATGTCCATAATAACCAATAACAATTTTTGACAGCAGGACCTTAGTCGACAGCGCCAACTGGTGAGCACAAAAACGATAGCCCCCATTGTATGTAGCTACCCCGCGATACAAGCATAGACCAGTGGGCAAGGGGCAAGTTGCCGATAAAATGTTACTTTTATCGTTTTTTTTAATTTATTTTCAAAAAGGTATACAAAGTTTCCAGTTTCAATTTTACTCGCCAAACTGACAAGACAGTTTGTTGGCGAGACCGCGCTCATTTTAACAAGTCTATTATCATGCACCTAAGTAACATAATCAAGTAATACTTGTAATTGTAAGAACTAGAACAATAAAAAAATATATATTAACTAACTAAATCTGTTAACAGTTAAGGTAATCTATGTAAAAATGTCTTTTTTAGCTTGCTTTTCACTACATTTAAACTACATTTTTTCTCTTTTCTTAACCATTAAACTGATTTGTTCTTCTGCCATAGTAATTGTTAACATAATTTTGCACATATTTTCCTAGTCTAATATTTCTCGTCTTATATTTGCTTTGCTTCAGCACCTTAGATTCCTCATTAAAATAATTCTCTACGGCTGTCATTAAAATCTTCTTGATATAGTAGGTCTGATGACTCACGTTAACATAGTTTGACTATATGAATAGAAAACCATCAAATTATCACAATAAATAGTAAATTAGACAAATATACTTGACAATTAATCTAATAATCATATACAAGAAAAACAAAAGACAAAGAAATACCTTAAAGGATACCTAATAAAACGCAAAAATAATATAAAGTACCTTGAATATTGTAGATAAAAAAAAAATAAAATAATTTAATCTGTTTATTGCAGTATTAAATTACAAATATATTTATTACAGTCTACATAGTCTATAATCTTTTACATTTAAGATTTTATTAAACTATGGGGTGTTGGGAGTGGCTCCCTATCTATAATTTATATATACATTTGTTTACTTATTTGACATTATGTGATATTGTGTATACATATATATTACACATTACTGAAAGAAGACCTAGAGCTCCTGTAGCTTTATCATACCGACCGAAAGGCTACATCATAAGGATTATTTTTTGCTCAATAATATAGTGTCAGAAATAAAAGGAAGACCATGAATTTTAACGTTATATATGAAAATTTATCGTGTAACGTAAAATTGTTTATATATTTGTGAATGCAGTTTAAATTGTTTTTAAAATTCAAATAATGTCTTCTTTCAGTAAAATGTTCCATCTACAATGTTCAAGGTACTTTCCCTCCATGTGGCATAGTCGTGGAACGGCCTGTATATAAAAAAAAGAAACCCCAATAATGAGAAGAATATGCCGTCCAGTAACTCTGCTGCCGCAGCTGCGCAACTCTGGTGCCTGATGTGCTGGCCACGTTAGGGGGCGTCCATAAATTACGTGATATGTTTAAGGGAGGGAGGAGGTCGAGTCAAATCTCATCTAATCTTACGTTGGAGAGAGGGGAGTTCTCGGCAAATATCACGCAATTTTTTTTCTGATTGAAAAAAAAAATATTATACTATTTTGGTCCATTCAATCCAGATTGTACACGCGTATAAGATTTAATCTTAAGCGTAATCGTAAGACGATTACAGAAAATTTAAAAAAACACCTCATGTAATTTATGGACGCCCCCTTACCTCTTTGTACGGCGAGAGAAATTCTTTGCGAGAGGTGAGTGCCAGCCTTGGGGTCACCCGAGGTGTCATATCTTCTTCATATTTTTTGTTTTAACTAATGTGAGGCAGAATGAAGAAAGCAAGCAGGAAAGCGAATCCTGGCATAAGCGGGGTTAAAGCTAAGCAGGGATCGGATACCGGTATTTTCTCCATAGAAAAATACCGGTATTATTATGGTCACCGGTTCATTATTTCGTTTTTAATGGGACAATCTAATAATACGACGTTGTTACCTAAATACATGATTCAGCCCTACGTAAAGAGCAAAAAATAATCCAAAATATTGGGCTAATTCAGGGTTTTTTAAAAATACCGGTATCGGTCCCTGAAGCTAAGTAGGTAAAAAACTTACCCCAAGGCATATCAGTGTAATGAACAACATCAACATTAGCTGAAGCTCAAGCACCTTTCGGATCATCACGGCTAGCACGATTTCAACGATTACGACCAATACCGTTATCCCAGTATACTGGAAAAAATAGAGTAAAATATTAAGGCCACAGTCATGTAGATAAGGCACTTGTCCCACCGCCGGCGAGTAGCGAGTAATCTCATAGTAATTCCACTCGCTTGAGCGAGAAAACGAGTAGAATTACTATGAGAGTACTCGCTGCTCGCCGGCGGTGGGACAAGTGCCTCAGGTCTGTCAGATTCTATTTAGAACAGAAATTTCTTCTGATTGCGAAAGGAAGGTAAATTTGTTGAGGTTTGTATGAGTAACTCTATAAGAGGAAAATTCACAAATTGCCCAGTATCGCTTATTTATCGGTAGCTTTAAATTAGAAAGAAAGAAAGAAAGAAAGAAAAACCATTTATTCAATAAAGCACACACAACCGGTCATAATAAATAGGTGTAAGATAATACACAGTTAGTGAAGGTGCACAATGAGTCCAGCAATGTGTGCCATAAAGAAAAGGCTGAGACTCAGCATATTGTGTTGCTATTTGCCGTGCAAACTGCAACGCTGTTATTCTGCCACAGCCTATGAGTCTAATTCGCAGTCTAGTCCATTAAAATCATACAAAAAAAGAGAAAAATATATATGAGTCTTGTAGTTAATTATTATTTCTCATAACTACTTGTGAATAATGATGCTGACAAAACCATTATACTAATTTCTAAAGTTACCAAAACAATTTAATAATGTTTGCTTTATATAGTTTCCATGTTTGCCTAAATAGTTCAAGTTAAATTACTGATATAGCAACACAAGTTGTCACCTTAACTTCCTATGATAATGTGGCAACACAGTCTGAAATCGTAAGAATCTGCCGTTCTCGATCGTACGTTACACGTTAAACTTCGAATATAGCCCTGTGGGGCTATATTCGAAGTTTAGTGGGGCACAACTTGCTGACAAATCGTATCTCGCGCGACTCAGCGATTCCTATCTCGCTCGAACTGTGCGGGTTAGAAAGAGGAGGGTAGATTTTACTCTACTCGCGTCGCGTCGCAGCGGTAGTTGTGCTAGCCCCCCTGTGCCTTTACCATGAGTTTGCATGACCGTACTCGCTAGCGACTGCGTAAACCACTTAGTATGCCGATACTTAGTTCTATTGCGTAACCTCCAGAGGCGATGTACTTTTGCCCATACAATTTTTTACGCAGTCGTTAGCGAGTACGATCATGTAAACTCATGGTAAAGGCACTGGTTTTTCGCCGCGAGTTGCCTCCGCGGGCCAAGGCAGTGGATCAACCTACCTTTTACCTAAGAACGTGTCCACCAAGATTGCGAGTTGCCTCCAGCTATGCTAGCACAACTTGCTGACAAATCGTATCTCGCGCGACTCAGCGATTCTTGTCTCGCTCGAACTGTTCGGGTTAAAAAGAGGAGGGTAGATTTTACTCTACTCGCGTCGCGCAGCGGTAGTTGTGCTGGCCCCCCAGTTTACCTGTTTGTGCAGCATAAGTAGTAGGACTGACCTATCCTGAGGAACTGCCTTCAGCTGCTGAGCTTCGTTAAGAAAATCTCCAGGCAAGCCAATACGCAATCTCATACAAAACTGTCATAACTAAATTCACGTAAAACAATTCGGTGTAAGGTCACGGGAACTCGCGCGGAAAACTATCTTAATATTAATACAGTCCGCTTAAATTATCGCTATCGTAATCGTACACAATTTTTTCTAAAAAGATTGCTCAACTATCAAACATATTGACTTCACCCATACCTATGCAACTACATGAAATGAAATGAAATCATTTATTCTTCAATTTAGGCATGTTACATGGACTTATGAATGTCAAGAAACTACCACCGGTTCATAAAATAAACCTGTGCCTCGAGAAAAACCCGTGTAAGAAACTCGGCGAGGTGTCATTTTTTCAAAACAATATACTATGTATATAAAATAACAGTAAAAATAGTACAAAATTCAAATGCTACCTACAGTATAAACATACATACATATTTTTTAATACTAAGGACACAATATTTCTGTGTTAGATTACTTGTGCGGGACGCTATCACTGCCAAACATCCCTATCCATGATGTAATCGTTTATCTTATAATATGCTTTTGAAATAAGTGTCTGTTTCACAACAGATTTAAATTTAGAATCCGTAAGTTCAGTAATGTGTCTTGGAATTTTATTGTAGAATTTTATACAATTTCCCAAGAACGACACACTCGTAAACTGATTACTCCTTAAGTATTTCTATAGGAGCCACCACCTGTTATATCAAACCATGATATTACATTCTTCTGCAACCAGAAACTAATCTGAAATTGTTCCAGTGGATATATAGGTTATAGGTAATCGCGGGCTTGGTTTCCGCAACTAGACGTCAAATCATGCGCCTATTTTGCGTGATGGGTCAGTGGCACTACTCGTGCCAACCCAGTTCCACCAGAAAGCCTAGCAGACTCTTGATGTTGCCGACGACTTCTAGTAGAGACCTCGGTGATCCGAGGTGTTTTGCCCGGTAAGCTGCCACCCCAGGGCATGTCAAGATGACGTGGGCGGCTGTCTCTTCGTCCTCCATGCAGGCTCTGCAGAGAGGGCTGTCTGTAACACCTAGGGTGAAAAGGTGCTTGTTTAGTAGGGCATGACCAGTGATGGCCCCCGTTAGGAGGCGGAGTGTAGGCCTTTTCAGCTGCATCAGCCTCCTTGACAATCCGGGGTTGATTGTCGGGAGGGCCTCCTTGGTTTGCCTGCAGGTACCTAAGTTGTGCCAATATTTTTGGTGTTCTACCTTGGTGTTTTGTCGCAGTGTACTACGCAGCCATGCAGAAGGCAGAGGTATTATAGGTTCTGGTCCCTCCACACTCGAGTCCGACCCTTCTCTGGCTAGTGCATCCGCTGCGTCATTACCGCGTGAATTGCTGTGGCCTTTGATCCATTGCAGGGTTATGTCGTTATCGGTACATACCTCCGTCAGGATCTTGTGGCACTCATGTATCAGCCCTGATGTTGTTGTGTGGTTCTGTAGGGCTTGTAGCACTGATCGACTATCAGAAAGTATGCGGATGGGGTATCCTCTTACCTCCCTGGAGACGATTGCGTGAGCAGCCATTATTATGCCCATACACTCCGCCTGAAAGACCGTGCTGTGGGCTCCTAATGGTGTCGAGATGTGTATGTTCAGGTCCTCCGAGAATACTCCCGATCCAGTGCCTGACCTTGTCTTGGACCCGTCCGTGAAGATTCTCAACTCCCTGGGGTTAAGACCTTCTCGAGGGGATTCGTGCAGTTGTATTTTGTACTTTTTGTCGAAGACAAATTGCCTGGGTATCGTGTCGTTCGTCGCCTCTATGAGAGGTTCCTTGCCTATTGCCTCGTATAGTATTTCGGTGTGAGGTACCCTTGGCAACCTCCAGAGTTTCTGTTTTTTAAGCCGTATGGCGGAAGCTAGAGCCTCCTGCCTAATAAAGAGGTGTAGCGGCGGTAGGCCCACTATGGCTTCCAGGGCTGCAGTCGGTATGGTCCTCATGCAGCCCGTGGTCGCCATGCATGCCAGTCTCTGGAGACGCTGTAGTTTAGCTTCGACCGTAGTTAGAGTGGTGCGAGGCCACCACACTACGGCGCCGTAGCTTACCATTGGTCGAATTACTGCCTGATAGAGCCATAGAGTAATTTTAGGGTTGAGCCCCCATGTTCTACCTACCATTCTACGGCACTGCCAGAAGGCGACTGTAGCTTTTTCGATTTTGTTGTTTAGGTGACTGCTCCAATTCAACCTGTTGTCAAGTATTACACCTAGATACTTCACCTCGGGTGGCAGTTGGAGCTCCGTATTGAACAGCCTGGGTAGTCGGTAGTTTCCCAGATTCCGTTTGTTAGTGAACATTACCATCTCAGTCTTCCTTGGGTTGACCGATAGTTCGTTGTCGGTGCACCAGCGTTCCACGATAGAGAGTGCAGAGCAGGTGACGTCGTACACCGTACCTGCGTGGATACCGCTCGTGAGTATCGCTATGTCATCCGCATATCCAATGGCGTAGTGGTGACTATTGTTTAACTTGGTGATCAGGTCGTTGACTACCATGTTCCAGAGGAGTGGTGAAAGGACACCTCCTTGGGGGCATCCTTTTGCCACTCGTGCGTGCTTTGTTTTGTCGTCCCCAAGTCTTATGACTCTCTGACTCAACATGTTCCTTATCCAGTTTATCATAACTGCATTGACGCCATGTCTTACCAGTGCTGCTGTTATGCTGGTGAATTTGGTCTTGTCGAAGGCACCTTCGATGTCGATGAAAGTGCCTAGGCACATAGTCTTGTTTTTGATCGCTACTTCAATTTTGGTGACCACCGCATGAAGTGCGGATTCTGTAGATTTACCTGAACTGTAGGCATGTTGATTTGGGTGCAGGGGGAGATGGGCTAGCGCTTTCTCCCTCAGGTACCTGTCGCATAGCCTCTCCAGTGTCTTTAGTAGGAAGGAGGTTAGGCTTATTGGTCTAAAGGACTTGGGGTCCGTGTAGTCTCCTTTACCTGGTTTTGGTATGAAGATAACTTTGACCTCTCTCCATAGTCTTGGCACGTACATGTGCGCCAGACAGGCACTCAGGACGGTGGTGATTCTTTGGGTTAGTCTCTCTCCGCCCCACTTCATCAGGGCGGGGAATATTCCGTCTGGTCCTGGTGACTTGTAAGAGTCAAAGCTGTCGATTGCCCACTGTGTTCTTTGGGGTGTAATTACCTCATTGGCCAGTCGCCATCCTTCCTCTGTTGGGATGGTTTCCTCCTCCAACCACCCGATTGGACCCGATATCTCGCAGTCCGGGAAGTGCGTCTGCACCAGCACGCACTGAGTTTCCCCGGGTGAGTTGGTGAGGGTGTTGTCTGGCTTGCGCAGGGATCCTAGATTTATGGCCGGATTGTTGGAGAGAACTTTCCTTACCCTGTTAGCCTGTGTAGTGGTCTCAATGTTGGTACAGAAGTTTCGCCAAGAGCTAGTGCTTCTGTATCTGAGTCGTTTTTTGTACCTGGACTTGGTCGCTTTGTAGTTGTCCCAGTCCTGGTCTGCCCCCGTGTTCATTGCCCTGTTTAGTTGCTTCCTCATCTTCCTCCTAAGTCTCTCCAGCTCAGGTCCCCACCAGTTAGCTTTGCTGCCGCTGCCTGTCGGTGGGGTGGATAGAGGGCATGTCTGGCGGTAACAGTCCATAACAGTATCCGTTAGGGATCTTACCTGTTTTTCTATTTCCGCAGTGCCCATTATCTTAGGTGGACCCTCTGCCTGCTGTAAAGAGTGGTTAATGCGCACAGCATATTGGGCGCGGTCTGTTTTGCGAGGGTTCCTTCTGGGCACTACTGCTAATGTATTTACCTGAATGTCGTATCGAATCCACCTGTGGTCTGAGCATGACAATTCACTTGATACATGCCAGTTTGAGATGAGCTTCGATGCCTCTTCAGTTGCCAGTGTCAGATCAATGATTGTCTTGCTTCGTCTATTCACAAACGTTGGCGTTGAACCTGTATTGATTATATTTAGGTTTGTAGTAAATAGGTATTCGACGAGCTTCTTACCTCTGTCGTTCCCTGTAGGCATGCCCCAGAGGGCGTGGTGTGCGTTGGAGTCGGTGCCCACGATAAGTTCGAGTCTCGCCTCTTCGCAGTAGTTGATCAACCTAGTCAGGTCATGTGGTGGTGGGTCATCTGCTTCCGGCATGTAGGCAGAAGCTATCACCACCTCCTGAAGGTTGGAGTCCTGCGCTCTCTGCACCTTTATGGCGCACAGGTCTCTGGAACAGAAACTTGTTAGAGGATGCGCATGTATATTTTTTGTGGTGTAAATGCAAGCCCGGGGATTTTCCGGCCCTGCGTGTACTGTCAGCTTACCTTCCGTGTTGCGGAGTCCGCAGACCCATCCTTCCTGACCCACGGCTCCTGGATCAGTACGATGGCTGTAGTGTTGACCTCCAACCACTTCCGGATCTGAGCCGTCGCGGTTTGACTGTGGTGGAGGTTGGCTTGGAGGCAGCTACATGTTGGAGAAGAAGGGGACGGCGACATCGTCATCGATCTCCCCCGTCGACATCTCCTCCTCCTCCTTGCCCTCGTCCCTGCAGATCGCCAGCTTGCCTAGCTCCTCCGCGCATTCCTCCCCACTTTCCGAGTGGTCGCGAAGAAGGAGCTCTTCTTCGTCCGTCTCGGAGGCGGGGATGGTCTGCTCTGGAGCTAGGGGCTCAGGTGTCGCGACTGCGGTCGCGGCAACCGTCGCCGTGGCAGTCTCCGCAGGAGGGGCTGTCGTGCCTGCATCCGCTGGGGCGGTGGTTTCGGCCGGCGGGTTCTCCACGTACTTGCCGCGGGACCCCTCGAACTTTACGTACACCGAGCCCAGCATGAAGCTGAGCCGGCGGCCGCGGTCCATCAGGGGTCCCACCACCGTCTCAGGGATGCTGAGTGTGGCGAACGTCTCCGTCGCCTGCCTGTCAAATTTGTGGAGCAGCCATCTATCGACGTCTGCCCACTTGTTTTGATAGCGCAGCGTGTGCGCCACCTCCTGGGGATTGTCGTAGATCCCAGACAGCAAGATGCCAATGCGCACGCGCTTCGGCAGCTCGCTCGGGCGCCTTACCACCAGTTCCTGACCGTCGGAAAGGGTGATGGCACTCACGCTGCGCTTCAGCCACTCTAGTGTATCCTTGTCCTCGCACCACAGCCTCAGGGAACCGTTGGCTAGCACCGGCTTTCCTCGAAACTGTGGTCCTTCGGACTGGCTATTGCCAGGCTGCATCGCCTCCTTAATGAGGAGGCGCTGCATCTGTTGTTGGACCTCGTCGGATTGCTGCGGGCTCAGGTGTTCCGCTGTGGCAGTAGTGATGGCCACCAGCAGGTCCGCCTTCACAGCCTCCGCATAATCAATCCGGGGCGTTCCCCCAGGAGGCCCGGTCTTCTGCCTTTTGGGCTCGCCTCTCGGAGATATTGTCTCGTCGAGACGCGCCCTTTTGGCTGAAGGCCGGGTTACCTGGGTACTCCCCCCACCGGGTGTCTTTTTGGCCCCTTTCCCTTGGGGGACGGTACGGCCTGCTGCTGGAGCTCCTGCTGCTGCCTGCGCCGAACCCTTTTGGGGGTCGGTACGGCCTGCTGCTGGAGGTCCTGCTGCTGCCTGCGCCGGTCCCTTCTGGGGGGCACCCTGCTGTAACGAGGGCGCCGAGGCTGTCGTCTCAGGGACTAGTCGTCTGTCTCTTTCCCTGCGGCGCTGCTTCTTGTTTTTCTTGTGGTGCCCTGCCGTGGCGACGTTTGGCTCCGGCACGACGCGCTTGGCGCGCTTGGCCTTCTTCGCCTTCTTTTTCGGCAGAGTCCACCCAGCATTCAGCCGCAGGGTTGTCTCGTCCTGTGTGACGGGTTCCGCTGTGGTGGCCTGCCCCGGATTGGTAGATTTCTCCACCACCGGAACGGCCTCCACAACTTCCCCCTGTGTAGCTGACGGGGTCCGGCCTTCCGCCTGTACCTGGTCAGCTTTTGAAGGGGCCTTCTTGGCTACCGGTTTCCCAGCTGCCTTCCTGCCCCACGGGTTCTTTTTTGACCTGTGCGGCGGTACTGTATGCACAGCGCCGCCGCCAGGTGCGTTTGATTTGCCTTGCGCACCCCTGAAGGCACGTGTGTTGGTGGGAGGTACTGTGTTCACAGCGCCTGCACCTGTCTGGGTATCGGGTACAGCGGGAGCTGCGCCGTCTACCTTTTGTGGGGTTGGGGATCTGGTGTTGTCCATGATTCCTTGTCTTTTTACTTCACCTCTCGAGCTTCCCACCCTCCGTGGAGCCCGCACCTTTGGGGATGTCCATTAGGACACCAGGAATACCCAAGAGGTATAGATGTGGCGGGGTGGCACTCCTGCGCGACATCGGATGCTGCAGACTGGCGGCTGGGTCAGACGATCCTATCTGTCCCAGGTGTTCCGCCAGCCCTTGCCCCGTCAGCATGGCTGAGTCCCATGTGTTCTCCCAGAGAACACCCCCCCCACATCTAGCCTGCGGACCGTACCACCTCGACCGTACGGGACGCGTGTCCATTACCCATGTGGTGGCCGGCCACAGGGCTGCCGTTTCGCCTGAAATCGGGTCCGAAGAGGGCGTGTTGCGTCACGGTAGTAACTAACCCCGACTACCGATCAGCTCAACCCCCCAGGCTTCCTTCATCCCGGCTCGCGACGCTCAACTGCGCAGGACAAACGCAGGTAGGTGAGGATAGTCCACCGAAGTCACCTACGACCCCCGGCAGAACCGTGGAAATAAATCCGGGAGGGGAAATTGGAAAAGGTGTTGGGGAAAGTGGGGGGATGTATTGACAGGGGGAAAGGAGAGGAAGGAGAAATTGGGAACACAGGAAGGGGGTTTAGGAGTACTCAACTGGTGGGACTTCCAGAGGAGTATGGCCTTTCTTACTTAGCTACTAGCGACACTACAGTACACAATTTTTTCTAAAAAGATTGCTCAACTATCAAACATATTGACTTCACCCATACCTATGCAACTACATGAAATGAAATGAAATCATTTATTCTTCAATTTAGGCATGTTACATGGACTTATGAATATCAAGAAACTACCACCGGTTCATAAAATAAACCTGTGCCTCGAGAAAAACCCGCGTAAGAAACTCGGCGAGGTGTAATTTTTTCAAAACAATATACTATGTATATAAAATAACAGTAAAAATAGTACAAAATTCAAATGCTACCTACAGTATAAACATATATACATATTTTTTAATACTAAGGACACAATATTTCTGTGTTAGATTACTTGTGCGGGACGCTATCACTGCCAAACATCCCTATCCATGATGTAATCGTTTATCTTATAATATGCTTTTGAAATAAGTGTCTGTTTCACAACAGATTTAAATTTAGAATCCGTAAGTTCAGTAATGTGTCTTGGAATTTTATTGTAGAATTTTATACAATTTCCCAAGAACGACACACTCGTAAACTGATTACTCCTTAAGTATTTCTATAGAAGCCACCACCTGTTATATCAAACCATGATATTACATTCTTCTGCAACCAGAAACTAATCTGAAATTGTTCCAGTGGATAACTGCAGTGCAAAATATGCACGGTCCCATTGTATGGCTATGAAGAATAAACCGGCCAAGTGCGAGTCCGACTCGCGCGCCGAGGGCTCCGTACCCAGATGTGTACCGGCCCCTAACAACATGGCAGGGCTTGTTAACGTTACCGAATTCACATTATAAGTAACGTTAGGTAACGGTAATATCATAAAAATACCTACATACCGGTAGTAAATTGTAACGTTACTTGATAACATAACATTATTATAACTTTACCTAGTTAACGTTACTTTTATCGGTAATTTTACTATTTATTGCATGGCTTGTTAACGTTACCCAATTCAGGCCAATTCACATTATAATAACGTTACCAAAGTAACACTATTTTGAACGCCATGGGTACAGCGCCATCTATCAGCGAATTTTGTTACGAATTTGAGCGACTGAATAAATGTATGGTGGTTTTTTAAGGATAATTCTTTATCACGTTAACCAATATCATTTTTTTTTCTTTATTTGAAAGCAGGTACTTTCAGGATAATCGCGTAGGAATTTATAAAACAAAAAACATGCAAAGGTGATTAAAATTACGAACGAAGTATAGATAAGTAGTTTGATGATAAAAAAAAGAAAAACTAGATAGAGCTACTGTCTATATTTGTCCTATAAAATAAACATTGATATTAATGTTATGTAATAATAATAATAATAATCATTTTATTTTCAGACAAGACATCCATAGCATTGTTAGTAACATTTGTTCACTTATATATCTAGATTAGTTATAATTATTTTTTAGTAATAATTCCATATGTTTTCTTTGGTAAACTTAGGTGATGAGGAGGGATGGTATTTTTTTTACATTTTCTCTTATAAATCGAAAATGACACGACATAAAAAAAAATATTCAGAATGTGCATCTCAACCGCACGCACTCCGCTCCGCTCGGACTCGCACTTGACCGGTTTATTTTGGACATGAAAATGACTAGATGTGTATTTCTAACGTTCGAATACTGACGCAAATCTCTGCAGGTGGTTGAATAGAAACGTTAATTTTCAAGAATACGCAGGTACAGGCCCTTTGACTCGTTAATTCGTTAATAGTTAATCAACGAGGTTAACCATCCGTGTGTATCGAATTAACATTTAAATTAGCTTGCAAAATTGTTAAAAAAAAATCTAATCAAAAATCAAAACATTTATTCTGCAAATAGGCCTCAAGGGCACTTTTACAAGTCAAAATCTATCTAGGTATATCAAATAAAAATAATACAATAATCAAAGTATCATTAATTAAATGTAGTGTTACATGTGAAAAATAAGACTAAGAAACTAATAACAATCGAGATTTGTTAGAGATGTATAAGGTCTCTAAGCGTCAAGATGAAAGGTAATAAGGTAGGTACACTAATCATAGTAAAACGTTTTGAGCTATATCTATAACACGTCAACATGAAAATAATAAAATCTAATAAGTTAACACATTAACATCCGCTAGCTGTCCAAAGTTCCGTTAATCTGTTAACTAAGCAGATATTTTTTCAAAGGAACACCGCGCCGCGAAAAACGGGTCTGACAAGTCCTTTCTGTCGGGGCGGCGTAGCGCGAGCTATAGGCGCCGAGTGAAACAGACAAATACAAATACAAATACAAATCCAAACATTTATTCTGCAAATAGGCCACAAGGGCACTTTTACATGTCAAAATATTCATTTATAATTTAAGAAAGTCTGACTATAATAAGTAATACATTTTTCATGTCAAAATATTAATATACAGTTCAAGAAGGAATAATAATTTCGAGTTTAACAATTATAACAAAATTAATGTCATACAGTGAAGATAAACTTGCAAAGTTATCTATTACAAATATTAAGTTAGAGATGTATAAGGTCTCAAGATTAAACAAGGAGTGAAATTAATATATTATCCCAGAGATGTACATGGTCTCTGAGCGTCAAAATTAAAATTAATTTAATATTGTTAGAGATGTATATGGTCTCTAAGTCACTGATAATAAAAACGAATCCACAACAGGATGATGTCTCTCGTCAATCCCCTATAAAAGACACTAGTATTAACGTAGTCACTATGTCCTAGCAAGCATGAACAGACCGGACTCCACAAACAGCACCCGATCACGAGTATGACGCGTATCTCAGCCATCGCCTCCCTCGACCATCTGTTAGGGAAGGTGGCGACCCGATCAACGACGCCACAAGAGACGATGCAAGTGAGGCGCGACAGGAGTTAACGATTAACGTTAACTTCCGTTAAATGGCCCGAAATGTAACGCTTTAAGAGCGCTTTAATAAAATGTAACAGGTCCACTAGCGCCACTCGTAAATAATTGTGATTGTTTAAATTTAACGATAGATATCTAAAAAAGGGGGCCGCTACGTACTGTATTTTGTATTTAAGTACGTTTTGAATCCATCAAACTAGTTATTACGTTGCTGGATTCGTCAATCTATGCGTCCAAAGTTAAAACGGCCGTTTTAATTTTGGGCTCATAGAGAGATCAATATAGCAACGTAAAAATTAGTTTGATGGATTCAAAAAGTACTTAAATACAAACTACAGTACGTAGCGGCCCCCTTTTTAACTTATATAGCATTAAATTTAAATAATTACAATTAATTACGAGTGGCGCTAGTGGACATATTACATTTTATTAAAGTGCCCTTAACGTTTAACGGAGTTAGCATTTGTTTTAACGGATTATCGATTAACGAAGTTAACGCCTATAGCTCGCGCTACGCCGCCCCGACAGAAAGGACTTGCGAGACCCGTTTTTCGCGGCGCGGTGTTCCTTTGAAAAAATATCTGCTTAGTTAATAATGTTTAACGGTGCCCAGCTTTGGTAAGGGGTTGGTGCAAGGTACTCACGACAGACAGCATGATCATGTTCTGCCGGACAGCGCCGGCGTACCCGAGCGCCGCGACGGCCAGCAGTACCAGCCCGCCCGCTGTACTAGCTATCGAGATGTATTGTCCCGTGGTGGGTCGTATAGCATAGGTGACGCCGAACGAAAAGATAAATATACCGGGGACCAACTGAAAACCATAAATTACAGGATAATAAATAAAATAAAAATAATAAATATTAGAGGACAATCTTACACAAATCGAACTAGCCCCACAGTAAGCTCAAGAAGGCTTGTGTTATGTGTACTAGACGACGATATATTTAATAGATATAAATACTTAAATACATAGAAAACATCCAAGACTCAGAAACAAATATACATGCTCATCACACTAATATTTGCCCTGACCGGGATTCGAACCCAGGACCGTCAGCTTCACAGGCAGGTGCACTACCCACTAGGCTAAACCGGTCGTCAAATACAACGATCGGCGATCGATGTTACAACGATCGGCGCTCACACAGCGAAGCACAGACATTAACTATAAAACTTAGTTCCTTATTTTTCTTATTAATTCTTTATTTGCGTAGTTTTAATAACTTCCTGATACTCTTTATTTAAAAGTAGCTTTTAGGGCACATTTTGTTTTCCAGACTGGTTCTTTGTGAATCTTAGACAGTGTACTTATTTAGTTTCAAGTTAATTAACAAGTGTTGAATTGCTATCAATAATTCTCAATTAATTTAACATGTATAAAACTTAGTTTATTCATTTAATAACATAATTTAAACGAGTTGTTTAATATTTAAGTATTTCTGTTGGCCGGATAGTTAGCGACGATCAGCGCCACCTGTTGGGGTTTTTATTTAGAGAACGAAGAACTTAACCGCGAATGATTGTGGATACATACGTTTTACGACTGAAAAATAAAAATAATTGTGACTAAGTACAAAGACTTTAATTTATAATATAAAAGTGAGCAGAAACCCCGGGACATCATAATAATAAGTAAGTAGAATAAAACCAATTTTCATGAGTGATCTAGACACACGGCAGTGTGTCAGCCAAGTTCGCTATGCAAAAAAGCGGCACACCGGCAATGGGTTAGGTATACTGTGCCGGACCGGGACTGTAAGGCAGTCGGCACGTTCGATAGCTGGTGAGGATTGACGTCTGAAGGAATAACACTGACTCTAATTTTAATAAAAACTGAACTTAATTCTATTTAATACACGTTGAATCGTATGTAGTTACATTAGAGTTAGTACTGAGATCTTCCAATAGAATAAGAGCTCATCACGACTTGCTCAAAAAGATGTTCACAATCATGTCGGCGAATTAAGGTTTTGGTAAATATTTTTGAGAGGATTAAATCGATATATATTATTGCACGACTGACTATACATCCTAATCCCTTGGCAACACAGCTTCTACAGCCTGTTCTCAATGAAAACAGACTAAAAAGGAAGAATGTTTTGTGACAGGACAGTAGAGGCGCTGGCCTCTTCGCCTACAAGTCACTAAGTCACATTCTGCTAACAAATCAGCTTATAGTCTACCGACTGATCGCCGATTAACCAAGAAAAAAAAAATATTATTGCACTTATAAATTCTAAAATAGATAACATTCGTAAAGGATAACACTCGTATCACACTTTCAGCGCAGCGCCAGGAGCCCTGCAGGCGGGCGCTCGTCTCGTAGGCGCTTTTCTCTACATAAGGTTTTTCACATGCAACCAGTGTAGCACTACGAAATCATCGGCATTGAAACTGTTAGAGATATTGAATGTGTCACTTACCGCATTTATTGAGTTGATAATGAAAAACAAGATTTTGATATCATTTTTGACGTCGGTGCCGGCCATGGTGTTTGGGTGACTATGTGGTTACTGGTTCACGCGCTGCGATCGCTGCGACGGCCTATTCTAGACTGACGGAGGCCGGCCTGTTCAATAAAATAGTGCCTAATGCTGTATAAGCAATTTACCACTGCCGGCGATACAGTGGAGCGATCTAAACATGTTCTGCGCTCAAAAAGTGTTCGTTTCTCTAGCAGACCTCGTTCAACTTAGTTTTTCGCGCAAATAACACCTAGGTATAGCACGACCCAAGTAATAAGGCATGTGGATAAAGCAATAATAGTCTCTCAGTCAACTACTTAAGAGCTTTGACGCGCGCCATATTAATTGTGTTCTCCTGTACCCTAACTAAGTAGGCAACTAAGGCAACAGAGCACATGCTATGCGGTAGATCGGAATAGATGATTCTGTGTTTTCTAGCTGTCAAATCAAACATCGGTTTTGTGTAAGATAATCTTATGTAGATACTTACGTACAGTCGCTATCAGAAATAAATGGACTCTTCATGGTGTTCATAAAAAAATAATTGAATTTATAGCGTGTGACAGTGACAGCGTGGTGACAGCCATATTTCTCGCACGTTGCCTCCTAGGACCATTATAGGTAGACCCCCGGCTCGCTACCAAAAGGATCTACAGTCGTTGACTGGTTGCGCGCGCGCCACGTAGCCGGCCCGCGCGGTCGCAATATTTAATGAGGGCTATCGCGTATGAAATCGCCGCTAGAGGCGCTAGTGTAGCGTGGGGTCTCCGAAACGTCAAATGTCACTCTTTGTGGTTGCGCTACGCGGGTTAATATCTAATTGGAACAATAGTTAAGGGTCAATGACTTTCAAGGCTTTGAGACAGTGTTGTCTCTCGGAAACTTATTTCCTCCTTTTTTCCGAACAAAACGGGACCGCGCTACAATGCGGTATGTTCGATATTTTTACGGTACGGTTTTAAGGTATTGAATATGATTTAAATGTAAACTTCGTTCTCATATCCATAATAACCAATAACAATTTTTGACAGCTGGACCTTACTCGACAGTGGCGCCAACTGGTGAGCACAAAATCGATAGCCCCCATTTGACCGCCAGCACCCACCATTATTGTTGTTTGTGACTTATATGGTTTGTGGTCAACTAGTGACAATATAATGTCTAAGAGTGGTCCGTCTAGTAGCTGATCTCGCAACCAAGTGAGCTGGTCGGGAGTTCACCCTCCAATGCGTTTATACCCCTTCCACGTTACTACAGGTTTTATAATAATGTTGCCATCACTACATAGTATAAAACAAAGTCGCTTTCTCTGTCCCTATATCCCTATGCATGCTTAAATCTTTAAAACTACGCAACGGATTTTGCGGTTTTTTTGTAATAGATAGAGTGATTGAAGAGGAAGGTGTATATGTATAATAACATCCATTAAATAGTGCACCCGTGCGAAGCCGGGGCGGGTCGCTAGTTACATATATATTTACCCTACCATTGACCAATGTTTGCCATGTAAAAGTTAATTTTTCTCAATCATAATAATAAAATCATGACAGTCTTATTTATTTACTTATATTAGGAGAACCAACAGCAGTACAAACAATGTAACAACATGCATATTAACAGAAGAGCCAATTACAGGATCTCACAGATAACGCTAGTGTATATACTGAACTAAAGTGCGGACTCGTAGGTGCACAATTACAAACGTCATTGTTGTGTTTTCTTCATAAACTATACGTCCCACTACAAACTGTATAAACAAGTCTTGCCCGAGCAACCATAATGATAAAAGCTCATTGGTGGCAAATTGTTTTGGCTTTTGTAATATTTTGAAAATAAAGTACTTGTACGGGTTATTACTCGATGTTTGTTTCCGATTATCTAAAATTAAATATTATATAATATTGTAAAAACCGTTAATTATAAATTATAATTTTACAATCTCGCTAGTCAAATAATTTATAATCTAACTAACGAGATTGTAAACTGTCAGATTGTGAACCGAAAATTGTTTTGTACCTACTTTCCTTCAGCAATTCGACGAAGCCCCGCTGCGCGAAGGGCTACCGCGAACCACAAACGAAGTTTTCCCTCTCTGTCTCATTTATATGCAAACTTGCAAGTGCGACAGAGAGGGAAAACTTCGTTTGCTGTTCGCGGTAGCGCCCCGGGTCTTCTATTTCCGCTCTGAAGAACCTAAATAACGAACGAACCTAACCTTAATTCCATGTTTCATATCGGAAGAGATGGAACCGTAAAATACTGCTTAAAACCCATTATTTTTCGGTAGATTCAGGGACCGATACCGGTATTTAAAAAAACCCTGAATTAGCCCAATATTTTGGATTGTTTTTTGCTCTTTACGTAGGGCTGAATCATGTATTTAGGTAACAACATCGTATTATTAGATTGTCTCATTAAAAACTAAATAATGAACCGGTGACCGTAATAATACCGGTATTTTTCTATGGAGTAAATACCGGTATCCGATCCCTGGGTAGATTACAATCTTTTGACTGCAGGTCATACCTAGGTGCTGATTTCAGAAATCAGAAATCAGAAATATTTATTCGTGCAAAAAAAAACACAAGAAGAACAAGAAAATAAATAAAAACAGAAGAAGCAGGTATTGCACGAAATGGTTCTGTCTCAGCGTAGTGCTGGCGCGATTACCAGCGCTGATCTTCCGACAGAACCATTAAGTGATTTCCCAGAAGGTAACACATTATAAAAATAAACTAAAAATGACAAGAAGAAAGACTATGATTATGATTTAAAGTTCAAAAATTGTCTAAATCCTGGATCCGCCGAGATGACAGCTAGCGATGTCGCCTGCAGTGGGCGCGCGCACGCAGCGCACTCGTCGACGCGCTCCATACGAATTCAATTCAATTCAATTCAATTTATTTCCCATGTAGGTATACATTGATACACTTATGTCCGTCAATTATTGCACATTTTCAACTTAAAACTATTGATAATAGCTAATTAGTCAACTTAAAAATTACAATTATTCCATACATCTTTTTCTGTTAGATATTCCGACACGTTATAATAAGATTTTTCAGTTAATTTCAGTTTTACAAGTTTCTTAAATGTATGATCTGGTAAGTCAATTATATTCTTAGGGATTTTGTTATAGAAATGTACTGCCTGTCCAATAAATGATTTCCGAGCTTTGGCAATTCGCAAGCGACGAACAGCAAGTTTATCCTTGCTTCTGGTATTAAATGTGTGTATGTCACTGTTTTTCGGGAGATGTTCATAGTATCTTCTGGCATACATATTAACTTCATAGATATATAGTGACGGTAGAGTTATGATGTTGACCTTTCTAAATAGATCTCTCAAGGACGTTCTCGGCTTCAGATTCTAAATTGCAATTTTGTAAAACAAATATGCTATCTACATTGGCAATTAATATAATAGGGACTTCGTCACCTCCGTACTCCGAAATGTGAATTTTATTGTGGATCGGGCTTACACAACTATTTTATTGTCCCAAGTACAAGTACCAATTATTTATAATTATGACAATACAAGGCAGTTTTGGACTTATATTATTCTGTTATGCTAATCTTTAAAGTGCAAGTCATCAGTATTTGCAGTCTAATAGCCGACTGCTGAGCACCAGGTCTTGAGCTGATTATCCAAGAGTGCAGGTCCGGACCTAGTGTAGAGCGGATGAGAAATATTATTCTCAAAAAAATAAGGTAAAGCTCGTGAACGGTGCTTTATTAGTGCTGACAATGGCACACAGAGGATTCCGTCGGTTCAACGTTGCCGTCTCGCAGAGGATGTGATGAAGAGAAATTAAACTCCAGGAACTCCAATACGTGAGCAATACATTTGATAAATATACAGCGCAGATATGGTCGTCAAATTAGATTAAAAACTCTTACTATCATTAAGATTACATATTTGATTAAAATTATATAATTTAGACGACACAAAAACAAATACAGGTGGCTTAGGTTGTAGAGCGAAAGAGAAAGTGACAAACAGCGCAAAGACAATATTAAGAAGTAACAAGGCATAGACAAGACCACTGTCTAGATATAAGCTTTAAGGTGCATACACACTCTATAATTCTAATATGCTTCAAGGAGTGGGCTGCCAATACGTTCCTGACATCAATAGCATACCTGTTTGTAGATGCCTACAGCTTGCTACGCGAGTGAATTTCTCAAAATTATTTAAAAAAGCTCATGTTTCAAGCAAATGTTTCAGTTGGAAAAACACATTCTGCGCAAAATAGTTCATATAATTCAGTTTTCCATGTACCATTTTCGAATAGAAGTGAAAAATGTATTGCTATGTGTTTTGTTATGTGGGTAGGGGGTAAATCATAACTGACTATTAGATTCTGAAAAGGCAGCCATTTCCGGCATAAGATCTAATTCTGAAGGCGTTATACAAATTCTAAACAGATAATAACCTAATATATACCGTTGTTCTCATATTAAGTGTAAATATGTCTCACGTTAGTGTAAATTTATGTAGATAATAAGGTTATTATCCTGACCTGAACAGGTGTTCAGGTCAGGTTCTGATAACTATGATGTTCCTATAATTTAGTGTACTAAAAAGCAAGCAAGCACGCATGCATGCATGCAAGCAATCAAGCACGCATAAATGCATGCAAACAAGCATGATTTTTCAAGCATAAAATAAGCCTAACACCGGAAGACTAATAAGGGTCGGTTGCACCAACATACGATCACAGGCCGGTCATCGTCAAACATGGCGCCGGCAGCTGTCGTCCCATAGAAACTTGACAAACTTTCCATACAATCAGATTTTAACGAACACCGCTTACGATTACAGACGGTTTGGTGGAACCCAGCCTAAGGCGGGAACGAAGCGAAGCGGAGCCTTTTGAACCTGACAACATTAAAGTCGAAGTGCTCTGTGCCTTTACCATGAGTTTGCATGCGCGTACTCGCTAGGGACTGCGTAAACGATCTAGTATGCCGATTGTTAGTTCTACTGCGTAACCGCCTGAGGCGCTGTATTTTTGCCCATACAATTTTTTACGCAGTCGTAGTACGGTCAAAGTTTTTAATCAGTGCGTCCTGCCTGTAATGACATACGGAGCCGAAACGTGGCCACTCACTGTACGTCTTGTCCACCAATTTAAGGTCGCTCAGCGAGCTATGGAGCGAGCTATGCTTGGAGTCTCTCTTAGGGATAGTATCCGGAACGAAGTTATTCGTCAGAGAACAAAGGTTACCGACATAGCTCAGCGAATTAGTAAGCTGAAGTGGCAGTGGGCAGGTCACATATGTCGCAGAACCGATGGCCGTTGGGGCAGACTGGTTCTTGAGTGGAGACCGCGTGTCGGCAAACGTAGTGTAGGACGCCCTGTAACTAGGTGGGGCGATGATATTCGAAAGGCAGTGGGCCGGGATTGGAGGAGAAGAGCTGAAGACCGAGCTCAGTGGCGTGCCATGGGAGAGGCCTATGTCCAGCAGTGGACTGACACAGGCTGATGATGATGAGTACGGTCATGTAAACTCATGGTAAAGGCACTAGAAGGTTTCGCTCGCTCGCCCGGTAGCCAAGTTTGCATGTAGACTTGTGTTAAACTTTCAAATTGTTTCAGACAAATGCAAGCACTTAAATTTCAATAAATTACGCAAATGATATGATATTTAATTATGAAAAAAATCCTCTTTTTGTCTTCATACTTATCTTTTTCGTAATAATTAATTTGAGTATTTTTTTTTCCTTTAATAAAGTATTTGATGTTGCCTGAACGTTATTTTCCGCGGTAATATTATGCTGAGTGAAAATTTAATCATTAAAAAATTTGCATAGTAAATTATTCCAAAGATTGCATTACCAAACACAACAGTTGCCCAAATTCGTTTGAGTAATTATTTATTATATTAATATGAAGAATAAATTACCTACACTCCGTCTAAAACACGCTCATTCAAAGAAATTCTCCATCAGGTTACGCTGCACGGTTTGGATGTTACTATTAAGGTCGGATTTTATAAAGATCCGTTAGACCAAATGTCAGATCAAACTCGGTACATTTTTTGACATAACAAACCGACATAAGGTCTAACGGATCTTTATAAAAACGAGCCTAAAGATATCAATGTCCTACTCCGTCGTTACACTATTAAGGCTTTTACCGGCTCGTATCAAGAAGCTATTTTGTCTGTAGTTACGCGAAGCAAGAGAAATTGAAAGAAAAAAAGAAGGGGGGGGGGGGGGAAAGGGGGAAATATAAACAGATACCCAATTATAGGATCTGACAAAAAAATAAACATCTAAACACTTGATTAGATTTTTGTTTAGCTTTCATCCTTTTAAACATGTAAGTAAATGTTAAAAAAAGTTAGAAGCAACTGTGCCGGTTTTCTGTTATCTTAGTTTGTCATATGATGTTCGACAAAAGTGGAACTAGAGGAAGTTGAAAAAAAAACACGTAATAATTGTGTATCTTCATTTAATACGATTTATTTGAGTTTACCTCATTTCATATTTCTATTTGAAAAGACAAAAATGTAACCTTAAAGCTATGAAACGAGCAGAGATGTACAAAATGGTTTTAAAAAAGCATTTAAATACAAAATGCAAAATACTTTTCAGATTTACTATTTCAAATGCAAAATACCAAATAGTTTTGCGTTTTGTATTTCAAATGCTAAATGCAAAATAGGTATTTTCAAAATACTTTTTCTAAATAAAATACCTTTTGACCAAATCGAATGACATTTTTATTTGTTTTAGGTAGAGATACAATGCCGAGCCGAATGCCACCTTATGCATGACATTTTGGTCATATTTATCAGTACGCGTATCAATAAATTCTGTTATGTTATTAATAATAATAATACTCACTTAAAATAATGTAAAAAACTAGACTAACGAAAAGATAGCCATGGCTTCATTTTGTGAATTGTGTCGCCATTTATTTCGGTTGATTGTGCATCTAATTCTTATTTTATTTTTATTACACTTGTCTTTTATTAATAAGTTGTTTACATTATCTAAATTATCTTGTTGTAGTACAGTACATAGCCGTTCCAGTATTGTAGGGATAACAACAACACTTCAATATCATAAAAGTAGGTAATCAAATCAAATCAGTAACCACTTCACCAGCACCAGCACCAGCAAACAATAAATCCGTGAAATCGAATCGTCGGCGTCAGCGGCGTTGCATTTTTATAGCCATAGATAATGTTCGTCGTTTTCGTTTGACATTGACACTAGTCAGACATAAGGAGCGCAATCTGACCAAAGAAGAAAAACGCACAGTGTAGGGTTCCGTAGTTGCCCGTCCATCACGTCACCGGTCATATGCGGAATTACGGACCCGTAAAAGGGTTTTTACTGATCTCAGTACTGATGTTGTACTTTTTTGAGATGTTGTGTTGTATACATATTTTTGCCCTTTACGGTAATATATTGCTTAGCTAAGATAAATTCATCGTATATACTACTACCATGATTTTTTCACATGCCTAGTAGCTACCGTTTAGCCGGCAGGGGGGGATACGACCATAGAAAAAATTATCACTGCAAAGCTTAATATCACGCCAACCGATTCTTGAATCAAAAAATGCTTTTAGAAACCTATTTAATAATATTTTTGAAAGAGCTATCCAACGATACCCCACACGATGGGGATTGGAAGAAAAAATAATTGCACCACCACTTTACATGTAGGGGAGGTACCCTAAAAAAATTTTTTTTAATGATTTTTTTCTACCGTTTTGTCGGCGTCATTGATATGTATACTCATGCCAAATTACAGCTTTCTAGTACTAACGGTTACTGAGAAAAGCGCGGGACGGACGGACATGGCGAAACTATAAGGGTTCCTTGTTTACTACGGAACCCTAAAAAGGGCACACATGGCTAGCAGGCGCCTCTATCGGTCAAATTCGGCAATACAAGCGTCATTCGTTCAATTCATTTTGTTTGACTGGTAATCTGGCTAAACTTAATCACAAAGTATTTTGCATTTTGAAATGAATATTAAAATGCAAAATACATCTCAAAAGGTATTTCAAATAAAATACAAAATGCTTTTTACTAAAAGGCATTTAAATGCAAAATACAAAATAGGTATTTTGCATTTTGTATTTGCATTTTAAATAGAAGTATTTCAAATAAATCGCATCTCTGGAAACGAATTGATAATATGTGATAATCCATATTGAAAGGGACCTTATGGCGGCCGGCACTTACGCCTTTATTGCCGCTGTTCCAATGCAATAGTGAATAGGTGCAACGTAAGCGCCTGCCGCCATAAAGTCCCTTTCGATGTGGATTATCACATATGAATGACAAAGTACATGAATATCATGACATAATTTTATGATTATCACAGTGCCTTCAACCCTCGCCCTGACCATTTCACTGTACTGACCGTCTTACGGCTCCTTGTCAATTTTGACAATATGACTTTTCCGAAGTAAAAAAGCCTGCTGAATCCGATTCTGAATGTTGCCAAGTCGAATTTTGGCTCCTTTGCTCAAAATTCAAGATGGCCGTTAAAGTGGCGAAAAAACCTAAACGAATCCATATTGTAACTCGAATCTGGTCGTGTGAGGTGTCCTAGAATGGGCTTTGGGGATCGATTTTGATAACCAGAAGTCGCTCCGGATACCGGAAGTGGATGCAAACAAGATGGCGGCCAAAATCAGGCCTAAACTTGAAAAATTGTATTATGACTCGAATCTGGTCGAGTGGGGTGTCCTGGAATGGGTTTTTGGGGTCGCTGAACTCAATTTTGATAGACAGAAGTCGGTGTAATTGTTTTTAAGGTGGGGCTCCATAACAGCTAAAGGGGGGCGTGAAAAAAAATGTTTAACCTATCTCATCGAGTGGGGTATCGTTGTTTAGAGCTCATTAAATAGTAAAATACCGTAATTGTTGTTTTAAAAATATTGGAAAACAAAGGATTGACAACCCACCAAATTCAGCTTTTTTACAAACTTTTGTTCCGAAGAACTTTAACTTCCCACCTTAAATTTGGTGACAATGTTTAGTATTACGTATAATTTACCAAAAAAATATATAGGAATTGTTATCAAAATTCGAGTTGAGCGACCCCGAAACCCATTCCAAGACACCGCACTCGACCAGACTAGAGCTATATATACTTATGGATTTTTTAGTTGAATATTGAATTTTGAGCAAAGGAGCTAATATTACTACATTCGGAATCGGATTCAGCGGCCTTTTTTATTTCGAAAAATCATGTTTCCAAAATCACTCACAAAATGCCGTTGAGATCGAAAAGGAGAGCGATTTTTAGAAATAACTACCGGGGGGCTACCGCGAACAGCAAACGAAGTTTTCCCTCTGTGTCGCACTTGCAAGTTTGCATCTAAGTGAGACAGAGAGGGAAAACTTCGTTTGTAGTTCGCGGTAGCGCCCCCGGTCTATTAAAGAACGCTCATCTGTTCAGAGGGGCTACCGCGAACTGAAAACGAACGAAGTTCGAATATCTCCCTCTCTGCCGCACGAATAAGCAAGTGCAACAGAGAGGGAGATATTCGAACTTCGTTCGTTTTCGTTTCCCGGTAGCCCCTCTGACTATTTTCTGTGTCAATCGACACGTATTTGACAATTTCTCTTTGTTATTATCCTGTACAGAATTTACACGACTATAGCGGCCGAATTTCATAGATATTACACGTATTTTTCTTTTTTTTTGAGAAATCTCGTTTCAAACATCAATCCAAATCGACAAGGTAAAAACTGTTTTAAATGCTACTAAGTATAAAAAATAAACCAAAGAATGGTTCAGTTACCACCTAAAAGTAAATAAATGAATCAGTTTATTGAAATTATAAAAACTTCTGCCAAACATTCAAAAGTTTGTAAGGCCGCTTTCTTTTTCTGCATGTCACTCACGACCTTACATTTTTCGTAAATTATTTAAAAAAACAATCCATTTTGATGACTAAAATATCACGAAGAAAATTTAACAGAACATATACAGTTATAGGTTAGTTTCATATTACACCCTACAATTATTCGGAATTATGCAGGGTATATACACTGCATAATTCCCTGTGTAGTTAGAATATTAACAAAAACAAAGGTTGTTTATTAGTGTCCGACCGAAATTTCGGTTTCGGTTTCGGCCAGTTTCGGCCAAAAAATCAAGTTTCGGCCCGAGTTTCGGTTCCGGCCAAAAACGGCCGAACCTTTCGGCCGCGCCGAAACTTACAACTTCGTACCTTCGGGTCGCGCTCGGCTAACGTCGGGCGCGCTCCGCACGGCTGGCAATATGGCGTCGCTCGCCTGACTCCGCCGGCGGACTTATTTTATACCACCATTAAAAAATCGCTAACTTTGTGTTACAAATAATGTATTTTTTTCACTTTATTTATAGGGTAGTTAAATTTTCAAACAGAACCTCTGTAACTGTGCTGAAATTTCATTGTGATAAATCTTTGAAAGTAGAAACCTGTAATTATAGGTCGGCGAGATATTAATTTTAGAAAAAAACTTACTAACATTTTTTCGACTTTTTAAGGACTTTTTTTTTATAAAAGGTTCGGTTTCGGTTTCGGTTTCGGCCGAAACTACAATGAAACCGAACCTTCGGTTTCGGTTTCGGTTTCGGCAAAATAACATGTTTCGGTCGGTCACTATTGTTTATACAACACTTTCCTAGCCTCAAATACGCCATTACTAACCCCTCGTACGCTTAGACACGTATCCGTGCCAAACATTGAATCCATCGTTTTACATCCCAAGGATATTACTATTACTTGATTGGACAATTTCGACATCCACGTAAGAGAGGTTAAGGCCGCGACCTGTATCATTAGATTACACAGTTAATTTGCCATTCGTGATAAGGCGAAGTAGTGATAAGTGTAGCGAGTAGTGCTTCGTGCCTATGAACGCGCTACCTTTGTTTTATATTGTAGCATTTTAATTCTGTAGTATTACGATACTGTTAATGAAATAATAATAGTAGTTTATGCAACTGATACATAATGAGAGGTCTTTTAAGGCGTAATTATGTAAAGTTGCATACACTACTTTATCTACATCCGTATATTAAATGCTCTTTCATGTGTTCAGGAACCATTGCGTTGCAAGTGTAGAGGTCGAGCGTGAGCCCGTTGAAGTCTTTTGAGCACGAGCCTTATCGTTATGGGCGGAGATGGTCATAATGATACCGTTTTTGATGCTGTTATGGCCATCTCCGCCCCAGACCGGCGCGATATTGTAAAGTTGGTCCTTACCTACACTTTTTGAGCACATTAAAGAGGATTTACTGTATGGGTGTAGATAAATGAAATAAATGAACTTTATTCTGCAAGTAGGCCTCGAAGGCACTTTTACAAGTCAAAAACTACTAGTGTTTCTCATGAGACCACTGCCGAGAAGGAACGCCGAAAGAAACTCGACAGTCAGTCATTTTCTCCAAAAATATGCTTATTACAATGATACTACGTAACCTACTTAAGTAAATCTAAGTGGTAAACAACTAAAGAGAATTGAAAGGCTCAAGAAAATAACAATAGGTATTTACAATGTGTAGTTATTTTATATACATTGTATATTGATTTGAAAAAAATACACCTCGCCGAGTTTCTTACGTCGGTTCTTCTCGAGGCAGAGGTTTATTTTATGAACCGGCGGTAGTTTTTTGACATTCATAAGTGCATGTAATATGCCTAAATTGAAGAATAAATGATTTCATTTCATTTGATGTTAGTACAGTCAGCGTCATATAGTATGTAGCAGCGAAAGTAGCCAAATACTTAAACACCATATATTTTACCGGACTATTCAGTGAAATAGTCAGACGACTCGTCACTCTCAGTCGGTGCGAGATTTTTACCAATCTCATAAACCTCACCAATCTATTCTAGGAACGTACAAATAAATCTTTATGAAGAATATGTTACAGCATGGTGCAAAACGTCCAAATACTTCGATAAATTTAATAACGGGTTCCATACTTTCAGTCTAGACACCTTTTTTTAATATAATTTTAGTTAGGGTCGGTAGGTGGGTACGGCCTGTTAATTTGATGCGCCAGTTTGCGGCCACTTGGATGAGTTGATGAACTGAAAGGATATTTTCTTAATTTTTTAATATATTCTCATTCAATAGCTACTAATTAAAGCGCATACGACTCACTATTTCTTTAGGGCATGTAAAAAGGTAAATATCTTTAAGTGAAAAAACTTCGTTCATCAGAAGGCCGCAAACTGACGCAGGCCGCGTAACTGGCCTAACGACCCTATTATGTTTCAGTTATTTTGTGGTTTTAAATAAAATTAAGTTTGTATTCGGATGTGTCAAAATCGTATACATATTTTTTAACCGTAGCCAAGGATGTTAAATCAACTATATTTTTTTCTTGTCACTATAACATTAATGGATACGGCCTTGTTACGCGAAATATAGTTATTTTTATCATCCTAGTTAATAAGGATACCATAAAATTGTTGCTATTTGGACCATTTAGCCCCACGCCATATCAATGATATTTGGTGCAAAAAAAAAGTTCCTTGCGGTACACAACTCTTGACAAATTTCTTAACTGCCAGTCTCAGAAACGACAAAATACTTTTATATGAATTACAAACAATATCAAAGGAACTGCCATATACAATAACCTGGAGAGAGCTGATACAAATGGTTATACTCATTCCATTCTCTACTTTAACGTAACCGCCTAAGACCTGTCTTACAAAAAAATAGTTTTTCTATATGTTACTAACATTTATGAGACTGAATTTGAACGTTATTTTGTTCTAAAATCAATCAAAACATAACATGCAACTCTGTCGCTTCAAAATTAGCCTTATTTTCCATTGACCGTTGGTTCTTTATGATGCGAGATCTCAGGAGGTTAACAATAAAGTCTATATTAACATGGCATACATTATTAATTAGACTTTATTAGCACAGGTATAGGTAGATAATTGAATGGCAACTACCTCTCAGCCCTCGTACCAACCCCAAGCACGTCTCGTGCCTACACTCTCACTATAAGTGATATAATTTGACTAGAAATATCTACATTTATTAATTTGGCTACATTTATTTACTTAATTGAGACTAGTGGCAATATGGAAAATGTCTCTTTCACTTGAGACTTTACAACATAGGAGTGAAAAGGACAACCATATAGAAATGAGATCTAGACACGAACAATATCAAAAACGGAATGAGAACAGTAACGTTAAGGCTAAAGAAGGCTATACGATCACAACTTTGATGTTTATTGTATATTTTATAATTATAAGACAAATATCTAAGGCAATTGCGTCAATCTGTACAGATCATTTAGTTTTGAATTGTACATATACCCTTGTGAATTGTAATATATAACTTGTCCATTACAGCGCCTTTACCATGAGTTTGCATGACCGTATTCGCTAGTGACTGCGTATTTAGTATGCCGATTCTTAGTTCTATTGCGTAACCGCCAGAGGCGCTGTACTTTTGCCCATACAATTTTTTACGCAGTAGCTAGCAAGTACGGTCATGTAAACTCATGGTAGAGGCACTGAGGGCCTACATCGAAATCCGAATTTCGTGTCGTGCCGTCCCTTTCACTCTTATGGTGTATAACACGAGAGTGAAAGGGACGGCACGATACGAAATTCGGATTTCGATGTAGGCCCTCTGGTATCATAGTCAGGCTAATATCAACTCGTCACAGATGTCAACGTGACAGGCTAGAACAGTGGTGGGCAAAGTACGGCCCGCGGGCCAACTGCGGCCCGCGAAAGCATTTTATCCGGCCCGCCGCCGATACATTGAATTAATTAGTACATGGCCCGCGATGATTATATTTTGACGGTTCAGCCAAAAATCAGAGCAGCGGTTTTATACAAAAGTGCAGTTTTGCTGCAATTATGGCCCTACTCCGAAATTTCTCAAGCTTACTGGCCCGCCATGAAAAAAGTTTGCCCACCCCTGGGCTAGAATATCAACTGTCAATTGAGTCTGGCTAATTGACAGTGATATTCTACATCATACAGTGAATAACACTACTATTATTGAAATAAACCGCAGCTTTGACACTGACAAGTCTGACATGCTATCATTATAATTATTGCCAGTGTAAGAAATTAATTCCAATTAAATTCCAACATGGCGCATGGTTATATATTTCTGGTTGGGCTTCAGGTTACTGCTTAATACAAAATGAATTCACCATGATTCTTTCGATTTTTAATCGATTCAAGTATGTAAAGATTTTATTTGGCTCGAGACAGCAATCGTCAACATCTCCGAATGATATCCCAACAATAACACGCTGGAAAGAACTAAATATGATAAAGTTGACACCTGAGGACCTACTCTAACGTGCCATCCCTTTCACTCATATGGTGTATAACACGAGAGCGAAAGGGGCGGCACGTTAAGAAGTTCGGTTTAGGCGCTCTGAACATGCTTATTATGCAATGCAGTACTCTGTTAGTGAGGTAATATTTTTTAAAAACTAACATTAAACGAATGATCCTACGAATCGATTGACGCAATTTTTACAATTAAGATAATAAACTACATCAATAAAGAAAAAGAGCAAGATTAAATTACTTAAATAAATGCAATCCTTACCTACATTCAATAAAACTTTCGAGTTTTGAAAAAGAAGTAAACTACAAACTGTGTCACGGCAAAATAGATTTAATATCCATACACTTAAATACTTTTCATAATACTCTACACACAAACACTTAAGATCCATGACTAGAATTTAAAGCAGTTATAAATCACAATATTATTAACAAGGAAATTCACATTATTGTGCATCTTATTAGATAAATAAATTCTGACCTAGTAAAGAATTTGAAGAAATATAACACACCGTGGAATGTATAGGCCACCTTACAGCTAAAAATATGTAGTTTTACGTCAATTTGTGCGATTTCACCTGTTTACACCCTATTTTACTCGGCACTTACAGCTTGGTTCATAATACATGTTATATCAACATGGAAACATCGATCGAAACTGACAATCAATATTGTAACTCTATAGTAACGATTACGGATCGATTAACGTTAAAGATGTCGCCGGCAGCTGTCATGCTATAGAAACTTGTCTAACTTTGCATACAATCAGTGCCTTTACCATGAGTTTACATGACCGTACTCGCTAGCGACTGCGTAAAAATTTATATGGGCAAAAGTACAGCGCCTCTGGCGGTTACGCAATAGAACTAAGAAACGGCATACTAAATCGTTTACGCAGTCGCTAGCGAGTACGGTCATGCAAACTCATGGTAAAGGCACAGATCTTAAGGCAAAACCCATTCAGAGATTTGAGCTTTCAGTGTGAAGAAATAATGTAGAATTACACTACACTGAATATGAAATAGGGTCATTGTCAGTTACAAAAACAAAAGTTGTCCCTTCGGTGGTCAATAGTTAACGGCTTATGTGCATGTAAGCTATCTTTTTAGTACATGGATTTATAGCAACCGAGACACTGTTTATGCGAGTTACTAGACCAATTCAAAATTAAGGTTTGTAGCTATTAACTTTTGGTATGTCCACCGAAAAGACGCGAACCTAAATCTGACAATGACCCAACAAAGAAAAATAATAACCGAACAAAATATTGAAAAATGCCTTGGTAACTCCGTCACAAAGTTTCAAATATCACCGTAAAAATAAACTTAGAAGCTGCCGATTTCGTTTGTCAACAACAGTGATGTTTTTTTTTACAAGTACGTTAGCTTTTTTATTGTTCTAACACAATAACCGAATAGATTTTTATTGTTCTAACACAATAACCGAATAGAGTTTTATTGTTCTAACACAATAACCGAATAGATTTTTCCCAAGTGATCCAGTATTCCAAAAATCAATTAAAATGTACGAAATATTCACGAAACTACGCGCAGCGCTTCCGTAGAGAACGGAACGGTTAATTGCAAACTCACGCGTGTTAGAGCGGGACATTTGCAACGGAATGGCCTCGCCTTAACGAACACCGCTTACACACGGCTCGGTGCAATATGATTACACACCGCTCGGTGCAACCCACCTTATGTAATTATCATTGAAATGACAACCAAGTTCAATCTAATTATAATTTTCATTATTGTTAACACATGCTGAGGTTCACTCCTTTTTAGCATCATAATTTTAAGTCTTTATAATTATAAGTGCCTATTTAAGTTTTATTGTAAGGCTTGTAATGTTTTATTGCATTGTAAACACTTATCAATTTGATGTTAAATAAAAATTTTCTATGTCTATGTCTATGTCTATGTTTGTCTGCCAAAATCCCCTGGCATGATAGACGCCTGCCCTGGTTGTCTGATTCACGGACTTGATAATTGAATTTCAATTCAACCTGACTGACAATACATCGTACAGTCGAACAAACTGATTCATGACCCACCTGGCCTACAAATGGCTTGGAACCGTCAAAACAATAGAGTTTTCATGTCTCGCACTATATAGCACTTAGGTCGTTTTAAATATTAACAAATTGCGTCGATACGCGTCCGAGATCTATGCCACTTTAACCTTTGTAATAGACATATTTTAAATAAAACAGTTATGTTTTGAATATCGAATAAACAGCAATTTATAATAAAAAAACCTAACTCTTTTCATTATAAAAAAATATATTTCAATAAACAATTGCTTGTCGGGTCATACTTAGTTGAAAAAAACAAAAGTCGTCCCTCCTCCTCCTGTGGTCAAGTTAACGGCTTATGTGCATGTTAGCTACGTTTTTATTACAGGGATTTATAGAAACGTAGACACTGTTTATGCGGGTTACTGGTCCAATCCAAACTTAAGCTTTGTAGCCCTTAACTTTTGGTATGTCCACAGAAAAGACGCGAACCTAATTCCGTATACCCTGTCAGATATCAAGTGGTCAGTCAATGAGATTTCCACCATCCACATTTGGCAAAACAAAGAGCTCGGATTATAGTGCTCAGTGAAGAAGGCTATGGCATTACTGTGAAGAACAGAGATAGTAATAGCATTTCTCTTTTGTGATCAACGAATATAGCCGAGGCCAAGACTCAGTCATGGTTATCCAAACTATTTAAGACAGTAGTTAGTAAATGTCAGTGTCTAATGAAAACAAGCTCGTTACCATAGAAATGTATGTTCAGGCGAATTTAGGTGACTTAGCAAAATGACCTTGGGTGATTTTCATTCAAAAATTTAACATTTTTCTTAATTTGTCCTTACCGGGCCCGGTTTGTTAACGACTCGTGATTATTTTTGACTTTAACTATTTTAACAGTTAGGGATCCAGGTATAGAGTAAACTGGAGTCAACACTCAGAGTTGCACTCTGATTTCCTTATTTTTCACTTAACATCAGGGATCGGATACCGGTATTTTCTCCATAGAAAAATACCGGTATTATTACGGTCACCGGTTCATTATTTCGTTTTTAATGGGACAATCTAATAATACGACGTTGTTACCTAAATACGTGATTCAGCCCTACGTAAAGAGCAACAAATAATTCAAAATATTGGGCTAATTCAGGGTTTTTTTTAAAATACCGGTATCGGTCCCTGGTTCTCATGTCCATAATAACCAATAATATTTTTTGACAGCTGGACCTTACTCGACAGTGGCGCCAACTGGTGAACACAAAAACGATAGCCCCCATTGCAGTTCATTATTCTATCTCTCTACTCTACCAATCACAATATTCTTGATAACTCTGCGTCAATCTATCGACTGCGCCACTCTATTCTCCCTCATCGATATTTCCTCCTCATATTTGTGTAATCGATTTTTAATTGTTACACCTAAATTTATAGAGCTAAGCTCTTGTCGATGGATCTACTTCTTATTGAGCCTTCTCTGTCAGCCTGAGCATGTACTCCGAACTTCGTATCATACCGTCTCTTTCACTCTTATGTTATTCACTGAGTGCTGGAATAATCTTCCTTCGCTAATTCGTTCGCTAGATTCGATTTCTGGTTTTAAATTAAAATGTCGTGCGTATCTAATTAAGGGGCAGAACATTCACTAGACGTATAACTAACAACTAATCATTTATGTTTAATTTTAAACTTTATAAATACCAATAACATATTTGAGAGTCAATCTTACCGTCACTGAATGTTAAGTGGGTCAATCAACTTTTTCTTGTTGTTATTCTGTCCCGTCAGCGAGGAGACAACAGCAACCGAGTATCTTACAAAAATGTTTATAATATAGACTTCAAGCACGGTCAAGAGATGACCCATGTCGAAATGGATTTATACTCATCGCTAAAACTCATGTTTGGTAGGTTTAAACCCTATAAAATCACAGTTTTAAAGAGTGACTCAGAAGACGTAACCATGGTAACGAGCAACAAAAAATAGTTGATCCACCCATGTATGTTTGTATTTATAAAATCATTCACCAGCGTGTATGTACTCTCGTTCTCTCTCATCTTGTGGAGCTGGCATTCGTGAATATGTTACATACATTAGATTGTTATGTTTAAAGAAACATTTAAGTATATGCATATAATAATTAGTGCTAGACAAGTCTCACATCTTTTTTCTTTTCATTAGGATTTGGCCGTTACAACAACTCAAATGGAACTTGTTTGTTTTAGCGTTACCATACAATATAAACGTTATTTGAGCTGTGTTATTAAGAGCGGTCGTGTCGTCACCCATTATATATTAATTAGGTTAAGACTAGTATATATATATTTTGGTTGTCCTGAAAATCAGCTGAAAATCAGCGTCACGACACTTCAGTCGTGGCACATGCTGAGCGACAACCTTTTTGGTGTATACCCACTTCTAATTTGTATTCTTCTTTTTATCTGTATGTACACCAAATAAACGTTTTTTCTTTCTTCTTTCTTTCTTTCACTATATGAGTGAGAGGGACTGCACGATACGAAGTTCGGAATAGTCCCTCTGATGCGATACGATTACGACTGATTCGTTCGGTTCGTTAACTGGTTCACTGTCTCCATCCAAACTGTCCAACAATAACACAAGTGACTCCTTAGTGGCAGCATGGACTCCTAAATTGACGACCGGTTTAGCCTAGTTGGTAGTGCACCTGCCTGTGAAGCTGACGGTCCCGGGTTCGAATCCCGGTCAGGGCAAATATTTGTGTGATGAGCATGAATATTTGTTTCTGAGTCTTGGATGTTTTCTATGTATTTAAGTATTTATATCTATTAAATATATCGTCGTCTAGTACCCATAACACAAGCCTTCTTGAGCTTACTGTGGGGCTGGTTCGATTTGTGTAAGATTGTCCTCTAATATTTATTTATTTATTTATTATTATTTAATAAATAAAAGGTGCATGACCCCACATTGGCGGGGGGGGGGCACCCGGACAGGGAACGTGTTGAAGGTGAAACATTTTGACTGAAAGATACAGGGTGTAATAAGACTAGAGTCAGGATCCGTTTAAGGGCATATTCGGTATAGTGTTTGTCCTTATCTGTCACTTTGACACATGTACTTGTGAGACAGTGACAACAGACATTTTAGCAGAGGTTTGTTAATTTTTATAAATAAGGGGATTAGCATTTACTATTTTATACAAATAACATCGCTTATATGAATCAGTCGTACTCATATCGGACCAGGCAACACATCTTTCCTAAAATATTTTCATTATTTTTTTCAATAATCTACAGATATCTTCTTTACATACATAATCACTGAATTTTCTACCCTACGCTTTCAACGTAAGATATATTTTCATCTAGCACGGTTATTCTTAACTTGATTATTTATGCGTCATTGATATTCATTTTTAATTACATTATCTATATTGAGGTTCACTTACAAACGAAGGTACAGTCCGCCACGAAATTATCAACCAATTTTCGACTCTATTATTAATAGATTAAGATTCGATGGTTTCTTGTCTGGCTTAAGTCGCGAAACGAAACGATTCGTCCCTTTTAGACATTACAGGCATTGAAATAACCTAATACTTGAAATTGAGGGTAAAACCTGTAGTCAAACAAGAACCATTGTCAAACAGCATATACTGCGAAACAAAAATCAACTATAGAAGATATATGTAATAGTTTATCTTAATGATAATGTAAGAAGGCTCCTTAACTGAAAAAATCTTTTATAATTAAGATTAGTAGTTAAGTATAAAAAAAAATGTAACTTTATTATGAATTCAATGAAATAAACAGTTTAAATTAAAAAATTTTTTTTTAAATAAAGTCGAAAATGGATCGATCATTGAATTCTTAGACCAAACACTATTTTGTAAAGTCACTGGGCGAATATTCAGCGTTTTTACGGCGGTTATTTTACGTCATTGTCGTTTCATTGAATATTGTTAAAGGAGACGATGATATGAGTAAACTTTTGTTAAAAGCGTAAATAAATGACGATCGTGGAAACACAAAGGTGCGTTTTGCGTAACAGCGACAGAGTATAACCCCTCTTAAAACTTTGAAGATTTATAATTAGGGAACATACCCAAACTACGTGACCTTTTTTTTGCGTTTTTTACCCCCCTCCCCTCCCTAGGTGACCAAGCGTAGTATATGCCAAGACCCCCCCCCCCCTCCCCCCTAGTTTTCACGTAGTATATTTTATAGAAAAAAAATTTGCGGAAAGTTGAAAAAATAATGGCTTTTCTTTGTATTTCCTCATACGGCCGCTAAAAATGCATACTTCGAGAGTGCAAGCGTGGTATAGCGTAGCTATTCAATTGTAATTGTATTTAGTAAAAAATATATCAAGAAGAAACAGTACATTGCACACCAAGGGCGGTTAAAAAAGGATTACAATCAAGTGCCTGTAAATGTAATTTTGTTAAGTTTATTGGCTTGAGTCTGCCATCCCTTTTTCCGCCCTTCACAATGATTTTGATCATATTTGCGGGGAAAGAAATAAAATCAAAATACAGGAAACACAATGAACTAAGTATTTATTAAATTAATGATTAAATGTCTTCAATAAAACGTTTCCGGAGTCGATCCACTCGGAAACGTTATGTATAACGGGGGCGGTGGTTTCTGAAGAAAGAGGGGTGATGGGGTTAAACCGTGGCGCGTGAGTCCGCTTCAATTAGAATGTTTCTCAAAAGTATTCTACCGGCTACCTGACAAGAAACCGACAACTCCCCCTCCCCCCGGTGACCAAGAGTGGTACTTTGACGACCCCCCTCCCCCCCCCCCCCCTAAACGGGTCACGTAGTTTGGGTATGTTCCCTTATGTGATTATTTGTTCTTTTAGAGTAGACTTTTTCGGCGTTCGATTAAGAATTTGATATTTTTTTTGAGAATTTTTTAAATTATACTATTTTATTTTGTACCAACATCCCTATTTGAAACAAAAAGATATTGCTCTTAATCTGATTGCTCATTTTAATATGTTTATATTTCTATAAAAAATATTGTTTACGCATACGTGAATTAGTGCTCAAATCCAGATGGTCTACTGCTAATTGAAAACGAAATATCTGCGTCCCTGTCGCACTCACATATTCGAGCGACAGAGCCGACAGAGGGAGACACTTCGTTATCGGTAGCACTCCAGTACATATGCTTCACAGATATAAGCCAAATCACAGTAAACATAGCTAAAACAGTATCTCAACTAGTCTAAAGACCTTTTTAAACTAGCGCTCATTGAAAACCAGTTGTACAGATATATGTACTTCGCTAAAAGTTCAAAAATATCTGAACAAACTTATGCCCATAATAATAAAGTTGTGTTCACATATCTTTGATCCCTATGTCTGTGCACATATTTTCGAACTGTACTGTACAGTCGGCTACGATGAGATGTATCCAATTTTGGGCCTTATTACAATGGTATAAGGTAATAAAGTGGATACATCTCTCTGTAGTTGACTGACGTAAAGTTGAACTTCTTTTGCTGGCGGAATTTCTATAAAAATCTTCGTGGATTTTGAACCTTAACCCCAATACACAAGTACGAAGACTCGCATACGCATACGTGTATGTGTGTAGTAACTAAGACATTATTGCTGGAACGGTAAAATAGCTTTTCGATGGAATTTATTTGATCCAACTAGGTCAACTCAAATTATTTCAAGTAAAGTTAACGTCCTAGTGCTTGACACCTTAGTGCCCAATAGATGACACCTCTGTCATCATGACATAAGATTGAAAGTGCCGTGTATTGGGTCAGTGTCGACCACAGGGACATTTACCTTATACCGCCGCGCACCGTGAGGTCTGTCAAATTTTTTGCTCTGTGAGCGTGTCAAATAGATTGTACGAATATGTTTTACTGTTTAAGCTATATCTACTGTAACCAAATTTATGTTTTTCTCTAGCAACAGCACTACTACGAAACGAAACAAAGCTTTATCGAGTCGACATAAGAGCGCAATTAGATTGGGCCTTAGCTGAATCGGAGCTGGTTAGGGGGTTGTTTGCAACCAAGCGCGGAGACCCCGCGCCCTCTCCTCCACGCCGTCCGAGTTCTCTTGGAGAGATTGTTCAGGCTGCAAGGAGCGAAACATGCGTCAATATGAATACGATAATAGTAGATTGTGTCTCAAGGGAGCAAAATGATATATTTACGGCGAGGGCGGTATATTGAAATCAGAAATCAGAAATTTTATTTGTAGAAACATAGGTACAATGAGGATGGTGTGTGTAACAAGTTAGTTCTCTATGTTTTACCCACTAGCGTAGGTGTACAAATGTATGGATGGTGCTTAGCATGCAGCACGCATATTTAATATATTAAGTTAAGTTACAATAATAATAATATAAAAACAAAGTCAAAAGTATTCTAGTCAGTAAATTACATCATGAAAATATAAAAAAAAAAATGGTATTTAGATAAAATTACGTACAATCGTAGTTATTATTATCGATGTCAAATAAAGAAGGTCACACTAAGAAATTACGCAAATGTGTGAATTCAGAGTGAAGCGAAAGATTCTACGCCCAAGACGGAAATCATTTTGCTACCGTGTGACACATACTGCTTTTCACACCGTCTATGAGGCCCGCTGCTAAAAACATGAAATATCGTAAAAATCATTATACTACAGAGTGTAACATACTGCTTTTCACACCTTCTAAGAAAAGTACATCTTTGATCCCTCATTCGAAGGCTCTTTTCTGAATAGCAGGTGTGAAATAGTACATTACTTACCAAGGGCGGTAAAACAAAGAATGTCTCAGATTGCAGGTATTTGACGCCCGAGCCGAAGGCAAGGGCGATAATTATGCGATCTGAGGCTTTCTTAATTACCGCCCGAGGTAAGTACAAAATTTTATGTCACCCTCTGGCCAGGAAGTGGGATTTTCCGCGCGCGGAGCGGTGTGACATAAAAATATTTTTCCGTTTAAAAGTTAAAATTAAATTAAAATTATTAATGATTCTCAGTGGCGACGCATACGTAGTGTCTTTAGAAGTTTCAAGTGAGACCGATAATCGACGAGTGGTACTGGGTTGGTTTTCAACGGCTTCCTCTGTAGCGTCAATATCGATCGAGAGGGCGGTCGATCTTCGAGGGTCTAATCTCCACTATTATAACGATTAAACCAACACTGCGCCATCTGTTCATTTAACACGTCCCGACCCGACACACGACAACGACAGACACAGCTAATTCAATCAATCAATCAGATCGTTTATTTGCTGGAATACAGTAAGTACAAATAGGTCTTATACATTATAATACAGTTCCATGTATTCAGCCTGCACGCAGGCATGCAAACATTTGCGAGTGCTGCGTACGTTATGATATAATATGTCAACATTAATAAATTAGCAAAGAATTCCTGACAACTATACCACTACACTTACACCACAACAACAAAACTGTAAGTATACAACTATACTTACAGCGGAGAGGGTCATCCTAGACGTGGTCGGTGCGTTGCAGGAGCTGGACTCCGGGGAGGCGAGGGCGGCTGCGAAGCGAAATAACATCATTATCATCATTTGTGGAGTCCGGTCTGTTCACGCTTGCTAGGACATAGTGACTACGTTAATACTAATGTCTTTTTATAGGGGATTGACGAGAGACATCATCCTGTTGTGGATTCGTTTTTATTATCAGTGACCATATACATCTCTAACAATATTAAATAAATTTTAATTTTGACGCTCAGAGACCATGTACATCTCTGGGATATTATATTAATTTCATTATACTCCTTGTTTAATCTTGAGACCTTATACTTCTCTAACTTTACTGATGTTGTAATATTTGTAATAGATAACTTTGCAAGTTTATCTTCACTGTATGACATTAATTTTGTTATAATTGTAAACTCGAAATTATTATTCCTTCTTGAACTGTAAATTAATATTTTGACATGAAAAATGTATTATTTATTATAGTCAGACTTTCTTAAATTGTAAATTAATATTTTGACATGTAAAAGTGCCCTTGTGGCCTATTTGCAGAATAAATGTTTGATTTTGATTTTTTTGATTTCAGATCATGATTATCCAGGCGCGGGTCCAGGATTTGGTTCATGGGGGGGGGCACTCTTTACAGAAACAAGGCCTGCTTTGGGATGGGGGAGTACATTCATTGAATTTACGTTAGTTACCGTCCGTCACACGGTTTTGACACGGTTACACGGTTCATGTTCGCGGTAGAATTATCGGTAAGAAAATATCACGTTAGACCCGTTTGAACAATTTTTGTATAGTATACAATCGTTACATAATGACAGCTTTTGAAGTCGAGTAACGGGTTTACACCACGATGCTTGTCGAGTCGTGTTATTAAGCTACGAGATTTCAATAGCCAATTATGTAACTATTATATACAATACTTTTATAATTATTGTAAACTTTAACCACAACAACCGTCCACTAACAATCTCTTTTATTTTATTTTATTTATATTTATGTTCCAAATGAAAAAAAATGCCCTCTATGCCGTGGACTATATGTGAAGTTATAAATGTTACTTCAGTCGTTATGTTATCGTTTTCATATATAAAGTGCTTTTTAGTAGGTGGTTGTAACCACCTCACAATGTTTAGATTTAGTCTATTTGCATGTTGTTTGCCTGTAATTGGATAAACACTCCGCTCTGTTTTTGTATACATAATTAACTTTGTAAGTCATATAGTGTTATATCTCTCGGCGTGGAGCGTAAGCGCGCGCCGCCTCGTGTGTGGCGGGGGGTGGGGGGGGGGCACTGACCGTGGCGGGGCGGGCGCGCGTCGAGCGCGCGCCAGATGTCGCGCACGTCGGCGTGCAGCGCGCGCAGCGAGCGCAGCGCGCGCCGCCTCGTGTGTGGCGGGGGGAGGGGGGGGGCACTGACCGTGGCGGGGCGGGCGCGCGTCGAGCGCGCGCCAGATGTCGCGCACGTCGGCGTGCAGCGCGCGCAGCGAGCGCAGCGCGCGCCGCCTCGTGTGTGGCGGGGGGAGGGGGGGGGCACTGACCGTGGCGGGGCGGGCGCGCGTCGAGCGCGCGCCAGATGTCGCGCACGTCGGCGTGCAGCGCGCGCAGCGAGCGCAGCGCGCGCCGCCTCGTGTGTGGCGGGGGGAGGGGGGGGGGCACTGACCGTGGCGGGGCGGGCGCGCGTCGAGCGCGCGCCAGATGTCGCGCACGTCGGCGTGCAGCGCGCGCAGCGAGCGCAGCGCGCGCCGCCTCGTGTGTGGCGGGGGGAGGGGGGGGGGCACTGACCGTGGCGGGGCGGGCGCGCGTCGAGCGCGCGCCAGATGTCGCGCACGTCGGCGTGCAGCGCGCGCAGCGAGCGCAGCGCGCGCCGCCTCGTGTGTGGCGGGGGGAGGGGGGGGGGCACTGACCGTGGCGGGGCGGGCGCGCGTCGAGCGCGCGCCAGATGTCGCGCACGTCGGCGTGCAGCGCGCGCAGCGAGCGCAGCGCGCGCCGCCTCGTGTGTGGCGGGGGGAGGGGGGGGGGCACTGACCGTGGCGGGGCGGGCGCGCGTCGAGCGCGCGCCAGATGTCGCGCACGTCGGCGTGCAGCGCGCGCAGCGAGCGCAGCGCGCGCCGCCTCGTGTGTGGCGGGGGGAGGGGGGGGGCACTGACCGTGGCGGGGCGGGCGCGCGTCGAGCGCGCGCCAGATGTCGCGCACGTCGGCGTGCAGCGCGCGCAGCGAGCGCAGCACGGCGCCGCCCGCCGCCGCCGACGACGCCGACGACGACGACGCCGAGCTCATCTCCTGCACAATTACCACCACGATCAAGGTTGTGGCGCTTCGACAATGGTCCAAAACTCGAAGTTCATATGCCGATTTTGCTCCGATTATTTTTTTACTTCCGATCGGCCTATGAAGTTCGAATTGCAACAGATCATTAAAAAAATTCACGACTCCCTAATGCTTGTGCTCTGAAAAACTGAAAACTAGCTCCAGCTGTATGACTTTGGCATACGGATACGTGAGAGACAATAGAGGAGCATCGGGATCCTTCGGGTACGGAACCCTCAAAACTAAGCAGATACATTAGTACCCAACTGATATGACTTACCGATGTACCTGCGCAGAAGATGAATTTTTAAAGCGCGGGAAATGCTATTGACCAATCGGCACGCTCCACGCACCGCGCTTCTTTTTCCTGTCCCGCTATTGGTCCGCAGCTGCCGCCATGTTAGCGCCGCGTGGCATGTTAGTCAGCCGCCATACTTCTGATCGAGTGCACGCGCATTATGAACAGTGTATTATGAACCTTATAGTAGTGATCTAAGTTTAATTGTAAGTTAAGCATTCTTTCGTTAATCTTCGGAGCGATACTTTCTTTTCTGTGCGAACGAAGATTCACGACGCGCCTTATCAGTTGGGTACTACTGTACTTACATCGTGTGCTTTGCGATGTTTTCTACATGTGTTATGAATTTGTGACTAAGGTAAGGGCCTTAGAGTTTCTATATCTACGTGCTGAATGACACCTTTGGCTGTAGCCATTAAATACTCCCCCCAATACACTAGACGCTTCACATCTAATTTCGTAGCTACGGAAAAAGCAAGCAAAGTATTGTGAGTTTTGAAGAATAAAGTGTAATCAAGTCAAAACAAACAAGTTTCAAAACCTACAATAGGGATGTTGACACTAAGTAAGAAACTCAACTACTTCAAATTTTCTCGAAAAAGGATCAAATTCTCAACCAAATAGCGAAAAAAGTAACTCAAAAAAATAAATAATTACATAATTACAAGTCATCAAAGTTTTAAGTGGGGGCATGTTCTGTCCCTTTTTCGCAAAACGCACCTCTGTATGGAACGATCTCCATTTACTATGGCGCTTTAAGTCAGTGACGTCACTACAAATTAGTGCTTTCTCACTCTTATTAACAACATTCTAACGGTTGTAGCTTCGTTATTTTTTGAGATATTTTAATGGGATTTTCACCATTTGGCATAGTTTTATGTCTTCTTTCTTTTGGATAATAATTTAGATACCAATAAATTTTGAGTCAACATCCCTATTACTAAAACGAAGTCTCGTTAAAAGAATATTCGGATTCGGAGCGCTCGTGACAACGACAAACTACAAGTGTCTTTAGAATGCGATACTAAAAAATGAAATAAACCTGAAAAGAATACACAAAATGAAAAAAATTAAAGAATTCGATAAGCACAATGTGAAAGCGGTATTAGGATGGCGACACATGATTTTATTACGTCTAACTATACAAGAGAGAAAGAACAGTGAAATGAGTAAATGAGACAAGTAAAACTTAACCAAACGCTACGAGAATAAAGTGAAGTATCCATCGACGTACGCCCTCGAACGGTTGAAAAACAAAACAAGCAAATTTGAAACCAAACGCTACAGCGGGAAGGTTGATTACGCAACCAGTCGCAACGGCGGCCGGGAAAAACAAAAACGAGCTAAGCGAAGCTGAATTTACAAAAAAAACACGATTATCTACTGACGCCTTTGAAACAACCTTTGATACAAAACAAGCAAAAGTGAACCAAAAAATAAAAACGAGCTAAGCGAAGCTGAATTTACAAAAACAAAACACGATTATCTACTGACGCCTTTGGAACGACCTTTTAAAAGGAAAACAAAACTAGCAAAAGTGAACCAAAGAGCTACAGTAATAAGTACGGCTTGCCTGTGCGCCGAGCTGCCATCATCTGAATGAAAGAAAACAAGCAAAAGTGAACCGAACCACTAGAAGGATAAGGTTGATCAGGCGACCTGGTTGGGCAGCGCGGGTGGGACGCGCGGCGCGGGGCGCGGGGGGCGCTGCGCGAGCGCCCGCAGCGCGCGCTCGATGTGGCGCAGCCGGATCTCCTTCTCGCCCAGCAGCGCGCGCGCGCGGTGCAGCGCCACCTCCAGCTCCGTCGACTCGCGCTCCTCCTGCGGCCCGACCTTATCACCCTTACATACGGTCGAAACTCGCGCGACCGCAACCCCGTCTCCCAAGCCCGGAGATTCTCGATAATAAAAATAACAATACCCATTGTTCCTGAATTTTTCGACCCGACCCGACCGTATCACGCTTACACACGGTCGAAACTCGCGCGACTGCAACCCCGTCTCCCGAGCCCGGAGATTCTCGATAATAAAAATAATAATAACCATTGTTCCTTTTGATTCCACGGTTCAAAAACTAGATCGAAGGAGCACAATTATTATGAGTTTCCGAGCGATTATGCATGAATTTATACAAGTCAACCATTTTTTTTTCGGAATTCTGACATTAATTTCTAAAGACTTATCGTCTCCCAAGCCCAGAGATTCCCGATGGTGAAATAATAAAAAACATTGTTCCTGAATTTTTCGATTCCACGGTTCAAAAACTAGATCGGGGGAGCACAATTATTATGAGTTTCCGAGCGATTATATATGAATTAATTCAAGTCAACCATTTTTTTTGGCAATTCTAACGTTAATATCTAAAGACCTATCGAATGAAAAGACACGTTGACTTACGAATCAATCCTTTGGTCACTTACGTCGACACAGGTAGTAAATAATACTCGACAGTGAAACACAGGCTATAGTACATTACTTACCAAGGACGGTAAAACAAAGAATGTCTCAGATCGCAGGTATTTGACGCCCGAGCCGAAGGCAAGGGCGATAATTATGCGATCTGAGGCTTTCTTAATTACCGCCCGAGGTAAGTACAAAATTTTATGTCACCCCCTGGCCAGGAAGTGGGATTTTCCGCGCGCGGAGCGTGCTAGGTGTGACATAAAAATAATTAACACTTTCACGTGAAGTGCCTTAATAAAATCGTAATTAAGCCTTATGCGACGTCTATAAACGTTGTGCACCTGAAAATGTTAAGTATGTAATCTGTTGGCATAGGATGCTGCACTGACCCTCGAAACACTTAATAAAATATCAACACACAAATACAATTGAAAAATTGACAATATATCGAGAGCTATAAAACTATCAGTAAAGAGAAACTGCTAAATTTGATAGCTAGAAATTTGACTTTAGTCTTTGGGACATCCTCTATAGCAGCGGTCGGCAACAGGTGGCCCGCGAACTAGCTTATTGACCATCTACAATGTGGTATCTTTTGTCTGATAGTCACAAATCATTAAGGCAAGGCCCATTCACAGATGTGACGAAAATATTGAAGTTTGAGCTTCCCGTGTGAAGAAATAATGTAGAATTACACAAATATTACAGTAGACTGAAAAAGAAACAAAGAAAAGAAATAACCGAACAAAATATTGAATAATGCCTTGGTAACTTTGTCAAAAATCCTAAATATCATAATAAAAATAAACTTTAATGCTGCAGATCTCATAATTATCAACAACAGTGATACGTTTTTTTTATTGTCCTAAGGAAATAACCGTGTAGATTTTTCATAAGTGATTCCGTGTTCCAACAATCAATAAAAATGTAATAAATATTTACGAAATTACGTGCAGAGCTTCCGTAGAGAGCGGGATGGTTAATTGCAAACTCACGCGTGTTAGAGAGGGTCATTTGCACTGGAATGGCCTTGCCTTAACACGTGCGGCTCGCGACAATATGCGGATCTCGACTGCTAAAAGGTTGCCGACCCCTGCTGTATAGCGCTCCCGCTCGCGCTGCAGCCTGCCCTCGCGCGCGCCCTCTCGCTCCCCCTGCAGGACACTCACGCTGGGCGGGCGCTGCTCCCGCTCGCGCTCGCGCTGCAGCCTGCCCTCGCGCGCGCTCTCGCTCCCCCTGCAGGACACTCACGCTGGGCGGGCGCTGCTCCCGCTCGCGCTCGCGCTGCAGCCTGCCCTCGCGCGCGCTCTCGCTCCCCCTGCAGGACACTCACGCTGGGCGGGCGCTGCTCCCGCTCGCGCTCGCGCTGCAGCCTGCCCTCGCGCGCGCTCTCGCTCCCCCTGCAGGACACTCACGCTGGGCGGGCGCTGCTCCCGCTCGCGCTCGCGCTGCAGCCTGCCCTCGCGCGCGCTCTCGCTCCCCCTGCAGGACACTCACGCTGGGCGGGCGCTGCTCCCGCTCGCGCTCGCGCTGCAGCCTGCCCTCGCGCGCGCTCTCGCTCCCCCTGCAGGACACTCACGCTGGGCGGGCGCTGCTCCCGCTCGCGCTCGCGCTGCAGCCTGCCCTCGCGCGCGCTCTCGCTCCCCCTGCAGGACACTCACGCTGGGCGGGCGCTGCTCCCGCTCGCGCTCGCGCTGCAGCCTGCCCTCGCGCGCGCTCTCGCTCCCCCTGCAGGACACTCACGCTGGGCGGGCGCTGCTCCCGCTCGCGCTCGCGCTGCAGCCTGCCCTCGCGCGCGCTCTCGCTCCCCCTGCAGGACACTCACGCTGGGCGGGCGCTGCTCCCGCTCGCGCTCGCGCTGCAGCCTGCCCTCGCGCGCGCTCTCGCTCCCCCTGCAGGACACTCACGCTGGGCGGGCGCTGCTCCCGCTCGCGCTCGCGCTGCAGCCTGCCCTCGCGCGCGCTCTCGCTCCCCCTGCAGGACACTCACGCTGGGCGGGCGCTGCTCCCGCTCGCGCTCGCGCTGCAGCCTGCCCTCGCGCGCGCTCTCGCTCCCCCTGCAGGACACTCACGCTGGGCGGGCGCTGCTCCCGCTCGCGCTCGCGCTGCAGCCTGCCCTCGCGCGCGCTCTCGCTCCCCCTGCAGGACACTCACGCTGGGCGGGCGCTGCTCCCGCTCGCGCTCGCGCTGCAGCCTGCCCTCGCGCGCGCTCTCGCTCCCCCTGCAGGACACTCACGCTGGGCGGGCGCTGCTCCCGCTCGCGCTCGCGCTGCAGCCTGCCCTCGCGCGCGCTCTCGCTCCCCCTGCAGGACACTCACGCTGGGCGGGCGCTGCTCCCGCTCGCGCTCGCGCTGCAGCCTGCCCTCGCGCGCGCTCTCGCTCCCCCTGCAGGACACTCACGCTGGGCGGGCGCTGCTCCCGCTCGCGCTCGCGCTGCAGCCTGCCCTCGCGCGCGCTCTCGCTCCCCCTGCAGGACACTCACGCTGGGCGGGCGCTGCTCCCGCTCGCGCTCGCGCTGCAGCCTGCCCTCGCGCGCGCTCTCGCTCCCCCTGCAGGACACTCACGCTGGGCGGGCGCTGCTCCCGCTCGCGCTCGCGCTGCAGCCTGCCCTCGCGCGCGCTCTCGCTCCCCCTGCAGGACACTCACGCTGGGCGGGCGCTGCTCCCGCTCGCGCTCGCGCTGCAGCCTGCCCTCGCGCGCGCTCTCGCTCCCCCTGCAGGACACTCACGCTGGGCGGGCGCTGCTCCCGCTCGCGCTCGCGCTGCAGCCTGCCCTCGCGCGCGCTCTCGCTCCCCCTGCAGGACACTCACGCTGGGCGGGCGCTGCTCCCGCTCGCGCTCGCGCTGCAGCCTGCCCTCGCGCGCGCTCTCGCTCCCCCTGCAGGACACTCACGCTGGGCGGGCGCTGCTCCCGCTCGCGCTCGCGCTGCAGCCTGCCCTCGCGCGCGCTCTCGCTCCCCCTGCAGGACACTCACGCTGGGCGGGCGCTGCTCCCGCTCGCGCTCGCGCTGCAGCCTGCCCTCGCGCGCGCTCTCGCTCCCCCTGCAGGACACTCACGCTGGGCGGGCGCTGCTCCCGCTCGCGCTCGCGCTGCAGCCTGCCCTCGCGCGCGCTCTCGCTCCCCCTGCAGGACACTCACGCTGGGCGGGCGCTGCTCCCGCTCGCGCTCGCGCTGCAGCCTGCCCTCGCGCGCGCTCTCGCTCCCCCTGCAGGACACTCACGCTGGGCGGGCGCTGCTCCCGCTCGCGCTCGCGCTGCAGCCTGCCCTCGCGCGCGCTCTCGCTCCCCCTGCAGGACACTCACGCTGGGCGGGCGCTGCTCCCGCTCGCGCTCGCGCTGCAGCCTGCCCTCGCGCGCGCTCTCGCTCCCCCTGCAGGACACTCACGCTGGGCGGGCGCTGCTCCCGCTCGCGCTCGCGCTGCAGCCTGCCCTCGCGCGCGCTCTCGCTCCCCCTGCAGGACACTCACGCTGGGCGGGCGCTGCTCCCGCTCGCGCTCGCGCTGCAGCCTGCCCTCGCGCGCGCTCTCGCTCCCCCTGCAGGACACTCACGCTGGGCGGGCGCTGCTCCCGCTCGCGCTCGCGCTGCAGCCTGCCCTCGCGCAGCGCGGCGCGGCGGCGCTTGAGCACGGCGCGCGCGCGGCGCATGCCCTCTCGCTCCACCAGCGCGCGGTGTCTCACGAACTCCAGCTCGGGCGTGTCCGCGGCCGCCACGTCTCCTGCACACGAGTAACAATGTCTGTGTTGTGTGCCAATAAATATTATTTTCACACCTGCTATTCAGAAAAGAGTTATTGTTGCCTTTGAATGAGGGATCAAAGATGTACTTTTCTTCCCACTCTGTAGTAAAATTATTTGTAAAATATTTCATGTTTTTAGCAGCGGGCCTCATAGACGGTGTGAAAAGCAGTGTCACACAATAGCAAAATTATTTCCGTCTTGGGCGTAAACACTTGAATCCCTCGCTACGCTCAGGATTCTATTGTAGAATCTTTCGCTTCACTCAGAATTCAATATACCGCCCTCGCCATAAATATATCATGTTGCTCCCTTGAGACACAATCTACTATTCTTTCTTTCAGTACGCGGCTTCAAACATGACAGAAACGAATACGGGTATAAATACCGACCAAATAAATACCTTTTGTCTAAAAATTCGTGTCAATAGGCATGATGACAAAAAAATTCATGCCATTCGAACCAGTTTTTAAACACGATCAAATGTTTATATGGGACCGACTACATAAAAGACGAAAAGAAGATACAAAATATCATAGCTAATAAGCACTGAAAACGCTCAATATTGATTGACACGCAGGCTTGACGTCACGCCTGCTTGGCCTCGTAGTGCTGTCTCATGGAAAAAAGGGAAATTTGGCGTTTCTGTCGTAATATATTGCATTTATATAGTTGTCATACTTTTTTATTGTAACATGAGAATTCTATTGCTAATTTTCAATTTACATTTGGCCAATAAACAACAAACAACGTTTGCGAATCATAGTCCAATATATTTTTATAGCTTTTTTATTATTGTCTAATTTGGATGGACAGATGGTTTGCTATCCGTTTGGTTTGGCACCGTACAGTGGTCCAGTGGTGGTGTAGTGGTAGAGCGTACTCGTACCTAGTTCCGACAAGGGGTAGCGCAGGCTGTAGGCGGGCTGGCAGCCCAGGGCCAGGTCGGGGAACTGCTCCTCCAGGTCGTCCAGCTTGCGCAGCTGCTGCCGGAGACACTCCAGCGGAGAGGACCTGCCTTCGTACCTAGTTCCGACAAGGGGTAGCGCAGGCTGTAGGCGGGCTGGCAGCCCAGGGCCAGGTCGGGGAACTGCTCCTCCAGGTCGTCCAGCTTGCGCAGCTGCTGCCGCAGACACTCCAGCGGAGAGGACCAGCCTTCGTACCTAGTTCCGACAAGGGGTAGCGCAGGCTGTAGGCGGGCTGGCAGCCCAGGGCCAGGTCGGGGAACTGCTCCTCCAGGTCGTCCAGCTTGCGCAGCTGCTGCCGGAGACACTCCAGCGGCGACGACCAGCCTTCGCCTCGTCTGCCATTACGACATTATTCATAGCGTTTCACTATCAGATTTCAAGCTTACATGGTCATTTACATTAGAATTACGATTTGAAACGGGATATTTACCATGTATATTTAATACAAATATCCATACCAAAGAGGATCTTAATTTGGTTGTACATTTATTTTGTATGTCTGTTACTCTGTCTTTTATAAACCGATTTGGAAAATTCTTTCTTTGGTTGAAAGCATATGCTTCAAGATTGGCGCCGTTGCTACCAGAATGATGATGGGATCTACGAGAAATTGAGGGAACTCCTCAAAAATTAAAGGGATGATTTTTGTATTTTCGGCTACAAATCGAGCATTTGCATTCAGAAAGCAGTATTTGGTAAACGGGAACTGATGAAGAAGACCACGGATTGTCTTCCAAAACTCCTAGTGTTTCACGGTTAGCACTAAGATATTCCGATCAAGCGACTTTGAGGAAGCCAATTTAAATGGTCTTGATGTAATGTTACCATCAACCTGATCTGGTAATGGAAGCCGGAAAGTAGGCAACGGAGCTCCGTAATAAAACAGTGTAGCTTAGCCGTGTTTGAGCATATTGGTATTGTCAATTCGTACTCATCAACATCACCATCATCATCAACATCTTAATGCATTAGAATACGACTACATTGTTCAATAAGAAGCGTATTAGTCTCATATTGAGATATTAAACAATTATTTTACACAATTTTTTTTTTTGGAGTCGGTTTTAATTTTTTATTAATTTATTTGGTGTCAACATCCCTATAGTCAATTGTGTAATATAGGGGCCAAATCAATCAAAGAATATCCAATCCACTAGTGAAGATATTCAGTTCAAAATCCAATAACACTTTTATAGAAATTCGGCTAATTAAAATAATCAATATACTATATATGTAATATAATCTATATACATACAATACGAATACTCTTTATTGCACACCTCAAATAAAGGACACAGTACAGTACAAAATCACAAGAAATAGCAATAGGCGATCTTAAGAGCGATTTCTTCCAGACAATCTTAGAGTATGAGGAAACAAATCAAATCATAACAATTCATAATAGGTAGTGCAGAGATTATACCTATATGAAGCCTACTAATAATTAGAACAATTTTACTAAATTTAGAATAATATTCATAATTCCATAACCCAGCTACGCTTTGAGTTGCATACAATATTCTTTTTCCCGTTATTATTTAGGTCATTCTCAATAACAAAGTGGGAATGTGTGCGCAATTTTGGTTAAAATCCTCGTTCGGTTTCGGTCGGTTGCGGCCTAAAAATCGTGTTTCGGCGGAAGGTTCGGTTTCGGCCAAAAAACTGCTGAACCTTTCGGCCGCGCCGAAACTTTCAACATTGTACTTCCGAATCGCGTTCGGCTAACATCGGCACAGCAGGCAATGGCGTAGCTCGCTCGACTCCGCCAACAGTACATGTTATCGTAGCTAAGTATTTTATATTTTTATATCCCACAAAAACATAAACAAAAGGTTAATAAGGTTAAAAGTTAGGTAATTAAAAGGTTGTAACTGTTATGTACTTTTTTGATAAATAAATTAAAAAAAAATAATAATAATAATCACTTATTTTGCTTTTCGAACTTGGCTCACTAGATTTTAATACATCTACAAAAGTTTCGATTTCGGTTTCGGCCGAAACTAGAGCCAACGCCGAACCTTCGGTTTCGGCAAAAAAACATGTTTCAGTCAGACACTACTTAGGGTCGCTAAGCCAGTTACGCGGCCTGCGTCAGTTTGCGGCCTTCTAAAGAAGGAAGTTTTTTCAATTAAAGATATTTACACTTTTACATGCCCTAAACAAATAGTGAGTCGTAGTCGTTTTAATTAGTAGCTATTGAATGGGAATATATTAAAAAAGCAAGAAAATATCCTTTCAGTTCATCAACTCATCCAAGTGGCCGCAAACTGGCGCATCAAATTAACAGGCCGTAAACCCACCTACCGACCCTATTATGTTGGCTTTGTATTATTATGTAAGTCTCTATCATAATCTAGTAGCTGTTGGTACTTCTTAAACTAAACAAATATACGTACTTCGGTGAGTAGTTCAGCCTGGAAGTGGACGCGGACTTTAGTCTCGTGAAGCACCTGCGGCGGCCGTGACCTGCGAGGCCGCGCGAACTGAATTAAATCTTACGACGAGGGCTTAAAGTCTATTTTGGGTCATTCTACTTTTTCATGACCAGTTCTCTATGACCAAAAAAAATCTATGATATGTATTGAATTAGTGCACAGTAAAAAAGAAGATTTCGAAATCGTACCTGAACCTCATAAAAGGAGTTTATAGGTAAAAATACTTATATATTAACATATTAACCTCCAGGTCTATTGTTTTCTTTTGTATAGATACATTTCAGACACAAATTTAGATACCTCTATGTGACTGTTTGTGTCCTAAATAAATTTAAAAAATATATATATTGTTGTAAAAGGACCCACCTTTTAAAGCAATATGTTAATATTAAAAAAATCTATAGCATGTATTGAATTACTGTACAAAAAAGGATTTCGAAATAGTACAGTCGCCATCAGATATATCGGAGCGAATAAGGTGCTCACAAATATCTGAACAAGACTCTATTGTCAAGGCGTTAAAGTGCATGTTCAGATATTTTTGAGCACCCTGAAGAGTACAGATATATTTGATGGCGACTGTACCTGAACCTAATAAAAGGAATCTATAGGTAAAAATACTTAAAAGGTGGGTAACACATTGGTAAATAATTTTTTTCATACAAATGGTGAGACATCCAAGAACCACTAAGTTACTAGATTTTAATATTAGCTGTGGTTCGTTAATTACTAAACTATCGGAAGTGATACTCTTTCTAAATAACAATACAAAAATATGAGGTGAGGGCCAAGTATTCCAAAATCTGCATTTAAAAAAAAGTGTCTGATTATTTTGTTTGACGACCGGTTTAGCCTAGTGGGTAGTGCACCTGCCTGTGAAGCTGACGGTCCTGGGTTCGAATCCCGGTCAGGGCAAATATTTGTGTGATGAGCATGAATATTTGTTTCTGAGTCTTGGATGTTTTCTATGTATTTAAGTATTTATATCTATTAAATATATCGTCGTCTAGTACCCATAACACAAGCCTTCTTGAGCTTACTGTGGGGCTAGTTCGATTTGTGTAAGATTGTCCACTAATATTTATTATTATTTATTATTTGTACATGAAAAAGTAGAATGGCCCTATTACCGTGTGACACAGGGACTGTATTACCGTTCAGGTCCTTAGGCTTCTCGTCCGCTGTTGTGGCGTCCGAGGAGTCTTGGCAGTCTGTGGTTGCTGTGGAAATAAGTATTCATTCGAGTTAATTTATATTAAATTTAAATACCTGTATTCAATAGAATAGAATAGAATAGAAAAACATTTATTGATAAACCAAACATACAGCACCACATGAAAATATTTAAACAAATAGAACAAAGTAAAAAAAAGTAACAAATTTTGAATTATAAAACAGACAAAAAGAACTTATACCTATTTGGTGCTGTTATGGTGGCTACAAAAGGACACCACTCAGCATATGCTGTGGCATACATAATTATACCACAGCGCTGGTCTTCCGTGGGGCCCGGGGCCGGAAAGATAAATCAGAACAGACACACTAGTGACGAGCATATTATGATTGTGTAACAAGTAAGTAGACACTATCATTTTACCAGTTATACAATTACAATGTTTAAGCTTTAGGACAGGGGATGGGAACGATTAAAAAAAAGAGAGAAGGGTAGGTGTATAAAAAAAAGGATTATGGTATAACAATATTTTTATATGAGTAAGTATTAATACAAATATTTCGTAAAACACACTACGGACACGGCAGTTGCAAGCTAAAAAGATATTTTCTTAATGTAAGTTTAAAAGTAAATAAAGTTTTTGAGTTACGAATAGGGGGAGGTATGTTATTCCAGCATTTCGTAGCAGAGTAGCGAAAACTGCCACGAAATGCTGCTGATCTGCCGTGTCTCGGACAGACAAGCCGGATGGCTTCTCTGGTGGGGCGAGTGGAGAATATTAGTTTGTGATGTTGTCTACAATACCGTTGTTCATTGCACTTGAAAGGTAAGATGTCAATTAAAAATGACTACTAAAAAGCGACAAATAGGTCCGTTACACGAGAAAATTAATTACCCTGTAGTTTTATCATACCGATCGAAAGGCTTCATCATAAGGATTATTTTTTGCTAAGTAACATAGTGTCAGAAATAAAAGGAAGACCATGAATTTTAACATTTTTAATACAAAATTTATCCAAATTAAAAAAAATATATCAATTTATCACGTGTAACAGGTTCGATTCCCGGTTCAACCATAAAATTATTTATATATCTGGCAATGCAGTTTAAATTGTTTTTTAAATTCAAATAATGTCTTCTTTCAATAAAATGTTCCATCTACAATATTTAAGGTACTTTCCCTCCATATGACATAGCCGTGGGATGCGCAGTATAATGACAGCTACTGTTTTTAATGTGTTTTTTTTATTACAGTATTTTTTTATATCCTTGGTCCGGTGCTTGAGCCTACGCGGCGACTCGCGGAAGGAGACGCAGTTATCTTACGACTGGTTGTTAGGCGTTATCTCGTTGCAACAAGGTCCACTAATGGACCGTGTATGGCGACAGTTACCTGTACCCTTGGCCCGGTCCTTGCGCCTGCGCGGCGGCTCCCGGAAAGCGACGGCGCTGCGCCGCGGCGCCGACGACGCTCGGGACTGTAAAGCGAGGGCTTTATTACTATTGTATTAGAGTCCAAAACTGACAAACATTCAAATCCGGGTGATTCTCATCGTTACAGTAGTACCCAACTGATATGGCTTACCGACGTACCTGCGCAGAAGATGAATTTTTAAAGCGCGGGAAATGCTATTGACCAATCGGCACGCTCCACGCACCGCGCTTCTTGTTCCTGCTCCGCTATTGGTCCGCAGCTGCCGCCATGTTAGCGCGCGCCGCGTGGCATGTTAGTCAGCCGCCATACTTCTGATCGAGTGCACGCGCATTATGACCGTGTATTATGAACCTTATAGTAGTGATCTAAGGTTAATTTAAGTTTTAAGCATTCTTTCGTTAATCTTCGGAGCGATACTTTCTTTTCTGCGCGAACGTAGATTCACGACGCGCCTTATCAGTTGGGTACTACTGTACTTATAACTGACGATTCAAAAGTGCTTGTTGCTAGCAATAGGCCTAGGCCTATTTAAATAAAGAATATTTTGAGTTTGAGTTAAAGTTAATTGATGTCCTTACCGGTCCGAACGTTAAGTGAAAGTTAAGGAAATCAGAGTGCAATATAAACTTATAGTCTCACTCCAGTCCAGTCAGACTCCAATTTACTCTATACCTGGATCCCTAACTGTTAAAATAGTTAAAGTCAGAAACAGTCACTCACGAGTCGTTAACAATCCGGGCCCGGTAAGGACGTAAGGAGTTTTGGAATGAGAATCACCCATCCCTCGACCGTACACTCGTATCTGACACTTTTACCGTAGAACGCGACTGATTAAAAACCTCGTAAGTCGTTCTCTGTCATTCTTTCTAATGCTTAAAAAACAAGTTATAAGAGAACAGGGCTATTGACACCAAATTAGAAAATCAATAAGTTCCAATTTTCTCCACAAAGGATCAAATTCTTAACCAAATGGCAAAAAAGTGACTCAAAAGAATAATCCCCTTATTCATAAAACTTAACAAACCTCTGCTAATTAAAATGTCCTTTGTCCCATTCTCACAAACGTCAATGTCAAAGTGAGAAATAAAGACTAACTAACTTTAGTGGCTAGTCAACTAATATAGGTTTATGAATAAGGAGGTAAATGTGATAATCCATATTGAAAGGGACCTTATGGCGGCCGGCACTTACGTCTTTATTGCCGCTGTTCCAATACAATAGTGAATAGGTGCAACGTAAGCGCCTGCCGCCATAAGGTCCCTTTCGATGTGGATTATCACACATAATTACATAATTATAAGTCTTGAAAGTTTTAAGAGGGGGCATACTCTGTCCCTTTTCCGCAAAACGCACCTTTGTATTGGAACGATCGTCATTTACTACGGCGCTCGTGGTCAATGACGTCACTGATCAATCGCACTTTCTCCCTCTAACAAGCAACATTAAAACGGTTGTAGCTTCGTTATTTTTTGAGATATTTGAATAGGATTTTCATCATTTGGCATGTTTATCGCCTTGTTTATACAATACAATACAAATACTCTTTACTGCACACCTCACACAAATGAATCAGCTACACACAGAAACAAAACAACAACAGTGAACAGGTAGAGGTAGACAACAGGCGGTCTTATCGCTAAAAAGCGATCTCTTCCAGACAACATTTGGGTAGCGGAAAGAATAACATAAAATGTTTATTTTGAAGTATTATGATACTGTTATTTTATATACATTGTATATTGGCAAATTGGCCGTAATTGGCCAATGAAAAAGTAAGATGTAACCTTTTCTAAAAATGCTGTAAGTTGTGCTGTGGATTTTATAACAATAAATAAATAAATAAATAAATAAATTGTTTTGAAAAAATGACACCTCGCCGAGTTTCTTACGCCGGTTCTTCTCGAGGCAGAGGTTTATTTTATGAACCGGTGGTAGTTTTTTGACATTCATAAGTGCATGTAACATGCCTAAATTGAAGAATAAATGATTTCATTTCATTTCAAGTGGTGATTTTTTTTTTCTAGGAGTATGAGGAGGCACTCACGTTACTCTTCCAGTTGTGGTTGTTGTTGGCGTTCTCCGAGCAGGAGGTCTCGTTGTCGTTGCCTCGGGACGCCAGGTTGTTGTTCGCTCGCGGCTCCGGCTCTATCACAGCGCTCACTGAGGTCTCGTTCAGCTCTTTGCATCTGGTAGAAAAAAAAACATAATAAAAAAAAATTGTGGATAATCTTACACAAATCGACCTAGTCACACGCACACAAGCTGTAAGTATTAGTAGGGCGATTCGTTGAAGATGAAAAATAACCGGCCAAGTGCATGTCGGACTCCGTACATTTAGGGTTCAAAATCAAATCAAAATAAGAAAGAAAGAAAAATATTTATTCGCGACGATACAAACATAAAATATAGATAAATAAATGTAATTAAAAAAAAACAAGGAATCGCCACAAAAAATTTCGCCTCAGCGTAATGCCGACTCAGGGAGCTGGCGCTGATCTTCCGGCGAAACCTAAGGGGCTACCTAAAATCAAAACATTTATGCTGCAAATAGGCCTCAAGGGCACTTTTACAAGTTGAAATCTATATCAAATAAAAATAATACAAAATCAAATTATCACTAATTATCAGTTCCGAACCAACCGCAAAATTAAGTTGGTTTTAATAGAAAAAAAAAGGAAATTTCAATGAAAAATATGATTTATTAATACATTAGTTTATGTTGGTAAAATATACGTTTATAGGTTAATGGGAAGTTACAAAATTATTCGAAACAAAATTTTGTTAAGGAAGCTTATTTTGGTGGCTTCTCATTCCTTTGTTTTCCAATATTTTAGAAAACAAAAATACAGTATTTATCTACACAATGAGCTCTCAACAACGATAGCTAATAACGATAGCGACCTGTAGACGAGAACAAACGGAAATCCGGAAATCCGCATTTTTGTCGAAGCTGAAACAGAGACCTTCGTTTCACTCGGTCAATTATGTGCGTTTAATCATGTCCTTCTGCTGCTGACTTATCAATTAAAAGCAATTACGCTTGCCTGTATAATTATAGCAAAGTTACCTTTCGCTCAGGTTAGCCTTATGCGAGTTGGACTTCTCCGTCTCGGAGCCGGTGGTCATGCTCATCTCGCGCCGCTTGTTGCGACGCTCGATCGACATCTGCACAGTTACAACATTGCGTCACGCAAAACAGAATATCGAACGAAGCGAGGGATTTAAAATGTTAACGATACTCATTTCTACATCCTGGTAAAGATTTAACTACACATAACATTGTCACAATGTGTGTATTGTCATTGGATAACATTGTCTACATTCTGTGTTTTTTATGTATGAAGCACTATGCTATACAAGTTTTATGAAATAAACAAATGAACGCGCCATACATTTTCTAGCAGTACTTTATAGTTAAAAACAGAATGTTTCATAGGATTTCGCTTTCAGATATTTACATATAAACATGCATAACCGATGGGTTTGTAAAAATAAAGTTCTGTTAACAAAAAAAATGCATTAAACATATTTTGGGGACATTCATTAAGTACGTCACACGTTAAGATGGTAGGGGCGGTCGACGAAGCGTGACAAGGGGTGGAAGGGGTCCCAAGTTATGTGTAAAAATGCCAAATTTGAACTATAAATGAAAAATTTAAAAATATTTCCAACTCTATCTGTATAGACATATAGTTTAAATGATTTTATTAGCGATAAATTTGTTTTGTTATTTTTTTTCAAATGTTTGATTTAATAATAATTTAAATGGGTATTAAACTAATTTCCGAATTGCTGTAAAATTGCAAAATATGTGACGTCACACTAAGGACGTGGGGTCTCAGAAATAAGACCAAATGTGACAAGGACGGGGGAGGGATCAAAAAATCACAAAATGAGTCGTCATCATCATCATCATTTCAGCCGAAAGACGTCCACTGCTGAACATAGGCCTCCCCCAAGGCTCGCCATTTAGACCGGTCCTGTGCCGTTCGTTTCCACCGGATTCCCGCGACCTTCACCAGGTCATCACTCCACCTTGTCGGAGGCCTACCGACAGCTCGTCTTCCGGTGCGTGGACGCCACTCAAGCAGTTTCTGGCCCCATCGACCGTCAGTCCTGCGAGCAATGTGCCCTGCCCACTGCCACTTAAGTCTCGCAATTTTGAAGGCTATGTCGGTGACCCCAGTTCTGCTACGGAAAATTAGTATGACGTACTTTGTGGATGACCCCTTCACAAGGTGGATTGACGACCTGGTAAAGGTTGCGGGAGTCCGCTGGACGCGGGTGGCGCAGCCCCGCCTCGGGGCACCGCGTCCAGCAGCGGTGTCTCGGCGGGTACGGTTCTCCAGGTGTGCCTTCCTGTGACTTGTCCGAGTTGTACGCACCTTGACGTCGTGCTTGAGGCGCGCGTACTTCTCCTTGAGGCAGCGGTACTTGTCGGGCAGCGCGGGCGCGGAGGCGGGCGCGGGGGCGGAGGCGGGCGCGGGCGCGAGCGCGGGCCGCCAGCCCGCCCCCGCCCGGCGCGCGCGCAGCTCCTCCAGGTGGCACGTGTGCTGCGTGCGGAGACGCTCCACCTGACACAATCCACACGTTGGATTCAAAACATTACCGTCAAAAGATAACGACACAAAACATAACTAAGAAACCATTACCGCCTGTTAGTTAGCGCGACTATCCGATTTATTTCATTTTGAGTTTTAATAATAATAACGCAATGCTGCCGCGCGCCTCGCCGGCTGATGCCCGCCGCAGCGCGCGCGCGGGGCCTGCGCAGGGGAGGGGGGCGAGCGGCCGCCATCTTAGTGACTAGTCTGCGCGTGCGCGTAGCAACCGTACTGATAATTTCGCTAATTTTTTCGCGCCAAAATCTGTTCATATCTGTAATTTCTGTTTTAAGTTCATACCTACTTGTGTTGTGTTCTTCCTGTTAGTTTCTGTTAATGTTTTATACTGATTATAGTTGTTTATAGTCAGTTTGTGTTTTCACTTGTTCATTTCGGCATAGCAACTCTGCACCTCAAGTACACCGCCATCTTTCGGTTCATAATAAAACGCACTAAATCGGTTCACCCTTTAGTTTAGGCCGCTACGATGCCAAGTGGACGTCCTGCCTGCCTCTAACACTACCGATCTCACACGAGTTGCCTAACGCGACTTGTCTGACGTTACTTGTCTGACGCGACCCGAAAGGTTCCACATGACCGGTCCGACATGTCCGATCTGCCAGACTTGATCGAACTGTCTTGACTTTCCTAGACCTTAACCGAAATTTAACTTGACGAACAGTGATGACCGAAACACATTTAAATTCAAATATCTGGGGTCGCGGCAGTGCCCCCTGTAGTGAGGTCACACCTTTATAACTCAGCTGTCCACAAGTGATACACATCTGATGTAAAGTAGATAATATTTTCCTTATGGTACAAAGACATAATATGGTACGAAGACTTTCCTAAAACTGAAGAATGCAATCGGCCGTGACATAGCTTCCAAGAAAATAATCCTAATCCTAATAATATTATAAACGTGAAAGCTTGTGCGGATGGATGTACGTTCCGCTTAATCTCAAAAACTACTAAACGGATCTCTATGAAACTTTCCAGTATTGTAGCTTAGACAAAAATAGGACATAGGCTACCTTTTAACACCGCAAGGAGCTGCTAGTATTAAATAAATCACGGTCATTTCTATTGCGCATTACACATTCTTCGCATACCAAACTTTAACATAAAAACTGTGTATTTTTACCTAATAAAGATTTACCTCGACTTTTTTGAGTTGGCATTACCTACCCGTAACTCTCGACACTTCATGGCGACCCTGCCAGTTGGGCTGCTCAAGGCAGCCTCAGTTTAATCACCAACCGTGAACCGTCTGCATAAGGCCGTTCACTTCACCCCGACAAGTCGAGCAAGACAAAGAGGCACGGCTGTACCATCCTTTTCTCGAAGCGATTCAGGCCGTTTTCAACAACCTAAAAGTCATCCGTTGCGAAAAACTACCTCGTACAAAAAAAAACAAATCAAACTAAAAAAAATATTTGTCCCTAAGACTTTGTCGACTCAAACACACAAACACAAACATTTATTCTGCAAATAGGCCACACACAAGGGCACTTTTACATGTCAAAATATTAATTTACAATTTAAGAAAGTCTAACTATAATAAGTAATACATTTTTCATGTCAAAATATTAATTTACAGTTCAAGAAGGAATAATAATTTCGAGTTTACAATTATAACAAAATTAATGTCATACAGTGAAGATAAACTTGCAAAGTTATCTATTACAAATATTACTACATCAGTAAAGATAGAGATGTATAAGGTCTCAAGATTAAACAAGGAGTATAATGAAATTAATATAATATCCCAGAGATGTACATGGTCTCTGAGCGTCAAAAATTAAAATTAATTTAATATTGTTAGAGATGTACATGGTCTCTAAGTCACTGATAATAAAAACGAATCCACAACAGGATGATGTCTCTAGTCAATCCCCTATAAAAAGACACTACTATTAACGTAGTCACTATGTCCTAGCAAGCATGAACAGACCGGACTCCACAAACAGCACCCGATCACGAGTATGACGCGTATGACTTTTTACAAAATAAAAGAAAAACGACATAAACATACCTCTGCTCTATAGTCGTGTCGCAGTTCAGTGACCCTGTTGGTGTGTTCCTCCCGCAGCGCGTCTATGGCCGCCCGGGTCTGCTCCGCCGCGCTGGCGCGCTCCCGCTGCAGGCCGGCCGACAGCTCCGAGCGCAGCTCCGATAGTGCGCGCTCATTCTCTACAAAAACGTTTTTTATCGTTTATCATTTAGTTAGTACCTAAGAATATATACTTATCTCCTTTAATTAAACTTTTGCTACTAGTAGTGTTCATGTTGATGCATCATTGGCTCGACTTGGCTGAAATAGAGTAGGGTAACTGTGTTATTGAATGCTGAACTTGATTAGATTTAACCATGTAATTAACCCTGCTCTGTATCGGTCGACTTGACACTAGTGTTGTATGTGCACTTGGTCAATTATGCGCTTACTTATTGATCATGCTGTGTGCTGCACTTGCTTTGGATGTCATGCTGGTCTATACAACACTGATTTTGTGCAAACTTAACTGTATCATTTATTGCGTGATGTCTGTAAAGTGTACCTTTTTTAAATAAATAAAATAAAGAAATAAAATAAATAAATAAAAAAACACACGTCTGTTATGATATGGGCTGACCAAACAACGACTAAATTGATAATAGTATAAGAATGATCACAACACGACAGTCAATCCTTGATAATACCAGAGACAAGTAAATTATATAGACTGCCAACATCTATACGCTGTGGCGTACCTTTAAAATAGCTGAGCCTACTGTAGCTAGTGTCACTATAAAGAGGTCGCTGTATCAATCTTTTAGTATGATACATAGACCTCTACTCATCACATTGGCGACATCTATTAGGAGATTTCTTGTTGTATTCATAGATGGCGCTATTGTGTTAAGCAGAGGTCTAAGTGTCAAACGAAATTAATGGTACAGGGACCTCTCCATAGTGAAACTAGCTACAGCAGACTCATTATTTTAAAGGCACTCTACAACATATAGATGTTAACAATCTATATAATTTACTTGTCTCTGATAATACGAGAACAGAACCCAAATATCGCGAACTCACAAAAACAAATATGTGTACGTGGATTTATAATCATCGCTAAAACTTATTTTTGGTAGATAATTCCACAAAATTACAGCTTTACTCAGGAAACGTAACCATAGTAATTAGCAAAAAAATCACCTGTCTCTAACTCATATTGCTGTTCCCTCAGTTTCTCCTTATATTGCTCCAACCTCGTTATGGCCGCCTGGTGCTCTCTCTCTAGCACAAAACAGAACCAAAAATCTCACCTGTCTCCAGCTCATGTTTTTGTTCCCTCAACTTCTCTATATATTCTTCCCTCAACCTCGTCATGGCCGCCTGGTGTTCCCTCTCTGCCACTTCTGTGTCGCTGCGTATCCGCTCCTGCAACGCTGTTGCGTGATCTTCTAACGCTTTGCGGTGGGTCTCTTCTGCTGACGCTAATGCCTGGTAGATGTGGAATTAAATTGACTCAACATAAGAATATACTAAATTTTGTGCAGAAACATTCTGTAAGTAAATAAAATTAGTAACAACCGTTTTTAACTTTTTATTCCCTAGATCGCAAGTATCGCAATTATCAGACTCATTAGTGTTATTAATTCCATTATTTAGATAGGATAGGCCTATGTTCAGCAGTGGACGTCTTTCGGCTGAAATGATGAGATAGGATTAAGGATTGGTCGCCATTTTGAACTTTTTAGTTACCGGGCCGATTAGTTGCTAGTATGAGGGTTTCTGTGGAAATAATCCACTTGTTAGGGTTCTTATTGTTACGTTAGTTCTGTTGAATATTAATTCGGTTAACCAAAGAAACTTATTTATATTTTTTTTATAAACAAAAAGATTGCCGTGAAAAGGGTTATAAAGAATATAATGAATATTACTGTGGTTTAGGACTCATCGGCCAAAATGCAACTTGGAGTTTTGTAAATACAGTGGAATCCGGATAAAGCGACAATCAAGGGACCGGTGATATTACGTCACACTAACAGAACGTCGCACAAAACGGACTGATTTACTTCGAAAATGTTTGGTATGAAATCTAATGTGTGGTGATCGTTAAAAGCGGTCAAATGTTATAAACGCAGTCGTTATAAGAAGCGGATTCTACTGGAAGTGTGAATATTACAATTGTCAGATTGCATAGAAAAAATTAATACCTCGTCCATCTCTTTCCGATGCCGCTCTGCCTGTTCTTCTAACCGAGCCCTCTTCTCCTTCAAAAACTTATCTTCTGCCTCTTTCAACTCTTCCTGCAACTCCGCCTTCAAGCGCTTCTCTTTCCCCACCCACTCCATCTTTATACTCTCAATCTCTTTCTGCAGCGACAACTCCAGTCTTCTCCTCTCGTCTGCTTTACTCCTTTCTATCATCTCCCTCGCAGGATCGGGTAGCATAGGAGACTTTATTGACTTTGAAAAACTGTCTTCTTGTGTTTCAAATTGGTATACTACTACAACATTGTCAGTGCTAGATTTACCTTGTGACAATATAACGCCATCTAGCCTAGGGCTGGTTAGACTTTTCCCTAAACTACTAGCTGAATCCGATGACTTTAAGGGAGATATTACAGGCTTTGGCTTAAACGACGACAGACCAGACCAGGGTTTGCTAAATTCCCTTGGAGACCTGTCCACAAAAGGGCTAGGAGACACTTTCAACTGTGGGCTTTTTAAGGAGGCATCTAAACTATCAGACCTAGATTTTATCTGGGGACTTTTTAAGGCCCCTTCTACACTATCAGATCTGGAATTTGTTTTCGATTCATCAATGGAACCTTGCTTGAACTCTTTGAATTCAGCTTTGGGGGAGCGGAAGAAATCTAACTTAGGAACTTTAACGTTTGGCATCGGAATGTTATCTATTATTCTAGGGGATTTAGTAGATTGTTTGGATGTGGAATGGTCTGATAAATCTTCTTTCACACTCTCTTTCTTCTCTTCCTTGACTTCTGGAACGTTCTCTTTTTGTTCGTTGGAGTCGTCGAGGTCGTTTAGGTCTAAGTTCGCAAACTCTCTGTCGGGAGAATCGATTGAGGTTTCAGATTCTATGCTCTCCATGAGGTTAATTGATATTTTGTTCTTTTGAGGTATCATTGGTGACCTGTAAGAATAAGGTGCATGTCGATTTCATGGTGATTACGTATTTCAGGAAAAGATTTCAAATATTTAAGACTTGAGTTTATTGAAATCTATTAATCTATTCCCTATCGACACCTGCACTATGCTGCCGAGTCAAACATCCTCTTAGGATTTACCTCTTCTGCAGCTCCAGATGGTAATCTTTCGAACGAGAGGGCTCTTCAAAAGCATCTGCAAATCTTTATCCTTCAGGAACATACTATATGATGTGGCCATACCTTCACCTAACTTATCTACCTACTGATTATTCCTCTAGCCCCCCCCCCCAGCTCGATATCCCACCATGATCCGACCAGGTCAGCTATCTTCTGTAAAACAGTCTGTTCCAAGCCTACTAAGTATATCTATATCTATCCTAACTTCTTTATTGACTTCTGGCTCCTCCTCAGATGGCACCAGCTCGGCTATCTCCTATAAAAACCCTATTCCAAGCCTACTAAGTATATCTATATCTATCTCAGTATATCTATCCTACCTTGGCCTAACTTCTTTATTGACTTCTGGCTCCTCCAGCCCTCCCGGCTCCTCCTCAGGCCGCACCAGCTCGGCTATTTTCTATAAAACCCTATTTCAAGCCTACTAAGTATATCTATATCTATCTAAGTATGTCTATCCTACCTTGGCCTAACTTCTTTATTGACTTCCGGCTCCTCCAACCCTCCCGGCTCCTCCCCCGGCCGCACCAGGTCGGCTATCTTCTGGAAGTTCTTCTGGAACAGGTCCTGCTTGATGTACTCTACTGCTGGCGGCCGCAACAAGCGCCTCCGAGGAGACGCCCGGGACTCGTGGCTACTGCTCTCTGTACACATTATTCACTTTATTCAGTAACGTAAAACCTCCCAATTATTCCAATCACCCAATTATGATGAAAAAGATAACTCCCTAATTACTATCAATACAATATACATATTCTATCAGCGATTTAATACGCTTTTATTTTCATTTGTTTGATTGCTTTAATAATCGCCTTACATTAAAAAGTATTCATTATGCGTGACACGTGACACTTACCAACAGATTCTTTATCCGACACCTTTTCCCTCGGACTCTCCACGCTCGGTCGCGGCGGCAGCGGAGGCCTGGCCGCCACTGGGGCCAAAGTTGTCCCGAGCGGTGCCAAAGGCCCTGGTAACGGTGCCAATGGCCCTGGCAGTGGTGCCAAAGGTCCGGGCATCGGTGCTAATGGCCCCGGAATGGGTGCTAATGGTCCTGGCGTAGATGCCAATGACCCCGGCGTAGGTGCCAATGGCCCTGACATCGGTGCCAATGGCCCTGGCATCGGTGCCAATGGCCCTGCCATCGGTGCCAGTGGCCCTGGCAGCACAGGAGACGAGGGTATGACGGGTGACGGTATCACGACAGGGTTGCTGATGATGGAGCCCGCATCGTTCTGCTCCGAGGAGCTGTTCGACCCTGGACTGATGGTGGGGTCTGGGAGGGTTTCCAGCTTGAACCTGAAAGAAATACCACATATTCCCTCGGTACTCTTTCAATACCGTATCCAAAAGCCGCCATTTTGGATTTTTTTATTTACTGGACCATTGCTTTTAAATTCAAAAGATATTCTGGCGACTTAAATAACACACTATGTATTCATAACATTTCTTGACAAACAAATCATTGGTTTTAATTAATTATCGATCAAACTACACATTCGATCAAAGTTTCAAAAGTCTTCTACATGGTGATCTGATCTGTAAGTTTGGATATATGTTTATTACTCATACACGTGAAACAGCTGAAGGAATTTAGCTACACACTTTTGCGAAACTATAATTTAAGTCCACACTTTATATTCTGATACAAATAAAATTTCTGTTTTCGTTTAATGGCAGAGAGATAGCTTACAAACTTTCAACACAGAATACTTTTTCTCTGCTCATCCCTTAAGGGGATAGAAGTTTGTAACTAGGTAGGCCCTGAAATAAAAGAGTAGCAATTAAATGAGGGCTACCGCGTATAAATTCGCCGCTAGAGGCGCTAGTGTAGCGTGGGGTCTCCGAAATGTCAAATGTCACTCTTTGTGGTTGCGCTACGCGGGTTAATATCTAGTTGGAACAATATGGTGACTATTTTGCTATACTTGAGCTTGATTATGGCAAACATTAGTTACGGGTCAATGACTGTCAGTCACACTAAGACTGACCTGACACTCTTGCGGTCCTCATCCAAGCTGGCAGCCTGCCTCGGCCGCCCCAGCAACAAGCTCTCGGCCTTCCGGTGCAACTCCGGCTTGTCCCGGAGGATGCCCTTCGGAGGATCACTCTTGGTGACGGAGTCCAGGGGGAAAGACTTGTCCGTGTCCGGGCTTGGCAGTTCCGACTTCAGCTTTAGAAACATGGTGCCTCTTCCTAAAACACATCAAAGCAAAGTAAACTCAATCAAGCAGAACACACACACACGCATACACGCACGCACGCACACACATACACACACCACACACAAACACACACATATACATATATATCACATTCCCACACACAGACTAAATAGCTATTAAAAATTAAAAATAAAAGTTTTGTAGTATTTATTAGTTTAATTAACCGAATTCTTTTTTTTTTAATGTTGTAACTAGGTTTATTTATGTTCACGCTGTATTTGTATGTACCTAAAATTAATTTAAGATTATCATTGTTAACCACACTCGCAAAGGCCAAGATACAGGCTCAGCCTAGTTGGGTCTTTGATGGAACATCGATCAATGTATTCATCTATTTTGGATTAATAAACCTTTTTTGATTTTTTTTTTGATTTTGAAAACAGTTATTTGGTTGAGTTTGGTTTTACAATAGTATGTATGTATGTATGTAAGCACTTTATTGTACACAATACAGGTTAAAACAATATACATGTCACATAAGATTAGAGTACAAAGGCGAACTTATCCCTATGAGGGATCTCTTCCAGTTAACCTTTGAGGGATTGAGTGTAGAGTGGGAGAATGAGATAGACAAACTTACAGTGTACTAAAACTTTTCAATAAGCAAACTTATAGCTAAAACCAGAACTAAATAAATATATAACAACTATAACATATAATAAATACATAATATAAATATATACGTATTTAGATTAAATATACATAAATAAATATATATAGTATTCAACCAAATCACAAGTCGTTGGAGAGCCACAATTTCTTTAAATTACTCTTGAGTGAGGCGACAGAGAATAGTTTTAGGATAGTGGCACAAACATACGGCAAGTGTGATGGCATGAACAAGGCGCATTGCGACCCACTAAAATCAATTTACTCATTTTTTTATGTTATAGGGGGCAAACGAGCAGACGGATCGCCTGATGGTAAGCAATTACCGTCGCCCATAGACACCTGCAAACCCAGAGGAGTCGCAAGTGTATTGCCGGCCTTTCAGAATACGCTTTTTAGGGTTCCGTAGCCAAAATGGCAAAAACGGAACCCTTATAGATTCGTCATGTCTATCCGTCCGTCCGTATGTCACAGCCGATTTACTCGGAGACTATAAGCACTACAATTATGAAATTTGGTAGGAAGGTATATTCTACGAACCACTACATAAAAGTGATGTGAAATTACAAAAAAATATTAAATTAGGGGGGGCACACCATACATGTAACTGGTGGATGAAAAAAAAATTTTTCAACGCACTTAGTCGTGTGGGGTATCGATGGATAGGCCTTTAAAAATGATATGGCGGTTTCTAAAAAACTTGTCCATTTAAGTCAACCGTTGGTGAGATATTAGCTGTCAAAGTCATAGAAAGTGTCCCCTGTGGGTAGATTGCAATACCGTTATGTGGGGTATGTCTAGATTTAAATAAATCAGTCTTTGTCTCAACCTCTTGTTTGACTTACGTGTCCCGATACCTAAATAATCCAACATGGCGCAGTCGGAGTAGTTCCTAAACGTTGAAAACTTAGAATTATTACGATATACATACTAGTTCTAATAACAGTTCCAGTTTGAGAGTGCATTTGTGAAGAAACGGTATCAGTTACGCACGACGTAATAAGTTGCTGTGTGATACTTAAAATGGAATCCGTGTTGCCTCCACCGCCGCCATTTACGTTTTTGAACAATTTAGAAAATATAACGGCCGGAAATATTTCAAAAGACTGGGAAAAGTGGAAAAAATCGTTTGAAATTTATTTCGCCGCGTGTGAACTAGCAAAAAAGGACGCAAAAGTGCAAATAAACATTTTACTACATTTAATTGGTGAACAAGGGCGTGAGGTGTATGAACAGTTTGATGACACGTTTACCGATTTGAAAAGCGTTTTAGTTAAATTTGATTCTTTCTTCTTGTCACGGAAAAACATAACCGTACAGAGGCATTGTTTTTTTACGCGGGACCAGAAGGATGGGGAGTCAATAGAACAATACTCATTTGAATTAAAGAAATTAGCTACCAAGTGTGAATTCAAGGACTTGTGTGATGATTTGGTGCGAGACAGATTAATTTGTGGGATTACAGATAGTGCAATGAGAGAAAGACTTTTACGAGAACCAAATTTGACGCTCTCAAAATCGATCGAAATTTGTAATATTGCACAAATGTCGCGAATGCAGGCCGGAACAATCAAGAAGGAGCTGACTGAACAACACGCTTATTACATAGGAAGTGGAGATGCCCAAAATTGTGGTGCAGATTTCAACGATGTCCATTTTGTGTCCCGTCGTGGGGCAACCGGCGGAGGCCGCGGCCGTGATTCTTGGCGCGGTGCGCGCTCCGCACGACCGACGTCCTCGCGTCCGGTACCCGCCGAGCGATCATCTGGATCAGTTTATAGAAGACCATATGGGCAACGAAATACTGGACACAACTCGCGTGCTTCTTGTCAAATGTGTGGAGTGGTCCACGGTAATCAAAGATGTCCGGCTTACGGCAAGAGATGTTTACGATGCCGTCGTTACAACCATTTCTCGCGTATGTGTCACGTGTTTGAGCTATCTACCGAGGAGGAGAACCCCGATCAGGTAATTTATTACTTTAATAATAATAGCATTGATTGGTCGGTATTGGTTACAATAAATAATGCTGAAATCTCGTTTAAAATTGACACGGGCTCGGATACAAACGTTTTACCACGTAGTTTTCTTAGGGAAATAGGCGTTAGAGAAAATGATCTTTTACCTACATCAACCAAGCTGCGAGGGTACTCTGGAGGCGATATTAAGGTATTAGGAAGGTGCAATTTAAAGTTAAAATATAAAGATATAGAATATATTTTAGAGTTTTTGATAGCCGACGTAAATTCGCCTGCCATTCTAGGTAGGGATTCTTGCCAAGAATTAAACTTAGTGCAGTTGGTACTGTCAGTAGGTGCGCAGTGTGATGATGATTTAAAGACCTCGTTTCTTGAAAAATACGCAGACGTCTTTGATGGTATTGGTTGCATGCCAGGTGAGTACAGGATAGGGTTAGACGAAAATATACGTCCTGTAGTACATGCACCACGAAAGGTACCTGTGGCACTAAAAGAGAAAATTAAACATAAATTAGATGAAATGGAGAGGCAACAAATTATCGCGAAAGTTGAGGGGCCTACCGACTGGGTAAATAGCATGACCGTAGTTAGGAAACCCAATGGAGATCTACGTATTTGTTTAGATCCCAAAGATCTAAACAAAGCGATTAAGCGGGAACACTATCGTTTACCCACATTAGATGAGATAACCGCCAACTTGTCCGGGGCTAAGTTTTTTAGCACTTTAGATGCGAAAAATGGTTTTTGGCAGTTAAAACTTTCTACAGAGAGTACGAATTTATGTACTTTTAATACGGCATTTGGAAGGTACAAATTTCTTCGCCTACCGTATGGGATAACATCAGCTTCTGAGGTCTTCCACAAAAAGCTTTTTGAATGTTTTGATGACTTAGGAGACGGAATAAGTCTATTTGTTGACGATTTATTGATATACGGTCGTACTAAAGAAGAACATGACGATCGATTGAGAAAAGTACTTGAAAGGTGTCGCCAAATAAATTTGAAACTAAATGTAAACAAATGCAAGTTTGGATTGTCTGAAATAAAGTATCTGGGACATAAAATAACGCGAAATGGAATTTATCCTGACGAGTCTCACACGTCTGCCATAAAAAATATGCCGACACCCGAAAATCAGAAAGACTTAGAACGTTTCTTAGGTCTTGTCAACTATGTAGGTAAATTTGTAAACAATTTGTCGGACAAAACTCACCATTTAAGAGAGTTGTTAAAAAAAAACATTGAGTGGCACTGGGATAGTTCCCATCAGCGGGATTTCGATCGTCTCAAGAGATATCTCACAGAAGTACCGGTGTTACAATATTTTGATGTAAATAAGCCTGTAGTAATGTCAGTGGACTCGAGCAAGAATGGTCTCGGGGCGTGTCTGCTCCAGGACAATTTGCCCGTAAGCTATGCGTCAAGGTCATTGACAAAGGCCGAGCAAAATTATGCACAAATTGAGAAAGAGTTATTGGCATGTGTTTACGCATGCGAGAAATTCTATTCATATATATACGGCAAACATGACATCACTATTGAAACGGATCACAAGCCGTTAGTGAATATAATAGGTAAGCCCATAGCTGACGCCCCTGCTAGGCTTCAAAGAATGTTGTTGCGGCTGCAACTATATTCATTCAAGCTAACATATAAACCGGGACGATTTTTGTATATAGCGGACACGCTATCGCGAGCCGTCGAACCGGCAGCTCGCGGTGTCGGTATCGAACCCACCGACATCCGCGCGCAGGCGCAGGTCTGCGCTGTGCTCGCCTGCAACCCGCTCACTGATACACACTTTGTGCAGCTACAGAAGAATACTCAGTCTGATAATGAATTAATGTGCATAATTAAGTACATCAAAAAAGGTTGGCCAGATAACAGAAATGAATGTGAGGACTGTGTTAAGCCCTATTGGTGTTACAAGGACGAGTTATCAGTTTCATACGACATCGTGTGGAAAGGCACACGAGTTGTAGTACCAAAGGCGATGCGAAATGAAATACTCAAAAGAGTACATGTAGGTCACTTGGGACTTGAAAAGTGTAAGTTACGGGTGCGTGAGACTGTGTTTTGGCCGAATATTAACACCCAGCTGGAGGATTACATCACGAAGTGTGCAGTATGCATAAATTATAAAAATGAAAATAGGAAAGAAACAATGATTTCTCACGACATACCTAATCGAGCTTGGTCTAAGGTAGGTACGGATTGTTTTCACTTTGGAAATGATAAATATTTGCTGGTAATTGATTATTACAGTAAATATATTGAGGTGTGCAAGTTAATCAGCCTCACATCCGAGGAGGTGATAGATAATTTAAAAACAATTTTTTGTCGTCATGGCATTCCCGACACAGTTATGTCTGATAACGGCCCTGAGTACAGTTCGGCCACATTTCAGCGTTTTTCGCGCGAGTGGCATTTCACCCATGTAACTTCCTCCCCAAGATATGCCCAGTCAAATGGTCAATCTGAAAGAGCCGTACAAACAGTTAAGAACATGTTGAAGAAAACTCACTTTGCACGAAATGATTTTAGGCTAGCTTTATTGGAATACCTAAATACTCCAGTTAGCAACACTTTAGCGTCCCCGGCAGAACTACTAAACAATAGAAAACTACGTAGCATAGTACCATGTGCTCCAAGGTTACTTAAACCTAAAATACCTACGAACGTTCGTATTGAGATTGATAAGCGTCAACAAACACAGAAAAAATTCTACGATAAAGGCGCTAAGGACATGGTCGCGCTGTCTCCCGGCCAGCGGGTTAAAGTGCGTGTGAGTAAACGTTGGGTAAGTGCGCGTGTTCGCGCTCTGGTAGGTATGCGATCTTACTCTGTGCAGATTGACGGCGGAGGCATACTAATTCGTAACCGTCGACATTTAAACATAGATAATTCTCAGCCTTGCGAAACGATTGATAGATCACATTATTATAGTAACCCTTACGATGATATCGTCATCCCGAGTGCCCCCACAGCGAATCATACTCTCCCGCCGCCAGTACTACCTAACCCTTATGTAACATCTTCCGGCAGGGTGGTGATTAGACCTGATCGGTGGGGCTTCGATTCCTCGTGATAAGACAACAATCTAAACCGCATGTACCTTAAAATTTAATCTTAATATTTTAAAAAAAAAGCATGTCTTAATGTACATTTTAGAAATTCATATAAAAACAAATAAAATTGTAAAAAAAAAAAAATGAATTATTATTAAGTAAATAAAATCAAGTGTATAGTTTATACATAATTTGGAATATGTTAATTTCATAATTTATCGATGAAATTAATTAATAATGTAATTAAATTAATAAATTGTCAGGTATAATTTATTACAGATGAATGTACCAACTTTGTGTTATGAAGTACCGTAAATTGTTAGATTATTTGCAATGTAATAATTTAATTTAATTGTTAATGTAATATTTTCAATTTAATGTAATAATTTTAAGTTATGGCCTATTGTATAAATAAAATAGGTTGCTACATAATGTATTATTATGCACGATCTGCTTACTATTGTCGTACCTACTTGTAATTTACTCTTTCATTCATTTTTATTGATTTGTTGTTGTTGTCTTGCCTACCTACAGTTTTTTTTTGTTTTGTTTTTTGAAAAGGGAAATTGTGGGTAGATTGCAATACCGTTATGTGGGGTATGTCTAGATTTAAATGAATCAGTCTTTGTCTCAACCTCTTGTTTGACTTACGTGTCCCGATACCTAAATAATCCAACATCCCCCCCCCCCCCCTCTAATTTTCAAACTATAAAGTTTAAAATTTTGAAAAAAATTGAGCTAGTGCGCATTAGTAAATACTTTCAACGATTTTTGGTTTGAACAATATAGTATTTACGGTTTTTGAGTTTTCGCTTAAAAACTGTCTTGCCCAAACAAAAGGTCGTAAGTGCCGTGAGTTCCCTATGAAGATACGACTTTTTTAGATTCAATGTATTGGATAGTGATTTTAAATGTGGAGTAGTAGGTGTTGGTACGGAACCCTTCATTGTGCGTGGTCCGACACGCACTTGGCCGGTTTTTTCTTTTCCAGACTAATGGAACGTAAAGGTAAAGGTACATACATAAACAGCAACATCTTAACTGACCTGATAAACTCAACGGTAACCCCTTGTCCACCTTAGCCGCCGCCAGGAGCGGGTTATACTTCTCCTCCTCCGGGCTACTCAACACGTTCATCTTCAGATCAATGATGTCCGACTTGAAGGACGACGGCCTCAGCAGTTCCCGGTCCGACGTGTTCCTGAAGAGATTGGGTTTCGGCGACACTGAGCTCTCTGCGCTGCGGCGTAAGGGCGAGATTCGTAGCTCGCCCAGCTTCTTGTCTAGACGGCCGATGGGGGCGAGAGGTGGTCTCCCTAAAATCAAAATTAAGTTACTCAGTCTTTCATTCGTACGAATAACAGCAATAAGCCTTTTATTTCCCTTTTAAAAGTTACAAATCATTATTATTCTTTTTTTTAATTCTTTATTGGGTTCTCCATTGTTGGACAAAGACCTCCTCTATCTGATGATGGTTCTATCAAAGCCCACCATTCGCACGAAGCCAATCACTAAATTACGAACGAGAGTTGGCGAGGGAGTGGCCCAACTTAAAGATTGCCACCCACCCCACAATATTGACCCTACAATAGCAGAACTTTACTTAAAGAAAGAAAGAAAGGAAAATACATTTATTCGCGACAAACACATGACAATTACAAACAAGACATCATATAGCAGCATTTGCCATGAAATGGTCACAACTCAGCGTAGTGCTGGCAGGGTCAGCGCTGGTATTCCGTTGTAACCATTCGATGAAGTCACGGCGCAGTGACGATACGCCATGTACAAAAACTATAACTATGAAAAAAACACCTCATGTATCGCTAAAAAACCCCGACGCCGGCGCGCACTAGAGCATCAAAAGTTAAAACTATTAAGCTGTCTGTGTCTGAACATTATGTATCAAATGACATAATTCGTGAAGCGAAATTAGGTCACGGAAATAAAAAAAATATACTGTAAACTTTACTATGAGCTTACCTAGCGGTGCTAACTGGTCACGATCGTGCGTGACGTCTTTAACATTCCAGAAGTCGTTGTTGATCTACTAACAACTAGGCTTACCTAACGGTGCTAAACGCCTACTAATAAGCGTGACATTCTTGACTCTTATGTCGTTGTCTCCGTCTCTGTCTTTGTCTTCAGGCCGTTTTGTTCTGATTTAGCTCCTTCAGAAGTCACATCTACTCCTAAAGAAGTGACATCTACTAATGACGCATACCTAGCGGTGCTAAACGCCTGCTGTGCATAAGGGTGGAGTCTTTGACATCTGATCCGTGCTCGGCACTGTCTGTCGAGAGCTCTTCGTCGCTTTCTGCTTTCGTCTCCACCCGCTCCAGGTTTTTGCTGGTCTCTTCCGTGAGTAGTTCCTAAAATAATGATAAATGAGCAATCTTAAGGCAAATACAAAGTTGACATATCCAAGGGAGTAACAAAGCTACAAGTAGATAAGTAAAAACACGCAACAAACCGACTGTGTTACTTTGTGTTCATTATAAATTAGTGTCCGACCGAAGTTTCGGTTTCGGTTTCGGTTTGAGCCGGTTTCGGCCTAAAAATCATCTCTCGGCCGAAGGTTCGGTTTCGGCCAAAAAACTGCCGAACCTCTAGGCCGCGCCGAAACTTTCAACATTGTACTTCCGGATCGCGTTTGGCTAACACCGGGTGCACTCGGCACAGCCGGCAATGGCGTAGCTCGCTCGACTCAGCTAATAGTACATCTTATTGTAGCTAAGCGTTTAATATTTTCATATCTCACTAAAACATAAATATCAAAAAAGTGCAATGTTCGCAAACGATTCGATAACAAAATAAATGCTTAGGTTAGATCAAACTGGAAACTAAGTTTTTTAAAGCTCCTTAGAGCACAGCTCCAGTCATGCATAACGTTATTAAATTCCTTAAAATGATTTATTATGTTATTTGCAGCTCAATAGTGCGACTTGGAAAAAAATTCTGCTCTTCAAATTCCTGTACTTGATACCTTAGGGAACATACACAAACTACGTGACCATTTTGCGTTTTTTTACCCCCCACCCCCCCCTAGGTGACCAAGCGTAGTATATGCCAAGACCCCCCCCCCCCTCCCCCCTAGTTTTCACGTAGTATATTTAATAAAAAATTTTTTGCGGAAAGTTGAAAAAATAATGGCTTTTCTTTGTATTTTCTCATACGGCCCCTAAAAATGCATACTTCGAGAGTGCAAGCGTGATATAGCGTAGCTATTCAATTGTAATTGTATTTAGTAAAAAATATATCAAGAAGAAACAGTAGAGTTAGTGATGTGACGAAACTGGACAAGTTTTAGTGATGGGGTTAAAACGTGGCGCGTGAGTCCGCTTCAATTAGAATGTTTCTCAAAAGTATTTTACCAGCTACGTGACAAGAAACCGACCCAAGTCCCCCCGGTGACCAAGAGTGGTACTTTGACGACCCCCTCCCCCCCCTAAACGGGTCACGTAGTTTGTGTATGTTCCCTTAACTTCGACACACTCAAACTTGGCATTTTTTGATGGGATATCTTTATTTTTTATGAAATATATAATCAAAATTAACGATGATGAAGAGCGAGCCTAAGAAACCTATAAGCAAGGCTACAATTAACAGGCGCGCAAATTATATACTCCCGGTACTTATTTTTCCTTTGTATGCACAAAATTCCCTCGCCAGATACAGCAAAATTGATTTAAGAAGTTTATTATTGAAATGTAGGATTCAGTAATTAGACGATGGGTTTACAAGAATCGCGAAATTGCTAGAAATCAAAAAGATTTTAAGTTATGATACCCGGAATGCTTCTTGTAATATAACCCACGGCCGATGTATCGCCTTTTTGCTTTTCGGACTTGGCTGACTTTAATACATCTATAAAAGTTTCGGTTTCGGCCGAAACTAGAGCCCACGCCGAACCTTCGGCGGTTTCGGTTTCGGCAAAAAAAGCCGAAAAAAGGGACTGTCTCAAACTTCAAAAACAGTGTCAAAGTCAAAAAAGTGAAACCATAACTGGGGCCGGTATAACTGTGGGTGCTGACCTGCACAGAGGCGCAGGTGTCGTCGAGGATGGACGCGTCGCGCGCCTTCCTCACCAGCTCGCGGTACACGTGGTCCAACGGGTGCTCCCATTGCGTCTTCTTCGTCTCCTCGTTGTAATAGTAGTGGGTTTGCAGTTTCTCATCGAAGCTGGTCGGACAAGACACACTTTATTTTAACACTTTTACTGCCAGACTTAAATCTTGAATGTGCGAAAGAAACCAAAGTGCGACAGCTGCGGCAACTGAAAAAAGTTACGCAGCGCCCAATACGCGGGTTCCTGGTGGTGTATGTGTTAATAACCATACTAAACAGTCAGCATCATTCAAATTCAAATTGTATTTATTTACAGATAAAAGTGATCCAATTTTGTTAGTAGGTACATGTGGCTTATAGTTAAAGTTAGTAAATACTTATTTAATTTATTTTGATTCAATACATTTAAAAACACATCATTGAACGAGCAAACGAAACGTCCCCGTTTCAGCTTGGGTATGGGTGCTTCCATATGTTTGTCAAGCGGATACCCAGCAGCTGTTCTCCTCTTCAGGTCGTATTTCTCAAATCTCTCGTGATATTTTGTTAGCAGATTCGGTAATTACATGACTTTCTTTATTAATTTATTCAAAATAAGAAGGAGATAGTAATAATAAAATGTTTAAAAATGATTCTATACATGGCAATTTACAGGTAACAAACAAAGGCACCATAAAGTATACAAAACAATTGGAAAGGTAGATGAGATATGATCTCAATTTATAAGTGCACTTACTAGGCCCTCCACGGCGCTGGCAAAGCTTGCATTAACCCATCTCGCGCTAGGGGCAGCAGGTGGCTCTCACTTTCTGGGTCTATGCCGAGCTGATGGGCATAATCTGAGACCTCTGTAAGACACCATAGTTAAAAGGTCTTAAAATGCATGTATATAGGCATTTTATCATATACTATAACAGGTTAAAACAATATACATGTCACAAAGATTATGTAATCTGGATACAGCGGCAGTCAAGGGGCTCATGATATTACGTTGCACCATGATACAATCCAGTGCATCGGCCATGTATGGCAATCCAGTGCATCGGTTAGTAGAGTGTCTACTCTGTCATAGTTTCACTTTTTTTGCCGAGCACATCCTATTTGATATGACAGTTGCGCCCAAGTACATCAGACAAAAGTTTAGCCGCCCAGGTTAAGGAGGAGGATTTATACTCTAAGGCTGACTGTGAGCTACATCATAATTTAAGAATTACTTTAGATTTATTTTCAACATAATTGAAAGCATTTGTTGTTTTTTTATTTTTCAGTAGATTCAAATTAAAATCCAATAAGATCTCATTTTCTGTCAGGACACAGAATGTAAAATAGATGGAAGGTGGGAAGAGTGCCAAATGAATCGGCATACGATTGTGAACATTGTGATCTCGATTCGTTTATTTTAATTTAGTTTTTTTCGTACTTTACAACTGTATAGGGGCGCAGCCAGAAACATCGAAGAATATCGAATAACTTGATGCATTTAAACGTAAATTGGAGTTGAACAACGCCAGTATGTACATAAATATTTCAAATATGTTTCATGGTTTTTAAAGATGTAGTTTTTGACCAATATTCGGAGATATTTAATTAATTATAAATGTTACAAACCCTCTGCAGACGGTTGACTGTTCTCGTCGAAAACTTCGCGGCACACGACCGCTGCTGGAGAGCTCATGGCTTTCTATATCACATTTTATTTAACTCTGAACGAAAACGGCTTCACGTACCCAAAGAATTTCAAATTCGGTAAAAAAATCATTATCTTATACGCGAACCCAAGGAGAGCAAACAAAACCGAGCTAAATCTCGATGGAAACTTTGACACTGACATGACGAACGTGTTCGAGTATACGAGAAAAACGACCACTTTGATCATATTCGTCTAACCAATGTGCAAGTACTTTAAGGCTAACATGATTTGTCTATGGATGTTTTAATTTGACAAGTCATAACGCACGTTCAAATACTAAAACAAACAAAATAAAAAATCTAGATATTCAACGTAATTATTTTGATTTAAATATTTACTGGTACCGACAGGTCAAGAATAATAAAAGTAATTTTGATTTAGTGATTGGAGTATTCAAAAGTAAAGGATATTTACGTAACAGAACGATACGTTAAAATAATGTCACATTCGTTTTAGTCTTCGAACATACTTGGGCTTGAACAACCTCAAATTTGTTGTTAGACGGGTCAGCATATTTTGTTTAAGTAAAATAATTCAATTGAGCTTCTGAATTGAAATGGCTTCAGTGACGGAGGTTGCCTCTTTGTACCAAAATCTCAAAACCGAATGGGCAAAGAAGCCACGCAAATTAGACAAGTGCGGTGAGCTCCTGAACAAAATAAAGGTAAGTCCTGTTGTTTGCAATGACTTGTCAATTTCAAGATATTATTTTGTAAAAGCTTTTTCTTTTCTAGATAGCGTTGACGCAGTTGACTTTCCTGCCCAGCAACAACACAGCGGCAAACCAGAAGGAGTTGATCTTGGCCCGAGATGTACTGGAAATCGGAGCGCAATGGGCCGTAGCTGCCAAAGACGTGAAGGCGTTTGAGCGTTACATGTCACAGCTGAAATGCTACTATTTCGATTACAAGTTAGTACTTCATGTGGGAAAAATTTAGAATTGGGGCGCAGGAGTTAAGGGTGCTCAAGAGTTAAATTAGGGGTTGATGTTCTCTTTCGGAAAATCTAAATCAAAACATTTATTCTGCAAGTAGGCCTCAAGGGCACTTTTACAAGTCAAAATCTATATCATGTGATAGTGTTACATGTCAAAAATAAGACTAAGAAGCTAATAACAATCGAGATTTGTTAGAGATGTATAAGGTCTCTAAGTGTCAAGATAAAAGGTAATAAAGTAGGTACAAAAAACAAATACAACCCCCATCCTGCGGATTTGGCTAGATATTTTTTTAACAACCAAATTTAAGTGTATGTGTGTGTTAGTGTATCCTGCACCCCAATTGTAAAGCCAACCCCTTCATGTCTAAATTCTTTCTCTCATGAGGTATTTCAAAACATGAGTCACTATTGCTTATTCAGCTGGGGAGTCTGATAGGCTCGCAGATGCTTGTTAACCAAATAGAAGTTGAGTAATTCAGGTAAAGAATGGAATTGCCATGTGAACGGCAACTACTGGGACACCTTGAATTTATATCAGTAGGAGTCAGTCTGCCAAAGAATGCTATTGTTTTTTTTTTCGCCAGGAGAGGATGTGTTAATAATGGGAGTTTGTGAAACAATCATTTTTACAATGGGCCACTCAACTGCTGTCCAGACAATTTTTGCATCTCTTCACCTTTGTAAACTTATAACTTATAAGCCATCTCCTAGCGAAAAATAAACAATAGCATTCTTTTGTAATGAACCCTGGGAACCCAGGGACGGGTTAAAGAATTATTATTGTTAAATTCACTTTATTATTGTCGATATTTCATTTCAACAACATCCAGGGGGCAATACAACCAGCCCAAAATAAAAGGGTTTGGAGACTGGCGGTGATGGTGGTCACCTCAGCCTTGAGGAATCAAAAGAAGAATATTTCATTTAAAAAAATGAACAAATTTATACTTCTTGATTTAGGTATGCTTTAGCCAAAAACATTGAAAGGTGGTTTTATTTTGGTTTGCAATAATAAATTTGGTTCTATTCTATTATTTAGGGGATTACTTGATTGTTTGGAAAAAGCTGGACAGAATGTTTGTATTTGGTGAAATCTTTATTTAGCACCTTTCCATATTCTGCTGCCCATACCTTCACCTACCTAGACATTCACTAAGGAAGCAAAGCTTCTAGACCTTGACTAAGGAGGAATTTTGGCCAGAGGGTGGCAATTTTCATTTTATATGTATTATAGTAGTAGTAGTAAACACTTTATTGCACAAATTAAGTACATACTAGAAAACAAACTTAACAATAGATATTTGTACAAAACGAATTTATCCCTATATCTTATCTTATTATTATATGCAAACAAAACTTAATCTTCTCTTTTTCTTTGTCAAACCCTCTTCCCAGTTTATCTGGGGTCGGGTCTCCTTGTATGTTTGCGCCACCGGATTCAATCCTAGCTTGTCTGGTTACTCAGATTCTTGCTTTCTAAGTCTTTGCATGCTTAACCACCAGTTGGCGGGTGGACGCCCTCTTCCTTGTGATCGTTCTGGAATGTTTAAGGAGTTTTTAACAGAGTGGGTGTCGTTGTCTTAGGATATGACCCAACCAGCCAACCAGCGCAGTCGGCTTTCTGTTAACTTAATATATTTGTTGTTTCAGAGAGCACCTCCCAGAATCAGCATTCATGTACCAGCTCCTGGGCCTGAACCTCCTGTTCCTGCTGGCTCAGAATAGAGTGGCGGAGTTCCACACGGAGCTGGAGCGGCTGTCGGTGGACGTGATCAGAGCTGACCCGTATGTGAAGCACCCGTTGGCGCTAGAGCAGTATTTGATGGAAGGGAGCTATAATAAAATCTTTTTGGCTAAGGTATGTGGTTCTTTCAACATTCATATTGGCTGAGTCAGGGATTAGATATGGCATTCTGTTAATAATCAGCAATCAGAATTGTTTTTCTTTTATTGTTAGATTTGAATCATCTAATTGAATATTTTAGTGCCACTCACATGAAAACTCAAAATTGTGGCACCAATTTGGAGAGATATTGCGTATGATATAGTTCCATACACACATGGGCGGCATGAGCCAAACCAAGAAATTGACAACTCAGTGTAGGGGTTGAAAGGTTGTATTTCATTTTTAGGGTTCCATACCAAAATAGTAAAAAAGGAACCCTTCGCTTTATCTATATAAAACACACATAAATATATTTAATATTTAGGTCAAAATATTTTTGTGTTAGATTACTTGTGCTGGACGCTATCACTGCGCGGTCTGTCTGTCTGTCAAATTGCTAAATATCTCAAGAACTACTTATGCTATCGATTTGAAATTTAGAATAGATACCTAGAACATGACTTTTTTAAATATTTTTTATTTTATTTATTTATATTAGGAGAACCAACAGCAGTACAAACAATGTAACAACATGCATATTAACAGCAGAGCCAATTACAGGATCTCACAGTTTTATTTTCTGTGAAAAATGACAGATAATAAATAGGTGGTACAAAATTTGAAAGTCTAGTGAATATGTCATATGAAAAGGCTTAGGTTGTACATTCTGAAACATTTTTTTATTTTTTTTTACGTTGTCATTTTTTTATGAGGGAAAATGTAAAAAAAATACCGTCCCACCCCTTATCTGTGAAGTTTACCAAGGAAAAAGATATGAAATTATTACATAACATTGATATCAATGTATATTTTACAGGAATAATATAACAATAGCTCTATCTAGTTTTTCTTTTATTTATCAACAAAAAACATTTCTATACTAAGTTTGTAATTTAATCGCCATTGCATGTATTTTTGTTTTATAAATTTCTACGAGATTATGCTGAAAGTACCTTCTTTCAAATAAAGAAAAAAAAATTGAAATCGGTTCACGTGACAAAGAATTATCCTTGAAAAACCACCATACATACTAAGTTATTCAGTCGCTCAAATTTGTAACAAAAGTCGCCGATAGATGGCGCTGTACCCATAGCGTTAAATTTTTACACCATGTTCCATGTTGTTGTTGTTGATTTTCCTGATTTAATAGGGTTGGAACCGTACATCTGTATATGGAACCCTCGGTGCGCGAGTCAGAATCGCACTTGACCGATTTTTATTCTGTGGTCTACTAGTATCCATTTAAGACAGTCAAAATATTATGTGTACAAGAATAATCTGTTTGTTGTTATTTTGTCCCAGAAAATATCTTGTCTTGTCTGTGTGTGTTGAAAATATGTTGTATCTTGTTTGGTCTCAGAAAAAAAAATCAACATTGATCTCCCACATACTTAGAAGATAGCCCATAAAAAATGGGCCTTAAAATGTCGACAAATCCCTTAATTTGATCGAATTTACATTAAAACCACAATTTCCATAGGCTGAGGAGATGCAACCATGTCATCTATCTAGGGAAAGGATAAAGTTAAAAGAGTCCTTTACAGTTAAAAAACGCTCATCTATTTAAGCCATTTTCTGTTTGAATTGACACATATCTTGACATTTTCTCAATGTTACTATCTAGAACAGGACTATTGCCACCTTATGTCATAAACTTTAAATGTATTTTTTGGATTTTTCATTAAGAAATATCTTTTCAAACATCACTCCAAATCGACCATTTTCAAGCAAAAACTGTTTTTTTTCGCTTAAATTCTACTACACACAATTAAATCAAAAAATGGCTATGTTGCTATCTAAAACTTTAATAAATCATCGTATAGCCGTGTTTTGACGACCGGTTTAGCCTAGTGGGTAGTGCAGTGCACCTGCCCGTGAAGCTGACGGCCCTGGGTTCGAATCCCGGTCAGGGCAAATATTTGTGTGATGAGCATGAATATTTGTTTCTGAGTCTTGGATGTTTTCTATGTATTTAAGTATTTATATCTATTAAATATATCGTCGTCTAGTACCCATAACACAAGCCTTCTTGAGCTTACTGTGGGACTAGTTCGATTTGTGTAAGATTGTCCTCTAATATTTATTTATTTATTTTTATTTATAGCCTTTAATAACTTCATTGGTATCAATACTTTTGTCATAATTTGATTTTAAAACTTATAAGGCCTCTTACTTGGCCCAATTAAATGCAATACATTGACTGAAAATTACAATTTCTCCAGGGCAATGTCCCTGCGGAGAGCTACACGTTCTTCATGGACACCCTGCTGGACACAGTGCGGGGGGAGATCGCGGCCTGCATCGAGAAGGCGTACCTCAGCATCACCAGCACCGAGGCGGCGCGCCGGCTCAACCTGTCCTCGCAGCAGGCTGTGCTCGAATACGGGAAGAAGGTAAATTGGATTGTACAAATACAAATACAAACATTTATTCTGCAAATAGGCCGCAAGGGCACTTTTACATGTCAAAATATTAATTTACAATTTAAGAAAGTCTGACTATAATAAGTAATACATTTTTCATGTCGAAATATTAATTTAAAGTTCAAGAAGGAATAATAATTTCGAGATTACAATTATACCAAAATTAATGTCATACAATGAAGATAAACTTGCAAAGTTATCTATTACAACATCAGTAAAGTTAGGTTAGGTTAGGTTAGGTTAGGTTAGGTTAGGACCTTATACATCCCTAACCTAGGGATGTATAAGGTCTCAAGATTAAACAAGGAGTGTAATGAAATTAATATAATATCCCAGAGATGTACATGGTCTCTGAGCGTCAAAATTAAAATTAATTTAATATTGTTAGAGATGTATATGGTCCTTGTACTTACTTGCTTAGAGTCCGACCACGCTAACTCTGCATTGCACATACAAATAATTTGGCAACACTACCTCAAACGTCACATTTTCATACATATATGACGTATAACGCAGTGTTGCCAAATTATTCCTTGCAGAGTTAGCGTGGTCTGACTCTTAGTTGAGTTTTAGTAACCATTTTTACTTTTTGCAAATAATGGCACAGTGTTCCGAGAACGCTTGGGATCGGAGATCTTTTTGGTGACTGGAAATCGATGTAATTCAATATGCTAATTAAAAGTGTAGAAGGGATCCCCTGTCAATTCTTTATAGATTTGAAGAAAAAAAAATTGGCTACTTCCGTAGGTACAAAAACGGAAAAGTTGCTCATTTTCTTTTCTTCTGAATTTGTGGAATGGCATTCAGTTATCATGTGATAATTGAACGTGCATTAATAGTCTTTAGGTTTAAGTCGTCACAGTGAAAGAAACCGGCCAAGTGCGTGTCGGACCACGCAAAGTGAAGGGTTCCGTACCAACACACCTACTAGTCCACATTTAAAATCACTATCCAATACATTGAACCTAAAAAAATCGTATCTTCATAGGGAACTCACGGCACTTACGACCTTTTGCTTGGGCAAGACAGTTTCTAAGCGAAAACTCAAAAACCGTAAAACCTATATTGTTCAAACCAAAAATCGTTGAAAGTATTTACTAATGCACACCACCTCAATTTTTTTCAGAATTTTAAACTTTATAGTTTGGATATTAGAGGGGGGGGGGGGGGGGACACATTCTATGACTTTGACAGCTAATATCGCACCAACGGTTGACTTAAATGGACTTTTTTTCGGAAACCTCCATATCATTTAAAGGCCTATCCATCGATACCCCACACGACTATGTGCGTTAAAAAATTTTTTTTTTCATCCACCGGTTACATGTATAGCAAACATAACGTAATGTAATCACTATTATCACTATTTTGTAAGCCGCCGTCGTCTCTCAGCGAAAAAATAAACAATAGCACTTGTAATGAGCCGAGAGCAATGAGGATCCCAGGGACTGGTAGATGGTTAGGCCTAAGAGTATACTTATTTTTACATTATAGCGCAAAAGTCAATTCAACACGCTTTCTGAGAATAATTATGATTCTATACTATGACGGGAGGCATTGTTGATGTTCCACGTGTTGAACATCAACAATGCCTCCCGTAGTCGCTGGTCGCCCACTGAATGATCTCAGCAGCTACTCTCTTGACTCAAATATCTATGAGCTACGGTGCCCGCTTACCTTCAGGCGGGTCGTAAGTCTGTTTGCCAATTTTGTACAGTTGACTATAGACAGCTGATAATATATGCACGAACAAAGTGATCAAAAATATATGATCGCGACTCTAACGTTAATGGATATTTTTGATCTTTTGGAAACGTACATATATTTATGATCTCCACTGGAGTATTAAGAGTCCTTATCAGTTAAAAAACGCTTATCTATTTAGGCCATTTCCTGTTTGATTGATCTTGATATTTTCTCAGTGTTACTATCTAGAACAGGATTATTGCGACCTTATGACATAAACTTATAATGTATTATTTGGATTATTTTTTTTAGTTAAGAAATATTGTTTCAAACATCACTCCAAATCGACCACTTACAAGCTAAAAAATTGTTTTTTCCGCTTAAATTATACTACACACAGTGAAATTAAAAAATCGCTATATTACTATCTAATGCTTTAATAAAATCATTGTAGCCTTTAATCACATTATTGGTATAATCAATACTTTTGTCATAATTTGAAATCAACACATTTTAAAACTTATAAATAGTAAAATATCTCCGTTGCTTGGCCTATATTTTCAATATGTATTTTTTTCCAGCGTGGTTGGGTGCTTGGCCCTGACAACTGCTACCACTTCAACGCAGCGGAGGAGACTAGTGCGGCGGCCTACGGCATCCTGCCCTCCGCAGAACTGGCCGAACAGACCATAGAGTATGCCAGGCATCTTGAGATGATTGTGTAAATTTTAAAATTATATTTAACCATAGATAATAAAGGCTTTTTTTAAAGTCGTGGGTATTTTATTCATTATCTCATTCAGCCATGTCATATTAAAATCTTGACAAACCACACTTATCACCCGAGTCGAGTGCATTGCATAAAAAATCGGGACTATAAAGCGTACCACGCACTGCAAGACCGCGTGTGTCTGAATGAATGTTAGGATTGTCACAGGCTGCTGCAGTGTGTGGCACGCTTAATCTGGCTACCATGCACCTATCTCTATATTATAATTGAGCTTCCAGTGTTTATGGAATGATTTGTTTTTTGCAGTTAAAAGGGTAAGTTGATATTGTAAAATGAAACGCAAGAAGATAAATATAAGCCTAAATTTAATTCTTAAGAAGAATTTGTATATCCTATACGCTATGACGCTTGTGGTGCCGGTGTGCTTTCTTTAGGTGGAGATAAAGGTGATAAATCATCTAGTTTGAGAAGAGAAATGTAATACTCCAGTGCACTTCGAAGGTCCCAACTTTTTAGCTCTAAACATCTGAAAAAGAAGACAAATTATCAATGCATAATAAAACGAAATTAATGTTTTTAAAACATATTCCTAATATGTAAAGATAAAGTTTGCTTACCGAGCCCCTCGTTTTTTGTCAATATCGGCTAGTTTAACGAAAATGTCGACAAGCTTTGACTTCAAATCCTCGTCTGGTGGTGATTCCAGTTTCAGACTTAGTTGTTTAGGTCGTACCTGAAACAATAATAAATATTTTATTTCGTAAGTTTAAAATATTACATTTATAGAATCGTACCTACACTACTGCGGCCGTTCATAATGTACGATTGGCCCAACATATGCGGTGGAATGAGATGAAAGTATGTCTTTCTCCCTTTAACGCAAAACTGCGTACTATACGTCAGGCCATCATGGCCCATTATGTGGTCCGGCATAAAAATGCAAGTTGCAACATTGTGTATAAAGTGATGCTGATGTGTGGGACGTTTAAAATGGTGACTGGAATAACTTGAACTCGAACCATAGACAACGAAGCCTTAGTTTGCTTTGCTCTGACAATTTCCATCGATTCGGCGACGCACGCACGCACGCCGCTGTCAAACGTTGCGAAGGAAACAAAATAGAAACAGTATTTCGATAATCTCAATTGAATAAAAATGAAGAAACATCAAGGCGGGCAGATGTTTAACGACCAGGTAATGGTGTCGCGGGTGAAGAACTATCTCGCAGAAAATGTGGACAAGACATTCGTTGACGTTCGCCAAATGGCGCACACTCTCAAAGAACGATATCGTGAATACGCCAATAGAAGCGACAGTGCTTTCCGCAAAAGCGTTGGCAGTGCTTACAAGATGGTACTACAGAGCTACGGTCTCGACGACGCGTTTACGTCGGAGGGCTCCGAAGAGGAATCCGATTTGGAGTTGCTAGACGAAAACAACAGCGCACTCAACAATCGTCTACTACAAATGTACAAAATGCAGGAAAAGAAGCGGCCGGCGGTCGCCCGCAACAGTAATAAGTCTGGTGAACCTATTGACATCCTTAGCAGCGACGAGGACGGCTCCGCGGCACCCAAGTTGCCGAAAATCAGCGACCAAATCACAATAACACCTCACATCCCCACCCGCAAGGCGAACACGGTCGACGACGCCTCGCGATTGCAACAAAACCAAAATAGTTCTAAAAAACGTAAACCTGAGGTCAATAAACCTACAGTACAAAAGAAAAAGTCGGATGTTGGTACACTGAAGAACGTTAAGGTTAGTTTTGAGGACATGGGCGGCATTTCAGAAATTATAACACAAATTTGTGATCTTGTACTACATATGAAGCATCCAGAAGTTTATAAAGAGTTGGGCATAAAGTCTCCAAGAGGAGCGCTGCTCCATGGTCCTCCCGGGACGGGCAAGACTCTACTAGCACATGCTATAGCTGGTAAGCTACAACTGCCACTAGTAGCGGTGTCTGGGACAGAATTAGTAGGTGGAATGTCTGGAGAATCAGAGGAACGGATCCGAGAACTCTTTGAAAGAGCTATCTCTTGTGCGCCAAGTTTGTTATTCATAGATGAGATAGATGCCATTTGTGGTAATAGAATTCATGCTCAGAAAGACATGGAGAAGCGAATGGTTGCTCAGTTACTTGCAAGCTTAGATAATGTGGGTGAAATCAATGCATCTGTATTAGTTCTTGCTGCCACGAATAACCCAGATGCTTTAGATCCTGCTTTGAGAAGAGCCGGACGTCTTGAACAAGAAATACCTCTAGGCATACCAACATTAAAAGCTCGGAAGGAAATCCTTGGTATACTGTGTAAGAACATGACTCTAGGCAATGACATTGATTTGAACACCCTGGCTCAAATCACACCAGGTTTTGTGGGTGCCGATTTGCAAGCACTAGTAAATAAAGCGAGCACATATGCTGTAAAGAGAATATTTATGGAAATACGTGCAGCCGAAGATGAAGAGATCGAAAAAGAAGAGGCGAAAAATAAGGCTGATGAAGTTGCTATTATTCCTAATGGAGAGAATGAGAATGAGGGTGGAGCAGGAGCTCCTCCTGCTGTGAGTGAAAAGCCAGAGGAGCCCACAGAAAGTGAACCAAAACCGGAAAATGCTGAACCAGCAGCCGATGCAAATGGTGAGGTTATAGCTGTTGAACCAGTCCAGCCGCCTCAAGAAATTCCTAAAGTAAAACAACCTTTAGACCCTATGGCTGAAGTACTAAGTCTTCTAGAAGATTGTATGCCATACTCGAGTGATGAATTAGCCGGAGTTTGTGTACGGCAAGAAGACTTCCTGAAAGCCCTGAAAACTACCAAACCCTGTGCTGTCAGAGAAGGAATAGTAACTGTACCTGATGTATCGTGGGACGATGTTGGATCATTGAATCAAGTACGCAAAGACTTGCAATTGGCCGTCCTGGCTCCAGTGAAGTATCCAGAACAGTTGAAGAAGCTAGGCTTGTCCTCTCCTAGTGGAGTTCTGCTCTGCGGGCCACCAGGTTGTGGTAAAACATTGTTAGCAAAAGCTGTAGCGAACGAAGCTGGAGTAAACTTCATTTCTGTGAAAGGGCCAGAGTTACTGAATATGTATGTTGGCGAGAGTGAGCGAGCGGTACGCACTTGCTTCAGACGCGCTCGAAATTCAGCGCCCTGCGTGATATTCTTCGATGAATTCGATGCACTGTGCCCGAGAAGAAGTTCGCACGACAACAACGGGGCCGCGCGAGTCGTGAACCAACTGCTCACTGAGATGGACGGTATAGAGAGCCGTGAGGGCGTGTTCGTGCTTGCCGCCTCCAACCGACCGGATATAATCGACCCGGCCGTCCTCCGACCGGGCCGTTTAGACCGCGTCATGTACGTAGGCATGCCGGCTAGGGAAGACAGAGTGGATATCCTACAGAAACTGACCAAAGCTGGCACCGAGCCGCAACTAGGTCCCGATGTAGACTTGACAGTGATTGCTGGTTTAACCGAAGGCTACACTGGCGCGGATTTGGCTGGTCTAGTAAAGGCTGCTGCGACAAATACTCTTACAAATCACATCTCGAATGGCACTTTAGAAGGCGAGATCTACGTCACGTTTGAGGACTTCAGAAACGCTTTGGCCAAGTGCAAGCCGTCTGTGTCGCCCAAAGAGCAGTTGCATTACGAAAAGCTGCGGCTGAAATACGCCTCAGGGCCGGAAGATAAGGACATGGAGATGGAAACCGAAGCCACAAATGAAGAGTCCATGGACACCGTTTGAGAGTCGTTTAGACTTTGGATTCTACAGAATTAGTACAGCGCAGTCTGGGAAATCCAAAATGGCCATCACACTTTTAGTCTTATCTCGGTTCTCTATTTGGTGCATGCTAATGGAAAGGTGAATCTCTCAATTAGCACTAGCCCAAAGGTTTTACAATTTTTTTGCCTTATTCTGCTTGACAAGACAAGAGTGATAACCGTTTTAAATTTCCTGAACTGCATACTGGAAAATTGCAAATGCTAATGTCAAAGAAAGACCTTTGAAATTGGTACTTTCACTGTTCGATGCCTATTTATTGTATAGATTGTCCTGTGAGAATAGTATCTAGTGAAACTGTCATTTTCATGATAATTCTACTTCGATTAATTACACTACAAGTCTCTGGCCACTTTCAATCCCCGGAAATATTGATTTAGAACTGTGCCAAGTGGTCAGTTTGTTCGTTCCATCGGTCTTCAGTTCCTCTCCATTGTAAGTTTTCTTTAGTAGATTTAAGATGTATTTACCTAAGATTGAATCGGCTCTGTATGTCAAAAAGTTATTTGCAATTATTTTCTGTGAGATGTCGAGTCTCCATTACTTTCATTAGTTTTAACTTATAACTTAGTTCGTATGAATGTATCGGAACAATTTTTGAAGGGATTATTCGCCCTAACATATAAATACAGTGAGTGATATAGAATAGGTAAGCTCTTAAAGCTATTTCAGAAATCGGCCCATTTATCTTTTGGTCAAGTAAATAAAAGAAATTATTTTTTCTTATTCGCGTTGTTTTCTTTGATGCTATTCTACCATTTTTTCCATTCATCATATATTAACAGTATTAATGTAACGTTCGCAGACCCGGATGAAATAGTGTTCAAGATTTTTAATGGGCATCGAAATATGTTTATTGGCAAACTGGCGTACCTGACGGTAAGTGGTCTCTGTAGCGTATACATCCCATAAAAAACATTCCATGTAAAAATAGACCAAGTCTGTTTATGTTTATTGTTAACCATTATCAGCACTAACAGCTAAACCTGGAGGGGGAGGGGGGGCAGCGAAGAGATTGCTGCGATGCGGACGCAGCGGTGTTGCTGAGACACGGGGAACTCTGAGATCTACCTGAGCCAGCAGTTGGGGATTTGGAACTATACCCCTAATTAGAAGAAATAAATATTTTATTAAATAAAGGTTTCTCCGAGTCTCGGAGTGATGTGTAATCGACAGTACCGAGAACGAAAAGCGTAGGGTAGTCATGGCGTGTGGGTAACAGCTTTAGTATTTGATATTGACATGGCGTTGAAAAAGTTGAAGATTACTTTCCAAGTTTTGACTAAAGTTTATAACTCCTTCGCTGTGGGAACGACAATAGACATCCTTGTCGTTTATAGGGTTCCGCCGGCACATTTTTTGCATGAACAATCAAATATAAGCGGGAACGTATGTGCGTTGGAGCCATTAAATTAATTACGTAATCATAATAAATAACTACAATAAGCTGTTGTTACAAAATGGAACTACTAAATACCATAGACGAGAGAAGTTACATTATGCAAGACCTCAACTTGCGCTTCACCTAAAATTCTATTCTATTAAACGAATGTTCCATATTTGGTACGAACTTTTAGTTCACTCTATAACCATGGTCACGCTATTATTCTTTTCAAAGAAGCTAATAATAGTTATTTGTTCAACAAGAGAGCAAAGTAGATTTTTGCTGCAAGTGTTGATATTGAGTCCCGAGCAAGCGAAAGATTCTATAATTGAATCACGAGCGTAGCGAGTGATTCAAAATTAGAATCTTGAGTGTAGCGAGGGACTCAAAGACACGAGATGCAAATATCTTTGCTCTCGTGTGATACATACAACTTTTCACCTCAGCGGCGAGAACATATAACTCAATGCAATAAAACGCCAAATAGAAAAAATCAAATCATTTTTATGAAAAAAAATCAAACAACAAATACATGTGAAATAACAAATATTAACTACAATTACTCTTTCCCATAACATTCACTTTATATGACGTTAAGAAAAAGCCCACTGACAACCGTTTTAGAAATGCAACTAGTTTTGGGTACGTTTCAATATGTATAATGTTGTGTTTCGTCTTCATCGTCGCTTGAGCATCGAATATTGTTCCACATGTTTTTCGGTTGTTTGTTATGGGATAACCTTACTTACTTATACTTATACTTTTTCCGATGTAATGGTTGCTCCTTTATCCGATCGTCATTTATTGAATATTTCGTGTCCCTTTAAATACTTCTGTCGAGACTTTTCGGGCATAAAACACAGTTCAGCCTCTTTGACGGCATCTCTCAACACTTGAGGAGTTAAAACATCGGCTTCGGCAATTTATTCACTCATATTTAGTACAGTTTTTAGTTTAAGTTATGTTTTATATCCAAGAAAACGTAATACGAATAACATTTAAAAAGTTCAATCGCGCTAACTTTTTAAAGAATATAAAATGCGTTCTGAAACTGTATATGAATCTATATTCGTTCACCGTATGAAAAAAACTAAAGACTTATACTAATTAATATTTGCGATCAATATCGCATTTCTTCATTGTATTTTAAGAATAATGAAATATTAATACGATTATAATAATTAGATTTAATATAGGTTTAATATTTTTATACGACTTTAACACGAGTTCGAATTTTATTTTGTTTCGGAACGAGTTTTTCGTTCCCGCTTTTTAGGGGCCTACTACGAAGTTCAAAGTCGAATGACGAATCGACATAGTTTATCTCTCTCTCTTTTTTGTAACGGAGTGAAAGTGACAGAGAAAATGAAGTTTAAATGTTCCAAGTTTGTATTACACCCGTAGTATGAAAAGATGACCTGTGACTAATATCTACGATATGAAAAATTAAAAAGTTAGTTTTCTTCACGCTCGCAGAAAAATTGCATTTTGCTCACTGGTTTCAAGCAGCAAAACCGCCGTGTTTGAGCCACTGAGGTGAAAAATTTTTTGCAGCACTTCTGAACAAATGTCTTATTTTCCGAAGCGCTAGTAGCTTCAGTATCTCTAGTATAAGCTTTTCGAAATAAAACACAAAAGAACGCGTTCGCGTGTAGTTTTAATTTGTATGGCACAAATAGTTACCACCAGAGACGCTGTTCACGTTGCCATATAAACTGAGACTAAACGCAAACGCGTTCGTTTGTTTTGTGTCGAATAAACTTATACTAGAGGTATAGATCAATAAATAAACAGTTGAGGATTACTGACAGGCTTCGCTTACAGAAATGTGTCAATACATATCAAAAATTATCCACGCAAAATGGTCTTAATTTGAGTTATTTCAGAGCTAAATTGTTAGTTAGGTCCCCACTGAAAATCAGTGCCTCGGCTTGCTGTGTCTCGCCGTGGCTTAATACTAAGTGGGGATCCTTTTTAACGTCTCCTATTTTTAAATTAATATGTGTATGGCTGAATTGTGATGTTAAATAAACGTATTTTCTTTCTTTTCTTTCTTTCTTTCTTTCAAATAAAAGTCAAATTAGAAGAAACACTGTGAGGTCAGGAATCGGTATGTAACCGGTGGCTTAATCATATACTCGAACGCACCCAACTACGCGCCCTGTTTGGTCGTTTCCTTTCCCGTATCTCTCTCTTCCTCTCGCTCACTCACGCGTCTCTCGCTCGCTCGTTACCCGGCCGCCATCCATTCGGATTATTCGTCTCGAGCGGTACGCATTAACGCTAAGATTTATCTCTGTATAACTCACAATTAAAACTGTTAATTGTAAACATTATATATAAAAAGTACACTAACAGTACAGTTAAAGTTTTAGTACACTGTGTAAGTTTGTCTATCTCATTCTCCCACTCTACACTCAATCCCTCAAAGGTTAGCTGGAAGAGATCCCTCATAGGGATAAGTTCGCCTTTGTACTCTAATCTTATGTGACATGTATATTGTTTTAACCTGTTATTGTGTACAATAAAGTGCTTACATACATACATACATATATTACATCTTAAGGGAAGGCGAATTTTTCTGTTCATGCTTGCTAGGACATAGTGACTACGTTAATACTAGTGTTTTTTTATAAGGGATTGACGAGAAACATCACCTGTTGTGGATTCGTTTTTATTATCAGTGACTTAGACCATATACATCTCTAACAATTTTAAATTAATTTTAATTTTGACGCTCAGAGACCATGTACATCTCTGGGATATTATATTAATTTCATTATACTCCTTGTTTAATCTTGAGACCTTATACATCTCTAACTTTACTGATGTTGTAATATTTGTGTTAACGCCTCCTCGCATCGCGGCGCGATGACGCGCTTGCTGGCCGGCGAGTCTTCGGGCTTTTTTAGACGGTTTTTGAAACTTGTCAGAAGATATATGTTCTTTAAAATTTTTTGATTGTCAAAGAAGAAAAATGATATTATAATTTTATTATTGTGAACTGAAACGCAATAAATGCATATATTAAAAGTAAAGGTCTTATAATCTATCGGCAACTTGGCCGTAACAAAGTTGGTGACCCATCGCGATTGCACACGCAAGAACAAAATATCCCATTTACGAGACGAATATGTTGTGAGTTTAAGCCGGCGAGAAAAAGGATTTACCGTCGCTGGTACCCATTAATAATTATTGATGTTTACGTAAGTACGTAATTGGGATCTACTACAAGCGGGATTATTACTGTAAGTACTTTCACTTTAACGCTATTAATGCGAGTGTCATAGTTATGTCGGTTTAAATAATCTCGCACCTACAAAATGAATTTAGCCGAACTCAGACGTCAGCGAGGGACGGTCCGCACCCGTTTAACCCTCTTTAAAAAGTTCCTTACACCATTAGTAGAGCAAAAAAAGCCAACTCAACTAATTATAAACGAATGTGCGCTGAGATTGGCTAAAATTCAAGATTCTTACAACGTTTTCGAGGAAATTCAATCGAACATTGAATTGCAAGATGATTCTTTAGACGAACGAAACGAGCGAGAGGATACAGAAAACGAGTTTTTCAGTTTAATGGCCCAGGCACAAGATTACATTGCAGCCTTCAAGGATGATCACCATCAAGGGGATGAATTCTATAGCAGTCGTCCGCGCGGAGGTTTAAATAATGTGAAACTGCCTCAGCTGCGTCTTCTTCCCTTTGATGGAAAGACGGATAAATGGTTGGAGTTTAGGGACCTCTATCTGTCTTTAATTCATAATAACGAGGACGTTGATGACATATGTAAATTTCACTACCTGAAATCATACCTTGAAGGCGATGCTAGCCTAGTTATTAAGTCTGTACCCGTCTCGGCTGAATCTTATTGTATCGCCTGGTCGCTTTTGTGCGAAAGGTATGACAACAAGCGACTGTTGATTAATCAACATCTTAAAAGCCTGTTTGGTGTAGAGCCCTTGTCGAGGGAGAGCGATAAGGGTATACGTCAATTAATTGACAACTTATCTAAAAACTTGCAGGCGCTTAATTCTCTCGGCGAACCCACGGATAAGTGGGACACATTAATTATATACATGGCCTCATCGAAGCTAGACAGCGCTACCGCTAGGAGGTGGGAGGAGTTTAAAAGTGACATGACGTCTCCGTCATTGAAAGATTTTTATAAATTTCTGCGCAATAGGGCTGATGTTTTGGAAACCGTTTTTAGTACGCGAAATGACAAACGTCAATCTGACACGGATACGCAAAATAAACGTCTAAATATTTCCAAAACAAAATCCTTCATTGCTTCAGACCTGCCATCGTCATCTTCGACTAATGCTACGTCATATCCATGCGTGTCTTGTAAACAAAATCATAGGCTAACTGATTGTCCCAAATTTAATGCTCAATCCGTGGATGAGCGCTACCGACAAGTCAGCCAGTGGCGATTATGCAAAAATTGTTTGCGCCCTGGCCACCTTACGTATCAGTGCCGCGCCAATGGGTGTAGGACCTGTAGAAAAAGGCACAGTACTTTACTGCACAAACAAATACCTGATCAGCAGCCGAGTGAAGAGGAAGCAGCTGCTGCACCTAGCAACTGCTTCCAACGTCAACAAACGTCAGCAGCTCCTTCGCCTTCAAACTCGGCTGCCGAACCCGAATCAGCGATTTTATCGAATACTAGTATAACGATGACAGCGGCCGACAGTCAACAAGTTTTGCTTTCTACCGCGCTTGTTGAGGTATTAAACAATGGAAATAGGTTTGTTTTACGCGCCTTGCTTGACAGTGGCAGTCAGTCCTCATTTTTAACGGAAAAGGCTAAACAAAGGATCGACTGCAATACAACTAGGGTAAATCGCTCAGTTTCGGGCATAAACAATGCCTTGTTGAAAATAAATGCATACTGTGACCTTGAGTTGAACTCATTACACACACCTTTCAAAGGTTCAGTGAGGTGCTATATAGTACCAACTGTCACTGACAAGCTTCCTTCGTTGAAGGTACAAACAAAATTAAATATACCCAATAACTTAACCCTGGCAGATCCAAAGTTTTATTCCCCGGCAGAAGTTGATATATTATTAGGCGCCGATATATTCTGGGACCTAGTAGGGTCTAACCAGATTAAGCTTGGGAAATACAAACCAGTCTTAACTGAAACAAAGCTAGGATGGATAGTGGCTGGTCCTACGGGGGGGAGGCCCAGGGACTCTTCGAGTTCCCAAAATATCCGCTGTAACTTTTCGCAGGAAATTAAAGAGCAACTGTCAAAGTTCTGGGAGCTTGAGGAGTTACCTAACGCTAAGGCTGTGCTCTCACCGGAAGATAATTGTTGTGAGAAGCTCTTTAATGAAACCACTTACCGTAACAGTGATGGGAGATATGTCGTCAGGATTCCTTTTCGAGAATCGCCAGATGCCTTAGGTGATTCGTATAAAATGGCAGAAAGGAGACTTCTTGGCATTGAAAGGAGAATGTCTAAGAATCCTAAACTCAAAAAAGGCTATTCTGAATTTATTAAAGAATATGAGGACCTTGGGCATTTGACACAAGTCTCGAAAGCGGAAGTGGGTAGTCAGTTTCTTCCTCATCATGCCGTACTCAGGGAACAGAGCGAAACCACGAAATTGAGAGTGGTCTTCGATGCGTCAGCGAAAACCACTTCAGGGAAGTCCCTAAATGACATACAGTATGTCGGACCTGTAGTGCAGGACGATTTGCTGTCTATTTTATTAAGGTTTAGACAACATAAATACATAGTTACAGCGGATATAGAGAAAATGTATAGGCAAATTCTAGTAGAGCCCAGCCAACGAAAATATCAGCAGATTCTTTGGAAGGACCAAGAGTCTGAGAACATACGTATACTTCAGTTAAACACAATAACATATGGCACTGCTTCTGCACCCTTTCTGAGCACGCGATGTTTGCTGCAGTTAGCTAAGGAGTGCGAGAGCCAAACTATTGCTGAAATTATACAGCATGATTTTTACATGGACGATCTTTTGACTGGTGCTCAGACAGAAAATGAGTTAGGCAACATCTGCGAATCAGTCACAGATATTTTAAACGGAGCTTGCTTACCTCTTCGTAAGTTTCACACTAATGCTCCTGCGGTCGTCAAGAATAGCTTAAGTGCCATGATAACAAAGGATTTGGATGTGACTGGTCAGTCGAGTGTCTTAGGCCTAAAATGGCAACCAGCACCCGACTGTTTACTATTCTCAGTGGAGATTGATTCTAAACCACCAGTGACGAAGCGTTCTATCTTGTCTAACTCAGCTAAAATATTCGATCCTCTTGGTTTGTTAAGTGCGGTGACAATTACACCTAAAGTCATTTTGCAACGATTGTGGCTTTCAAAATTGGACTGGGATGATCCTATCTCTGCTGAGCTGTCTAATAAATGGACTGAATTTGTAGACAAGTTAGAACACTTGACAACGATACAGATACCTAGGTATGTTTTAAGTGACAATCCGGCAACTATAACGTTGCATTCATTTTCAGATGCGTCTCAGGATGCATATGCTGCGTGTATTTACTTAACCTCAACAGACAATTACGGTAATATACTAACACGTCTGATGTGTGCAAAGGCGAAGGTGGCGCCTCTGAAGCCAACCACAATTCCACGATTGGAACTTTTAGGTGCTTTATTGTCTGTTCGTCTGACCGTAAAGGTTCAGCAATCGCTTCGTGGTAATATTGCGCACGTTTTTCACTGGACTGATTCAGCTGTTGTTCTTAGCTGGCTTGAAGCAGAACCTAGGAGTTTGAAAACATTTGTATCAAATCGTATAGGAGAGATTCAGGAGCTGTCTCCTCGCGGTTCATGGAGGCATGTGCCAGGGGAGATGAATCCTGCAGATTTAGCTTCTAGAGGAGTTGACCCTCAACATTTATGTAACGCAGAAATATGGTGGCAGGGTCCTCCCTTCCTATGCCAAGATATGTCAAGCTGGCCACAACTGAATCAATCTGTCAACAATACCGAATGTATACCCGAAATGAGAACGTTTGCTCAGGTTCTTAACAATGAGGATTCGCATTATGGCGTCGTAAACTTCGAACGCTATTCGAAGTTGACGACCCTGCAAAGAGTGTTTGCGTATGTAAAAAGATTCATCTTTAATTTAATGAATCCTTATTCTAAGCGTCGTGGCTATTTAAGTACAGATGAATTGAAATCATCCCTGAACTACTTGATTAAGCAATCTCAGTTAGAATCATTCGGCGATGATCTGATCGTATTGAGAAAGGGTAAACCCCTTCCTTTAAAATCAAGAATACTTAAACTAACTCCGTTTTTAGATGAGGACGGACTGCTACGAGTTGGTGGCCGTATCCAAAATTCTTCTGTAACCTACACTCAAAAACACCCAGCATTATTGGATGCTAAACATGCGTTTACAAAACTGCTTTTTCATAGTGAACATTTTAAAACTTTGCACGGTCCTCCGCAATTAATACTTAATAATTTACGCAATCAATTCTGGCCAATAAGTGGTAGGGTTTTAGCTAGGAGTACGGTTAATAAATGCAAGACATGCTGGATTATGAAAGCAAAAACTATAAATCCTATTATGGGAAACTTACCTGGAACCAGGGTCACTCCAAGTCCGCCCTTTAAAGTTTGTGGGGTTGACTTCGCGGGACCTTTTTTAATAACAGATAGAAAGGGACGCGGCTGCAAGATTACGAAGGCATACTTAGCTCTTTTTGTTTGTTTCTCGACAAGGGCTTTACACTTGGAACTAGTGAGTAGTCTTTCAACAGAAGCTTTCATACAATCTCTAAGACGGTTTATTTCTCGTCGTGGATATCCACAAGTGATACACTGCGATAACGGTACAAATTTTGTAGGTGCGAGTAAAGAACTCGCCACCTTTTTGAAATCCAGTAATGATCCTGTAGCTTCGTGGGGGGCTAATGAGGGTATAAAATTCGTGTTCTCGCCGGCTTACTCTCCACATTTCGGAGGGATATGGGAAGCCGGAGTCAAGTCAGCAAAATTCCACCTGGCAAGAGTATTGGGGAACACCCACATGACGTACGAAGAACTATCGACGTTGTTTACCCAGATAGAAGCGATATTGAATTCTCGACCTCTGACCAGTTTGTCTGCTGACCCTAACGATCTTGAAGCATTGACACCAGGACATTTCTTGATCGGCCAGTCGTTAATTTCGTTGCCATCTCCCAATCTTCTCGACGTGAATACGAATCGACTCAGCAGATACCAGCATATAGAACAAATGCGACAACAATTTTGGAATCGCTGGCATAAAGAATTCCTTTCTGAATTGCAACAAAGGAACAAATGGAAGGTCAATACAGATGGCCTGCAGGTCAACGACGTTGTCGTTATAAAGGAAAATAATGTACCACCGATGAAGTGGCGCTTAGGGCGCATACTTAAACTTTATCCAGGAGATGACGACGTGGCTAGAGTGGCCGACATCTCGACGGCGCGAGGCACAATACGGCGAGCTGTTCACAGGCTGTGTGCCCTACCTAAACCTCAAGGAGCGTTCTTCATCCTCGAGGCTCTACCTCCTCGAGGGGGGGGAGAATGTTAACGCCTCCTCGCATCGCGGCGCGATGACGCGCTTGCTGGCCGGCGAGTCTTCGGGCTTTTTTAGACGGTTTTTGAAACTTGTCAGAAGATATATGTTCTTTAAAATTTTTTGATTGTCAAAGAAGAAAAATGATATTATAATTTTATTATTGTGAACTGAAACGCAATAAATGCATATATTAAAAGTAAAGGTCTTATAATCTATCGGCAACTTGGCCGTAACAATTTGTAATAGATAACTTTGCAAGTTTATCTTCACTGTATGACATTAATTTTGTTATAATTGTAAACTGGAAAATATTACTCCTTCTTGAACTGTAAATTAATATTTTGACATGAAATATGTATTACATATTATAGTCAGACTTTCTTAAATTGTAAATTAATATTATGACATGTAAAAGTGCCCTTGTGGCCTATTTGCAGAATAAATGTTTGATTTTTGTTTTTTTTTATTTTGGTAATTTTGAAATGTTTGAAGCGAAATTGTTCCATTTCCGCGGTTTTTCCCTAGAATTTTATTATATACATTGTTCATAATATTCCGCTCTTGACAACGAATAGTTTTTGGCATTTTCTGTCATTTATTATTTAATATTCAACACTTAACCTAAACCACCACAGTGACAACCTACAACCTATGATAAAAATTATTGCCAGTGTAAGAAATTACTTCCAATGAAATTCCGCAATATGGCCAAAGGTCATATATTGCTGATCGGGCTTTAACAACCTATAAAGGGTTGGCAACGCGCACACGACACCTTTGGAGTTGCCGGCGTCTATAGTCTGCGGTGTCCACTTACCAGCAGTTGGCTGGTTGGTTGTATCCAGGGATCGGATACCGGTATTTTCTCCATAGAAAAATACCGGTATTATTACGGTCACCGGTTCATTATTTCGTTTTTAATGGGACAATCTAACAATACGACATTGTTACCTAAATACATGATTCAGCCCTACGTAAAGAGCAAAAAATAATCCAAAATATTGGGTTAATTCAGGGTTTTTTAAAAATACCGGTATCGGTCCCTGGTTGTTTCCCACCGTCGTATCCTTTTCGAACCCGGTCAATAAGGTCGTGTGGGATCACCTTACGGTCAAATCAAAAACATATATATGTCAATATACTTCATTTTCAATCCGCACGATCGTATTGGCCGGGCGGTAATTGGGTCAATCAACTTTTTCTTGTTGTTATTTTGTCCCATCAGCGAGGAGACAACAGTAACCGAGTTTCTTAGAAAAATGTTTATAATATGGACTTCAAGCATGCTCAAGAGAGACCCATGTCCAAATGGATTTATGCTCATCGCTAAAACTTATGTTTGGTAGACTTAAACGCTATAAAATCACGGTTTTAAAGTGACTGAGGAGACGTAACCATGGTAACGAGCAACAAAGAATAGTTGATCCACCCAATTAAAAAAAAGTTCCACTCACCGTGGTAACATTGAACGCGTCCCTTACAACCTCTTCCCTGGCCACGTCCCAGCTCAGCATCTCGTTGTGTATCTTGTACTCGGCTCCGGTCCTGGTGTGGAGTACCACTGTCCTCGCGAACGTTAGGAGATGCTCGTCTTCGGCCAACGTCTCCGCCGTTAGCTTCAGGATGCCGCCGACCCGGAGGATCGTGGTCTGATCCTGTAGATAAGTTTAACTAGTGGAGGATTCATGATTTTAATTATAATTATAAGCCTTATTGCAACCATGGTATTTTACAAATCTTATGGGAACTAATTTGATTAAATTGTAAAGTAATCTAGTAACGAGGTATTTTACATGCTTACATAGCATGTCTCACGTACAGAATAATTGTACCATATATGGAACAAGTTGAATTGTACTAACGTCATGGTGCAGCACGTCAACAGTCATGGCGTATTTGTAGTGTTCTATCGGAGGCTGTTTGAGCCTGTATCATATATATATATATATATATATATAACAAAATTGTACTAACGCCATGGTGCAGCACTTCGACAGTCATGGCGTATTTGCCGTGTTCTATCGGATGTCATATGAGCCTGTACCATATATGGAACAAAATTGTACTAACGTCATGGTTCAGAACGTCAACAATCGTGGCGTATTTGTCGTGTTCTATCGGAGGCCATATGAGCCTGTACCATATATGGAACAAAATTGTACTAACGTCATGGTGCAGAACATCAACAGTCATGGCGTATTTGTCGTGTTCTATCGGAGGCCATTTGAGCCTGTACCATATATGGGACAAAATTGTACTAACGTCATGGTGCAGCACGTCAACAGTCATGGCGTATTTGTCGTGTTCTATCGGAGGCCATTTGAGCCTGTACCATATATGGAACAAGTTGAATTGTACTAACGTCATGGTGCAGCACGTCAACAGTCATGGCGTATTTGTAGTGTTCTATCGGAGGCTGTTTGAGCCTGTACCATATATGGAACAAGTTGAATTGTACTAACGTCATGGTGCAGCACGTCAACAGTCATGGCGTATTTGTAGTGTTCTATCGGAGGCTGTTTGAGCCTGTACCATATATGGAACAAAATTGTACTAACGTCATGGTGCAGCACGTCAACAGTCATGGCGTATTTGTCGTGTTCTATCGGAGGCCGTTTGAGCCTGTATCATATATGGGACAAAATTGTACTAACGTCATGGTGCAGCACGTCAACAGTCATGGCGTATTTGTCGTGTTCTAGCGGAGGCCATTTGAGCCTGTACCATATTTTTATTTTATTTTATTTTATTACATAGGAAAACTTACAGCTAAAGTAACAAAGTAGGTCACGACATAGAAATAGTAAGCTAATTACAAGTTTCCACAGGTAGAAAGCTGCGTAAAGTACATGACGTGCGAAATCACAAAAATAATAAAACCTATTAGGTATACTTATAATTATGCAGCTCGACAGCGAGAATGAGTTTAAACAGTGAAGAAAAACAACAAAAGAGAAAGAGACAAGTTAAAATTACATAAGTGTTAACAGTGGGAGAAATCTTGGCTCATTAGTTTGCGTACTGAACTAAAGCTATCACAGAACAGATCGATGGGATCATGACGTTTGCAAAGCTGATTAAAAGACCTGGCAGCTCTTAGAAGAAAGGAGTTTTTTCTGTAATTAGTGAGAACGGATGGAATATGGAACGTACGTTTGATGCGAGAGGATAGACGTGAGGGGACTGAAAACCTTAAGTTCGCTAGCAGATCAGGACAGTCTACATGGTTCTGAGCGATTTTCATGATATAAATTACATCAGATATATTACGCCGGATGAAGAGAGGTAGCAGGTGGAGTTTGGCACAGTGTTGTGAATAGCTTTGTTTTGGAATTTTGAATTTAAATCTCAGAAAACGAATGAACTTTTTCTGGATTCTTTCAATTTTAGAAATATAGATATCATAACAAGGGTTCCAAACCTGAGAGGCGTATTCCAGGTGGCTTCTTACAAATGCGCAATAGACAATTTTAATAGATTTAATCTTTTGAGATTCTTACACGATCTTATGATAAAACCAAGTGCCTTGAAAGCTTTGTTGACTATTGAATCAATGTGCCGATCAAAGATCAACTTATTATCCATTACGACTCCCAAGTCCCTTATTTCACTACACTTTGAAATAACCTCATTTTTTAACAAATAGTTAGAATTGTAGACATTACGCTTACGAGTAAAAGAGATGGAAAAGCATTTTGATACATTTATATCTAGTTTATTATTGATGCAATATCGATTTAGTCTAAGAAGATCTTCTTGAAGGTAAGCAGAATCAAGAGTGTCATTGACTATCCGGAAGACTTTCATATCATCAGCAAACAAAAGAATATTAGAGTGTTTGAAACATCGGGAAATATCGTTTATAAAAATGATGAATAATAATGGTCCAAGCAGGGATCCTTGGGGCACTCCAGAAGGAATTTCGACCCACGGTGACGAAAATCCGTTCAGAACGACCGCTTGGGACCGGTTTAAGACATAGGAAGAGAACCATCGAAAGAGATCTCCTCTTATACCTACTGATAAAAGTTTGTGAAGTAGCATATAGTAGTATATGGGACAAAATTGTACTAACGTCATGGTGCAGCACGTCAACAGTCATGGCGTATTTGTCGTGTTCTATCGGAGGCCATTTGAGCCTGTACCATATATGGGACAAAATTGTACTAACGTCATGGTGCAGCACGTCAACAGTCATGGCGTATTTGTCGTGTTCTATCGGAGGCCGTTTGAGCCTGTACCATATATGGGACAAAATTGTACTAACGTCATGGTGCAGCACGTCAACAGTCATGGCGTATTTGTAGTGTTCTATCGGAGGCTGTTTGAGCCTGTATCATATATATATAACAAAATTGTACTAACGCCATGGTGCAGCACTTCGACAGTCATGGCGTATTTGCCGTGTTCTAGCGGAGGCCGTTTGAGCCTGTACCATATATGGGACAAAATTGTACTAACGTCATGGTGCAGCACGTCAACAGTCATGGCGTATTTGTCGTGTTCTAGCGGAGGCCATTTGAGCCTGTACCATATATGGGACAAAATTGTACTAACGTCACGGTGCAGCACGTCAACAGTCATGGCGTATTTGTCGTGTTCTATCGGAGGCCGTTTGAGCCTGTATCATATATGGGACAAAATTGTACTAACGTCATGGTGCAGCACGTCAACAGTCATGGCGTATTTGTCGTGTTCTAGCGGAGGCCATTTGAGCCTGTACCATATATGGGACAAAATTGTACTAACGTCATGGTGCAGCACGTCAACAGTCATGGCGTATTTGTCGTGTTCTATCGGAGGCCGTTTGAGCCTGTATCATATATGGGACAAAATTGTACTAACGTCATGGTGCAGCACGTCAACAGTCATGGCGTATTTGTCGTGTTCTATCGGAGGCCATTTGAGCCTGTACCATATATGGGACAAAATTGTACTAACGTCATGGTGCAGCACGTCAACAGTCATGGAGTATCTGTCGTGTTCTATCGGAGGCCATTTGAGCCTGTACCATATATGGGACAAAATTGTACTAACGTCATGGTGCAGCACGTCAACAGTCATGGAGTATCTGTCGTGTTCTAGCGGAGGCCACTTGTGCAGTAGCGCGGCGATGGCGCCGGCGCCTTCGATGCTCTCCAACTCGCCCTCTTCTAGACTGCGCGAGCGCATGAACAAGTTGCGGAAGTAGCGGTACGCTGTGCCATAACCTGTGGAAGAAAATCAATGTTACCCACATATATTGAATAAATTGACCTTTTCACACCTGCTATTCAGAAAAGAGTTATTGTTGCCTTCGAATGAGGGATCAAAGTTATACTTTTCTTCCCTCATTTGAGGGCAACAATGACTCTTTTCCTCATAGAAGGTGAAAAGCAGTTGGTAACTCTGTAGTAAAGTCATTTGTAAGATATTTCATGTTTTTAGCAGTGGGCCTCATAGACGGTGTGAAAAGCATTATGTGTCACACGGTAGCAAAATTATTTCCGTTTTGGGCGTAAACACTTGAATCCCTCGCTACGCTCAGGATTCTATTGTAGAATCTTTCGCTTCACTCAGAATACAATATATCGCCCTCACCGTAAATATATTATACACCGTATATATTTTTTCGGCCGAATTATTCAGTTTAGCTGCCGAATATTTACCAAACAATTTTGTGAGGGTTTTGTTACAAATTACAAGAGTATATTATAGTTACTGCTTCGTGAAATTAGTACTTGACCCATTATTAACGGTGATTTAACTTATTTTTTGTCAATAATTCGCTATCATTCAATAAAATTTTACCATTCAATTAGTCTATTTTACAACAATAGATGAAGGAATTACGTTGAACCGAATAATTCGGCCGTATATTCGGTTCGGCAACAGCTGGACCTAATATTCGGCCGAATGTTCGTATTCGGTCAAATCCATATATATATATATATTTTTTTATAAAACGCCGGTGGCAAACAAGCGTATGGTCCACCTGATGGTAAGCGGCCACCGCAGCCTATAGACGCCCGCAACTCCAGAGTCACGTACGAGTTGCCGATCCTTTATAAAATTTGAGGATGCACTGTGTTGACAGAAGAAGGGACAAATTTAGGTCCCTCACTCTCAACACAGTGCATCCTCGGGAGCTCTGGCAACCATGCTCCTCCAGGCTATTCGGCTCATTTATCGGACTTTCAATGATAATATTGTATAGTCACTAGTTACACAAGTGCTACTGTAGCATTGCTACACATGTATTAAGGATTAAATTCTGTTGGGAGTTACAAGTTAAAGTGCCAGCTCATGCCGATCTACTTAGTATGTAAGTCAATTGCCTAGCTTCGTGTGACGCTTTATTGATTTTAGTTCACATGCTATAGTTTTTAAGCCACGGGGGTGGCAGAATAACAGCGTCTGTAGACAAGAGTCTTTAGTGGTCTCTTGGTACAGACACAAGCTGAGCCACCTACCCTTTCAATTGTATTTGTATACTTTGTTTTATTGTACCTGTCTTGGTTACCTGTAAATGTATACAATCATTGAATAAACGTCTTATTATTATTATTATCTCTAGTAAACACGAGTGGTACTCACGTAACTTGTATCTGAAGGTGATGGTGAGCACCGCGTCCTTGTCGTACAGGTCCTCGATGGCGGCGCGCTCCTCGTAGGCCTCCAGCAGCGGGAAGAACGTCTCCAGGAACTTGTCGACGAGGGGCACCGCCGCCGCGGGGCAGTGGTTGCGCCGCGCGGGGGGCAGCTCGCCTCGCAGCGTGATACGGACGCCGTCCTGTGGTGTCAACAGAGCTGGGTATCAATAATTTTGTTTACCTACTAACCTAATATGGATTTTTTTTGGCCCGAATTTTTATTTTTATTTTATTAACAGGTCCTCTCGATCGGGGCGGCGTACGCGCAATCTATAGGCGCTAATTATTTTAATTAGAATAATTATAAGAAATTCTTAAAACCATCTTCCTTCTCTTATATTCATCATTCCCTGCCTACTTTCCATAGCGCATACCCGGGTTACCTATCGCAAATTCGATCTTTTTTATGCCGATTATTAAAAGTCCGAAAACGAAACGCCTTTTTTCGTTTTACATTTTTTTCATTTGTCCGAAGTTTCATTTTCTATATTTTCTATTGACAGATTTTTGTATGTTCACAATTTTATTATCCAGCTGATTTAAAATCACAATGATTATAATTCCGTACATTCATTTGCCAAATTTTTATTTGTCCGTAGGGTTAAAATACCGTAACGTCATTATCCAGATATTTCTAAAGATAACAAAGTTCATTTCCATCGAGTTATAACAAATCATTAATACTGTGTTATTTGCTATGAATTTAAATGCAGGCGCTGATTGAAGAAACTCATAATTATATTTCGGCTAGGATTAAAAATTACGTTCATTATTATGATCAGCCTACAAACAGTCGATACAATTATTAGTCGATTTTGTCCCAACAAGTATTTCTGAGCTTTTATAAAAAAAAAAAATCTCGAAGATTAAGACGGGAGCTTCGCTTCGCTTCAGCTCCCGTCTTAATCTTCTAACCTATCCGCATTAGAGTCGATTTTGCCTCAACAAGTAATTCGGGGCTTTTATAAAAAAAATAACCTCAAAGATTAAGACGGGAGCTTCACTTCGCTTTAGCTCCCGTCTTAATCTTCTAACCTATCCGCATTAGAGTCGATTTTGTCCCAACAAGTCATTCTGGGTTTTTATAAAAAATAATCTTGAAGATTAAGACGGGGGCTTCGCTCCCACTTAGTCTTATATAACGAAATTATGGAAAATGTCACGTCGACTTTCCGTATCATTGAAATTATGAAAATGTGGCTAACGTATAAGTAGTCAAATGTTAAAATTGGGAACTGTAAAGCGGGCTTTTGAATTGCGGACAAATGACATTGTGGTAAAATGAATCCGTGGTATTTCAAACAGTTGCGAAACAAAGTATTTGGATTGTAAAGATTCGGTGAACCGTTTTCGGACAAGTGAAATTCGGTAAATAGATTTTCGAAACATCGATAGGTTACCGCATACCCGCATACGCAGGTGCTGTTTTTACCAGGAGTTAACGATTAACGTTAATTTCCGTTCAATGGTCCGAAATGTAACGCTTTAGCGTTTAACGAAGTTAACTTTTTTTACGGATTAGCGATTAACGAAAATTAAATATTTGGTTAACGGTGCCCAGCTATGGGTGTCAATAATAAACACCTGTCCATGAATAGTCAAAATAACACACAATTCGGTGACGGGGACGTCCACCGCGCGATCGCGGCAACACTCAAAATCAATCAAAATAAAATAAAAATTGCTAATAGGCCACAAGGGCACTTTTACATGTCATAATATTAATTTACAATTTAAGAAAGTCCGACTATAATAACATATTTTTCATGTCAAAATATTAATTTACAGTTCAAGAAAGAATAACAATTTCGAGTTCACAATAATAACAAAATTAATGTCATACAGTGAAGATAAACTTGCAAAGTTATCTATTACAAATATTACAACATCAGTGACACATATAGTCCCTATTCGTCCCGGTACCGTCGCTCGTCGGGTAGTCAGTTCGACCCAGGTCGAGCCTAGCTGAGTTTCTTGCTGGGCTCTTCTCAGCTACGCTAGGTTTAGTGAACCAGCGACAAAACTCCCAGTAGCTCGATTCCACTCACACCTCAGATTCGGTTGAAACCGCTCAACCAATCTCACTGAAGCGCAAATTCTAGCCTTCCTGTCTTTTCGAAACCCTTCCCGCACTCCTCGCAAACCTATCACACCACTCTGCCCACCAGATTTTTTCATTACAATTTCCTTATTTTTCCTACTAAAAACAACTTAATGTAGTAGTAGTAGTAAAACTCTTAATAAAGAGTAATGTGTGTTATTGTGTACAATAGTACACAATAACAGAAATTACAAATACAAAAAGAAATGGTATGTACAAAGGCGAACTTATCCCTTTAAGGGATCTCTTCCAGTTAACCTTTGAGCAAATGAGAGAAAAAATGAACGGAGGTAGACAAATTCAGCATCCTGTACAACAAGGTATAAAAAAGACAAGAGATATAAAACATACATACACATATAATTTATTAAGGACAAATATAAATACATAAACGATATTGAGAAGGAAATTATAACCTGAGCAAAATAAAAGGTAAATATTTTATGAAATTAGCCAGAATCACTAAGCCACAGTTTCTTCAACTTCCCCTTAAGCAGTCTGTTGCTGCTTAATGTTGTGATTGCTTCGGGACACTAAATATACGGAGTCCGACACGCACCTGTCCGGTTTGTTTATATATCACTCACCAGTTCCCTGACCTCGCTGAACATCATCCGGACGACCTTGACGTAGTGCGCGGCGTCCACGTAGTCGTGGCAGAGCGGGTTGCCCTCGAGGCGGAGCGCGCGCAGGGGGAGCTCGCGCAGCGCCAGCAGCGCCGGCAGCCGCTCCAGGCGGTTGCGGGAGAGGTCCAGGCGCTTCAGTCTGGGCGTGGTCTTGCACAGGTCGAAGCCCGATATCGAGCTGAAGGAAAAATAACGTTACAGACACAAAAGGACATCTTAAGGGGCCACCCGGTGAAATCAACCGATTTTGAATAGTAACTAGTTCAAGGGGTTTCAAGTTTTCAAAAAATGTATGATGTAGGGTGGTGGATTACCAATTTTGTTTGCTAGAATTTAGAATTGAGACCTGTTCACTAACGTTGACGTCAATGTACATTTTTAAGGTCTGTGAGTTAGGTAATGAAATGAAATGAAATCATTTATTCTTCAATTTAGGCATGTTACATGCACTTATGAATGCCAAAAAACTACCACCGGTTCATAGAATAAACCTCTGCCTCGAGAAGAACCGGCGTAAGAAACTCGGCGAGGTGTCATTTTTTCAAAACAATACACAATGTATATAAAATAACAGTATCATAATACTACAGAATTCAAATGCTACAATATAAACATACATACATATTTTTTAATATTAAGGACAAAATATTTCTGCGTATTACTTGTGCGGGAAACTATCACTGCCAAATATCCCTATCCATGATATAATCGTTTATCTCATAATATGCTTTTGAAATAAGTGTCTGTTTCACAGACTTAAATTTAGAATCCGTAAGTTTCAGTAATGTATCTTGGAATTTTATTGTAGAACTTTATACAATTTCGCAAAAACAACTTTTTCGCCTTCACTAGTCTATAAAAAGTTATTTTGAGTTTCCCAGTGTTTCTTGTAGTCATTAACTTATCAGTATTCGTTGAGAAATTGTATAAATTCTTCCTAACATACATGATTATTTCAAATATGTATAGCGACGGCAGGGTTAGGATATCTATTTCCTTAAAGATTTCTCTCAATGACTCACGCGACCTCAAGTTATAAATTGCATAAAGTTATAATAAAAAAACGAAATTGGAGGTCTGTTCCAATATCGTTTTGTATCGTATGAGAAAAGTGGCCCATCACATCATAATTTGCGGAAAAGAAATAAGCTGATTAGTAAATTTACAACACTAGGAATTATTAAGTGCCATTCCCAACATATGCCTATAGACACCCGCAACTCCAAAAGAGTCACGTACGAGTTGCCGACCCTTTATAAAATTTGAGGATGCACTGTGTTGACAACAGAAGGAACACATTTAGGTCCCTCGCTCTCAACACAGTGCATCCTCGGGAGCTCTGGCAACCTAGCTCACCTCCAGGAACACAACACTAACAACAATTTAACATATTTTGTAGTAAATTAAAATACTATTTAATCGCAAACAGTTTCTACAATTTAAATGATTTTTTTGATAAGAAATTGTAATAGATAGAAAACTGATCAAATTTGTTGTATTTATTTTTCTATTTATCAAATTTAATTTTGAACGCAGTTTTAAGTCCTTAGATTAAGTATAAGCGGTACCCTTCCAGGGTTATATTGGAACAATGTACTATATTTTAAGACCTTTATGTACACACAATATAATGCAATAAATAAATGAAATGAAATAAACTTCACAAAAAAATAAGCCGGAAGGCCCAAAAAAAACACATAAATCGTAATTATTTTTTTAGGAGCTACTTATGAATCAAGACCTGTGTGAGATTTTACACTCGTGGGCGCTTGGACAAAATAAGACGATTTAAAAACAGAATTACGTTATAATGAGGGCTATCGCGTATGAATTCGCCGCTAGAGGCGCTAGTGTAGCGCGAGGTCTCCGAAATGTCAAATGACACTCTTTGTGGTTGCGCTACGCGAGTTAATATCTAACTGGAACTAATTAATTGGATTTTTGATTTTTTGATTTTTAATTGGATTGAGTATTTTGCAATACCTAAACTTGATTATGGCAAATATGAGTTACGGGTCAATGACCGTCAGGGCTTTGAGACAGTTTTGTCTTTCGGAAACTTATGCCCTCTTTTTCTCCGAACAAAACGGGACCGCGCTACAATGCGGGATGTTCGATATTTTTACGGTACGGTTTTAAGGTATTAAATATGAGTTAAATGCAAATTCTGCGGTAAATTCTGGTTTGTTACTGTATATCAGGGTCAATCAACTTTTTCTTGTTGTTATTTTGTCCCGTCAGCGAGGAGACATCAGTATCCGAGTTTCTTACAAAAATGTTTATAATATGGATTTCAAGCATGCTCAAGAGATTATCCATGTCCAAATGGATTTAAGCTCATCGCTAAAACTCATGTTTGATAGATTTAAACCCTATAAAATCACAGTTTTAAAGAGTGACTCAGGAGACGTAACCATGGTAACGAGCAACAAAGAATAGTTGATTCACCCTGTTACAGCATATCAACGGTATTGACGACCGGTTTAGCCTAGTGGGTAGTGCACCTGCCTGTACAGCTGACGGTCCTGGGTTCGAATCCCGGTCAGGGCAAATATTTGTGTGATGAGCACGTTTCTGAGTCTTGGATATTTTCTATGTATTTAAGTATTTATATGTATTCAATATATCGTCGTCTAGTACCCATAACACAAGCCTTCTTGAGCTTACTGTGGGGCTAGTTCGATTTGTGTAAGATTGTCCTCTAATATTTATTATTATTATCCTCTTTATTTGCTTTAGCACTTAGATTAGATTTTATAATAATTATATAAAAAGTAAAATATAAAACAATATTACACAAAATATAAAATCATTATAAAAACCTAACCTAGTGTGCCGCCGGCAGCGAGACGGGGCCTAAGCTCCGGTGGTGTCGGGCGACAGAGAGAGGAACCTCCTGACTATCCGCGCCGTGTCCAGGAGTACCGCCGCGCTGTATCTGACCCTTGACCCAGCCATCTAGCGAGAGTCTCTTGAGGTGTTGGTCGAGACTCTTCGCTATTAGACCGTTCGCAGAGACGACTATCGGGACAATGATCGTTGAATCAACATCCCACATGGCGGTCACCTCGTGTGCCAAGTCTAGGTACTTGCTGACTTTGTCCTTCTCGGCCTTCACGAGGTTCTCGTCATGGGGGATGGTGATGTCAACGAGCACTGCCTGGCGCTTCGATCGATCTGTGAGCACGATATCAGGTTTATTGGCTACAATAGTCCTGTCCGTGATGACAGATCGATCCCAATAGACCGTGGCACAACCATTTTCGAGAACTGGCGCAGGTGTATACTTATAGTACGGCATTTCGAAGTTCATAAGACCGTATAGAAGAGCAAGTTGCTGGTGAATGATTCTGGCTACTAAGTTATGTCTGTACAAGTACTCGCCGTTAGCAAAATGACCACAACCGGAAATGATATGCCTGAGTGACTCTCCGGGACGGCGGCATGCCCGACAAATGTCGACCGTACCGTCCTTCAGGATATATTTCCGGTAGTTGTTTATTTATTATTATCAACTGCGGTCCTAATGTACTCACGTGAGTCTATTATGTGACAGGTTAAGCTCTGTGAGGTACTCCCAAGCCACTGCACTTTGAAGCTGGATCAATTCTAATTGGTTCGTGTGCCGGTTTAGTGGGAAGTACACGAAATGGCTCACATCTGGAAGAGATAAAAATAACACTTAAGGCTATACCCGAAAAGCCTATTTCTGGTATTCAAATTATAAAAGTAAACGCCTAAAATGGTGACAAAGCAACTAGTTTTTACGTTAACTAACGAAAGACAACCCTTAAGAGGCTTTAGAAATTATAAACTTTTTTATTTTTATTTTTTAACTTTTGACAACAGTATTGGTAGTTCCCAATTAAAGGATACAATACAAAACAAATACTCTTTATTGCACAACCTCAACAAAAAAGCACAGTACGGTACATAATTACAATACAATGAGTAAGAGGTAAACAACAGGCGGTTTGAAATGATATCTTAGTCAAAATTCAAAAGTATACACGTAAAATCTATGATACCAGGCTGTAAAGAACTCCGTCAAATTGAGCGTATTTTCTGCATCATAAACGGTCATCAGTCTCCTGCGCAGCACCAGCCTCGGGATCTGGGTTTTTTTTCACCAACCTTTCTCGGTAAAGAACTCCGTCAAATTGAGCGTGTCCTCTGCGTCATAAACGGTCATCAGCCTCCTACGCAGCACCAGCCGCGGGATCTGGTTGAACAGGGTTTTTTTTTCACCAACCTTTCTCGGTAAAGATCTCCGTCAAATTGAGCGTGTTCCAGAGAACACGCTCAATCTGATGCAGGCGTCATAAACGGTCATCAGCCTCCTACGCAGCACCAGCCGCGGAATCTGGTCGAACAGGGTTTTTAGTTCACCAACCTTTCTCGGTAAAGAACTCCGTCAAATTGAGCGTGTTCTCTGCGTCATAAACGGTCATCAGCTTCCTACGTAGCACCAGCCTCAGGATCTGGGTTTTTTTTTCACCAACCTTTCTCGCTAAAGAACTCCGTCAAATTGAGCGTGTTCCAGAGAACACGCTCAATCTGATGCAGACATCATAAACGGTCATCAGTCTCCTGCGCAGCACCAGCCTCGGGATCTGGGTTTTTTTTTTTCACCTACCTTTCTCGCTAAAGAAGTCCGTCAAATTGAGCGTGTTCTCTGCGTCATAAACGGTCATCAGCCTCCTACGCAGCACCAGCCGCGGGATCTGGTCGAACAGGGTTTTTTGTTCACCAACCTTTCTCGGTAAAGAACTCCGTCAAATTGAGCGTGTTCCAGAGAACACGCTCAATCTGATGCAGACATCATAAACGGTCATCAGTCTCCTGCGCAGCACCAGCCTCGGGATCTGGGTTTTTTTTTTCACCTACCTTTCTCGCTAAAGAAGTCCGTCAAATTGAGCGTGTTCCCTGCGTCATAAACGGTCATCAGCCTCCTACGCAGCACCAGCCGCGGGATCTGGTCGAACAGGGTTTTTTGTTCACCAACCTTTCTCGGGAAAGAACTCCGTCAAATTGAGCGTGTTCCAGAGAACACGCTCAATCTGATGCAGACATCATAAACGGTCATCAGTCTCCTGCGCAGCACCAGCCGCGGGATCTGGTCGATCTGGTTTTATTTTCACCAACCTTTCTCGGTAAAGAACTCCGTCAAATTGAGCGTGTTCTCTGCGTCATAAACGGTCATCAGTCCCTTGCGCAGCACCAGCCTCGGGATCGGGTCGATCTGGGGTTTTTTTCACCAACCTTTCTCGCTAAAGAACTCCGTCAAATTGAGCGTGTCCTCTGCATCATAAACGGTCATCAGCCTCTTACGCAGCACCAGCCGCGGGATCTGGTCGAACAGGGTTTTTTTGTTCACCAACCTTTCTCGGTAAAGAACTCCGTCAAATTGAGCGTGTTCCAGAGAACACGCTCAATCTGATGCAGACATCATAAACGGTCATCAGTCTCCTGCGCAGCACCAGCCTCGGGATCTGGGTTTTTTTTTACCAAAATTTCTCGCTAAAGAACTCCGTCAAATTGAGCGTGTTCTCTGCATCATAAACGGTCATCAGTCTCCTACGCAGCACCAGCCGCGGGATCTGGTTGAACAGGTTTTTTTTCACCAACCTTTCTCGCTAAAGAACTCCCGTCAAATTGAGCGTGTTCTCTGGTCAAACAAGGATTTTTTTTCACCAACCTTTCTCGGTAAAGATCTCCGTCAAATTGAGCGTGTTCCATTAGCCTCCTACGCAGCACCAGCCGCGGGATCTGGTTGAACAGGGTTTTTTTTCACCAACCTTTCTCGCTAAAGAACTCCGTCAAATTGAGCGTGTTCTCTGCGTCATAAACGGTCATCAGTCTCTTGCGCAGCACCAGCCGCGGGATCAGGTCGATCTGGTTCAGGCTGGTGTCCGTCAGAGAGATGCTGACGATAAGCTCCGCGTCGGATGCGCGCACGCAGAAGCCGAGCTTGTGGATGGCGGTGAGGGCGTCCTTGCAGCGGATCACGAGGAACTTGCACTCTTGGGGGGTGAACTGGAACAATTGGACTAAGTATCTTTCTATTCTACCAAACAACAATGGAACTAACTCAGGAGTTGGTCAATACAACTGACGGTGGAGCGCGGATCGAATTCTTATTCCTGTTTGGTTGAATCCAGTTTAAATTAAGTTTGACTGCATCAAAACAACGTTAAAAAATCGTATGAGGTCATTATTAACGCATAGCGGTAACGAAGCATAGTATGTATTTACATCCACTTCTCCAATTGTCGCTTACTGTCACGTACACACACGCATACGTAACTTCACAAACACTCTCAAACAATACACATTATCACCCACGCATCCCCACTCACACACTTTTTGTGCATATACTTAATGTTTCATTATTATTTTTTTTCTTTTTTTGTTACCACTAAGTTGGTTTTGTCAATAGTATTTCTGTGGACATCTGTCATTGGCTATTGTTTTAGTTCTTTAAGTATGGTATTTTTGTATTGTATTGCTGTTGATGCCCCAACTAAAAATAAAAAAATAAATTAAAAAAAATCGCTAATTTGATGTTTCTGTTAACTGTGACAGACACACAGCCGTAACAGATGTAAGCTGTGATTTTTAAACGTGTAATTTAGGTGTATTATCCGTTTGTGGTTGGTGGCCCTTAAATAAATAAAAAAGAATAAGTTCAGTGGAAGAAAACGGAACTCCAGATTAATGTCTGCCTCTAAACTCCGTCAAACTATGGAATCCTTCGTCAAATTTGACGGGGTTGACCGCAGAAATAATGCACTTGACATAAATGTTGAATAAATGAAATAATACAATTTGAGAATAACCGAAAAATATATTTCATTGGCGGTTTATAATGGTTTAAATTTGCACGATTTCCACACATTTCTATTATTGAAATTTGTGGTTGTCCCGGGTTTTCCGAACTACTCGCACTTGGTCCACTTGTACACCAGGGTTCTCAGTCGCCCGACGCACAACACTAACTATATCCGTTGATATAATTGTCGATCCAACCAAACGCGACCAAGGATGTTGTGACACATTCGAAACGTCAGTCACAAACCTCAAAAAATGTGAATAAATTTCAATAGCACGCAATTTAAGTCCTGTTTACCGACAGGAAAGATAAAAAACCGGCCAAGTGCGTGTCGTACTTCGCACATTTAGGGTTCCGAACCAACCGCAAAATTAAGTTGGTTTTGTGACAGACAACGGACGGACGGACGCGTGAGTGACAAGAAAAGGGTTCCGTTTGGACTTTTCGGATACGGAATCCTAAAAATCAGACACAAAATGAAAGTAGTATCACTACATAGTATAAAACAAAGTCGCTTTCTCTGTCCCTATATCCCTATATCCCTATGTATGCTTAAATCTTTAAAACTACGCAACAGATTTTGATGCGGTTTTTTTTAATAAATAGAGTGATTGAAGAGGAAGGTTTATATGTATAATAACATCCATTAAATAGTGCACCCGTGCGAAGCCGGGGCGGGTCGCTAGTTACAGAATAATTAATAGTTGTTAGTATTACCTCAATGAAACAGGGTATGAAATGTTTCCCTTTGACACATTCCAAGATGGCGTCCAACACATCCTCCTTATTCCATGTTTTCGGATAACCCTTTACCTACAACACAATAATAAATATACTGTTAGATATTTTATATAAGCCTTAAGGCTTGTCTAATTACTTATGGGACAGAAAAGCGACAAAAATAAGTTGAGCATCGACATATCATTTTTCATTTTCACAGGCGGACTTAGGGTCGGTTGCATCAACACACGATCACAGCCGGTCATCGTCAAATATGGCGCCGGCAGCTGCCATCCCATAGAAACTTGACAAACTTTCCATACAATCAGATGTTAACGAACACCGCTTACGATTACAGACGGTTTGGTGCAACCCACCCTTAATGCCATAAAGCATTAAGGGTGGGTTGCACCAACATACGATCACAGGCCGGCCATCGTCAAATATGGCGCCGGCAGCTAACATCGCAATCAGATTTTCATGAACACTGGTTACGATTACAGACGGTTTGGTGCAACCCACCCTTAATGCCATAAAGCATTAAGGGTGGGTTGCACCAACATACGATCACAGGCCGGCCATCGTCAAATATGGCGCCGGCAGCTAACATCGCAATCAGATTTTAATGAACACTGGTTACGATTACAGACGGTTTGGTGCAACCCACCCTTAATGCCATAAAGCATTAAGGGTGGGTTGCACCAACATACGATCACAGGCCGGCCATCGTCAAATATGGCGCCGGCAGCTAACATCGCAATCAGATTTTAATGAACACTGGTTACGATTACAGACGGTTTGGTGCAACCCACCCTTAATGCCATAAAGCATTAAGCTGTTGAATGTTCTACAATTTAAGCGTAAATTGATAAAGTGGCTTCAAGAACATTGTTTTTATTTAGTAAAGGAATATATGGAAATGAGATTTAAACAAATAAGTATTAAAATATATATATATATATATTTGTGGACAATCGACCTAGTCCCAAACTAAGCAAAGTTTGTACTATGTGCACCAAGTGACGATATACATACTTATATAGATAAATAGATACTTAAATACATAGAAAACATTTTTTTTATGTTATAGGGGGCAAACGAGCAGACGGATCGCCTGATGGTAAGCAATTACCGTCGCCCATAGACACCTGCAACACCAGAGGAGTCGCAAGTGCGTTGCCGTCCCTTTTTTCATAATATGTGGATTCGGCAGGCCGTATGCTTGTTGCCACCGTCTTAACATCCATACATCGGTACTAATTTTGATATTGTAAATGTAACTCTGTCTGTCCTACACCTTCTACACACTTAAACCGTTGATCCGATTTAGATGACATTTTGTATGGGGATAATTTGTATTAAGAGTAAGAGCATAGTATAGTTTTTATTCCGCAAATCTTCCCCTAAGGCTAACCCATGGGGACGAAAAATTGTATGGTGTACGATATAAGGGTCAATCAACTTTTCTTTGTTGTTATTCTGTCCCGTCAGCGAGGAGACAACAGTAACTGAGTTATTTGGAAAAATGTTTATGATATGGACTTCAAGCATGCTCAAGAGATGACCCATGTCCAAATGGATTTGTACTCATCGCTAAAACTCATGTTTGGTAGATTTAAACTATATAAAATCACAGTTTTAAGGAGTGACTCAGGAGACGTAACCATGGTAACGAGCAATAAAGAATAGTTGATCCACCCATAAACGACTACCACGCAGACGAAGTCGCGGGCAAAAGATAGAATAAAAAAAATTGAACTTGCCGAGACTTGTATGAACAAGTTGTTCTTTTCATATCCCGACTCCATCTGTTCTTGCTCCAAAATCATTACTGACTGTAACAAAAAAGATTTTTTTTTTTACACTAGATAACATCAATTTGGTGTACCCGTTGTCATCTGTCTTACACAAGTGTGCACAATAGGTAGTTTTGAGAAAAAAAAAACAGGTGTCAATTTTCCATAAAATGCAATAAACCCGCCGGGTTTCGAACCCAAGACCTCCAAGGCCCTGTACTCCGAGCTTCGTATCTTTCACTCTCGTGTTATTCACTATATGAGTGAAAGGGACGGCACGATACGAAGGTTGGACTTTAGACAAATCTCGATAAATAGCTGTGTGTAATTTTACTAGATTTTCTCTCGACAGAGTTTATATAAAGTAAAATACCATCATTTTAACTTAACTGTGTCGTTTAATAATACGTAGTTTTAGTAGATTGAGTAATAAAAGTAAAATAAAGACTCGACTTTGAATTTTTTTTTATCGAGAAAATTTTAAGCAATATGTCTCGGCTATTGTCAGAAAGACAATCATATAGTCAAGAACCATATATCTGAAAATCAATAATTATTGGTTCCTCGTCTGGGCATAACAGCGTTTCAAAGAACGTGATATTTCTCGTTGCACGTCCTTAAGGCTGCCTTTTGACTGAAGCGGAGCGGAGCGGAGACGTGCAAAAGTGAAACATAAAATTAATAATTAGACAATTCTGCACGTCTCCGCTAAGCTCCGCTTCAACGAAAAGGCAGCCTAAACGCGGGTTGCACCAACCTATGATTACCGACTGTACTTGAGGTGCAGGGTTGCTATGCCGAAGTGAACAAGTGAAAACACAAACTGACTCTATTAAACAACTATATTCACTATAAAACGTTAACAGAAACTAACAGGGAGAACACATCACAAGTAGGTATGAACTTTAAACAGAAATTACATATATTCGAACAGATTTTGGCGCGAAAAGATTAGCGAAATTATCAGTACGGTTGCTACGCGCAGACTAGCCTCTAAGATGGCGGCCGCGCGCATCGCGCGAGCTCGCCCCCCTCCCCCGCGCAGGCCCCGCGTGCGCCCGCTGCGGCCGGGCATGCCAGCGAGGCGCGCGCGGCAGCATTGCGTTATTATTAAAATTCAAAATGAAATATGTCGGATAGTCGCGCTAACTAACATTACCACCCCCCAGTTGGAGACTTCAATCGACAAATGTACCGTCAGTAGGTAGCACGGCTATCCGAGCAACGGGACGACGCAGCGCCCCAGTAGACGTTCTTATATCTACGACACGCACATGACCATCACTTCCCGGAAACACTTTCGATATTATGCCACGGGGCCACATATTACGCGGCTGTTTGCCGTCACACAACACCACTACATCACCCACTTTGACAGAGTCCGTTGCCGTAGCCCACTTTTGCCGTCTCTGCAGAGTGGGCAGGTACTCTCTGGTCCACCGTCTCCAGAACATTTCAGCCAGCCCGTTCACTTTCTTCCACTGGCGCCGAGCGTCGACATCTGAGGGATCGTAGGTCGACATTCGTGTATCACCTGCAGCTGTGCCCAGTAGCAGATGATTTGGGGTTAGTACTACTGGTTCATCGGGATCAGATGTTACATACGAGAGTGGGCGACTGTTGACGACCAGCTCCGCCTCCAACAGGACAGTGTGCAGCACTTCTTCGGATGGCGCTCGCTCCTTTAGTGTAGCGCGGAGAGCATTCTTCACAGAGCGCACGAGCCGCTCCCAAACACCGCCCATATGTGGCGCTGCTGGCGGGTTGAAGCGCCACTCGATGCCCTTAGTCAGGGCCTCACCTTTAAGTCGTTCGGCGTTCAGGCCTCGCAGCGCAGCACGTAGTTCCCTGTTTGCCCCGATGAAGTTCGTACCGCAGTCACTCAAGATCGTCGCAGGTTGCCCGCGGCGCGCTGTCAAGCTGCGCAAGGCAAGTATGGCAGAGTCGCTGCTGAGGGATGCAGCCAACTCGAGGTGTATGGCGCGTGTCGCGAGGCAAGTAAACAACACGCCCCACCGTTTCTCCCGGCGACGGCCTATGGTGATCTCCATTGGACCGAAGTAATCGATCCCGCAGTTGACGAATGCTCGCCGCGTCGTGGTAAGTCTGACGAGCGGTAAGTCACCCATCTTAGGTGGGTTAGGCCGCGCGCGCTGTACCCGGCAGTACTGGCAGCGGGCAACGACCGCCTTCACTGTAGGCCGGATGGAGGTCACCCAGAATCTCTCTCGTACGTTGTTGACGACTGTCTCGTGGTTGGCGTGCAGCGCGCGTGTATGGTAGTGCTGTACCAGAAGTCGTGTGATGGGACAGCTACCATCTAGGATCACAGGGTGCCTCTCGTCGAAAGACAACTCGGTAGAAGCCCCAAGGCGTCCCCTGACGCGGAGCAGCTCGTCGTCGTAGAGCATGGGGTCAAGTTTCATCAAGCGGCTCGACTTAGGCAGTGAGCGCCCAGCCCGCAGCGCGCTCAGCTCTTCAGGGAAGGAGCGCGCCTGTGACTGCCTCAACAGAAGGTGCTCGGCTTCCTGCAGCTTCTCCACTGTAAGTTCGCTTACCCCCGTTCTCTGCTTGGCTCTGCACGCCCTTGTAAAGGTAAGCACGCGCGCAGTAACGCGCACAGCGCGTGCCCACGTGGAGTAGCGCGTCACGTCGATAAGCGGCTGGTCATCTTTAGCCGCTACAAGCGCTCTCTCCAAGCGCTCTGGGTCATCAGCAGGAGACTCCTCGCGGCTCCAGGTCGGCCACGGTACCTGTGGATCACATAGAAAGGAGGGACCCGAAAGCCACATGTTTTTATTATTAGGCCAGTCCATCCTGGTCGCCTCGTCAGCAGGATTAGACTCTGAAGGCACCCAGTGCCAGTCACTCCTCTTACTCAAATTATCAATCTCCGCTAATCTATGTGAGACATATTTTTGATAGTCTCTTGCGTCCGAGTTAATCCACATAAGGACTGTCTTTGAATCAGTCCAGAGGTAGAGGTTGGTGATAGCGAAACTCAACTCAGATCTTATTGTCACTGCCAACCTGCATGCCAATACGGACGCCTGTAGCTCAAGGCGTGGAATCGACACTACTTTTACGGGAGCTACGCGCGCCTTACCGGCTACCATACTGCATACCCTACTGCCGCCACTATCAGTGCCTACTAAAAACGCTACAGCAGCATACGCTTTCTCACTCGCATCTCCAAAAATATGAAGATCTACGGTCGCTGTTAGCTGTAAGCCATACCACCGAGGCACGGCTACGCTCGGTAGAGCTTTTAGTTTGTTCAGCCACTGAAACCAGGTAGTGGCCTCGGAGTCCTTGATGCACTCGTCCCAGTCTATCCCCGACTGCCACACGCGTTGCATTAGGACTCGTGACTGTATAATACACGGGTACACCAGCCCAAGTGGATCGTAGATGCTCATGATAAATCTGAGGAACTCGCGTTTAGTAGGTTTGATCTGGCCATCAACTATTTCGGCGGGCAATCGCTTAAATGACAGGTCAAATTTCATGCAGTCACTTGATGGACACCATATCATTCCTAGTGTGCGCTCGCTCTCAGACTTATCCAACTTGACCCGACCTGGCACAACAGCTGGTAGCTTTTTATTTAATTCAGGTGAATTCGTCACCCACCCCCTGATATCAAAACCACCTGCTCTGTGAATATGGGTGACGTCAGCGATCAGCTGTTCCGCCTCGTCTATTGAGTCTACGCTATCCAAATAATCATCCACATAATGTTTTTTTATTATGGCTTCCACCGCCGCGGGATGCGTGTCTTTGAACTCTGCCGCATTTTTATTTAAAACATATATGGCCGATGTGGGAGACGACGCGGCACCAAAAATCATTGAAGTCATGACATAAATCGAGGGATCCTGGTCCCTATTTTGGCCGCGCCATAAAAATAGCTGCGCCCCCTGGTCAGCTTCACGGATCTTCACGCGCATAAACATGTCGGCAATATCGGCGGTGAAAGCTATACGTCCAGATCTAAATTTAATTAAAGCACCCAACAAAGAATTCATCAAATCAGGCCCACTAAGTAAATGACTATTTAATGATACCCCTTGACAGGTGGCTGCAGCGTCAAAGACGAGGCGTAATTTCCCGGGTTTATTGACATTTAAAACCCCAAAATGAGCAAGGTACCAAACAGGACTCGCCTTAATACCGTCCACTTTGCGCGCGTAACCTGCAGCCAGCAATCGGTCCACCTGTTTCGTGTAGGCGTCCGCGAAACAAGGGTCGCGATCCATCTTACGCTCTATCCCCGTAAGTCGTCTATACGCATAATCATAATTGTCGGGCATCTCTATATTATCACGCGCCCACAACAAGCCCACTTCCCACTGCGGTGGGTTATCCGACACGCGACGACATGTTTTATCTAGTATTTCTAAGGCGCGTTCAGAATTAGAGTTTTTACGCAACACATGTGAGATACCTATCGCCTCTAACTCAAATTGAGCTTTCACTAACGCGTGTAAATCATCTAGCGGCGCGGACATGCAATTGGCAGAATCAATCTCACTACCACCAACCCCCCCACCTAACGGGCCGTGGACGACCCAACCTAAGCGAGTAAGAGAAGCGACCGGACGACCGGATTTACCTTGTCGAATTTCCCTGCCGACGATGAGCTTCCAGTTGTCCTGTCCCAACAACAGCATGGGTTTCGCCTCCCTCATTTCGCTGCAATCCAGGTCCCGCAGGTGTGCGTTGTCCTCGAGCACTCGCGCCGGTAACGTTTGCGACGGCAAGTCCACATTACGCAAAGTACGCACTGCAATGTCATGACACACTCCGTTCGGACCGCGCACTATGATTTTAACACTTCGCGAGGTGTTATCAGTCACACAATGTCCGCGCGCGGTCATCAACTTAAGCGGCACTACATGTCCGTCGGCATCGCTCGCGAATTTATCGTCTATAATCGACACGGACGCGCCGTCGTCCAAGAGCGCGTACGAAGGTCGTTCAACACCAGAGTTTGTCAATAAAGTCACAGGTATCACTTTTAACAAAGCACGCGCACGGCACTCCCCGACATTCGTCAAAGTTTCGCATTTCACAGGCGGCGACGCCGCAAGTCCGAGCGCGGGCGACGTAGCCGGCGGCGGCAAGTCAGGCTGCGGCTCCACCGCGGGCGGCGGAACGTTCGGTCGGTTCTTATGTAGTAACTCGTGATGCGACCAATTACACTTACTACAACGTTTAGCACGGCAAAATCTACTCGAGTGAGTCTTCACAATACACTTAAAACACAGTCTATTTTGTTTTATTAAGTCCCAACGTTCATCAATATGAAGACTTTTGAACTGACTACACTCACTTAATTTATGGTCCGCTTTACACTTAACACACACGATTTTATTACCACTCTCAGCCTTAGTAACAGCAGCGATCGTTTCAACTTGCGTATGTACTCGATGTCTCTGTGCGCCCGCTCGCACTGGCGCCACCGCCTTATCCTTATCGCGCCGGACAGCGCCGGGCAATGGCGCGTATTCCGCACTATTACTGATCGGCGCATAATATGCCGATGCTCGTGCGAGTTGATCGAGGAATTCGAGTAGTATAATTAAGTTAGGAGACACTCGTAAATCGGTGCCACTGCTGCAGTCCAAACGCATCACGAACTGTCCATACTGCGACCGTTGATATGGAGTTAACTTATTCAGTAATTCACTAACTAATTGTGGGTTGTTCAAATATCCATCTGCGCGAATACTTTTCAGCACTGATACACAATTACGTACTGTTGTAGTGAATTTACGTATCTCCGGGCTATTTTCTGAGAGGTTAGGTAATGCACGGATTTTGTTCATGGCGCACTCCAACAGCCGGTTCGGGTGCCCGAACTCGTCCTCCAGCGCCTTCATGACCTCCTCGGGGTCGGAAGAAGTTCTAAGTAGATCCGCGACGGCGGCTTTGGCCTCGCCAACGAGCGCCACCCTGAGTCGCGCCATGTTTTCAAATGGCTTGTAGCTATGCATCTCAGTAGTACTCCTATAGGCTTTTTCAAAACACAGCCAGTCCGCGGCGTTACCGTCGTACGATGGGAGCTCGTGCGTCTGTCGCGGCACTCCTCTCGCCTGTGATAACCTTCCGATGGCCTCCGCCAGCCGATCAATATCGGTTAGAGCTTGACTCTTCGGCGGCGGTGGCGGCGCGAGCGCGGGCACGCGCGGCGTCGGGTCGACGGGCACGCGCGCGCGCGGAGGGCGCGTGTCGGGCGCGCGGGGGGCGGCGGGCGCGTCGCTGAGCCAGCGCGTCACGCGCGCCGAGGCACCGCTCGCGACGCTCGCCGGCGCGTCGTCTTCTTCCTCTTCTTGTGCCGCTAACTCCGCCATGTCGAGTGCGAGCTTTTTCTTTATCAAATTCTCCTTAAGCTTCGCCACCTCGAGCTCCGCTTCATATTCCGCGCGTATTCGTAGCGCTTCCCGGCCGGCCTGGCTAAGTCTCGACGTGAGGCTGGCGGCGCTCCGCGGTTTCACGGTGCGCTCCGAGGCCGACGAGCATATCTCTGACCCTGTCGGTAGTAACATATCTCCGTGGTCACCGAGACCACCTACCGCAGGGCTGCTGGCGGGTTGTGGAGGAATAGACTGCAATCCGGAGCACGACGGAGTATTTATTCCAGAATCTGCGCAGTTTTCGGCCGCTTTCATCTTTTCTGCTCGCGTTTCACTACGTGTCCTTGGTTTCCGGTTCTTGTCACTCATATTAACTACCTATACACTTCATCCGAACTCGTAGGACCACAACTTTGTACTTGAGGTGCAGGGTTGCTATGCCGAAGTGAACAAGTGAAAACACAAACTGACTCTATTAAACAACTATATTCACTATAAAACGTTAACAGAAACTAACAGGGAGAACACATCACAAGTAGGTATGAACTTTAAACAGAAATTACATATATTCGAACAGATTTTGGCGCGAAAAGATTAGCGAAATTATCAGTACGGTTGCTACGCGCAGACTAGCCTCTAAGATGGCGGCCGCGCGCATCGCGCGAGCTCGCCCCCCTCCCCCGCGCAGGCCCCGCGTGCGCCCGCTGCGGCCGGGCATGCCAGCGAGGCGCGCGCGGCAGCATTGCGTTATTATTAAAATTCAAAATGAAATATGTCGGATAGTCGCGCTAACTAACATTACCACCCCCCAGTTGGAGACTTCAATCGACAAATGTACCGTCAGTAGGTAGCACGGCTATCCGAGCAACGGGACGACGCAGCGCCCCAGTAGACGTTCTTATATCTACGACACGCACATGACCATCACTTCCCGGAAACACTTTCGATATTATGCCACGGGGCCACATATTACGCGGCTGTTTGCCGTCACACAACACCACTACATCACCCACTTTGACAGAGTCCGTTGCCGTAGCCCACTTTTGCCGTCTCTGCAGAGTGGGCAGGTACTCTCTGGTCCACCGTCTCCAGAACATTTCAGCCAGCCCGTTCACTTTCTTCCACTGGCGCCGAGCGTCGACATCTGAGGGATCGTAGGTCGACATTCGTGTATCACCTGCAGCTGTGCCCAGTAGCAGATGATTTGGGGTTAGTACTACTGGTTCATCGGGATCAGATGTTACATACGAGAGTGGGCGACTGTTGACGACCAGCTCCGCCTCCAACAGGACAGTGTGCAGCACTTCTTCGGATGGCGCTCGCTCCTTTAGTGTAGCGCGGAGAGCATTCTTCACAGAGCGCACGAGCCGCTCCCAAACACCGCCCATATGTGGCGCTGCTGGCGGGTTGAAGCGCCACTCGATGCCCTTAGTCAGGGCCTCACCTTTAAGTCGTTCGGCGTTCAGGCCTCGCAGCGCAGCACGTAGTTCCCTGTTTGCCCCGATGAAGTTCGTACCGCAGTCACTCAAGATCGTCGCAGGTTGCCCGCGGCGCGCTGTCAAGCTGCGCAAGGCAAGTATGGCAGAGTCGCTGCTGAGGGATGCAGCCAACTCGAGGTGTATGGCGCGTGTCGCGAGGCAAGTAAACAACACGCCCCACCGTTTCTCCCGGCGACGGCCTATGGTGATCTCCATTGGACCGAAGTAATCGATCCCGCAGTTGACGAATGCTCGCCGCGTCGTGGTAAGTCTGACGAGCGGTAAGTCACCCATCTTAGGTGGGTTAGGCCGCGCGCGCTGTACCCGGCAGTACTGGCAGCGGGCAACGACCGCCTTCACTGTAGGCCGGATGGAGGTCACCCAGAATCTCTCTCGTACGTTGTTGACGACTGTCTCGTGGTTGGCGTGCAGCGCGCGTGTATGGTAGTGCTGTACCAGAAGTCGTGTGATGGGACAGCTACCATCTAGGATCACAGGGTGCCTCTCGTCGAAAGACAACTCGGTAGAAGCCCCAAGGCGTCCCCTGACGCGGAGCAGCTCGTCGTCGTAGAGCATGGGGTCAAGTTTCATCAAGCGGCTCGACTTAGGCAGTGAGCGCCCAGCCCGCAGCGCGCTCAGCTCTTCAGGGAAGGAGCGCGCCTGTGACTGCCTCAACAGAAGGTGCTCGGCTTCCTGCAGCTTCTCCACTGTAAGTTCGCTTACCCCCGTTCTCTGCTTGGCTCTGCACGCCCTTGTAAAGGTAAGCACGCGCGCAGTAACGCGCACAGCGCGTGCCCACGTGGAGTAGCGCGTCACGTCGATAAGCGGCTGGTCATCTTTAGCCGCTACAAGCGCTCTCTCCAAGCGCTCTGGGTCATCAGCAGGAGACTCCTCGCGGCTCCAGGTCGGCCACGGTACCTGTGGATCACATAGAAAGGAGGGACCCGAAAGCCACATGTTTTTATTATTAGGCCAGTCCATCCTGGTCGCCTCGTCAGCAGGATTAGACTCTGAAGGCACCCAGTGCCAGTCACTCCTCTTACTCAAATTATCAATCTCCGCTAATCTATGTGAGACATATTTTTGATAGTCTCTTGCGTCCGAGTTAATCCACATAAGGACTGTCTTTGAATCAGTCCAGAGGTAGAGGTTGGTGATAGCGAAACTCAACTCAGATCTTATTGTCACTGCCAACCTGCATGCCAATACGGACGCCTGTAGCTCAAGGCGTGGAATCGACACTACTTTTACGGGAGCTACGCGCGCCTTACCGGCTACCATACTGCATACCCTACTGCCGCCACTATCAGTGCCTACTAAAAACGCTACAGCAGCATACGCTTTCTCACTCGCATCTCCAAAAATATGAAGATCTACGGTCGCTGTTAGCTGTAAGCCATACCACCGAGGCACGGCTACGCTCGGTAGAGCTTTTAGTTTGTTCAGCCACTGAAACCAGGTAGTGGCCTCGGAGTCCTTGATGCACTCGTCCCAGTCTATCCCCGACTGCCACACGCGTTGCATTAGGACTCGTGACTGTATAATACACGGGTACACCAGCCCAAGTGGATCGTAGATGCTCATGATAAATCTGAGGAACTCGCGTTTAGTAGGTTTGATCTGGCCATCAACTATTTCGGCGGGCAATCGCTTAAATGACAGGTCAAATTTCATGCAGTCACTTGATGGACACCATATCATTCCTAGTGTGCGCTCGCTCTCAGACTTATCCAACTTGACCCGACCTGGCACAACAGCTGGTAGCTTTTTATTTAATTCAGGTGAATTCGTCACCCACCCCCTGATATCAAAACCACCTGCTCTGTGAATATGGGTGACGTCAGCGATCAGCTGTTCCGCCTCGTCTATTGAGTCTACGCTATCCAAATAATCATCCACATAATGTTTTTTTATTATGGCTTCCACCGCCGCGGGATGCGTGTCTTTGAACTCTGCCGCATTTTTATTTAAAACATATATGGCCGATGTGGGAGACGACGCGGCACCAAAAATCATTGAAGTCATGACATAAATCGAGGGATCCTGGTCCCTATTTTGGCCGCGCCATAAAAATAGCTGCGCCCCCTGGTCAGCTTCACGGATCTTCACGCGCATAAACATGTCGGCAATATCGGCGGTGAAAGCTATACGTCCAGATCTAAATTTAATTAAAGCACCCAACAAAGAATTCATCAAATCAGGCCCACTAAGTAAATGACTATTTAATGATACCCCTTGACAGGTGGCTGCAGCGTCAAAGACGAGGCGTAATTTCCCGGGTTTATTGACATTTAAAACCCCAAAATGAGCAAGGTACCAAACAGGACTCGCCTTAATACCGTCCACTTTGCGCGCGTAACCTGCAGCCAGCAATCGGTCCACCTGTTTCGTGTAGGCGTCCGCGAAACAAGGGTCGCGATCCATCTTACGCTCTATCCCCGTAAGTCGTCTATACGCATAATCATAATTGTCGGGCATCTCTATATTATCACGCGCCCACAACAAGCCCACTTCCCACTGCGGTGGGTTATCCGACACGCGACGACATGTTTTATCTAGTATTTCTAAGGCGCGTTCAGAATTAGAGTTTTTACGCAACACATGTGAGATACCTATCGCCTCTAACTCAAATTGAGCTTTCACTAACGCGTGTAAATCATCTAGCGGCGCGGACATGCAATTGGCAGAATCAATCTCACTACCACCAACCCCCCCACCTAACGGGCCGTGGACGACCCAACCTAAGCGAGTAAGAGAAGCGACCGGACGACCGGATTTACCTTGTCGAATTTCCCTGCCGACGATGAGCTTCCAGTTGTCCTGTCCCAACAACAGCATGGGTTTCGCCTCCCTCATTTCGCTGCAATCCAGGTCCCGCAGGTGTGCGTTGTCCTCGAGCACTCGCGCCGGTAACGTTTGCGACGGCAAGTCCACATTACGCAAAGTACGCACTGCAATGTCATGACACACTCCGTTCGGACCGCGCACTATGATTTTAACACTTCGCGAGGTGTTATCAGTCACACAATGTCCGCGCGCGGTCATCAACTTAAGCGGCACTACATGTCCGTCGGCATCGCTCGCGAATTTATCGTCTATAATCGACACGGACGCGCCGTCGTCCAAGAGCGCGTACGAAGGTCGTTCAACACCAGAGTTTGTCAATAAAGTCACAGGTATCACTTTTAACAAAGCACGCGCACGGCACTCCCCGACATTCGTCAAAGTTTCGCATTTCACAGGCGGCGACGCCGCAAGTCCGAGCGCGGGCGACGTAGCCGGCGGCGGCAAGTCAGGCTGCGGCTCCACCGCGGGCGGCGGAACGTTCGGTCGGTTCTTATGTAGTAACTCGTGATGCGACCAATTACACTTACTACAACGTTTAGCACGGCAAAATCTACTCGAGTGAGTCTTCACAATACACTTAAAACACAGTCTATTTTGTTTTATTAAGTCCCAACGTTCATCAATATGAAGACTTTTGAACTGACTACACTCACTTAATTTATGGTCCGCTTTACACTTAACACACACGATTTTATTACCACTCTCAGCCTTAGTAACAGCAGCGATCGTTTCAACTTGCGTATGTACTCGATGTCTCTGTGCGCCCGCTCGCACTGGCGCCACCGCCTTATCCTTATCGCGCCGGACAGCGCCGGGCAATGGCGCGTATTCCGCACTATTACTGATCGGCGCATAATATGCCGATGCTCGTGCGAGTTGATCGAGGAATTCGAGTAGTATAATTAAGTTAGGAGACACTCGTAAATCGGTGCCACTGCTGCAGTCCAAACGCATCACGAACTGTCCATACTGCGACCGTTGATATGGAGTTAACTTATTCAGTAATTCACTAACTAATTGTGGGTTGTTCAAATATCCATCTGCGCGAATACTTTTCAGCACTGATACACAATTACGTACTGTTGTAGTGAATTTACGTATCTCCGGGCTATTTTCTGAGAGGTTAGGTAATGCACGGATTTTGTTCATGGCGCACTCCAACAGCCGGTTCGGGTGCCCGAACTCGTCCTCCAGCGCCTTCATGACCTCCTCGGGGTCGGAAGAAGTTCTAAGTAGATCCGCGACGGCGGCTTTGGCCTCGCCAACGAGCGCCACCCTGAGTCGCGCCATGTTTTCAAATGGCTTGTAGCTATGCATCTCAGTAGTACTCCTATAGGCTTTTTCAAAACACAGCCAGTCCGCGGCGTTACCGTCGTACGATGGGAGCTCGTGCGTCTGTCGCGGCACTCCTCTCGCCTGTGATAACCTTCCGATGGCCTCCGCCAGCCGATCAATATCGGTTAGAGCTTGACTCTTCGGCGGCGGTGGCGGCGCGAGCGCGGGCACGCGCGGCGTCGGGTCGACGGGCACGCGCGCGCGCGGAGGGCGCGTGTCGGGCGCGCGGGGGGCGGCGGGCGCGTCGCTGAGCCAGCGCGTCACGCGCGCCGAGGCACCGCTCGCGACGCTCGCCGGCGCGTCGTCTTCTTCCTCTTCTTGTGCCGCTAACTCCGCCATGTCGAGTGCGAGCTTTTTCTTTATCAAATTCTCCTTAAGCTTCGCCACCTCGAGCTCCGCTTCATATTCCGCGCGTATTCGTAGCGCTTCCCGGCCGGCCTGGCTAAGTCTCGACGTGAGGCTGGCGGCGCTCCGCGGTTTCACGGTGCGCTCCGAGGCCGACGAGCATATCTCTGACCCTGTCGGTAGTAACATATCTCCGTGGTCACCGAGACCACCTACCGCAGGGCTGCTGGCGGGTTGTGGAGGAATAGACTGCAATCCGGAGCACGACGGAGTATTTATTCCAGAATCTGCGCAGTTTTCGGCCGCTTTCATCTTTTCTGCTCGCGTTTCACTACGTGTCCTTGGTTTCCGGTTCTTGTCACTCATATTAACTACCTATACACTTCATCCGAACTCGTAGGACCACAACTTTGTACTTGAGGTGCAGGGTTGCTATGCCGAAGTGAACAAGTGAAAACACAAACTGACTCTATTAAACAACTATATTCACTATAAAACGTTAACAGAAACTAACAGGGAGAACACATCACAAGTAGGTATGAACTTTAAACAGAAATTACATATATTCGAACAGATTTTGGCGCGAAAAGATTAGCGAAATTATCAGTACGGTTGCTACGCGCAGACTAGCCTCTAAGATGGCGGCCGCGCGCATCGCGCGAGCTCGCCCCCCTCCCCCGCGCAGGCCCCGCGTGCGCCCGCTGCGGCCGGGCATGCCAGCGAGGCGCGCGCGGCAGCATTGCGTTATTATTAAAATTCAAAATGAAATATGTCGGATAGTCGCGCTAACTAACACCGACTGATCAAAATAAATATGGCTCCGACAGCTGTCATCCCATAGAAACATGTCAAACTTTCCATACAATCGGATTTTAACACTGTTTCAAGAACTCCCCTAGCGAGTTCTCTTCTCGTAGACGCGTAGCCGATAACATAAGTTTCCTCGTGTTAACGAACACAGCTTAGGAATACAGACGGTTTGATGCAGTATCCTCCCAAGTATATTGAATAGGTTTCCGACAGAACTCCTAACAGATAGATATTAGTAATAAAAGTAGTAAACAAATTCGCAATATGCTTAAGAGAGAAATGTTAAAAATAACTGCACATACCTAAACCTAAATGTGCCTACTTAATTTAATATGTTGTGTCACTATTTATTAAGCGGCTCCTTAACTCAAATAATCTTTAATGTTAAGATTAGTAGTTAAGAACATGAATTCCAATGTAATATATATGTAATAAACAGTTCAAATTTTAATTTTTTTTTTTAAATGCAAACCACCTTGTGTATGACTGACTTACCTTGATCATATGGTATGACTTACCTTGGAATGTCTAGCGGAGACAGTCTTCCTGAGCATCAAGTTCCTCTTCCACGGCCAGAAGGGCAGGTACTTCTTCACAACCTCGTCAGAGCTCTCCAGGATGTCCTTGCGCAGGTGCACGGGCACGAAGCGGTACGCAGAGTCCGTTTCGTCCACTACTTCTCTGTTATATAAAAAAAAATGTGTTATTTTTTATGAAAAGGGATTAGGAAAAGTCACAACAGCATCCTGAACATGGTAGCTAACAGATTTGACTGCGCATTGTTTCAGTACTGGGTTGGGCAAGTAAAATCTGTAGCTAAGTATATTAAATAATACTCCTATCTACTAACTTAAGTATAAGTTTTAATATTACTAACATAAATTAATATGGGTCGATAAAGACCTGAAATAAAAGATTTCATTTCATTTCATTTTATAAAAAATGGGATTTCTCTTGGCCAGCATCTAGCCAAGGCAAAAATGAGGCCAAAGGTGAGGATCAGAAGATGCCTATTCACTCGTGCCTTAAAAAGGTCTAGGTTATATGAACTAACTCGAGTCGCGTAGTATATGCGGTATGCTGTCCCGCACACCTCGCTGGATCCACAGAAAACCAGCGCCGTTGGCACTGCTGCGTCAACTGCATTGCTGAGTAGTAGCACATCTGTTTGTTAGCTTTTAAGGTGTATACGTATTACATAGATACTTGTGTTATCCGAATAAATATCTTTCTTTCTTTCTTAACTAGTATGGCTTTGGAATCAACAAAATGCTTATACTGTTAAATTTTTAAGACTGTAGCTCCAACTATCTCGCTGTAACACCTGTGTGACAAACGGACGGACAAGCGAGTGACAGCAATAGGTCTCCGTTTACACCTTTCGGGTACGGAACCATTAAAAACTGTAATTTAGCTGTCATCCAATATATAGTGGCTGTGTGGTGCAACTTCGACCGCCCCTTGTCAAGTGAGTGGGCAACTTGACTGTTAGACGTTCACAAGCCGCCTGGAAGCCTCTAACCTGACTTAACGACTGCTATCATAGCAGCCGGGATCACCGGCCTTCCAAAGCACGGATAGCGCTCAGTTAGTAACCACTCAAAGCGGTCACCCATCCAAGAACTGACCACGGCCCATATTGGTTAACCCAGGGACCGGATACCGGTATTTTCTCCATAGAAAAATACCGGTATTATTACGGTCACCGGTTCATTATTTCGTTTTTAATGGGACAATCTAATAATACGACGTTGTTACCTAAATACATGATTCAGCCCTACGTAAAGAGCAAAGAATAATACAAAATGGGTTAACCTCGCATACCGCACGCGACACGCGGGCGCAGCTAGGCCACGAGCGCTCCAACGCGCTCAACGTTTGAGGATGCTTTAAAATCCATATATAACCAACTGAGCACCAATTCAGACCATCAGCTGCACATTCATCATGACAGTTTACATCGATTCAAACCGAAACTGCTGTCGATTATCGGTTGAAGTGCCTCAATAACCATAGCCATTCGTCATTAGAGTTTGGACCCTATTCCTAGTTTAGCTTTAAGCTTATTACTGCTAACTAAATATTATTATGTAATGTTTTTTTTATAGTTCTTCTAAAGTCGACGCTTCCTGTAATCCACGCTGTGTTCACCTGTAATTGATGGCGCAATCAAATTTAAACCATGTGCTTTTCTGTATAGTGCTAATGACTGTAGTTACCACTGTTGGTGATCCTAGATAATAAATAAATTAATATTATGAACATTTTACTAAGAAACTCGGTTACTGTTGAAGCCGGCGGCTGTTGGTTGCCGGTTGAAGTTTTAGAACACTGTGTAAGTTTGTCTATCCCATTCTCCCACTTTCCACTCAATAACTCAAAGGTTAGCTGGAAGCGATCCCTCATAGGGATAAGTTCGCCTTTGTATTCTCATCTTATGTGACATGTATATTCAGTGGCGGATTTACACTTTTGCCGCCACTAGGCTATTCAAATTTTGCCGCCCCTATTGACCTCTACTACAATTCGATACCCTTGTTTTTGCCGCTTTGGAATCAAAGGGCCTACTCCGAACTTCGAAATCCGAACTTCGTAACGTGCCGTCCCTTTCACTATATGAGTGAAAGAGACGGCACGATACGAAGTTCAGATTTCGAAGTTCGGAGTAGGCCCTCAGGTCCCATTTTCAGTGAAAGCGGAACATCGCCCTGGTGTTGTGGGTTTTGGCAGTAAGTGGCTGAATGAGGTGTCAAACACTCGTCTCGACGAAGGCTTCAAAACAGAAAAAAAAATTGCAATCTCGAAAACATTTTTGAAAAATCAGTAATAAGTGAGCAATGCGGTCATCTGGCTCCCGATTTCAGTCAGAAAAAAAACATATTTCAAAAATGACTTATTTCCGATACCGAAAAAAAGGCCTAGAAATGATTGCGATATATTTAAAAAAAATATTGGAGGTGACATGCCGATCACTGATGGGTTATTCAGAAGATGTAGGTACTTTTCTGCTCGACTAAAACTCTTTTTCGAAAATCGATAAAATGTGAAAAATGCGGTCATGTTTCGCCCGGTTTCGGGCAGAAGAAAAATAAAATTCAAAAATAAAATTGAGATACTGAAAAAATAAAAAATAAACTGGTCAAATGCGTTTCGGATCACGGACAATGAAGGGTTCCGTACCGACACCTACTAGTCCACATTTAAAACCACTTGCTAATACATTGAATAAAAAAAAACCGGCCAAGTGCGTGTCGGATCACACGCGCAGTTGTGCATAGTTGTAGGACATATGTCTGTATAGTCTTGTTTTGTGCCTTTTATAGAATAAACCATTTTTCTTTCTTTCTTTCACAATGAAGGGTTCCGTACCAACACCTACTAGTCTACGTTTATAACCATTATCCAATACATTGAATCTAAAAAGGTCGTATCTTCCAAAATTAAAAATATTTTTTCGTAATTTCGCATCATTTTTACACGACTACCCAAAAAAAGGAGTGTAATGTTTGCAGGGTTCATGTCTGTATGTATGTGAGATTCTTTGTTACATAGGATGTGACGTCGCAATAAAAACAATATGGCGGACTATTTATCTATATTTTGTGTGTTCTGACCAAAAATTTAAAACATGATTTTACGGCAAGGATACTAAAACGAAAATCAAAAATTGCGAAATAAAATAATAATCAAAATTTAAAAACATGACTGCAGTGGATAAAAGAACTAAAAAGAAAAAAAAAATCAAAATAAAGAATTTCCAAACTATGACGTTTAAAATACTGAAAAAAATTGAGGTGGTGTGCATTAATAAATACTTTCAAAGATTTTTGGTTTGAACAAAATAGGTTTTACGGTTTTTGAGTTTTTACTTAAAAACTGACTTGCCCAAACTAAAGGTCGTAAGTGCCGTGAGTTCCCTATGAAGATACGATTTTTTTTAGGTTCAATGTATTGGATAGTGGTTTTAAATGTGGACTAGTAGGTGTTGGTACGGAACCCTTCATTGTGCGTGGTCCGACACACACTAGGCCGGTTTTTTCTTTTTAGTTCACCTACAATTACTCTTACATACTACTTATAAGGTGTGGTAATGTATGCCTAAATTACAGACACACTATGAAAATCGTAAAACGAGGCTTCTTTGCTCTAAACACGTCTTCAAAAATTTAAATTAAGTACCGAATTATTTTAAGATTTATCATAATGCGGTATGCCGATTTTTATAGGCATAGGTATTAAAAACTTGGTAGTAGAATGACCATATGGATCCTGTTATAACACTTACTAGGCATCAAAATAATGTTTTAGTCAATTTAAACACATTGAAGCCTACCTACAACCTACAAGCGTAAGCCAATGTTTGGGTAACTGTGCTCCAGAATGAAAAATGTTTCAAAACTAGCCATTTTACCCCGTTGTCAAATATTCTGCTACATACAAATTTTGCGTATGTACTACAATTGCTGTTTTACAGAGTTAAGAACAGACAAAGTACATTTTAAACATATTTTCTATCAAATGGGAATATATTACTTTTGGTTATAACGCTATAAAACCAAATAAACAGTTGGGGCATAGTTATCCAATGGGGAGCAAAGGAACCTCAATTTACGGTATAAAACATATTTAAGTGGTGAAAGATATTACACGTTGATTGAATTGTGTGAGCGGACATAGTAACATTTAGATTTTTTTTGTACGACAAAAAAAATCGGGGCAAATTTGCCGCCCCCTAAAATCTGCCGCCCTAGGCTCCAGCCTACTCAGCCTATTGGTAAATCCGCCACTGTGTATATTGTTTTAACTTGTTATTGTGTACAAGTGCTTACATACTGCTACATACTGTTGTGTGTGCATACATACTGTTGTCTCCTCGCTGACGGGACAGAATAACAACAAGAAAAAGTTGATTGATTGACCCAAGTATTGCAGTTACCTGACTGCCTGCTCCTTGTTCAGCATGAGGTTGATGGTGAGCTTGGGTTTCTTGGGCTGGGAGAGAGGCCCGAGTCGAGAGAACGCGCTCTGCCGTTTCTGGTTGGATTGCAACGTGTCCGGCGACTCTGAGCCTTCTTTGTGCGGTTCTGGAAAGCCGACAATTGTGATAATCCACTTCGAAAGGATCATTTTAAAATGTGATAATCCACATCGAAAGGGACCTTATGGCGGCAGGCGCTTACGTTACACCTATTCACTATTGTATTGGAACAGCGGCAATAAAGGCGTAAGTGCCGGCCGCCATAAGGTCCCTTTCGATGTGGATTATCACAAATGTTTTGATATCAAATTATGACAAAAGTATTGATAATACCAATAAAGTTATTAAAGGCTACGATGATTTTATTAAAGTTTCAGATAGTAACATAGCAACTTTTTGATTTTATTGTGTGTAGTAGAATTTAAGCGGAACAAACAAGTTTTTAGCTTGAAAATGGTCGCTTTGGACTGATGTTTGAATCGATATTTTTTAACGAAACATCCAAAAAATACATTTAAAGTTTAAGACATAAGGTCGCAAGAGTCCTGTTATAGATAGTAACATTGAGTAAATGTCAAGATACGTGTCAATTCAAACAGAAAATGGCCTAAGTAGAGGGGCGTTTTTTAACTGATAAGGACCCTTAAATTCAATTGTCTTCACTCGTAACTGGGCCGATTTCTAGACCGACAATTGGGCAAAAACTCATGTACCATAATCCTCTCAAATAACAACATTGACTTTGACTAAAGCGAGAGACGAAACTGATGTTTGATAAAAAACTCCTCTAAAGGTGTTTTTTTTTTTGAACCTGACTGTGGCTTTATAGGCCGGGCCCAATAAAGCGATTGGAGTGCGCGGTTGGAGATTAGCCTGGGGAAAATTCAGGGGAAAACCTCCGGCACGACCACGCGTGTGGTTTGGAACACTGGAATACTCTAAGAGTTTGCGCTCCAGTGAGATTGGTTGAGCGGTTTCAACCGAATCTGAGGTGTGAGTGGAATCGAGCTACTGGGAGTTTTGTCGCTAGTTCACTAAACCTAGCCTAGCTGAGAAGAGTCCTCTAAAGGTGCGTTTGCCCTATGGAGAAACGAAGCGGAAACATGCAGAAATGACCAATCAAATTATCTGCTCAGGACGGGTTTTATAAAGAACCGTTAGACCAAACTTAATGTCAGATCAAATTCTGGTAACTCAGTACATTTTTTTAACATAAGAGCATAAGTTCTAACGGATCTTTATAAAAACAAGCCTAAATCTAAGCAGAGGAGCGGAGCGGACGAACTAATTTGATTGGTCAATTCTACATCTCCCCGTTCCGCTTCGCCTCTGCAAAAGTAACCACAACCAGATATTTAATTATTTATGGGTGGATCAACTATTCTTTGTTGCTCGTTACCATGGTTACGTGTCCTGAGTCACTCTTTAAAACTATGATTTTATAGGGTTTAAATCTATCAAACATGAGTTTTAGCGATGAGCATCAATCCATTAGAACATGGGTCATCTCGTGAGCATGCTTGAAGTCCATATTATAAACATTTTTATAAGAAACTCGGTTATTGTTGTCTCCTCGCTGATGGGACAGAATAACAACAAGAAAAAGTTGATTGACCCTTATATCGATGGAGTAGTTTCACCAGATATTGCAACATTTATATCTAGCCGTAGTTCCCGTGAGGCTTGACCTGGATCTTTTTTTAGAAATAGCAATATTTATTTGCTAGAATACGTTACATATAAGGTCTTATTATAGTTAAAGAATCAGTATTCAGTCGACATATATGTCAAAATGCAAATTATTGTTTCACATTAAATTATAAAATCGAATCATAAAAATATAAATAATTAACATGTCAATATTATAAAAATAAAAAAATAAAATTTAAACAATAATTGAGCCATTCGGTAACAGTAACAAGTCCAGCCTTATCCATTAAAATTTAAAAAGTCCTTCACACTGCAAAAACAATTGTTTTAGGATCCAACTAGGTATTAGGTAAAGGTATCAATATCAGGACCTCGTAACGGTTTCCCGGTTGTGTCCTAAGAGATCCGGGGTCCGCTTTGACACCTAATCCCAAGGCGTAAGAACTAGTTTTATGAAACGATTGATAGACCTTGTTGGAATTAGACCGGTTACCTCACGTTTTCCCACCGAAAACCCATTGTTAAATAAAAAAAAAAGAATATTTATTGCCACACGACACAGATAATTACAAATGAAATAGGTACATGCCTTATTATATATATGTATGTGACAAAAGGAGCGGACTCAGCATGTGCTGTGTCAGCCAGTACGGCTGCTCAGCGCTGGTTTTCAGTTCGCCCCTTTTTTGGTACATTCACTAACTCACGACTAACTGTTTACAATAAATGACAACAGTTAAAAAACAAATAGAAAGAAAAAAGGAAACAACACTATAAACTAACACCAGGTTATATGGATCCATTTATAAATATATTAAACCTAGGTTTTGATCTTCAGAGCACGTAAAAATAAAGCTGTCTTTGGTGGTCTAACGTACACAAGTTTCTTTAAACCCAGTGGTACAAGCCGGGGTTCGCGAGACCACTGAAAGTTGCGGCTTTGGCTTTATAGGCCGGGCCCAATAAAGCGATAGGAGTGCGCGGTTGGAGAGTAGCCTGGGGACAATCCAGGGGAAACCCTCCGACACAACCACGCGGGCGATTTAAACAATGTAATACTCTAACAATTTGTGCTAATTTAGAATAAAGGAAAAAATTGAAAAATTTAGGCACCGAGCAGGATTCGAACCTCGACCTACCGGCACTCGCGGCCAGTCGCTCTAGCCAACTGAGCTATAGGTGCAACTGACGATTCTCAATATGATTTGAGACGTTAGTGCCGTTAATGAAGCATGAGTCTTGGTATATGTCGCAATACGCATCCCTTAAGGCGTTTGTATAAAATATAATTTGTGCTAAGATTGGTTGATCATCATCATCATCTTTATTCATAAACGTCCTAAAAACCTATTTCAGTTATCCTCTCAAATTCGTTTATCCTTATCCGTCACTCTGGCATTTGTTTTTGTAGAAAAGAGACACATTTAGTCAGCAGATTTTAGAATGAAGGAGAAATTGAAAAATTTAGACACCGAGCAGGATTCGAACCTGCGACCTCCCGGCACTCGCGGCCAGTCGCCCTAGCCAACTGAGCTATAGGTGCAATCACTACCCAGTTCTAAATTCATCAACCGTTCCTTCGTATTAAGCACCGCTGCTAACGTAAACTATTCTTTTTTTGTACGCCTCCCTTAAGGCGTTTGTATAAAAAGAATTTAGTCAGCAGATTGCAAGTTTTATGAATAAGGGGGATAGAGTGGAACTTATATCAGACATAGTATAAAACAAAGTCGCTTTCTCTGTCCCTATATCCCTATGTATGCTTAAATGTTTAAAACTACGCAACGAATTTTGATGCGGTTTTTTTAATAGATAGAGTGATTGAAGAGGAAGGTTTATATGTATAATACATGCATCAGAATTGTACCCGTGCGAAGCCGGGGCGGGTCGCTAGTATCAGATGTTTTACAAACCTTCCCTTGGGGTTTCTGAGTAAACGTCAGTGGGCGAGTAGGGCCGGTCGGTGGCCTCCTGATGTACGAACATTGTCGGGAACATCGGAGCGTTGGCGCTGGCGTCAGACTGCTCCGGCTCCGGCTGGGCTTGGCTCGCCAGGATCCAGCTCGGCAGGTCTATGTGGGGCGACGGCTGCTCATCGCGGGCTTGGTAGTGGACTTCTATAAATATCCGCGTATACGCTCGTAGTTAGGAAATGATAAAATTCAACCGTCATTTTGTATGTAGGTATGTAAAATTCTTTATGTCACACCTGGCCATAAAGTGGCAATTACCGCACGCTCCGCGCGCGGAAAATCCCACTTCCTGGCCAGGGGGTGACATAAAATTTTGTACTTACCTCGGGCGGTAATTAAGAAAGCCTCAGATCGCATAATTATCGCCCTTGCCTTCGGCTCGGGCGTCAAATACCTGCGATATGAGACATTCTTTGTTTTACCGCCCTTGGTAAGTAATGTACTATTATTGTACATGACTAAAACATAACATAAATTACAAGAACAATTGACATATATGTACAAAGGCGAGCTTATCCCTGTAAGGGATTTCTTCCAGCTAACCTAAGCATTTTCTATGGATTCGTGACAGAAAGTGATAGTTACCCTATGACTTGATAACCATGCACCAGTCCTGGATACTTTAAGCTGACAAGCACAAGAAATGTATACTTCATTCTTAATTCAAACTTGTTCTAAAGATGGAGGTGCTTATTAGCATAAAGTTAAAAAAAGTGTAATGTTAAGTTAATGACTTCTGTTATTCGACGACCACTTTAGTCTAGTCGGTAGTGACCCTGCCTACGAAGCTGGAGGTCCCGGGTTCGAATCCCGGTCAGGGCATTCATTTGTGTGATGAACACGAATATTTGTTCCTGAGTCTTGGATGTTTTCTATGTATTTAAGTATCTATATATCTACCAGTAAATTACTTCCGAGACATTTTTGCATTTGTAGTTGTGTGCGGTCAAGAAATAAACCAATACTTTTATATATATTTTTTTATAATTTATGTATTTCAGGTACATTAATGGAACTAATACTATTGAAATTAATCATAACATTTAATTCTTATATTATTAAACTCCAGACATTTCGCACTCATTTTCATCCGACAAATCATTTGTGTTAACTATAATTTGTTCTGAGCCTGTACACTGAACTTCGTGTCATGCCGTCTCTTTCACTCTCGTGTTATACACTATATGAGTGAAAGGGACGGCATGATACGAAGTTCGGAGTAGCCTTCTGATATTATATCTACAGCCTCATCTGTGCCCTGAATATTTTTCCTCTTTAATAACATTATTTTTCTGGCTGTAGAATGAAATTTCAATTTCAATTTTAGAATCCCTGTAAATATACAAATACTACTACAAATGCAAAATTTTCTCGAAATGGATTTACTTGTATATAAGCAAATATGAGTATGTATATTATATCGTCGCTTAGTACTCATAGTACAAGTTTTGCTTCGTTTGGGACTAGGGTGATTTGTGTAATCTTGTCCACAAATGTAAAGATTCTAGTGAAACAGAAAAATAAATAACTTACCTTTTGCGTAGTTCGTGGCTGGAACAGAATGAACAATTAGTTATAATAGAATATTAATGTCAAATGAACTATATCAAAGATGCCAGCACGGAAGTACCTGGGTTCGTTTGTGGGATCTGCGAAGCTTGCTGCAAAAATGACTTCGGTATACCTGGGAAAAATGGTGGGAAATTTGTATGGCTTTGGGTCAACAAAGTCAAAGTCGAAGCAGGCACGTATCCAGACTTTTGGTTCGAGGGGGGACAAACATTGAAACAACCATGTGAAAATGATGAATGTTATTGAAAGAACACGCAAGCGAATAAATAAACAGACGGCTAAAAACGTTTTCGGGGGGGGGGGGGGGGGGGGATAAATCCCAACTATCCCCCCCCTCTGGATACGTGCCTGAGTCGAAGTAATTTATTTCTTTTAAATAGGCCCTTAATTAGCACTTTCAAAATGTCAAATATACACAAAATAGGAATACTTAACAGTAACAGAGAACAAAACTTATAACTAATGCAACAATTAATTTGACAGTATAAACAAGATGCTTATACTGTCAAATTTGAGAACTAGCTCCAAATTTGAAGACTAGAACAGCACTTCCCCCTTTCATGCCGTGGGGTGTCATAAGAGTTGACTATGAGAACCAGGTTTTTAATGTGTTGTTGACGATGGTCTAGCAACATATCACTGCAATTTCACATTTTCTCCATCTATAAACCTGCAATTGCTAAATGTGGCACTGGAATTAAATTCCATGTGCTCTGCCTACCTCTTTTGGGACTCTGTAGTGAATTTATGTGTACGTGTGTGTAGCTCCAAAAAATTGGCTGTAAAAACTGTGTGACATACGACAGATGGACAGACGGACGCGTGAGTGACAGCGATAGGGCTACGTTTGGACCCTTCGGGTACGGAACCCTAAAAAGTAATTTGTAATCAAAATCAAAATCAAAACATTTATTCTGCAAATAGGCCTCAAGGGCACTTTTACAAGTCAAAATCTATCTAGGTACATCAAATAAAAATAATACAATAATCAAAGTATCATTAATTAAATGTAGTGTTACATGTCAAAAATAAGACTAAGAAACTAATAACAATCGAGATTTGTTAGAGATGTATAAGGTCTCTAAGCGTCAATGGATAACTGTTATTGGCCTCCTGCTATGTAATTAAACTCCTGTAAAATGCATATCTATGGCTGTTGTTGTCCTGAATAAATAAAAAAAAATAAAAAAAACACCAAATCGAAAGTACCTTTTACGTTGGATTGTGGAGCTTGCGAAGCTTGCTGCAAAAACGACTTCGGTATACCTGCGGACCAAAAAAAAGTTGTTTAATAGTACCAATCTCTCTCTAAGCGTCAAGATAAAAAGTAATAAGGAACACTAATCATAATAAAATATTGTGAGATATATCTCTAAGCGTCAACATGAAAATAATTAAATTTAATTAATAAATATCCTCAGAGATGTACAAGGTCTCTGAGCGTCAGTCTAAAAATAAAATCTAATGAGAACAGAGCGAAGTCTCTCATCATGTCAATTCTACTGAACACTAGTAAAAGATTTCAGATTTTATTCTAGAAACTGTCTAGATTATACTATTTTTTATGTTTTTATTTTACATATTGACGATCTTTTTGTGAATTTATTATACTCTCTTTTGACATACATTACAGTAATTCATGTCTTTTTTTTAATTTCATATGCATCAATAAATTGCTCTGAATAATTAGATTCAATTTATGTAATATATAACTGACGATTCAAAAGTGCTCGTTGCTAGGCCTATTTGAATAAAGAATATTTTGAGTTTGAGTTTGAGTTTAAAGTTACTAGTCCTTGCAAACATGAACAGACCGGATACTCGTATACATCAAATTACATTTTGATAGTGCTAAGCGTAACAATTACCAATAATAAGCTAATTGTTGGTAAGCTAAATAAATAAACAATGCACTGTCAAGGTTTGGATTATGCCGACACCTGTTCTTCGGAGTCCTTTTAAACCGAATCTTTTTAAGGAGCTCCTAGCTTCCAATGAGCTTCGATCTGTAACTCTCCGTTTTCTCCTGTTTTATATGGTTTTTTTTTTATTCGAAATAGGCTTGCGCTTGACCACAAATCACCTGATGGTAAGCAATATTGTGGTCTAGGATGGAGCGCGCTTACCTAGTTAAAACCGATTCACTCTCGCTTTGAAGACCGAAAGGTTGTAGTTTACGGGAAACAAGGATTCCGGCAAGGAGTTCCACAGCTTGGCGGTTCTCACAATAAAGTTGGAAGCAAAACGCTTCGTGCGAGTTTTCGGAACAGCCACCGTAAAACGATGGCGCCTTACCGTATTCCTACTCGTCCGATGGTAGAAAGGGGCGGGAGGAATTATGTTGTGTAATTCCTCAGCGCACTCCCCGAAATGCAACCGATAAAAAACCGAAAGACTGGCAACTTTGCGGCGATGCTCTAGACTTTGCAGCCTCGCATTGCAGAGAGAGTTCTTTCCTATGAGCCTCTTAGCACGCTTCTCGATTGCCTCACACGCCTCAAGCTGATATTTAGCCGATCCATCCCATAAGTGTGAACATTACTCCATGCACGACCGAACTTGTGCTTGATATAGTGTGAGCAATTGTTCCGGTTTATCGTATTAAGAGGGCCAATCAACTTTTTGTTGTTATTCTGACCCGTCAGCGAGGTGACAACAGTAACCGAGTTTTTTTAGAAAAATGTTTATAACATGGACGTCAAACATGCACAAGAGATGACCCATGTCCAAATGGATATATTCTACGACTAAAAAGAATTAGTTCAATTGGTAGATTAAAATCCTATAAAATCAGTTTTAAAGAGTGACTCAGGAGACGTAACCATGGCAACGAGCAACAAAGAATGAAATGAAATGAAATCATTTATTCTTCAATTTAGGCATGTTACATGCACTTATGAATGTCAAAAAAACTACCACCGGTTCATAAAATAAACCTCTGCCTCGAGAAGAACCGGCGTAAGAAACTCGGCGGGGTGTCATTTTTTCAAAACAATATATAATGTATATAAAATACAACAGACTTCAAATGCTAAAATATAAAAATACATACATACATACATACATACAGGCTTTCTGAAATAGTATACCATATTTACTTCAAAACTCACTGTCTTTCTCACACTTCGAGATATATGGGCATCAAACTTTGGCAATTTTAAACCAAAAACCAAGTTGGACGTAACCTTTGTGAAGATGAGTTAAAAATATACTCTCGTGTGAGTTAGTATTAGTTTTATAGACAGATGACATGACGACAAAACTGGTCAAAAATCGATAAATAGCGCGTGGAGCCCCTTAAAGCTCGAGTAAATAGGCATATTCTGGGTGAGTTCGCTCTATCATCGACCTCGTCTTTACGAAAGTCTATCTGTCTGTTAAGCGGGCGAAGTCGCGGGCAAAAGCTAGTAAAAAAACAAAGCAAAGACATAAACGAAAGTAGATATGCGTCATACTCTCGTGATCGGGTGCTGTTTGTGGAGTCCGGTCTGTTCATGCTTGCTAGGACACAGTGACTACGTTAATACTAGTGTCTTTTTATAGGGGATTGACGAGAGACATCATCCTGTTGTGGATTCGTTTTTATTATCAGTGACTTAGAGACCATATACATCTCTAACAATATTAAATTAATTTTAATCTTGACGCTCAGAGACCATGTACATTTCTGGGATATTATATTAATTTCATTATACTCCTTGTTTAATCTTGAGACCTTATACATCTCTAACTTTACTGATGTTGTAATATTTGCAATAGATAACTTTGCAAGTTTATCTTCACTGTATGACATTAATTTTGTTATAATTGTAAACTCGAAATTATTATTCCTTCTTGAACTATAAATTAATATTTTGACATGAAAAATGTATTACTTATTATAGTTAGACTTTCTTAAATTGTAAATTAATATTTTGACATGTAAAAGTGCTCTTGTGGCCTATTTGCAGAATAAATGTTTGATTTTGATTTTGTCTGTCTGTTAAGCGGGCGAAGTCGCGGGCAAAGGCTAGTAAAAAAACAAAGCAAAGACATAAACACGAAAGTAGATAGGTACCTGCCTGTTGTTCTGCCTCTGTCTCCCTGTATCTATGTTTTTTTGTTTTTTATGTGCTATTTTATTATGTGAGGTGTGCAATAAAGAGTATTTGTATTGTATTGTATTGTACCTGCTGCGTACGGTTGCGGGATTTGCGGATTGGCGGAGGATTGCGGATCATGCTGCAAAAACGACTTGGGTATACCTGGCAACAATAATAATAGTCCTTTAATAGTAATAATTAGTCAGGTTTTAAGAGAGGCATAGGCACAGCAAAATGTAATCTTGCTCGAACTTGGAGCAGCCCAACTGGGGGAAGTACCTCCACCTTGCAGAACACCACAGCGATAATAACATTATAAAAAATAAAATATTTGTGGACAATCTTACACAAATCAACCTTGTCCCAAACTAAGCAAAGCTTGTACAGTCACCAGCATAAATATATGACTATGGGCAGAGCTGCAAAAATATCTGATCATCAATTGAAGTTATAATTATATGATGATACATAGACGGTAAAAATATCTGATGATTAATAGCCGACATAATTATCATTTGCCTGCAACAGCATAAGTATCGGATCGGATCGAGTAAAAGTATCTGATGCTCTAGGACATCGAAATTATGTGACATGTCACCAGCATTAATATCTATCCACTGGGAAAGCATTACCATCGGATCGCATATATACTCCATAAATATCTGACACGGTTGTCAGTCAAAAATATCTCAACATTCTGCAAGAATGAACTTTATCTGCCTAACATAGAGTCGTAATTTGAATAAAGTTGTGTGACACTTCTTGAGAACAGTATTAACCTGTCATTGGATATCTCTGTCTCACGTTTTATGAAATGACTTTGGCGGATTTCCATTGCGAAAGGAAACTGTTGTTGTCTTGGCTTTTGAAACAAGAATATGGTTTCGAGAGTTTTAGCAAGGAGATTAAATGTATGGCGTTAGTATTACAAGAAAAAAGAAATTGCCTGAATTGTTAGTTATGTCAACTGTCACACACGAAATACTGAATTTTATTATTACGCCTAGTCTAATTTCGACCAACTGCGTTAAAATAAAATAATTATTGATTGATTTCTAATATTTAACGGTTAACTGATTCCATGGCGGCTTATCGAGTCCTTAAGGCGTAGAATTGTATCACTGCACGAAGACAATAAATCCGTTGAAGAATGGATGACGTATTGGGTGTTAAAGTAAGTTTCTATGCAAATTTCATAATGCTTATTTATTTCATATACTCTTAATTAATGGCATCTACTCGTTTTGATTTCAGAGAAATACTGTTGCATTGTAAAAGTTGCATCATACAAGTTTAGGCCGCCCACGAAAATCATTGTCAACGTTTACCATGAAAATCCCGCAACTGCCTCCTTGACAGTCGCAAATGATAATGGGGTTTCACGAGATAGTGTATATGTCGTCGGCTCAAGGATGCTGGCTTGAGAAAGAGTCTAAAACCAGTGCTGAAACAACGACAGGGATCCGTCAAGGATCTGTTTGGCGTTTGCGTTTCTTGACGAAAATGTATTCCAGTCACGCACGGATGGTCGAGTCTAGTTATGGAGAATTAATAATACCCGTTAAAATAATGAAAATAACGTGATCCCCAATAAAAGATCAGGGCTGAATGTCGTCTGCGGGGCCGGGAGAGCTCTACCAGGTTACTGAGCGGTTAAATTGCAGACTATATAGAAATGCGCTACAAAATAAATGTCAAAGATTGGATTCATATTAACCGTTTTTTATTACACACCATCATAAATGTCATAATATAGGTATATTATTTGACATGCTTTACAGTGCAAGTTCACTACGCCGGTCACCAGTCGGGTCTTAGGTCTGACCTCGGATTCCGTATATATTTCGGGTTCAAGTTATATCAAACACGAGTGATGAGGCGAGTAGATACAGCAGGGGAAGAACTCACAAACTTCCTGGACTGCTCTGGCAATTATGTGGCTTATTATCGAATCTGTCAATTTGCGTTATAACACGTGAGACAGCGATATCCAATGACAGGTTAATACTGTTTTCAAGAAGCGTCACACAACTTTATTCAAATTACGACTCTATGTTAGGCAGATAAAGTTCATTCTTGCAGAATGTTGAGATATTTTTGACTGTCAACCGTGTCAGATATTTATGCAGTATATATGCGATCCGATGGTAATGCTTTCCCAGTGGATAGATATTTATGCTGGTGGCATATCACATAATTTCGATTTCCTAAAGTATTAGATACTTTTACTCGATCCGATCCGATACTTATGCTGTTACAGGCAAATGATAATTATGCCGGCTATTAACCATCACATATTTTTACCGGCTATGTATCGTCATATAATTATAACTTCAATTGATGATCAGATATTTTTGCAGCTCTGCCCATAGTCATATATTTATGCTGGTGACTGTACTATGGGTACTAGGTGACGATATACATACTTATATAGATAAATATATACTTAAATACATAGAAAACATCAAAGACTCAGGAACTAAATATTCCTGTTCATCACACAAATACATGCCCTGACCGGGATTCGAACCCGGCACCTCCAGCTTCGAAGGCAGGGTCACTACCAACTAGGCTAAAGCGGTCGTCATCTACTATACAAGTATGTAGTGTTGTGTTCCTGGAGGTGAGCAAGGTTGCCAGAGCTCCCGAGGATGCACTGTGTTGAGAGCGAGGGACCTAAATGTGTTCCTTCTGCTGTCAACACGCGTACGTGACTCCTTTGGAGTTGCGGCCGTCTATAGGCTGCGCTGGCCGCTTACCATCAGGTGGACCGTAAGCTTGTTTGCCACCGGCGTTGTATTAAAAAAAAAGGTTTGTGTGGAAATATGACTAATAACGCCACAATATTCCATGGTCACACTGCGTCCTTTTTTCATCCTTATGTTTTTAAAACCTTATATTAAGTTCGAGAAAGAGATCACTCGTGGAATCCGACTCGGCTGGGCAGCGTTCGGGAAGCTTCGCAGTGTATTCTCGTCCAATTTACCGCAGTGCCTCAAGTCAAAAGTCTTTGACCAGTGTGTGTTGCCAGTGATGACATATGGATCCGAGACATGGGCGCTAACGATGGGCCTCATAAGAAAGCTCAAGGTCACCCAAAGAGCAATGGAAAGACCTATGCTCGGGGTTTCTCTGCGTGATAGAATTAGGAATGAAGCTATCCGTAGCAGAACTGGGGTCAACGACATAGCCTTCAAAATTGCGAGACTTAAGTGGCAGTGGGCAGGGCACATTGCTCGCAGGACTGACGGTCGATGGGGCCAGAAACTGCTTGAGTGGCGTCCACGCACCGGAAGACGAGCTGTCGGTAGGCCTCCGACAGGGTGGAGTGATGACCTGGTGAAGGTCGCGGGAATCCGGTGGAAACGAACGGCACAGGACCGGTCTAAATGGCGAGCCTTGGGGGAGGCCTATGTTCAGCAGTGGACGTCTTTCGGCTGAAATGATGATGATGATGATGATATTATGTCCAGAGATCGGACAAATTTACGGCAACCCACCTTAAGTCCCGTTTTCCAATAATAATGGAATAAAAGTGTATTTTTTTGTTTTCGGTAGCAGAGCACTACCCAAAGGTTTCTGAAGTGATCGCTTTCTAGCGATAAGATCAACCTGTTATCTACCATACTATACGTTTACGTGGTCTTACCTTTCGGATAGTTGTCAAAGGCTGAAACAAAATTAATAATGTTATTAGAGTTACGATATTAGTTAATATTAAAACGTCAACATCTATACACCGTGGGCGTGAATAACACGAAAGATTTAAACCAACGATTTTAAAGCCTAATTAGAGTATATAAAGTTATAGAACATATAGTCCAAATACCCATAATTTTAGATATATTAATCACTTAAAACAAATCAAAAGTTAAAAAATCTCAATTCTAACACACCCTAAAGGCGTGACGTAGCCACCTACCACTTTTACACGCAGACGCACTAACTGCATGGTTGTCAGCCAATTTCCCTTAATTAAGTTTGGTATCTGGGTGGATCAACTATTCTTTGTTGCTCGTTACCATGGTTACGTCTCCTGAGTCACTCTTGAAAACTGTGATTTTATAGGGTTTACATTTAATTATTATACAAATATATTACATTAATAAGGTTCGGGCAGAATACCAGCGCTGTGGCATGCCACAGCATTTATGCTGAGCCAGCGCCTATTCTCTGCCACGACACATGGCTTATCTGATTAGTTTCTAAGTCTTAGTTCTTAAGTAGTTGCATGTTATATACTGTCAGAGTCAGTTGTGTAGTGTTATGCCATGTATGTTGTGGATATGAATAAAGAGTTTATCTATCTATCTATCTATCTATTTAACAAACATGAGTTTTAGCGATGAGCATCTATCCATTTGGACATGGGTCATCTGTTGAGCATGCTTGAAGTCCATATTATGGACATTTTTCTAAGGAACTCGGTTACTGTTGTCTCCTCGCTGACGGAACCGAATAACAACAAAGAAAAGTTGATTGCCCCATCTATCCTACAAAAAGGTTTCACTACCGAAAGTTTTGTTCTGTTCTCAATCGCGAGAGTGCAAACTATTTACCTTCACTGATAACTGGCTGATAGTTTGAATTTCATGTCACTAAAATGACAATGCTCACTCACTGTTTCTGAACTTGAGACGAATTAAACTCGCTCACTCTCTGAGATAAAGGTTTGTTCACAAAGAAGCGGTCAATTAATATGATTTAATTTGTACTGAAATAGTAATTTATAGCGTGTGACAGGGACAGCCATAGTTCTCGCAGGTTGCCCCCTAGGCTCAACAGAGATAGACCCCCGGCTCGCCACCAAAAGGACTGAGCCGCGGATTGACTGTGGTTGCGCGCGCGCCATGTTGCCGGCCCGCGCGGGACTTATTTTTACCGGCACTCGCCAGTCGGTTTCGGAACGCCTTATCTAACGGACACGCTCTACCCTTACGCTTTGTATTTGTGTTATGTGTTGTGTGGGACTGGTATGGATTGTATTCAATACACGTCTTAAAGTCAGTGTTGTGTTTTACTTGACAAACCATACGTCCCGCTACAAATTTAATTAAAATACATAATTGGACCCATGTTGATATAGCATTTTATTTACTCGTACTGTCGTCAAGAATACGTGGTTTAAATAAATTAACATTTTTTTTTGGACACTCTTACACATATCAACCTAGTCCCAAACTAAGCAAAGCTTGTACTATGGGTAACAAGTGACGATATACATACTTATATAGATAAGTAGATACTTAAATACATAGAAAATATCCAAGACTCAGGAACAAATCTTCGTGTTCATCACACAAATACATGCCCTGACCGGGATTCGATCCCGGGACCTACAGCTTCGTAAGCGGGGTCGACTAGGCTAAACTTGGTCGTCAAAGTTGACAAGCGGCGAACCTTTTAACTTCTAGACTATACCAATACAAAAGAAAAGTAATAATTATTAAGTACTTACGATTATATACTACACTCATGAATTTTTGATTTTTCTGCTGACTTTTCATTTCCATGGGATGCCGATCTGAAAGTACAATACAAATTGAACGTAGGTTGGGTCCGCAATGAAAACTACCCATAATATAAAATAGTGGCTCTGCAAGCTATAGACCTCTGAGTGTTGTTGGTTTGAGAAAAAAAATTGCTTATTTTTGATGACATAGGGGCGGGGGGTCCAGATGGTGATTACGTCAGCAATAGCTATTTCTTTTTTTACACAAATGGCAACCCACACCTTGTCTATACTTGAAAATGAAACGCATTTTCGGAGATTCTCACAAATAGTATTTATCTTACCCGGAATTACTCGTAGGATCTATCTTCATTTGTGCTGTTTACTTTAGACTGTTGGTGCTACGGCTTCTTGAATACTTAGTTATTGTATTTATATATGTATGTAGGTTTACATATCTATTTATGTAAGTTTATGGGGCTTCTTATAGTCATAGTTAGTATTATAGGTTGTTTATACTCTATTTTTCTGTTTCACCTACTCAAGTAATTTAAATTTTCTAGCTTAGTTTCTACTATCCAAAGGTTGTCTGGAAGAGATCGCTTGTTAGCGATAAGACCGCCTGTTTCTACCACTGTTACATGTATTTTAATTTCTGTTGTTCTTTGAATGTACTTCGTTTGGTGAGCAATAAAGAATATTTGTATTGTATGGTATTGTAATATATAATTGTTTAAGTAAATTAATATTGTGTGCGTTAAAGTCTTCTATCCTAAATCTTTTGTTCTTATTTCTAGAATTAAAACTGCTGCTCATGTCTCAAAAAAAAATAGTAGGTACCAATGTTTACGAAAGCATGGGGGGGGGAGTAAGAGCTTTGCTTACTTTTGCTGACAAGGGGAGACGGGGGGTAAATAATTGTAATAAATCTGCTTACATAATACTTGAACGGTCCCTAACAAAACTAGCGAGGATCCGTTTAAGGGCATATTCGGTATCGTGTTCTGATTAGGAAAAGGTAGAAGAAAACATTTTTTGATGCAATAAATTTTTGGCCTTTGTATGGACAGTTGGCTGACTTGAACGACTTGCCGCATAAAAAAAAAATATGTCAAAAAAAAATTCTTCCACTTTTTCCTAATCAGAACACGATACCGAATATGCCCTATGGCTGACTTCATTGTAGATACACACTCAGACCGCCACAAGGCCCCCCACAAGTTGGACTAATAACCTGGTAAAGGTCGCGGGAGTCCGCTGGATGCGGGTGGCGCAGGACCGGTCATTATGGCGCACTTTGGGGGAGGCCTATGGCCAGCAGTGTACGTCTTTCGGCTGGTAGATACACACTCAGACCCTCACAAGGTGGACTGATGGACCTGGTAAAGGTCTCGGGAGTCCGCTGGATGCGGGTGGCGCAGTACACCGGTACCACATAATGACCGCATTATAGCACACTTTGAGGGAGACCTATGTCCAGCAGTGTACGTCTTTCGGCTGATATGATGTTTTTTTATGTTATAGGGGGCAAACTCAGGGGCAAATCAATTTTTAGGCGAAGCGTGCTACACACATCGTCATTAACAACCTAGGTTTCGCCGGAAGATCAGCGCCAGCTCCCTGAGTCGGCATTACGCTGAGGCGAAACCTTTTTGTGGCGATTCCATGTTTTTTTTTTAATTACATTTATTTATCTATATTTTATGTTTGTATCGTCACGAATAAATGTTTTTCTGATGGTACAGTAGTACCCAACTGATAAGGCGCGCCGTGAATCTTCGTTCGCGCAGAAAAGTATCGCTCCGAAGATTAACGAAAGAATGCTTAAAACTTACAATTAATCTTAGATCACTACTATAAGGTTCATAATACACTGTTCATAATGCGCGTGCACTCGATTAGAAGTATGGCGGCTGACTAACATGCCACGCGGCGCGCGCTAACATGGCGGCAGCTGCGGACCAATAGCGGTACAGGAACAAGAAGCGCGGTGCGTGGAGCGTGCCGATTGGTCAATAGCATTTCCCGCGCTTTAAAAATTCATCTTCTGCGCAGGTACATCGGTAAGCCATATCAGTTGGGTACTACTGTAAGCAATTACCGTCGCCAGTGCGTTGCCGGCCTTTCAGAAGGGAATACGCTATTTTCTTGATGATGATGATGATGAGGCACTCAGACCGCTCGCCGCCTCCGTGAGCATCCGAGTTAAAGTAAGAGACGAGAGTAAACTCACGTAATTGCGGTTGTTTCTGGCTAGCTGGCTTCTGCGCCGGCTCAATCTTCGGCGTGGCCGGCGGTTTCTGCGGCGTCGGCGTCGGTGTCGGCGTCGCGGCGGGGGGCCGGCCGGCGTTACTTGAGCCTGGAGACGACCAGATACGTGGGGATCGTACATTATACTTGTCCTTAATAAATTATATGTGTATGTATGTTTTATATCTCTTGTCTTTTTTATACCTTGTATAACGGAGGTAGAAAAATTCAGCAACCTGTACAAGGTTGCTGAATTTGTCTACCTCCGTTCATTTCTTCTCTCATTTGGGTCATTGCCAGATTCAGGTTCAGGTCTTTTCGATGGACATATCAAAAGTCAAGGGCTACAAAGCTTAATTTTGGATAGGTCTAGTAACCCGCATAAACAGCGTCTCCGTTGCTATAAATCCATGTACTAAAAACATAGCTTATATGCACATAAACCGGTAACTATTAACCACCGAAGGGACAACTTTTGATTTTGCAACTGACAATGACCCATTTGCTCAAAGGTTAACTGGAAGAGATCGCTTAAAGGGATAAGTTCGCCTTTGTACATACCATTTCTTTTTGTATTTGTAATTTTTGTTATTGTGTACAATAAAGAGTTTTACTACTACTACTACATTAATCACGTGATGTTTTTTTAACTGTTAAAATTATAAAGGCATGTTGACTCAAAATTTATTAGTATCCAAATCATCATCATCATCATCCTAGCGTTATCCCGGTACAGTTGCATCCTAAAGGATGCCCGGGGTCCGCTATCTAATCCCAAGAGTTGGCGTAGGCACTAGTTTTTTGATGCAATAAATTTATTAGTATCCAAATGATTATCCAAAAGAAAGAAGACATATAACTATGACAAATGGCGAAAATTCCATTAAAATATCTCAAAAAACAACGAAGCTATAACCGTTTGAATGATTTCAATTAGAGGGAGAAAGCGCTACAAATCAGTGACGTCACTGACCTAAAGCGCCATAGTAAATGACAATCGTTCAGTACAGAGATGCGTTTTGCGAAAAAGGGACAGAACATGCCCCCACTTAAAACTTTGAAGACTTATAATTATAGTAGAATCCGCTTATAACATTTTACCGCTTTTAACGACTTCGAAATCACCACACATTAGATTTGATACCAAACATTTTCAATGTAAATCAGTCCGTTTTGTGCGACGTCCTGTTAGTGCGACGTAATATCACCGGTCCCTTGACTGACTCTGTATCCGGATTCCACTGTAGTTGTTTATTCTTTTGAGTTTCTTTCGCTATTTGATGGAGAATATAATCGTTTTTCGAGAAAGTTTTGAGTTATTGATCTTCTTATTTGATGTCAATATCACTATTGTAAAATGTATTATGTAAAATTACCCGCGTTTTGCTGAGGCCTGCTCGTCAGTTGCGGTCCCGTAGCTGACTGACTCTGAATGGGTGCCTTGGCGTTCGATTCTGAAAACATAATAGCCAATTACCTATATACCTAAATCTGTCGCGACTTATGATTACGCACGTCTTTCGCTACATAGCGGGAAATATCCGCTACAGGCATTAGTATAATAGCTATCCTTTCTGTTAAGGTAGAGTACATGTTCAAGTCTATTCTGTTTGTAATGGTATGTGGGTCATTCTACTTTTTCATGACCAGTTTTCTATTACAAAAAAAATATATAATACGTATTGAATTAGTGTACAAAAATAAAATTTGGAAATAGTACCTGAACCTAATAAAACGATTTTGTAGATAAAAATACTTAAATATTAACATATTGCTGTAAAAGGTAGGTAACACAGTGGTAAAAACCATTATTTCATACAAATCGTGAGATATCCAAGGGCCACTGAGTTACTCGATTTATGGATATTAGCTATGGTTCATTAATTACCAAAACTATCGGAAGTGATAATGCAATTAAACCTCTTTCTAAATAACAATACAAAAATTTGAAAACAGGTCCAAGTATTCCAAAAACTGCATTTAAAAAAAAGTGTCTGAAAATTATGTACATGAAAAAGTAGAATGGCCCATGTATTTTTTTAAATTAATTTAATTTAATTCATACCAATTACACGTCTTTTCGTGCTGTGAATAAATGCTTTCTTTCTTTCTTTCTTATGTCAGTGAATATTTAAGGACAGGTTCGCTTGTAGGTCTAACAAATCGATTTAACCTTTTCGACGCCATTCTTCACCCTCGAAAGTGACTGACTACTTAACATGCCCATTTTTCCATAAAAGAGTGAATAAGAATGTTAGTTGAAAGCATGACGGTGATTTTGAAAAGATGGCGCCATGACGTCTATAAAAAACATGATGTCAATTTTGTTTCATGGCATTCGAGCCAGAAGGTTGCGTGTTCAGGTCACGCCGGGGTCACCACTTGTGGGAAATGTCCACTATAATGAGAATGAGAGACGGATGTTCGTATTTTGGTGGATCAACTATTCCTTGTTCCTCGTTACCATGGTTACGTCTCCTGAGTCACTCTTTAAAAACTGTGATTTTATAGGGTTTAGATCCCCTTCATGGTCAACTGATCCCACATAAAATTCATCCCGCGGGCTGAATGGCCCCTTTTGATTTTTTTCGTGGGTGACTCGACCCAACTGAGCCTACAGGCCCAGTTAACCACTTATCCCACTTACAGGTCTACTCAACCCGCGGGCTCATTCAACCACTCTTAGCATTAAAGAGTCTTCTCAGCCCGCGGGCTCAGTTTACCACTCTCTATTAGGTATGAGTTGTCTGAGCCCGCGGGTTTAGTCGACCCCTATCCGAGGCTTAAGGGTTGACTCACCCTACCGGCTTAATGGTTGTCACTAGACGGATTCGTGAAGAAGGTAAGTATTAAAAAGGTAATGTGATGAAATTCAGCACTAATGGGACGTAAGCTTTTCTGAACTGGAATAACCCTTACGATAACCCTAAAGGGTAATAAACACGGGTACATGAAACAAATATTTAATTTCCACGACAGTACATCAAAATAAAGTAAATTCTAAATGCAAAATAAAAAAACATGGAAATTAGTGCCTATTAAGCTTGCTTGAAGAAAAAAGAAGCTACCTACATTCTTAAATGTTCGATACTTCTGTATCTCGAAATCGAGGCTAATTTTTTTGTTTTTTAAGTCCAACACTGTTTCAGAAATGTGATCATTCGCTTTTTCTTTTAGAAAATTGATTTTTTCTTATTTTTTTACATCGTTTTTCATCATCCGTTGCAGTATTACAAGAAGTTGAATAATGTTCGGTTTCGGTTTCAAAAGTTTATTAACCTTGCTGTGCCACCCCTCGATAGCATTATTTGTGCGGTTTACTTGATTATGACATGTCCACCGGCCAAAATAAATCGATTTTGGGTCCATCCATGTTTTATACAAGTATTGCCTAATACCTACTAGTTACGTAGACCGCAGACAGTATCTTTTGTGGAGATTAGGGAACTATTCTCCCATGGGTTGAGTAAACCCTGAATCAGTAGAGTGGCTGATTAAGCCCGCGGGCTGAGTCAACCCTAAACTGGTAAGGAGTAGTCGACTGAGCCCGCGGGCTGAATTGACCATAAAACGGCAGAGAGTGGTCAACTGAGCCCGTGGGATGAGTTGTCGAGGCAATGGCTCGAGTCACCCATTAAAAAAATCAAAAGGGGCTATTCAGCCCGCGGGATGAATTTTATGTGGGATCAGTTGACCATGAAGGGTTTAGATCTACCAAACATGAGTTTTAGCGATTATCATAAATCCATTTGGACATAGGTCACCTCACCTCTTGAGCATGCTTGAAGCTCATGATATAAACATCTTTCTAGGAAACTCGGATCCTGTTGTCTCCTCGCTGACGGGACACAATAACAACAAGAAAAAGTTGATTGATTCATTTACATTATATTTACACTTTGTACTTGTTATTATTTACAATACACAAATCACAACAGGAGCCATGTACGTCGCTTGGCATCACACCAGAAGAAGACAAAAAACAGTACGCATGCGCGATAACATAGCATCATAGAGTATTAACATATTTACAAAAAAGGTTGTCGCCACAGTCTAATGTTTGTATGGGACTGAAGTTGCCATACGTCGGGATACAGTAGAATCCGCTTATAACGACTCCGCATATAACATTTGACCGCTTATAACGACTTCGAATCACCACACATTAGATTTCATACCAAACATTTTCAAAGTAAATCAGTCCGTTTTGTGCGACGTCCTGTTAGTGCGACGTAATATCACCGGTCCCTTGACTGTCGCTTTATCCGGATTCCACTGTATTTTAGCCTTTTTCAGTGCCTTACCTTATTTCCTAAGTAGTCTGTGCTTACCATGAGTTTTCATGACTGTACTCGCTAGCGACTGCGTAAACGATTTAGTATGCCGATTCTTAGTTCTATTGCGTAACCGCCAGAGGCGCTGTACTCTTGTACCGTTTTTGTCGGATCTCTGAATGGGACTTGCTTTAAGCGCGCAGTTGTTTTATGCGACTATCGCAGTGTTTCAAAACGCAATGTACCCGAAGTACGCGCAACGGAACGCTGCGGTTCCCGCATAAAGGTGCGATCACACCCTTTTCCAGGCACAGTTCGATTTATCGATCACATACGTGTCAATAGAATTTCAATCTTAGTTCTGGGATTTAAGGTTAAAATTAGATTGCATTTTCTTAAAAAGCGAGTCGTCTTGAAAATCGCCAAAACGTAAATATTTTGCTATTGTAAAGCGTTCTAAAACGGAACCTCATCGACATGTGTATCCTGCTCATCTAGACTTATTTATTTATTTATTTATATTAGGAGAACCAACAGCAGTACAAACAATGTAACAACATGCATATTAACAGCAGAGCCAAATACAGAATCTCACAGATAGCGCTAGAGTGTATATACTGAACTAAAGTGCGCACTCGTACACAATTACAAACGTTATGGAGCTTATGGAGCTGTCATGGTCGCTGACCGAATACCAGAAGTCCAAACTCAAGGTTTGCCAGCGTGCGATTGAACGCAGCATCCTAGATATCAAAAGGACTGATAGAATCCGGAATACCACGCTGCGCTCCTTGACAATAATAGCAGATGTGGGCACGAGGACCGTCTTGCTTAAGTGGAACTGGGCCAGCCATGTTTGCCGTAAGCATCCACAGAGGTGGGCTCATTTGGCTACCTGGTGGTTGCCACAGGACGGACGCAGGCGACGAGGCGGGCCCAGGCAAAGATGGCGGGACGACCTGGACGCGTTCGGCACAGGGATCGGATACCGGTATTTTCACCATAGAAAAATACCGGTATTATTACGGTGACCGGTTCATTATTTCATTTTTAATGGGACAATCTAATAATACGACGTTGTTACCTAAATACATGATTCAGCCCTACTTAAAGAGCAAAAAATAATCCAAAATATTGGGTTTTTTAAAAATACCGGTATTCGTCCCTGGGTCGGAAGAGATTGCGGGAAACGGAGATGTTTAGAAATAAATAAACATTTTTGGACAATCTTACACAAATCAACCTAGTCTCAAACTAAGCAAAGCTTGTACTATGGGTACCAAGTGACGATATACATACTTACATAGATAAATAAATACTTAAATACATAGAAAACATCCAAGACTCGGGAAGAAATAGTGTTCATCATACATTCAAATAAATGCCCTGACCGGGATTCGAACCCGGGACCTCCAGCTTCGAAGGCAGAGTCACTACCAACTAGGCTAAATCGGTCGTCGAATCCAGGAAGACGCGTTTGGCCAGCAGTGTGCAATAAAAAAGCCTTCTACATCGAGAGGGATAGACTTATGTGTCACGCTTGAGGCACGGTGTGGTCGGCCCTTAAAATAAACACTCGCTTCATCATTTTAGATGAACAATGCCAATTATGATGATTAGGATTTGAAATAAAACTCGTATTTAATAAAAAAACTTTGTGTATCACCGACAAATTAGTCTTATCAAACTTAAAACTAGTAGTGTTGAGCATAACTCTGGTTTTTATGGTCAAAACCAAATAGTCCTACCAAATTTGGCACTTTCGTTATTTTATAACATATTATGCTTCACGCTCAACACTGATATAGGTAGTGAGATCTTTACTTTTCTTTAAGTTAAATCACAGAAAAATCACTGTTTGATTAAATCATAAATTATACCTATTTAGAACCTTGTTCAGACACTTGTTTAATAGTAAAAAACTTGAATAAACCGCTATACTTTATATACTGTTTGTGCTTGTTGCTAGGCCTATTTGAATAAAGAATATTTTGAGTTTGTGTTTGAGTTTACTATGAATTACATTTAAACTATAATCACCCTGCCAACCAAATGCGGGATTTTTACTTGTTACAATACTGCAGTATTTGGTTCGAATTGCCATAACTACCATATTCTAGTAATTCAATGTATTACTCCATTATTGTAAAACAAGTCCCTATTTAAACTAATAATGAGTTTGCTTCAGGATAAGTCATTATTTATTAAACAGGAGTTGCAAGCGTCCATAGGCTACGGTGACCGCTTACCATCAGGCCGTACGTTTGTTTGCCACCGACAAACCGACCGATATAAAAAAAATTCACACAATTTACAAAATCTCGATTTTTTTGCTATTTCAACAATTATTAAATTGCCAAAGTTGCAAATAAAGATTATTCGATCATAGATGTTTGTTGTTTAATAATAAGTTATCCTTTTAAAGTGTTGTTATTATACTATACAAGATGTAGGCTGATAGGTTACATCGCCTTGGCCAGATTTTATGTAAGATATTTTAGATATAAATCAATATAATATAAATAGTGGTTAATGTTAAACTCCATGTAAAATTCAACAAAAATCTTATACTTACACTACTAGTAGAGATCATTTTTTTACTGTTCTAGAATTAGTTTATTAAAAAAAAACACAAAACAAAAACATCAAGTATAAAAACTAAAATTCTCACTCTATAGAAAATTTATCTTAATTTTCCTTTGGGATCCGACCAGTGTTATGTTTTATAAAATTTAATTACAGTAGAATCCGCTTATAACGACTCCGCTTATAACATTTTACCGCTTTTAACGACTTCGAAAGCACCATACATTAGATTTCATACCAAACAATTCCAAAGTAAATCAGTCCGATTTGTGCGACGTCCTGTTAGAGCGACGTAATATCACCGGTCCCTTGATTGTCGCTTTATGCGGATTCCACTTATGTGGTTTCACTCTAAAATCAATCACATACAATAAAATATTTTATATAAAACATATTAGGCTTTGCTTACTATTGCCACAGTCTTTAAGTTGATTAAAATCCTATTAAATATGGAATGGATTCGTCCGCTTCAGGATTCCATACAAAAAAATATATTACATGATATTTTTTGTATACTTTCAATAAGTTTACAATCTTTAGCACGAGTCCATCTCACACTTGACTCCTTTGGAGTTGCGGGCGTCTATAGGCTGCGGTGGCCGCTTACCATCAGGTGGACCATACGCTTGTTTGCCACCGGCGTTGTATAAAAAAAAACAGCCAAATTTTATTATAAGTTATCCTTTGGATTAAACTACACCCCATAATCGACTCTTAGGAGTATAAAATTTTCAAAAACCTTTATAAATACAATTAAATTTATCAAAAACAATTTTATATCTCATTAAATCAGGGAGTACCCTAATTATAACAGTTAAAATTCTTACAGATAAGATAACACAGCATTTGCGTCTTTTGTTTCCAATAAACTATGATGCAAAATATTACGTCGTGGAATAAACACCAGTTTTACTCCGTCGTAATATCAGCTTTGACATAGCCAAGCAAAAACGAAAGCCGGCAATCCCTCTCCTTAATAAGGCGTATGTGTTTATGCGGCACGTAAAACACACACACGACACTAGTCTTCCGGTCCAGCAACGTGGAAAACAACGTCCAAGCGTCCACGTCACACCAACTGTTCTGACTTTTCAAAACCTTTATAATGAAAGACTCTTCTTCAGTTGTCGGCACAACTATAGTCATTTTAGCTCTCTGTGGAATGGCCGCTTGTTCCTTAATTATTAACTTAGTACCAATCGCTGGGGACACTAAGGAGTTGATAGCGTCCTTCAGCCACTTTAAATCTCTGTCGCTTTCACACCACAGCTTCAGTCCCCCCTTGTAATGGCTGGGACAGCCTCTGAACGTCGGTATATATTCGTTATCCGAATAAACGTCCTTTTCCAACTTGTATATTAACGCTAGTTTTATTAATTCCACTTCCAATAACGTTAAATAGCGGAAGGGTTCCGTAAGCACGCATACTTGGAGATGTTTGGCTACGTTGCGATGTGTAAACACTTTTTCAGCGTCTATAGTCTCATCGGAGACCGTGGCAAAGCATGTGCCCAGAGAGTACGACACACGTCTATCCCTATTGTCTATGATTAGTGCTTCTTTCTCCGGAACACGGTATTCCAAAGAATAATTTGAAGGATCATCTCCTTGCTTGTCACTTTTGATGAGCATCCACGAGCTCATATCGTACCAATGATTCTGCTTCCGCAAGAGATATCTAAGCTCCTCTAAATTACCGGAGTAATTCGGAACATATAATTTAACTTTTACCATGTTTGGTATTGAGGACTGAGCCCGAATTACTAACTTGACATCTGGTGTTGGCGCAGGTATGGCTGGAAGGGTTTGATGTAGCCAGATTAGGTCTTTAACGCTTTGGCACTTGAGTGGGAGATGTCCTAAATTGTGTACAGGGATGTCTTCGAATGTTGGGACATAGGGTAAATGTTGACTGAAGATTGCATCCTGCACTTTGTTCACTAGGGCTTCGTTGATCTCCTTCACTCGGTCTTCGTTGAGGTAGACGTAGGGTTCGGTGGTGACGGCGACTTTGAGGTCCGACGTGTCGATGTGAGTCGGGACGACCTCTTTCATCTCAACATCCTCTTCGAATATGAATCCTGTTAGAGACAGTATCCACTACATTTTCATGTTGCACAAATGTCAATGTTTAGTCATTGGTCTCACTTTTATCACTTTCACAGTTAAATAATTTTAATAAAGAAAATAATGAAATCTTCACAATCAATATTATTGAAACTCATGCACTACTTATTTTTGAAATTGTAATATTCACTGTATAATTATCATTATCAATTTGGTTTGTATATGTTCTGCGCTTTTAGTAAGGTATGAAACTCTAAATCCTTGTAATGTTTACAAAGTTACGTTTTGGCAATAAGTACAGTATAGTTTCATGGAAAAAGAGAACTTAATGCAGTTGGCGCATGCGCTATTATAACACCGTGAGCTAACAAGTTTAGCTTTTAAAAACATGCCTAATAATTAAGCATACGTTCCAATGTAGAACTTAGTGTTATCTTGATATCATTGTTACACATACTGAAGAGTTACGAGCATGGTTTGTATGAGTGTGAGCGTATTTAGCTGGTATTCTAAAACCATGCCATGGCAAGCGCCCAATAAGGGCATGGTTGTAAAATCCGGCTTCATTAGACTGTTTGCAATGCTCCATATTATATGTTTTTCTTGGTCTGAAGATGTAAGTGCCAAACGCACTGAGGTCCCTCACCCGGACGTCACAAATTGTACTTTTATCTAACGAGCGCGGGTGAGCCATGGTTGTGTTGAGTTATACATGCACATTGTCTATGTGTGCGTCAACGTACGAGCTATGAGCTATGAGATCACACTATGTGGCTGTATGTGTGTGTGTGTGTACGTGTCACAACTACAAACATGGCTAACTTGCGCTCGTAAAATAAAAGTACTACACATTCGTAGATCCCATCCCATTGCAATAAGGTTTAGAAATGGTCTGTTAACTGTGTTGTACTGTCAAGTTCATTAATACATCACTTTTATATTCTATTTCTTGTAATTAACCCGTGGAATGTTATTACGTCAAGAGATATGCATTCAAAAATGAGTGTACTTTAAAAAAATCTAATGGACTGATTAGTCCATAGGACGTTTCACGGGTCAAAGTCCAAAAACGTATATATATTAGTGAAACTGACTGTAGATGGTACTTACCAGTGTTAATGGACTGGTTGGGCTCCTGCTTGACCTGGACGGCGCCCTCGGGCTCCGCCCCCGGCTCGGGAGAGCCGCCGCCGATCCGCCGGAACTTGTTCTGGTACTCCGACCAGTCTGGGTTCTTTGACACGCTCCTCTGGAATCTGGAAGTATATGTCAAGTTAATAGTAATAATTCCACTTCTAACCAATAGATAAATACATAAGAAAACATAACAAAATATGTAAAGAAATGGAATAAAAGCTATAATAATAATAATAAGAGACTCTCGCTAGATGGCTGGGTCAAGGGTCAGATACAGCGCGGCGGTACTCCTGGACACGGCGCGGATAGTCAGGAGGTTCCTCTCTCTGTCGCCCGACACCGCCGGTAGCTTAGGCCCCGCCTCGCTGCCGGCGGCACACTAGGTTAGGTTTTTATAATGATTTTATGTTTTGTAAATATTGATTTATATTTTACTTTTTATATAATTATTATAAAATCTAAGTCTTAAAGAAAATAAAGAGAAATAATAATAATAGTAATAATTAGAAGTAATTTTGTATAATGTGGTTGTTTCAATCTGTTCTATGGAACAGTGACATCGAACGAATTAATGAAAAACCAATGGAAATTATTTTTTTAAAGCCAATTTTAGCCAATAGATAATTATATTCCATGGAAAAGCACTAATGGGAATTACTCGAATAATGTACAGTCAGCCAAGAAATTCCTAAAGTGGTAAACCATTGGCTGGGTATAAATAAATAAAATAAATAAATAAATATTAGAGGACAATCTTACACAAATCGAACTAGCCCCACAGTAAGCTCAAGAAGGCTTGTGTTATGGGTACTAGACGACGATATTTAATAGATATAAATACTTAAATACATAGAAAACATCCAAGGCTCAGAAACAAATATTCATGCTCATCACACAAATATGCCCTGACCGGGATTCGGAATTCGGGGTATACTTCAGCAGATCCAGTGGCGTAACTACCCAAGGACTAGGCGGGGCATTGCCCCAGAGCCCCCAAAACCTGATTAGCAAACCTATTATCGAACTAGCGAAAAATTCTCCCACCTTCGGAATCTAAATAAAATAGGTTGCAACGCTAATCATGGCAACTCATTACAAAAACCATAAAAACAAATGCTATTATGACATACAAGAATATTTAAATGACATTGAATTGAATAATGCATGAAATGTAGGATTATTTTATTGTGTTATGTTGGTTTATTTATTGTGTTATACTTCTGTTTGTTTTAGTATCTAGTCTGACTTGACGAATGAAATTTGATAATTTAATTATAAGGAATAATAAATAACAATAATATAGTAATAATTAGGCAGGCACGTAAAGAGATGAAATCTCGTGATATAAAATTTGTACGCCGTTTAATCGGCAAAAAGTGGAGATCTTTTAAATTGTGACATAACACCTGTTGTATAACATTACCTACTTTTTGGACAAATAAACTATTGAATTGAATTGAATTGAATATATGTTTAGGGGCCCCAGTCTTTTTTTGCCCCAGGGCCCTTGATCACCTAGCTACGCCACTGAGCAGATCTCGGGCACACTTTGGAACATATGAAGTGTGTGAAAGTATGAAATGATGATCACTAGTCTTACTTAAAATTAAGTTTATTCTCCACTGTAACAGCCCTTGGCTGCGCTCCAGGCTGCTGCTGCCCGCCCGCCATGTTGGGTGCCAGGTCATCCGTCAGATCCTCCGGCTCGTCCTGGTGCGGGGCCTGGTACTGGCTCGTGCCAGGTGACGCCTGGACTTGGGGGGTGTAGGATGGATAGTTCTGATTCTTTTTGTTTTTCCTTGATCGCTGTCTGAAATAGAGAAAATAACATGGGCCTCTTATGGAAAAACAGAATATGAACTTGTAACATTGTACACTGTGAATCACCATAAGGTAGGTAGAATAAACGGTATGTCGCATCTGTTGCGCACTCACTCCCACAAGAAAAAGTACACCGTGCGCTCACCGGGCATGCCCCTCCGTCATATCTGACAAAGTTTGAGTTCGAGATGCCTGCTCTACATAATACTTCAATGGTCACAAGATAGTAATTGACACAATATCAAATCAACAGAAATCACTTCAGAAATTGAACATATTTCAAAAGGGCCATAACTAGGTAATGTAAAAGAATTTTTTTTGGTGAAACTGACTAAGGTTGATATAATTTTTATTTTTGTACTTATAACCTCAGAAAAGACTGATTAAAATCTGTCTGATTACTTGGGTCTATAACATTCTTACAACTTGTAGACAGAAAACCTTTCATTATTGATCAGCAAATAATGTAACTCCATAACGGTTGAACCAATTTGAGTAAGTTTATTTTAATCAAGTCTTGATTGGCGGAGATGTTTCTTAGCTGTTTTGTGTGGGTTTTTTTTTAGTATTATCAACTTGTTGTAAAGATACACGTATTAAGTTGTACTTACGTATTTTGTTAAACAAAATAAAAAGATAAATAATAGTGGTGAATTCTACAGAAGTCGAACTAATCCCATTATGAAAATAAGGCAGAACTTAACTGCTTGCCCTTTAATCTCTCGTAAAAAATATTGTACCTCAGGCTTCCAAGTATTATAGGGTTGTAACTAGAACCAACGAATAAAATTCGAATTTTACTATTTTCTAAATACGCAGGTACATCATAAAATGAGAAATAATTGACAAGATATTTGAATAAATGTTTTCTCATTACTTTGCTGTTGAAATGTACTGAAATATCAACTAAACGAAGTATACAAATACTTACTTTCTTTGAAACATATCTGCGGGACTAAATTCAATCTTTATTCGTTAAATGAGACCAAAATAAATAATAAAAACACCTCCGACCAAGCGGCGACTCCAATGAATGTGACAGTTTACGTACGGTGTTGCTATTATAGAAAAAATAAATTCACCGAAAATGTGTGTATGTACTAAATTAATGATTTCTATAAGATGGTATCTAAAATAGATCGAGTGGATTTCAAGCACCAATAAAATAGTCATTTTAAACTATTTTTTATCAAATTATTGGATGATAAATATTTTGCATAAAACTGTTATAAGAACAAAATCCATAATTCAATTCTAGAATTTGGCAACTCTGATTATTGTCTGTCAAAAAGACGCCGTTTTGGACGGATGCGTTCGGATTTTAGTCTTTCACCTAACTACTATCTAAATTATTTTTTCATATAGACAAAGTAAGTAGTGCAGTGTATCTACACACTACACCCATACCCATATAGCAAATCCTCTTTAATTTGCTCAAAAAGTGTACGTAAGGACCAGAGGGGCTACCGCGAACCACAAACGAAGTTTTCCTTCTCTGTCTCACTTATATGCAAACTTGCAAGTGCGACAGAGAGGGAAAACTTCGTTGCTGTCGCGGTAGCGCCCCAGCTTTACAATATCGCGCTGACCCGGGGAGGAGCATGGGAGGAGATGGCCATAATACAATTATTAATTATTAATATTAGTGAATAACAGAAACACATTATTATCTAAATTATAATATATAAGTTATTCTATTGCTGTGCCCTTGCAGGGTTCATGTTGAACTGTAATTAATAACTGAAGAACTGTACACTAACATGAGTGCAATAAACGATTTGATTTTGAAACTACTTTGGGACTTTGGAAATAAATGGAATGGAACGGATGCTTCTGGGTGAGTTCCCTTCATCCTTGCCCCTGGCTAGATGCTGGCCAAGTGCAATCCTATTTTGAATAAAGAAATATATACATATCACAGACTTACCTCCTTTTTGGTTTTGTTGTAGTCAAATCTGTCGCTGGCGGCTGCAAACTTTGTCCAGGTGAAATCGGGGTTATTGTCGTATTCCCTCTAACAAAAAAAAACCATGATGAGAAGTTTTAGATATTACCTCTAAAAACAAACAAAGTTCTGAACATTATACACTTATGCATTGTATTTCTTGTATTGATATAAGTGGACAAGTTATAGGTATATTTTAGTTCTAAAGCAATGGACTACTGCAAGATTCGGAAGATTATACAACGCCGGTGGCAAACAAGCTTACGGTCCACCTGATGGTAAGCGGCCACCGCAGCCTATAGACGCCCGCAACTCCAAAGGAGTCACGTGCGCGTTGCCGACCCTTTATAATATTTGAGGATGCATGGACACGGGATATTTGATTTTTTTACAGTACGATTTGAATACGTTAAATACTATTTCAACGTAAACTTTGTTTACACCCTCATAATAACCGATAACAAACTTTGACAGCTAACAAGCTTTGAGGGTCGGCACCCTTTATAAGATTTGAGGATGCCTTAAATCAGTGTAGACGAACCTTTATGCATCAACGTGCCATTTTTTCTAAAGAATGTTTAATGGGGTCATTGACGTGCCATCAAATAATTTTGACTTTCTGATTCACTCCGCAGCGTAGGATTACTCGCGTTCGATCGTCATAAAATACTTAACACATTTTTTACACATGTTTTATGATCGGCGACGTGCCCAAAATATTGTGCCGCGTGCCATCAATGGCACGCGTGCCATTGGTTCGCCTACCCTGCCCTAAATTGACAGAAGGAACACATTTAGGTCCCTCGCTCTCAATACAGATTATAGCTGACTTACATTGTTTTTATCTCTAGCGGTACAACTTTCCCAACCGCTTGCGTTTTTGATGGAGTCACTTCAGCGTTTGGTTTGTTAGAAACCTCAGGAGCTTTTATCTGAGATGGTGCAACTATCCCTACAGGCGCTTTTTGCTTTGACGGAGTCACTTTAGCTTTTGGTTTGTTAGGAACCACAGGAGTGACGGTCCGTTTTTGAGAAAGTGATTTCTGTATCATAACAGCTTGTCGGTACTTCTGCGCTATTAATCTCAATTCCGCTTCTCTCTTCTGCTTCTCTTCAAATGATAGTTCCGCAGACTTCTGTTTCTTCGGGCGTTGTTGAACTATTTTCTTTTTAATTTTCTTAGGCTGTTTGGACTGATGAGGAAATGTTTGTATTCCCATATTATTGTTTTCATTTAGTAATGGCTGCTGAATATGCTCCATGTTATTTTGTGGGAAACAATTCCCAACTATATTTGTAGGTCTGAAATGTAGGTTTTTAATTATTGACATATAATTGAATACATTGTCTACTAAAACCAACCAATTTTTTTTTAAGGCGTTTGTATAAAAAATAGTTTACGTTAGCAGCGGTACTGCTTAATACGAAGGAACGGTTGATGAATTTGGGACTGGGTAGCGATTGCACCTATAGCTCAGTCGGCTAGAGCGACTGGCCGCGAGTGCCGGGAGGTCGCAGGTTCGAATCCTGCTCGGTGCCTAATTTTTTTAATTTTTCCTTCATTCTAAATTTAAAACCAACCAACCACCTCCACCACACCACACCAACTCACTGACTATGGGTGGGCTTAAAACCAGCTTAGCGCTGTGCTCACACCGATTTTTCCATGTCTTTATATACCTATACTCCTAAACATGTAATTGATTGATTAAAAGAGACCGTTAAATTATGCTCATCATATTATCTTATTTAACTCATTTTTATTGTTAACCTACAGCTACCATAATTTAGAATACTTACATTAGATTAGATTAATATAAATTGCTACACCCTAACAGGGTCCATGATGTACCTGCTCAATGTTTAGAAATAAGGCCTTGTAATACAATGGTTGCAATTATTGAATAAATTGAAATTGAATTGAATACTGATTTTAAATCATTTCATACTTTTCTTATCCCATGACATGCAAAGAGTCCAAATGTATACATTAATGATATTACTATTCTACATAGCCAAACATAACAAACATTAACAAATATTAGACAGAAATGGGTAAAACCTAAACATACCCAAAATTAAATATGTCGTTTGGTGTGTTTGCTTGTGGTTGTGACCAAGGGTCCTGTGGTTGAGACCAAGGGGCCTGTGGTTGAGACCAAGGGTCCAGTGGTTGTGACCCAGGGGCCTGTGGTTGTGACCAAGGCTCCTGTGGTTGTGACCAAGGAACCTGTGGTTGTGACCAAGGCTCCTGTGGTTGTGACCAAGGAACCTGTGGTTGTGACCAAGGGTCCTGTGGTTGTGACCAAGGGGCCTGCGGTATATTCTGTGTAACCATAGGCTGAAAATTTGGAGTCCAGGTATTAATGGGGGCTTCCGGGTAAACATTTGGAGGCTGAGATTGGCTGTTGTCTGCATTGCTTGAAGTTTGAGCCCCAGGTAATGCATACTTCTCTCTGGCTTTTCTCCTTTGTTGCCTTCGTGATGTACTGAAATGAGGTTATAATAATAATAATAATATTTGTGGACAATCTTACACAAATCAACCTAGTCCCAAACTAAGCATAGCTTGTACTATGGGTACTAAGTGACGATATGCATACTTATATAGATAAATAGATACTTAAATACATAGAAAACATCCATGACTCAGGAACAAATATTTGTGTTCATCACACAAATTAATGCCCTGACCGGGATTCGAACCCGGGACCTCCAGCTTCTAAGGCAGGGTCACTACCAACTAGGCTAAAGCGGTCGTCAAGGCGGTTGATTTATATGTTTTCAATACAATGGGTACAAACACAATTGATGTTGTTATAACTTGTAATATGGCAATTAATAATACTAGAAACCAATATAATTACAATTCCTAGTACCATGGAACCAACCTATAAGCTCGTCTTAGATTTAGATTTAGATTTAGATTTATTTATTTCATAATATAACAATACAATATAAATTATCCTAAGTCAATTTATACGACTTTATATTATGATCGTCAAAAAAATTATGAAATGTCAAAAATGATAATAATAATAATAACATTAAATTGTAAAACAATTATCAAAATTATTTAAATAATGATCATACTACTAAAATCACATCATTTGTAACAATAAAAATCCGTGTCAATAATATAATGTCGAAAACTTAAATAATCATCAGTCACAATACATTAAAATTAAAATCAAACAAAAATATAATTTAAAAATTCAATGTCAAACAAATTTCATATCCATGAAGTCATTTACAGAATAAAAAGAATTTTCCAATAAAAAGATTCTAAGTTGGCGTTTAAATGCTTCGTCAGATGTTTCATTTTTTAATTTGGTGGGTAGATGTTCGTAATACGAAAAAAAATAAAAAAAAAAGAAAAAATGAAAAATATTTGATTAAGTAGAGTAAAATGATCTGTGTCTGACAATTTTGATTATGCAGACCTACATATTTTCACAAGTATCTTTTGTATGTGTATATAAAATTCTTTATTGTACATGAGTAAAACATAACATAAATTACAAGAACAGTTGACATATATGTACAAAGGTGAGCTTATTCCTGTAAGGGATTTCTTCCAGCCCTTTGCGACTTTGTTCATCAAGTTAGAATTTAATTTCCTTTCTTTTATTTCAGGTGTTTACCTAGTTACCACTCTTCCATACAAACTATAATGTGTCTTTCTATGTCCTTCCTCGGGACTCAAACTAACTCCATACCAAATTTCATCTAAACCAGTTCAGCAGTTTAAGTGTGAAGAGGTAACAGACAGATACATTCACAAATATAATATAGTATGGATTTAAAATCTCATGTCTAGCAGAACTTATTGACAGTAATTATATCTAAATAACAATTTAGGCATATTGGAAACAAAAGTTCTTCAAAGAACTTGCTAGAAGGTCAGTAGACACCACTGGTGACCAAAGAGCTGGCAGCTTCCTCACTCAATGCATAAGCATTGCTATACAGCGAGGAAATGCTGCCCGCATCTTTGGCACTATGCCACGGGGGACCCCTTATTTTACATTATTTATTTTTAAGTTTAGTTTGTAGGCTTTTTATTATTTGTAGTTCAGAATTTAATTTGTGTTATATAAGGCTCTTTGTTAGCAGAACTAAGTGGACACTACCAAATTGATAATTGGGATTTATAATCCAGTACCTGGCAAATGTAATGTAGGGAAGGAAGTTCGCGTATGGAGTTTTTTTTTTTCATGAAAGGTAAGTAGAAGTAGTTTTTTTTTTTGACAGGTGGACAGCTCTGTAATACTTACTACCACGACTACTCAGATTTTCCAAAAAAATATCTCCATACACGAATTTCCTTCCCTATATGACAACAGCCAGGTCATGAGGGGCTAAGACGATCGCATCCCTCTCGCACTTAAGTACTTGACAGTAAGGGACGAATGCTATATGTCCGACATATAAGCGATCATCTTAGACCGTCTGGGATAACACGGAACATAAAAATTAAAGGTTGGGGTCAAAATGATCAGCTAGAAATGTACATGAAGAGACATTTACGTCTGTCCGATTTTTGATCTGGATTCCAGTATGTCGATTTTATTCTCAGTCATTTCCTGTCCAGTTAGCTGTACGTTGGTTTTATTTTCAGACATTTTCTATCTTTATTTTGTTCCGTTCCACTTAATAAACAACGTGTATACAATTAATAAGTTTCGCTGACTTCGTGACTTTGACGTTAGAGTTTTGACGTTGATTGATATTGATAATGATGACTTTGGCATTTAAATACAGTTGCCATAAGAAGAGCCTTTGATTTTAATAAAATTGATTTAAAGGGTAGAAACAGGATCCCATAGAAGGAGGATTAGCGAATACCAAAAAGGGACGGACATATGATAACCTGACTAAATTGAGATATGTATCAGAAGGCTGATATCACAGACTTATAATAACAAATACAGAGGCGTTACCGCGACAGCAAACGAAGTTTTCGCTCTCTGTCGCACTTGCACTTCGTTTGCCGTCGCGGTAGGGCCCCAGACGTGACTCGGTAAATAATACCAGTTTCAAGCGAGAAGGTCACATACAAATCTCGCTACGTGCGACAGAGAGATATTTATCATTTGCTGTCTTTGTCATAGTTACACTTTTTTATTGGGCGCAAGTGTCAGCTGTCAGCATCAGAGGGGCTACCGCGCACTGAAAACGAATGAAGTTCGAATATCTCTCTCTCTGTCGCACTTGCTTATTCGTGTGACAAAGAGGGAGATATTCGAACTTCGTTCGTTTTCGGTTCACGGTAGCCCCTCAGTTGTGCTCAACAAAAGGTAGTCGAAGTGTCGTCTAAAAAAGTAATCTTAAATTAATTAACGTTTTTGTGTATAAAATAGTGCTTTGGGTTACAAATAATAAAGATCAGGGTTTTTGTGGTACAGTTTCTATAAAACAACGGTAGCCAGCAGCGTAATCGGCTGTAAAAGCCGCAGCGAAAGATACGAAGAAAATATAACCTTTCACGCGTATGTACACTGTTGTATACCTTTAGCTAAGGGTGATATGTGTTATTTTATTGTTACAATTATGTTTTATTCAAAACTTTGTAAAATAAAGCGATTAATATTGAAATAACAACATTGTTTACATTGGTGATGTTAGGTTAGAATTTTTTTGTCGACATGATTACCCGCCTAAATTACGTAGGTTGTTTATGGTAAACTGTCAGAAATGTTTAAATCTGATCTTAATTTAGCTTCTTTTCAATCAATTTAGGGATACCAGCTAGTACGATTTAAAAATAGCCGAATTATAGGGTAATTTAGTTCTGTAAAAATAACACTTGTGATTATATAAAATACTTATAATGCTAGCCTTGGGTGAATTTTAATATATTAATTTTATATAGAAGCAAATGTTGTTTGTTTCTTCGGAATAAACATGCAAATACTTATACCAAAAAAAAATGCTTATGATATAATGCGTATATTTTCTAGGTTTGCACTAAATGATTCTGCCCGAAATAATTGGATCGCAGCGACAGGTGGGCAAAACTGGAAGCCGTCTAAAAACAGCCGATTGTGTCCAAAACATTTCCAATTGCATTGCTTCTCATTGCTTTGCGTGATTAAGACCACAACGACCACGCCAAACAGAAAGGAAAGTATTAGAAAAGTATGCACAAAATTAATGTTATTCAAAGGTCAGTAAGTGCCCCGATCAGGTTCCTGAACCTACCAGTCACTCTTTAAAAAAATCTTATATGTATTAAATGTATTAATGTATATTTGTTTGAGTATCGCCTTACATACTTATATGTAATTGAGTAGTTAAGAAAGTGCATCCTAAATTTTAATTTGTAAACTCCCGTGAGTCTCAGACTTTGAAATATAATAACGTCTCGCTCACGTCTTTAAGGTTGAATCTCGCTCGACATGTTTCAGACCAATACGTGGTCCGTAGTCCATAACAACCAGTCGCGATGGCAGCTCGTCTGACACTGCCTGCTCGGCTTGTGGATGTTGGCGGCGGCTGTGGCGAGGGCCCGTTTATTATATTTCAATATGTCTGAGAATCACGGCAGTTTATCTAATTAAAATTGCATCTACACACTTTAAATCTATACTTACACGCCAAACCACTAAACTGTCAGAAAGGTATGGAAAGCTAGCTCGTTTGCACAACCATGACAATCACCATAAATAAGGTACATGTTTTGTTAATATACCTATTAGTGACAATAACTTGTACCCAATTTCCACACATTATGCCCACAATAACTTCCACGTAATAATTAGGTTATACAGTTTAACGGAATAAGAAGTTTCTAGCATAGAATTCCGCAAAGAAACGCTGGGTGCCTAGCGATTCTCTAGCTTACTAGTCAAGTTGTCGTTATACATGTAAGTATACTTTTTTCAATTATTTCAAACAAACAACTTACTCTACACTCGTAACAGATCAATTACAATTTATTGACAAGCATAGGTGTTTTTCATATTATAGGTTAATACCTAATTCCGTGAACTTTGATTCACCACATTTTACTTGCATTCTCTATACTGCCACAGCACCGCGGTGCGGTGGTGTTGGACAGGATTGTCTAAAAATCTCAGGCCAATAGAACCATAGTTTGGGACTTTGTGGTATACTGCGTTATTTCTCGATACTTGGCCATACTCCAAACTACTGGAGTACCCAAGAAGAAGAAGTACTTTCAGGTAGCAGAAGGGCTGCGCAAAGGAGGGACTATAAAGAAAGAAAAGATTGCACATACAAATTATACAAACCTGATTTTATTTAAATGAAAACTTATTTTCTAGAAACGTTCTCTTTTAAAAGTATCTTATATCAGTTATATCACATCATTTCGGCCATTTAGGTACTTATTTATACATAATTATTTAAAATTATAGTGCCGTCCATATATAATCGGACACATATAAAAGAACCTCCTCCTTTTTAGAAGTCGGTTAATAATAGGTAACATTATACATACGTATATTACGCCAGCACCACACTTGGCCGTATTCGTGCAAGTATTCGTGTTACAACTCTTTCTTCAATATCGCAAAAGAAAGGAGGCGAATACGCATACAGAAGTGTACTACCGCCGTTACATATCTTAATTAACTAAGAATCATCACAGACATTCTTTACTTGAATACCGTACATTTTTTACTCTTAAAAATATACAGGTGCCTACCTAAATTCAATACTCCATGTCTACACTAAGTTAGGATAAACCGGCGAAAACATTGATCAAATAAACTGGACCCAACATTGGTTTACGCGTTTTACAATAGTTTACTCTGAGCCTGTACTCCGAACTTCGTATCGTGCCGTTCCTTTCACTCTCGTGTTATTCACTATATGAGTGAGAGGGACGGCATCGGCAGGACATGAAGTTCGGAGTAGCCCCTCTGATCATCGTCTCCTTTAACATTATTTGCTGTTTAATGAAACAACAATGACGAAAAAAATCGCCGTTGAAACGCTGAATATTCGCCCTACCGCTCATTACTGATTATAAATATCGTTTAAATCCGTACGTGATACGTGCAAGGATGGTGCAAAATCTAACAAAGAAAATATAGGCGGCTCGCTATCAATCCGATAAGTAGAAGTGATATCCACGAGAGGAACAGTATCGCTTTGTGCTCTGCAAGTGGTCCACAAATAACCGCCCAACACTGACGTTATACACAGAGAAAGAGCAAAAAATACTCCAGCCCACATCAAGTCCTTGGCTTGGTGCGGAGTTCCTAACAACTTCTTCAATTTAGAGCACCCAGATCGAGACGCCAGTGACATGGAACATACCTGCACAACATAGTCTCGCAATTTTTCAGAATCCACGACTAGCTTCGTCTGGTTTGCAGGCACACACCAAACCTCAGTCTGCTGCGTACCTACATCACGTCCTTTTATATCGGGCATCAATTTTAGGATATACGCAAGTACTGGACCATTAGATACCTCTGGTGCCTGCCAGGAAACCGTGATATGTCCAGTTTTATCAACTTCCACGGCACTGATAGCAGGCGCATCGGCCACCATCGAAGGTAACGTCCTGACCACTCCCCTAGTTGATCTGCTGCATAAGTCCTTTGTGCAGGCACGCAATCGGAACCGGTAGTCTCTGTATGGTGCCAAATTTCCGATCTGATAAGCGGTTCTCGGCCCTTTAATGCTCAAAGACATAGTCCGAACGAAATATCCAAAAGAGGTATTAGTTACTGATGCTTCTTCATCTATTTCGTCGCATCCGGAGCCCATGGAATTGCAAACATCAAAGTCTTCCTCCACCATAGCACCATGAGGAGCGGTTGATAGTATCCCACACATTGACTCGCAGCCTTTACCGTAATCCCGTGGCGGTCTCATGACCACCGCATGTCGCGACACATCCTCTTCTTCTAATACCTCTTCCATATTCTTACATTGGTTGGAGGCGGTAATATCTTCTGGATAAATGTCTATGAGACTCACGCTGAGCTCGTACCTTGTGATATGGGGGACGTAATCGACATGATTTACCCAACGAAGCACCACTAAATGGGGACTATCCGCCACGAGCTCTATTATGAATGGTGGTTCTGGTTTCCCAACAGTTGTAGAAAAGTTTACAATAGAACTGCGCTTTAATTGTGTCTTATCGACATCGTACGATTCAATACACACCAGGTAAGCGGAAGCGGGGCGGAGATTAGAGAGCTGTGTTTTCCCGGAATCATCTGTTCTCATTGCTTGCCATTCGTATTCACTACACGTCTCTGGGACTACAGCTATAAACTTCCCTAGTGGAACGCGGACATAGAGAACAGTGTAATGGATTTTTGTGTTAGGCACAGGCATAAATTTGACGACAGCAGATGTTTGGTTAATCTTCTTTATTTTAATACCCAGTGAAACCTCTTCACAACCGCTGTATGCATTCAAGCCGTACCCATGTGGAACATCCTGAGTGCTATTAGTTGGTTTGGGAAATAATCTCTTCAGATTATCTATTTCACTCATGCATAGCATAGGATTACGAAGAATATCTATAGTGCCTTTATCTATTTTGAGATATTTTGTTACGTTAGGGCGGAAAACTGTTTGAAGGTTTGGATTGTCGCGGATAACGAGACTGTATTTATTGTCTTTTAATTTTTGGCCGCGTATTCGCTTAAGTGACGGGAGAAAATCCACTGTTAGTAACGATATGGAGTCGTGTATGATAACATAGTCGTACACTTCTTGTATTCTGGTGAGATGAATGTTCATCTCCTCGATTGCTGCTGGCACTCCTCTGATATTGATACTCAGAGACCCTTTGATGTAGACGCACCGACGGGCAGCTTGAATCGATTCCAGTGAAGTTATTGAGATGTTGCCGCAATACTGGATGGGGTAAAAATGGCAACTATTAAAATTGTGACACATTATCAAAGTAGCATGTGCGTCTGGCTATAGCTAAAGCAACAGAACGATCACACGCATAATCGAATTGAACTGAATTGTAATTTTCACTTATGATAATAAAGCGTATAATACCCAGAGATTTATTTATGACCAATAAAACTATAAAGTGGTTAAGCACTCTTAACTACCACTATACTGAAAAACATTTATCTCGCACTACTTTGTTGCCTTATTTTACAAACAGACTTTCACACACATACACAAACACACACACACGCACCGTATACACACACGCACGCGCACACGTACACGTACTCACACACACTCACACATACACTATTTCGTTGTGAGTATCTTGCAATATTTTCAGTTCTGTATCCACATATATGATCGATCTGTTTTTTTCTTTATAATTTATTTTACTTGTCTTGTTTTTACATACATACATACACATATGAAATTTTGAAATCAGTTTTCCGTGCTTAGCTCATAATTTGTACCCATAACATTGCACTTTATATACGTTAAGTTCTTAAACTTTCAGGCTGAAAATCAGCGCTGAGCTTGCAAGCTCCAGCATATGCTGAGCCTGGTACCCATTGCCGCAGTCATAGTTTTTAAAATTGTAAGTAATTTGTATTTTTTTAGGGCTTTTTTTTTATTGTAATGTTTCTTTTTTCTTTCACTTTTTTTTTAAATATCCGTTTTTGTATTGTATTTTTCTCTGTTTTTACGTGGCAATAAAGATTTATTATTATTATTATTAAAATTATCTTTGTATGTAACGGTTAAAAATCTTTAACGCCAGGTAAACTTTAAAACTGTTAGGCTCGGTTTTATAAAGATCCGTTAGACCTTATATTGGTTTGTTATGTCAAAAAATGTACTGAGTTACTGAAATTTGATCTGACATTTGGTCTAACGGATCTTTATAAAACCCGGCCTTAATCGTTCAAGTGTCAACCTGCGACTTGCGAGGCAGGCCAAGCCTAGTGCAGGGGACACAGGGAAACTTGATTCTGTAAACAATAATTTAATCAAACAGCGGTAGGTTGCGATTTTGAATGTGAGGTGTCATCTAATTAATCATAAGTACCACTGTATTTAAATAAATAAAAAAATCCAGTAACCTTGTCGCCTTAAAGAATGGAGGTCTGTAGACTGTAGATGAAATAGTTTCTTTGTGCGTAGTCTTTCAAAGTTGATCATTTTTTCGAATTTCGCAAACTTTGAAATGCTTTATTATCGCGGAAACTATAGGGTCTACAAAGAAAATTTTAGGCTCTTATTATAAATCTTATATCTACTTTAAAAACGTCCTGAGAAGGTATTATCAGCAACGTGTCAGCAACTAGTCCTTTATGGTTATATAAGGTTTTTAAATTTTTGACAAAGTTGCGACTGGCGCTCGAGGTCACAAACTTGGATTATTCATTGGGCCAACATCATAAACAAGTGTGCAAAAAAATCGGAACTACCGGATTTGAAGCAAGCTCTGAACGTTTATCGCACTATCACGGAAGTTATAAATGTTACTTGTAGTCATTGTGGCCAGTTCTAATCGTTCGATATTTTGAATTTACAGCCTTTTTCACTGAGCGAATGCCAAAAAGAGGATCCGCGTAGGCTTAACGCGGATAGCGGGGACAGTGGCAAAAACGCGAGGGAAAAAAGCGGAAAAGCGGGGTATCTGGCAACACTGAAGAGGCCTAAACTATTATGCATAATAAGGGGCGCTACCGCGACAGCAAACGAAGTTTTCGCTCTCTGTCGCACTTGCACGTTCAGACGTAAGCGCGACAGAGAGGGAAAACTTCGTTTGCTGTCGCGGTAGCGCCTAAGGTTATGTTTGTGATCGCGAGACTGGGCTGCTACCGCGACGGCATTCAAAATGGTTCTTAACTGACCTCCTTGCAATCAGTACAAGGCTCGCAGGTAAAACTAGTCGTTCTGCCTTTGATTATGTTTGTCCTCACATAGTTATCAGGACACGCGTTGATGCAGGTATTGTTCCACACCCATCGATGCAAATTGTGGCATTCTTCTTTTGTGATACAGTATTGGTTGTCTTCTAGGATAACCCTGTTAACAAAAATGTTATGATTAATATAGATCGTACTTTGTGTCCTGATATTAAATAGTAGTTTATGCAACTGCTACATATTGACAGGCATTAATACAGAAGTGTGGTTTTATGAAACGAGCCCAAGGCGAGTTTCATAATAAGATCACACGAGTGTTTTAATGCCTAATTATAACATGTACAGTTGCATACACTACTTTATCTACATCCATATATTAAATCCTCTTTCATGTGATCAGGAACCATTGCGTTACAAGTGTAGTGAGCCTGTTGAAGTCTTGTGATCATGAGCCTGAGAGCCTATTCCGAACTTCGTATCATGCTTTCCCTTTCGCTCTCGTGTTAAACATATATATGAGTGAAAGGGATGGTACGATACGAAGTTCGGAGTAGGCCCTTTGTATCTGTATTATGGGCGGAGAAGGACATAACGATACCGTTTTCAATGACATTATGGCCATCACCGCTCCGGGCCGGCACGATATTGTTACCTCATTTTTACCCATAATTTTTCAGTGGGCAAATTGACTCTAGGGCAAAGTTGGACTGCACTACCTATATTTTCTTGTTTCTTTCTTTAACGATATGGCGGAACGGTGGTAATCGACTTACGTATCATTAGGGCACTTGGGGACGCACTGTTGTCTGTAAGTGTAGTGTCGACAGAGCCAGCACTGGTCGGAGTTTGTGAGCCGACAGCCGAGGCACTCGTTGTGGCACTTTAGAGCCTCCGGGCCTTCGGTGAATCGCTGACACTTCCTGTACACATTTACTCCCTTATTCATAAACCGTCATCAAACTTAAAAATTAATTAATTAATTTTATAGCCTATTGGCTGTCCCACTGCTGGGCAAAGGCCTCTCCCCATGTTTTCCAGGTCTCCTTATTGAGCGCTTCTTCCTCCCAATTCTTGGCAAATGCATCCAGATCATCCCGCCATCTCCGTCTGGGCCTGCCCCGTCTGCGTCGTCCATCATGTGGCACCCATTTGGTGGCTACATTAACCCACCTATCATCAAACTTACTTTAGCTAAAATAGTCCAGTTCTTTTATCGGTAGCGGACCCCGGGCATCCTTTAGGATGAAACTACCGGGATAACGCTAAGATGATGATGATGAGTTAATTACTATCGGCCTATTTGTAGTCTGGTAAATTTGTATCTCTTTGTAGATAATAAAGCAGAAAAAAAAGTGAGGTTTTGCAGATAAAGTCTGAAAAATTGCATCTGCTTGCAAAGATACCTACTCCCTGTTCCAACAAAAATTGTATGCTGGATTACTCGTGCATCTGCAGAGCCTATCGCAAGGCACTTTGTCGTCAGCCGGGCTCAGCACGTGTCTGTATCTAGGGGCAATGGTCTTCCAGTCTATAGTATCAATATTGCATGTGTTGGGCCCACCCCAGATAATCACGCCGCCGCGGTCGATCTTGAGCAGGCTGTATAGATTAATCTGGAAAATTATGACATATATTGGACTAGAGTCCGACCACGCTAAATCTGCAAGGAATAATTTGGCAACACTGTGCATTATACGTCATATTTGTATGAAAATGTGACGTTTGAGGTAGTGTTGCCAAATTATTTCAATGCAGAGTTAGTGTGGTCGGACTCTTCATATTGTAGGTGATAATTTGTTTCTCAGCAAGTTAAAGCAAGTAGCAGTAGCTGGCTAGCAAGAGCTTGGGAGGATGAGACAGGTTCAATTAGGTACGGCGGTAAAGGCCAAAGCCAAAGCTAGCAGTGCCTTTACCATGAGTTTGCACTGTACTCGCTAGCGACTGCGTAAACAATTTAGTATGCCGATTCTTAGTTCTATTGCGTAACCGCCAGAGGCGCTGTACTTTGGCGTATACAATTTTTTACGTAGTCGCTACTGAGTACGGTCATGTAAACTCATGGTAAAGGCACAGGGCGGTTTCGAAATGAATATACAACTTTGGAAGTGGGTTGAAAATATTTATTTAACACTAACTGGCCGGATGGTTGAGTTGACATGTAATTCGATATTACCAATAAATATGATTATGATTATGAAAACCGACCAAGGTTAAAGTAAATCTTGGCGGAAGTGAATTGTTGAACAAAAACACTGAACTTCACTCTCTCTGGGTACTTTGTCCCAAATTCTAAGTGGAGGTGATTCCATTACCTACTCACCTCACTAAGCTGATTCATGTCGTATATGATGAGCGCATAGTTATTGACAAGATCGCGGCCTCGAATTCGCACGAGGTTTGGAAACAGCTTTCCCATCGAATCCAGCCCTGGCACCTGGTATATCGCCATGTAGCCCGTGATCTGTTCCAAATAACACGTTTCCATCATCTAATGAAAGAAAACATCCCAATAGATCCATTATGAATTGCAATGAAAAAAAAAATCTCATTAGATACACAGTGGATCTATTGAATGGATGTAATGAGATAGATTCATCATTTCACCATTGGACAAAGGTAATATTTCGTACCTCATTTATTTGATTTCCTTATCATAACTAAGGCACTTCACCCCGATCATGATTATGCTAAGATACAATATTTTAATGCGATGCTGATAAGATCACCCGATTCAATCGCTATAAATTCATCTCAAGTCACTCTCTTTGGCCACTCTGTTCGTCACGATCAACATACAGAAGATAAGTAACCTTGGAAATGGTTGATCCCTATTAACACATACCACACAAACATGCATGCATAATTACATACATAATACAAACCAAAGTATTTGGGTCATACGCGGATTTAGGTTCGCGTCTTTTCTGTGGACATACCAAAAGTTAAGGGCTACAAAGCTTCATTTTCGATTGTACCAGTAACCCGCATAAACAGTGCCTACGTTTCTATAAACATAGCTAACATGCACATAAGCCGTTAACTAATGACCACAGGAGGGATGACTTTTGTTTTTTCAACTAAGTATGACCCATTTGCTCTGAACCTTTGGTACCGTTTTCCCTCGTAGGTTACGTAGTGACTTGATAAGTAAGGTTGCTATAGCTCCAAAAGATGCGCTGTTGAGAGCTTGGTCTAAGAAAACAAGGCTTGACAATCCGGACCGTGACTCCACAATACGTCACTGTCGACGACACACACACTTACGTCCGCATACGATCGATAGGCTGATGCTGGCTGATGACGTAGTGTCGTGTCACCCACACTACTAACCGATGTACCTGATGAGACTCCTATGGAGTCGCAATGGTTCATATACGGTCTGCCTGTAAGCAGTGCTGGATTAACCCTTAAGCAGACTAAGCATTTGCTTAGGGCACCACGTCTTGGGGGGCACCAGTAACAGCACCCAAAAATAATTTGCTAGCACATCAACACACGAAAGGGGATATTAGTATATAGTCAAAAAAAATTGCGGATTGTTTTATCTGTATGTGTGACCTCCTAAAAACGTTTAAAAATATTTTTGAGTAATTTTTAAATTTCCAAAAACTGACCCGACAAAAGTAATCGGTATGACTATCGAACCCTCACAAAATTGCGACCTGTAGAGGTGAACATCCGGACATACGAAAGCATATTTGTCGAGGTTGAAACGGAGATCTTCGTTTCACTTGGTTAATCCACTTTTAGCTAATCTTGAACGGGGGGGCCCACAGGCGAGGATTGCTTAGGGCATCAAGTAGTCTTAATCCGGCTCTGCCTGTAAGCAGACTACCGTGTCTGCTTACTGTTAAAATTATTTCTGCATATGGTATGCTAATAATGTTGCGTTTAGTGTTTTTCACTGTGGTAACATCTCTCTCTTCCACCCTTGCGTCAATGGCGGACGCACGCTTAGGTTACATTTGCATTAATATTTAATTTAATACATTTAAAAAACGATGTATCCTGGACTATATAGGACACATATATAGCATATATGTATTTATAAATAAACCGCGGGCTGCAGTACAAAGGTAATATCATATATTCATTCATGAAACCTGTAGTTGTCCTAACCAGGCGCACTCATAGCGTCCAAACCAATAGCGCTGATTGCTTCAACACTTACAAGGCAGACCGTTGCCACCATTGTGGTATAAAAAAAATACAAACCTCCTTAAGATTCCAGAGCGTCATATTATTGAACATGTCTGGTTTCTGTACTCCGTAGTAGATAAATGTAAAGTTGCCCACAATGGTGACACACTTGTCCACTTTGCTAAGACAGGTCAGGTTGCGGCAATGAACGGTCTCGCATATACCGTTACCAGGTACGTTGACGTTCAGGACTTGGCCTGAAACTGCATGGAGGAGGAGGAATCTGTAAAATGAACACCAATTTTATACGAAACACAATGCTTTCTCGGGAAGAAATCGGAAAGAGCGAGGCTTTCTGACACAGATAAATAGACACTTACTAGAAGGCCTCCACAACATTGTTAACTTGTTTATTCGAAATAAATAAAGATTTATTAGAATTATTTTCTTAATCCACAGGGATTTTAAGTCGGCAGCCATAAAGGCCAACTGAAACTTAGGACAAAACTGGACGCTTAAGAGCATTATTAAAGGGAACGATTTTTTTTCTCATTCTCGTAAGATAAAAGTTGCAGTAGGGGTTTCTTCTATGAAAGGAGTATGTAAACAGTTTTTAAAAAAAACAGTGAAGCACATGCAGAGGTCTGAAATTGCAGGTGACTGCACTTTGTGATATTAAAAAAGTCTAACCCTCAGCGGGCCAACTTAGTGGGCAAAGTTGACGATAGAGTCCGTCAAGCGAGTCGTATCTTCTTACAGGTGGCAACACTGATAGTACGCCGAATACTTACCTACATGTGTTAAACTTAAATATTAGTAGATAAAATTTCTATTAAAATTTAAACTTCAGACACGCATTATTCGGCGTACTATCTGTGTTGACACCAAAGAGAATATAATCGGGTCATACGCGGATTTAGGTTCGCGTCTTTTCTGTGGACATACCAAAAGTTAAGGCCTACAAAGCTTAATTTTGGATTGGATCAGTAACCCGCCTAAACAGTGTCTCCGTTTCTATAAATCCCTTTAATAAAAACATAGCTAACATGCACATAAGCCGTTAACTATTGACCACAGGAGGGACGACTTTTGTTTTTTCAACTAAGTATGACCCAAGCACTAGTTGACACCTGTAGTTTTTTTAATTTGCCGCCTTTTTCAAGGGACACGACTCGCTTGACGGACTACTTACTTAAGCACTTAAATAAAAGTCCATTTGAAAACGGCAATTTCTTATCAACAAGAAATAGCGCGCATGCAACTTGCGGGTTATTATTGGATACTTTTACCAGTTCGTTTTTGACAGTTATGAATTGGCGTTTGTTTGTAGTGAATAGTGATGAGGCTAATACGAACCGATTGTCAAAGTAGCAATTATTAAGGAATGGCGAATGATTACTCAGATCGATTTTATTTCTTTAATGTTCCAATATATTTCATTATTGGATAGGAATCTAGAGTAGGAACTCTTGCCATATGATTTTTATTCTACTTCAATTTTGTATCGTTCAGAAATCGATACCGTATTTTCAAATATATGTGAGTAATTGTATTTTTGTTAACTCACATATTTTATGTTACATTGTAGCTACGTTATTATTGTTTTTCTTATGTTGATCGATTCTAATTGTTTATCTTTATTTCGTAAACCATATCGATTATCGAAGAAACTATATACGATTTTGATTGGCCGCATCACCAACAGTGTTTGTCACAAGCAAAGAGAATATAACCACTACATTCTAGTCACAAGTGTCAAACACAGAGCTGATAAGTCGGATGCACAATGGGCTACGCAGAAAGAAAATTATACTCAATGTACAGGACACCGTTATGCGTTAAAGGGAGAAAGACATATTTTCATGTACGTTGTACCCTCATAGCCCATTGTGTTATCCGGCATTTTAGTGTCGTATAACGTCACGCTTGACGTTCGTAATGGCGGGTACCGTTTCGCAAATTTTTAGCACAGGGGCGCTACCGCGACAGCAAACAAAGTTTTCCCTCTCTGTCGCACTTAAGTCCGTACGTGCAAGTGCGACCGAGAGCAAAAACTTCGTTTGCTGTTCGCGGTAGCGCCCCAGATAGAATATTCATAAGTTTTAAAAGTAATTATAAAATTGATTTTACACGATCATGAGTTTATATCAACTCAATCCCTATAACAAAATATATGTTATTCTTACAATTTTATTCTTTATTCTTCATACACAAAAATACCCTATTTATTTATTGTTTCGATGTGTAATGTGCATTTATATTTTATGATTGTTAATTGTTATGATGTGTCAAAAAGGAACTGGTAAAAAATCCGATAAGACTTCCGCCATTATAAGTAATAATTAATAATCTAGAGGAAAAATTGTATCTGACCGCAAAATGAGCTCTCTACTCTAATGAGTTTCCATAGTTATGATAGCTTATCGGATAGCTAAATGCGACATACCTAACATTGCTAACTAATGAACTTATTTTATCTCACTAATAACACATGCTTCATATTTTATCCAAGGTTTTTATTTACTTCATTTCATCCTACTAACCCTACTTATTTAAGCCATCGTCTCCCGGCGAAAAAAAAAAAATTAACAATAGAATTCTGAAAAAAATAACAATAGAATTCTTTTGTTATGATCCCTGGGATCCCAGGGACCGGTAGACGACAGGTTTATTATAAATGCGAAAGTTTAGTTGTTTGTTACTCAATCAAAACGGCTTAACAGATTATGATGCAACTTGGTACAGGTACGACTTAACAGACTGGATTAACAGATAGGATACTTTTTAACTCTAAAATCATGAAATAGGGAGTGGATAGGTAATAGGTATTTACGCGGATGTCGAACTTTAGGCATATCACTACATAGTATAAAACAAAATCGCTTTCTCTGTCCCTATATCCCTATGTATGCTTAAATCTTTGAAACTACGCAACGGATTTTGATGCGGTTTTTTTAATAGATAGAGTGACTGTAGAGGAAGGTTTATATGTATAATAACATTCAGTGCACCCGTGCGAAGCCGGGGCGGCTCGCTAGTATTAAATAAAAATACTACATTTAGACATACGAAATAAAAACGGTCTATATTAAAATATATATTTCATAATTATTTTAATTATAATAAACGATAACAATTCAACGAATCGTTTAGAAAGTTAGTAAATAAAAATAAATCGCGAGGACAGATATCAGGTGACCCCGAGGGCTTAACCCTTCGTCGAAAATTAGTACGATGTTATCCCAACAAACTTACACTACGTACTGAGATTATTGACTTAACCCTGTAACCGCCAGTGTCTGATATATATATGAGACAGCAGTGGCGGCGCGTTTAAAGTATTCTTAGGGAAGCCGGAAATGATTTGCCTATATTTATATTCATGAGCCTTAGTAAAAGAATTGGATTAAATATAATACATAAATAAATATTAGAGGACAATCTTACACAAATCGAACTAGCCCCACAGTAAGCTCAAGAAGGCTTGTGTTATGGGTACTAGACGACGATATATTTAATAGATATAAATACTTAAATACATAGAAAACATCCAAGACTCAGAAACAAATATTCATGCTCATCACACAAATATTTGCCCTGACCGGGATTTGAACCCAGGACCGTCAGCTTCACAGGCAGGTGCACTACCCACTAGGCTAAACCGGTCGTCAAAAAATTGGGTGAAAATTAGGCAAGCCGGTGGGAATCGAGTTTTATGGACGCTCCGCCACTGAGACAGTGACACTTTCTTGCGAGTTGAAAAATTGCTAGCAACTTTAATGACATTTGCCGGTTAAAGATTATTTGAAGTAGTTATCCGTCACACGGTAATATTACCGGGTAATAATAGCCTGGGTGATTCTTAACCTGAAATTTAGCATTTTCTTAAATTGTCCTTACCGGGCCGGATTTTTAACGACCAAATGATTCTTTTTGATGTTAGATGTAACTATTTCAACAGTTAGGGGCCCACGTACCCTGTACTCAGATTTCCTTAACTTTCACTTAACGTTCGAGCCAGGGACTGATACCGGTATTTAAAAAAAACCCAATATTTTTGTTTTTTTTTGCTCTTTACGTAGGGCTGAATCATGTATTTAGGTAACAACGTCGTATTATTAGATTGTCCCATTAAAAACGAAATAATGAACCGGTGACCGTAATAATACCGGTATTTTTCTATGGAGAAAATACCGGTATCCGATCCCTGGTTAGAGCCGAGGACCTCAATTAACTTTAATGAAAATCGCGGCCTTATCTCTTAATAGTCGGTGGAAAAAAAATTAAGATTACCCAATCACCGCTTTCGCCGCCATGTCACTTTACCGCCAAACCTCTTGTATTTTTTCTTCGGCTTCGTAACACTCCACACTAGACGACCGAAGACGCGGATGAAACGATATTTTATGTTTATAGGAAAACACATCGTGTATCAACGTTTCCCATGGCCTCTTGTATAGTGGAGCGTTGTATCTCCGAGTGCAATTCCTGTGGTTATCTAGTTTGCTTAGCAAATAGACTAGCGTAAAAGGATGGCTCTGTTCTAAGGAATGCACGCTTAAATTCGACTGTAGGTTTTTATGTTACGTTTTTCCTAATGATTTTCAATAGTTCTCATATCCACTGCAACGGGAATTTATTATTGAACGCGCGGCTTGTCCAAGTATTTGAAATGTACTGACCGTTCTGACATTTGACCGATGAAATCAAGCCAATGAGACGTTAATCGAATAAACCGCGCGAACATTTCGATGACTATTAATACATGGATCACGACCCCAATAAAGGCTCGTTTGCGCAGGATCACAGGGGGCTAGAGGAAGAAGGCCGCAATTACACGGAGGCATTGAGGTAATTAAAGCTTAGTCAGTGTGCGATAGCGTGAGTATTGCATGTAATAAGCCGTAGTGAGGCGGCTTTTTTTACTTCCGCTGATATTTTTAGGTGTTGCTTTAGATATTGGGCACTAATTATTAATAGGGAGTGGGTAACTGATTTGTTCAGAAGTTTTATTTATTTATTTATTCAAACTTGCACAAAAAGAATATAAGTACAAAGGGCGGATTTAATGCCATGAGGCATTCTCTACCAGTCGACCATAGGACCAAACAGAAACTAGCAAATGTGGGTGCAATGAGAAAATAATTCATAAAAGTTAAACGATTTCGAAAGAATAAACATACATATAATCATAACTAATAAAACAAAAGAAAAGAAGTTTTCACGCCAGTCAGTGGTTACTAATGCTACGGCTACACATATCGCGATAACGCGAATATTCGCATTATATAGCGATGTGTGTAGCCGAATATTCGCGAATACTTCGGCACTTCGCCCGAAGCCGCAGACCCTTCGCCCCGCTGTCGGTAAATTTGCGCACATCAAAGGCTTTTATCGCGATCTTCGCTTGCGCGGCCACACTTCAGTCGGCTCAACTTCATCGTGCGTAGCGGACGTACTGTCAACTGCACCTAGTTCTTGCTCGATGAATAGTAATCATCCATTGCCGCCTTTTGTTCACTTTTTTATTTTGCACAAAGTCAGAAAATAATAGCTTCGTCCATTTTTCCGTGATAAATTCTGCGGCATTGCTCTGTATAACAGTGTGGCCATGCACATTCGCAGTAATCCGAAGACGAAGGTTTATCGCGATAATTCTATCGCGATGTGTGTAGCCGTAGCATAACGGGTACAGTGCCTTTACAATTAGTTGACATGAACGTACCAACTCGCTAGCGACTGCGTAAAAATTTGTAATCGTTTACGCAGTCGCTAGCGAGTATACGGTCATGCAAACTCATGGTAAAGGCACGGTTTTACGAAGTGGCATTCGTGGAAGCATTGCAAAGGTTTCCCGCTTTGTCAAATGCGACACGAGTCACACGCCATGACATGGAAATGTCAAACATGAGACTCCTCATGCTCCGTGGAAACCCCACTGTCTGTTTTGACATTTATTGAAACAATGAAATTCATTTGTTTCATAAGACCTCACTACGGAACCCTCGGTGCGCGAGCCCAACTTGCACATGACCGTTTTTAGGGTCCCGTAGTAAACAAGGAACCCTTATAATAATAATTCGTATAGTTTCGCCATGTCCGTCCCCCGCTTTTCTGTCACCGTTAGTACTAGAAAGCTGTAATTTGGCATGAGTATACATATCAATGACGCCGACAAGAATCGGTTGGCGTGATATTAGGCTTTGAAGTGATAATTTTTGCTACGTTCAGTTGACCCCCCCGCCAGCTAAACGGTACGAACAGTTTCGCAGGTACAATGAAGTCAATTTGGCTTTCCAGGAGAGCATCCTAATTTAAGATTTTTTACGTAGATACTTACATTTCAGCAATAAGAATATATAACGTATTTACCGCTGAATGTGACAGCTATGGCTCGTTAAATTACTAACTTGTCGCCTGGACGCCAGCGCCTGACATGAGCGCGAAATCACATACCTCCATATTTTGCTATTATTTTTGATCAGGCGCAAAGAATTATAAAAAAGTAATAAAAATGTAAGTACTAGGTACGAGTAGGTATTTCGGAGTTCGTGCGGTCTTTTTTTTTAAATAAGTCTAACCCGCTAAATAAGTAGTTCATTGTGGTTGGCCGGGCCGGAGAGTGTTGTTGGCCTGTAAGCTGACCTAACCAAGAAAAACAGTACGCAGCATATGACCGCCTCTTACAAACATGAATCTATTACGGCTTTTGGCGGTGAATGAGTTGGCTGTCGAAAACTGTACCTAGAGTTTTATCATAACTTCTGTTATAATTACTAGCGCCTGATCAAAAATAATGGCAAAATAAAGAGTACATTATGGACTACCGTACGAGTACATTGATTTCAATAAAAGTAAATAACGAAATCCTCCGTGGACGTGCTGTATAGCATCACACCGAAAATCATATCCCTATACGTTGTACAGACAGCAACAAAAATGTACATACCAGCAGCAACAGTATGCAAAATCTAATTCCCACAGTTCGAGTAAGACAGGAATCGCTGTCGCGCGAAATGCGACTTGGCAGCAAGTTGTGCTAGCCCACCTGGCTCCTATTTCACCAAGTTGACGTATGTAGGCCGACTAATCGTAATCGTCAATTTTCATGTGAAAACTGTTTCACCAACCACAATTGTAATGTTTTTTGACAATTATCGCTCCTGTCAGCTTTGGTGAAATAGGGGCCTAATGGTACCACGGTAGAGTCAAACCACGCTAACTCTGCATTGAAATAATTTGGCAACACTACCTCAAACGTCACATTTTCATACAAATATGACGTATAATGGACAGTGTTGCCAAATTATTCCTTGCAGAGTTAGCGTGGTCGGACTCTTAAAGGAATGTAAATATATGCAAAGGGGTTTTCTTACCAGGGCTCGGAACCGGTTTTTACTATTTTTGAAATATCTCGTAAAGTACTTCTCATATTACCATTTTTATTTTAAGATTTGTTTTAGTAATGATATAAAATTTTATTAAATGAAAGCACAATACAAATTCTAAGCTAAGATTAAGTAAACTATATACTATATAAAGTAAATTATAAAAACTAGCCTAATCGAATAACCCACCCCGAGTCACACCCGGTGCAAAGGTGCCCATCACACTAGCGGCATTGCCTCGTTGAATAGCGACTGCCAGCCTAAAAGTAAAGCCTGCCTTTAAAGTACGAATAAACATCATAAAACGCAATTAACCGAAATTTTTAACCGGTTAATTGTATGGAGACGAAACCGGTTTCCGAGCCCTGTTTCTTACAGTTAAATAAAACTCCAATGTTCAGAATCCAAAAATGTATTGAATACAAAACAAACCGAATAAAGTCGTCGGGTGGCGTTTTAGTCGTACCGTATAGTTAGGAGCTCACGCAGGGGCTGCCGCTAACACGCTCAGCGCCGGGACACCACCACGTATGCGACCCAACTCACTCCTCCCGGGGTGCTTCCGCGAACAGCAAACGAAGTTTTCCCTCTCTGTCGCACTTGCAAGTTTGCACATAACTAAGACAGGGAGGGAAAACTTCGTTTGTCGGTAGCCCCCCGGACACGGATCCATTACGATCATCTCCACAGGCCTTAACACGTTGCCTGTCCGAATCCGAATTGTAAACCTTACGGCTTCGAAATAGAGGCTTGCAGTGACCCCTTAGGACGCCACTGTCAAAAATTTGTTTTGGAATTTAAAAGAGATTCTAAAAGCATTGAAAGTCGGGACAGATCCGGGACAAGGCGTCCGAAGGGTCAACCAAGCTCCGTGAGATAATCGGCTTTAATTCGTACGGGTACGATTGACAATCGATTGTCAATTAAGTGGTTAGTGGAAGTGTGCCAGCGTCGAACGTGTTAAAGTAACTTCACTATATTTACATCGCTGCCTACTGCCACGTCGTTACAGGAACCCACTGTAGATTGTATCCCGTACAGTCAAGGGCATAAATATGTATACATTTTTGAACTTTATTTCAATGCAATTAGGTGAAAAAACGTATACACTTTGGTGCACTTGACTGTACCATCAAATCTACTTTTTAGGGTGCACCGAAATACCGGAATGTGCACTCTAATGCATTGACAATAGAGTAATGTTCGGATAATTTGTGTCACCTTGTCAAGCTCCAAATCTGATGGCAACAGGCCAATTTTTCAGTTAAATGGTGGTTACGGTCACCAATTCATCATTGCTTACTGGTCCGACATTCACAACACGAATTCGACCTCTCACCTAATTTAGACATGGAATTTTTAAGGCAAGACCCATTCAGAGATCTGATTGAAATACCTACTGAAGTTTGAATTTCCAGTGTGAAGAAATAATGTAGAATTACACTACACAGCAAATTACTGTGGACTGAAAAAGAAACAAAAAAAGAAATAACCGAACAAAATATTGAAAAGTGCCTTAGTAACTCTGTCAAAAAATTATAAATATCAGTCAAAATAAACTTTAATGCTGCAGATCTCTTTATTAATGACAGTGATACGTTTCTTTTTACAAAAACGATACCCTTTTTATTGCTCTAAGGAAATAACCGGATAGATTTTTCATAAGCGATTCAGTGTTCCAACAATCAATAAAAATGTAGTAAATATTTACGAAATTACGCGCAGAGCTTCCGTAGAGAGCGGGATGGTTAATTGCAAACTCGCGCGTGTTAGAGGGGGTCGTTTGCACTGGAATGGCCTTGCCTTAAGCTGATAAACTAACGCAGCGGTCGGCAACAGGCGGCGCGCAAGCCTCCTTACTGATCATCTACAATGTGGTACAGTAGTACCCAACTGATATGGCTTACCGATGTACCTGCGCAGAAGATGAATTTTTAAAGCGCGGGAAATGCTATTGACCAATCGGCACGCTCCACGCACCGCGCTTCTTTTTCTTGTCCCGCTATTGGTCCGCAGCTGCCGCCATGTTAGCGCGCCGCGTGGCATGTCACTCAGCCGCCATACTTCTGATCTAGTGCACGCGCATTATGAACCTTATAGTAGTGATCTAAGGTTAATTGTAAGTTTTAAGCATTCTTTCGTTAATCTTCGGAGCGATACTTTCTTTTCTGCGCGAACGAAGATTCACGATGCGCCTTATCAGTTGGGTACTACTGTATCTTTTGTCTGATAGTCACAAATTATTAACACATGCGGGCAAACACAATTTTGGTAGCTAATATGTGGCGTTCTGCTGCTGCTGACAAGGTGGCCGACCCCTGGCCCCTATTTCACCAAGTTGACATATGTAGGCTGACAAATCGACAATTTTCAGTTTCACCAACTACAATTGTAATGCTTTTTGACAATTGTCGCGCCTGTCAGTTATGGTGAAATAGGGACCCGATCTAAGGTATATTACGGTATTTCACTGTACCAACGTGGATACATCAGGGCAGTATAATAGAGGCTCTATAGGAAATAGACTAACCTAAGTTACATACAAGTGCTAATGCGCGAGCGGTGCTCAGGAAACCATGTTGCGATGACGTTAGAGTTGTTTTTTGTAACAGCGGAGGTCCGGTGTTAAAAAATGTGTGGAGGAAATAAAGATCCGGTTCGAAGGACCATTCCTCCTAATTCAAGCATTCGAGTGCTTAACACCCGTTATGTGTTCTAATATATTCTCACACATCTTCAACTGCCTAAGACTTCCGCTGTTATAAACTACATATATTTGACATCAGACGTTTATATTATATATTTTGGATGAGCAAACAGTTTTAATACATATATGTGTAAGATTATATAATGGAGAAATCCTTCAGTTTCCTCGCCGCACCCCGCGCGCTACCCCTGTACTGTACAATTAATCATATACCAAATTCAATCCATTTTTATACACTCCATTAAAATGCTCGATCTCATATCATCAGTCATTTTGTGACCAAGTGCGGCAACGTCCGCGTGTAAATCAGAATATCATATCAAATAAAATTATCTACATACATACAGGAACGAGTTTCGGGTAATAGAAAAATGGTAGCGATCTAAGCCTAACTAATGGCCCGTTTACACTGTGCAAGAACTCGCGTGCGATCATCAATACATTGTGGGAATTGATCGAACTCTCCGCGCCTCTGTAGCTAGCAGACCAGTAATTAAAATCGCATGCAAGTTGTTGCATCGTGTAAATCGGCCTTAAAAGCTGTCGAGTGGGGCTAACTGGGTTCCCACCTGTTACCACCAGTTCGATACCGCTGGTAACATATAGGAATTATTCCCATCGTTCCCAGCGGTACCTTATAAGAAAAAATCTCAGCTGACACCGCAAGGCTCGGTTTTATAAAGATCCGTTAGACCTTATGTCGGTTTGTTATGTCAAAAAATGAAATTTGATCTGACATTTGGTCTACGGATCTTTATAAAACCCGGCCCAAGTGTCAATTTTTCAATGGTCAGACAGTTATACGTCAGTTAAAATTAACACTGTCACTTTCTAATGTCATATGAAAGAAAAGGACAGAGCTAACATGGCATAGATCGAGTAAAATCACTTGAAAACTGCTGAGATTTTTTCTATTCCCAGTGGCAATTACTGAGACGAAATCAAACTTTTACCCAGTCATATGGGTCTAGCCTAGTGGAGTGGTTATGGCTCTCTCGCTCGCACCCGCGCCGGTCGCCTACTTCTCTCGTCACACTAAATGCTCGACTCGACGCACACATACATATCGACCACACCTTTTAAATAACATAATTTGACTCTAATAAAAACATTTTTATAATACGTTCAAAAATGAAATGATTCATTGAGTAAAAGGAATAAATTGAAGGTAAAAAAAATATGGATGAGCGATCCAATAGAATAAATAGTCTAAACAACAATGTTTTGTAAGGATGAAATGGCGTTAACCTATCAGGAGTAGAAGACATCACATCTTGATGAAAATGATGATAGATCAATCTAATAGGTTTGCCTGGTATGACAGGATGACAGTGGTTCGTTGACATGCATTTCAAGTCTTGTCCTTTTTCGTAAGTCTGTTAAATCCTTGTTGTCTATAAGACACTTTGACAGAAGCCAAAAACTATTTTAACTGGAGCAATTATTCATTACTAACCAATCAATGGTTGAGGTTACGAAATTTCTAAATTCAAATTTACTTTTCGACTAACTATTCATGTAGATTCAATGTAATTTGTAACTACAAAAATCAAGCTTCAAATATGTTTATAGTTACCACAGATAATTTTCTTAGAATTATGAATGGCGAAAGTCGACATTTCTGATTCCCAGATAAATAAATGCACGGGGTTCATGAAACATTGTCATTTTTCTTTCACATCCATTTGTGATAATCCATATTGAAAGGGACCTTATGGCGGCCGGCACTTACGCCTTTATTGCCGCTGTTCCAATACAATAGTGAATAGGTGCAACGTAAGCGCCTGCCGCCATAAGGTCCCTTTCGATGTGGATTATCACATTTGATAATGTCCGATTATTTTCATTCAGACATTGTCCTGTTGAAAGTGTGGATTTTTCGCGAATGGATAGAAGGGACATTACATTTCAACGTTATAAGTTTTAGAACTGGCCAAAGTGGAGGTAAAAAAGTAACAAATGATTACATGTGGGGAGGTGATTCGTGTAGGAGAATACCGGATAGAGATGTGTTGTCACCCGATTGCATTTTTCAAACACTTTTCCCATCTGATAATGTATCGTATTAGGGATGCGCCGAATATTCGGTTATTATTCGGTATTCGGCATGTTTTCGAATGTTCGGTATTCGGCCGAATTATTCGGTTCTCAAACTTCTATTTCATGCTTACATAGAATATGTCTTTATGTATACTTCCTTTTATAAATTTTTAGATGATAAGGCATAAATTGTTTTAATTTACGTTTCGGTTTCATCTAAAAGTTGTATAATAAACAATTAAATAAGCAGAAATTATCAATTTTTAAGGGATAATTTTTCATACATTAATTTTGTATCAAGAAGTAACGCTACTAACGTAAACTACCAATTGAAATAAAATGAAAAAACGAAAAATGTAGGGTCCGAGTAGGATTCGAACCTGCGACTTTCTGGTATACGCGGCCAATCGCTCTCGCCTCTGAGCTCGTAGGTTCGAATCCTGTTCAGAGCACATTTTTTCAATTTTTTTTCGTTAATTTAATTTTGTAGTTTGTCATGTTTACTAACTGTTATTTATTGGGATCTTTCGTGCGAATTCAATGTGTCTAATCTTTAAAAAAAAACAAGGTATAGTGTATCGGGACGAGTGATGAGCTGCGTGTGTGTGTGTGTGTGTGTGTCTATATGGCGTCGATGTCGAGGTCGTTGGCATCATCGTCGGCGCCGGCGCCGGCGGCGGCGGCGGGGGGGCGCGCCGCCTGCGCCTGCGCCTTCATGGGCGTGGCGAGCGCGCGATCGTTGTACTCGATCTGGAAATTATACAATATACAAAGGGTGTAACAAAACTAGTGAGGATCCGTTTAAGGACATATTCAGTATCGTGTTCTGATTAGGTAAAAGTAGAACAAATATTTTTTTAAGTGAAAAAAAGGGAGCCGCTAGTCAAAATGAGAATTATCCCAAGTTTTGACAGAAATTAAGTTTCGTAATCAAACGCCTACCCAGAGAGCCATGGTTATCGATAGGTTAAGCCATTGATCCCGGCTGCTGTCTATGATAGCAGACGTTAAGCCAAGTTAGAAGCCTTCGGGCGGCTAGAGAACCTCTTACAGTCAAGTTGCCCACTCAATTGACAGGCCCAATTCCAATAAGGTCTGGTTTCTCCTCGGGTCAGAAGTTTTTAAGTTAAATTGTGTTTTGCGTCAAATATTTTTTTATAATCTTTAAGCCTAGCTAAGTACCTAATTAAAAAATGACAACTGACATTTGAAAACATCAAGACAACATAAAGATACGAAAGAAAATACGTTACGTTCCGTTCATCAAAAATAAGAAGTCTGAAATAAGTCTACAATATTTACATAAATATGAAACTTGTTTTATATTATTTCGCAGTTAGTCAATAAGTGCCGTATATAGTTGGCCTCTTATTGCCGACTATAATGAGGGCTATCGCGTATGAATGCGCCGCTAGAGGCGCTAGTGTAGCGTGAGGTCTCCGAAATGTCAAATGTCACTCTTTGTGGTTGCGCTACGCGGGTTAATATCTAATTGGAACAATATGGTGACTATTTTGCAATACCTGAGCTTGATTATGGCAAATATGAGTTACGGGTCAATGACTGTCAGTGCTTTGAGACAGTTTTGTCTTTCGGAAACTTCTCTTCCTTTTTTTCCGAACATAACGGGACTCCGCTACAATGCGGGATGTTCGATATTTTTACGGTACGGTTTTAAGGTATTGAATATGATTTAAATGTAAACTTCGTTCTCATGACCATAATAATCAATAACAATTTTTGACAGCTGGATCTTGCTCGACAGTGGCGCCAACTGCTGAGCACAAAAACGATAGCCCCCATTGTGGCCGAATAGTCAGTCGGCTTCCGCGACACATCTCTAATAATTTTAACCCTTAAATGCGTACTGTAGCACGCAGCTTCCATAACAAAGAATTCAAGATTTATTTAAAAGTAGGAATAATTATAATAATATTGAGATTCATTTCAGATGGAAATTTAATATATTTTATTTTCATATTCAATCTTAAAATATTAACGGTTCTATACAAAAAGTATTACATTAGTTTATAAACGAAAAGCCGGTAATTTTAAAAATCCGCCGCCATATTTTTTATGGTCTCGAAGATTGAGGTTTTGAAATCGATGTTTTTGGCGGCCTTATTGTTTAGAAAATAATTCTTTTTTACTAGAATATATGTGATAATCCATATTGAAAGGGACCTTATGGCGGCCGGCGCTTACGCCTTTATTGCCGCTGTTCCAATACAATAGTGAATAGGTGTAACGTAAGCGCCTGCCGCCATAAGGTCCCTTTCGATGTGGATTATCACATATTTCTACACGTCATAAATATTGTCCGAGTACTAAGTTTAGTAAAATGTTTCACATGTAAATAAGCATTATTTGTATATTTTTATGATGTATGAAAAAAAAACTTATTTTTTCTATTTACAAATTTGTATCAAAAACTTACAACAGAATTTTCATATTATTTTTTCCGTTTTCAGGTACACCTGAGATTACCAAATATTGAGTTTTTATGGAAGAAGAGAAAATCATGCATTTAAGGGTTAATAAAGACTATTCACGTCTTCATATACGTAGTTACTTTGATGCTGACTGGCCTAGCTAGGACGCGAATGTGTAACGTGTGGAGGGCCCTGTCTGCCTGAACCACCCTACTCTACAATGTTTTTTTCACACCTGTTATTCAGAAAAGAGTTATTGTTGCCTCCGAATGAGGGATCAAAGATGTACTTTTCTTCCCTCATTTGAGGGCAAAAATTACTTTTCCTCATAAAAGGCGTGAAAAGGAATATCTGGCACTCTGTAGTAAAATCATTTGTAAGATATTTCATGTTTTCAGCAGCGGGCCTCGATAGACGGTGTGAAAAGCAGTATGTGTCACATGGTAACAAAATTATTTCCGTCTTGGGCGTAAACACTTGAATCCCTCGCTACGATCAAAATTCTACAATAGAAATATCACTACGCGCACGCTACGCTAAGGATTTTATTATAAAATCTTTCGCTTCACTCAGAATTGAATATAACGCCCTCGCCGTAAATATATCATTTTGCTCCCTTGAGACACAATCTACTATTATTGTGCTTATGCGTCGCCTGCGTCTCAGCCTACGCGTAACCTTACTCTTGGGCACACCGGGACAGTACGCACCTCGAGCTCGCCCTCGTCGCTCTGCTCGGAGTCAGAGTCCTCCTCGGCCTGCTGCAGCCAGTCGAGGAAGGGCTGCGCCTTGCGCCGCACCTAATAAATAAATAAATATTTTTGGACAATCTTACACAAATCAACCTAGTCCCAAACTAAGCAAAGCTTGTACTATGGGTACTAGGTGACGATATACATACTTATATAGATAAATAAATACTTAAATACATAGGAAACATCCAAGACTCAGGAACAAATATTCGTGTTCATCACACAAATATATGCCCTGACCGGAATTCGAACCCGGGACTAATAATCAAAATCAAACATTCATTCTGCAAATAGGCCACAAGGGCACTTTTACATGTCAAAATATTAATTTACAATTTAAGAAAGTCTGACTATAATAAGTAATACATTTTTCATGTCAAAATATTAATTTACAGTTCAAGAAGGAATAATAATTTCGAGTTTACAATTATAACAAAATTAATGTCATACAGAGAAGATAAACTTGCAAAATTATCTATTACAAATATTACAACAGTAAAGTTAGAGATGTATAAGGTCTCAAGATTAAACAAAGAGTATAATGAAATTAATATAATATCCCAGAAATGTACATGGTCTCTGAGCGTCAAAATTAAGATTAATTTAATATTGTTAGAGATGTTTATGGTCTGTAAGTCACTGATAATAAAAACGAATCCACAACAGGATGACGTCTCTCGTCAATCCCCTATAAAAAGGCACTAGTATTAACGTAGTCACTATGTCCTAGCAAGCATGAACAGACCGGACTCCACAAACAGCACCCGATCACGAGTATGACGCGTATCTACCTAATAATAGCCTTTATTTCCGATTCTTTTTATACTTAGATAGATGCCTTTGCATCTCTTAAATAACTTTTTATTTAAGAGTCGTTTTCGAGAAAAGTGTACACAGTTAAGGCCTTTTTAATCGCTTCTTTTGTGTTACGAAAATTACCTATACATGTCAATTTTTGTAACACAAAAGAACCAGATAAAGAGAATCCGAATTAAGTCCTTGACCATGTACTTTCGTGAAAACCACCCTTGACCCGTGAAAAACCGGCGTTAGAAACTAAGCTATAAAGAAATATTATAATTTTATCACAATATCAGTGCATCCTCAAATTTTATAAAGAATCGGTAACGCGTAAGTGACTCCTTTGGAGTTGCGGTTGTCTATAGGCTGCGGTGGCCGCTTACCATCAGGTGGGCCGTAAGCTTGTTTGCCACCGGCGTTGTATAAAAAAATGGTACTACAAAAATACTATGTCAATAATGTCTTCTTCTTAGATTGTTTATTTTTAATATTATCGCATTTTATATGTTGCTTCAAAGAACATTAGGTATGTAATGTGTTAGGCTGTTATTCATAAAACTTAACAAACCTCTGCTAACTAAAATATGTTTTGTCCCTTTCTCACAAACATAAAAGTCAAGGTGACAGATAAAGACAAACGATTTTTAGCGGTTATTTAACTAATAGAGGTTTGATTGACGTTTATGAATAAGGGGGTTAGTCTTAGTAACTATCTCGTCGTTGTTTTAAAGAACATTATATCCTGGCCCCTATTTCACCAAGTTGACATATGCAGTGGAATCCGGATAAAGCGTCAGTCAAGGGACCGGTGATATTACGTCGCACTAACAGAACATCGCACAAAACGGACTGATTTACTTTGAAAATGTTTCGTATCAAATCTAATGTGTGGTGATTTCGAAGTCGTTATAAGCGGTCAAACGTTATATAAGCGAATTCTACTGTATCTGTATTTGACATATGTAGGTTGACAACTCGCCAATTTTCATGTGAAAACTGTTTCACCAACTACAATTGTTATGTTTTTCGACAATTGTCGCGCCTGTCAGCTTTGGTGAAATAGGGGCCTGGTCTATCGCCGTGTAATGATAAGGGTGGATCAACTATTCTTTGTTACTTGCTACCTTGGTTACGTCTCCTGAGTCACTCTTTAAAACTGAGATTTTATAGGGTTTAAATTTACCAAACATGAGTTTTAGCGATAAGTAGAAATCCATTTGGACATGGGTCATCTCCTGAGCATGCTTGAAGTCCATATTATAAACATTTTTCTAAGAAACATGGTTACTGTTGTCTCCTCGCTGACGGGACAGAATAACAACAAGAAAAAGTTGATTGACCCATAGACTTAAGAGCGCTTTAATAAAATATAACAGGTCCACTAGCGCCACTCGTAAATAATTGTAATTATTTAAATTTAATGATATATAACTAAAAAAGGGGGCCGCTATGTACTGTAGTTTGTATTTAAGTACTTTTTGAATCCACCAAACTATTTTTTACATTGCTAGATTGGTCTCTCTATGAGCTCAAAAATAAAACGGCCGTTTTAACTTTGGACGCATAGATTGACGAATCCATCAACGTAATAACTAGTTTGATGGATCCAAAACGTACTTAAATACCAAATACAGTACGTAGCGGCCCCCTTTTTTAGATATCTATCGTTAAATTTAAACAATCACAATTATTTACGAGTGGCGCTAGTGGACCTGTTACATTTTATAAAAGCGCTCTTAAGTTGTTGTTGAATAAATAAAACTAAATCAATGGTACAGTTGAGAATGTTTGTGTGGGATTACCTCCGCGCACACCTCCTTGCTGAGCGCCTTGCGCGACGGCTTGTTGAACCACTCCACGATCGCCTTCTCCTCCACGATGTCCAGGTCGTACAGCAGCTGGAAATCGATACAAATGTCTCACAACCGCTCTTCGGGGAAGCTTCTGAACCAAACAAACGTGGATTGTTCACCATCATTTTAGAAATGAGAACTAAATCCGTTGCACAGTTCTATTTTCAAAAAACTTCCTATGCCACTTATCGGGTTTGACTATTCACTATTTTGACGACTGGTTTAGCCTAGTGGGTAGTGCACCTGCCTGTGAAGCTGACGGTCCTGGGTTCGAATCCCGGTCAGGGCAAATATTAGTGTGATGAGCATGAATATTTGTTTCTGAGTCTTGGATGTTTTCTATGTATTTAAGTATTTATATGTATTAAATATATCGTCGTCTAGTACCCATAACACAAGCCTTCTTGAGCTTACTGTGGGGCTAGTTCGATTTGTGTAAGATTGTCCTCTAATATTTATTTATTTATTTATTTTTTTGTTCATCTGCATATTATTCTTATAAGCGTTAAATGTCAAACAAGTGGAATTTGTCGTTAGATGGCGCGGTACCTTATGCAACGATTCCTAAATCGCGCTGTTATGATTTTTCTTGCAACGTGGAGATTTAGATTTGTTGTGCGAGATTTTAAGTGAACATTTATCAGTGGTATTTGTTATTTTCGGACTTTCTAACTAGTCATTTGCAAAATGTGGCAGTAAAAAGAAAATATTGATATGCTTCTTTCCTTCACTGTGAAGTATATTCATTTAGATATCTACTTCAGTTTAAGAGCTCAACAGATCAATTTACGATGTAGATAGGGTAAATAATATCGGTTAGTCATTCAATCAAGAAACTCGAAGATTAAGACGGAAGCTAAAACGAAGCGATTATATAACGAAATTATGGAAAATGTCACGTCGACTTTCCGTATCATTGAAATTATGAAAATGTGGCTAACGTATAAGTTGTCAAATGTAAAAATTGGGAACTGTAAAGCGGGCTTTTCAATTGCGGACAAATGACATTGTGGTAAAATGAATCCGTGGTATTTCAAACAGTTGCAAAACAAAGTATTTGGATTGTAAAGATTCGGTGTACTGTTTTCGGACAAGTCAAATTTGGTAAATAGATTTTCGAAACATCGATAGGTTACCGGTGTCGATGGTAGTCTTGGGACTTTTGGAGCGAATGAGTAGGTGAACGATACGATTTATGAATTGGTCCGACTGGATTATATGAATCCCAACTGAACTAGGGAACGAAAGACCGATACCAGGTGAAGGAGGTAATTTCATTTGAATCATTCATTCGTGAATTAAACAGCATCAAAAAGTCGATTATCTCGGAGTTTCTTTCCGGAACATCGTATACTCTGGAGATGGTGGAGTAAGGAGTGCGAGATACCGGATACCTTGTATAGGGACTGATATGCGTAGTCGGCTATCCCCGCGTCTCAGGAAGCCACAGCGTATACCTCGCTCCTTCAGTTGGTTCTCGGGCGTGTAAGTGACAATACATACTTTAATGAGGGCTATTGCGTATGAATTCGCCGCTAGAGGCGCTAGTGTAGCGTGGGGTCTTCTAAACGTCAAATGTCACTGTTTGTGGTTGCGGTACGCGGGTTAATATCTAATTGGAACAATATGGTCACTATTTTGCAATACCTGAGCTTGATTATGGCAAATATGAGTTACGGGTCAATGACTGTCAGTGCTTTTAGATAGTTTTGTCATTCGGAAACTGAACGGATTGCACTATAATGCGGGATGTTCAATATTTTTACGGTACGGTTTTAAGGTTTTAAACATGATTTAAATGCCAACTTCGTTTTCATGCCCATAATAACCAATAATATTTTTTGACAGCTGGACCTTATTCGACAGTGGCGTCAACTGGTGAGCACAAAAACGATAGCCCTTAGTGGACAATCCGCCTTGTCATTGAAAGTCCTAAATAGGTAACAAGTGGTGAGGTGTACCTTGAGCGCGCCGGCCACCTTGGGCACGAGCGCGACGTGGAGGGCGCACAGCGCGTCGAGCGCCACGAGCGCCTGGCGCTGCGCGCGCGCGTCGGCGTGCGTGAAGCGGCGCAGCAGCGCGCGGTGGCGCCGCACGCGCCCCTGCAGGGGGGGTGGGGTGTACCTTGAGCGCGCCGGCCACCTTGGGCACGAGCGCCGGGTGCAGCGCGCACAGCGCGTCGAGCGCCACGAGCGCCTGGCGCTGCGCGCGCGCGTCGGCGTGCGTGAAGCGGCGCAGCAGCGCGCGGTGGCGCCGCACGCGCCCCTGCAGGGGGGGTGGGGTGTACCTTGAGCGCGCCGGCCACCTTGGGCACGAGCGCCGGGTGCAGCGCGCACAGCGCGTCGAGCGCCACGAGCGCCTGGCGCTGCGCGCGCGCGTCGGCGTGCGTGAAGCGGCGCAGCAGCGCGCGGTGGCGCCGCACGCGCCCCTGCAGGGGGGGTGGGGTGTACCTTGAGCGCGCCGGCCACCTTGGGCACGAGCGCCGGGTGCAGCGCGCACAGCGCGTCGAGCGCCACGAGCGCCTGGCGCTGCGCGCGCGCGTCGGCGTGCGTGAAGCGGCGCAGCAGCGCGCGGTGGCGCCGCACGCGCCCCTGCAGGGGGGGTGGGGTGTACCTTGAGCGCGCCGGCCACCTTGGGCACGAGCGCCGGGTGCAGCGCGCACAGCGCGTCGAGCGCCACGAGCGCCTGGCGCTGCGCGCGCGCGTCGGCGTGCGTGAAGCGGCGCAGCAGCGCGCGGTGGCGCCGCACGCGCCCCTGCAGGGGGGAGGGGGGGTGTACCTTGAGCGCGCCGGCCACCTTGGGCACGAGCGCCGGGTGCAGCGCGCACAGCGCGTCGAGCGCCACGAGCGCCTGGCGCTGCGCGCGCGCGTCGGCGTGCGTGAAGCGGCGCAGCAGCGCGCGGTGGCGCCGCACGCGCCCCTGCAGGGGGGGTGGGGTGTACCTTGAGCGCGCCGGCCACCTTGGGCACGAGCGCCGGGTGCAGCGCGCACAGCGCGTCGAGCGCCACGAGCGCCTGGCGCTGCGCGCGCGCGTCGGCGTGCGTGAAGCGGCGCAGCAGCGCGCGGTGGCGCCGCACGCGCCCCTGCAGGGGGGGTGGGGTGTACCTTGAGCGCGCCGGCCACCTTGGGCACGAGCGCCGGGTGCAGCGCGCACAGCGCGTCGAGCGCCACGAGCGCCTGGCGCTGCGCGCGCGCGTCGGCGTGCGTGAAGCGGCGCAGCAGCGCGCGGTGGCGCCGCACGCGCCCCTGCAGGGGGGGTGGGGTGTACCTTGAGCGCGCCGGCCACCTTGGGCACGAGCGCCGGGTGCAGCGCGCACAGCGCGTCGAGCGCCACGAGCGCCTGGCGCTGCGCGCGCGCGTCGGCGTGCGTGAAGCGGCGCAGCAGCGCGCGGTGGCGCCGCACGCGCCCCTGCAGGGGGGAGGGGGGGTGTACCTTGAGCGCGCCGGCCACCTTGGGCACGAGCGCCGGGTGCAGCGCGCACAGCGCGTCGAGCGCCACGAGCGCCTGGCGCTGCGCGCGCGCGTCGGCGTGCGTGAAGCGGCGCAGCAGCGCGCGGTGGCGCCGCACGCGCCCCTGCAGGGGGGGTGGGGTGTACCTTGAGCGCGCCGGCCACCTTGGGCACGAGCGCCGGGTGCAGCGCGCACAGCGCGTCGAGCGCCACGAGCGCCTGGCGCTGCGCGCGCGCGTCGGCGTGCGTGAAGCGGCGCAGCAGCGCGCGGTGGCGCCGCACGTCGCCCGCCAGCGCCGCCGGCCGCACCAGCACCTCGAACAGCACCAGCGGCGCCTTCGACTTCACCTCCAGCCTGCCAGTGCCAGCGTATAATAAATAATAGTACATTACTTACCAAGGGCGGTAAAACGAAGAATGTCTCAGATCGCAGGTATTTGACGCCCGAACCGAAGGCAAGGGCGATAATAATGCGATCTGAGGCTTTCTTAATTACCGCCCGAAGTAAGTACAAAATTTTATGTCACCCCCTGGCCAGGAAGTGGGATTTTCCGCCCGCGGAGCGTGCGGTAATTGCCACTTTATGGCCAGGTGTGACATAAATAAATATTAGAAGACAATCTTACACAAATCGAACTAGTCCCACAGTAAGCTCGAGAAGGCTTATGTTATGGGTACTAAACGACGATATATTTAATAGATATAAATATTTAAATACATAGAAAACACCCAAGACTCAGAAACAAATATTCATGTCCATCACACAAATATTTGCCCTGACCGGGATTCGAACCCAGGACCGTCAGCTTCACAGGCAGGTGCACTACCCACTAGGCTAAACCGGTCGTCCGGTCAGTGTAGGGCCGCTCTTTTTAATGCCACTCTGAACTCTGTCGCTGTCTCCCGCCGTGTATTACATTATTCTGTTGTTATTTGCAGCTTGGCCAGTCGACCGCAAAGAAACCTGACCAGCATCCCCCTCCTCCCCGTATACAAAAATTCTATGCAGGGGTGAACAGATCTCTCCGAAGTCCACCAGGTGGGAAACTAAATAACTAATTTTTATTATAAGAATCAAATGTTTTCATGGATCGTGTCCAATCACTATCTGTACGGTCCACATACCGCACATTGCCATCTCAGCGAAATTACCTTCGATCGCGTAAACTATTAAAGTACGCGTCAGTACACGTTTACAACTAGCACTCAACACGCGTGTCCTCATTCGCACTATTATTCATAATATCGCGCTTTTATAGTAGTTTTATATTGTATCAATAAAGTGTTTACTTTGACTATATTAGTGAATTATCATTACATCAAGCAAAGAACTACTTGGTGTGTGTGGCACTGGTTTGTGGGGTCTGGTCTGTTCATGTTTGCAAGGACTACTAACTTCGTACTAGTGTTCAGTGGAATTGACATGATGAGAGACTTCACTGTTCTCATTTGATTTTATTTTTTTTAGACTGACGCTCAGAGACCTTATACATCTCTGAGGATATTTATTTATTAGATTTTATCATAAACTAATTTTTCATGTTGACGTGTTATAGATATAGCTCAAAACATTTTATTATGATTAGTGTACCTATTTTATTACCTTTTATCTTGACGCTTAGAGACCTTATACATCTCTAACAAATCTCGATTGTTATTAGTTTCTTAGTCTTATTTTTGACATGTAACTCTACATTTAATTAATGATACTTTGATTATTGTATTATTTTTATTTGATGTACCTAGATAGATTTTGACTTGTAAAAGTGCCCTTGAGGCCTATTTGCAGAATAAATGTTTTGATTTTGATTTTTGATTTTTTGACTAGCAGCCCATACACTATCGCTATTTTCCCGTCGCGCGCGCAGCACTCACCGCTCGGCCTCGTGCAGCAGGTCGGAGACGGCCTTGGCGGAGGTGACGTCGCCGGCGCCGGCCTTCTGCTTGAGGTACGCGTAGAACAGGTCCATGCGCTGCTTCTCGTTCTTCTCGCTGTCCTCGCTCAGCGTCATCGATTTGGCGCCTTCGGTTAGATCTGTACCAACGATTTATTCATTACTTATTTATATTAAGAGAACCAACAGCAGTAAAAACAATGTAACAACATGCGTATTAACAGCAGAGCCAATTACAGGATCTCACAGATAGCGCTAGAATGTGTATACTACACTCGTACACAATTACAAACGTTATTGGAACAAGAATGTTAAAATAGAAAAAAGAAAAAAACAAGCAATCCAAGCCCACTCTAAACTAATGTTTAACTTGAATAAATTAAATTGTAAATAACGAATATTAAATGAATGACAATATGGCGTATGCTACAAATCACTCAGCGAAAATACGCCGCCTCCATGCCTCGCCTCACAGAAGGAATCTTGCAATTAAATATATCTATATCTAACTCCTACGTTATCTGATTTAGACCATGACTAGCGCGTGTATTATATAATACACAATCTCTTTTAGACCTATTTTGCATCCCATAGGACCATTCCAAGGAAGTTATGGCATATATTTTCGTCCAATATTTCGCAGTGTCTCAAGACGAAAGTCTTTGAGCAGTGTGTGTTGCCAGTGATGACATATGGTACGGAAACGTGGTCGCTCTCCATGGGCCTCATAAGAAGGCTCAAAGTCACTCAGTGGACAATGGAGAGGATTATGCTGGGAGTTTCTCTGCGTGATCGTATCAGAAATGAGGCCATCCGCAGCAAAACCAAAGTAACCGATATAGCCTTTCGAATCGCTCAACTTAAGTGGCAGTGGGCGGAGCACATTGCTCTAGGAACCGATGGCCGTTGGGGCCGGAAGCTTCTCGAGTGGCGACCACGGACCGGAAGGCGCAGCGTAGGTAGGCCCCCCACAAGGGGACTGATGACCTGGTAAAGGTCGCGGGAGTCCGCTGGCTGCGGGTGGCGCAGGACCGGTCATTATGGCAGTCTTTGGGGGAGGCCTATGTTTAGCAATGGACGTCTTTCGGCTGATGAGGACCATTCCGTATATTTTTCGACGTTATTACTTTAACACTTGGGTGAAAAAATAGTAAAATTCTTTCTTGGGTGACTGTACAAGCCGCGGTGAGGCGAGATAGATTTTCATACTAACATGAACATGCTCTAAGAATGCTCTAAGTCATCGAAATTTGAACATCTTGGTGTTCATTTTGTACCTTACGCCCAGAACCCCAACCTGCTGCCACGTGGTGCACGTAATATCATAATTACAGTCGCATCTTACATACGCCGCGGTTGTCCTTCTTGCTCTTAGAAGTCGACACCACAGGTGTAACATTCCACGCAGCCTACCATTGCAACGTGAATCTTGTGTAACAAACCATAAGGCTGTTATTACCTTGCATGCGCGCGCGCACGGCGGCCTCGCTCACGTCCACGGTCCAGGTGCCGTCGTCCTCGTCGTCGTCGCCGCGTTTGTCCTTCTTGCTCTTGGGCGTCGGCGCTACCGGAGTTGCAGGCGTCTCGCTCTCCTGCGAACACGGCGTTATCACTCACTCACTTACTCAATCTATACTTCCATAATAATATTATAAATGCCAAAATGTGTATGTCTATCTGTCTGTCTGTTACCTCTTCACGGTAACGCTTTCGAGTCCCGGGAAAGGACGTTGGACTAGGTTAATTTTTATTCCGGAAGTTTGCGGAGCGCATATAAAAACATATAATAAAATTCTATAACGATGAGCGAGTTCTACGCAGAAGAAGTCCCGGTCAAAAGCTAGTAATATATATAATACAATAACTATAAAAAAACTGCTTTTTTTCTCCTTCTTTAAAACATTAGAATGCAGTTTTTAAACATAAAAATTAGTTGGTTATTAAAACGACATTATAGTTGCCAATAAAAAAGTACAGAAATATATTTGTTTTTATCTCAGATTTTCCTTAAGACGGTAGCGACCCCTACATTTTGAATAAAATAATTGAAATAAATACAGTAGTGTTTTCTCAAGCCAATTGAGAAAAGGAATGGGTGTCCCGGGAGAAACAAAAAATCTCAAACTAAGACCCTAATTTAAACTAATTTATGTCGATATTTTTTTCACTAACGGAATTTATATTATGTAATATGGGACCACTAAAATAAAAACTTAAATACTACATTAAAAAATTAATAAAACGAATCACAAAAAAAAACACTCCAAAGTTATGAAATCGCTATTTTTGACAACTTTTTAAAGGCCTGGTTCTCATTAGCTTTTATTAACTAAATACTCACCAGAAGAAGTTGATGATCTTAATAATAAAAAAATACTTCAGCGAAAATGTAAACATAGCGGTGATGCGACTAACTTTTCTGTTTTTAAATTTTTGTCGCGCCAAAACCAACGACACTACACTTTACGCATTATGTCCTTGACCAACTTAATCACTGCACATAATTATAAAGCTGCAATGTCTTGCAGATTTTATGGTATTTTTAAATTTATACAAAATCAATTCAAAACACCGGTAACTTCTGACACAGGTTTGACATTTCTATCGTCCCTCTTGCATGGCTAACCGGCCACAGTAGGTATTGGGTAGGTATGTACAATGAAAAATGTTGCCATAGCAGCACATACTGAAGTAATGACATCATTTTCTACATATGGAATAAGATATTGGATAGAAAGTGACAACGTTATTTTTACTCTTTCTGCATCGAAATGCCTCGTATTTGTATAACTTATTGCATGTATAGAACATTACACCGAGTCCACTCTTTATTACGTCATTGAAGTCAACCGTTGGTGAGATATTAGCTGTCAGTCATATTAAAATTTGAGGTGGTGTGCATTAGTAAATACTTTCAACGATTTTTGGTTTGAACAGGTTTTACGGTTTTCGAGTTTCCGCTTAAAAACTGTCTTGCCCAAACAAAAGGTCGTAAAAGCCGTGAGTTCTCTATGAAGATGCGACTTTTTTAGATTCAATGTATTGAATAGTGATTTTAAATGTGGACTAGTAGGTGTTGGTACGGAACCCTTCATTTTGCGTGGTCCGACACGCACTTGGCCGGTTCTTTTTTACTAAGGGAGACGGCTATCAAAATTACTCATCGAGTGTGTCGTTAAAATACTAATTTAATTTGTAAAAGCATTTGAATCATAAATCATTTATTTGCATAAAACATGGTGGTTACAAATGTGGTATAACTTAATAAATAGCAATGTAGTCTCACATGTTTCGCCAGTTGATGACATGCAAATATTTATAAAATGAGTGATTACATATTATTCCAATTAATTAAATAATGTCAATATTGTATTTAGTAGCCACGACCAATTTGGTTTCTTTTCAAAAAATCGTTAGTGGAGTAGAAACATTCAGTTAGTAGCCAATGCGAGAGTTCGCGCTTGAATTCCTTAAGAGGCAACTTTTTAAATTCGACTTGTTAATTCAGAATGTTTTTAAATGTTTTTTGAAAAGAGGTAACCTATTTCAACAAGTAAATGTTGTAAGAGCAGTGTAACAGGGATACTCACGGGCTTGGAGTCGTTGTTGTCGGCCTCGTGGTTGCCGTTGGCGGCGCCGGGGCCCGAGCGCTTGGAGCGCTTGCCGCGGTTGCCTTCGGTCAGGGACGAGCCCTGCGAGAACAACACTTATAATCACATATATACTCATCGTCATGTAATCGCCCACTGTTGAGCATAGGCCTCTCTATTAGTTACACCTCAATATAAGATTGTCAAGTATCCGAAAGTTCTCAAATCGAAAAGAGACTGTTTCCGGAAAGAACTCGTGTATTGATACTGTGTTTTTTTTTTTGAACCTGGCTGTGGCTTTATAGGCCGGGCCCAATAAAGCGATAGGAGTGCGCGGTTGGAGAGTAGCCTGGGGACAATCCAGTGGAAAACCTCCGGCACGACCACGCGTGTGGTTTGGGACACTGGAATACTCTAAGAGTTTGCGCTCCAGTGAGATTGGTTGAGCGGTTTCAACCGAATCTGAGGTGTGAGTGTGGTGTGTCGTGACCGTAATCGAGTTTCAAGTGACAAGGCGGACGGTGGTAGCGTGACACTGTGCGAAAAAAGCGAACCAGGATCGATAGATCGCTATGGTGTGTGGGTAGACCACAACTAAAACTCGCAGCACGTCAGTTAATCCTTGATAATGGCGCTTGCAACAGTGCCGAAATATCGGGAACTCAAATATACAAATATACATGGTAAATATCCCGTTTCAAATCGTAATTCTAGTACACCTCATCCCGGCCCACTGCTAATCTCATCCAGGAGTAACCCGCGATCTTTTTAATGTAATATATCATAAGGTTATTTCCCGGCGAAAAAAATAAACAATAGCATTCTTTTGTAATGAGCCCGGGGATGCCAGGGACCGATACGCGACGGGTTCAAATTTGTAGGAGCGGTAAGAAGCGAAACAATTTGCAAAAGAGTGCATTATTGGCTATTTGCTACACAAGCGCATTTTTTTAAAATATGGTTTAGAAGACTACGTGGATAATTACTAATACAGACATTTTCTAACTGTGAGGTTAGTTTCGATTTTAAGTGACAAATAATTTGATTATATGATTTTAAAAACTTTGACATTAAGCATCTAATTCCAAAAATACATGGAAAAATATTACTACAGAGAAGTTTCAAACTGTGAGATTATGATTTCGATTTTAAATGACAATTTTTTTTTTTAGTTTAAAGATATTTATTCTCAAAAAAGACAATTGAAGTCACTTATATGAGAACATGGATTTAGGAACATTTCAAGAAAAGTAGACATTTGTTAATTGTTTTGTGTGTTCTCGCTTAAGGTATTCTTAAAGAGGGTATTGTTCATAAATATAAACCGCTAATTTACTTTTGAAAACTTTAAGTGAGCCTACAGCTTTTAAAACAGGCGGTAATTTGTTATATAATTGTGCACCTTCATATGTAAACATTTTTTTTCCTAGTTGAGTCCTTATTTTCGGCAATACCAGAAAACTTGCACGGCGGGTGTTTCGTTTCCTTATTTGCTTAAACTTCATAAAATAATTTGATTTTTAATACTTTGACAATATCTAATTGAGAAAATATCAAAATATCATAATGTAGTGTATATATTATAATGTAGTAGTGTACCTGCATGCTGGGGTCCTGCGCCGGAGGGTTCTTCAGTATGAAGGTGTTGAGCTTGTGCGAGAAGTCGAGCGTGCCGTGGTAGCCGCACGCCTTGCAGCCCTGCGAGATGGTGTTCCGTTTGGTGGACACGATCAGCTCCGTTTCCGGGTTGTCGCACTCGGGGCACAGCACGAACTTGCGGATGAATCTGACGACAAATCAACACAATTTATTTATTTATTTATTTATTAGGCACAGTAACAACATACAAATCAAAAAGTTTACAACAAAATAAATTACATCGTTATCTTGTTAAATTTGTACATCGATGACAACCGTGCACGACATTTAACGACACGACAATGAGGGCTATCGCGTATGGATTCGCCGCTAGAGGCGCTGGTGTAGCGTGCGGTCTCCGAAACGTCAAATGTCACTGTTTGTGGTTGCGCTACGCGGGTTAATATCTAATTGATTGGCGTTTCAGCACATCTTTGTAACTATTACTTATAGTTTTATTACTTCTTTTATAATTCTTTGCGCCTGATCGAAAATAATATCAAAATATGGAGGTAAGTGTTTTTCGCGCTCATATCAGGCGCTGGCGTTCAGGCGACAATTTAGTAATTTAACGAGCCATAGCGAACACATTCAGCGGTAAATACGGCAGTACAATTATTTATTGGGTCTTCTTATTGCTGAAAACGTAAGTATCTACGTAAAAATTCTTAAATTAGGATGCTCGCCTGGAGAGCCAAATTGACTTAATTGTACCTACGAAACTATTCAGGTACATTTGTTTTTTAAGTACTAATTCAGTACATTTTTAGTACATTTTCTACGTATTCGTAAATATCAAAACAGACGGCGCGGTTGCATGACATTCTGGCACGACCACGCGGTATTGATGACACTGAGGTTCATTTAAGGACTAAGGGAGGTATTCGGTAAACCGTTTTCGAAGTTTTGATGCAAATTCGTAAAGACTGACCAGAATTATATGATCCATGTTGAAGAACTTCATTGCAACTAATTTCTTACTTTCAAATAATTTTAAACATAGCTTGTCACTGTTGTCAGTGTCACCGGTGGTTTAGGTTAAGTGTTGAAGAAATAATAAATGGGTGGATCAACTTTTCTTTGTTGCTCGTTACCATGGTTACGTCTCCTGAGTCATTCTTGTGTGTGTGTGTGTGTGTGTGTGACTCACCCGTCGAGCAAGTCCTGCAACTTGGCGGAATCGTGCGAGCCGTTGACGATGAAGCGCTCGTTCTTGTAGTCGAACTGCGTCTGCGCACCCAGCTCGCACCCGAAGTATTTCGTCGGGTCTAGAGGGTAACAAAAAATATAAGTAATCAGTCACTAAGACTAATTAATCTAATTATAAAAACGCCCATCACGTTAAAAAATAATTGTACGAAACCAAATTTCTTTTATACAACGCCGGTGGCAGACAAGCGTACGGTCCACCTGATGGTAAGCGGCCACCGCAGCCTATAGACGCCCGCAACTCCAAAGGAGTCACGTGCGCGTTGCCTACCCTTTATAAGATTTAGATTTTATTTAGATTTAGATTAGACCTTTTTTAGATTTTATTTATTCGCACTAGACAATCAAACATTATGTCACTTGAATTTTGAGCTCAAGCTGCTTTATCTGTGGTTGAACATGTGTTGCTTCGTACATGTGAGTATTTTAATGAACTTAAAAGTATCAATGTGGGTCAATTAGCATTGTTCATTATTTTTAACCCCCCATTTTTAATTTTTTTTTCGAAAATATAGAGTATTTTAAGAAACTAATTTGAATATTTTAGCAATTAAGGGCTTAGTTTATTTTTAAAAAAATATTAAAAATATAAGATACTACCTCGCGTAAGTACGTTCTCGTGGCTGAATCGATAAAGCATAAGCACAATAGAGACCCAAAAAAGTTGTCAATGTCAATCATCGATGGTAAGTAATTGTCATCTGTCAATGTAATCACCCATTCCATAAATTCCATTCCCACCAGTGTTGCCAGATGGTTACATTTCTTACATTTTTCGTAACTTTTGACCGGCTCGCGTAACATGTAAGTAACTTCTGTTGTAAATGTGTTTTTGTAACTTTTGAGAATAATGAAACTCTATTTAAAAATAAAGGTCAATTATATCTAACTGGGACCAAGCGAGACAATTTATAGGCTTTCATACAGAAAAGGTGACAAAAGAACCTACATGGTACGCCTCAGTCTGTCCGTCTGTTGCAACTATGTCTGACATTCGAGATACCGCCCATCAGACTGGCGTAATTCTGTCGCCGAACTCGCCGAATTATAGTTGTATGTGGCTACTCATTTCTTAAAATCGAAATTTACGAAAATAATTATGAAAAATATAAAAAAATTTAACTTTTCCATCAAAAATGTAACTTTTCAAGAAAAGAAACGTAATTTTCGTCCTAAGGGCCCTGGCAACACTGATTCCCACCGTTTGCCTTAACCTAACTCGTCTGCCTCTGCCCGTTTTCGCTAAAGGCGATACATCCGTCTGTTTTTTCTATTCTTTTGTGTGTTCCTAAAACAACATCATCCTCCAAGCGTTATCCCAGTAACAGCCCGGGGTTCGCTACCTAGTCCTAAGATTTGGCTTAGGTTCCTATCATCCGTCTGCTTTAAAGGAATATTTTCAAATATGATCGACAAATTAGTTAAAAGTCGAAGAGGAAGGTTTCTCTTCCTAAATTGGACAATGGAGCTTTAATGGAAAATCAGGGGAGCAAAAATACTAACGTAAGTAACATTATAAATTACACATTCGTAATTTTTAAATCATTGCTTGAATGCTGCATCAATACATCTCTTGAATGCTCTTAGCATTATTCGAGTACAGTTGCATCCAGAAAGATGCTCGGGGTATACTATCTCTCTTTCTATTGGTGTTTGCTTTTGTATACTTACCTACTGTCATGTTGGTCTTGGCTACACAGACGGCCCTCCTAACAATTTAGTTTGTTGCCAACATAATGTTTGTCCTTGTCATAAATATAGGGTCACTCACTAGGAAGTTGGGTATGGTTTATGTCGTTTTTGATAATGTTCGCTATATACATATAAAAAGAGACACAAATCTGAATGCCTGATTTGGGTGTTGAGTCTCATTCGTTCCATGCTTACTTCCTGCAGTTCCCATGTTTTGTTAATCTCCGAGGCTTAATATAGTTTACTTACTTCCATTTTTTAATAAAACTTTTTTTCAGGCGGATGCAAACACTGTTGCTTCTCTTCTGGTAGGTAAAATAGTATGCCAAACCCTCATCAACCTCAACTGAAAGTTCTGGAAAAAGCTGACACTGTCCAATGCACGTGCCGAACCTGACTCAAGCAAAGACATTCCCAAAAGTAAAATAAACCAAAACTGGTGCCTAAAGATCCTTCCATAGTATATAGTTAACTACCACAGATGGAAGCTGTATAATGGTGTACTTAATCAGTATTAAAAAGCTTGTTTTGAGTAACCACTTTTATTTCATCTTCAAATCACATTAGGTTTCACAATTTATCAATTATTCAGCTACTGTATAAAAATATTTTCTGTGTTCTTCATCACTGTTTCTCAAATAAAGGCTTAATAGTTAAAAAGGTGTGACTTCTCATTCAGAATTATGTGTAGAATAGCTACATAGAGAGCCTTTATCCAGCTTATATTGATACACCATTAAAACTTGTTTTTAAGTAAACTATTGAATCACTACTGTATTGTTTAGGTAACCCTAAATACATTTTTGGTTTCTTAAAAATTCTATGTTCAGATTTCTTCAGTCGCATTCTTTTCTGGGGCATTTTTAATCTGATTCTGGTGTAAAACTAGACAAAGATGGAGAAGACACTGATGTTGAATATCCGTGTTCCAATGAATGTACTTTGAGAACTGTTGTAGAACCGAGCTTGCTTGCCTCAAACCTCTTGTTTGTGAATTTGTCCACCATTGTAACAATATCCTGAACTGCAGCTTGTTCCTACAAAATAAAAATGGTATACCTGTTTTTATCTCATAGTCAGTCATACGCAATATACTATAGAGAATATATTTTAATGTGAGAACACTGTACAACAAAATTTAGATAGTTTAAATGTAATTGTCTCCGGATAAGATACTATTTACATTCAAGAGCCAAAATAACGAATAAACTGTGTCGTCTTATGAATCTTATTGTTTGTACTCACGTCTCAGTGATCCTCGCAGAAGTATTGTGTATAGCACTGGAAATACTCCACATCGACTTCACGACATCGCGTTTTCTTCCCGGATTTTAACTAGTAGTTTAGAGCTATTTTTGAATCATTTTTTACACGTAGAAATAAAACATTTCATATATTTTTCCATATTTTAAGTGATTTTGACGACTAAACAAATCGAAAACACCCGTATAACCTAACATTAATTTACGTCAGTGAAGGAAGTCACAGTGACGGTTAAACACCACAGATCAAAACTATTTTAATGACCGTAGATTTTACATATCCAGCCAAAGGGGATTTGAGGAAAAGTCAAACAAAGGTCACACGTATATGTATTGAAATATCTCTAATCCTTGATTATTTTGCCGAAGCAATTGCCTGAAATGGTTTGAAAACCTTATATCTCGAAATGGATTTCGAATTAGCACTTTTGAAAAAATATGAACAATCCTAATTCTCATCATTCATTATCCTCAGCCCTCAAGTGTGGACTCCTGAACATATGGGGGCACCCGGACAGGAAACGTGTTAATGCTGGCGAATTTGAAGATGAAGGTAATGTTTAATGTGACTTACACGTGGCGGGGCGGCCGAGCGCCTTGGCGACCTCGGGCATGTTGACGATGACGGTCTTGATGCCGTTGCCCTTGCCCTCGACCTTGGCGCAGATGCGCGGCATCTTGTAGCGGTAGAACGCGTCCGCCACGTTGCGGTTCACGTTCAGCGAGCCCATGGCGGCGGTGCTTATATATACAACTAACTAACTAATCTGGGCGGGGCCCACTGCTTCTGAAAAGGAATACGGTTGAGTTGAAAAGGAGTACGGTACAGGCCAGGATTTAGTTCAGGGGGGGGGGCACTTTCGAACTTCCCGAAAATAAAACTGACTTTTGATAACTATTTTTATTGTCAGAACATATTTCCTACGTCAGGCCATAGGCAATTGCCCTCCCCTGACACAGGCTTCAGGGGGGGGGGGGGGGGGAATTGCCCCTGTTGCACCCCCCCTCTATCCGCGCCTGTGCCTGTGAAGCTGACGGTCCTGGGTTCGAATCCCGGTCAGGGCAAATATTTGTGTGATGAGCATGAATATTTGTTTCTAAGTCTTGGATGTTTTCTATGTATTTAAGTATTTATATCTATTAAATATATCGTCGTCTAGTACCCATAACACAAGCCTTCTTGAGCTTACTGTGGGGCTAGTTCGATTTGTGTAAGATTGTCCTCTAATATTTATTTATTATTTATTAGAATAGTATCAAATTTTGTTTCCTTGGATTTGTTCTCTTATTGAACAATAATTAAAAAAAGTGATTAAGTCGTTTGAGTAACGCTTTGAAGCGCTCAATGGGGAAGGTCAGTAGCTTTTATTAGCGCGTGAATGTTGCGCGCGAACCGCGGTGTCTATGTTTTATATGTCAAAGCAGTTTAGAAAAAATACATGCCGCCAAAATTATACAGTATATGCTCACTGTGTAATTTATTGTTAATCTTGGGTGGACGACCTTTGTTTATTTATTTTCTCACAATCGAAGTGCAAAGTAGAGTGTATAACTCCGGTCTAAACCACTCGAACTATTTCGCGGTAATATGGACCATTGTCACACAATCTACTATTAAAGCTTTTCGCTGTTCGATAGTAATTCTAAAAACATCGTCGGTCGTGTGATCCGGTCCGGCAGCGGCAAGAAGACAATAGGTTGTAGAAGAAGAAGAAGACAATATTTATTCATCAAGATGGAATATACCGTTACTGCCATTGCACTGTGCATATTTACTGCCAAAAAGTATGCTTTAAAGTCACATTTTTGTGTGTTCGAGGCGTAAGAGACGCAAAGAGCGGCAGTAAAGTCTGACGTCTGCCTCAGCGGCAGCGGCTGCCGCCGTGTTCGAGCGTGTCGTACCGTGTGTCGGGCGGTGCTGCGAGCGGAGCTAGCGCGGCGCGGGCCGCATGGGGCGCGGAGGGGGCGCAGGGCGCAGGGCGCGGCGCGCGGCAGTCACGTCTGCCTCAGCGGCAGCAGCTTCCGATGGCGGTTACTGGAAAATTTTGATCTTCTGAAACAGAACACGCACCCGCGGTGCTTCGTACGCTACAGGACGCCGGCGGCGGCCGGCGCACTGGCCGGTGGCGAGGCGTCTTATACATCAAATGGAGGTTGCCTTCCTAAAATGAAGCGCTAATAGAATAAGACTTGATAATGTAGTGGTCTGTTTTGTCTGTCTATCTTGACTGTTTTGTCAGTATGTCTTTTTTGACGCAGCACCACCGATATAGAGGCTTATTGCAGTTTTGGTTGCTTTGCATCCAAAATGGTAAGTTACCTATGTGTGTATTTTAATTTCAATTTCAAATATATTTTACAGCTAAGTAATCCATAATTAATCCAGGCTTCAGGCCATAAATGGTAAATAAAGAAAAACTCAGATCCCTTATTTATTGCCCTCGCCTTCGGCTTTAACATCTGCGATGTCAGTCAATCTTTGTTTTGCTGCTCTAGGAACACGTTTAGCATTCCTCAATAAATGCTCTAACTTGCCTATAATTCAATTAAAAATAGCTCTTATTGTACCGCAGCTACAAGATTGTTTTGTTTTACTATCTTACCTATAGCATAGAGTCATGGGCTCTGATTAAATACCCTCATCATCATCATCATCATCATTTCAGCCAAAAGACGTCCACTGCTGAACATAGGCCTCCCCCAAGGCTCGCCATTTAGACCGGTCCTGTGCCGTTCGTTTCCACCGGATTCCCGCGACCTTCACCAGGTCATCACTCCACCTTGTCGGAGGCCTACCGACAGCGAGGCCTTGCGAGACTTAAGTGGCAGTGGGCAGGGCACATTGCTCGCAGGACTGACGGTCGATGGGGCCAGAAACTGCTTGAGTGGCGTCCACGCACCGGAAGACGAGCTGTCGGTAGGCCTCCGACAAGGTGGAAATACCCTATCCCATTCAAAAAAATTGAAAGCCGTAGGCACGGCGCGGATAGTATTCTATGTAATGAATTCTCTAAAGCTTTCTGAAATGTAATTCTCAATTTTTGCGGCGGACGGAATTCTAGCCGCTATTTGCGGTGTCGAAAAACGGATTCAATATTGTGGGCTGACTTTGATCTTCAAAAGGTTTTGGTTTACATTTACATTCGGTAAAATAATGGCAATTTTTGTGGAAAAAGTATTTTATATCTTATATCTTGTGGATGCACTTCGACCCAATGGGATCTTTTGTGCAATGTCCCCTCCATTATGCCTACTCCAAGCTGCTCTCCAACATTTCCGTAAACAGGATAATGTAGCTCAGCGGGAGTACTCGGAATTCCTTTGGTTCATGGTAACCATTGCCAGTCATTCATTCTTCGTCTGGCAAGGGCGTGACATTCACACAACAAGTGTTCCATTGCCTCATCATCTTCACCGCACATCCTACATTCTGTTTCCCGACAGTCCCATCTTAGCCAAGATCCAGGCCATGATGTAAGATATGATACAATAATATACTGCGCCAGGTATGGCACTCCGGTACATCGGTTAGTAGTGTGTGTGACACGAACTACGTCATCAGCCAGCATTAGCTTATCGATGGTATGCGGACGTGTGTTTTTTTTTTGAACATGACTGTGGCTTTATAGGCCGGGCCCAATAAAGCGATAGGAGTGCGCGGTTGGAGAGTAGCCTGGGGAAAATCCAGGGGAAAACCTCCGGCATGGCCACGCGTGTGGTTTGGATCACTGGAATACTCTAAGAGTTTGCGCTCCAGTGAGATTAGTTGAGCGGTTTCAACCGAATCTGAGGTGTGAGTGTCGTTGAGAGTGACCTATGTAGTGTCACGATACGGATTGTCAGTTTTCTTAGACCATACCAGTAGCTCATTGGTCGCCCTAAGCCCGGGGCTACTGGGCCCTCTATGTATGTTTGCCTGGAGGCAGAGGCGTACCTGCGAGCAGTATTGCTAAATCCATTCCAGTAGCCCATTGGTCGCCCTAAGCCCGGACCTACTGGGCCCTCTATGTATGTTTGCCTGGAGGCAGAGGCGTACCTGCGAGCAGTATTTCTAATTCCATACCAGTAGCCCATTGGTCGCCCTAAGCCCGGACCTTCTGGGCCCTCTATGTATGGTTGCCTGGAGGCAGAGGCGTACCTGCGAGCAGTATTTCTAATTCCATACCAGTAGCCCATTGGTCGCCCTAAGCCCGGACCTACTGGGCCCTCTATGTATGTTTGCCTGGAGGCAGAGGCGTACCTGCGAGCAGTATTTCTAATTCCATACCAGTAGCCCATTGGTCGCCCTAAGCCCGGACCTACAGGGCCCTCTATGTATGTTTGCCTGGAGGCAGAGGCGTACCTGCGAGCAGTATTGCTAAGTGTTTGCAGCGTCATGCACGCTCGACGGCAGCCGGCCGCTCCCGTTGCCGCGCCGCACCGACCGCTCTCCTCGCACTGTACTGATGTCTCTGTAACAAGCGATATACAAATCAATGCAAGCTTTCTTTCAGACAATTTGATATGGCTAGTTCTGTTTAGGTATTTCTTAGGCAGATTTTATTGTACCGGTGATCTCGTTAGAAGTATTGAAGCTATCCGAGTTATTGAGATTCTAAATAGCTCCTAGGACAATCATCAAGGGTCGGTAAAGCACATGTGACGAGTTGCAAGCGTCCGTAAACTGCGGTGACCGCTTACGATCAGGCGTGTTTGCGACTGCGTCCCACGTGATATAAAAAAAAACGTACATATTGGTTTGTTGGCGCCGATGGCCAGCAAGCCCACTCAAGCGCATCCTTGAACTTGAATGAATGAATGAATTATTTATTTGAAACCACAACATAAAGTACAGTTAGCTTAAATCTAGGAAATACACATTTGAAGATGGTTCCAAAAAGGAGCCCACTCAGCATTGTGTCGGAGCATGAAGTGCCACGACGCTGATTTTCAGAGTCCAGATCCATTTACACAGTAATAATAATATACAACTAATTGACCTAAGAGAAGCAGAATATAGCAGAGATGTGCAGTGTCGTGTCGATTATGCGAAAACTTGAAGTATTGTTATTGAAATGTTCCTACATTCCTTTTAATAAAGTAACTGTACGAGAATGTACCATAAAATCACAGGGTACAACTGCAGACCATCAGAGCAGCACTGGAGTAATGTGTGGGTGTGCGTGTGTGTGTGTGTGTGTGTGTGTAGCTATACCAAGGTCTCGTGTCTGTTAAGCCGTCGGCCTGTAGTAGTCCTTATCTCCAATATTTTATCAATCCATGTCCCCTACACTAGAATGCATCATCAATTCATCATGCAACTTGTTTGTTCTATCATGAATATTCATTAGGTCACAGCATTCATCCATTGAACTATGAGATTATGCTATCTACGCTCCCGATTTATAAATATACATTTATACTGATATACTGACTAATTGTTCATCGGAAAACCGGTAATATCGTGTAATGAAACCGTTTAGATAACACCCGTCGCGTTCTGACAATTAACAAGTTACGGCCAGTGAGAGGTGATGGGTATCCAGAATGACCACGCGATCATTAGACTGCTTTCTGAAATTCGGTTGGCAACTATCCACCACGTACTAAAATAGTTACGAATTCTAACTAACAATAACGACTTAAAAAGGCTTTTCGTAGAACGCGTGCAGTCGCCGGTACAGCTAGTATTTTAAGAATCCTTATTAGTTAAAAACACTATGAGTGTTTAAATATATGTATTTAGACGATTTTCTGATTGAATCGACATGTATCTTGACATTTTCTGTGTTACTATCTAGAACAGGACTGTTGCGACCTAATGTCATAAATTTTAAATGTATTTTTTGGATTTTTCAGTAAGAAATACAGTTTCAAACATCACTCCAAATCGACCATTTTCAAGCTAGAAACTGTGTTTTTCCGCTTAAATTCTAATACACACAATAAAATCAAAAAAATGCCTATGTTACTATCTAAAACTTTAATAAAATCTTCAAATCCTTCCATAACTTAATTGGTATTATCAATACTTTTGTCATAATTTGAAATCGAAACATTTTAAAACTTATAAGGCCTCTTCAAAGCAACTGTTTTGGCATTTACCATATTAAAGAACCACCATATTACCATATTAAGAAAAGGTGCATTACTCATTTGTGTTCTTCAACGCAGACGTATCAGTACCAGTTTGAAGGCGTTGAGCCTTTGTCAATAATAGATTTCGGTACCAATATCAACATGATACAGTTGACGCAAGCAAAAATCTGAACAAAGCCGCTGAGTACGTAAAGAGCAAATGTTGACAGACCTGATAATGAATGGAGCTTCCATAAAATCTGATAAAAATGCCGCTTGTGACGTCAACACGCTCGCAGGGAAAAGGAATCAAGGCTCCTTTCCGTGTTCGAAACAAAAACGATTAGCTTCTTCTAGTGTAAACATTTAAAGTTTAAATTGAAATGCAGCTATTCATAGCCTGCTTCGTCCCTCAACTTTCACGTCTAGTATATCTAGACTTACACTTCAGAATTAAATAGTACTTAAAGAAGATTCTCTTGATGTTTGGCAGTAAGGAAACTGAAATCTGGCAACCCGTTCTACCGCATAGCACTTGCTCTTTCGTCTAGTTAGGGTGGTCACGTTTGCGTGTCTTTCATGTTGAGGTACAAGAGCGGTACGATGAGTGGCGCTATCGGAGATATGAATTGCACCTCGTAAGAGCCTAAGAGCAGAGCAGAGCCAAAGAGGCAGGAGCGCAAGTGTACAGCCCGGGAGGTCGTTTACGCGCTCGTTTAAGGGACGCGTAAAACCGATTAGTACATTCCCGGGTCTTGTCGTGCATTATCGTGTCCGTACATTCTATGGACCCGGCGTGATGTCACTCGACGCTGCAAGCGCAATGATGCGCCTGGAAGACTGGAGGCGGGCGAAGGAACGTACACGGGCGTCATGCAGAGGTAAGCAAGGCTTTTTTAGGGTTTCGTCCCCAAAGGGTAAAACGGGACCCTGTTACTAAGACTCCGCTGTCCGTCTGTCTGTCACCAGGCTTTATCTCATGAACCGTGTCGAACGAAAGATGATGTATTTCTGTTACCGCTGTAACAAAAAATACTAAAAAACAGAATAAAATAAAGATTGGAGCTCCTATACAACAAACGTGCCGTTTTTATAGATAGTACGGAAACCTTCGTGCGCGAGTACGACTGCCAAGTTAGGCCACCAATGGGAGCAGTTACTTCTTGTTGTTATACGTGATCTTCGAGACGAGGCCTAGAAGGGGGAGAGGAACAAGGAATAAGAAAGAAGTGCAAAGGTTAAAGATAGAAAAGAGAAGAGAAGTAAGAGACGGGCCTGCTTACACTGGTCCGCGTCAAGCGAGGTATGTTGGCAGTTGTGAACAGCAGTGTTGTCAAACGTCGCTATCGCGAAGGCCTTGAGCGGAGGTGCGCGATTGGATGGGAGGCTCTCGGGCATGCACGCATTTCGATACGCCGCGCCATAAACATCCGCGCGTTTTATGGCGATCCGCAAATTGTTCGACCGGTGGCGCAACCTCGCTGCACTCGTATTGTGATATGATAAAGGATAGTAACATTTGTAACTTTTTTTATAGCATCTATTAGTGTCCTACTGCTGGGAAAAGGCCTCCCCTCTTTTTCGCCACTCGTCTCGGTCGTGTGCCAGCTCCCGCCAATCCGTACAAAATGTATCAAGGTCGTCCCGCCATTTCCTTTTCGGTCTGCCTCTGCCTCGAGAGCCATCTTGTGGGATCTTGGTGGCTACTTTGGCCCAACCCGGAGCGTTGGGCCAAAGTTTTGCATTCGACAGACATGCTCAGCCCAGTCCCACTTCAGCTTTGCTGCCTTAACACCCACATCTACGTATAACAGTTTTGATCCGAACACGGAGCTTTAAACTACACTGTGTGTGTAGTAACTTAGTAAATGTAAATTATTTAAATGTGAGACAGCGTCTACGATTGATTGGTCTGTCATCATAATCGTATGCGCATTCGAATACATCAATATTAATCAGTATCATTATCATGCTCATACATCGTCACGGTATTTACACACCCGTGTCCAGCTGAATAAATACAACAGAGAACGAACCCTGGTATTGGGTGGGGATGGTGAAAATGGAGTATTTTTCACCTCACTAGATCGGAAAGGCCTTATTTATTCTTTAAAAACAGATAGCAAAACTGCATTTTATCCACAAGAGTGCAAAAAATATTTGAAATCAAAACGAAATATAACAATAATAAAAAAAAAATACACGAAACAATATAATATACTATGACACAACAAAATAATATGAATATTTGAAATTTGTAACTTTTTTAAACATAATAACATATCGCGGTGAAAGACCAAGTAAAATGGGGGGTCGGAGGCTATGGCTTTCATTAGGGAAGTGGGACGCCGAATTAGGGAGGGGGTCTGACGCCCGCGCGGATTTGTACCTGGTGCAAAGGTTGTCCGTCGCCATTCAACGCGGTAACGCGGCTAGTGTGATGGGTACTTTTGCGCCAGGGACAATCCGAGGGGGACTATTTGACTAGGCTTAAGCTAGTCTTAAGTTAAGAGTTTATTGTTTATTTATTTTTTGTATATTATTGACATGAATAAAAAGGTTTAAGTAAAATGTCATTATTAACTTGTTTAAAAGCTTTGCTAAAATCAAAGTAGAGGACATCAACCAGCTCTCATTCGGGGGCAGCAACGAGTCTTCTGAATAGCAGGTGTGAAAAAGCCATTATCAGTTTGCCATGCATAATGCAGACATTGTGTTAATGTTGTGAGGAATGATTGCCGTGCAATAGGGTTCCGTTCCCTTCGTTTGGACCCTTCCGGTACGGAACCTTAAAAAGTAATAGAATGCATACATGTTGTGTTGAATGCATGCATGACGACCGGTTTAGCCTAGTGGGTAGTGCACCTGCCTGTGAAGCTGACGGTCCTGGGTTCGAATCCCGGTCAGGGCAAATATTTATGTGATAAGCATGAATATTTGTTTCTGAGTCTTGGATGTTTTCTATGTGTTTTAGTATTTATATCTATTAAATATATCGTCGTCTAGTACCCATAACACAAGCCTTCTTGAGCTTACTGTGGGGCTAGTTCGATTTGTGTAAGATTGTCCTCTAATATTTATTTATTTATTTATATTTATTTATGTTTATGGCGTTGACTGCGCTGCAGCTGTGTCTACTACAGTCTCGTCTCAGCCAGTCAGTAGTCTCTTGCAGATGTTGTCAATGCCATGCACGAAAAAAGGTTCTTACAGTTCTGCTGTAATTAACTCCAGCTGTGTTAGCGTGCCACATGATTGCAGACGTGTTTACAGAGCATGAGCGATAGTCTCGTCTCAGCCAGTCAGTAGTCTCTTGCAGATATTATCAATGTCATGTACGAAAAAAGGTTCTTACAGTTCTGCTGTAATTATCTCCAGCTGTGTTAGCGTGCCGCATGATTGCAGACGTGTTTACAGAGCATGAGCGACAGTCTCGTCTCAGCCAGTCAGTAGTCTCTTGCAGATGTTACCAATGTCATTTACGAAAAAATGTCCTTACAGTTCTGCTGTAATATCTCCAGCTGTGTTAGCGTGCCACATGATTGCAGACGTGTTTACAGAGCATGAGCGTGTTCCAATAGTTGTGTGCCTTGCTGACACATTAGTCCGGCGGCGGGTGTCGCGTTGCCCGTCATCGGAGACGGGTGCCTTGAGTTGAGCGTGTGGCACAAACTAAGTTACTTTTCCTACAGCACGGCACTCCATTTAGTTAAGATTCGGGACAAAGTCGTCTGAATTTTTTATACCGGAAGCTCAACTGAACGTCCCTTCGACGACTAGAGGCGTGTCTGGTAAGTAACACAAAGTGGCCGCCACTGTCGGAGCGATGGGTGCGAGACGGGAGCCTACAAGGACAGCGCGGCACTGTGCTTATAGGAAGATGTCACAGCTGCTGTATCTAGGCTTACGTGGTATCTTAAGGTATAAATTTGTAGTAGATTGCAGATAGCAACTGCACGTTCCAACGCACTCCAAATTGAACCGTAATGGTATTTGTAAAATGCTCAATTTGAAGTGAGCGGAGAAGTGTCATCGACAACACTTACGCCGCTCACTCCAGTTTCGGATTATTTGTCTTAAGATTACGGTTCAACTTCGTGTGCGGCGGAAACCTACAAGAAATTTTAACGCTACAGGGCCTATACTCCGAAGTTCGAAATCCGAACTTCTTATAGTGCCGTCCCTTTCACTCTCATGTTATACACTATATAAGTGAAAGGGATGGCAAGATTTTCGGAGTAGTCCCTCTGATCTCTTCATTTGCTGATCAATCCTAATATTTTTTTAGTGAACTGCGAATTTGATATCTTTTCCCGTTTCTGAAATCTGTACCGACTATATCACGAAAGAAAAACATAAAATACTTAGGGTCGGTTGCACCAACATACGATCACAGGCCGGTCATCGTCAAATATGGCGCCGGCAGCTGTCATCCCATAGAAACTTGTCAAACTCTCCATACATTCAGATTTTAACGAACATAGCTTACGATTACAGACGGTTTGGCGCAACCCACCCTTAAGAGCCCTTATAAGTTTTAAAATGTTTTGATTTCAAATTATGACAAAAGTATTGATAATACCAGTAAGGTTATTAAAGGCTACGATAATTTTATTAAAGTTTTAGATAGTAACATAGTCATTTTTTGATTTTATTGTGTGTAGTAGAATTTAAGCGGAAAATACAAGTTTTTAGCTTGAAAATGGTCGATTTGGAGTGATGTTTGAAACGATAGTTCTTAATGAATAATCCAGAAAATAAGTATAAAGTTTATGACGTTAGGTCGCAATAGTCCTGTTCTAGATAGTAACATCGTCAGAAAATGTCAAGATTAGTGTTAATTCAAACAAAAAATGGCGTAAATATATGAGCGTTTTTTAACTGATAAGGACCCTTAATATTAATTTACTAAAACAAACATCCGCTTCAAACGATTACTCGCGGCGACAATCGCCCCCGCCAGCGCTCAACGCTCATGTCTCGGCTCGGCTTGCAGCTCATCGAAGCCATCAATGAAATATCGGTCGCTGTAAATGGTAAGTAAACAGCGGATATTGTAGCGTAACTGACACTGGCCGCCGCCGCGTATCCGCTCTTATTCTTATCGATTTGCTTGCCATTATGGTGCTATTACCACACTGGGGTGACACAAACAACGTAATACAAAATCGAGTTTCGATTCAAGTGATGAGCAACATAATGCAGTTAATCATGACTTTCAAGATATATTTAATAGAGAAATTCTAGATAATGAGAAGTGAGGGAAAACATTGTTTTTAATAACCTCTTTTTATTAAAGTTATTATAAATTATTTAATTTGCACGAGTATACAACTAAATAGGTAATTATAACGGCACCTGTAACTTATTTAGTCAATGATTGTTACGTAGGAAACTTTAAGCCTAATTTGCGTCCACATTTGTATAAATTTTTTTGTCCATGGCTGTTAGTGTCCTTAACAAACTAAAAAAAAAACCAAGATCCTGTCAGTCCGTAGCAAAGAATTAGGTTAGAACTAGGTGTTACGGCGTCCACGGTCAAAAGTAACTTTCATGCATTTGCAGGCTTGGTTTTATAAAGATCCGTTAGACCTTTAGCACTACCATGAGTTTACAATGACCGTACTCGCTAGCGTCTGCGTAAACGATTTGTATGTACATTAGTACAGCGCCTCTGGCGGTCACTCATAGAAGTTCTAAGGGTCGGTAGTATGAGTTCTACGGTAAACTAACCTATCGTAAACTAAACGATAGCGACTGACGTTTTGTAGCTGATTCCGTAGAAAATCGGTACCATAAGTTACAAACTTGACAGATGCTATAGAACAATACGATATCGACTACAGTAAACTATTTCACTAGCCAATTGGGCCGTGAAAACATTGCGTATGTCGGTTTGTTATGTCAAAAAATGTACTGAGTTACTGAAATTTGATCTGACATTTGGTCAAACGGATCTTTATAAAACACGGCCTTAGTTGGCAGGGTCAAACTATTTTCCCGTAGAAACAGGGCGCTACCGCAAACAGCAAACGAAGTTTTCCCTCTCTGTCGCACTTGCAAGTTTGCATATAAGTAAGACAGAGAGGGAAAACTTCGTTTGTGGTTCGCGGTAGCCCCTCAGAACTCTTCAATAGCCAGCGCCCTCCATGAATGTGTCCATTGAGGCGCGGTGCGCGCTCCACTTTGTCTCCACGTCGCACTGCGGGCTTAATTGGAGCTCGCTAGCAGTGTTGCCAGGGCCGTTCGGACGAAAGTTACATTTCTTTTCTTGAAAAGTTATATTATTAATACAAAAGTTACATTTTATATATTTTTCATAATTACTTATCAAAACATTCGATTCTAAGAAACGAGTCGCCATATACAGCTACAATTCGGCGAGTTCGGCGACAGAATTACGCCGAGCTGATGGGCGGTGTCTCAAATGTCATACAAAGTTGCAAGAGACGGACAGACAGAGTCGTACTATGTAGGTTATTTTGTCACCTTTTCTGTATGGAAGCCTATAAATTGTGTCGCTTGATGCCGGTTAGACACAATTACCTTTCTTTTTAAATACAGTCTCATTATCCTCAAAAGTTACAAAAAAATCCTTTACAACAGAAGTTAACTACAGACAGACAGACAGATTACGTTAGAGATCCCTTACAGGGATAAGTTCGCCTTTGTACATAATTGATCTGTTTTTTTTCTGTATAATTTATTTTACTTGTCTTGTGTACAATAAAGTATTTACATACATACATACATTAATTACATGTTACGCGAGCCGGTCAAAAGTTACGAAAAATGTAAGAAATGTAACCATCTGGCAACACTGCTCGCTAGCTATGCACGGCCCTTTGCCTATGCTTCGTCCGAAATAGAGGCGCTGAAAGACGGCTTTGACTTGCTGGATGGGCGCAGACTGCGTTCAACGTTCAGCCTCAAATCGAATAGGCAATCCAGGCGAAATTAAACCTTACGATGAATTCGACTAAAGAATTTATCGCAACTACTCTAATCAGTAGAGACAACTCGTTAACGAATGAATTACCTCACCGATAACGACATCTTTTGTTTTTAAATCGTCAGACGCGTTACTCGCAAGCAATTATCGTTTCAGTCCAAAACCAAGTTGAGATATTTATGGAGCGTACCAGGAAAGAATTCTAGTCACTTTTATTTGACAATGAGATTTAAAAGTCAAGTTATGAGTTCTTAGACTACTAATTAACGACCAGAGATCGAATAAATTTGCATCATTGCTCGCAATAATGTGGACATGACTCCAAAATTAATCAAAATGTTAATCAATTAATTATTTCTTGAAATAAAATTTGTATTTCCGGAGATAATATTTTATTCTCTTTATTTATTTTTCGCCTTAGGCTAGGTTTTTACAATATCTTTATAAAAAGTAAAATATAAAAATACACTTACAAAACATAAAATCATTATAAAAACCTAACCTAGTGTGCCGCCGGCAGCGAGGCGGGGCCTAAGCTACCGGTGGTTAGGGCGACAGAGAGAGGAACCTCCTGACTATCCGCGCCGTGTCCAGGAGTACCGCCTTCTGTATCTGACCCTTGACCCAGCCATATAGCGAGAGTCTCTTGAGGTGATATTTTATTTATTATTATTATCAAAATGTTATTTGAAGTGGTTATCGTTTTCGTAAATATTTTTGTATATTAAGAAGGATGATTTTTTACTACATGGTAAATATCCTGCTATGATTATTATTTCTGACGAAGAAGCTTTCTAGTGGATTGCGAGAAATAAAAATGCAGATATAAAAAGTACTTTGGGAGATGTTTCAAAAATAGTAAAACCGGTTAGGAGCCCTGGTCCTTGGTCCTTGCCGACGTAAGAGATTCGCCCCTCATCTCGTTTATCCCAATTTATACGCCGCTAGCCGCAAGCAAATAGATATAAACTTCACCATAACCTCCTAATGGAATCTCCATTAAGCCGTAATGGTTTCATATTAAGGCGACATAATCAATAATCCCTTTTTGCTGATCCCGGATTAGGTTTCCGACGACGCGACGGTCAGTGGGGCCTTGACTCGGGTAACTCTTACATAATTGATTGATCAAAGTAACTTACCTGTAAGTGACCTTCGATCAAAATTGTATGAAGTTGACGCCTCCTCTGTGAAACTATATAGTCATGTTTATGACGAACCTTACGACACGAAATTTTAAAGAATAAAGTGGGAAATAAATTTTTTACTGGTATCCCTATTTATCACTAGCAACACTCCATGCTAATGTCAACCATTGTTTTTTTCGTGCCGCACGATCAGGGATCGGATACCGGTATTTTCTCCATAGAAAAATACCGGTATTATTACGGTCACCGGTTCATTATTTCGTTTTTAATGGGACAATCTAATAATACGACGTTGTTACCTAAATACATGATTCAGCCCTACGTAAGGAGCAAAAAATAATCCAAAATATTGGGCTAATTAAGGGTTTTTAAAAATACCGGTATCGGTCCCTGCGCACGATACGATATACCGGTTCAATTAATCTTATTTAGAGTGGACGAAATAGCAAAATTACTATAAAAGATATATAGGACTTAAAGAAAATGAATAGGAAAAAGCACAGGAATGATTCCAAAAAAGGTAATTAAAGAAAATATTGAGATCCCGGATTAGATTTCCGACGACGCGACGGTCAGTGGAGCCTTGACTCTGGTAACTCTTACATCATTGGCGAGGAAGAGTACAGTGGAATTCGGATAAAGCGACAGTCAAGGGACCGGTGATATTACGTCGCACTATAAAATAACAAAAAAATATTTTAAAAAGTCATGTTATATGTATGTAGGTAAGCCTTCTTTATAAATATTCCAAATTTCAAATCCATAGCATAAGTAGCTCTTGAGATATTTAGCGATGTGACAGACAGACAGAGAGACAAAGTACCATAAGGGTTCCTTATTTACCATTTTGGTACGGAACCAGGCACGTATCCAGAGGTGGGGATAGTTGGGATTTATCCCCCCCCGAAACGTTTTTAGCCGTCTGTTTACAGTGATTACAGCGATTTTTACACAGTTCACATGGTTGTTTCAATGTTTGTCCCGCCCCGAACCAAAAGTCTGGATATGTGCCTGTACGGAACCCTAAAAACGAAACGATGGTTGGTGTACGAGTATAAGTAAAGCAGGACCTAGTACGTGACAAAGTAAAGAATGATTACTTAACTGAAGTCAAATATATTCAGACTCAATATTACATGTCGCAATTTAACTTACAAACCTCCGCTTCGATTACGTCGATATGTGTAACGTATCATATAATTATCGTCTTTCGCGCGCTGACGAAACCCTCATGGTAACGCTTGCTATACGACTATTACAATTCACAAACAGTTTCAAGTAATCTCACCCTCTTGCTGGACTCTTCTCAACTAGGCTAGGTTTAACCAGCGCACTGCCAGTAGCTCGATCCGATTGAAACCGCTCAACCAATCTCACTGGAGCGCAAACTTATGAGTATTCCAGTGTTCCGAACCACACGCGTGGTCGTGTCTGAGCTTTTCCCCAGGCTACTCTCCAACCGCGCACTCCTATCGCTTTATTGGGCCCGGCCTATAAAGCTAAAGGATTCCTAAATCTTAATTTAGCTCGTTGTAATGTTGTTGGGTAGTCGTTATGAATACCCTCTGATGAGTTTAATGCAGGGATCGGATACCGGTATTTGCTCCATAGAAAAATACCGGTATTATTACGGTCACCGGTTCATTATTTCGTTTTTAATGGGACAATCTAATAATACGACGTTGTTACCTAAATACATGATTCAGCCCTACGTAAAGAGCAAAAAATAATCCAAAATATTGGGCTAATTCAGGGTTTTTTAAAAATACCGGTATCGGTCCCTGGTTTAATGTCGCCAACTTAGTGTCTCGAGTGTTAAACACGAATATTGCGGGACACTCGTTTCCGGGCGGCGGGCACAATGACCATCGACAACGATTGTCAGAGCCCGTTTACTCTTGACACGGCAAATGGAGTGGAAATATTGGGAAAATATTGTATGGAAGCTAAAAATATAATGCTTTCGGGTGTGGTCATAATCGTGAGCAACGTTTTTTGATACGGTCATTGGGAAAAGTATAATACCTACATGTGGCGATATATCCGTAGGGTGTTGTATATTTTAGTTTCGAGCAGCAGGCGAATCACGTAACTTTATGTACTAACGGTAGATAGATTTTACTGTCAATTCTGAAGTATAAATGTATGAGGTGACAATTAAAATTTGACATTAAAATCTACCTAACGGTAGTAAAAAAGTTACGTGATTACCCCGCAGGGCTCGGAAACCGGTTTCGTCTTCATACAATTACAATTAACCGGTTAAAAATTTCGGTTAATTGCGTTTTACGATATTATTTCGTTCTTTAAATCATTTATTTCATAGATGAAGGTTAACGAAAACAAACCTTAAAATAAAAATTGAGATATGACAAATACTTTAAGAGATATTACAAAAATAGTAAAAACCGGTTCCGAGCCCTGGTTTCGAGACCTTCGGACACAATACATAAGTAGTTGTAAATAGAAGAAACTTCAGTAGTGTGCGACATTACTGAAATTAAATAATTTATTCTTCAATTTAGGCATATTACATGCACGTAACAGATCTAAGCGCTCTCTGTCGCTATGTATATATGGACAGAGAGGGGAAAGCGACTTGTAATTGTACTAATAATAATTAATGTTATAAAAAATAAGAACTTATGAATGTCAAAAAACTACCACCGGTTCATAAAATAAACCTCTGCCTCGAGAAGAACCGGCGCAAGAAACTCGGCGAGGTGTCATTTTTTCAAAACAGTATACAATGTATATAAAATAACAGTATCATATTACTACAGAATTAAAATGCTACAATATTTAGGACAAAATATTTCTGTGTTAGATTACTTGTGCGGGACGCTATCACTGCCAAACATCCCTATCCATGATATAATCGTTTATCTTATAATATGCTTTTGAAATAAGTGTTTGTTTCACGACAAATTTAATTTTAGAATCCGTAAGTTCAGCAACGTTCTTGGAATTTTATACAATATCCCAAGCAGAGGTTGTAAATTTATAATCTTCAATTCGAATTGATGCTAAACCACTTAGGCTAGGTTTTATAAAGATCCGTTAGACCAAATGTCAGATCAAATTTTAGTAACTTAGTACATTTTTTGACGTAACAAACCGACATAAGGTCTAACGGATGTTTATAAAACCTAGCCTTAGTATCAATTAGTATACCTCTGGTTAAGAATAAATACTTAACCAGAGGTATGCTAATTGATACATTCCAGTTTCGTCGAATTCCGCTCTAGTACAAATACAAACATTTATTCTGCAAATAGGCCACAAGGGCACTTTTACATGTCAAAATATTAATTTACAGTTCAAGAAGGAATAATAATTTCGAGTTTAACAATTATAACAAAATTAATGTCATACAGTGAAGATAAACTTGCAAAGTCGCCTTTAAATTCATGGGAGCTTACCCTCGGGCCGACATGTCAAGTAATATGATTCCGGTGTTATCCCACATTTACATACATCCCTGAGCCGGATTCTTCCAGCACTTTAGCTCAAGCCGCGACAAAGTGCTCACTCCTACCTGTGTCCCTGTCAATTTTAATACAAGACTCGCCTCGGGAACACGAATATCTACCACGTGAATAAAACATCTTGGAGATATTCCACGTAAGCTGATCGATATGTCTTGTCACTTTGAGCAGTAGATGCTGCTCTGCTCTGTATACGAGCCACGTGTCTATATAAAGTAAAAGAAAATGACAAGATTTCATTGCTGCGGAGGAATAGCGTATTAGGTTATTTCACCTCCTACGGATTAGAGTACTAACTAGACAATGGGGGCTATCGCGTATGAATTCGCCGCTAGAGGCGCTAATGTAGAGTGAGGTCTCCGAAATGTCAAAGTTCACTCTTTGTGGTTGCGGTACGCGGGTTAATATCTAATTGGAACAATATGGTGAGTATTTTGCAATACCTGAGCTTAATTATGGCAATGAGTTATGGGTCAATGACTGGTAGTGCTTTGAGACAGTTTTGTCTTTCTGAAACTTATTTCCTCCTTTTTTTCCGAACAAAACGGGACTGCGCTACAATGCGGGATGTTCGCTATTTTTACGATACTGTTTTAAGGTTTTAAACATGATTTAAATGCAAACTTCTCATGCCCATAATAACTAATAATAATTTTTGACAGCTGGAGCTTACTCGACAGTGGCGCCAACTGGTGAGCACAAAAACGATAGCCCTCATTGACTTGAACTGCAAGACGGTTTACGACCGCCTAAGAATCTGCAATGCTATTTACAATCTCATCGCTCACCCCTATTATGTCTTGACGCCAGGGCTCGTAATAACAACACGTAATCGGAGGTTGGACGTTGGTTCACCTAGCTATAATAATAATAAGTATACACCTGCGCCAGTTCTCGAAAATGGTCGTGTCACGCTCTATTGGGATCGATCTGTCATCACGGACAGGACTATTGTAGCCAATAAACCTGATATCGTGCTGACAGATCGATCAAAGCGCCAGGCAGTGCTCGTTGACATCACCATCCCCCATGACGAGAACCTTGTGAAGGCCGAGAAGGACAAAGTCAGCAAGTATCTAGACTTGGCACACGAGGTGACCGCCATGTGGGATGTTGATTCAACGATCATTTTCCCGATAGTCGTCTCTGCGAACGGTCTAATAGCGAAGAGTCTCGACCAACGCCTCAAAAGACTCGCTAGATGGCTGGGTCAAGGGTCAGATACAGAAGGCTCCTGGATACGGCGCGGATAGTCAGGAGGTTCCTCTCTCTGTCGCCCTAACCACCGGTAACTTAGGCCCCGCCTCGCTGCCGGCGGCGCCCTAGGTTAGGTTTTTGTACGTTTGCTTTGTCTAATAATTAGACAAAGCAATTACTCTAATTCAACCTTGTAGAATGTTTGTATTATTAGAAACGTCCCCTGGTTCTACAACTTTTTCTCCGAAACCCTTTACTTTTGGGATTGTTACAATACAAACAACCTAAGAGTTTCTATTTGACTAACTTGAAGAGGCATGAAAATGGCGGAACTGGGTTGAGAAACGAAACTTCTGACTACGAAATGGAAGTAAAGGACTGATTCTGATATAAGTTTTAAAATGTTTTGATTTCAAATTATGACAAAAAAATTGATAATACCATTAAAGTGATTAAAGGATACGATAATTTTATAAAGTTTTAGATAGTAACATGGCCATTTTTTGATTTTATTTGTGTGTATTAGAATTTAAGCGGAAAAAACACAGTTTTTAGATTGAAAATGGTCGATTTGGAGTGATGTTTGAAACGATATTTCTTAAAGAAAAATCCCTTTCTAGATAGAACACACTAGATAGATACACTGAGAAAATGTCAAGAAACGTGTCAATTCAATCAGAAAATCGTCTAAATAGATGAGAGTTTTTTAACTGATAAGGACCCTTAAGCATTACCGCCGGCATTCCGCGGAGGGCGATAATTTACTATTACATTTACCTGTTGTGACTTCGTAAGTTCTTATGGAGGGAGAAGGGGGGTGATCTCCAGAACTAATAACTCTAATTTAGAATGAAGCAGGATTCGAACCTGCGACCTCCCGGCACTCGCCGGCCAGTCGCTTTAGCCAACTGAGCTATAGGTGCAATCGCTACCCAGTTCCAAATTCATCAACCGTTCCTTCGTATTAAGCAGTACCGCTGCTAACGTAAACTATTTAAAACTTGTCTACTGCGTAAAAAAAAACCTAATAACTCTATTTAAAATTTTGATCAGATTGTGAAAGGATTTTAGGTATGTAATATAAAAAGCATCCGGAGCCGCGCGGATAGATATACAGATATACGAATAAGACTGGCATACCGTAATAGCATTAGCAATCTGCTGTTTCTCCCTAACTTTGTGAAGAACGAAGAAGTAGAATTAGCTTTGTACTGAGATGAGAGAAACAGAATGATGCTGCAGTTTGAATCGCCGTGAGAGCTGTGCAGTGACAGTCAATCAATACTCAATTATAACGATTAAAACAGAACATTCCTAACTTATTACATCTGGCATTTAATACGGTCCGTTAATTAATTCGAGCGTGTGCATAATTGAAATCACTACTTAGTATAAAACAAAGTCGCTTTCTCTGTCCCTAAATCCCTACCTATATCCCTATGTATGCTTAAATCTTTAAAACTACGCAACGGATTTTGATGCGGTTTATTTTAATAGACAGAGCGACTCAAGGGGAAGGTTTATATGTATAATACATGCATGCCGTGCGAAGCCGGGGCGGGTCGCTAGTTAGTACTAAATTACGGCCTCAACCATTTTATCGGCTGCCAACATGTTACAAAGCCAGACAACGGAATAAAACGGCCGCAAAGAGCCGCAAGCAGAAATGGATAAACTCATAAGCTAACAATAGACACTTGAAATGATTCTCGAAGCCAGTTGGCCTGGGAGTCAGGACGCCTAAGGCCTACGCAGGGGACATGCGCAGTGCGGGCTATCGATTGGAGTCTACACAGGCATAACGCAACTTTAAAAAAATTAACATCCTCGTAAGCGCTCGCGTAAAGTTTTGATATACAGGTGTCCCACGGCTATGCCACATGGAGGGAAAGTACCTTGAATATTGTATATGGAACATTTTACTGAAAGAAGACATTATTTTAATTTTAAAAACAATTTAAACTGCATTCACAGATATTTAAATAATTAATCCGTGAACCAGGAATCGAACCCGTTACACAAGAAAAATAATTACCCTGTAGCTTTATCATACCAATCGAAAGGCTTCATCGTATGGATTATTTTTTGCTAAATAACATAGTATCAGAAATAAAAGGAAGACCATGAATTTTAACATTTTTAATACAAAATTAATCAATTTATCACGTGTAACGGGTTCGATTCCCGGTTCAACCATAAAAATATTTAAATATCTGTGAATGCAATTTACAATGTTTTTGAAATTCACATAATGTCTTCATTCCAGTAAAATGCTCCATCTACAATATTTAAGGTACTTTCCCTCCATGTGGCATAGCCGTGGGACACCCTGTATATTGCGTTGGTTTTAAAATTTCCAAACTATCCATAAAGTAAACACTGGCAGATTTCCTCCGTTTAACTCCACAGAGAGGTTTAATATGCAATGTAGTTAAATACTTTTGTCATAATTTTAAATCAAAACATTTTAAAACTTATAAGGCCTCTTAAGGGCTACAAAGCTTCATTTTGGATTGGACCAGTAACCCGCATAAAAAGTGTCTCCGTTTCTACAAATCCCTGTAATAAACACATAGCTAACATGCACATAATCCGTTAACTATTGACCACAGGAGGGACGACATTCGTTTTTTCAACTAAGTATGATCCTATTAGGACATGGCTTATTGTGAAACATGAATGCGCAATACTAACACAGAAATATTTTGTCCTTAATATGAAAAAATATGTATGTATGTTTGTATGTATTTTGTACTATTTTTACTGTTATTTTATATACATTGTATATTGTTTTGAAAAAATGACACCTCGCCGAGTTTCTTACGCCGGTTCTTCTCGAGGCAGATGTTTATTTTATGAACCGGTGGTAGTTTTTTGACATTCATAAGTGCATGTAACATGCCTAAATTGAAGAATAAATGATTTCATTTCATTTCACTTTCGGCCCGGGCCCTACATGCACATTATCTTTGTGACGTGTCAGTTCTGTGAGCCTACTCCGAACATCGAAATCCGAACTTCGTATCATGCCGTCCCTTTCACTCATTCGGTATATAACACGAGAGTGAAAGGGCCGGCACGATACGAAGTAGGCCCTCAGGCTTTTGAGAGACAAGACTACTGTAACTGTACCTATCTGCAATATAATTAATGTCGGGGAATGAAACAGAGGGGCTACCGCGAACCACAAACGAAGTTTTCCCTCTCTGTCTCACTTATGTGCAAACTTGCAAGTGCGACAGAGAGGGAAAACTTCGTTTGCTGTTCGCGGTAGCGCCCCAGGGTCAGTCCGTAGATCCGTATACTACGGCCGCGGGAAATCGCAATAAACTCAAATATTTAAATTAAACATGCCTGCAAACTATACCAAAGAAAATGTAACAACATTTCCACGACGCTCTCCGCAAATAGCGAAACAGAAATGAAAATTCTAAATGAAAAAAGCTCTAGAGTTTATGCGATTAACAAAAGGCGATCCGCAAAGTAATGGAGCTATAAAATTAATCGCATAAGACCGGATATCCTTAAAACGGGCGAGCCCAAATTCCGTCACAATAGAAGGAAGACAAAGCTTGGGAAACCTTTCAACGCAAGCAATAACGACACACATTAGCCATCGAAAGAATTGCGGTATTTGTCTCAATTGTTCTCGACGGACACTTGGAACTAGGATCACCAGATGTCCCGTATTTTACGGGTTGTCCCGTATTTCAGGCACGAATTATTCATTGTCCCGGATTCAATGGCATTTAATCCGACGTCTACCGATCCCTGGGATTCCAGGGATCATAACAAAAGAATGCTATTGTTTATTTTTTGGCCGGAGGCGGCGGCTTAATACCAGGGACCGATACCGGTATTTTTAAAAAACCCTGAATTAGTCCAATATTTTGGATTATTTTTTGCTCTTTACGTAGGGCTGAATCATGTATTTAGGTAACAACGTCGTATTATTAGATTGTCCCATTAAAAACGTAATAATGAACCGGTGACCGTAATAATACCGGTATTTTTCTATGGAGAAAATACCGGTATCCGATCCCTGCTTAATACCTAATTATTCGAACAATATTTATTTTTTCTCACACAGCTGTGAACACCGTGCGATCCGCGCGAACGTATATTCGAGTGAATGAGATAAAGATAATATAAAAAATATTGTGTTTTTAAGATTTAATACTGTTTTTTAGTCTTTAATTAAGAAATTTTGCAATTGTATAGGTTAATTAAATGATTATGCCAAATATTGATTTTTAATAGAAAAACGGCCTGTCCCATATTTTAACCTCGATTCCCGTATTTTCAATGCAGTGTCCCGTAAAACCGGAAATCAGATCTGGTCACCCTACTTGGAACTTACGAGCAATTTGGAAATATCTATGTCAGAACAAATTTCAAGTATTTGAATGAAATTGCTAAAGCGAGTACCTAGTAAAATGCGTTTTGAAAGATAATTGTATTGCATCCAATACGGCATAATTAAACTAGCTTTTCTCCAATATTTTTAGCACACGTGACGTGAAGGCCTGGTCACATGGCACAGCTGTCGTCATCAGGAAGAACATGGAAACTGATGAACTAGTTTAGTGAACCAGCGATAAAACTCCCAGTAAGCTCGATTCCACTCACACCTCAGATTCAGTTGAAACCGCTCAACCAATCTCACTGGAGCGCAAACTTTGAGTATTCCAGTGTTCCAAACCACACGCGTGGTCGTCTCGGAGGTTTTCCCCCTGGATTTTTCCCCAGGCTACGCTCCAACCGCGCACTCTTATTGGGCCCGGCCTATAAAGCCACATTCAGGTGCAAAAAAAATATGAACTTATCTGTTTGCCAGTTACATTCACTCGTGTGAACTAGTTATTACTTTATTAGTTATTACTTTTCCTTACAAATAAAACTCAAACAATTTGCGTCATTACGCGTTCCATAGCGTTATCAGCTAAAAGCATGCGATAGCATATCCTGACACAATGCGTATACTGTCTACAATCATCATCATCATCCTCCTAGCGTTATCCCATTACAATTGCATCCTGAAGGATGCCCGGGGTCCGCTACTGTACTGAATCTTCCAGCTAAATGGGATTCGATGCTGACAAATGTGATTCCACCCTCAGTCATTTAGTCCCGTATATTAGTCCTAACCAGGGACTGCATAACCGGAAAATAAAGGTAGCGTTTTAAAACGGTATGGCGTCATACCGTTTCGTTTCAGATAGGTTTCGATACCGCAAAAGAAATTTTTCGATAGCGGAATGTAACGGTTCCGCTATTTTTTTCGATAACTGAACCATTTTCATTAAGGTATCGTTTCGGCTTTACGATGGTGCCAGCCACGGCGCCACCAACCAATAGCGCTAGTTATTGGGTGTACGCCTAAAATGCTCATTTTTGTTCAATTTCGTTTCGCGCGATAGATTACTGACGTAGTCGCTGTTCGCTGTTGGTCGCGCTTACGTAGTACGTGTACCCATTGTAAAAGTTACGTTCGAAATTTTGCGGTACCGAAATAATACCGGTTGGCTACCGTTATTATTTCGGTTTTAGTACACCTATGAAAAATAGAGATATCGTTATTTCATACCGGTAGCGTACCTTTGTACGGTATAGTTCTACCTTTATAACGAAGCGGTATCGATATCGAATACCGCTACCAAACCGCTTATACCGTACCGAAAACGGTCCCAGGAGTGCTACCGCGAACGGCATTCGAAATTTTCCCTCCCTGTCGCACTTGCAAGTTTGCACATAAGTGAGACAGAGTGGGAAAACTTCGTTTGTGGTTCGCGGTAGCCCCTCTGGTCCTAACAAGCTATCAGTACCGCTGATCGATGTCCGCGTGTGAGCAGCGCGCAGGGCGACCTTTACACTGAACTCGATTTGCTGCCAGTCGGTGCGTGAAATTGGACGCGTTACTGCAAATCCAATCACTAATGGGATAGAAACGGGATAGCATTGCTAATATTGGTGACTTCTCGAACTCGTGGTTCCGTCTGTGTCAATTACCGTGCCCTACCTATATCGCTCGGCTGCAGTGGCTTTCATTGTTCTAATTTATAACTCCGTACCGAAAAACTTAGGTACCGATATAAGATTTCAAGCTTACATGGTCATTTACATTAGAATTACGATTTGAAACGGGATATTTACCATGTATATTTGTATTTTTGAGTTCCCGATATTTCGGCACTGCTGCAAGCCCCAATATCAACGATTAACTGACGTGCTGCGAGTTTTAGTTGTGGTCTACCCACACACCATAGCGATCTACCCTCTTCCTGGTTCGCTTTTTTCCCACCAAAAACATAAAAAATACAAATTTACATGGTAAATATCCCGTTTCAAATCGTAATTCTAACTTAGGTACCAAGTTTTTATGTAACGTACAACTTGGTGTGTGCAACGGAAATAATTTTTAACCAACTTCAAAAAAGGAGGATATCAATTCGGTTGTCCTTTTCGGTCGTCGGTGTCAGTGCCATTTCGTCAACTTTAGACAATTTCTTTGGATGGCACCGGCTTCAAAAATTACAATAGGTACGTCTACATTGTTCAATAAGAAGCGTAAAGTCTCATGTCAGAAGTAAGGCAATTATTTTTAACATTTTAGTGTTTTTTGGGAGTCGGTTTTATTTAATATAAACACGTAAAATGAGAATCGAACTCCTCTAAGTTACACACCCACATGGGTGTTTCCTAAATTTGTATAACAGTCACCATAAGCGGTGTTATCGAAATATAACTCAAAAACCATAGTGTTACCATAGTGTTTTGTTTAAACCACATTGCGAAATAGATGAGAGAAGAAATAAATCAAACGTCACTCGAATCATTAGGTCAAACTAACAGTTAATGTTGGTGCGACCTTTAAATGGCATGAAGAAACTCAGAATATACTCGATTTCGTTATGAAGTTATATCCTAGCGTAGTCTTATATCATCATAAATGTCATTAAGTCTAACCGACACATTAAACACTAGACATTACAGGAATTCACCAGACACAACCCATTTTAATCCTAAATACCAGGGATGTAACAGATGTAAATTTAGCCGTGTTAGAATTCATGTGCGAATTTTTCTCTTTAGTTATTTGTAATATGTCTTTATAGTTCGTTTTTGTTTATGTGTTACCCGCCGTGAATTTCACCGATTGGCTCCGACGGAAGACCAGCGTCGACCAGTTAGGTTGGCACCATGCTGAGTCGGGACCATTTCGTGGCATTATTGATTGTTTTCTTTTTGTTTTACATCTTTTTTACTGTTTTTACTCGTTTTTCAACTTTAATCCTTGGTATGTGTATCACTCTTGTGCCACGAACAAATGTTTTTTTCTTTCTTTCTTTCTTTCTAGATGTGGTTTTATCGGAACCGGAAGCGGAACTAGATGTTTTAAATTCGGTATATCGGAACCAGAGCCGGAACTGAAAACGGATGCGGAACCAGTGGCGGAGCCCGAGTGATAGATGGATAAGATGTTAAAGGCAGGGCAGGTCTAAGTCTATTCTAAATAAAAATTATAAACCTGTTTGTTTTTGATGTACGCCGCTCATTTCTCCCCGCTGCGCTGCTTTGACATCCGATATAACATCCGTTTTGAAAATAACAGAACCGGAACCGAAGGGGATTATTTTCAATTATTTAAAATCAAACGGAAGTTCCGACTTCACGTAACCGGAACCGGAGCTCTGTTACATCCCTGCTAAATACTGGCACGTTTGAAATTAGTTCAATTTATTGTAGCGATTGGATCGTTGTCTGTCTAAAAGAATCGCCAGACAACCCGTGAGAAGCTAAAGTACTGGAACCGGAACGCGCCACCGACGCCGGCGCCGAAAATTACTGTAATTTTTTTAGAATAGTCTCCTAAGATGGTTTGCTTCATATTTACACAACCGCACTCAATTCGTTGTAGTTAATGGTTTTACATCGTTACCAACCGTTGTAACATCCGGCGTGCCTCAGGGCTCAATATTAGGGCCTTTGCTATTTGATATATTCATAAACGATATTTCGTCCTGCTTCAAAAATAGTAACATCTTATTATACGCTGATGACCTCAAAATCTATAGAAGGGTGAATTGTCTTGAAGATGCCTGCTTACTACAGGATGATCTAGACAGGCTAAACGAGTACTGCCAGAGGAATAAATTATACCTAGCTTATAACAAATGTAAACATATAGCATTTACAAGAAAAAAACATTTAATTACTAACTCTTATAATCTAGGTCAACATTGCTTGGAGACTACTGATGGTATACGCGACTTAGGGTTATACCTTGACTCTAAACTTACTCTTGGTGTGCACGTCGATAATGTCGTTAGGAAAGCATATCAAATGCTTGGTTTTATAACACGCACTACTAAACATTTCAAAAACAAAAACACTTTTATCCTACTTTATCAAGCATTCGTGAGATCGCATCTTGAATATGCATCGGTAGCATGGAACCCATATTATCATGTTTACGTAGATAAAATAGAGATGGTGCAGAAGAAATTTCTCCGTTTTCTTAATTATAAAATGAGATGTTCACGATGTTCTTATTCTGATCTGTTGGTCAAGTATAATATGTTATCTCTGGAGGATCGACGAGATGTCGCTGATGCAGTGATGCTGCGCAATATCTGCGTAGCCGACATAGACTGCCCGCCGCTCCTCGCGTCCATACCGTTCCGCACGCCTCGGAAGTCGACCAGATCCAAACATTTATTCTGTTTACCAAAAACAAGGAACAACGCAGGTAAAAGGGCTCCAATACATAGAATTTGCGACCACCACAACAAATTACTTTCTCACGTTGATCTATTCTCATGCTCCCGCGCCTCATTCAAGGCTGCTGTTGTAAAACAATATAAACCTAATATATAATTAAATAGGTACTTAACCAATAATTAAATGAAAGCTAACTAACTAGGTATATTAGATTTTGTTCACTTCCTGATCTTTACTATGAATGTGCACTTCACCTTCCAATTATGCGGAAGGTGGCGTCAACTTCTCCGACCATTTTAGATATAATTTTATTTCAAAATTTGTTTGCATTTTGTAAGGTTTTAAATTTTAATGCTATGTTCTCAGTGAGATATGTCTAGGGAAACATCTTAATCTATATTGTATTTTCATGTAACTGCCACCTATTTTGTTTGCATGTTTCTGTTTTATCTCCGAATAAATAAATAAATAAAATAATTTGCTTGGCACTTTCTCCTTGTCCTAGAATGTTATGCTAGATAATTATCGAAATTATTCATCATATTTGAAAGTATTTAGGTAGGTATAGTAGCGCCAATAAGTCTAGGTTGCAACCTTTCCGCATAAGTAGACCTTTAAGAATCAGAATCAGAATGTCATTTATCGTACACTAGCGACCCGCCCCCGCTTCGCACGGGTGCAATGCTGATGCATGTATTATACATATAAACCTTCCCCTTGAGTCACTCTATCTATTAAAAAAACCGCATTCAAATCCGTTGCGTAGTTTTAAAGATTTAAACATACATAGGGATATAGGGACATAGGGACAGAGAAAGCGACTTTTGTTTTATACTATGAAGTGATCACAGGTAGTTAAATACAGATCTTATAAATAGGTCAGTCCTCTGTTTTATTTTTCTATACAACGCTGGTGGCAAACAAGCGTACGGTCCACCTGATGGTAAGCGGCCACCGTAGCCTATAGACGCCCGCAACTCCAAAGGAGTCACGTGCGCGTTGCCGACAATTTATGAAATTTGAGGATGCACTGTGTTGACAACAGAAGGGACAAATTTAGGTCCCTCGCTCTCAACACAGTGCATCCTCGGGAGCTCTGGCAACTCTGGCTCTGGTCTCTGTGACATGTCTTACGACGAACATTAATTTGTGAAATAGACTAGCGACCCGCCCCGGCTTCGCACGGGTGCACTATTTAATGGATGTTATTATACATATAAACCTTCCTCTTCAATCATTCTATCTATTAAAAAAACCTAAACCGCATCAAAATTCGTTGCGTAGTTTTAAAGATTTTAGCATACAAAGGGATTAGGGACAGGGACAGAGAAAACGACTTTGTTTTATACTATGTAGTGATAATTAAATTACACGAATACCAGACATTTGACAACGACGCACTCATTTCTTGTGACGCAGTATCAGGACCTTAATTTAGTATTTGGTTTTCCCTGCTCAGAATAATGTTTACGATTTCTAATCGGATGAATCGTTTCTATTTGGAAGGCAGCATCATCTGTTTCAGGGCACTTAAGAGCCCTAGTGAGTTAAAACCGCTCATCTATTTAGGCGATTTTCTGTTTGAATTGACACGTATCTTGACATTTTCTCAGTGTTACTATCTAGAACAGGACTATTGCGACTTAGTGTCATAAATTTTAAATGTATATTTTGGATTTTTCATTAAGAAATATCGTTTCAAACATCACTCCAAAACGACCATTTATAAACTAAAAACTGCTTTTTTCCGCTTAATTTCTACTAGGCACAATAAAATCAAGAAATGGCTATGTCACTATCTAAATCTTACATAAAGTCATTGTATCCTTTAATCACTTTATTGGTATTATCAATACTTTTGGATCATACACGGATTTAGGTTCGCGTCTTTTCTGTGGATATACCAACAATTAAGGGCTACAAAGCTTAATTTTGGATTGGACCAGTCACCCGCATAAACTCCGTTTCTATAAATCCCTCTAATAAAAACATAGCTAACAGGCACATAAGCCATTAACTATTGACCACAGGAGGGACGACTTTTGTTATTTCAACTAAGTATGACCCTTTTGGCATAATTTGAAATCAAAACATTTTAAAACTTATAAGGCCTCTTAGTGTTATTGCTGCGCATTTGCCACCCTAATTCAAACGCAAAATGGATCGCACAACTTTGATCTATTGAACTCTGGTATCAATTAAATTGCGTTGCAATGTCTCGTTGGTGCATCTAGTCGGACGCAATCAGAATGACTCATTCTAGTGTCAATTATAGATATTATTATCCTTCTTATTTCTTGTTTAATTATAGATATAGATCTTACAAATATTACGCTATTGTCTAAAGATCTTATTAACTTTAGATCAAAACACGCATCCACTTCTACATCTAATTTAGAAGTTCTACGAGGGCTACCTTTTAAGTGTCTTTAGCATGAGTCTTGCATGATCGATTGATCGTACTCGCTAGCGACTGCGTAAACGATTTAGCATGCCGATTCTTAGTTCTATTGCGGAACCGCGAGAGGCGCTGTACTTTTGCCCATACAATTTTTTACGCTGTCGCTAGCGAGTACGGTCATGTAGACTCATAGTAAAGGCACAGGAGTCAGATACAGAAGGCGGTAGTGCTCGATACGGCGCGGTTTGTCCGGAGGTTCTCTACCTGTCGCATTAACCAGGTTTTACAATGATTTTGTTTAATAAGTAGGTAAGACGAATAAAAAGATAATATTAAGAATGTTGATGGCATATCATTAAAAAAAAAATTGTTTATTGCCTCTACTCATTGTAACTGTGTTTTTTTTGTTGAGGTTATGCAGTTGAGTATTTGTATTGTATTGTATGATCGCTGCGTATAGAGACCGAGAGTGAATCGCGTTCGATTCGAGCATGTTACATGCCGAATCGCTATTATGTAACGCGGTTCATTGACCCGCCTTTCTCGTCTAGCACCCGCTTAGCACAGAGCCCCCATTACGTCGCGCACTTTACAAACTTGATCGATTAGCGCGCGAATTTGGGGAAATTCCAATGTTGCCAGATCTACTGGTTTTCCAATAGATCTACTGGTTTTGGGGTATGTCTACTGGTCTACTGGTTTTGCAAGAGAATCTACTGGATTTTACGAGTTGCAATCTCGTTTTAAAACTTTTTCTTACGTACACGCATTTGCGCATGGATAATGACATATATTTATGAAGCAAGTGTTAAGGCTAGCTTAAATGATTGATGAATGTCCCATACATTTGTCGTCGGTTCTGACACCGATAAATATCGGATAATGGGAACATATAGCCAAATTTTTTGATAAATGACGTTTGTCGATGTGACCGATATCGTATCGGATAGTGTGAACACTAAGCGATTTTCTTTACAATTTTGTCGGATCCTACGCCGATTTGTATCGGATAGTGAGAGCTGGCCCTTACGAAGTTTTTTCAGTCCCAATTCTATTCAAGTATCTGTGGGCTCTTTGTTTGTTTGTTTACTTACTTGAACGTGCCTGAAGTTAGAAAACTTTGAAAAGAGTGGTGAAAAATTTTGAGGTAACGCGTAAATTCCTGTGATTCCAAATATCGAACCAGGCCAGTAAGGCTACAATATCCTTACTGAGTAAGGCTACACTATAGAGTAAATAGAAATAAAAAAAGAACACTTGTAATTTTACAATATCAGGAAGTAATTAAAACAAAAAAAAATTGTGATTTGACAATATCAGGAAGTAAAAAGAAAGAAAACTTGTGATTTGGTAAGTTTTGGGGCATAAAAATTTTCTATTAGTTTTTAGCCTCATGTCTCCTGCTTTTTCCAGATTCGGTCTGGCAACACTGGGAAATTCACGCGTAACTGGAGAATAGAGTACAAGCACTGTGGTACTGTGTCAAGGATGAAATAAAAAGAAAATATACGAAAACTATGTATTCTGAAGACGACTATGGGTTTATCCAGAAATAGGGCTTACGAAGACCTCACGACTGATCACGTGGAGGGGGGGTTGCAAGGTGACCTCACGTGTATTTTTTACTGCACTTACCTACAAAACCGTGTAACATATTTGCTCATACAGGAAATTACAAATATTATTTCGCACGTCAAAAACAGCGTCTATTTTTGCATAACGCATAAAAATAAACTCAAAATCAACTAATATAATGCGATAACATTTACTTTAAAATTTGAAGTGTAAAAGATTTTAAAAAAATACACGCGAGGTTTCGTTGGGGAGGGGGGTCGCCTACAACCTCCCCAAAGATCACTAAGGGGGAGGGGGTAGCCCTAAAAACCTCGCGTGATTTTTGGATAAGCCCTATATATAGTACGGATCGCCTGATCTCTCAACAGAATTACAAATAAATCGGTAATTTGAATTCCATGTAATTGCATGCAAATTGTAAATTTTAATTTATTTTAACTAGCGACCCGCCCCGGCTTCGCACGGGTGCACTATTTAATGGATGTTATTATACATATAAACCTTCCTCTTCAATCACTATCTATTTAAAAAAAACCGCATCAAAATCCGTTGCGTAGTTTTAAAGATATAAGCATACATAGGGATATAGGGACAGAGAAAGCGACTTTGTTTTATACTATGTAGTGATTACTTGTCAAGTATAAATTTCACGAAGCAGTAACTATAATACACTCTTGTAACTTGTAACAATACCCTCTCAAAATTGTTCGGTAAATATTCGGCAGCTGTACCGAATAATTCGGCCGAATACTGAACAATCAAATACATGCCGAATATTCGGCGCATCCCTACTTTTTAATGTTCTTTGGAGTCGGTTTATTAAATTCAGGCACCACTAAGTCTTCCCCTAAGCTTAGTCACAGGTTTCATTATAAACATTGTGTAAAATACATAATCTAATTACATACAGACGAGGCCAAACATTCTACGTTAAATTAGTTGCAAGCCAAACTTCGAAATAAAGAAATAAACATCGCAAGTGCGAAGTCGGGTCACTGTCAGTTGTAAAAACAAGTTGCCCACCCGGTGGTTAATAGTTAACGGCTTATGTACATGTAAGTTATGTTTTTATTACATGGATTTATAGTTACGGAAACGCTGTTTATGCGGGTTACTAGACCAATCCAAAATTAAGCTTTGTGGCCCTTAACTTTTGATATGTCCACCGAAGACGCGAACCTAAATCTGACAATGACCCAGTCGGTGTTGTAAGGGGAAAACGTATGTATGTATGTATGTAAATACTTTATTGTTGACGACCGGTTTAGCCTAGTGGGTAGTGCACCTGCCTGTGAAGCTGACGGCCCTGGGTTCGAATCCCGGTCAGGGCAAATATTTGTGTGATGAGCATGAATATTTGTTTCTGAGTCTTGGATGTTTTCTATGTATTTAAGTATTTATATCTATTAAATATATCGTCGTCTAGTACCCATAACACAAGCCTTCTTGAGCTTACTGTGGGGCTAGTTCGATTTGTGTAAGTTTGTCCTCTCATATTTATTTTTATTTATTTATTTATTGTACACAAGACAAGTAAAATAATTTATACAGAAAAAAACACAGATCAATCATGTACAAAGGCGAACTTATCCCTGTAAGGGATCTCTTCCAGTTAACCTTCCACCACCATCTTTAACGTGTAACGTAGTTTAAATGACTGCATAAAATCGTCGTTCACACAGGAACATGACAGGGAGCGGGTGCAGCGATCGATACGCATCTTGCAGCGTCGCCGGTTGGAACCGCTATCGTCCCGTAATCGAAAGCACGCCCAAATTTATTTGAGGGATCGGATGCCGGTATTTTCTCCATAGAAAAATACCGGTATTATTACGGTCACCGGTTCATTATTTCGTTTTTAATGGGACAATCTAATAATACGACGTTGTTACCTAAATACATGATTCAGCCGTAGGGCTGGGCTGTAAAGAGCAAAAAATAATCCAAAATATTGGGCTAATTCAGGGTTTTTTAAAAATACCGGTATCGGTCCCTGATTTATTTCAAGGTGCACTGCAAGTTCTGTTAAACGATTCAAGCCATTCTTCTGGTAAAGCAATGACAACTATGGGGCAACTCATTTTTAGAGACTGAATCAGGCACGTATCCAGACTTTTGGTTCGGGGGGGGGGGGGGGGGGGGGACAAACATTGAAACAACCATGTGAACTGTGTGAAAATCGCTGTAATCACTGTAAACAGACGGCTAAAAACGTTTTCGGGGGGGGGGGGGGATAAATCCCAACTATCCCCCCCTCTGGATACGTGCCTGGACTGAATATACCTAGTGTAAAGTACAGCTTAGTACCTTACTTTGACAACGTAGTAGGCTTAAGGGTCCTTATTTATCACTTAAAAAACGCTCATGTATTTAGATGACTTTCTGATTGAATTAACACTAATCTTGACATTTTCTCAGTGTTACTATCTAGAAAAGGACTATTGCGACCTAATGTCATGAATTTTAAATGTATTCAAACATCACTCCAAATGGACCATTTTCAAGCAAAAAAACTGTGTTTTTCCGCTTAAATTCTAATACACACAATAAAATCAAAAAATTACTAGGTTACTATTTAAACTTTAATAAAATGATCGTATCCTTTAATCACTTTAATGGTATTATCAATACTTTTGTCATAATTTGATATCAAAACATTTTAAAACTTATAAGGCCTCTTAAGGCTCGGTTTTATAAAGATCCGTTAGACCTTATGTCGGTTTGTTATGTCAAAAAATGTACTGAGTTACTGAAGTTTGATCTGACATTTGGTCTAACGGATCTTTATAAAACCCGGCCTAAGTCACACAGTCTTTATTGGCGCCTTAGGGACGTCAACCCGTAACACCATTACGTGTTCTTGGCAAATAATTACTCATCTGTCTGACCAAAATGTATGCCTGTTAAGCGGTTTTAGGCGTTCTAGCACATTACATTTTCGCCACAACGGCGCACGAGACGAGATCTGCCGTCGCTTTCTAATTTGCACGATGGGAGTGAGGCAGGAATCGATTTGGCAAGTTGCTAGATCCCTTGGTTAGGCAAATGAGACAGAAACATAATTATGAGTAAGACATTACGCGTGAAGGGGCATTAATGGTACGAGCAAACTTGTGATGATTTCGATACTTTTTTGCATCAAAGAAATGTAACTATACAATTTTCGCCTATTAAAATTTACAAAAGTGTAAACATATCTCTGACGGCAACTAACAAATCTCGATTGTTATTAGTTTCTTAGTCTTATTTTTGACATGTAACACTACATTTAATTAATGATACTTTGATTACTGTATTATTTTTATTTGATGTACCTAGATAGATTTTGACTTGTAAAAGTGCCCTTGAAGCCTATTTGCAGAATAAATGTTTTGATTTTGATTTTGCTTTCCAATTTGCACGGTGGGAGTGAGACAGGAATCGACTTGGCAGCAAGTTGCTAGATACCTTGGTCAGGCAATGAGACAGAAACATATGAGTAAAACATTACGCGTTGAGGGGTATTAATGCTACGAGCAAACTTGTGATGATTTCGATACTTTTTTGCATCAAAGATATGTAATTATACAATTTTCGCCTATTAAAATTTACAAAAGTGTAAACATATCTCTGACGGCAACTGTCAAATCTCGATTGTTATTAGTTTCTTAGTCTTATTTTTGACATCCATACTTCATTTAATTACTGATACTTTGATTATTGTATTATTTTTATTTGATATAGATAGATTTTGAAGTGCCCTTGAGGCGTATTTGCAGAATAAATGTTTTGATTTGGAACTGTACATTCAAAACTAAAACTGTAGGGCTAGCACAACTTGCTGACAAACCGTATCTCGCGCGACTGAGCTGATTCCTGTCTCGCTCGAACTATGCGGGTTAGAAAGAGGGTAGATTTTTCTCTACTCGCGTCGCGTCGCAGCGGTAGTTGTGCTAGCCCCCCTGTCATGTGAAAGTGACAAGAAAATTTATAGAATTATATTGATTACATGGAGAAATACCGGAAGGCACAGCTGCAAATCTAATAAATTCTCAGATAACCGGATTCCAGCTCAAATTGCTGGCTCCTGTAATTGAATATTGGCCATTTTCATCGCAAATACGCAACGAGTGCGACTCGGGGTATCCAGACACCGGGCGGGATCCCGGTCGGAATTCCATTATTCACCGCCCAGCTGTCTTTGACGTAAATGCCAAATAAAAGATAAAAGGCGGCAGGAACAGTAGGATTTTCCGCCTAACGACATAGAAGCTTCGTAAAGTTGAAAAGGCAAGTTGACAACACAATGTTTAAATATCGTTTTCATTTCAACGAATGGTCGTTTAAATACCTAATTAGCGTAAAGAGTCTAATATTTTAATTGTATCTAGTTGACACATTTCTTGCAGGAAAGCATATCAAACGATTCGACATGTTTTGTTTTCTTGTGTAACTACACATTGTAAATACCTATTGTTATTTTTTCCTCGTTTTTCTTTCAATTCTCTTTTGTTGTTTACCACTTACATTTACTTAAGTAGGTTAAGTAGTATCATTGTAATAAGCATATTTTGGAAAAAAATGACTGACTGTCGAGTTTCTTTCGGCGTTTCTTCTCGGCAGTGGTCTCATGAGAAACGCTAGTAGTTTTTGACTTGCAAAAGTGCCTTTGCGGCCTACTTGCAGAACAAAGTTCATTTATTTCATTTAATTAACCATTCCAGGCATAAGAGTAGTATACGATTTGTCGACTACATACGTGTCGATAGAATTTCAATCTTAGTTCCGAGTTGCATTTTCTTAAAAAGTACTAGTCTTGAAATTAATCAATAAAACGTATCTTTCAATATATATTTTGTTTTTTGGGAAGCCTTCTAGATTGTTGCGGTCTAAAAAAGGCTTAACACACTAATAATATTAATGTGAGGCCAATCTTACACTTTTAAAATTGCAAGTGAAGTGGGTTATGCCATCCAAAGAAATTGCCTAAAGTTGACGAAATGGCACCGACTACAAAAGTTACAATACCTACATAGAAGTGGACCAAACAGGAAGGATATGCTTTCAAACAAATAAATGTTTTTTCAAATCTGTTCATAAATGGTGGAGTAATCGCATAACAACCTAAGTCGTGTACAATTGAGCTGTAACATTAGAAGCTTGTGTTAGAAATAGCAAAAAAAAAACTATACATACACTTTTTTATATTTAATTGAGTAATTTCAGTTTGTAGTGACACAAGTCACAATCTTTCTTATAAAATAGGTATGAAACATGATGTTATTTTATGTTGTTTAAGACTTTAAGATTTTTAATTGATGTTTGGAAGCTACAACTCAAAAACGATTAATTTGATGTTTTTTTTTTTTTTTTCTATTACTTCATGCATATTTTCCTTATAAGTGTAGATAAATTTGTGAAAACTTTACTGGCTTATGATCTACCTTAATTTATTAACTTTATGTGTGATTGATGCTGTTTGTTTTCCTTAATAAAGAATAAATAAATAAATAAATAAACAAACATACAGTCGAATTGAGAACCTCCTCCTTTTTAGGGTTCCGTACCCAAAAGGGGAAAAGGGGACTCTATTTGTAAGACTCCGCTGTCCGTCTGTCACCAGACTGTATCTCATGAACCGTGATAGTTAAGACAGTTGAAATTTTCACAGATGATTTATTTCTGTTGCCGCTATAACAACAAATACTAAAAAAACAGAATAAAATAAATATTTAAGGGAGCTCCCATACAACAAACGTGATTTTTTGCCGTTTTTATAGATAATGAAACGGAACGCTTCGCGCGCGAGTCCGACTCGCACTTGGCCGGTTTTTGAAGTAGGTTAAAAAGGGAATCGATTGATTAGGGATTCAATCAAGGTTTCGTTACGGCATTATCGTACGTTGATGAATCGTTAATTAAAAACGGCGGTGTTGCCAACGAAAATTTGCCAATTTCACTGTGGGAAACCATAGTTTACTTAATTGCTGTGTGTATTTCGATAAGTCTTTAGAAAAGTTGGAGAAGCCAAGCATGGATGGATTTTTTAAATGTGGCTTTGTAAATGAAATTCGAAATATACACTGTTATCGAGCTTGTTGTTATTATTATTTATTTAATTATTCAGTAAAGCAAATGACATGACTTAAAATTAAATACAACGTCCCGCAAAACGGTTTACACAGTTTGACTGTGGGATCTATGAGTCTAATAATCTTAAGTATATAAGTAGTAATTTTAAGTGAGTTGTTGAGCGAGTTTAATGTAGTTTGCAAATCTAAATAACACAATTTTGCCGAAATTTGGTATTAAGCTAAGTCAAGATGAGGGAACAAGTCTTTCCGCTCATATCTAAAGGCACTGGTCCCACCGCCGGCCAGTAGCGAGTAATCTCACAGTAATTCTACTCGCTTGAGCGAGAAAACGAGTAGGATTACTATGAGAGTACTCGCTGCCAGGGTTCGAAAGGATAATTATCAATGATAATTATCTTGATAATTATCGTGATTTTTATGCTTTGATAATTATCGATTTGATAATAACCTAAAATTGTAAATTCGGCATGAGTTAAAAAAATACGTGCGTGAATTCGAATGTTAATAATTGCGCTCTGTATATGTGTTTTAATGATGTTGTAATGATTAATTGATTATATTTTAATGGTTAATAAAATCTAGTAAAATATTGTATAGCAACTGTTTATTTTGCAGCCTAAAACACCATAATCTTTTATATATTAGGACAGAGTACAGTCTTTATTGGTAAAAATACATTTTACAGGACATATCATACATCGGAAAATAAATTTAACTATAATACAATAACGTATACTACCCTACCCATAAGAGGGATAATTATCCGATAATTATCAAAGACCATAATTATCTTGATAATTTCGAACCCTGCTCGCTGCTCGCCGGCGGTGGGACCAGTGCCTAACACCTAGGCAGGCAACTAGGCGCATTACACTAATAGGAAAAGGGCATTTTTTTTAAATGTATACTCTAACAGCAAATTGTAGACACATCAGAAACACTGATGTTAGTATGATTTTTGTGGGGCAATTGGGACAAGTAATGTCACAAAATTTCTATGACATTGTTTATTTTTTTACCCATGACGCGCTGCAGTATACATACTTAATATAGATATTTAAAAGATAGAAACCATCCAAGACTTGGGAACAAATATTCTTGCTCATACACAAATAAAAACTTTAAACAAGAAAATATATGTTGAAGCGCAATATTTTCAGAGTATTTTCCTAGGTACTATTGGTAAAGTGAGAATAATTAAATTTTAATGTCAACTACTATTGTATGATCATTAATATAACATAGGCATTTCCTAATAAATCCAATTAGCAATCAGACTGGGTTGGTCCAAAGAAAATTAGCATTATCCCATAAATATCCATGTTTCAGGCTCAATGTTCACACCGCATATGCAAATGGATGCCTAGGCTACTGGATGTCGCATAATGGATATTAATGTTTCCGAAAATAGAACACAATTATGAGAAAAATCTTATTCAGCTAGTATGATTATTCTTTCCTGCTCTGATTATTCTTTTTTAGCTATAGCAATAAGCTATCACTATTTGAGGTGGACTCTCCAAATCACCAGATGGCCAGGCCCCTTGGGCAAACGGAGTGTAGGCAGACAAAGGAAAAGATGGGCAGACGATATTATAGAAAATGCAGGAAAAAACTGGATGACCACTGCAATGGACGAGAAAAAATGGAAAATGATGGAGGAGGCTTTTACCCTTAAGGGGTCGCACTCAGCAAATAAAGTCAACATAAGATAAAACTACAAAGAGAAAGTGTGATAAATAAAGCTAAATAAATAAATAAATCACTATTTGACATGAATTTTTAGCAACAAACATGTAGGCATTAATTTATTTTTTCCTTTTAGTTGTGGAGAGCTCCTCTATTGACCAACAAAGTCCCGAAAAGAGCATTAGCTCTTCAGGGAAAGAAAATAAGTTGATTAACAGTAAGATGCACCAAACTGTCTGTAACCGTAAGATAATAATGTTTGTTAAGGTCATACACAGATTTAGGTTCGAGTCTTTTCTGTGGACATACCAAAAGTTAAGGGCTACAAAGCTTAATTTTGGATTGGACCAGTAACCCGCATAAACAGTGTCTCCGTTTCTATAAATCACATGCACATAAGCCGTTAACTATTGACTACAGGAAAGACGACTTTTGTTTTTTCAACTAAGTATGACCCGTTACAATGGGATTGTGGAAGTTTAAGTTTCTATGGGACAGCTTCTGTGCCAACTTATAATGATGATAATATTATTAAAATAGTTTGTATATTTTATGGAAGTTGGTGCTTGTCCTTAGTTTCTTTTAAAAAATGCCATACGGCATAAGTTCATAAGTTTTACTTTTGTGCAACAAGATTTAACAAAAATAAATAAATAAAAAATAAAAAATTGAGAATAATAACATTTAACAAATTCAGGCACACAGACGCCTGCCTTAAAACATAAGGTGAACAGATTTAGGAAGTGAAAAATCGTTTTGTAATAGTTACCAGACACTATTCCTATAGATACTTATATAAACTTTGTAGTTCTTAAAGACCCCGTCCGCACAGTATTAGTATATTCTACTAACTAACAATTGTGCAAAGATTTTTTTCTTTAAATACCATGTCGGTGGCAAACAAGCGTACGGCCCGCCTGATGGTAAGCGGTCACCGTAGCCTATGGACGCTTGCAACTCCTGGGATGTCATGCGCGATGCCGACCCTGTTCAAATCTTCAACATTATGAAGATATGAATACCTATAATCTAGATCTACTCTAGTACAAGAATCCTATGAACATAGGCTTATTAAATTACGTACCAACCAGTCCCAGAACTGCAAACCTCACCATGATACGAGAACATTTATTCTCATCGTGTTGCATATTTATCTGCTAATGCTAACATACTGCATGATAAAGCTTAATTGTGACTAAAGAACACATGACATGACTTATGTTGCGGGTATAAAACACAATCTTGCAGTTGTTTCACAATATTAGGTATTAGTTTGAAATCGGCCCATTCCATTGGCTTCCCTAGGAAACATTATGAAGAATTTACAATTTAAAAAAAATGTCTTTTTTTGTAATTATCAGCCATAAACGTTCACGAAACAATGATGAATGAAACTGCAATATCATTACTGAGTGTAGTAACTGATAAATTGGCAACAAGAATCGTACACACTTTTCCAATAAGCGAATGTTTATTTGAGGTTGTACTCACCTATATATCTTGCTAAAGTCATATAAAACGGTAACGCCCCACTGGACGAGAGCTGGCAGACTGGATGAATCGTTGATCCTGGCTTCACTGAAGCTGGCACCAGGAAAACACGGCTCCACAGTCGCCGGCCGCGAAAACCTGGCGCAATGCACACAAAAACACTATAACAGACACCGTTAACACTTCCTAACTATCATTTTCATCTAACACTATAAATAATATATAATATTCTAACCAATTTCTACTCCCGCAGTGTACGCACCAGCTGGCAGAAACGTGGTCTACGGATCTAGAATACCTACATAAATAATCTACCATAGCAACATGGTGTGCGAATTCGATTTTACGTACCTTCCACTATCTATGACGAAGCACGTCGTGAAACCTCTCCGAAAGGAGAACCTACGTAATTAGAACGCGGTTTACGATCGACTGCGAACGAACATAAAGTAAAATTAATTTCCAACAAACGCTTACACGTTACCGTAGCTAAAAATGACGACAGAAAATAAATGAAAATGTACACTTTCTTATGTTTCTAGAACTGAATCACACCGGAAACAGGCATTTTTTTAAACTTGCAACAGAGAAAATTACTTCTCGTTTCAGTGCATTTAGGCGAAGAATATATTTCATTTCTATTTATTTAGGTGCTGATTAGTAACGAAAAATTTTATTTGTCGATATATAGTCATTAAATAATGAGACACTTTCAAAAAGCTATGATGAAAGCAGGAAATGAGTAAGCTTTTAAAAAATTGTCTATGGTGTATTTACTTTTTCTTTAATTTTTTAGTTGCTAATGAAATGACTATCGTTTATAATTTTCACAGATTTATTATTTCATTTTAGAGTTTATAAGCAACAGTAAATTCTCGCCAAAACTATTACTTGTATAAAAATATTTTGCTTTTAAAATCGGTTTCTACCTTATATGTATATATTTTGACAATTGTAAGTCTTTCTTCTAGCTGTCAATCAATATTGTCTCTGGTCCTTTTTGACAGAAGTTTGCACGGATTATGAATGAATCTTTCGCAATGTCGTAATAAAAATAGTTTTTTTTTATAATACAACTGTATTACAATAAATTAAAGTGGTATAATATAGTCCGTGTACAGTGATTATTTATAGTGCTGTGATAAAATGGTAATGATCAATGGTTTTTAAAGAGACCCTTTTTTAGGTTATGCACCAATGTCCTTGTGAATTTACAGGTGTTCTAATGTATTTCAGCACGCATACAGACAGTTGCTATACAGTCCGGCGCGGTGGAAAACAGTGCTGCCGACTAACATCAAGACAACAGCATTCGCTATTAAAACTGATCAGGTATGTTCACTGTCAAAGTGCAATCCTAGTTTATCTCAGTACAAATAATCATAGAACATAAAAGAAACTAAAATCAAGGACTCCGTTTACCATAAAGACCGGCCTTTATCATACTCTATTAATTAACTCGTCGTCTACCGGTCCCTGGGATCCTCAAGATCATAACAAAAGAATGCTATTGTTTAATTTTGTCGCAGGGAGAGGATGGCTTAATTGAAAATTTTCTCATTCCAGTACCACAACCACTTCCAAGAATGCCGGCATTACTCAGCACGGAAAGGCTTCTTCTCCTCCATCATCGAAAACATAAAAGATGACATCGCAAAGAACAAGGAAATGAAAGACAACATCAAAAAGTTCCGTGAAGAAGCACAAAAGCTTGAGAACTCTGAAGCGCTGCAGGCGGCGCGGAAGAAGTTCCATGCAGTGGAGTCTGAGGCTTCCAAAGGCTCGGAAGTCTTAAAAGAGACTCTTGAAGGACTAAAAGATAAGATGGAACATGTTCTTGAAGAAGCCAGCAAGACTGAGATTGCAAAAAAAGCTGGTAAGTTTTAAAAAAGTTTGTGGTGGTTTTTGTAAAGTTCAGAGTTGATTATAAATTGGAGTTAAAGTTATAGCCATGCATTTAAACAGCAGTAGAGGTTTACCTTTGACAATATGCTGTTTTGCTTTCCCTAAGTCTTAAAATAAATAATTTGTAATCTGCATTCCGGTATGCAAAATGTATTATATTATTATATTAGCCTTTTTATCAGACAAAATGTTATAGTCTTATCTGAATAAGTCGTATATTTCGCTTTTTTCTATTTCTGGATGTCCATTTGCCGGGCGGCAAAGGCCTTCTCCAATCTTCAGCACTCTTGTCTTTCTATAGCCACTCTTGCACACTGCAAAATTTAATTTCCATTTATTTATTTCAGGCAAGTTCACAGAAGATATTTCGAAGACTGCCAAAGATGCTGCAGAGAGCATAGCGGACCGTAGCCAGAAACTTGGGCAGACTTCAGCATTTAAAACCATATCACAGGTGAATGTTATAATCTTATTTAGTGATTCCAAATACTCATGCACAATGTGACTAAAATGGTTGGACCCATAAGGTGTTAATTAGTGTCTTGGTGGTCTCAAAATAATGATAAAGCTGCTTATTTCTAGTCACAATGCATTTAATATATCACCTTATACCATTATTGCCTATTTTACTACACCCTGTATGTTTGTTTAACATTCTTGATTCTACAAGTTGACCTTCGGTGAGCGTGCTCATGAGCTCCATGAAGTCATACCACCTTCCCCCTTCTTCCATTGGACATCCAGACGTACAGCTGGCTACCATCCTTACCTGGTCGAAATTCCTCTTTTACCAACCAAGCGCTTTTCATCATTTTTTAAAATGTGCACTGCTAAAGTTTGGAATTCCCTGCCGGCGTCTTATATAAGCCACAAGTGAATAGGCATCTTCTGGTTGAGTTCGCTTCATCGTCGGCCTCATCTGTACCCCCTGGCTAGATGCTGGTAAAGAGCAATCCCATTCTTTATAAAAAACAGAGTTAACAAGATGTCTCAAGCTTAGTTTGAAAGCCTAAACTACAATTATAAACTATCTGTTTATCCCAATGGTTGGCTGGTAGAGAATGCCATTTGGCATTAAGCCCGCCATTTGCACAGTTTGTGTATTTTGTGCAATAAAGTTTAAATAAATAATTATATAATTATATCTGAATGTTCATAAAACTAGGATTAAAGCTGTATTGCATATCTTAAATTGTTGACTTGATTTTCGCTACTCTAAAATTACACTCTTAAAAATAAGCCTGTTTATTGTTGTTCTTTTTTTAATGTTTTATGGTGCTGTTTTTTTTATTGAAATGTGAAATCAAAGTTAGGAATTTGTATCTTTGTCGACATTCTATGCGCGATAAAAAATATTTTTTCTAGATAATATAAGTCAAAGAACTGGCGTTACGCAGAACGGACTGGAGAGACCTGCACTGACAAGATAAAAATATTTCCTGCTACTCAAAGGTTGTCTGGAAGAGATCGCTTTAAAGCGATAAGACCGCCTGTTGTTACCATTATTAATGTTACCGAATCTATAAATGCACTCCTGTATTAGTGGTGCAAAGAATATTATTATTATTATACTGATACATACCACTAATAATAAATAATATGTATCCCTTGCATTTCATTAAAGTGTCAAAAGGGCCTCTACGTGTTGGCTATGTGGTACTCGTTTGGTACTTCGGTGCCTCGGTAGTTCGGCTCCGCGCACGCCTCCCAAAGGTCCGGGATACCATTGTCCCGTGAACGGGAAAGACATAGATAATATATTAAAAATATCTTAGAATTTAATTTTGTTTATTTCAGGCGACGGAGGTGGTAAAAAATGAGATGGCGCCGCGAGGGTTGGAGGGGCGGGTGTACATTGCGCCCGTCGCGCTACGGAAACGAGTCGAGGTAACACACTGGACAAATTACAATTTTAACTGAATACATGAATTCAGCTACTTTGTAGGTTTTAAAGATTTGCGATCAGTCGCAAGACTATGAGCAGGTTGGTTGTATTTGGTCGACATTGGGAGTGTTGGGACCACTGTCCTAACTCACAAATAATTCCGGCAGCACATTTGCTCTCTTGAGTGTAATAATTGGATTTGGCTCCAATAGCGTCGCAGAAAGTGGGTTCGGGTGAGCTGAAAGACGAGTCTTGTAGTTCGCAGAGTTGCGCTTCGCCTCCCCCGGAACAGTGGGCATTTCCAGATAATCATTTATTTCTGAGTGGCGAGCGAACCAGGGTGCCGACGCTATAACCCTGAGTATGTTGTTTTGGGATCTCTCGAGGTACATTATGTTGTATTTGCTGGCTGTAGACCATAGTTGGATGCCATATGTCCATAAATGAATGGATGAATCATAATGCTTGATTTGATTTCCGCTACTCTAAGGTTGTCTGGAAGAGATCGCTCTTTAGCGATAAGACCGCCTGTTGTTTGCCTCTACTCATTGTAAATATGTACTGTACTATGTTTTTTTTTGTTGAGGTTATGCAATAAAGAGTATTTGTGGGACTAACCATATTAGAGGGATTGATAGAATTAAAAAAAAGTCTATTTGCATTTCTAGTAAAAAGCTTACTATTCACTAAGGGAATACTTGACAGATGAAGAATTGAAGCATGCTCCATCTTGACTCAAAATATTTGTATGCCTTATGGCAAAACATAGAGAGACAGTAATATTAATAATTCTAAGACCTATGTACCTATGTTTACAAATAAATGTTTTTGACTCTGACTTTGTATTGTCTAGATAGGTTTGATTATTCCACAGTACACTCGCAACTCGTTGGTAAGTGATAACGCAGACAAGTTCTTAAATCGAAAGTTGATCTCGTCGCGCTTGGCTTTGAGTGTTCTTTCCAAGTCATTCTCTGGTCCAAGTGAAAACCCAGATATTTGACACATGTCGGCTGTGGAAGGTTTAAAGATATAAACTAGTTTTTTGCGAGTTACCAGGCCCCTGTCTGACTTCTGTTTTTTAAATTTTCGAGGAGTAAGAGTTTTGCTGGGTTTCTTCGCCGGTTGTTGACTCCTGTAGCGCGCTCGAATGGGACGCTTCGGGTCCTTGGCCCTCAGGGTCGCGTGTAAGAGACTCCAGTGTAGGGATGGTCCACGTGGGGTCGTATCTACCTAAACCAGGGTTTCTGAAACTTTCTAGCCTCAGACCTCTTTTGAAACTTCAAAATGCCCACGGACTTTCCGGAATCCTGTATATTTTTATATTAGCGCATTTGGTAGTTCATTTCACGGACCCGCTAGGGGTTTATGGATCACAGTTTAAGGTACCCCAACCTACCATTGTTTTTATTCAGTGAAGTAATACATGGAAATGAAATTTTAAAAATAATCTTCAAAAAAAAATTTTAAAATTTACATACATTACAAAGGGCATAGCAGGATAAGGAAGGACGTGTGGCCCCTGTCAGGAATATTCGAATTGGTAAATGTCAATTGTTGGTGGCCTCATAACTAGTAATCACTCCAACTTTCAGCCCTCTATCTTGAACTGTCACAGAGATAATGTCAAAAATGTATTTTTATCCCATTTTTTTCAAACTCTTGTATCTTCTGATCCATACCAGCTAGAGCATTGAAACAAAATCACAGTTATGTAGGTTTAGTGGGAGTATACCCTATAATTTTATTAATATTTTATACGTGAGAAATAAAACAAATAAATATCAAATTATTTTTTGACAGCTCTTTTCAACAAGTTTTTTTGAAAGTACAACTATGAAAAAATCATATGTATTGCTTCTAGTATTAGCTACTAGCATACGCAAAATCAGTTAATTATATTTGGTGGAACATACTCAAAAAAAAAACTGTACGTGTTGTCTACCTTAAATATGATTTTGTATTCTTGTGGTGACAACAACCAAGTCGAATACATGTATTTGTCTAATAACCATGTTCTCATGGAAGTGATTGTAGATCTTATATGAGAATAAATGTCTTTAAACCTGAATAAGTAGATTTTACATTTTGAACATTTGCTGTCTCGACTGAATACTGTGACTATGTCTATATTATGTAACAAAACTGGCAACCGTACTGTCTTCTCGAAGATCTCGCGGTTCGATATAATTACCATATGATAAATAAATATTATGTAAGACCAGTACCACGTATTCTTGCAAATAAACGTTTCTATTCTATTTTAAACGTACAGTGCTGGACAATATGAGATTTTAGCAAAATTCTCTCTCAAAATTTTGACATAATCTTCACCAGTCATTACATTGATTCGAGCTAAACTACCCACTCGAGACCATGCAAATGAGCCCCACACCACGACATTGTCCCTGCATGCTTAACGATTTTTGTATGTTTCGTTCACGTTTGTTTTACGCCACACCCTGAACCGGTTTTTTCGTCCAAATAGCTCGATTTTACTTTCATCCGTCTATAACACTGATTTCCAGTACTCCAAGGGTTTTTCAATATGTTTTATTCTTAAAGTTGTTAAGAGAGAAACTTTAATTTTCTTGTAAGTGTATATATTGTCCAACACTTAACTATGGCGAAGAGGAGGTAACTCAAATTAGCACTTAAGGCAAATGACCCCCTCTAACACGCGTGAGTTTGCAATTAACCATCCCGCTCTCTACGGAAGCTCTGCGCGTAATTTCGTAAACATTTAGTACATTTTTATTGATTGTTGGAACACTGAATCACTTATGAAAAATCTATCCGGTTATTTCCTTAGAACAATACAAAAACTGTCGTTTTTGTAAAAAAACGTATCAAGTTCGTTGATATTTATTTTTACTATGATATTTAGGATGTTTTGACAGAGTTACCAAGGCATTTTTCAATATTTTGTTCGGTTATTTCTTTTCTTTGTTTCTTTTTCAGTCTACTGTAATTCTTGTGTAGTGTAATTCAACGTTATTTCTTCACACTGGAAGCTCAAACTTCAGTATTTTCGTCAGTTCTGTGAACGGGCCTTGCCTTAAATGTTTGTCTGACCTGAAAATACCTTTCAAATATGGGTCATTGTCAGATATGGGGTCGCGTCTTTTCGGTGGACATATCAAAAGTTAAGGGCCACAAAGCCCCGCATAAACGGTGTTTCCGTTACTATAAATCCATGTAATAAAAACATAACTTACATGTACATAAGCCGTTAACTATTGACCACCGGGTGGACAACTTTTGTTTTTACAACTGACAATGACCCATACGCTGTTCGAAATGAGACCTTACGTCAGCGCGACAAGACCAGAGCTCGGAATAGGTAGTGCCTATTTACCTAAACTTTGCGGGAGGACGTAACTAAGAGTGATTACAAGCACCAAAAATAATTACTTCTTTTTATTGAATGTGAGGTTTCCCGGGATTTACTGTATTATTCTAGAGGCTTAATACATTTCGCTTTACTTATAAATCTTGTTATATTGCATATTATTTGTTTCATTACCTTTAAATAACAATCAGTTTCTGTCTAAGTCAACTAAAAAGATCAAATTTCGGATTCCTTTTGATTCAATTTGATCCATATTTTATTTTTAATTAAAGGTAATTAAACAAATAATATGCAATATAACAAGATTTATAAGTGATTTATTTATTATTAAGCTTCTAGAATAATACAGTAAATCCCGGGAAATCCCGCATTCATTAAAAAGAAATAATTATTTTTGGTGCTTGTACCACTCTTAGTTACGTCCTCGCGCGAAGTTTAGGTAAATAGGCTCTACCTATTCCGAGCTCTGGACAAGACAGTAGCTCAGTGGGTGTTCGGTTCGCAGATAGCGGAGGAGTTCCGCACGTTCGCGCCGGACACGGAGACGGTGGGGGTGGAGCTGCACCGCGACTCCAAGTTCTACCAGCAGTGGGAGGAGTTCAAGAACAACAACCAGTACGTCAACAAGGTGCGTGCGACCCATACCGGGACTTCTTAATTTGTCGATTCCAGGGACCGATACCGGTATTTTTAAAAAACCCTGAATTAGCCCAATATTTTGGATTATTTTTTGCTCTTTACGTAGAGATGAATCATGTATTTAGGTAACAACGTCGTATTATTAGATTGTCCCATTAAAAACGAAATAATGAACCGGTGACCGGAATAATACCGGTATTTTTCTATGGAGAAAATACCGGTATCCGATCCCTGGTCGATTCATGCCAAGGCCGACTTTAACCAATTGGAAGCCCTGGGCACACTAGGGTAATGGGGCCCCTATGCCCTTGACAGATCACTAAATATTGGTTATCGTTTGGTGATCTGGCAGTAAGTAGTGGGCCCCTATCGATCGCGGGGCCCTGGGCAAGTGCCCTTAGTGCCCAGTGGGAAAGACGGCCCTGGTCATGGACCCCTTTTGAACTACTGATAGTTCGTAGTCAAACTGGAAGAGAGCTGATGCTTATAGCACAGGATTTACCTAGTTTAAGTATCAGCGACATGTATAAATGACACGAAAACAATAAATAAATAATAAAAATAAATAAATAAATAAATATTAGAGGACAATCTCACACAAATCGAACTAGCCCCACAGTAAGCTCAAGAAGGCTTGTGTTATGGGTACTAGACGACGATATATTTAATAGATATAAATACTTAAATACATAGAAAACATCCAAGACTCAGAAACAAATATTCATGCTCATCACACAAATATTTTCCCTAACCGGGATTCGAACCCAGGACCGTCAGCTTCACAGGCAGGTGCACTACCCACTAGGCTAAACCGGTAGTATATATATATATATATATATATATATATAAATATAAAAAGAAGTTTCATAGAGCTAATTTTACTGGTAGTCAAATCAAATCGGCTACCTTTTTCTAAACGTTAAAACGCTTTGTTAGTATGAAGTTTGTAGGGAAATAATGTCTTAGTGGCGTCATGATTTACTATCATCAAACAGCGTCATTTTTTAAATCTTTGTGTATATCTATAAAATAGCTAAAATAAATTAAAGATTGATGTTTTCCGAGTATTTTCGTAAGATCTTAATTATCACTGTAAAAAGCAATTTATATCTACCCTATTTTTGCATTTAATAGTCTCAATTTATATGGCTACAAATGGTTACCACGAAAGGCCACCAGAGGCGCTGTTCGCGTTGCCATACAAATTGAGACTAAACGCAAACACCTTTGCGTTTGTTTCGAAAAAATATACTAGAGGTACCGTTTTTGTCCTATGTTGGAAATTAGTCAATGTAAGTATATCTAATGTAATGTAATGTATATCTATTTTTTGTTCCAGGTCTTAGATTGGAAGATACGATATGAAGAATCCGACAACCCAATGGTCCGGAGCGCGCGCTTCATCACGGAAAAAGTTGGCAGCCTCTTCGGGAACATCTTCGAGAAGACAGAACTCTCCAAGACTGTCACCGAGATCTGCAAAATTGATCCCAGCTTCACGTCCCAGAAGTTCCTCGATGACTGCGCCAACGACATTATCCCCAACATCCTGGAAGCCATGGTGCGTGGTGACCTTGAGATTCTTAAAGACTGGTGCTACGAAGGTGTCTTCAACATCCTAGCTACACCCATAAAGCAGTGCAAGCAGCTCGGCTACAGACTAGACTCCAAGATCCTGGACATAGAGCAGATTGAACTGGTTATGGGGAAAATGATGGACCAGGGCCCTGTTCTAGTCATCACCTTCCAGTCCCAGCAGATTATGTGTGTCCGGGACGGAAAGAACAACGTCATCGAAGGAGACCCTGATAAGGTCATGCGGGTCAATTATGTCTGGGTCCTGTGCAGGGATCCTCAAGAGTTGAACCCCAAAGCGGCGTGGAGACTTCTAGAACTCTCCGCAAACAGTGTAGAACAGTTAATATAGGTAGTTGTAAGCACATAGCTGGATTAAATCGTTGAACGATTCGAACTCTTTCAGTGGACCTCGCCCCGTCCCAGATCCGCTTGGACCCCATGAAATATGACGCTATTTATTTTGTAAATAAGCTTAAATGTAAATAGGATCCAAGAGTGATTTTTTGATGTTCCATGAAGTGAATATGCCCGTAACTATCGAGGTGATAGGCCGATTTTGGTTTCGTAATTCATTTATGAAACTTGACCGATTCGAATAAATACAAATAGTTTTTTAACCCAGAAGTTAAATAGATTTTTGTTTAGCAATACGCCTTTAGCCAATTTGTTATTTAATTTTACATCGGCCGGAGCTACCCAGGGACTGAATTTTGGCTTTTTTGGAGGTGAAAATAAAATGAAAATTCGTTGAACATAACACGATTTTCTAGAAATGAAATCCTTAAATTGAGTTTAAAATGATACTGCACATGTCTACCCGAGACACACTAACGTGGTCCTCTTGGCTGTTTAACAACATCAGGGTAGCTTTCGGCTGGGGAGTTTTGTTTATTAATTTATATTTATTTTGTAATTACGTTTAGTTTTTTTATGTTATACTATTAATTTAATAAATTGTTTATTTCTAATCGATTAGTTTGTTCATGATTATTTTATACAAGTAATATTTTGATACTTGATTAATAGTCGTAGGTATTTGAAACTTCCTCCAAAATAAGCACTTTTTTACCACATAAACAATAGTTGGCAATGTTGGGATAGAGATGTTGACCCAAAATTTGACAACTCCATAAGACTAGTCCAAAAGAAACAAGGCAAAAAATTATGCCATATGGTGAAAATCCTATTCAAATATCTCAAAAAATAACGAAGCTACAACCGTTTTTATGTGGGTGTATCAACTATTCTTTTCACACCTGCTATATGCTATTCAGAAAAGAGTTATTGTTGCCTTCGAATGAGGGATCAAAGTTGTACTTTTCTTCCCTCATTTGAGGGCAACAATGACTCTTTTCCTTATGGATGGTGTGAAAAGCAGTATGTGACACTGTAGTAAAATCATTTGTAAGATATTTCATGGTTTTAGCAGCGGGCCTCATAGACGGTATGAAAAGCAGTATGTGTCACACGGTAGCAAAATTATTTCCGTCTTGGGCGTGAACACTTGAATCCCTCGCTACGCTCAAGATTCTACTTTAGAATCCCTCGCTACGCTCAGGATTCTATTGTAGAATCTTTCGCTTCACTCAGGATTCAATATACCGCCCTCGCCGTAAATATATCATTTTGCTCCCTTGAGACACAATCTACTATTGTTGCTTGTTACCATGGTTACGTCTTCTGAGTCACTCTTTAAAACAGTGATTTTATAGGGTTTAAATCTACCACACCACACACCAGTTTTAGCCCTGAGTATCTATCCATCTGGACATGGGTCATCTCTCAAGAAAGTCAATATTATAAACATTTTTCTAAGAAACCCGGTTACTGTTGTCTCCTCGCTGAAGGGACAGAATAACAACAAGAAAAAGTTGATTAACCCATGTAACTGGTTAGAGAGAAAGCGCGACAGATCAGTGACGTCGTAAATGACGTTCGTTCCAATACAAAGGTGCGTTTTGTGGAAAAGGGACAGAGTATGCCCCCTCTTAAAACTTTGAAGACTTATAATATTTTATTCTTTTTAGTTACTTGTTTCTCCATTGGATCAAGAATTTGATCTTTTTTCGAGAAAATGCGTATTTATTGATTTCCTTATTTAGTGTCAACATAATCATAAAAAAAGTTTTTTAAGTTTTTCGTTAAGTTCAAATATGGCATTTTAACACTTAGATGTATCGGATTTTGAAATGTGACGTCGCGAAACTTAGGAGACACACTCTTAGCTAGGCTTAGGAGCATTTTCACCCCTCGTCACATAATGTCACACTTCGTCGACCCACTCCCTCCCCTTAACGTGTAACCATAGATAACCTCCACTAGATAGAGCTTATAGGGCGAAGCGCGCGCGTCACACATGTGGGGATGATCCCCGTAATAAACTGCCCCGCCCCACGCCGCTCAGTCAGTCTCGTCCAGGTTCATGACCTATACGTACGTGGCACAAAAAAAATCTAAAAATTGGTTTTGATTAACCGTCGGCATGGGTTTTTATTCCGTAAAGTGGTGTGGAAACGACTCCCGAACTACAAGTCGAAAGAATGGCGGGATAACACATCACAAATAAGTTAAATATATACAAATACACATTTAATTCTGCCCGGCGGGGATCATTTTACACTGGCCCACAAGGCCCACAAGGCGTAGTGAAGTGTGCTTGTTCCTTTCCAACCACCTCAAATGCCAATATACTTTCTCTTTCTGATGACATCACATGCGCGGACTAGTGATGTTCGGTTCCGATTTCATTTAATTATCGGTTCATCCGTATTTTACCATATGATTTTAAAACTTATTAAAATTCTATTAATAACATAATCAATTAGTTTTATTTTTTTATATTGAATGTCAGTTTTGACGTAGACAATGTTCTTTTATTATCTGAATCATAAGTAGATCTTCGTATAAGGAGGTGGAAGATGGTAATAGTGTAGTGTTTTTTTTTATCTCGTTTTATTTTATACGCTATACAAATCAGTAGTTGTATGGGAAGGAATATTTAGTTAGTTTGTTCTCATTGTAGTTTTGTTGTTGTCTAATTTTATTATGAAGAGTACTCGTAGTAGTAATATAATTAGTTTAGTGGTGATGGATTTCCTTTAGCAATTAGGACTACTGACATAAGACGGACCCAATACTGAATTTCGAAGAAGTATAAAGGATTTAGAAGCAGAGCCATTGCAATTAGAGTATTTCGTATCGTCTTGGTCGGCAACTAGGCCTAGTGTCGCGAAGTGGATATAACGCTGGACTTCGAAGGAGTATAAGGGATCTCGAAGTTGGTTAGAGATGGTGCCATGATATTTGGGTTTTTTTTAATCGTCTTGGTGGGCAAACAGGACTAGAGACTGGTGAACCTTTTCCGCTACTAGTAGTGGACCCGCTGCTGAACTTCGAAGAGGTATAAGGGATCTCGAAATCCTTGACCTTATAAGTAACCTACGTGCCAAATTTGGAATCTCTAGATCCAGCGGCTGGGCTGTGCATTGATATGTCAGTCAGTCAGTTAGTCAATCAATCAGTCAGTTTCTTCTTTTATTTATAAGCCACTAATTTATTCCTTTTACAGTTATTTAATTAATACTCACCAGTGCTCTAGTTGTATATTACGCTATGTATAATAAACAATATATAATATACAGGAATCAAAATGAAATAGCTGCTGCAATCTTAATATACTACGCGATTTTATATAATATATAATAGCAAAGGTTCGTTGTTTACATACCTAGAAAATATTATTCTACTCGTAATACCAATTCAACAGACATATACATCATCTAAAATAAATTGCAGTGCCCGAAACAAACCGCTAATAAACAACGTGTCCCATCACTATGCCGGCGCGCCATTTTGCAGCGTATTCGCGCGCTTTTTGAAACTGCCAATCGCAGCGCTGTTACCAACCTCCCCGCAGCCCGCACTTACCGCCAACTGTGGTGACTTTTGATCCGAACTAAATCGTTCATAGCATCGATTTAAAATACCCTAGATGCACTATCCGCCTGTCAAAAGCGTCCGCGCTCAAGAGTGCTTAAATGCCTTTTAAGCACTCTTGCGCTCAGAGTCGCGCGCTAGCCATCGGCGAGTCAACATGCCCATGTGCTCCGTAAAAAAATGCAAAAACAACACGTTAACGACGTTAAAAAAGGATGGAATTTCGTATTTTCGGTGAGTATTTATTTAAAGTTTCATTATTTAATTGATTTGTAGTTATATTAAGCTTTAACGCGCTTATAACAATTATTTTATCAAAATATCAGACACACGACCAGCTATGCTACTGTCTCTTTCCCTCACGTTGAGTGAGTCGTATATCGAAACGAAACGGGAGACCTATGAATCGGACTATAGTAAAACTTCGAAGGAATGGAGTCGCAGACTGACTAATTTTTTTATGAAAGTTTACAAGTATTGTTTGTTATTAGCACACACCTATGGAGTATGTATGTAGATATGTAAGTTGGTAAAAACTATAAATTAAAATATTAGCGTTTATCTAAAACAAAGTGAATAAAAAGTATTAAATGATTTATGACTATTTGTAGAAAGATATGTTCTAGTAACGTGAGGGGTATATTACCTATATATCATTTCAAAATGTAAAATAAAGATTTCAAAGCTTGAGACACTATCATGTATACAAGTTACTCTGATTCAGTGTAATTTTTGTAAATTAAACCTTTTTTTTTAAATAATGTGTTACAGATAATAATATTCTATTTTTTCTTTCAAGTATAACTTATTCGATTAACTGCTTTAAATTTAGGACTGCTTTAATTTAATGGTAACATAACATGAAATTACAGTAGAACCATTTAAAGTGGCTTTGCCATAGTCGCTTGAGTATCTTGATCGAAATATCTTAGCGCCACACACAAACACTTTTGGATGGTCCCATCCATGGTCTTCGTCATCAGCTTCTGTTCTCCAAATGCTACTTTCTGAATGCAAATGCTCGATTTGTTACCGAAAAACTAAAATCGCTATATGTTTTCCTTGATTTTTTGAGGATTTCCCTCAATTCCTCATGGATACCATCATCAGAACTAGTTTACGGCAACAACGGGACCAACATGCTTCAAACATATGATTCCAAACAAAGAAAGAATTTTCCGAATCGGTTCATAAACTACGGAGTTCTAAAGTAACACTCATTAAAATAATAAAAATTAAAAAACCACACAACATAATAAATCGATTTATCATTACTATTTATAATAAATCGACGTTAACGTCTGACGTCGTATGCTTGTTTACCACCTACCTATTTTAAACAAATCATTTTCGACTCCACGGTACACGATACCGACTCTGTTCCAATGTATGTCCAATGTTGCCAACACAATCAGTGGAAAATGTGCGTGAACAAAATTGAAATGCTGTAATCGCCAAACGCTCTCATTTAAAGTAAAACGTTACGCTGGTGACATAAGGCTCACTATTGAAAAAAAATAAATTGATCCCAATTGACTTACGCTCGTTTAGCGTGTATCTAACACGCACACACTCACAATGTCGGCTCAGCCGGCTTGGACACTTTTTCGTCTTGAATTTGTAGGTGATAGTGTATCTAGGGTATTTTAAATCGATGGTTCATAGGCTCAATCTAGTGGAGGTTATCTATGCGTGTAACGTACTTTATGGCTCCTAATCTTTGTTAAAAACTATATCATCACTAGTTCCTGTATCTGGTCTGGTATAAGTTTTTTGGAAACAATACAAAAAAACGCGTTTGCGTTTAGTCTCAGTTCGTATGGCAAAAAATAGTTACGACCAAAGGCCACCAGAGGCGCTGCTCGCGTTGCCATACAAATTGAGACTAAACGCAAACGCATTCGTTTGTGTATAACTAATATAGTGTATAACACGAGAGTGAATGGCACGATGCGAAGTTTATTTATTTATTTATTTAAACTTTATTGCACAAAATACACAAATTGTACAAATGGCGGGCTTAATGCCAAATGGCATTCTCTACCAGCCAACCATTGGGCTAAACAGATATTTTATAAAAGGTGCAAAGAAAAGAAAAAAAGAGTATGAAAAAGTATATCAAAATAATATATATATATATATATATATATATATATATACAGGTACACAAGATACATACATACAGGATTAGATATACTACTACATATTCAAAATAGGCCATCAGGTCGCATCTCTCAACCGATTCTCGTGAGTTTTTCTGTGTAGTTTTCGATAATTATGGGTTTTTTTTATATGTCTGACATTTTCCAGATTTTCGCTGGACATTTTGTTTCAGAGAAATGCCAGACAATCGGACAGAAATACGAAAGCATTTTTACCCAAGCTGATACGGAGACTTCGCTCGCTCTGTCAAGGAAAATGAATAAATCTTTTTGAGGTTGTCTGTTCCTTAATTTAAAGGTTACAATGAAACAACGATTCAATAAAAGATTTTTAATAGAGGCACATTAAAAAAGACGGAGGTTCGTCTTCGCTATTTACATGACCTAAAATTAGTGCTTACCTACGCCTAATAATGAACTAAACATGATTGAACTACGGTGACTAGGTTTTAAACCGTTCCATTTTCACCAAAAGGAATGCTTTATATACTTAAATATAACTGGCAACGTGGTTACAGAAAAAACATGTAAGTTAGGTAATCCTTCTAAAGCGGAAAAGCGTAGCGCTAACTGCCACGTCGCAGAGGGTCTAATCCGAAATTCGTATCGTGCCCTCCCTTTCACTCATATAGTGTATAACACGAGAGTGAAAGGGACGGCAAGATACGAAGTTCTCAGGTCGAGCGTGTCGTGTGCGTCGTGTACATAGAAAGCGTTAACATAAAATAAACTATATTTTTATACAAACGCCTTAAGGGGGGTACAGCGACATCTACCAGAAGACTCATGCTTCATTAACGGCACTAACGTCTCAAATCATATTGAAATCGTCAGTTGCGATGCGCCACCCCATACCCAAATTTCAGAATAAAGGAAAAATTGAAATATAGTTTACGTTAGCAGCGGTACTGCTTAATACGAAGGAACGGTTGATGAATTTGGGACTGGGTAGCGATTGCACCTATAGCTCAGTTAGCTAGAGCGACTGGCCGCGAGTGCCGGGAGGTCGCAGGTTCGAATCCTGCTCGGTGCCTAATTTTTTCAATTTTTCCTTTATTCTAAAAATAAAATAAACTACATATTCTAAGAGGCTGTTTCTATTTTTCTCATTATAAGGTAAACCTAACCTTGATAAGCTTTACAGTTTTACAATAAAAAATATATAATACTGGTTCATTTTGCTTTCACTAAGTATACCGTTAAATATTTGTACTAACAAAAACTGAACCACGGGTATTTTCGTAAACCACGTTGCAAAATTAATTATTAAAACACAAATAATTATTAATCCTAATTTGTAAAACTTGAACATTATGGCTTAAATGATTAATAATAATAATAGTAATTTATTAAAACGTGCCACAAAAATAATTATTATGCTTATTTAAATTAGCTTAGTAAGCTCAATCACATACATAATTATGAAACAATATTCGCAGTGTTGCAAGTATAGAACAACTATGTTTAGTGTTGCCTTGCTTAAAATAGGTTAGTATGACGGAAAACAATTTAAAAATAAATCGGAGTAAAGTGTGAGACATCAAATAAAACAATTAGTTGGAGCAAAATCTTGATTATTAATTTTGTGGAAAATATCGATTCCTTATTGATCATGATCGAATCAACGAGAATAAAATATTTAGTATAAATATAATATTGTTTGATTGATCTTTACTCCGATTGATCTACATTTTTTTTAATAACTCTTTGCTTTTTTAGTCACAACCGTGCAGAAAAAATACACGTATAGCAATCCAATACTCTTCATAAAAACTTTCAAACATATGTTTAAATAAAAACTTCGATTTAATATGCAGACATTACAACTTACATAACAATCCCTTATATGATTCTAAATGTAAAATGACACAATTATAAAAGAGGCGTTTGTTAGGCCTTCGTGCGTCGTGCAAGACTACTAATTTAATCACATTAGGAAATATTATGATACCAAAACCATCTATTCATATCAAATTGCATTGTATTTTTATATAAGCTAAGTTGCTTTTGCAACGCCATCTGACAATCGGAGGAACGCAGCTACAGACATTGGTAGAATCTTATGTACTCTATCTGAGGGCGAACTCCGAAATCCGAACTTCATATCGTGCCGTCCCTTTCGCTCTCGTGTTATACACTATATGAGTGAAAGGGACGGCAAGTAGCCCCTCTAATTCTTATTATTCGTCACGTTTATTAAATCGGAGATATTTGCGGCAGTAAAGTTTTAACAGATGTTTAACATTTTTGTAGGTTCCTATGTTCCTCCTTCAATCTAAAGGTATAGCTGGGCAGCACCGTTAACCAAATAGTTAACTTCGTTAATCGATAATCCGTTAAAAAAAACTCCGTTAAACGTTAAAGCGTTACATTTCGAGCCATTTAACGGAAGTTAACGTTAATCGTTAACTCCTGACGCGCCTCACTTGCATCGTCTGTCTCACTCAGCGCCTATAGCTCGCGCCTACGCCGCCCCGATCGAACGGACTTATCAGAACCGGTGTGCCTTTGATTCGATGCGCGATTTTCCTTTGATAAAATAGGTACTTAGTCAACAGATTAACGGAACTTTGGAAAGTTAGCGGAAGTTAATGAGTCCGTTACCAATTTTGCAAGTTAACTCAAAAGTTAATCCGATACACGGACGTTAACTTCGTTAATTAACGATTAACGGATTAACGAGTTAATGCGCAGCTCTGCCTAAAGGTTAAGCCTATACTTGAATAATTGGAACAATAATCATTCTAATGAATTTGATTCGGAATATAACGGGTACAATTTCTATGGAATTTCAATACAAATGTACCCGTTATTTTTGCTCGTGCGCTTCAAAAGTAATAATTGGAATGTACCTAAGTATAATTTTGGGGCAAATATCACTAGTTATTATGATTGTTTCTACTTTTTACAATGCTTATGTCAGTAAGCTTTAAAATGATTCCACGGTTAAATGCTGAATTTGTTATTAATCCTAGGAGCAGTATCTTTCAGTATTCATTATATAAAAATTGATTATGTAATTTTAAGTTGCCGTTGATAAACTGACTTTTTGTTTATTATTTAATTTGATTATGATAATATGTGGTAGTCCATATGTCCATATCAAAAGGGACCTTATAGCGGCCGGCACTTACGCCTTTATTGCCGTTGTTCGAGTACAATAGCACCGATTCGCAGCGTAAGCGCCTGCCGCCGTAAGGTCCCTTTCAATGAGGACTATCACATATATCACATAAAAATGGGTTCATGATCAGCGCTGAAACTTGTAAATAGGTTTAGTCGATGGTCCCCCGTGTTCAAACGTGATTCAAAAACGACCCACAAGTTGTGTTGTTGATGATGGTATGCTTGTTTTAATTGCGTCTTATGTCGCTGAAGACAAGGTTTAGTGACGGCGCACCAGTTGTATTCTATATGACGATGCTTGTTGGTCTAGACGTCTTATGCCGTCAGGATTATGAGTCATCGACGATCCGCAAGTCTGCGGTGCTGGTTGTTGTAAATGGAGCGTTACGCCGTGGAGATAAGGTTTAGTCGAGGACCCACTGCATGACGCTAGTGTCGAGCCCCCCCGTGGTGACGAGGCGCGAGTCGTCGGGCAGGAAGCGCGCGCACGTCACGTGCGACGAGTGCCCGCCGTACTGGTGGCAGAGGGACTGCGGAACAATAGTACATTATATAGTATTGTATTATGCAGTATTGTGTCTCAAGGGACAAAAATGATATATATATATATATTTTATAAACTCGAAATTATTATCCTTCCCGAACTGTAAATTAATATTTTGACATGTAAAAGTGCCCTTGTGGCCTATTTGCAGAATAAATGTTTGATTTTTTTTTATACAACGCCCGTGGCAAACAAGCGCATGGTCTACCTAATGGTAAGCGGCCACCGCAGCCTATAGACGCCCGCAACTCCAAAGGAGTCACGTGCGCGTTGCCGACCCTTTATAAGATTTGAGGATTTACGGTGATGGCGGTATATTTAATACTGAATGAAGCGAAACATTCTACAATAGAATCCTGAGCGTAGCGAGAGATTCTAAAGTAGAATTGTGAGCGTAGCGATGAATTCAAGTATATACGCCCCGTCTTGGGCGTAACCGTTTGACACATAAAACCGATGCTAAAAACATGAAATGTGAACAAATATATTTTGCTACCAAGTGGCACATACTGCTTTTCACATCTTCTACCAGGAAAAGAGTCATTGTTGCCCTCAAATGAAGGAAAAATACTTTGATCCCTAATTCGAGGGCAATAATAACTCTTGAGAATAGCAGGTGTGAAAACATTAATTTTACAGTCGGCCTCATAAGTAGCTGGACAATTTGGGACTTCACTTTCACCCATTGGAAATTTAGTTGACAGTTTAACCTTTTCGCCGCAATTGACCTGACATAAAGTCAGTACATATATTTAGTACCCCACACGGACGATTCATATCAAGTCGATGTAAATGATGTAAAGGCAACCTAAGTGCTATCAAATAAAGTTCATTTTCAGTCTTATGCTACAAATACCTTGGCGTGTGAGACACAACTTATGGAATCTACTGTGGCGGTGAACAGGTTAAAGGGTTTAATTTACTCTGATATATGTAGACAATCCTATTGTATTGTGAACGAGCGACAAAATTCCCAGTAGCTCGATTCCACTCACACCTCAGATTCGGTTGAAACCGCCCAACCAGTCTCACTTGAGTGCAAACTCTTACCCCCTTATCCATAAACGTCAATCAAACCTCTATTAGTTAAATATCCGCTAACATTCGTTTGTCCTTATCTGGGACTTTGACTTTTATGTTTGTGAGAGAGGGACAAAACACATTTTAGTTAGCAGAGGTTTGTTAAGTTTTATGAATAGGGTTAGGCTATACCAGTGTTCCAAACCACACGCGTGGCCGTGTCGGAGGTTTTCCCCTGGATTTTCCCCAGGCTACTCTCCGCGCACTCCTATCGCTTTATTGGGCCCGGCCTGTAAAGCCACAGTCGGGTTAAATAATATATATATATATACTGACCTTGCAATGGTGCAATTCGAACCCGACACCTTACCCGTGTGGTGTCGGGTTAGAATTGCACCACCCCATATCATCCGGTGGGTGTCGTAAGAGGCGACTAACGGAGAATATCCAGGGAACGGGCAGCAGCATTCCCTGAAGGTCACACCTATTATTACTGCGATCCCCAACCCGCCTGCCAAGCGTGGGGATTATGGCAAAACCCCCCAATGACCGTGTGCTGTGGTGCTCCTTGGGGGAGGCCTATATCCAGCAGTGGATGTCTTCCGGCTGAATGATGATGATGATGATGATACTGACCTTAGGCTGTGTGACGGGGTAGGCGAAGAGCTTCACTTTACCGAAGTCGTCTCCGGTCGCGACGAGGCGACCGTCGTGAGACCTGCGACAATACTCATTATTATTTAATTGATCAATGAGAAATATTTTATTGTACCATTGATACGCCGACGGTCTGGAACGTGCACGTAAGCGGGCACGTGTGCGTCGCCCACGACCAAAGCTGGGCATTAATCCGTTAATCGTTAATTAACGAAGTTAACCATCCGTGTATCGGATTAACTGTTAAATTAACTTGCAAAACTTAACGGACTCATTAACTTCCGCTAACTATCCAAAGTTCCGTTAATCCGTTAACTAAGTACCTATTTTATGAAAGCCGCGAAAAACAGGTTCTGAAAAGTCCGTTCGATCGGGGCGACGTAGGCGCTAGCTATAGGCACTGAGTGAGACAGACGATGCAAGTGAGGCGCGTCAGGAGTTAACGATTAACGTTAACTTCCGTTAAATGGCCCGAGATGTAACGCTTTAACGTTTAACGGAGTTAACTTTTAACGGATTATCGATTAACGAAGTCAACTATTTGGTTAACGGTACCCAGTATGCCTTTAAGTTGAAGGAGGAACATAGGAACCTACAAAAATGTGAAACATCTGCAAAAACTTTACTGCCGCAAATATCTCCGATTTAATAAACGTGACGAATAATAAGAATCAGAGGGCCTACTTGCCGTCCCTTTTACTCATATAGTGTATAACACGAGAGCGAAAGGGACGGCACGATACGAAGTTCGGATTTCGGAGTTCGCCCACGACACGTGGCGACACGTGGCACGTGTTACCTGGTGCAGGAGTTGATGTCGGTGCCGTCGGCGGCCTCGGGCCACACGCCCACGGTCTGGAACGTGAGCGGGCACGTGTGCGTCGCCCACGACACGTGGCGACACCTGACACGTGTTACCTGGTGCAGGAGTTGATGTCGGTGCCGTCGGCGGCCTCGGGCCACACGCCGACGGTCTGGAACGTGAGCGGGCACGTGTGCGTCGCCCACGACACGTGGCGACACCTGGCACGTGTTACCTGGTGCAGGAGTTGATGTCGGTGCCGTCGGCGGCCTCGGGCCACACGCCCACGGTCTGGAACGTGAGCGGGCACGTGTGCGTCGCCCACGACACGTGGCGACACCTGACACGTGTTACCTGGTGCAGGAGTTGATGTCGGTGCCGTCGGCGGCCTCGGGCCACACGCCGACGGTCTGGAACGTGAGCGGGCACGTGTGCGTCGCCCACGACACGTCGCGGAGGCTCGTCGGCGCCGGCACCTGGCGGCACGTCGTCGCGTTCCCTGCGGACACGACGATTTATTTTTCACCTCACTAGCTCGGAAAGCCCTTTTTTATTCTTTAAAAACAGATAGCAAAACTGCATTTTATCCACAAGAGTGCAAAGAATATTTGAAATTCGAACGCGCTATGTAACTTTTTTAAACATAATAACATGTAAAGGCCAGTCCAGATAGTCCAGCAACAATCATTTTATATTGTGCTGTTGTGTTAAAAAACTAGTACCTACGCCAAATCTCAGGATTAGGTAGTGGACAACTATATTTAGGACGCAACTGTCAACGTTAGGACGAGGAGGAGGAAAAAAAAATTCCTTGCTCTAGTGAGGTGAAAAGATTAGTGTTATACACGGTTGCAAAGTTATTTTACGTCTCGTGTGTTGCAACACTCGCTGCGCTCAGGATTCTATTGTTGAACCACTCGCTTCGCTCAGGATTCTATTTTCGAACCACTCGTTTCGCTGGTGGTTCAACCATAGAATCCATTCGCTAGTTCATGGTTCAATCCTAGAATCAATTCGCTAGCTCGTATTTCAATTCCACACTCGCGGTTAAAATACAACTTTGCACCCTTGTATAACAAATAACTATTAAAACTTTGCTCGGCGTTTTTCCGGCAACGAGAGTTTTTCTCGCTAGATCGGTTGTTCCTCGAAAAACCACTCCGTACCAAATTTCATGATGTTTCTCAGGATATTCCCCAGGCTACTCTCCAACCGCGCTCCTATCGCTTTATTGGGCACGTGTCAAATAATACAAATGCTTTTGACGACCGGTTTAGCCTAGTGGGTAGTGCACCTGTCTGTGAAGCTGACGGTCCTGGGTTCGAATCCCGGTCAGGGCAAATATTTGTGTGATGAGCATGAATATCTGTTTCTGAGTCTTGGGTGTTTTCTATGTATTTAAGTATTTATATCTATTAAATATATCGTCGTCTAGTACCCATAACACAAGCCTTCTTGAGCTTACTGTGGGGCTAGTTCGATTTGTGTAAGATTGTCCTCTAATATCTATTTATTATTTATTTAAATACTATAACAGAAAGAGACTTCCGCTTGTAACTTGTAGCTTCGAGAAATGGGCCCCTGAGGCCTATTGCATAATGACTTGTAACTGATATTACAAGCGGAAGTCTCTTTCTAATGAAAGGGGTTGAAAAGAGACTTCCGTTAGCAATATTAGTTACAATTCGTTATGCAATCGGCCTCTGGTCGCTTGTCTAAACTAGAATAGTATTAAGTAAATCTATCTATTTCCTATTTGAAAGAAAAAAAGAAAATACATTTATTAACGTCTATACATTTATGTATCTCATGAATCACTAACGCACTCACTTATTTAACACCGGTCAAGTACGAGTCCGACCCGCGCACCGAGGGTTCCGTACACAGATCGTGTACCCCTGCCGACCCCATTGATTCATACTATGGGTACACCATGGCGAGTGAGTTTCAGCTTTGTATTTGACATGGCGTTGAAAAGGTTAACCTAGTAATTTATTGTTAGAAGAGAGAAGAGACTAATCGATCCCACAGTCAAACTGTGCAAACGGTTTTGTGGGTCTATGTACTTGTTTGTGTTGTGTAAATTATCAATTCTTAGCATATTGTTTTATTTTGAAGTTTCGTTTTTGGTCTGAGCAACAGATTTTGTATTAGTCAGTAGTGGAGACTGTTTGGCTAATGTTATGTTTATTATGATTAACTTGATGGAGTATTTTTGCCTGTTTGTTTCCCAAATAAATAAATAAATTATTTCTTAATAAATAAATAACAAATAGTAGGTAAGGTACTTACAGTATAGGAGTTCGTAGTCTCCGGAGTTGCTCCTGATGTACTGGCTGTCTTCGGACCAGTCCAAATGCGTTATGTAGCTGGAGTGACCCTATTAACCGCGACACACGTTAATGATACATACAGAAATATGGGCCTTATCTTCATGGACATGGACATCATATTAGAAGCTTTAAGAGTAGCCAAAAGTTAAAAAATATCGAAGCATGGGATGCGACGTAGCATAAAATATTTCTATTATAACATACAACGTGGGCGTTAATAACCCGAAAGATTTGAACCATCGATTTTAGAGCCTAATCAGAGTATATAAAGTTATATAACATATAGTCGAGAAACCCATAATCTAAGAGATATTAAATATTTAAAACAAATCACAAGTTAAAAAATCTCAATTCTAACACACACTAAAGGCGTGACGTAGCCACCTACCACTTTTACACGCAGACGCACTAACTGCATGGTTGTCAGCGAGTTTCACTTAATTTAGTTTGGCGTCTTTCCTACAAAAAGTTTTCGCTATCGAAAGTTTTGTTCTGTTCCCAATCGCGAGAGTGGAAACTATTTACCTTCACCGATGACTGGCTGATGTTTGAAATTAATGTCACTAACATGACAATGCTCGCTCTCTGTTTCTCAACTTGAGATTAATTAAACTCGCTCACTCTCTGAAGTAAAGGTTTGTTCACAAAGAAGTAGTCCATTAATATGATTTAATTTATACTGAAATAGTAATTTAATTAAAACACTTGGACCCATGTTGATATAGCATTATTTACTCGTACTGTCGTCAAAAAATCCTGGGCCGTGTTGCATAATAACTTGTAACTTATAATATTAGCGGAAGTCACTTTCTAATACGTGAAGAAGAAAAGAGGTTTCCGCTAATATTACAAGTTACAAGTTAATATGCAACACGGCCCTGGTTTAAATCTTTCGGGATATTGACGCCCACGGTGCATAACCCCTTATTCATAAACGTTCATCAAACCTATATTAGCTAAAATGCCGTTAATATTCGTTTGTCTTTATCTGACACTTTGACATTTGTGTATGTGGGTAAGAGACAAAACACATTTTAGTTAGCAGAGGTTTGTTATTTTTTATGAATAAGGGGGTTACTGTTAAGAGTTGCTAATCCTAAACAGTGATTACAAATCTATGCGTACAATCTAATCATCTTTAAGGATGGTTTTAATACTAATTCTACACGATTAAGGACCGGTACATCTAGTATAAGTTTTAACGAAACAAAACACAAACGAACGCGTTTACGTTTAGTCTCTATTTGTATGGCCAAAAATAGTTACGACCAAAGGCCACCAGAGGCACTGCTCGCGTTGCCGTACAAATTGAGACTAAACGCAAACGCGTTCGTTTGTGTTTTGTTCCGTCAAAAATTATCTAAGCACAGGAATAATCTTTATATAAGCCACAATATAAATAGGTACCTACTAAAATAAAACGTCCTTGAAGTCTTTCCATCGGCTGAATATCAAAAAGATGGGTCATTATACCTTTTCAGAAATATTCTGCGATCTTATTTCAAGGCCATAAATGTTTATTTTCTATATCCTCTGCTTAAGTTACTCTATATTCACTTCTATGGGCAGCCGGTGCCTTCGAAAGCGTAACCAGAGCACACCGTGAACGCTTTGTTGAATTTTGGAAATAAACATAAGACAACATAAGATTTCAAGCTTACATGGTCATTTACATTAGAATTACGATTTGAAACGCGATATTTACCATGTATGTAGTGTCCTCTTCAATAAAACAACTTCTTCCAATAAGATGCCCTTTTATTTTAACCCACAACCAAGTTTCACAGTTTTATTAAATTAATTTATGTCACACCTAGCCATAAAGTGGCAATTACCGCACGCTCCGCGCGCGGAAAATCCCACTTTCTGGCCAGGGGGTGACATAAAATTTTGTACTTACCTCGGGCGGTAATTAAGAAAGCCTCAGATCGCATAATTATCGCCCTTACCTTCGGCTCGGGCGTCAAATACCTGCGATCTGAGACATTCTTTGTTTTACCGCCCTTGGTAAGTAATGTACTATTATTGTAAGCGATCCTCTTAAAAACAGTTCTAGTTCTAGTTCTAGTTCTAGTAATCCGTCCTCTCAGTCAATCCCCTTCCCTCATTCGTTCTCACTCTTCCAGTCATTCGTCTAACACTGGGTAAACACATTCATTCCTACATGTATATTTGTATTTTTGAGTTCCCGATATACGAACAGATCAGTTAATCCTTGATAATGGCGCTTGCAACAGTGCCGAAATATCGGGAACTCAAAAATACAAATATACATGGTAAATATCCCGTTTCAAATCGTAATTCAAACAAAGACAGGTGAGAATAATTCATTATCACAGTCATGTTGTCATTATCAAAACTTGTATGGTGGTATTTTATTAACACTTCCGTATGTTAAAATTTAGAAATAAGTCTTGTAAACTTCAAAAAAAAAATTACCGGCTGGGAACAGAAAACCAAAAAAATCGTATCTACATTTTTTGATACTACTTATCAACAAAATAACTACAACCTGCATTTTAGCACCCCTTTTTCCGTAATTGTATCTGCGCTTTTTTAAAGTTAACTTTTCGAGGTAAGTACAAAAACATGTTTTTTTTTGACGACCAGTTTAGCCTAGTGGGTAGTGCACCTGCCTGTGAAGCTGACGGTCCTGGGTTCGAATCCCGGTCAGGGCAAATATTTGTGTGATGAGCATGAATATTTGTTTCTGAGTCTTGGATGATTTCTAAGTATTTAAGTATTTATATCTATTAAATGTATCGTCGTCTAGTACCCATAACACAAGCCTTCTTGAGCTTACTGTGGGGCTAGTTCGATTTGTGTAAGATTGTCCTCTAATATTTATTTATTTATTTATTCTCGTATATTGGTTTCAGTGACTGGTTGGGGTAAAGTGAGATGGTGTATTGTTAACACGGTGAGACAAAAACACGGAAAATGAAGTTACAGTTTCAAGTTCATTGAGATAGGGTACTATAAAGGTTGTTACGGTATGAGGCTGGCCGTGTAGGTCCAGAATCATAACGTATACAAATTGAATTTAAACTATGATTCGAGAATGCGTCAAACTGGCATTCTTCTGGAAACAATTGGTTTTCCAGGGACTTGTCTTCACGACATCGGAATCACATGTTCTGTAAATCATTTGAGAGATTATTGTAAGTATATTTCAGTACAGTAAGAAATATACTAGTTTCATATGTGCTTCCAGTAGGGAATGCAATCCCGACTCGAGATTGCAAATTCGAGATCCCGCGGGATTAGAAATATCAATCCCGCGGGATCCCGTCTAGTTTTAAAAAAATAATAAATTTGGATGACTAAAAAAGCTAATAACTGCTTGTTTGTGATAGTGAGGTTAAGTAAAATAACATATTACTCGAAAGAAAATAAAAACCTTTATTCTTTAATCTTACCAACCAAAAATAATTATCAGGTTTTAAGGAAATTAACATAGGTAAATTAGGTAATCAAAATAATAAACATATTTCAAAGGAATTAGGAAGTAGTTACCTAAGATGAGTGATTTTGAAAATGACTCCTTAAAAAACAAAGGGTATTAATAGTATCCCAATCCCGTCAATCTCGAACGGGATCTCGTCATATGATGCGTCGGGATTGATCCCGAAAAATTACCCGAGATCTCGCGAGATCGGGATCTTGCGGGATCGGGATTGCATTCCCTAGCTTCCAGTGTTATATTTTAGCTACGATCTCCTCCCAGTACCTCTAAACCCGTACCTCTCGTGCAGCATACCCCAGTATTAATATATATACCGCGTTATATACCACATTTGGTGGAGGCGCACACATTCACAGTCTGTGACCCTGTTATGGGTCACTGCTGGCCTCTATTACAAAGCCGTAAGGTTAATAATTCGGATTCGAACAGTGAACGTGTTAAGACGCAGTTCATGTACATCAGTCAATCCGCATCACTCCCTAGAACAAATTACAAACTACTACGCAATGGGGAGTGAGACACGTATTTATGGATTTGAAAATTATACCTTGACCTTTTGATATTCAGTCGACACTGGCAGCGGATAGCATAGCATAACTAGCATAAACTGATTAATAATAAGTCGTGCTGGATGATAATGGTTACCCTTCTACGCTTTCTCTCCGTGCACTGCGTGAAATTACAACTTTGTTAACACTTCACAAGAACAGAAAATTAGAAAAATAAACAAGTATTTTAATTTCTATCTAGAAGTTGGTCTACAGAATTATTCCTATTGTTAAATATTGATGTTTGTTTTAGCAGAAGATGATAACTGCAAAATGAAACTACTCACAAAATTAAGATCATAAATAAATTGCTAATAAATACTATGCAGGATTGTTTTGCACTCCTATGCATCAAATAAACTGCTCTGCATGTAGTTTCTACGGCAAAATACATATCTACTACATCTTAATATATAAAAGAATTCCTGATTGACTCAGCAACGCACAGCCGAAACTACTAACACTAGAGAATTGAGCCCGTTATATTTATAACATAGGCTAGGGATAAGAAAGGATTTTTCGTATTTCATCCCTTAAGGGGGTAAAACAAGGGATGAAAGTTTGTACTAAATAAATTTTTAATTCTTTAATTTTACGTTTTCTAGTCTATAGACTCCCTGTTTAAATACACAAATGGCATATTTCAGCGTTTTTCGAAATTCCTTCCTTAAAGGGTCGAAAAAGGGGTTAAAAGTTTGTACGAGCAACAAATCTTTTATGAAGTGTGAGATTTGCAATTTTGAATATAGATTCTATTTAAATACAACAAAACATATTTCAGCGTTGTTTGAAATTCCTCCGACAAACGGGTTAAAATTTGCTTCGGGGAGCAAATCTTTTGTGAAGTGAGAGATTTGAAACTTCGTATATACTCTCTCTTTAAATAAAACAAAAATACATTACAACGTTTTTCGAAATTCCTCCCGGATAGGGCGAATTAAATGAGGGGGAATAAAACGTTTGTTCGGGGAGCAAATTTTTCTAAAGCGAGATTGTAACTTCGTATATAGATTCTCTGTTTAAATACAAAAAGACGTATTTCAGCGATGTGTCATTACCGTAAACCTTCCCAACTATAGTCCAATCACACAACTATGGCCCAAAAGATAACTTCCTAATTTCTATCAATATACATTTTCTATGAGTAATTTTATACTCTTTTATTTTAATTTGTTTGATTCAATTGCTCAAGCTGCGAGTTTATCCTAATAATAGTCTTACGTTAAACCGTAATGTTCGAGTTCATTTGGACCATAGTTGGGTGCACCTGGATTATAGTTGGGTACTTTTACGGTACCGTACATGAATAATGGTGTTCAAAGGGTTAAATAATTTAAAGTTGACGTACCAAGCACTTGCCGATGCGAGTGTACCGGCGGCCGTCGGCGTCCACCTGGTATACGTAGATGAAGTTGTCCCGCGAGCCCAGCGCCACGTACTTGTTGTCCGGCGAGTACTGGATGGTCTGGATCGGCTCCGTTCTGCGGGACACATTCATCCATGTAGTAAAATGTAATGTACTATCCAATGTTGACATACGAAATAAATACTATCTCTATTGTTTTTGTACGGCCTTGACTAATGTAATTAATGTGTATCAAATTTATGTATGAATAATTATATACCTACAATACGCATGTTATTAAAATAGAATGCCAATTAGCACGTAAGGTTTAGCTGTTAGTGTTGGTTTACAATAAATAAATTAAAGTCCGGTTTATAAAGCCAAAGTCAGGTTTTTAAAAAAGCGATGCAGGAAAGGGTGTTAGGCGCTAATAAAAAAATAAGATAATTATTGTAAATCCACTGTATTTGGGTAATATATATTTTAACATACAGGTTCGTCCAATCTGTTCTTAGTGATAAGGTTGTTTCTATACTAACTATTTCAGGCACGTATCCAGAGGGGGGGATAGTTGGGATTAATCCCCCCCCCGAAAACGTTTTTAGCTGTCTGTTTATTTATTCGCTTGCGTGTTCTTTCAATAAGTAGGTAAATAAAAATATAGATGTTTCAATGTTTGTCTCGCCCCGAATCAAAAGTCTGGATACGTGCCTGAACTATTTGACAGGTGTTAATTAAACATATATTATGTCTATTTAATTACTGATGTACCGTCTTGTACAAAGGGTACATCTTATTGTTCCTTGAAATGTATGACGGATGATGGCAAATCTTCAACTGTATGTATATACGTTAATGAACTTTTGTGACTCGGTGATACCTAAGGCATCGAAAACGATTCGCATTTTTGTAGTTTTCAACGTTGTTGAGAGCCAAATACGGGTAAATACGTGTAACGTATTGAATTTAAAGTGTAGTCTGTGGGAATGATACTGGAAAATTTTTCTAAGCTAACATATAAAAGGAATTTCTTCTTGTACCTAGTGTAAATTACTACTTGTTTAGAAAAAAAAATGTTCAAGGCCTGGATGGCTGTGTTAAAAAGTTTAAAATGAGCGCATTAGCTCACTAAATTGTTACCCCCTTATTCATAAACGTCTGTCAAACCTATATTAGTTATCTAGCCGCTAAAGTTCGTTTGTCTTTATCTGTCACTTTGACATTGACGTTTGTGAGAATGGGACAAAGAACTTTTTAGTTAGCAGAGGTTTGTTAAGTTTTATGAATACGGGGGTTAGTGTTTTATGTTTTTACTTTCTAGGATCCAAACGTACACTGGAAAGATTTTCGTATTAGTGAATTATCTAGGAATGAATGTGTTACCCGTCGTGATGCGAGGCGACCAGCTCCCTGGAGCTGGGCTCGAACACGAGCCAGCGGCCCGACAGGCAGCCCACCGCCACCGCGCCGCCGTCCGCCGCCCACGCGCAGCACTGCGCGCGCTCCTGCGGGGCGGGGGGGGGGGCACCATTATTAAACGGATGGGGGACTGGCGAATAGACATGAGCAAAATGTGTCACTTTAAAGAAAAGAGTGAAACATATCTTTCAGCTCCCGGGATATATATCACTCTTCTATATCTTTATATCCGTATGCATCCGTCGATCAGTAGCTCTGTAGCTCTCTAGCTCACCGCTCAATTTTACGTCGTGAATTACTGATCGAGATTGATTCGAATGAATCTATCTATCAAGTAGATCAATCAGTAATTCACTAAGAGCTATAGATTGATTTGTAGTGTATCTACGCTGGTAGATTTTTTATTTTAGTAGGTATTTAACTGTACGAAGCATTAAGATTAGTAATTAGTTCAATACAATAAATAGGTATTGATTTATAGTTTTTTTTTTAATATGAGTATGTACCTACCTGGTGCGATGTGATGATGAGGGAGTTGTACGGATATACAGATATACTGATATACTCGGATTTTGAAGGATATGAAGAGTGATTCGTGCGGGCGGAGCGATATATATCTTTTTTATATATCACTCCGGAGTTACCCATGTCTACTTGCGAACTTGCGAGTCCTAGTGGCGTCCCCTAAACGTGACCGCCAGTGGTTAGAGCTCCGCACACTGAAGCCCCTGGTGATCGCGTTTAATGACCGCCCCTAGTGGCTTAATGTGCGAGGGCCCTTATTAACTAACACGAAGCTTGCAATACCCATTCCGGCCGGGGCTAATTCAGTCAAAATAAAATAGTACATTACTTACTAAGGGCGGTAAAACAAAGAATGTCCCAGATCGCAGGTATTTGATGCCCGAACCGAAGGCAAGGGCGATAATTATGCAATCTGAGGCTTTCTTAATTACCGCCCGAAATAAGTACAAAATTTTATGTCACCCTCTGGCCAGGAAGTGGGATTTTCCGCGCGCGGAGCGTGCGGTAATTGCCACTTTATGGCCAGGTGTGACATAAACATTTATTATGCAAATAGACCTCAAGGGTACTTTTATGAGTTGAAATCTATCTATATCAAATAAAACAAAACACAATAATCACATTATCATCAGTTACATGTTAAAAATAAGACTAAGAAATTAATAACAATCAAGATTTGTGTCAATATAGTGTTTTATCCCAAAAATGGGCGAAATAAGATATTAGAGGGATTGATAGAATTTAAAAAAAGTATTTGCATTTTTAGTTAAAAAAACTATTCACTAAGGGAATACTTGACAGATGAAGAATTGTAACTGTTTAAGCATGCTCCATCTTGACTCAAAATATTTGTATGCCTTATGGCAAAACATAGAGAGACAGTAATATTAATAATTCTAAGAACTATGTACCTATGTTTACAAATAAATGTTTTTGACTTTTGACTTTTTTTTTGGATTGTTGAAACACAAACAGCAAGAGTTATCGGGTGGATTAGTGCGAGTAGGGCAGGCTACCTCGATGTCCTTGCTCCAGACGGTGGAGTGGCTGAGCCCGTCCCACAGCTGCAGCAGGCGGTCCCAGCCCGCCGTCACGAACTGCGGCAGCGCGGGGTGCGCCGCCAGCCCCCACAGCTCCTCCACGTGCCCTGCCACACACACACACACACACACACACGTCACATAATATACGATGCCCCACAAAGAGTAGATATAATAGTAGATTGTGTCTCAAGGGAGCAAAATTATATATTTACGGCGAAGGCGGTATATTGAATTTTGAGTAAAGCGAAAGATTCTACAATAGAATCCTGAGCGTAGCGAGGGATTCTAAAGTAGAATATTGAGCGTAGCGAGGGATTCAAGTGTTTACGCCCAAGACGGAAATAATTTTGCTACCGTGTGACACATACTGCTTTTCACACCGTCTATGAGGCCCGCTGCTAAAAACATGAAATATCTTACAAATGATTTTACTACAGAGTATCACACTGCTTTTCACACCCTCTATGAGGAAAAGAGTCATTGTTGCCCTCAAATGAGGGAAGAAAAGTACATCTTTGATCCCTCATTCGAAGGCAACAATAACTTTTTTCTGAATAGCAGGTGTGAAAATATAATTTTAAACTGAAAACTGTTGCGTGATTTCATAAATTTCAACTTACTTATATTATAGCATACAACCTACTTTAAATTAATAATATTGTTATTGTAATTAATTTAATTTTATAACCCTTATTTAGTGTGAAACCAACTCACTGACTACGGGTGGGCTTAAGAGCGCTTTAATAAAATGTAGTGGGTCCACTAGCGCCACTCGTAAATAATTGTAATTATTTAAATTTAACGATATATAACTAAAAAAGGGGGCCGCTATGTACTGTAGTTTGTATTTAAGTACTTTTTGAATCCATCGAACTAGTTTTTACGTTGCTGGATTCGTCAATCTATGAGCTCAAAATTAAAACGGCCGTTTTAACTTACGAGTGGCGCTAGTGGACCCACTACATTTTATTAAAGCGCTCTTAAAACCAGCTTAGCGCTGCCGCTGTGCTCACACCGATTTACCAACGTCTTAATTTTAATACCCATACTTACTATAGATTGAACATTGTAAAACTTTGAGAAATAAACCTTTTTGTATTTGTATTTGTACATAACAGCCGACACGTACGCCTAACGATCACCGAAATGACCGGTGACAACATACGTGATTCGATCCACAGGTAGACTTAAAACAGCGCCGCGTCGCATGGCACTTTCGGAAAAAACCCACGCGTTATAGGATCGACGTATTACGAGAACCTACCCACAAATTATAAAATGAAACATCTGACGAAGCATTTAAACGCCAACTTAGAATCGTCCGTAAATGAATTCATAAAAGTGAAATTTGTTTGACATTGTATTTTTAAATTACAGTTTTGTTTGATTTTTATTTTAATGCATTGTGACTGATGATTATTTAACTTTTCGACATTATATTATTGACTCGTATTATTATTTTTATAAATGATTTGATTTTAGTACTATGATCATTATTTGAATATTTTTTTATAATTGTTGTATAATTTAATTTAATAATAATAATTACTATAATTTTTGACATTTCATAATTTATGACATTCATAATATAAAGTCGTATAAATTAACTTAGGATAATTTATATTGTATTTTTATATTATGGAATAAACAAATCTAATCTAAAAGAAATAATTTTATTCCAGACTAATGTCCATAAATTAATAAATTTTAAATTGAAATTAATAAATTAAATTCAAATAGATTAAATAACATACGAGTACAACAATAAAATATTAAAACTAAGCATAAGTCCATGTCTAATATCGCGGGTTCCCCGATCCCGATAAATAAATAAATAATTACAATAAATTACGGTAACTTACAAACTATGGGTAAACAAAAAGTATACAAACATTTGAAAAGGAAGGTAGTTCATCTACGTGGTCGTAAACACACACACATTAAATTCGTATTATTCACATGATAGATTAGAATCAGTGACAGTTAGTGACTATGACAAATTACTGTTTTAAAACCCGAATCGATTCATCCAATTTCTGCCTCATTGGGTATTTTACTATACAAATTTTAGATAAATAAAACGAAACGTAATTTAAAAAATATTTAATGCTTTATCATTTAAAAATATGTATATATAACTAAATATAAAATAAGAAACGGCGGTTTTAATATTCATTGATTATTTGATACTTTTATGAGATGAAATCTCGTGATATAAAATTTGTACGCCGTTTAATCGGCAAAAAGTGGAGATCTTTTAAATTGTAACATAACACCTGTTGTACAACATTACCTACTTTTTGGACAAATAAACTATTGAATTGAATTGAATTGAATACCGCAAAACCTGCCTAATAAAAAACCTCGTAAATCGTTCGCTGTAATTCTTTCTATGCTGCAAAAACAAGGTATATACCAAGATAAAGTACTCGTACCACGAAGGAATCTTGGTCAATAGACGCTGTTATTCTGTCAAAGCAAGAGTTACAAATAAATACTTTACTTATTTATTTATTTAAACTTTATTGCACAAAAAGAATATGAGTACAAAGGGCGGACTTAATGGCATGAGGCATTCTCTACCAGTCGACCATAGGACCAAACAAAAACTAGCAAATGTGGGTGCAATGAGAAAATAATTCATAAAAGTTAAACGATTTCGAAAGAATAAACATACATATAATCGTAACTAATATACATTTACCACTTATACGTTTTACTTATGTCCCGCTCTTGTCACTCAGCTTGTGTGGCGTCGCTACCCTGTTCCCGTATGTTCCGGCGCGACGCGAGCGCACTCAACGCATCGCTATGGTGTCGTGCACACGCCGCGACCAACCCTTTAAATTATATCGTCGAACTTACCCAGCACAGCGGGCGAGAAGGACTTATCCAGCACAGCGGGCGAGAAGGACTTACCCAGCACAGCGGGCGAGAAGGACTTACCTAGCACATCGGGTGAGAAAGACTTACCTAGCACATCGGGTGAGAAAGACTTACCTAGCACAGCGGGCGAGAAGCCCAGCTGCAGGTCGCCGTGCAGGATGCAGTTCTTGGTGGTGCCGATGAACAGCTGGCTGCCGCGGCCCTCCGCTATCACTCTCACGCCGCCGTAGTGACCTTCAATCTGAAAATAAATACCAGCTTTAATAAAATAAAAATAAAAAATAAAATAATTCTTTATTTAGGTAATAATCCCATCACAATTACAATTACAGAAACATAAATTATTAGAGAAATTACAGAAATTTAAATTACTTAAGTCTAACAAGTACACTACGTCGTCCGGTCCTTTATATATTTGGAATGGAGGATACAATATCCAAGTAACAGCTGGTGAATATGTTAGAAACAATTGTGTTACCTGAGTTACTCAGCCTATTCAGAAAGGACCACTGTCGCTTTCGCATCACAGCGAAAAAATCGTCTACCCTGTTCAAGGCAAACATGCCAGACGCACTACAGCGCCATGGCAGCTTCAACATGAGTCGAAATGCATTATTATATTGCACTCTTAGCGCACTCAAGGAACGTTTTGTGAAGTTGTACCACAACTGGCTAGCGTAAAACGCCTGGCAGTATGCCCTAAACAGGGTTATTTTAGCTTCAGTTGAACAATACGTAAAGCGACGAACTAACATGTTACTTTTTACTGATATAGACCTTCTCTGTCTTTCTATGTCATCATCAAAATAAAATATTTGTCTACATCTAATAGTTTATTTTTTGCAGCTTGACAACACTGTACCGACTACCTACTCATTACAATGTTGTTCACCGAAATTGAGGTTAGTATCGCGGCATCGAAAACAACACGTAGCTTTGTAGACTAGACTAAGGCAAAATACATGAGTAAAAATACGTAGTCACTCACTATATTCTAATGACGCTGCAGTTACCGCATCAATCTGGTATTACCACAGCGTGCGTCACATGAGTATAATCATAATTTTCTCATTGCCCGTGAAATTAAGGTTTTATCCGCTAGCGTCGAACACTATTCGAAGCTCTGTAGTTTTTACCGTTGTCATAGCGTATTATAACTAAGAGAATATGAAGGTATACTCACGATGTTCTCATGGCCCGTGGCATTGTTTTTGACGCTGACGTCGAACACTGTTCGGAGGTCTGTAGTAAGTCTAAGAGAGTGCGTCCTAAAGCGACACATGAAGAGATGCGACATAGAGCCCTCTCAATGGGAATGTTTGGCAGCACAACGCCCAGAATGGCGCAGGCTGGTGAACGGCAAGGTACGGGAACTCGAGGATCAACGTAAAGTTGACCTTGATACCAAACGCGACCAGCTTAAGGCCCGCCCACCTGCTGCCTCCTACAAATATGTAGACGGCGTGCTTACGTGCCCTCAATGTGCGCAGAGTTTTATTGCAAAAAATAGGCTACATTAGCCATCTTCGGGCGCATGAGCACCGGGGTACTGATTAGGTTAGAAATCAACCAGAACACTTTCCAAAGAGATCTTGTAAATTTAATGTACGATCTCAATATAAATATGATCTTAAACTTCCCGAGATCAATAACTCATTATTTAAAAAAAGTATTTTAATATCAGCCATTCGTGTATTTAATCATCTTCCCGCTGATATAAGAAGTATAAATGATAACTCTTTTAAACGAACACTAAAAAAATGGCTAATAGATAAAGCCTATTATAACTTAAACGAATTTTATGCTAGTAAATTGTGAATTATTTGTAAGATCATTAAACATTGTATGCCCGCAAGGGTAACTGTTGAAACATGTACTAAAACATCTTCACCATCTATGTACTTACACAGTTTATACAATAAAGTTTTTCTATTCTATTCTATTCTAGGAGTCGAAGTGGTCGCCATGGCCGAAGCCGGTCAGAGTCAGACTCATCATCATCATCATCATCTTCAAGAGAGTGCACTCACGATGTTCTCATGGCCGGTGGCGTTGAGCTCCGGGTCGAACATGACGACGCGGCCGTCCTTGCCGCCGCCGCTGACCACGGCGCCGTCCTTGAGCGCGCACAGCGAGAACACGGAGCCGGAGTGGACGCCGCGCACCAGCTTCACGATGGTGTTGGTGCCGCGGCCCCACACGATTATGTTGCCGTTCGAGTCGCCGGAGAGCACGTCGCCTGGAGATTAAGGGAAAAATCTTTTCACCACCATCAGTCATCATCAGTTCAAGCTGAAAAACCACGAGCACACTCTGTCTGGTTCCGGCAGAATACCAGCGCTGTGACAGCAATGTCACAGCACATGCTGAGTCGGCACCTTTTCGCGGCTATGTCATGACAATAGTATAGGCATTAGTATAGTTTTGTGTCCATTAGCACTGTTTTTATTTTATAAGTGTGATTATTGTAAGAGTAAGTAGTTTTTTCTAAATTGTCAAGTCATATCCGTCAATAAAGTTTTTATCTATCTATCTATCTATCATCATTAGCCTATATACGCCCCACTGACCGCTGGCTCCAGCCCTCCTCTCATGGATGATAGAGATTTATTATTAGAGATTTATATATTTATAAACTAAAAGGTGATAGATTGGCGTAAAAATTGTCCGATGGACGTAAAGATTCTAGAATGGCGAAACGAAAATAAGATAAGTATCTACGTCTATGAAATCTATCTTTATGTAAAATGTAATAGAAATCAATTCGCTAAATTAAATAGTGAGCGTCAACAAGGGAAAATTAATTTTAGGCCATCCAGAACAGCATTTATGTCAAAAAGTATTTTTGGAACCGCATCCCGAATATTTAATAAATTACCAATGGAAATTATAAAGTTAGATGAATTAATAGTTTAAGAAAACATTGTACACGTTCTTAGCATCTAAGGCTTATTACACAATACATGAATATTAAAGGATATTGTACATTGACAAAATTAGATTATAAATTACATTATTGATTGTTGTATTTAATTGACATTGACATTATTGATTTATTAAAAGTATTATATAAGTAATAATTTGTGCAATACACATGACTCAATTATATTTGCATGTCTGTATGACGAAACATAACTACTTGTATAAAGCATCAAAATATCATTGCTAAACATGCTTGGGAAGTTCTGTAACAGGTTTACTCACCATTATGGTTGAACCCGAGGCACGTGACGTACTTGGGCTTGTCCCTGGTCTCGAACACGCCCAGCCGCTTGTAGAGCATGTTCGTGTGGTCGAGCGTCCAGAACGCGATGTGGTTCTTGCCGCACGTCACTATTTGGTTGCGGTCTAGTGGGTGGAACTCGCACGCCACCACCGTGTCTACTGAACACTGGGGAACAAGTTAATTAAATAGAAAATTTTGTTGTGTTATCAGGGTAGTCAAAATGAAGGCACGTTAAAACTTACGTTTAGTTTACAAACTACTTAGATCTAACTTATAATTAGTGGGCGCCAGGAGAGTTTTACAGCCCAACCGCCTGTATTAATGAAAGATATGTAAAGAAAGAAAGGAAAAATAATAATTTAGAATAAAGGAAAAATTGAAAAATTTAGGCATCGAGCAGGATTCGAACTTGCGACCTCCCGGCACTCGCAGCCAGTTGCTCTAGCCAACTAAGCTATAGGTGCAATCGCTACCCAGTCCTAAATTCATCAACCGTTCCTTCGTATTAAGCAGTACCGCTGCTAACGTAAACTATATACGTAAAAAAATAAAATAATAATTAACTATCCTATTCAAAAAGGTGCGTATCGTGGCTTGTGAGCACAATATTGGACCATTAAAACCCTTTTTTTTACCTGACTGTGACTTTATAGCCCAGGCCCAACAAAGCGATAGGAGTGCGCGGTTGGAGTGGCCTGAGGACAATCCAGGGGAAACCTCCGACACGACCACGCGTGTGGTTTTTCCCTTGAGAAACACCAGCTACTGACTCGAGACTCGATTTCGAAGTGAAATGACAAATCTGTGATCTATTCAGACATCTATGAATGCAGTTAACTTTGGTGCGCCCTCTAGTATGCTAGTATCAGTCGGATCACCTTCTAGTGATGGTGGTTATACTTCCTAGCTACGAGTATTTAGTCAGCGAGTAATGCTCTGAGTAAAAATTCGAGTTGGTGTACTCTCTCTCAGGCACGTATCCAGACTTTTGGTTCGGGGGGGACAAACATTGAAACAACCATGTGAACTGTGTAAAAATCGCTGTAATCACTACTGGCTAAAAACGTTTTCGGGGGGGATAAATCCCAACTATTCCCCCCCTCGCATCGCATTGCTCGCAGGACTGACGGTCGATGGGGCCAGAAACTGCTTGAGTGGCGTCCACGCACCGGAAGACGAGCTGTCGGTAGGCCTCCGACAAGGTGGAGTGATGACCTGGTGAAGGTCGCGGGAATCCGGTGGAAACGAACGGCACAGGACCGGTCTAAATGGCGAGCCTTGGGGGAGGCCTATGTTCAGCCATGCCCTCCCATCTCCTACAACGAATAAATAATACCAAAAAACAACAACCAGATGGCGTTACAGGTATCGCGTGAAACATCTGAGACAGTAATCTTGAGGATTGAGTCATTTTACACCCTAATAAATTAAACATAGCCTATTTTTGTCACAAACATTATTCTACATGCAAAAATAAGGTATAATTTTGAATTTTACTAAATTCAATAAAATTTTCAATAAATCATACCATACGTATGAGCTTCCAAGCTTGCTACGTATTGTTGAGTACAATCACTAGATGGTGCTGCACCTCTGGGATATACTGCGCGGGTCATCGCCCCGGCCGGCTAATATTAGGTAAATATAATAGGTGAATATGCAGCGTTTTGACGTAGGTATTTTTTCGTCTCATTAAATATTATCAAAGGAGACGACGATCAGTCAACATTTGTAAAAAGTGTATACTGATATTATATTATTCCGAGTTTTATTTGATTACAATGTTCTCGCCGGCTGTCCTAACTTTGTGCAGATAATAATGAGTTGACAATTACTGCATTTATTGACATGAAGAAGTAAATTTGTTTTTTGGAACTTTAAAGAAAGGAGAGAAAAATTAAAATTCAATTTAATAGAGTGAGTGATATAAAAAACGAACAAGGAGCTGACATAAAAAAATATAAAAATACAAAAAGTCTCTCACACAGGGGATACGATCCCGGACCCGTTGCGTAACAGTCTACCTGCGTACGCACTTAGCTACGCGGTCCTTCGTAAACGCTGTTAAAATTTCGTATGTATAGCCCACGCGATGCTTTACTCCGTGACGTAATAACGACACAAACGCCAACCTGGCGGGTGACAATGGCTCAGGTTGTCGCTTGGACACTCCGTGTTAGGTTTGGTGACCCATTTTTGTATTTGGTTATTACGCATACTCATTTATTGATGAAATATGAAATTTTAGGTACATACATGTCAACGAAATAAAATGTACAATATAATAGGCATACCAGTTGAATTTATTTTTATTACTCGTATTTATCTGGTGTTGGGTCTACGTTTTACGTTTATTGTAAATTCTATGATTAGGTTTTAAGTTGTAATTAATAGTGGTAGCCATTATGGTGTAGCGATTTTTCCGTCGCTATCACTATAATAGGTAAGATTTCGTTTCTTTATTACGTATTCTTCTTTTATTTATATACATATTATGATTTCGACTATTCTGCATGCTTGTGTACAGTCCTATTATTCAGTTTGGTTTTTAGTACTTTGTAGGTATATCTATATTAGTAGGTACCTACTATTTCTGAATGACATTTGTCTAATTGTTTTGGTTAGGTTTATTCTGTATATTTGTACCTACAGTCCTGTATGGTTGCAGTTGTTTGGTCACCCTTCACTGTCCGTGGGTTCGACCTTCTCCTTCGGTTTAAAGACGCGGCCGGGGCGGCGGGGGCGTGGCCACGATCACCACCGTCACCACGGTTTGCGCATGGTCGCTCGTTAAGTCGTTAAGTTTGTTTATTAAGTTTAGGTTTAAGTTCTTGCATATTTTCGTTTCTAGTTATTGATGTACAGTATTTGGGCTGGGGGATGTGGTTCTTATTTACCATCCTCCTACGGCCTGACATTAAAAAACTGGCCAAGTGCGTGTCGGACCACGCATAATGAAGGGATCCGTACCAAGTACCAACACCTACTAGTCTACATTTAAAATCACTATGCAATACATTGAATCTAAAAAAGTCGTATCGTCATAGGGAACTCACGGCACTTACGACCTTTTGTTTGGGTAAGACAGTTTTTAAGCGAAAACTCAAAAACTGTAAAACCTATATTGTTCCTCACTCAACCTCAATTTTTTTCAGAATTTTAAACTTAATACTTTGGAAATTAGAGGGGGGGGGGGGGACACTTTCTATGACTTTGACAGCTAATATCTGACCAATGGTTGACTAAAATGGACAAGTTTTTTAGAAACCTCCATATCATTTGTAAAGGCCTATCTATCGATACCCGACTGCGCCCCGCACATGCATTGAATTTTTTTTTACTTCCACCGGTTACATGTATGGAGTGCAGCCCCTTATATGTTTTTGTAATTGCTCATCACTTTTATGTAGCGGTTCATAGAATACACCTTACTACCAAAATTCATAATTGTAGTGCTTATAGTCTCCGAGTAAATCGGCTGTGACATTCGGACGGACGGACGGACGGACAGACATAACGAATCTATAAGGGTTCCATTTTGGCTACGGAACCCTAAAAATTGACAAAATAATCACAAGCTTACATGGATTAAGCCGTCCGTCCGTCCGAACGGTGGATGAAAAAAAAAATTCAACCCACATAGTCGTGTGGGGTATCGATGGATAGGCTTTTAAAAATGATATGGAGGTTTCTAAAAAAAACTTGTCAATTTAAGTCAACCGTTGTTGGTGAGATATTAGCTGTCATAGTCATTAAAATTCTGAAAAAAATTGAGGTGGTGTGCCCAAACAAAAGGTCGTAAGTGCCGTGAGTTCCCTATGAAGATGCGACTTTTTTAGATCCAATGTATTGTATAGTGAACTCTGCTCGCCGTCGTGAGTGAAAACCTAAAAACCCGAAACAAACTGCTGGCTGGTTACTAGATGTATGTGTGTAGAGTTTAGGTTAAATTGTTATTGCACGTCCGAAATGGATAAACTGTTGGAACTTTTATTCTGAAATATGAGATTGTGTACACAGTCTTGATAAAAAATAAATGATGATGAAAAACAAATCCTGTTTCCTTCTAATTTTATAAATGCGAATGTTTATATGTTTGGATATTTGTTAATGAAACTTGGCAGTAAGGCAGAAAAGTGGCAGAATCGTTGTGTACACAACGACTTTATAGCCTGGATTAACATTCACTTATATTAAGTAGCGGGCAAAAGCTAGTTCATAAATTACATTAATCATTAAGCATTGGGCATTAAGTCCGCCCTTTGTACTTATATACTTTTTGTGCAATAAAGTTTAAATAAATAAATGTTGCTCGTTCAATAATACAGGAGACCATGTTTTTCATGCAGACTTTTGTCTCTAATCAGTCTAGTGAGTAGTTTGCAAATTTTTTAGTACTCACTTAGTTTGTCGAGATATGCATAGTGTAGGGTTCCGTAGTCAGGTACCCGGCCGTCAAAAAATTTGTTAACTTGGTCGGCTGTTATTTGACTACAAAGATTCGCTGTTCAAAAATCTATTTTACACCACACACTGGGATATTTTATTAAAAAGATTGAGTATATTATATTTTAGCGTACGATTTTGTAAATTGTTGATCTTTTGATGGTGAAAAATGCATAGTTCGTGCCTAAACGTATATTTAGGAATCGCCCATTAGCTATGGTGTCTGTGTACTATCAGGAAGGCCGTACGCTTCTTTGTTACCGTATTAGTACCTATAGTATAAAAAATCCTACGGAACCCTATAGAGAGAAATTTCCCTTTCAGTTCATCAATTCATCTATTATTAACTGGCGCAACGACGGTTAGTGACACCGAAATAAAAGCTTACATTGTAGAAAAGATTAATGTTAAGTTTTACATGCAATATATGTAAAACTTTAATTTTGTCTTTTTTTAGTAACTTACTAAAGTATTTGATAGGGATCAGAATAAATACTATTAAATTACCTACGTAGTAAGTACTTACTAAAAATGGACAAAATTTATAAAAAAGTGAAATCAAAGCCTAAACGTAAATGAGTGTGTCGTCGTCGTCGAATTATACTATATAGCATTCTAAAATTAAAACGCACGCGACCCTACTAAGCCCCGTATTCAAGGTCACGCGCATCGACTAGATTGTGTCGTGCGTGTCATTGACCTAAGTGCCTACACTTAGGTACTTACCAAGTGTAAGCAGATTCGTTACTGCCATCTAGTGTTATCTCGATGTACTAGTACAACTAACTATCGCGCAGTAGCTGTATCAATTCAGTATGCTCGGTGCTGCGCTCTACTGGTGCAGCTAAAGAACTATATAGGGGGAAGCTTTTTAAGAGTCTGGACGGTTCGCTTTTCTTGTATGGGATTGGGTATCTGTACTAGTATTATAAAATCTGTGGTTCAGCAGTGGACGTCTTTCGGCTGAAATGATGATGATGATGATGATCCCCCCCTCTGGATACGTGCCTGCTCTCTCTATTATATGTCAAAGAAAGATACACAACGTGAATATTCGCATTATCGCAATGTATGTTGTAGCATAAATAGCAGCCAGTTATGACTCAACCTCAAATTACCTTAGTTTCTGCTAAACAGTGCCCCTTATCTCTCTGCCACTCCCACACTGAGATAGTGTGGTCTGCGCCCTCATCTACAGCCGCTAGTAGCGCGCCCCCGTCCGCGCGCGAGAAAGAGAGCGCCGCGATGCTGCGCTCCATCTGTCCCGCTCCGATCACGGCCAGGGTGGCCAGGGATACCGAGTTCCACACTCGGACATGAGGCTGTAATGAATATATTACTGAATTAGATGCCAGAGACGAAAGTGTAAGTGCTGACACCGCGTCACGTCGAGGAAGACCAAGTCATGAAGCTCTAATATCAGTGTTGCCAGATGGTTACATTTCTTACATTTTTCGTAACATTTGGCCGGCTCGCGTAACATGTAAGTAACTTCTGTTGTAAATGAAATTTTCGTAACTTTTGTGAATAATAATAATAATAATAATCTTTATTGACTTCTAAACCTAATACAATGTTTCACCACCATTACAGGTAACCACAAACATTAACATTAGGTTTGTAACAGATGAAATGTTTGAATAATGAAACTATTTAAAAAGAAAGGTCAAATGTATCTAACCGGGACCAAATGAGACAATTTATAAGCTTCCATACAGAAAAGGTAACAAAAGAACCTACAAGTTACGACTTTGTCTGTCCGTCTGTTGCAACTATGTATGACAATTGAGATACCGCCCATCAGCCTCGCATAATTATGTCGCCAACCTCGCCGTATTAAAGCTGCATGTGGCTACTCATTTCTTAAAATCGAACGTTTTGATAAGTAATCAATTGAAAAATATAAAAAATGTAACTTTTGCATCTAAAATGTAACTTTTTAAGAAACGAAACGTAATTTTTGTCCCAAGGGCACTGGCAACACTGCTAATATCAATACTTGATTTTATTCACTGTTTCGATACATAATGCGGATTTACCTTATATGGGTGTAGTGATGTGTCAAAAAGGAACTGGTAAAATTTTCCGATAATAGTAGATTGGCGCATGTAAAAGCTATAAGCGAGTAGGTCATTATCGTTTGATTTTTTGATCGAAATATTTTTCAGTAATAAATATTGGTTATTGTTTGGTGATTTGGCAGGAACTAGGGGGCCCCTATCGATCGCGGGGCCCTGGGCACTTGCCCATAGTGCCCAGTGGGAAAGACGGCCCTGAAGACCACTATAGTGGCGTAGCTTTCAAGCGAATGCTTCGTAAACGTCTGTTGACAGAAGAGTTTACATAGCGTCCATCATTATGTATTTATCAATATGTATTAGTTTATATCTGTCTGTATATAAGTAAATCCATATGTAATTATGTGTATATTTTAATTTTATGCGAAAAATATATCTATAGCTCTTTTTTGTATATTTGCCAAATGTAAATTGAAAGTGTTATTACATTTTAAACAGACAAACTTTTGGACAAATTTCTAAACTACAAATAATAAAAGGCCTACAAACTAAGCTTAAAATAAAAACTTATAAATAAATAATCTAAAATAAGGGGTTTTAATGTTATTGAAGTCTGTTTTGCACTCTCGACGTTCCTACATTTTCCTGCACCATTTTTAAGTGTCTCTATTTAGCCCTGTGGTTGACTGGTAGAGAATGCCATTCCGCATTAAGTCCGCCTTTTGTACACTGTACTTTTTGGGCAATAAAGTATAAATAAATATAGTGGTAATATATATAGATTGTCTGGAAGAGATCGCTCTTTAGCGATAAGACCGCCTGTTGTTCTGCCTCTGTTTCCCTGTATCTATGTTTTTTGTTTTTTATGTGCTATTTTATTATGTGAGGTGTGCAATTAAGAGTATTTGTATTGTATTCATCATTATCATCATTTCAGCCGAAAGACGTCCACTGCTGAACATAGGCCTCCCCCAAGGCTCGCCATTTAGACCGGTCCTGTGCCGTTCGTTTCCACCGGATTCCCGCGACCTTCACCAGGTCATCACTCCACCTCGTCGGAGGCCTACCGACAGCTCGTCTTCCGGTGCGTGGACGCCACTCAAGCAGTTTCTGGCCCCATCGACCGTCAGTCCTGCGAGCAATGTGCCCTGCCCACTGCCACTTAAGTCTCGCAATTTTGAAGGCTATGTCGGTGACCCCAGTTCTGCTACGGATAGCTTCATGTATTGTATTGTATTGTATTGAATAAATCATTTTTCTTTCTTCCTCTTTCTATTGTATTGTATAGTGGTGAGAGAGAGTACGAGTGACTCACCCGTGCATCGACTCGATCGTGGCCCGCGCACTGGCCACTAGCAACGATAAGCTTGTTGGGATGTATGGCCAGGCATTTGACGTCGTCCGTGTGAGCGGTATAGTGGCGCTGGCACTGTTCCTCCACGTTGAAGAGGACCACTACAGCGGCCACGAAGTACACGATCTCCCCGGTCGGGAGGAGGTAGAGGTTGCTCCGGCAGTCCTTGCCTCTGAAAAGAAAAGTTTACGTTAGATAATCATCATCATCATCACCATTTCAGTCGAACTTTTGACTTGCGACTGCGGTAAATTGGACGAGAATACACAGCGAAGCTTCCCGAACGCTGCCCAGCCGAGTCGGATTCGACGAGTGATCTCTTTCTCGAAGTTGGACCTACCCAACTGGACTGTTTGTCCCAGGTATACGTACTCGTCAACAACTTCGAGCGCAGAGCCGCCGATTATTACGGGAGTTGGTATAACATGGGCATTAGACATGACCTTCGTCTTGTCCATGTTCATTTTCCAACCAACCAACCAACTCGATCGGAAACTCTGCTGAGATCAACGAGCATTGTACTGAGGTCCTCCATGGTCTCAGCCATGACTACAATGTCGTCAGCAAATCGAAGGTGAGTGATGTACTCGCCATTTACGTTGATGCCTCGTCCTTCCCAGTCCAGAAATTTGAAAGCATCCTCCAGACGTTAGATAGTGTTGCCAAGAAAAGATATCGAATAAGTCGATTGTTTTTTTTATTATTTAAAGGGAAACATACAGCAAATAATAATACAGAACATGATAAAAATCTGAATGATGACAATAGCCAAAAACAGTTTCCACTTGAAATTATGTTCACATAATCTTTGCTCTGTAAGTAAAATGTAGTAAACATATAAACGTTATTAATACCTTTTAAATATATACCTTTTAAAAGTTCTTCATCATCAGAGGTTGGGCATTAATTCGTTAATCCGTTAATTAACCAAGTTAACCATCCGTCTATCGGATTAACTTTTAAGTTAACTTGCAAACTTGTTAACGGACTTATTAACTTCCGCCAACTGTCCAAAGTTCCGTTAATCAGTTAACTAAGTACCTATTTTATCAAAGGAACACCACGCCGCCGCGCCGCCGCGCTGTGGAAAACAGGTTCTGACAAGTCCGTTCAATTGGGGCAGCGTAGGCGCGAGCTATAGGCATCGAGTGAGACAGACGATGCAAGTGAGGCGCGTCAGTAGTTAAGGATTAACGATTAACGTTAACATCCGTTAAATGGCCCTAAATGTAACGCTTTAACGTTTAACGAAGTTAACTTTCTTTAACGGATTATCGATTAACGAAGTTAACTATTTGGTTGACGGTGCCCAGCTATGATCATCATCATTAGCCTAAATTTAGAACGAGGAAAAATTGAAAAATTTAGGATTCGAACCTGCGATCTCCCGGCACTCGCGGCCAGTCGCTGTAGCCAACTGAGCTATAGGTGCAATCGCTACCCAGTTCCTAATTCATCAACCGTTCCTTCGTATTAAGCAGTACCGCTGCTAACGTAAACTATTAAAAAAAAATCATTAGCCTACTTTCGTTCACTGCTGGAGGCCTCTCCCATTTTTTGCTCCCAACTGCTGCTAGCCGCTATGTGTATGTCATAGCTGCACCTAGTTGGAGGGCATCCTACACTATTGTTGCCAAGCCGTGGTCTCTACTCCAGAACACCTAACTCAACGACTGTCTGTTCTGCGACAGATGCGACCTTAAAAGTTATCGGTTTATAAGCCTAGCCACTAGATCATTACGCTGTCTATACGACTATTTTACTCTATAAACTGCTCTGAATGCTGCCTACACAAGTGGGGCCTGAAAAAGTCGCCGGCGTGTGACTGTGGCGCACCACAGCAAACAGTTTCTCACATCGTGGAGGAGTGCCCCATCCGATGTTTTATTGGTGCCATCAAGGAGCTTAGCGAGTGCTCTGAACCGGCTATGGACTGGCTGTAAATTTTAGATACAGCTTTGTAACGCACGCAGGACTATTCTTCAAGGCCGAACGATAATAATAATAATAATAATTTGTGTTTACAATAAATGTCAATAAAAAAGACATTACCGTCGCAGACGGGGGTGAGGTTGGAAAATAAACTGGGTTAGCTCAGCGACCGATCGAAAATGAATTAGGGCTTCAAATAATTCCTTAAGCAATACTTTTCTTAGAGTTCTCTTCTTTTATATTCGACCTGGTTGACATGCTTGAGAAGTTTTAAATAACTGATTTCGTAGTTGTAAAATTGCGCTATTCTTAAGGCCTACTGACATTAGAAGAAAAGTGCAAAATCATACAATGAGGGCTATCGCGTATGAATTCGCCGCTAGAGGCGCTAGTGTAGCGTGAGGTCTCTGAAATGTCAAATGTCACTCTTTGTGGTTGCGCTACGCGGGTTAATATCTAATTGGAACAATATGGTGACTATTTTGCAATACCTGAGCTTGATTATGGCAAATATGAGTTACGGGTCAATGACTGTCAGTGCTTTGAGGTAGTTTTGTCTTTAGGAAACTTATTTCCTACTTTTTTTCCGAACAAAACGGGACTGCGCTGCAATGCGGATGTTCGATATTTTTACAGTTCGGTTTTAAGATATTAAATATGATTTAAATGTAAACTTCGTTCACATGCCCATAATAGCCAATAACAATTTTTGTCAGCTGGACCTTACTCGACAGTGGCGCCAACTGGTGAGCACAAAAACGATAGCTCCCATTATCACTAAGTTTGTAATTGTAGTGGGCGACGGCACGCTCTATAAGTCTAGGTATAACGAATCGATTTTACGTCAATTCAACATGACTCCAGTCTTGACTCATCGGTATAACGATGATTCAAAACGGTTTCCTTTAACCTTTTCAGAGCCAACGATGCCTAAAGGTGTTACGAGGTGTCGTGTCTACAGCGCCAGCGACACCTATTGGTGTTAATGCGTAAAATGCCAAAACAATTCATGTTGTCAAACATCGTCTTTCTTCGACCCTCCGCCAAAAAGACTTTGGCAGGCACGTATCCAGAGGGGGGGATAGTTGGGATTTATCCTCCCCCCCGAAAATGTTTTTAGCCGTCTGTTTACAGTGATTACAGCGATTTTTACACAGTTCACATGGTTGTTTCAATGTTTGTCCCCCCCGAACCAAAAGTCTGGATACGTGCCTGGACTTTGGCGCGCGTGTGACTCACGGCTGACTGACAGATGGCGTTCCAAGGGTTAATGGCTAATAATCTATAGCGTGAACTACGCCACGTACAACTTTTCAAGAACGTAACCCTTGTTTGTAGTTGAAGTTAGGAATTAGTGTTTCGTAGCTGACCATTACCAACCATTACTAATTGTTATACGATTAAGTTCGCTCGATATTAAAAGGATTCGAAAATTTTACCAGGGTATTTAAAAAAAACCCTGAATTAGCCCAATATTTTGGATTATTTTTTGCTCTTTACGTAGGGCTGAATCATGTATTTAGGTAACAACGTCGTATTATTAGATGGTCCCATTAAAAACGAAATAATGAACCAGTGACCGTAATAATACCGGTATTTTTCTATGGAGAAAATACCGGTATCCGATCCCAATTGTGATAATCCATATTGAAAGGAACCTTATGGCGGCCGGCACTTACGCCTTTATTGCCGCTGTTCCAATACAATAGTGAATAGGTGTAACGTAAGCGCCTTTCGATGTGGATTATCACAATTGTTATACAATTAAGTTCGCTCGATATTAAAAGGATTCGAAAATTTTACAATGTGAATATAAATGTTTAACAGTCGATATAATAACTAAATTGTCTCAATCAGTTCGCTAGACGACAAAACAACCGTCGGTGCTGCCGGACACAGTTGGGCACTCAACCGAGAAGATGCGTCGGCCTTCGCGGTCGGGTTTACGTTTCGAGATTCCGACTGTTTCCTGGTAGGTACCTTTTAGATCGATGCTTGATAAATAAATAAATAAATATTAGAGGACAATCTTACACAAATCGAACTAGCCCCACAGTAAGCTCAAGAAGGCTTGTGTTATGGGTACTAGACGACGATATATTTAATATATATAAATACTTAAATACATAGAAAACATCCAAGACCCAGAAACAAATATTCATGCTCATCACACAAATATTTGCCCTGACCAGGATTCGAACCCAGGACTGTCAGCTTCACAGGCAGGTGCACTACCCACTAGGCTAAACCGGTCGTCATACCGGTCGTGATAAGAACCGATTTGACCTTCAAACCTTCAAGAAAAGAGCGTATTCCCTTCTAAAAGGCCGGCAACGCACTTGCGTCTGCTCGTTTGTCCCCTACAAAATTAAAAAAAACGATTTGACGTGTTGCATCGACACCGTGCAGTCTGTGGAGTCGGTAGGTGCAAGGAGAAGGGAATTTGATCTAAAGACATTGTAGTGTAAGATCACTATTTGTCTCTCTCATGACACACTTAAGACTTAGCTCCTTTAGACTATGAGGTTGACTATATATTTGTATATGTTTATGTACGTATATTTTTATACTATATTTATGTATGTTTATTTATCCTTAATTAAATGTTATTGTTGTAATTATTAGTAGGCTTCATATGTATTAACTCTGCACCACCTGCTATGAATCGTTCTGTTTAGACTTCCGCTACCCTAAGGTTGTCTGGAAGAAATCGCTCTTTAGCGATAAGACCGCCTGTTGTTTGCCTCTTCTCATTGTGTTTTTTGTACTGTACTGTATCCTTGTCCTGTATGATTGAGGTGTGCAATAAAGAGTATTTGTATTTTTGTATTGTATTGTAGTGAATACGGGAGCGGGCAGTGGTAGCAATATTGTCTTAGACGGGTCTTTCTACTTTTTCATGACCAGTTTTCTATTTAAAAAAATCTATGATATGTATTGAATTAGTGTACAAAAATTGGATTTCGAAATAGCATCTGAACCTAATAAAAGGAATTTATAGGCAAAAATACTTAAATCCTTATTATAAACGTGAAATTTTGTGCGGATGGGTGTACGTTCCGCTTAATCTCAAAAACTACTGAACAGATCTTGAAACTTTCCAGTATTGTAGCTTAGATATCAGAATAGGACATAGGCTACCTTTTATCCGCGGGTAACACCGCAGGGCGCTGCTAGTATTAACATATTGCTGTAAAAGGTGGGTAACACAGTGGTAAAACCATTTTTTCATACAATGGTGAGACATCCAAGGACCACTGAGTTACTTGATTTATGGATATTAGCTGTGGTTCGTTAATTACCAAAACTATCGGGAGTGATACAGCAATTAAACCTCTTTCTAAATAACAATACAAAAATATGATAGTTTAAGAGCCGACGACACTGAACCTAGTTCGATAAGACTCCCAGATGAGATATATATCATAAGATGCGTATCGAGGAACAAACGAAACCTGGGAGACTTATCGTACTAGAAACCGGGAATTTTTTTTTTTTTGAATTTTTTTTTTACTATGGCCACCAGGTTTTTTGCATGGCAGCATAGCCGTTTCGTGTTCCCCCAGGAATGACGCATCTTATAATATATATCTCATCTGGGAGTCTTATCGAACTAGGTTCAGTGTCGTCGGCTCTTCTACTATGAAGTGACTGCCAAGTATTACGTATTAAGTATACGTATTTTCAACGTATTAAGCATCTTTTATAACCTTTGCATGAAATATAGTTATTTGCCCAGCAATCTCATGCGTACTGTTGTCACTCCTGTACCTAAAAACAAGACTGGCGACTTATCCAGCCTTAGCAACTACAGACCAATATCCCTTGGCACCATCTCGGGCAAGATACTGGAGAGACTTTTGCAACCCGAACTTATGAAAAACGTATGTATAGATGACGCTCAGTTTGGTTTCCGGCCACATCTCTCGACAGACTCTGCAATATTCTCACTGAAACACTGTGTGAATTACTACACCAATAGAGGTACATCTATATACGCATGTTTCTTGGACCTAAGCAGGGCCTTTGACTTAGTTAATTACGAACTACTGTGGAAGAAGCTGCTTGGGTCTGGGGTCGCACCGGATGTCGTGAGTCTGTTGAGATATTGGTACGGTAACCAGCTGAACAGTGTGAGATGGGGCGACGCACGTTCTAATGATTACAGATTAGAATGTGGCGTACGTCAGGGCGGGCTTACCTCTCCGGACCTCTTCAACATCTACGTAAACGGCCTAATCGAGGAGCTGAGGAGCACGAAAATAGGTTGTCACATAGGGAATGTTTGTTTGAACAACCTGAGCTATGCTGATGACATGGTGCTTCTCAGCCCTTCGATACACGGTATTAGTGACTTATTGGCAGTCTGTGAACGGTATGCAGCAGAGCACGGACTGCTATACAATGTCGCAAAAACCGAACTACTGGTCTTTAGGTGTGGTAGAGGGCCGGACAGGGTGCCCCAAGTATTTTTGAATAGGCAACCAGTTCGGGTTGCAAAGTCAGTAAAGTACCTGGGTCACGTTGTAACTGAGGACCTAAATGACAATGCGGATATAGAACGGGAGAGAAGGGCTCTGTCCGTCCGCTGCAATATGTTGGCACGTAAATTTGGCCGTTGCTCTGACGACGTGAAAATCACGTTATTCAAAGCGTATTGTCAGAGCCTCTAAACGTGTCAACTATGGACGCGATATACGAGGCGTGCGTATAGCAGCATTAGGGTGCAATATAATGATGAATATCGCATCCTGATGAGGATGCCACGTTATTGCAGTGCCTCGAACATGTTCGCGGCGGACAGAGTACCTGATTTCTTCGCGATCCTCAGGGCAAGGGTAGCCGGTTTCTGGGAGACTATTAGAAACTCCAAGAACCAAATTCTAAAGACTATCAGTGACAACCCAGACAGTCACATTTTTAGACACTGGCTTTCCGTGCATCACAACGAGAACCGGAAATAATTTGACTTTACGTAGTTAATTTAGTTTAGTTTAGATATTTTTGTTTTGCTAGTTTTTTAAGACTTATATGGGATTTTTTATGCCTGCAATAAAACATTATTATTCTCTTTATTTATTTTCCTTCTTAGGTCAGGCTTTTACAATATTTTTATAAAAAGTAAAATATAAAAATACACTTACAAAACATAAAAATATTATAAAATCCTAACCTAGGGTGCCGCCGGCAGCGAGGCGGGGCCTAAGCTACCGGTGGTTAGGGCGACAGAGAGAGGAACCTCCTGACTATCCGCGCCGTGTCCAGGAGTACCGCCTTCTGTATCTGACCCTTGACCCAGCCATCTAGCGAAAGTCTCTTGAGGTGTTGGTCGAGACTCTTCGCTATTATTATTATTTGTATGTCTTTCCCGTTCACGGGACAATGGTATCCCGGACCTTTGGGAGGCGTGCGCGGAGCCGAAGTACCGAGGCACCGAAGTACCAAACGAGTACCACATAGCCAACACGTAGAGGCCCTTTTGACACTTTAATGAAATGCAAGGGATACACCGAGCGGATGCTGTCCCTGCCCGTGTCATGGGACGCACACAGAGACAGCACCCGCCAGGGTGTACAGGGACTATTTCTGGTTGATGGAGTCTAAATGAACTGGGTTATTGGGTGAAAATGTTGGATTAATGGCTGGGCTATCGCGTGAGACACCGGACGCCTGCCTAATAAAACTGTCTCATATTTATTTCCGGCAGGCGGTGACTCGCTCTCTGCTAGATGGGCCCCCATAAAATAGCGACATTATAAAATAAAATGGCCTAAGGGCAACACCGGTCAGAGAGCTGGGGGTGGAGAGGTGGCACTGGACTTTAAACATATAGCCAGCTCGCCACTTAGGTGACCACATCCACCCTCGAGCATCAGCTCTTGCGACTCCACTCTGGACGGCCGGTTAAGGCAAGCCAGAGGCGGGGGGGCCTGTCCCACCAACCACACAGGCCACTCCCAGGAGGACTCAGGTACGTAGGGTCGCTACTCCCTAACAGCTCGCCACAAGCCGCCTTACGTTGATTTATTATTATTCTCTTTATTTTCTTTAAGACTTAGGCTAGATTTTTATAATAATTATATAAAAAGTAAAATATAAATCAATATTTACAAAACATAAAATCATTATAAAAACCTAACCTAGTGTGCCGCCGGCAGCGAGGCAGGGCCTAAGCTACCGGTGGTTAGGGCGACAGAGAGAGGAACCTCCTGACTATCCGCGCCGTGTCCAGGAGTACCGCCTTCTGTATCTGACCCTTGACCCAGCCATCTAGCGAGAGTCTCTTGAGGTGTTGGTCGAGACTCTTCGCTATTAGACCGTTCGCAGATTATTATTATTATTATTATTATATTATGTTTTTCTTTGTTTTTCTCTCCAAATGGAGGTAATTTTACTTCCATATTTGCGGGCTTTTGGCCAAACAAATATGGAAGGCAAAGGGCATAAGAACCTACTGTTCTAGGGATAAAAATTTGCGGACTATTCTGCATGTGTTCATAATAACGGCTTTTTGTAGGAGAATATATGTGAGCGGATGGATGTCAAGTAATTTGAAACTGGTGTGCAGAGAGCGCGGTATAATACCTGTAGATGAAATTATGATTGGAACGGTCTTCACGGTGTTGACCCTCCATTGGGCTTTAATTTCTATGGATAAATCTGTGTATTTACTAATCTTTTCAGTGTGCGTAGATGCAAGGTTGTGGGTATTGGGTACGGCTATGTCAATGAGATATACAGTCTTTGCTATTTTGTTAAAGAGTGTAATGTCGGGTCTATTGTAATGAACTGTTTTGTCGGTGATGATGGTTCTGTCCCAGTAAATTTTGTATTCAGGTGACTCTAAAATAATCTGAGGGGTATATTTATAGTATGGGGTCCGGTTTTTAATGAGCTGATGTTTAAATGCGAGGTATTGGTGAATGACGGCTGCAACTTGGTCGTGTCGGTGTTTATAATCTGTCTGGGTTATGGATCGGCAAGCACCTGTTATATGCTGAATGGTTATTATTACAAAATCTGCATTAAAAAAAGTGTTTAAAAATTATGTACATGAAAAAGTAGAATGGCCCAGAGGTCTCTTGCGACATTCAGGGATAAATCAGGGTAAAGGAGTCTACAATCTTTGTACAGGCACTTCAAAAACTATAACATAAGGTCGACAAATTTTATAGGCTAATATTCTCATCACTTTTCACGTCGCGAATAAATCTCTCTCTCTTCTCTCTCTCTCTCAGCATATTTGCGTTTGTGCTGGACATATGCCTCTCCCATGCTTTTCCATTTCGTTCTGGACGTTGTTTCGTTTGACGACCGCTTTAGCCTAGTTGGTAGTGACCCTGCCTTCGAAGCTGGAGGTCCCGGGTTCGAATCCCGGTCAGGGCAGTTATTTGTGTGATGAACACAAATATTTTTTCCTGAGTCATGGATGTTTTCTATGTATTTGAGTATATATTTATCTATATAAGTATGTATATCGTCACTTGGTACCCATAGTATAAGCTTTGCTTAGTTTGGGACTAGGTTGATTGTGTAAGATTGTCCATAAATATTTATTTATTTATTTTTTTTACGTAGCGAATATAAGTATTTTTATTTTATTAAAATTTCAAAAATAGCAGAAGGTCGACTGCAAGAGAATGTTCTAGTCTATGGTTTAAGTAATTACGTTTGATGTAGTTTCATGCCGTGTCACGAATACAAGGAATTTTCATATGAGGTATTTAGTACATAATATCTACACACCCACGGAGGGCCTTGATTGAATGAGGACAGCGGGAATCTAGAATACTGGGAATAATTTTACAATGACTGACACATGTAAATGGCCTCCGCCCGCTCAAACACGATTCTGTTCGTATTATAAGTGTGTGACATGATCAAGAGTCGTAATAGGTTAGGTATGAAAGAAACAACTTATTTTTGGCCGCTCTTTTGAGAAACGCGGTATACAGATACAGATACTTTTTGCACGTCATGATATAGTTAAGCACGATACGGTCTTAATGCGGATACAGTTGCATGTTATCGAACTTATAGTAATAGGTAACACAAAATCATGTTATTAGTTATTGATTATATTATACATGTCAGATTTCGAAATTACATTCATAAGTCATATTAAAATTTATATTACAAAAATTAAATTACAAAAAAAAAATATATTTTGAAATTAACATTCCCTTTGTATAAACTCGTTAACACTGTAACAAGCCAGTCTTATGAGCAACGTTTTTAATTTATTTATGAAAATAGTGTCACTGGTTGAATTTCTAATTTCAGTTGGTATACGATTGTATATTCTGGTATATCGACCGCTTTAGCCTATTTGACGACCTCTATAGCCTAGTTGATAATGACCTTGCCTTCGAAGCTGGAGGTCGCGGGTTCGAATCCCGGTCAGAGCATTTATATTTTTGGTCGCTCTTTTGAGAAACGTGGTATACCGACCGCTTTAGCCTATTTGACGATCGCTTTAGCCTAGTTGGTAGTGACCTTGCCTTCGAAGCTGGAGGTCCCGGGTTCGAATCCCGGTCAGAGCATTTATATTTTTGGTCGCTCTTTTGAGAAACGTGGTATACCGACCGCTTTAGCCTATTTGACGATCGCTTTAGCCTAGTTGGTAGTGACCTTGCCTTCGAAGCTGGAGGTCCCGGGTTCGAATCCCGGTCAGGGCATTTATATTTTTGGTCGCTCTTTTGAGAAACGTGGTATACCGACCGCTTTAGCCTATTCGACGATCGCTTTAGCCTAGTTGGTAGTGACCTTGCCTTCGAAGCTGGAGGTCCCGGGTTCGAATCCCGGTCAGGGCATTTATTTGTGTGATGAACACGAATGTTTTTTCCTGGGTCTTCTACTTATGTATTTACGTATCTATTTATCTATATAAGTATGTATTGGTATCTAATCCTAAGATCTGGCGTGGGTACTAGTTTCACGACGCCATCTGACCTTCCAACCCAAAGGGTAAAACGAAATTCCTGAAGACCCGGCCTGTACCACGTACTTTATTTATTTATTGTATGGCAATTTTATTTTGGATTTTTTTTTTGTTCTTTACGTAGGGCTGAATCATGTATTTAGGTCACGACGTATTATTAGATTGTCCCATTAAAAACGAAATAATGAACCGGTGACCGTAATAATACCGGTATTTTACTATGGAGAAAATACCGGTATCCGATCCCAGGACGAGGTACAAAGCGGCCCCGAGGGCCTACTCCCAACTTTTAAATCCGAACTTCGTACCGTTCCTTTCACTCATACGGGTCATCGTCAGATTTAGGTTCGCGTCTTTTCGGCGGACATATCATTTAAAGGCCACAAAGCTTAACGTTGGATTGGTCGAGTAACCCGCATAAACGGTGTTTCATTCAAAACATAACTTATATGTACACTAGCGACCCGCCCCGGCTTCGCACGGGTGCAATGCTGATGCATGTATTATACATATAAACCTTCCCCTTGAGTCACTCTATTAAAAAAAACCGCATCAAAATCCGTTGCGTAGTTTTAAAGATTTACATACATAGGGATATAGGGACATAGGGACAGAGAAAGCGACTTTGTTTTATACTATGTAGTGATAAGCCGTTAATTATTGACCACCGGGTGGACAACTTTTGTTTTTAGAACTGACAATGACCCATATACCACCACCGCCGCGCGGGACTCGTCTAGGCGGAGGCCTGCCTTAATTATACCTAGGTATAGACTTTCAAAGACAAGCAACTCTTTGAACATTATAGGGCCGCGTATTTTCAATAGGATACCTACGGAAATAAAAGATGCTACCTCAGATCTTGGTTTCGCACAGCTCAAGTGTTTCTTGGTCCAAAAGGCCTTTTACTCGGTTACGGAATTTTTACAGGGATAGATATACATGTTCACTGCCTCACCGTGTTGGAACAATTTACTACACCTTAATTAAGAATGTGTTAAAATTTAAACTTTATTAATTTCAGTGTGAATTTATATTGCTCGTGGTTATTATTTTTGACATGTATATTATGTACGACGATGTATGATCAATGCAAATAAATGATATGATATGATATAGTGTATAACATAACACGAGAATGAAAGGGACGGCACGATACGAAGTTCGGATTTCGAAGTTCGGAGTAGGCCCTCAGAAATTAAATTTTTGGGGAGGCGACGTTCGTCGCCTCGGCGTAGAAGTGTTCAGGTCAGCCGGCAGGGCATGAAGTAAAGATTCCAATATCCAGTCCACAAATATATTAAGTATTTTACAATTCTCGTTTAACATGCAGTTCCGGACAAAAATTTGCCTTGAACTCAAACTCAAAATATTCTTTATTCAAATAGGCCTAGCAACGAGCACTTTTGAAGTCAGTTATATATTACACTAGCTTTTGCCCCGCGACTTCGTTCGCGTGAACTTCTACTGACTTATTAATACCAATATAGGTACATATGTATGTATGTTGGTAATAGGTACTGACTAAGTAGGGCAGACGTTAAATACATATTTCATTCCAAGCCGGAGAACGCCGTCGTCTCGATCCCATATAGCATTTATGCGTATGATTTATTTTTGATGATTTCTTATACTATGTAACAAAACACTAATGACCGCTAAGAAACTACCTCATCACATACATGTAGCATAGTGGTATCACGGTTTGATGTTGCGTACGTCTACACATACTTTCTTGTTCGATGACGTTACCCAATTCCTTACTTTCCGACCCTTAGTACTGACATGCTCGATGTAGTGACTACAGGAGAAGATATATTATGCTTGAATCGAACAAAAATTTTGATGTTTCTCGAAATGCAAAGTGGTAGGAGTCCTTCATTATAACCCAAGATTTTTAATGTCCTGCAACAATATGATACGCTCTACTTTTTAAGTGAAAACCTCTACGCATTATCCCTCGGTAGGAAAATTGATTGAACACTTCTAGTTTATTAAGAAAATGTTTTTATAGGTACTTGTACTTTACTAAGACAAACATGTTTACAAAAATTTTAAGCACCCTATCAAAGTATCTGTAAGAAATTCTCCCTTTATCGTAGGTATTTTTCTAGTTTCTACCTCCAAAACGTACAATCGAACCTGTGACATCCTGACATACGCAGCCAATCGCTTTAACTGAGCTGTTTAACAACAAATAATCACACTCGGTTACCAAGTTTTTCAACCAGTTCTCTCTTACAAAGCCTGGGGAGGCGTACGCATTCCTTTACTTCAATTTATAATTTTCGTTAGCAAATGTTAATGCTTAAAACAATAGTAATATTCTTAAGTGCAGATGCTTAAGAAGCGCACATTATAGTTTTACAATTATATTAAAAAAATATTGTAAGCCCGAAGACTGAGAGGTAGAGTGCTGCCTGAAGTTACTTTTCTCCTTGTAAGTAGCCACTTTCTACAATATCAAGCTAGAACGATTGACTTTTATTTTCTTTTCTAAGAACCTAAAAATTGAAATCCCTCAATATCTCCCATGTACCTCCTATTTCCAATACATTCGAAACAAAGCCTGATAAAACCGGCGGACAGCTGAAGACCGAATTTAGGTGGACACTGGACGACCATAGGACAAAACCTGTTCATATACCTACTACTTGTACCTCCCAGTGATTTGATTGTTTATAACTAATCAGCTAGGTAATCACTGTTTTCATGTTACCCACAAGTATTTTGGATAAACTTACCTAAAGTAACCAAAAATATTTGTAATAGCTTCTATGGGTCCGTAGAACAGACACAAAATTACCACGCCGGCGAGGACGTCCACCGCACGATCGCGACAACACGGACACATATAATCCATATTTGTCCTGATTCCGTTGCATACCGGATAGAGTCGGGCCTAGCTGAGTTCCTTGCTGGACTCCTCTCAGCTAGGCTAGGTTCAGTGAACCAGCGACAAAACTCCCAGCAGTTCGATTCCACCTACATACACTTCAGATTTGGTTGAAGCCGCTTAACCAATCTCACTGGAGTGCACACTCTTAGGCTCGGTTTTATAAAGATTCGTTAGACCTTATGTCAAAAAATGTACTGAGTTACTGAAATTTGATCTGACATTTGGTCTAACGGACCTTTATAAAACCCGGCCTTAGAGTATTCCAGTGTTTAAACCGCCCGCATGGTCGTGTCGGAGGTTTCCCCTGGATTGTCCCCAGGCCACTCTCCAAGCGCGCACTCCTATTACTTTATTGGTCCCGGCCTATAAAGCCACAGTCAGGTTCAAAAAAAATATTCTCATCATAATCAATTGGTAGCGACATTACTGTTTGTAACTACGATGATAAAAAAACTTTACATGCAAATACGTACTTTATCGTAGCCACTATAAGACTCAAATTATTAAATTGTGCAAGTACGAAATAATCTTCATTACTTTCGATTCGACTTTGCCGAATGTCATCTGTGTAATGCAATGAATTGGTGTAATGGCACGTCTCTGACAGGCCAAACGTCAAATATCGTGATATTTACATCCGTCTAGACTCGCCTCACGATACTTTTCCTTATTTTATCTTGACCCTACGATTCGTGACAACTATGTGCATATTTGGAGCTCAGACTTACACTGGTTCAACTGAGACGAATGTTCGTACGTCAGCGGGCATCGTAAATATCTACAGGACTCTGAGGGGCTACCGCGAAGCTGGTTCATAGATTCAAATTCCGACCCCGAATTTATAAATTTGAGGGACGATGAAGGGATAAAAATTATCCTATATGTTTATTCAGTCTGTAAACTCATTACATACCAAGTTTCATCATAATCTGTTTAGCCATAACAAACATCCAAACATCTAAACATCCGAACTTTCACATTTATAAGATTAGTGGGAATAGTGGGAATTACTGGGATTTAGTGGGATTTTGTAGGGCCTCAGATAAGACCGTTATCAATCACACTCGACCACTCTGACAACGTTCTAGGTGACCACTGAAGACATATCAATTTTAGGTAGACGGAGGCAGGTAGGCAATGTTGACAGCGACTGACTAACATAATTAAATTTCTCATTTCAAACAGTTACTATGGGTTGAGGGATTTTTGTTTATTTGTCGCTAATCCCCTAAGCACTTTTCCACCCTCCATTTTTTCACATATTATCTGATGTTTATTGTACAATTTTTGAATGGGATTCTTTTTAGTTTGCCTCCAATTATATGCTTACTAATTTTCAAGCCTTTAAGTCACGAATTGAAGGACTTCTCATACAAATTTCACGCTCTGTTTTCATCCCCTTTCATCCCCAATCTGTATGATTTTTAAAGCCTGGCCGAAGGTCCATTAAACTTATTAGTGAGGGTTGTACTAAAATCTATTGGCTAGTTTTCGCGTGATTCTGAGACAAATAAATAGACAGACAAACAAACAAACAGACACAAATTCTACAAACTGTTGAAATGTGTTCTGTTATTGATTTTAAGACCCCTCAATCAATTTTTTTTTTAATATCTTCAATGTACAAATTTTTGAACCTCTGTAGCTTTATTATATCTATAGATAGCTTAGCAGCCGCCCACGACTTCGTCCGCGTAGATTTTAGATGGTAACAAAGATATAAATGAGGTTTATTCGTTTCTGTCAGTTGTCTCATGCTATTAATCCTTTGTGAAAAATTACTCAAAAGAAAAAATAAATTCCTGCCATCTTGGATTTGAAAATGGATGTCATTTTCGTAATCGGCACCCCGAGGAACCTTGAAGATGACACCTATAACGAATTTTAGCCAAAAGTAAAGATTTGCTCCCCGCATAAATTTGGAACCCCCTTTCTACCCCATCAGGGGAACAATTTAGAAAAATGCTGAAACATGTTTTGCTGTATATTTAAACAGAGAGTCTATTTACGAAGTTTGAAATCTCTCACTTCAAAAAAGATTTGCTCCCAGTAAAAACTTGGAACCCCCTTTTCACCCCTTTAGGGTAGCAATTTCGAAAAACGCTGAAATAAGTTTTGTTGTATTTAAACAGAGAGTCTATTTACGAAGTTTGAAATCTCTCACTTCAAAAAAGATTTGGTCCCCGTTCAAACATTGAAGCCCCCTTTCACCCCGTTAGGGGATGAATTTAGAAAATCACTGAATTTAGTTTTGTTATATTTAATCAGAGAGTCTATATACGAAGTTTTAAGTCTCTAACTCTAAAACAGAAGTTTCTCCCATACAAACTTTGCACCCCTATTTTACCCTCTTAGGGTTAGAATTTTGCAAAACGCTGAAAACACTTTCTTTGGATTTAAGTTCGTAACCTTTTTAAAAATTTTGAAGTCTTCAGCTCAAAAAAAAATTTTTCTCCCATACAAAATTTGCACCCTTATTTGATCCCCTTAGGGTTAGAATTTCCAAAAATCCCGTCTTATCCCTTGCATACATTATAAAAGTAAGCTCTGGACCAAATTTGACGTTTCTAGTTCCAGTAGTTTCGGCTGTGCGTTGATGGTAGATCAGGACTTCTTCTTTTATATATATAGATAAACTGAATCTAATTATTCAGAGCAATTTATTGATGCATATGAAATTAAAAAAAAGACATGAATTACTGTAATGTATTGTCAAAAGAGAGTATAATAAATTCACAAAAAGATCGTCAATATGTAAAATAAAAACATAAAAAATAGTATAATCTAGACAGTTTCTAGAATAAAATCTGAATGTCAAGAGGAAAATTTAACGTCAACATGTAATGTCATAGTTATGAAAATAGTCGTTAAGATGTAATGTCATAATTATTAAAATATAATTAGTATTTCAATCACAATTATACCCACGGTGTTTTATCATTCATGTAGTCTTTTGTGCTATAATATGCTTTCGATATGAGTTTACGCTTTACATAAGTCTTGAATTTATTAATAGATAAATTAGTCACGTTTGTAGGTAGTTTATTATAAAACTACACAATTACACATGAATGATTTTCTTATTTTTTGGAGTCGAGTGTAGGGTACCGCAAGCTTATATTTACTTATACTTGATGGCTGCTGTCAATCTGTCACCAAATCGAACATGCTGAATACAAAAATATTTACCAAGAAGTTTATATACACACCACAAATTGTTTGACCGTATCTGTTCATCGTCCGTGGTATTTGTATGAAAACCTATATGAATATTAAATGTTATAATCGGGACGACAGAAACGTAACATTCGATAAGGATCAGGTAATCGCGTGAGGGTGAAGTGCGTGTCCGCAGCAGGCTACAGGCATTGTAGGTAAACAAAGTACCTAAACGTGTGGCCTTCATATTTAATTGTAGGCCTGTAATTTATTCTGTCTAGAAAACATCTATTGTTCGTATCGTGTGAGTTATAAAGTTGTTAAAAAATACGCAGTCGAGGGTAGGATGTCGGATTTTATCATGGTACAATTTTTTTATTTATTACACGTAAGTTTACATAATAGTAGATTGTGTCTCAAGGGAGCAAAATGATATATATATGGCGAGGGCGGTATATTGAATTCTGAGTGAAGCAAAAGATTTTACAATAGAATCCTGAGAGTAGCGAGGGATTCTAAAGTTGAATCTTGAGCGTACCGAGGGATTCAAGTGTTTACGCCCAAGACGGAAATAATTTTGCTACCGTGTGACACATACTGCTTTTCACACCGTCTATGAGGCCCGCTGCTAAAAACATGAAATATCTTACAAACGATTTTACTACAGAGTGTCACATACTGCTTTTCACACCTTCTATGAGGAAAACAGTCATTGTTGCCCTCAAATAAGGGAAGAAAAGTACATCTTTGATCCCTCATTCGAAGGCAACAATAACTCTTTTCTGAATAGGCAGGTAGCAATATACCGCCCTCGCCGTAAATATATCATTTTGCTCCCTTGAGACACAATCTACTATTTTTTTAAGTTTACGTATACGATCTAAGAGAAAAGCATTTGGATGCAGTTCTTGATAATATTGGCGTTCGTTTGGTAAATTGCTTAGAAATGTATTTACAGAAGCTTCAACTGAAACACGTAATAACTATATATTATACTGGCATACATTAATTATTCGTAAATGAATTTTCTGCGAGGCCCCAGGAGGCCATTACACATATTAGTACACTTTCGTAATTAAACTACCGTCAGCCGGTGTATATCACCTAATTACCCAAGTGTCCAATAATAACAGAACGCAACTATGGTTAATAGTACCTAATTATTAAAATGGATGGACATATTGCATATGCTGGATTGATTTTCAGATATATGATTCTTGACTATATTTTCGTTTCTGACAGTAGGGGAAACATGACTGCTTCAAACTTGCACCTGCATCAGTAGTTGATCTACCTTTCGTGAAGCCGAACTGCTGTGCGTGCAAAATATTATGTAAATTAAAGTGAGAAATCAATTGCGTCAGCATTATTTTTTCAAATATTTTGCTAAACGCAGGCAGGATAGAAACTGGACGATAATCAGAAGGATTATCTTTATGGCCTGATTTAAAAATAGGAACTACTTTACTACATTTCATTAAATCTGGAAATATGCCATTGTCTACACAATTCTCTGTCTGTCTATTCGTATAATCGTATTGAAAGTATTGAAACACGTACGCCAAAATTGTAGGATAGTCCAATTTAGGTTAAATCAGTAATCAAACACAGATGGCTGGTCTAATTAAAGGGTTATACATCTCCCTAGAAGGAGACCTGGGCTGTGTGGGTGTAAACGTTTGCCAATTGTGATAATCCATATTGAAAGGGACCTTATGGCGGCCGGCACTTACGCCTTTATTGCCGCTGTTCCAATACAATAGTGAATAGGTGCAACGTAAGCGCCTGCCGCCATAAGGTCCCTTTCGATGTGGATTATCACAATTGGTAAAGTGGATAGTTTCCAGCATACACTATTATACAACGACGGTGGCAAACAAGCGTACGATCCACCGGATGGTAAGCGGACACGGCAGCCTATAGACGCCCGCAACTCCAAAGGAATCACGTGCGAATTGCCCACCGAGATTCACTGTGTTAAAAGTAGAAGGGACACATTTAGGTCCCCCGCTCTCAACACTGCACTTTTTTTTTATAGTACTTTCTAGCACCGGAGCACACTCCATTAGCTAGCCATTACGCTCATCAGGGGGGGGCGAAGGGACTCATCAGGGGGAACACAGTGCACTACTTAGAGCATTTGGGTGATTCTCATTCCAAAATTTAACATTATCTTAATTTGTCCTTACCGGCCCCGGATTGTTAACGACTCGTGAGTGATTATTTCTGACTTTAACTTTAACAGTTAGGGATCCAAGTATAGAGTAAACTGGATTCAACAAAAGTTTAAATTGCACTCTGATATCCTTAACTTTCACATAACGGTCGGGCCAAAATCCGTTGCGTAGTTTTAAAGATTTAAGCATACATAGGGGTATAGGGACAGAGAAAGCGACTTTGTTTTATACTATGTAGTGATAAGTATATACGAGCTCGCAGCATATCATGGCAAATCGAACTAGTGACTAATCCCGTACGACTATCAATCGATATGAATTGGTAATTGGTACCAATTTGTCAAAAAATATGAATGTTAGATTAGTCTCGTGCGGTCAGCAACACACGACCTTGTCCGGCTATCACCAATCGATAGCCTGCTATTAACAGGAAAAAGTATGGTTAGTGCTTTTACCATTCCCCGAACTGTGGAATACTGACGCATCATCAAAATTTAAGAGCTTCGCTCTTGTCGGTGGAGTAACCGCTACTCTTCTCTATTCATTGCCAGTTTCTTGACTTCCCCATACGAATCGGTAACTTCCTCCCTCACTTGGTTAAAGTAAGTCAGTCTAGGTCTTCCTCTTCCTCTCCTGCCTTCAATTTTGACCTCTAAGATGTTTAAGAAGAAGCTGTCGTGCCGTATCAGGTGTCCCATCATCCTGCCTCTTCTATTTCTAATTGTTTCCAGTAAACTTCTTTTTTCTGACGCATATTTAAACATAAACCCTATAAAAATCAGTTAAGCTACAGACCAGACCGACACATTAAAGCCAGAACGACAAGTACAAAGCCGTGGTCTCCCGGTGAAAAAATTAACAATAGAATTCTTTTGTGATGAGACGACGGGGAATGCTTTCGGACAGCGTGAGGAATGGCGTATCATGAAATGAGTCACTCTTAAACCCACATAACGGCCACGACCACCCTGTAAGAAGTGTATCAACAAAGAAGAGAGAAATGGTTCTCAAAGGTCTTTTCAACTAAGAGAGAAGAGCCCCACTTGTTAGATGGCGGTTCCCTAACCCTACTTAGGAGTGTAGTATTCCATGACTTGGTAATAAGTTACTAATTTCGTTTTAAAGACTGGGACAAACTAGAAGAATGATGGTTTTTGCTAGAGCAGACGATGTAACTGAAGGAATGGTAAGGAAAAACGGTAGCCCTCTAATGGTGGCGCGTTCTTAAGCCTAAGATACCGCTCTCCAATGCTCCGTACATCACGTCCGGTCCCCGCAGGTACATGCCGGTCTCACCTGTATCCATAGATCCACACCAGCTTGAGCTTGTTCATCGGCGGCGACATCTTGTGTCGAAGCCGTTACTTTCCGAGGGTCCGCACACCACTCTGCAGGTACATGCTGGTCTCACCTGCATCCTTTGATCCACTCCAGCTCGAATTTGTTCTGCAGCGGCGGCGCCACCTTGGCGGGGTCGAAGCCGCCATTCTGCGAGGGTAAGTACGACACACCGCAGGCTGGTCTCACCTGTATCCATAGATCCACTCCAGTTTGAGCTTGTTCAGCGGCGGCGACATCTTGTGTCGAAGCCGTTACTTCCAGAGGGTCCGCACACCACTCTGCAGGTACATGCTGGTCTCACCTGCATCCATGGATCCACTCCAGCTCGAATTTGTTTTGCAGCGGCGGTTCCACCTTGGCGGGGTCGAAGCCGCCATTCTGCGAGGGTCCGTACGACACAGCGCAGGCTGGTCTCACCTGTATCCATAGATCCACTCCAGCTTGAGTTTGTTCTGCAGCGGCGGCGCCACCTTGGCGGGGTCGAAACCGCCGTTCTGCGAGGGTCCGTACGACACACCGCATGCTGGTCTCACCTGTATCCATAGATCCACTCCAGCTTGAGTTTGTTCTGCGGCGGCGGCGCCACCTTGGCGGGGTCGAAGCCGTCGTTATCCGAGGGCCCGTATAACACGACCGGTCTCCCGCGCAGGTACATGCGCATGGAGCCATCTTCCTCGTTGTACTGACAGGTGTGGGTGCTGTAATGGAAAGATAGCGTATAAAACTAATCAGGTCAGCTGCAACGAAAGTTGACTGGAAATCGGTATTGGATCTTCACATGACCAAATTTTTAGAAAGGTCCAAATAGAACTCTATTGTTGTCACTCACGCGTCCGTCCATCTATCAGTCCGTCCGTCGTCTGTCACACAAGTTTTACAGTCAAACAGTTAGAATTACAGTCTTCAAATTTTCACATTATTTTAATTTTAATTTCATCTTGTTGACCCAAAGCCACACAAATAGTCAAAATTTATTTTTAAATGTTTTTAGGGGGACACCCATATGCAGATAAAGGGGGGATGAGAAAAAAAAAATTGCTTAGCTAATCGAGTGGGGTATTGTTGTTTGGAGCTCATTGAGTAGATAAATCTATATTTTTTGTTTTTAAAAATATTGGAAAACAAAATGAGAAGCCACTAAAGTCTATTATTTTTTCTCTTTCTTCTATTTGTTATGTATTTATTGTGTCGTAAATAAATGGTTTTCTATTTCTATTTCTTTTTTTACAAAATTTGTTCCGAAGAATTTTTTAATTTTCCATTAATACCTACATGAACTTCAAATTTGGTGATAATGTTTATTATTACTTATTTTTTACAAACAAATACTAATGTCTTGAAAAAACTATTTTTTTACATTGAAAATTCCTTTTTCTTCTTATTAAAACCGATTTAATTTTACGGTTGGTTCTGAACCCTAAATGTGCGGAGCACACGCACTTGGCCGATTTTTTTACTAGCCAAAACAACTTTTATGTCTTTACTAACAGCAGTCTTAAAAGTCTAGTTCAGTATTTGATATGATGTTGTAGTAAGACAAGTAAATGTTGTGACCCTTACCATAACTTTATAGAATTTTCAATTAACAATACCTACTTAACAATTTAGGCACTACAAAGTTCAAATATCTTGGAGGGTTATCGCATCTCAGTAAGATAATGCACTGAACGATATGAATGACTTTTTGTTAGACCTCCGCCTACACATTTGAGTCACTGTCAGTGTTGCCAGGGCCGTTAGGACGAAGATTACGTTCCTTGAAAGGTTAAATTTTTGATGTAAAAGTTACAATTTTTATATATATTTTTTATGTTATAGGAGGTAAACGAGCAGACGGATCGCCTGATGCTAAGCAATTACCGTCGCCCATAAACACCTGCAACACCAGAAGAGTCGCAAGTGCGTTGCCGGCCTTCCAGAAGGGAATACGCTCTTTTCTTGAAGGTTTGAAGGTCATATCGGTCCGGAAATACCGCAGGCGACAGTTCATTCCATACTTATTTATATACATAATTACTTATCAAAATGTTCGATTTTAAGAAATGAGCAGCCTCATACAACTAGAATGAATTCGGCGACAGAATTACGCCGGGCTGATAGGTGGTATTTCAAATATCATATACTTATCATTGCAACAGACGGATAGGCAGAGTCGTAACATGTAGGTTCTTTTGCCACCTTTTCTGTATAGAAGCCTATAAATTGTCTCGCTTGGTCCCAGTTAGATACAAATGACTTTTCTTTTTAAATAGAGTTTCATTATTCTCAAAAGTTACCAAGATTGCCTTTACAACCGATGCGATGAAATATCACAGACAAGGGAGATAGCCAATAATGCATTGCAGTCACTTCGGCATTCACGTCGGCTTACGTGGTACATCTCTTTCCTTAAGTATAGAAAAACAAAAGAGATGCAAGGTCAAATTAGCGCTACACGACCAAGTGTGCTACCGCCAACTGCCAATTTTAATTAGTATTGATCGGCGACATGCGGGCTGAACAATTTACTAACGGCATACGACTCGAATGCATTCGACAAAAACTTAATTATCCAAGCAGAAAGTACTTCCTTTCGTAGGGTTACAAGCAAAAGCCAATAAGTAACAAATACCTACTTAAAATAAAGCTCGTATATCAGCATCGTTTCAGTACTGAGATACGAGGTTTCGAAGAGTAGTGACAGTTTAGTTAGTGAGTTTTGCTTCTCACCCGACGCTTTATTGTAATAATGCCATTATCTATCGAAAATAGTAGATTGTGTCTCAAGGGAGCAAAATGATATATTTACGGCGAGGGCGGTATATTGAATTCTGAGTGAAGCGAAAGATTCTACAATAGAATCCTGAGCGTAGCGACGGATTCTAAAGTAGAATCTTGAGCGTAGCGAGGGATTCAAGTGTTCACGCCCAAGACGGAAATAATTTTGCTACCGTGTGACACATACTGCTTTTCAAACCTTCTATAAGGAAAAGAGTCATTGTTGCCCTCAAATGAGGGGAGAAAAGTACAACTTTGATCCCTCATTCGAAAGGCAACAATAACTCTTTTCTGAATAGCAGGTGTGAAAAGACATTTCGCTCCAATTGAAGAAATTACTTCCAATGAACTTCCGCAAGATGGCGCATGGTCATATATATCTGGTCGGGCTTTATGTAGTTCGCATTTCAAATTACACTGGCAACATCCTCTTGATGAAGATGTGATAGTGAAAATATCGCCACAATAAGTTACCAGCGGGGCTAGCACAACTGTCATTACGACACGACGCGGGTAGAAAAATCTATCTTCCTCTTTCTAATTCGCACAGTTCGAGCGAGACCGGAATCGCTGAGTCGCGCGAGATACGACTCGGAAGCAAGTTGTGCAAAATTTTAGAATGAAGGAAAAATTGAAAAATTTAGGCACCGAGCAGGGTTCGAACCTGCGACCTCCCGGCACTCGCGGCCAGTCACTCTAGCCAACTGAGCTATAGGTGCAATCGCTACCCAGTTCCAAATTCATCAATCAAAAAAAAAAGTTGTGCTAGCCTACCAGATACGAAACGAGTAGGTTTAATATGACATTCATAAAGGAAAATAAGTGTTTCCAATGTCAAGGTTAAATAATGGACGCATTATAGTATTGCATCATCCTTAACTATGTTGGACGGCAGTGGACAAGATGCCAGCCATTTACTTGAATTACCTAATGAGACCGACGCGGAGGTCATTCTAAAACATTTTACCTAAGTATAAAAAATCTAGTTAGACTTTATACCGCAACGGTGGAAAATAACCATAAGACTGAACGATGTTTTAATGTGTAGCATAATTGGGCCATTCTACTTTTTCATGTACATAATGTTCAGACACTTTTTTTGAAATGCAGATCTTGGAATACTTGGCTCTCAGGTCATATTATTGTATTGTTATTTAGAAAGAGGTTAAATTGCAGTATCACTTCCGGTAGTTTTGGTAATTAACAAACCACAGCTAATATACATAAATCCAGTACCTAACTCAGTGGTCCTTGGATGTCTCACCATTTGTATGGAAAAATGGTTTTCACCACTGTGTTATACCCACCTTTTACAGCATTATGTTAATATTTAAGTATTTTTACCTATAAAATCCTTTTATTAGGTTCAGGTGCTATTCCTAAATCCTATTTTTGTACACTAATTCAATACACATCATATTTTTTTTTGCCATAGAAAACTGGTCATGAAAAAGTAGAATCACCCAATTCGTAAGTGCAGTAGAGGAAACTCAAACTGTAAACACGTACCTTTTTGAATCCTTATTATCATTAAGATAAGAACGGAAAAGGTATACCTACACCAACGTAGTTTCTAGATTTCCTTGTCTATACATTAAAAAAATAATGACCTCCAACGTTTTAAAAATCGTTAAACCACATGACAATTTTTATAAAGAAAATAATAACAAAGTAAGTACTTAATTAATGTTAGTAAAAACCGGTCCCTCTTTTTTATTTTGAGATAAGAGCAGAAGAGGTATACCTACACCTACGTGTTTCTAATTTCCTTGTCTATACATTAAAAAAATAATGACCTCCAACGTTTAAAAAATCGTTAGACCACATGACTGTTTTATAAAGAAAATAATTACAAAGTAAGTACTTAATTAAAGTTAGTAAAAACCTGTCGTCTACCAGTCCCTGGGATCCCAGGGAAGAAATGATATTGTTTATTTTTTTTCCCGGGAGACGACAGTTTAAAACACACTTTGTGTTAATGTTAGAGATGCTGCTGTTAGTCATTAATGGGTAATTACAGTTAACGATGATGACTTTAGAAATCATGCTGATTATTGCAAATGTTCATGCATTTAAAAAAAAAACAAGAATCTCAAAAAAGCACCAAAAAACCCAAGCAACTTACATCGGGGTGAACGACATCTCGCTGCCTTAAAATGGAGTTAAAAAATGCACTGACTTCCCAAAAAAGTACCGCTCGGTAATCCAAGTCCTTATCAACTTAAAGCACGAAACTAAAATAAAAAATTATAATGTTACAAAGCTTTTATATAGCAGCAGGCTTTAATAGATGATTACGATATAACAGTACCATTATCTAAAATCAGATAAGAGAAAATACGTATAGCTAACGAAAAACTATTACATGGAAATTAGAAATGACATGAATATTAGGCGAATTACCTTTCATCCATAGCGGGAAACAACTGTTTATAAATTACGATAATAGCGCGACCGCCGCGACGTCTAAGTTTTTTTTTAAAAGCGTTTTCAAGGCACAGAATTTAGTTAAACAGCCGGCGCTTGAGAAAAACACCAGCAGACTGGCGTGTATAATCGCGGAACCGCACCTCTTACTTCATTAGTGTGCTATTCTATATTCCGAGTTGTACATTGCCGGTTTTGTTATGTCTTTTATTGCGTGTTCACATTAGAAGGCGCAATGGATGCGCAGTTATTGGAATAGTCGTTTGTAAAGTGACTTTGTTGAGGTATTTGTGAGGATAACTTCACTTCATGCACATCTTATATTTATGTTTGCGCCATGTCAGACCGGCTGCGTTTGGCAACTTCGCGGATCAAATGACCTTGAACTGCAAATCATGTCATTAGCAACAGCTGGTGCCTCACAGGTCTAGTCTAGTGTTTATATTTTTTTTGTGTAGATATTTTTTTTATGTTGAAGCGTCATTGCGTTACTTCCAAAATATAATATAACTAGCGACCCGCCCCGGCTTCGCACGGGTGCACTATTTAATGGATGTTATTATACATATAAACCTTCCTCTTCAATCACTCTATCTATTAAAAAAACCGCATCAAAATCCGTTGCGTAGTTTTAAAGATTTAAGCATACATAGGGATATAGGGACAGAGAAAGCGACTTTGTTAAATACTATGTAGTGATGATTGATACCTAACCAAATAAAAGTTACCAAAAAACCTACTTTTTAAGTTAAGGTAAGGCTCGACCATGGCCAAAATCTTTTCTTATGGACCTTTTACTGGACAAGCATATACCTACTTATACTGGGGTACCTAATCCTGGAATACCGGATTAGGGGTAGGTACCCCCCTGCGTGAAAAAAAAAGGTTTCTTCATGATTTGATTTAGTAATAGGGTCGACTCAAAATGTGTCTACCCCCAAAGACTACTCCAAAAGAAACAAGGCAAATAAATATGTCAAATGATGAAAATCCTATTCAAATATCTCAAAACATAACGAAGCTACAACCGTTTTAATGTTGCTGGTTAGAGAGAGAAAGCGCGACAGACCAGTGACGTCATTGACCACGAGCTCCATAGTAAATGACGATCGTAAAGGTGCGTTTTACGGAAAAGGGACAGAGTATGCCCCCTCTTAACCTTTGAAGACTTATAATTATGTAATTATTTATTCTTTCGAGTTACTTTTTTCGCCAGTTGATTAAGAAATTGATAATTTTTTGAGAAAATTCCAAATTAGATTTTCTTATTTGGTGGCAAGTTCCCTCTTAGCTATAGCTATCTGTACGTAAAGGACGTTTCATCCAAATAAGGGAAATCGGGGCAGTATCTGACACTTATCCGCATATTACGTGACACGCGTTTTGATAGGTGACATTACGCTTTTCGCATTTGGCGTACATACTTGGTTCAATCTCGATCGCCGTTCAGCAGGGTAATGCTGCAGGCTGCATGGGGACCTTTGAGCCAGAGGGGCTACTCAGATTCAGATTCAGATTATTTATTGGTAAAAATATTTTTACAAGTCATAATGTACAGTACAGGGATCGGATACCGGTATTTTCTCCATAGAAAAATACCGGTATTATTACGGTCACCGGTTCATTATTTCGTTTTTAATGGGACAATCTAATTATTTATTTATTTATTTATTTAAATATATTTACACAGCATTACAGATTGAGTCTAATACACTGTGAAACAAAACAATAACTTAAAGGAACAAAACAATGATACTAATTATCTACGTAGGTACACTAGAAAGCCTATCATCCTTCATCCCACAGAACTTCAGACACTCCCTACACACAGCCGTCCATCGCCACGCAAGCAGGTCACACTCGGGTGCTGACACCAACAGGTGGCTAATAATACGACGTTGTTACCTAAATACATGATTCAGCCCTACGTAAAGAGCAAAAAATAATCCAAAATATTGGGCTAATTCAGATTTTTTTTTAAATACCGGTATCGGTCCCTGGTACAGTAGAACAAAATTAACGCTATACAAATAATTATCACAAAAATGTCAGAGTAATAAATTTCAATTCAATTCACACACATTAATTATATAAACAATTCTCAATTCTATAAATACAATAGTCAATTTCGATGTCGAGCAACAAACACACTGATTATAAAATAAACAAAAAACAAAACAATTCACAATTCTATTAATACAATAGTCAATTTCGATGTCAAGGAACAATTATACACACTGATAATAAAATACACGAAAAACAAAATAAAATTAATGTCAGTTAAACTTCCTAATGTAATAAACTTGTTATTAATTATTTTTCACTTCTCATGCTCGAAAAGTGTGTCATATTAGACTTGTCAAGCGGGGCTAAAGTAGTACATTTAACCCCTGGGGAAAATATGAATACATATTTATGATTTACAAAACATTTGAATTTGACCAATCAAAATACTTCACCTATTAAATCCACCAATCACAGAACACTAATTTAACTCAAAAAAAAATATTTGGTATTGAGTATTAACCCACCAGAATACAGCTTTACTAAAATCGACCAATCTGGAAACATAATTAATTTTTCTAAAGAGCCTTTAGATTAAGTTTGTAGTAGTCCCTATTTCACAATAATTAAAAAAGTGGTTAAATCGTTTGAGCAACACTTTGAAGCGCTCAATGGAAGGTCAGTTAGCTTTTTTCGCGCGTGAATGTTGCGCGCGAACCGCAGTGTCTATGTTTTGTGTGTCAAAGGAGTATAGAAAAAAAATCATGCTGCAAAAGTATATATCTTCGCCGTGGAATTTATTGTTAATTTTGGGTGGGTTAACCTTTGTTTATTTATTTTCTCGCAATCGAAGTGAAAAATAGTGTGTATAACTCTGGTCTAAAAGCCTCATTTTAGACCCTTGTCATACAATCTACTATTTTGCGTTTATATAGCAAACGCTGACTGAACTGCTGTATATGTATATTATGTACCTAATATAAGTATTGTAGGGTCGGTAGGTGGGTTTACGGCCTGTTAATTTGATGGGCCAGTTTGCGGCCACTTGGATGACTTGATGAACTGAAAGGATATTTTCTTACTTTTTTAATATATTCCCATTCAATAGCTACTAAATAAAACGCATACGACTCACTATGTCTTTAGGGCATGTAAAAGTGTAAATATCTTTAATTGAAAAAAATCGTTCTTTAGAAGGCCGCAAACTGACGCAGGTCGCGTAACTGGCGTAGCGACTCTAGCATAGTTACCGTTGAATCATTTCAACTGAAGTTTATTAAAGTTAGATCCGGGTTACCTAACTGAATACATTGGTAATTTCGATTCGTAGAATCTGTTAATAGAATATTTCCTTAACTGAAACTATCCATCTCAATAGTTTCCATTCCATCATTATTAGTAGCAATTCTGTTATTGTATTTGTAACAATTCTTCCAGATCGGTGATTTTCCGATTTCAAACGATTACAAAACCATGGGACAGAAGTAACGGTTAGGTAACGTAGCGTTTTATAATAAACTACCTACAAACGTGACTAATTTATCTATTAATAATTTCAAGACTTATGTAAAGCGTAAACTCATATCGAAAGCATATTATAGCACAAAAGACTACATGAATGATAAAACACCGTGGGTATAATTGTGGTTCAAATTCTAATTATGACATTACATCTTAATGACTATTTTCATAACTAGGTATGACATTATATGTTGACGTTAAATTTTCCTCTTGACATTCAGATTTTATTCTAGAAACTGTCTAGATTATACTATTTTTTATGTTTTTATTTTACATATTGCCGATCTTTTTGTGAATTTATTATACTCTCTTTTGACATAAATTACAGTAATTCATGTCTTTTTTTAAATTTCATTTGCATCAATAAATTGCTCTGAATAATTAGATTTAATTTATGTAATATATAACTGACGATTCAAAAGTGCTTGTTGCTAGGCCTATTTGAATAAAGTATATTTTGAGTTTGAGTTTAACCACAATCCGTATCAATTGTCGGAGAAATATCCGTGATCTGTTTTGGACAATTTGGAGTGGCGTAGCTACCAAAGGGCTAGGCGGGGCAGTGCCCCAGGGCCCCCAAGCTCTGGGGGCCCCAAAATCAAAATCAAACATTTATTCTGCAAATAGGCCACAATGGCACTTTTACATGTCAAAATATTAATTTACAATTTAAGAAAGTCTGACTATAATAAGTAATACATTTTTCATGTCAAAACATAAATTTACAGTTCAAGAAAGAAATATAATTTCGAGTTTACAATTATAACATAATCAATGTCATACAGTGAAGATAAACTTGCAAAGTTATCTATTACAAACATTACAACATCAGTAAAGTTAGAGATGTATAAGGTCTCAAGATTACACAAGGAGTATAATGAAATTAGTATAATATCCCAGAGATGTACATGATCTCTGACTTCTCTGAGCGTCAAAATTAAGATTAATTTAATATTATTAGAGATGTGTATGGTCTCTAAATCACTGATAATAAAAACGAATCCATAACAGGATGATGTCTCTCGTCAATCCCCTATAAAAAGACACTAGTATTAACGTAGTCACTATGTCCTAGCAAGCATGAACAGACCGGACTCCACAAACAGCACGAGGAACCTGATTAGCAAACCTATTATAGTACTAGCGCAAAATTGTCCCACGTTCGGAATATAAATAAAATAGGTTGCAACACTACTTTAATCATGGCAACTCATTACAAAAATACGTTTAGGGACCCCAGTCTCTTCTGCCCCAGGGCTCGTGGTCACCTATTAGCAGGCACGTATCCAGAGTGGGGGGGGATAGTTCGGATTTATCCCCCCCCCCCCCCCCCCGATAAACTAAAATACTTATAAGTGTGTAACTAAACTACGGACGGTACTTCTTTAAGTTATTAAAAATTATAGTACAGTGATTACAGCGATTTTTATACAGTTCACATGGTTGTTTCAATGTTTGTCCCCCCCCCCCCCCCCAACTAAAAGTCTGGATACATGCCTGCCTATTAGCTACGCCACTGGTTAAAGGTGGTTCCCAGTTTTATTCAAATATGTGAATATGTAGAAACGCAATAGGGAAGTTCACACAAATGGTGATAAAGTAACTCAAAAGAACAATAATTATATCTCCAAAGTGTTAAGAGATTACTGATAGGGGCTACTCCGTACTCCGAAAACCGAACTTCGTATCGTGCCGTCACTCTCACTCATATAGTGAATAACCCGAGAGTGAAAGGGACGGCACGATACGAAGTACAGGCTTTGTCCCCTTTTCTATTGGAACGATCGTCATTTACTATAGCGCTCGTGGTCAATGACGTCACTGATCTGTCGCGCTTTCTTTCTCTGACCAGCAACATTAAAACGATTGTAACTTCGTAATTTTTTGAGATATTTGAATAGGATTTTCACCGTTTGGCATATTTTTTTGCCTTGTTTCTTTTGGAATATTCTTATGCAGTAAGTAGTCAAATTTTGAGTCAATATCCCTATTATTACGTTATTAAATTGTTTTAAGCCGGTATTGGTCCGGAAATCTCCGGGTATATAATAAAACAATGTCTTTGTTTGTATTTTCGCTGGGCGGCAACGAGTAAGAACATGTTGTTCTTACCTGTAGAAGAAAGAGAAGCGATGTTTCTATAGCCGTCACGAAATTAAACAACCACGAAATTAACCCAGAAAACCCAATACAATAAAAAACCATCACCAAATGACTAGAAACACTTCTACCACCCAATAGTGGAAGAGTGTTACCATACCAACATCGATCGATTATGTAGATCGAGCAAATTGCTGTATCGTTAAGGTGGAAGATCTACCGTCGTAATTGGTGTGGTAACACCCTAAGAAGCTTAAATACCATCACCAATAAACCCAGAAGTCCCAGAACACCATACAATAGTGCCATCGTAACTTACCCGTGTTTCAGAATTGGTCCGTTTTGCGGCGGCTTAGAATACAAGTTTAACAACGACTTTGTGGTTGTAAATCTAGAGGGAACGAACAAAATATTAGAACATAGACAAACACTAAAATAGCAATAAAAAATAATTAGCTACATCTAGTTTTGAGCAAGCTGTTCTCCGTACTCTGTAGGGTCTATAATACATACTTATTTGGGTCATTGTCAGATTTAGATTCGCGTCTTTTCGGTGGACATATCAAAAGTTAAGGGCCACAAAGCTTAATTTCGGATTGGGGTTACTAGACCAGCATAAACGGTGTTTCCGTAACTATAAAACCATGTAATAAACATAACTATATGTACATAAGCCGTTAACTATTGACCACCGGGTGGACAATTTTTGTTTTTACAACGGACAATGACCCATTTACATTTGCAGTCGCCTTTTGCGTCTCGTGTCATAAGTACAGGAAACTAAGGCGTTAATACAATGTTTGGCTGATTACGGGCAAAAGATAACTGAGGGCCTATCGCGAACCGAATACGAACGAAGTTCGAATATCTCCCTCTCTGTCGCACTTGCTAATTGGTGCGACAGAGAGGGAGATACCCGAACTTCGTTCGTTTTCGGTTCACAGTAGCCCCTCTGAGCGCAAAAGGCGATGTAAGATCTTTCGTGCTGGGCTCAAAGCATGTCGTTCATCATTGTGACACAACTCGAGCATCAGGGATCAATTCGATAATTACAGCAGAGACAAGGAAATTATACAGACTGCCAATATCTATACGTTGTGGCGTACCTTTAAAGCCTAGCCTGAGCCTACTGTAGCTGGTATCACTATAAAGAGGTCGCTGTATCAATCATTTCGTATGACACACAGACCTCTGCTTACTCGTAATCTATTAAGAGATTTCTTGTTATATTCATAGATGGCGCAGAGGTCTAAGTGTCAAACGGAATTAATGGTACAGGGACCTCTCCATAGTGAAACTAGCTACAGCAGGCTCATTATATTAAAGGCACTCCACAACGTATAGATATTGGCAGACTATATAATTTATTTGTCTCTAATTACAGTGACTTTTAGGTCCAGCAACCGTTATAGATCGGCAAAGATATTCTTATTTTTCATTGCACTTGAATGAACGACAACACTTTGAATCAGTACTTATTTACTAATCTACAAAAACTAAAATTTTACTAACATTCTAAATGTTAAAGGAAAACTAAAAATCCAATCTACAATTACGTAAGTCGCGCAAAAACAAATAAGTAACGTTGCTCAACGCATTGGCATTGCCATTCAGCGAGGGAACGCAGTTAGCCTTATGGGCACCCTTCCAAATTATAGTGATTTAGGCGATAATTGTATTTATAGGTTAGACACCGTAGTTTAAGGCAAGGCCATTCCAGTGCAAACGACCCCCTCTAACACGAGTGAGTTTGCCTCTACGGAAGCTCTGCGCGTAATTTCGTAAATATTTAGTACATTTTTATTGATTGTTGGAACACTGAATCACTTATGAAAAATCTATTCGGTTATTTCCCTAGAACAATAAAAAGTTATCGTTTTGGTAAAAACAAAACGTATCACTGTCGTTGATAATTACGATATCTGCAGCATTAAAGTTTATTTTTAATATCATATTTAGGATTTTTTGACAGAGTTACCAAGGCATTTTTCAATATTTTGTTCGGTTATTTATTTTCTTTGTTTCTTTTTCAGTCTACTGTAATTTTTGTGTAGTGTAATTCTACATTATTTCTTCACACTCGAAGCTCAAACTTCAGTATTTTCGTCAGATCTGTGAATGTGCCTTGCCTAAGTTAGTTGTAGCATTTGTATTGTATATTTTCTCAGGTTTTTAATTTTGGGTGTAATTAATTTACTCAATTAGTTTATTATTCTGAAATAAACTTTAAATGGGTACAGCAATATGGAGTAAGGTTTGAATTGTATATCCATTTATGGATTGAATCGTTTTCATACCAAAATAACGTACCACCACGAACGATTACATTTACACATTTAAAACTAGTGTATGACTTTCAAGTGCAAGAAATTTAATATATCTCTACCACATTTAATTTATGTCTTTAATTTTTAAGCCATAATATAAATTAAAATCGAAATCTGCTACTTTAACTATGCTAATGATTGTCGTATGACTAACATATAATTTAAGTGTGTTGCCACAACAACCGATCTACGTTTGACCCATGAATTGACAAAGCTTTCCAAACAAGATGAATCGATCGACGATCGATCGGTTGCAGTGATAAAAACAATACGATACATGCATACACTCGCCTAACAAGCCTTATATCTAATATTCATTAGATTAGCTGTTAATCGTTAGCATAAATCTAATAAGGTTGATTGGGATAATTCCGAAAGAATCGAAAGAACAGAAAATCCACACGTGCATCATGATACATGTTCGAATAAATCTCTTTAGCTCACGCATGGCTATGACTGTTCGAACTGGGCATTACGGTACTTTTTACAGATTTATTCGGAATTATCCTACATGTAGGGTGCGTACCTGGTGGTGGGTATTAGGCCCTGCGCGTTGAAGTCGCCTGTGGAACTCCAGCGCTTGGTGAGATTATTGCCTCCGGGACTCTGGCTCTGGTTGCTCGATGTCGAGTTGTTGCGCGATCTACATTAGGACCTCTATGTAGCCGCTAGCGTACATATATGTATACAGTGAGAAACCAACCCAATATGCTTTTCAGTCTTTTAAAAACAGGTTTTATCATCTAGGTAGATGACAAGAATCTTATTTACCTGAGACTGACATTATTAAGAATTGCGTCTCGATCTGAAGCATGTCGAGCGATATTCGAGCGATTAAAAAAGTGAAGAGTGTACGTGACTCCTTTGGGTTGCGGGCGTCTACAGGCTGCGGTGGCCGCTTACCATCAGGTGGACCGTAAGCTTGTTTGCCACCGGCGTTGTTTAAAAAAAAAGACTCGTTTAATTATATTTTAAGATAAATAATATTATTTCCATTCTATTTATGATCACTATTATTATCTATTTCTATTATGTATGGTAACAAGTGTTATCCAACGTCCAAAATGACAAATTATACTAGTTATACCAGCTGTCACCATACCTTTCCAATTTAATAGAGACAGTAACTGACATTTAACTGTTCAATGATAACAGTCAGTTTAAAATGGTTGCATCATTTGTAAAAGTCTGAATTCAATAATTTTAAATTAATAATATCGATATTAGGTTGATTTCTCGAAATAGCATTACTATAAAGAAAATCGGCATAATACCTAAAAACATATAGAATAGCATAAAGCATAGTTCGAAAATAACTTTGAATAGCTCTAAAGTAAAACAATAACTTAAGTGATAGTAGGTAACACTACGACTACATGACAGAAGACACAAAAAAAGAAGCAAGTGACGTAAAACATTGTTTTCTAAGTAGGTATGTTGTGTTTTATAGGAACAAACCTTTATGTGTCTCGGCGCATTGGATTAAGTATATTTACATTATTTTCTAATTCATAATGTAATGGACACTGTATTGTCTTTAAAGAAAGTGCCATTCTCAATGATTCACCAAACCAGACAGCATGATAGACAATGATCGTCTCTGGTGATTTCCGGGTGGTCTAAATATACCGTTGCCCCGGATTGGCCAAGTTCGAGCATTTGATTACAGTCACCTGGCCAACGAGAGCTAGGTTGGAAAAAGTTCAAGGTTTCGACCGCCCTTTGGACAGCGAAAAACGCAAACGTTATTTTCGGAGCGTAGGTCGGGTACTCATATTTTAATAAGAAAAATAGGCATGATTTATTTTGCTGTTTTGAGTAACATGTAATGAACGCCGCTTGTAGTACCAAGGCCACGATCTCTGGATGTCGATGTCTGGACCAGCCAGACTCTTGGGTACTTAGATTATTAGCGCCCGAGTCATTCAGGTAAAATACCCCGAGACATTGCTCAAAGCGCGTCAACATTGTCAGTTTAGATTTATGAAATTGTAATTTGCAGCTTTATAAAACGGACCACAGGGCCCGATTACATAATAACGTGTGACATGCAATACAAGTAGAAGACTCTTTACATAATAAAAGGAGTTGAAAAGAAGTTTCAACTAAGTAATTAGTTACGTAAAATGGGCCTCAGGTTGCATTGCTTCAGTGTGACCTTGACTTTAGACACGGCTTCGAGCAGCAGCGAGTCAGCGGTGCGCCATAAGTGGGAGTAAGAAATCGCGCTCTGATCTCTCGTTTTTATTTACACACCGGCGTTGCTCGAAGTTGTAGCAAGGTTTGTTCTCATGCGTGTGAACATGTATACATACAGGCTAGTCTGGGACCTGTATGGCTGCGGGTGCGGCGCGGGCGCGGGCGTGGCGCGCGGCGACGGCGACGGCGCCGGCGACAGCGACGACGACGACGCGGGCGAGTCCGACTGCAGCGAGCCCGTCGACTGGTGCTGCGGCCCGCGTCTGGAATGGAAACGACAAAATTGGGATACTGACAATAATAAAAAATAAATTAGTTTAAAAACAGTTTTAGTTTATTTGGCGACCGCTTTAGCCTAGTTGGTAGTGACCCTGCCTTCGAAGCTGGAGGTCTCGGGTTCGAATCCCGGTCAGGGCATTTATTTGTGTGATGAACACGAATATTTGTTCCTGAATCTTGGATGTTGTCTATGTATTTAAGTATATATTTATCTATATAAGTATGTATATCGTCGCCTAGTACCCATAGTACAAGCTTTGCTTAGATTGGGACTAGGTCGATTTGTGTAAGATTGTCCACAAATATTTATTTTATTTTATTTAAAAAAAAGGCTTCAGCTCGGAACTCGGCGGTAAGGTGCCCAGAAGGCTGGCCGCATTGCCGCGCTGAACAGCAATGCTGATCCGCTGAGCGAGGTACGCACCAGCCTTCTGGTCACCCGTCGTTTCCACAATGCGCTTCGCTTTCGCTTCTCACTTTAATGATTATCAAAACATGAAAATACTGAGAAAACATCACGCTTCAATTTATTTTTGGACGCTATTTGACTATAGAAAATTCATAACGTCACTTATTCAATTTCCCTACAAAGGTCATACTAACAGCTTAGTGACGATTCATAAAATGTTGATTTAGCTAACATTAACACCACAATTGCAGTGTTTAAATTTTTTATTGATTCTTATTAATTAGTGGAAACAAATTGCTAACTAATATAATAAGGACGTTAACTCCAAACAAGAAAATCGATAATTTCAAATTTACTTGAAAAAGGATCAAATTTTCAACCAAATAGCGAAAATACTAACTCAAAAGAATAAATAATTATATAATTATAAGTCTTCAAAGTTTAAAGTGGGGGCATGTTCTGTCCCTTTTTCGCAAAACGCACCTCTGTATTGAACGATTGTCATTTACTATGTCGCTTTAGGTCAGTGACGTCAATGATGTGTAGCGCTTTCTCACTCTAATTAAAAACATTCTAACAGTTGTAGCTTCGTTAATCTTTAAGATATTTTAATGGAATTTTCACCATTTGGCATAGTTTTACGTCTTCTTTCTTTTGTATACTCATACTCATTATTTTTATTTATAATGCACGAATATACTAATTTGGATAGGTACTAATAAATTTTGAGTGAACATCCCTATTAGGTAGGTAAGGACTCCGGTCAACGCTAAAATGAAATGGAAAGTAAAACAAGACACATTATCTGTGACAAGGTTTAGAGTAACACAATAAAGCGGTCCACGTCGATCGATCGTCGATCGGTCACACGTGACAGCTGACCAATCGATGAGCAATCGTCGCGTTATGTATCACTTTGGTGTGGTAACATTAATTTGTACCCTTTAATTGTACTTTTTAACTAGGCAGATTGTAAATAAACAGGGTAGTTGACAGATGATCAATCGATGATAACACTCTAATTTATACTCTTTCGCAACTATGTATACATATTAAATAAACAGGGTATTTTATGAACACGTTATTGAATAATTAAATTTATTGAACAACATTAAGTTTTTTTATTAAGTCGGTGGCAAACAAGCTGACAGCCCACCTGATGGTAAGTGGTTACCGTCGCCTATAGACGCTTGCAACACTAGAGGCGTTCCTTGCGCATTGCCGACCCGTAAGAATGACCCGCCTTTTTTGAAGAGTCCCGTTCTGTAGCTCATTGGGAATACCTCGGCGGGAAGCTCATTCCACAACCTAAGTGTTCTTGGTATAAAGTGTTGAATCGTACTGCACGAGAACGCAATGGCTCCAAGGTGTGGGGATGAGCTCGCTGCCGATGGCGAGCGGTGCGATGATGAAAAGTGGCCGTGGGCATCATATCAAACAGAACGTACTTAAAACAACAGAGACCAAACATTCTAAGATAAGATTTCCGCGTACGCAATATTATGTAATCAAATTAATACCTGTGTGGCCTGAACATCTATTCATCTAATGATTTGTGATTAGAGCGTTCAATCGCTTCATTAGTAGTTGCGGAACAAAAACGACGAAATCAGTGATTGATTTAAGTGGTCGTCATACAAATTAATTAACTTTTCATTAGGTAAGAAAAGTATTTTGCAAGAATTGGACGGTTGTAAAGACTTTGTGGATAAAGAGCTTGCTGAGGCTTCTAATGGTTAGAAATACTGATGTTACGAGAGGTAATGGATCGAACTTTCGAACACGATTTGTATGAGCAGGTAATGATGGTGTTATATAGACATGATTAACGCAAGTAGGTGCAAACAATATTAGATTTAGTATTCTTATATTCTGTAGGACTAACTCAGAACTTTAAACTAAAGAGACTGTCTTTTTTGACACTGCGAAAAACCATGAGACATTTCAATGTAAAATATTGTGACATACATTCGCCCTATTGTCATACCTATTAAATCGAAGTCTATTCATTATACAAGTACGATTCATGTAAACATAAAGATAACTTGAAAACGGCTTGATATCTTTAAACGCGATTTTTAAAAACATGTAGCTTGATTCTTCGGGATGCTTTTGGTGTATAATTTATGTATATTTCCCACATGCATTATATCGTAATCCGTGCGATGTCCGTGGCGAGGGCAAAATAGAGAAGAAATAGTGCCATAAAAATAGATAAACATACGGATATTACTCTCAAAATGATATCTCAATGAGTCAGTGTAAGTACTTAATTCAAAACATTAAAGTAAATATAGGTAGGGCCTGAGTTTCTTGCTGGACTCTTCTCAGCTAGGCTGGGTTTAGTGAACCAGCGACAAAATTCCCAATAGCTCGATTCTACTCACACCACAGATTCAGTTGAAACCGCTCCACCAATCTCACTGGAGCGCAAACGCTTCGAGTATCCTAGTGTTCCAAACCACACGCGTGGTCGTGCCGGAGGTTTTCCCCTGGATTTTCCCCAGGCTACTCTCCAACCGCGCACTCCTATTGTTTTATTGGGCCCGGTCTATAAAGCCACAGCCAGGTTCAAAGAAAAAAGGTAAATATATATTTTTTCTTTTATTAATTCGAATTTGTGCCTCTCTGTAGTAGAGAGCTCTCCAACAAACGTGATTTGTTTACATTAATTGTATTCTTATAATCATTTTGTTCCAGTAGGCCAGCGCTGGTTATGTATCATATAATCTTTAACAGTGGCTTTTCAGTCATAGACAATTTTTCCACTCACTCTGCTCACAAGATGTCATCTTGAGCAAACCAGTCTAATCCTAACAATGCCTATTTTTCCTTCCGGGTTGAAAGGTCAGATGGTAGCCACTTCAGCAAAACAATTCTTGGGATTAGATGTCAAAGCGGATCCTGAGCTCCTTCCTTAGAGCACAACCGGGAAAACGAGAGGAGGATGATGATCCTCAGTGCGAAGGCTGATGATATTCACCTCTGTGGGAGTGAGGATGCTGAGGAACCGTAGCTGGACGTCCGTTTAGCAGTCTCTCTGTAGGTGGGTTGCCGTAGCCTTAGCTCTCTGGTCGGAGTGCCGGACGAGCCTGGAATTAAAAAAGAAATATTATTAACCCTTGATGATCGGTTTCGTAAATGTCTAGGAATAAATTAGTAGTAGTTGTAGTAGTAGTAGTAGTAAACACTTTATTCCACAAATCAAGTACATATTAGAAAACAAACTTATAATCGATATAAATTATGGAATTTATCTACACCCATATAGTAATGTGCTCAAAAAGTGTACGTAAGGACCAGCTTTACAATATCGCCGGCCCAGGGCGGAGATGGCCATAATAGTATCGAAACCGGTATCGTTATGGCCATCTTCGCCCATAACGATACAGGCTCGTGCTCACAAACTTTAACGGGCTCACGCTTGAGCTCACTACACTTGCAACGAAATGGTCCCTGAACACATGAAAGAGGATTTAATATATGGATGTAGATAAAGAAGTATATGCAACTGTACATAATTAGGCATTAAAACACTCGTGTGATCTTATTACCACACTCGTGTTTTAATGCCTCTCATTATTTAGCAGTTGCATAAACTACTATATGGTACCCTTGGTTGCTGTATTTATGAGACGAGTACAATAATGAGTGTTTGGATTGTAAGGTATGATAGACCAGAGAAAGGCTTTTCTGTAGCCTGTGCTGTGCAACATATAAGATCCATTGAACAGCAGAAGTCGCAGGCGCAAAGCATCAGATAACACAGAAGACATAGCAGTTCCTCACCCTGGCAGAACCCGGGACCTTCAGCTCTGGCTCGCGAGCTGTCAAGTAACATATTGTTGAACGAATACAGCAGACTTTACACCACCTCGTCCCGCGTCCCCACAGCATCTTTTCAGCCGACTGACTTTGTAAGGGTTAGATTCTCACCAGTGTAGATACCATTTCGTTGAGGAGTGGACGTCTTCAGCGCCCTACCTTCCAACACGTTGAGTCGACGCAAGGCATCAGCTAGCGTGGACCGAAGACAGTAGTTCCTGAGCCTGGCAAGCCACCGGACTTCTAGCTCTGTCAAGCGAGCCACCAAGCCTTTCTCCATATCATATGATATGTATATTGAGGACAGCAGTATTTCAGCCATCTGACTTTCTCGAAGGGATAGATTCTCACCAGTGTAAGCACCATTTCGTTGAGGAGTGGACGTTGCCGGCGCCCTCCCTTCCAACACGTTGAGTCGACGCAAGGCATCAGCTAGCGTGGACCGAAGACAGTAGTTCCTGAGCCTGGCAAGCCACCGGACCTCTAGCTCTGTCTAGCGAGCCACCAGGCCTTTCTTCATAGCATATGATATGTAATTGAGGACAGCAGTATTTCAGCCATCTGACTTTCTTGGAGGGATAGATTCTGACATGTGTAAGCACCATTTCGTGGAGGAGTGGACGTTGCCGGCGCCCTCCCTTCCAACACGTTGAGTCGACGCAGGGCATCAGCTAGCGTGGACCGAAGACAGTAGTTCCTGAGCCTGGCAAGCCACCGGACCTCTAGCTCTGTCTAGCGAGCCACCAGGCCTTTCTTCATAGCATATGATATGTAATTGAGGACAGCAGTATTTCAGCCATCTGACTTTCTTGGAGAGTTAGATTCTCACCTGTATAAGCACCATTTCGCTGAGGATTGACGTCGCCGGCGCCCTCCCCTCCAACATGTTGAGTCGACGCAAGGCATCAGCTAGCGTGGACCGAAGACAGTAGTTCCTGAGCCTGGCAAGCCACCGGACCTCTAGCTCTGTCTAGCGAGCCACCAAGCCTTTCTTCATTTCATATCATATGTAAATTGAGGACAGCAGTATTTCAGCCATCTGACTTTCTTGAAGGGATAGATTCTCACTTATGTAAGCACCATTTCGTTGAGGAGTGGACGTTGCCGGCGCCCTCCCTTCCAACGCGTTGAGTCGTCGCAAGGCATCAGCTAGCGTGGACCGAAGACAGTAGTTCCTGACCCTGGCAAGCCACCGGATCTCTAGCTCTGTCTAGCGAGTCACCAAGCCTTTCTTCATATCATATGGTATGTAAATTGAGGACAGCAGTATTTCAGCCATCTGACTTTCTTGGAGAGTTAGATTCTCACCTGTATAAGCACCATTTCGCTGAGGATTGATGTCGCCGGCGCCCTCCCCTCCAACATGTTGAGTCGACGCAAGGCATCAGCTAGCGTGGACCGAAGACAGTAATTCCTGAGCCTGGCAAGCCACCGGACCTCTAGCTCTGTCAAGCGAGCCACCAAGCCTTTCTTCATAGCATATGTTATGTAAATTGAGGACAGCAGTACTTCAGCCCTCTGACTTTCATGGAGGATTAGATTCTCACCTGTATAAGCACCATTTCGCTGAGGAGTGGACGTCGCCGGCGCCCTCCCCTCCAACGTGTTGAGTCGTCGCAAGGCATCAGCTAGCGTGGACGGAAGACAGCAGTTCCTGAGCCTGGCAAGCCACCGGACATCTAGCTCTGTCTAGCGAGCCACCAAGCCTTTCTCCATATCATATGGTATGGTAGACTGAGGACAGCAGTACTTCAGCCTTCTGACTTTCTTGGAGAGTTAGATTCTTACCTGTATAAGCACCATTTCGCTGAGGAGTGGACGTCGCTGGCGCCCTCCCTTCCAACGGGTTGAGTCGTCGCAAGGCATCAGCTAGCGTGGACCGAAGACAGTAGTTCCTGAGCCTGGCAAGCCACCGGATCTCTAGCTCTGTCTAGCGAGCCACCAAGCCTTTCTCCATATCATATGGTATGGTAGACTGAGGACAGCAGTACTTCAGCCTTCTGACTTTCTTGGAGAGTTAGATTCTTACCTGTATAAGCACCATTTCGCTGAGGAGTGGACGTCGCTGGCGCCCTCCCTTCCAACGGGTTGAGTCGTCGCAAGGCATCAGCTAGCGTGGACCGAAGACAGTAGTTCCTGAGCCTGGCAAGCCACCGGATCTCTAGCTCTGTCTAGCGAGCCACCAAGCCTTTCTTCATATCATATGATATGTAAATTGAGGACAGCAGTAATTCAGCCATCTGACTTTCTTGGAGGGATAGATTCTCACCTGTGTAAGCACCATTTCGTTGAGGAGTGGACGTTGCCGGCGCCCTCCCTTCCAACGCGTTGAGTCGTCGCAAGGCATCAGCTAGCGTGGACCGAAGACACAGCAGCTCCTCAGCCTGTCGGGCGCACCGGACCTCCAGCTCAGCCACGCGAGCCGCCAGGCCGGCGCCCTCGCCTTCTAGCATTTCATCTGGAATAGACGGAAAGTGACTTTTAGTTGTTGGCTGGAAAATCCGCAACCCCATGCTGATGTCGTTTGAGTTTCCTTAGGTGATGTCGTTTAAGTTTAATTCAGTAATCAGTAATCAGTCGTTTATTTGCTTTTCATCATCATCATTTCAGCCGAAAGACGTCCACTGCTGAACATAGGCCTCCCCCTAGGCTCGCCATTTAGACCGGTCCTGTGCCGTTCGTTTCCACCGGATTCCCGCGACCTTCACCAGGTCATCACTCACAGTTTAATTAGGTACCACATAATGTTTTGATATCATCCGTTCCAGATGCAACCCTGATGCTGACCACGATCCTCAGACATGAGAGGACCAGAGGGAGAGAGAGAATGTTTTGATCGCATTCTCGGGCAAGACAAGGGGTGGTTTTCGAGCATTTAACTAGACTATTAGCCGAAATACGTTTCGTAAACTAGAATACTGTTTAGTAGGTCGTTTAATGTAACTGAAAATAAATTAATAAAGAACCCATTTAAAAAAATGTTCAACAAAACCGTATACCATGTACATAACATTAAAAAAAGTTAACGATGCGTTATTATTAAGTATTACAAATCTCTCTAGGGTGATTCTAATCGTTAAAGTTAATTGATGTCCTTACCGGTCCGAACGTTAAGTGAAAGTTAAGGAAATCAGAGTGCAATAAAATAGTTAAAGTCAGAAATAATCACTCACGAGTCCATAACAATCCGGGCCCGGTAAAGACAAATTAAGAAAATGTTAAATTTTGGAATGATAATCAGCCTCTAACCAGCGACGCTCTCACTAGCCAGTCTCTTTCCAGTCGCTGCGGTCGAAATTGGCCAGGATAATGAATACATATCTATAACTTTTAATCGGATCTAATAAGAATAATTAATATCAAACACCTATATACATAATAAACCGAATGAATACCAAAAGTCTAAACTGCTCACTATTACCAACACTTTGAACCATAACACCTACTCTATAATAGTACATTACTTACCAAGGGCGGTAAAATAAAGAATGTCTCAGATCGCAGGGATTTTGATGCCCGAGCCGAAGGCAAGGGCGATAATTATGCGATCTGAGGCTTTCTTAATTACCGCCCGAGGTAAGTACAAAATTTTATGTCAGCCCTTGGCCAGGAAGTGGGATTTTCCGCGCGCGGAGCGTGCGGTAATTACCACTTTATGGCCAGGTGTGACATAAATTATAAAAGATACCAAGAAGTAACAAAAAACACGTTCAAATCGAAGCCCTACTAAAAACCGGACGTATTAAAACCATCCCAATTAAGCACGCGAACACCTTGCACCCACTCCCATATAGGGACGATTCTCAAAGGCCGACGAACAGGTTCTACGACCTTCCAGAATTAACCGACGTAATCGTTGCGCCACCGCTTTCAGGTCACCGAAGTTGACCAAGTGACTATTGTGTAGAGAACAATGGTTTTGGCGACATGTGCAAAATAGTATTGATAGACAATGGGTGGCAACACTGGCAACACGTTTCACTGGGGCGGCGCGGCGAGGCGTGGTGACGAAAGACGCGTCGAGGAAGCCTGTAGAATGCAAGATGTCAGTGTCAGCGGAAAGTATTAATTGGGTACAGTTGAACTTACAAGTGTCTTTAAATTGTCAAACTACAAACGTCTGCGTCAACTCAACTCAAAATATTCTTTATTCAAATAGGCCTAGCAACAAGCACTTTTGAATCGTCAGTTATATATTACATAAATTGAATCTAACTATTCAGAGTAATTTATTGATGCATATGAAATTTAAAAAAAGACAAATTACTGTAATGTATGTCAAAAGAGACTATAATAAATTCACAAAAAGATCGTCAATATGTAAAATAAAAACATAAAAAATAGTATAATCTAGACAGTTTCTAGAATAAAATCTGAATGTCAAGAGGAAAATTTAACGTCAACATCTAATGTCATAGTTATGAAAATAGTCATTAAGATGTAATGTCATAATTATTAAAATATAATTAGTATTTCAACCACAATTATACCCACGGTGTTTTATCATTCATGTAGTCTTTTGTGCTATAATATGCTTTCGATATGAGTTTACGCTTTACATAAGTCTTGAATTTATTAATAGATAAATTAGTCATGTTTGTAGGTAGTTTATTATAAAACTTTACACAATTACACATGAATGATTTTCTTATTTTTTGGAGCCGAGTGGAGGGTACCGCAAGCTTATATTTGTTTCTAGTATTAATATTATGTATGTCACAGTTCTTCTACAAACTGTACTCCGGTGAGTGTGCTAAGGAGCTCCATGAGCTCATACCGCCTTCCCGCTTCTTCCATCGGACATCCAGACGTACGGCTGGCTGACATCCTTACCTGGTCGAAATTCCTCTTATTCAAACTACAACTAGTGGCTCTGTGAGCTGTAGACCTCGTGAGTGAGTTTTTTTTATCATTTCCAAAATCTGACATTATAAAAAAGATCAATTATGAATATCGAACCTGCTAACAAAATTTCACGAGAATCGTTTGCGAAAAGAGGAGAACAAACAAAAATCAGGACATACGAAATATTTTTTATCGAAACTGAAGCAGAGACCTTCGTTTCACTCGGTCAATAACTTCAAGTTCGAAAAACAAAATAAACAAAAATCATAGCGGTGGTTACGTAACGTTTTCGACCGAGCGTAATTAGGACTGGTAAATAAATGAATTAATTTTTAAATGCATTTTAAGCATAATAAAAAATAATGATCAGAGTTACATGTAAGGAGAATAGTAGATTGTATGACAAGGGTCTAAAATGAGCCATATTACCACGAGATAGTTATTTTCCCGAACGAAGTGAGGGAAAATAGTTCGAGGGGTAACATGGCTTTTAGACCAGAGTTATACACTCTACTTTTCACTTCGATTGCGAGAAAATAAATAAACAAAGGTTAACCCACCCAAAATTAACAATAAATTCCACGGCGAAGATATATACTTTTGCAGCATGTTTTTTTTTCTATACTTCTTTGACACACAAAACATAGACAATGCGGTTCGCGCGCAACATTAACGCGCGAAAAAAGCTAAACTGACCTTTCATTGAGCGCTTCAAAGTGTTGCTCGAACGATTTAACCACTTTTTTTAAATTATTGTGAAATAGGGACTACTACAAACTTAATCTTTAGACTCTTTAGAAAAAATAATTATGTTTCCAGATTGGTCGATTTTAGTAAAGCTGTATTCTGGTTGGTTAATACCCAATACCAAATTTTTTTTTAAGAGTTAAAATTAGTGTTCTGTGATTGGTGGATTTAATAGGTGAAGTATTTTTATTGGTCAAATTCAAATGTTTTGTAAGTCATAAATATGTATTCATATTTTCCCTAGGGGTTAAATGTACTACTTTAGCCCCGCTTGACAAGTCTAATATGACACACTTTTCGAGCATGAGAAGTGAAAAACATATTAATAAGGTGTCAAATGTAATTAAAAGCCAAGAACGCAGTTAACATTTCTATCTAGACTGGAAGTATAAATGCATTTAATACGGAAGTAAAATGTATCCGCGTCAGTCAGTAGCGGCTCGCGAAGGTTGCATTCCTTACAAAAACTGCAACTGATGAATTGTATAGTCCGTATCTGTAATGTTAATGAGCTTCTACTGCCTAATGACTAGAAAAGACTAAGTTCAAGGACATTAATATAATGACAATGCATTATAAATTATAATTGCTATACTATCTTATTTTCAATTGTAGTCGTGAATGTGTGTAGCAGGCCCCGCCATTTCTGGACGCACCTTTTAACAGTTGGACATTCATGTGACGGCCCGACGTGACAAGACGGCGGTGTCAAGTTGTATTAGGTCGCGTTCAATTTTTAGGCGAAGCGTGCTACACACGCCGTCATTAACAACCTAGGTTTCGCCGGAAGATCAGCGCCAGCTCCCTGAGTCGGCATTACGCTGAGCTGACACGAAACCTTTTTGTGGCGATTACTTGTTTTTTTTCTAATTACGTTGATTTATCTATATTTTATGTTTGTATCGTCACGAATAAATGTTTTTCTTTCTTTCTTTCTTTCTTTCAAATCCCTAAATTTTTTACCAGAAAGTGTTAGAATAATAGCGATACGTTAGCGACATTTTCGTGGGATGCGGCTACTTCGTTTATGGGGGCTCAAGTCGCATCGCATACCTACATACAATGTTAAGGTCGCCCGTCGTCTACCGGTCCCTGGGATCCCACGGATCATAATTAAAAAGAATGCTATTGTTTATTTTTTTCGCCAGGAGACGACGGCTTAAATTAGATCAATCGAACACGATATCATAAGTACATCGGCCCGCAGCCCCGCAATGTGATGGAATTCGTATGCAAGTTTTTACAACAAGTTCTATTTATAAGTACAGCTGTGAGCCTTCCAGCATTTAGAACCAAATTAAAAAATAGCTCGCTGAACAACGTTTCTATAGCTTTAAGGAATTCATGGAATATAAAGATTAAACAATGCTAATAATATGCAATTCAAGTGTAAACGATGTTAATTCTATTTCATATTAACGAATTGCCGACAGATTATTATTACTTTTCGACTTGTAATGTGTTATTACCAATAAATAATGTCTATGTCTATGTCTACAATAAGGCGCGGGTCGGCAACGCGCGAGGAACGCCTCTGGTGTTGCAAGCGTCTACAGGGGACGGTAACCACTTACCATTAGGTGGGCTGTCAGCTTGTTTGCCACCGACGTGGTATAAAAAAAATATAATATAATTTAACTCGCTTACGCCAGGCCGCATAGACGTCGTTCATGGTGTCGCCCGGGGAGTCGCTCACCCTTCAACTCCTGGATTCGCGGTCTCCGTCACCGATGTGGTATAAAGAAAATTAGTAGATTGTATGACAAGGGTCTAAAATGAGCCATATTACCACGAGATAGTTATTTTCCCGAACAAAGTGAGGGAAAATAGTTCGAGGGGTAATATGGCTTTTAGACCAGAGTTATACACTCTACTTTTCACTTCGATTGCGAGAAAATAAATAAACAAAGGTTAGCCATCCAAAATTAACAATTAATTCCACGGCGAATTTATATGTAATTTGGCAGCATTTTTTTTTTCTAAACTGCTTTCATGCTTTGACACACAAAATAAACACCGCGGTTCGCGCGCAACATTCACGCGCAAAAAAGCTAACTCACCTTCCATTGAGCGCTTCAAAGCGTTGCTCGAACGAACTAATCACTTTTTTAATTATTGTGAAATAGGGACTACTACAAACTTAATCTTTAGACTCTTTAGAGAAATGAATTCTGTTTTCTGATTGGTCGATTTTAGTAAAGCTGTATTCTGGTTTGTTAATACCCAATACCAAATATTTTTTAAAGAGTTAAATTAGTGTTTTGTGATTGGTGGATTTAATAGGTGAAGCATTATGATTGGTCTAAATTGAATGTTTTGTAAATCATAAATATGTATTCATATTTTCCCTAGGGGTTAAATGTACTACTTTAGCCCCGCTTGACAAGTCTAATATGACACACTTTTCGAGCATAAGAAGTGAAAAGTATAATATAATTTAACTTGCTTACGCCAGGCCGCATAGACGTCGTTCATTGTGTCGCCTGGCGAGTCGCTCGCCCTTGAGCTCCTCGATTGGTCTCCGTGGCTCTCCATCGCGATGTACACACATAAGGATATCACACAGCTATAGTTAGGTTAACATTTTCACTGGCAACGATTTCGTTGAGCCACATTCATAGCCACCAGCAGGGTATATGATATCGGCCTTGTCTAATTCAAATAAACAAATAGCTAATAACGTGCAAATAATATAGAGAAAAGTGGCTACGAGTAGAACGAACAAGTAGTGGGCTACTCTGAAATTCGAACTTCGTCTCATGCCGTCCTGTTCACTCATCACTACATAGTATAAAACAAAGTCGCTTTCTCTGTCCCTATGTTCCTATATCCCTATGTATGCTTAAATCTTTAAAACTACGCAACGGATTTTGATGCGGTTTTTTTTAATAGATAGAGTGACTCAAGGGAAAGGTTTATATGTATAATACATGCATCAGTATTGCACCCGTGCGAAGCCGGGGCGGGTCGCTGGTATAGTATATAATACGAGAGTGAAAGTGATGGCACGGTACGAAGTTCGGAATACAAGCCTTGGTGCTGAAAGTGAGCTAGGTTTTATTTATGGTTTACACAACGCGCGTGGATAAAATTTGTAATTTACACATACAGCTATGCGTACTTCAGATGAAACAGTTTTGACAAACAACAAAGTACATATTCATATTCATATTCATATTTATTTATTCATAAAATATACAAAAATTTTACATGCCAGAAAATTGTTACAATAATTTAAATGTGTCGATTAAATTACAGTTAATTACATTATTTTTAATTACAGTTATTTAGTTGGGATTTGTTGCGTTGCGACCCTATGTCAAATAGATATGATATGAGAAACTAAGTTTACACCTACGCTACCTAGTAATCAAGACATTCGTTTTGTGATAAGATATACGGTACTAAGATGATTAGTTAAACCAGACCAAAACACACATTATGGTACAATTCCTTATTGCTCACCAAAAATAAGTACCTACTACGTAAAAAAATTCACACCTCAGATTCAGTTGAAACCGCTCAACCAATCTCACTGGAGCGCAAACTCAGACTATTCCAGTGTTCAAAACTACCCGCGTGGTCGTGTCAGAGGTTTCCCCTGGATTGTTCCCAGTGCCTTTATCATGAGTTTGCATGACCGTGAACTCATGGCAAAGGCACAGGCTACTCTCCAACCGCGCACTCCTATCGCTTTATTGGGCCCGGCCTATAAAGCCACAGTCAGGTTGAAAAAAAAAACTTGAGGGCCCTTATCAGTTAAAAAACGCTAATCTGTTTAGACGATTCTCTGATTGAATTGACACGTATCATCACATATTCTCAGTGTTACTATCTAGAAAAGGACTATTACGATCTAATGGCATACATTTTAAATGGATAATTTTAGGACTTTTTCTTTAAGAATATCGTTTCAAACATCACGCTAATCGACCATTTTCATGCTAAAAACTGTGTTTTTTTCGCTTAAATTTTATTACACACAACAAAATAAAAAAACGGCTATGTTACTAACTAAAACTTTAATACAATTATCGTATCCTTGAGTCACTTTAATGGTATTATCAATACTTTTGTCATAATTTCTAATCAAAACATTTAAACTTATAAGGCCTCTTAAAAACAATGAACAGAAAGGAAATGTTTCAAAATGGCGGAGCCAAGATAGCAAACGTAATAAATATCACTAGTTTTAGGCTGGATTTTATAAACATCCGTTAGACCAAATGCCAGATCAAATGTCAGTAACTCAGTACATTTTTTAACATATTAAACCGACATAAGGTCTAACGGATCTTTATAAAACCGAGCCTTAATGTGTGTATTTAAATACATTGGCACTAATATTGGCAATGGAATGCAAGTCTCCTCTCGTGTTACTTTCCCATAATGCAAGGAATTCCGGCTTAGCGGTATCTCCGGACATTTGCATAAGCCATTTAGAACCTGATTTAACCCTAACTGTACTTTAGGCGGTTTGCTGTGCTGCTTTAGCTTATCTACAGTGTTATTGACTGAGCGAGCGCGAATCGAACGTTTCAGCTTGGGGTGGATACATTCGTATCTCTGTACGGATGTCCTGTGCAAAAGTTCCGTTTGTATGGGCAAAAGTACCGCCTCTGGAGGTTACGCCATAGAACTAAGAATCGGTATACTATATCGTTTCCGCAGTCGCTAGCGAGTACGGTCATCCGAACTCATCGTAACGTGTGTTACTTCAATCCGGACTCTATGCGTCTCTTTTTATATGACCGTACTCGCGCAAACACTTCTGATGTAATGACCGTATTTAGCTGAACCGAAGTAGCATTTTACCTATAATTGTTGGTAATCTTAATAGTTGGCTGCATTGTGTTAAAGCAATGCGTCCCAAAAACAACTTAATTTTGAATAGTAGAAAAATCAAAATCCAACAACAGTGTTATTAAGTATCGGAAAGCACAAAAGACATCAATTATAATAAAAAACATAAACGCCCCGTTATGAAATGTATTTACTTATTTAATCCGTGTTTATGTAAGGCGGTAATCCGGTAATTATGGTCTGGCCTCAGAAATGTAAGAAACAAACTTATTTTGTCCAGTAGCTTTTTTCTAGGTTAAGCCGGTTTTAACTCGTTACATTACATATATTCCTAAAAGGGTTTTAAGTACCAAATTGACAACAACATCAAGTGTTATATTCATCACCCTATTAAAACATCTGCCAACAAACTGTTAAGGCCTCGCCACATTCAACGCGGTAGCGGCGCGGTAGCAGTTTGCGCGCTCGAACTGTCCCGCGCTTGGCCGGTGTGACATAACTCATAACGTTCCGTGCATTCAGATCAGCGCGGAGCCGCAAACTGCGACCGCGCCGCTACCGCTCCGCTAACGCGTTGATTGTGACGAGGCCTTTATACAGTTTGGCAGATGAGAAAAAATATATTGTCAACTTTACGTGTAATAAATAAATTAAAAAAAAATTAAACACTAGTGGCTCCAGCAGTTGTAGACCTCGGGAGTGGTAATTTTAATGCTTTCAACCTGCCACTGTAGAAAATTTCCAAAAACTTGATTAATAAAATTATTCCATACAATTATTATGGTTCAGAAGCACTTACTGGCAAAGTTTAAAAACCGCCTTATTTCAAGATTTTTTTGGCATACATAATATTTAATGTTTTACATGAACTTTAAACGTTCAGATCATTAATAAGACATTAAATTACCAAACCTGCGGGGTAATCACGTAACTTTTGTACTACCGTTAGATAGATTTTAATGTCAAATTTTAATTGTCACCTCATACATTTATACTTCAAAATTGACAGTAAATTCTATCTACCGTTAGTACATAAAGTTACGTGATTCGCCTGCTGCTCACAAAACTAGACGAGTACCTATCGGTTGAGAAATGCAACCTGTAGAACAGTAGCACTACCATGAGTTTACAATGCCCGTACTCGCTAGCGTCTGCGTAAACGATTTGTATGCACAAAAGTACAGCGCCTCTGGCGGTCACTCATAGAACTAAGGATCGGTAGTATGAGTTCTACGGTAAATTACCTATCGAAAACTAAACGCTAGCGACTGACGTTTTGTAGTTGTCAAATGGCTGTTACCGTAGAAAATCGGCACCATGAGTTACAAACTTGACAGATGCTATCGAATAATACGCTATCGAGTGTAGTAACTATTTCACTATAGTGCTACCATGAGTCGACAGTGACCGTACTCGCTAGCGTCTGCGTAAACGATTTGTATGTACATTAGCACAGCGCCTCTGGCGGTCACTCATAGAACTAAGGATCAGTTCTACGGTAAACTACCTATCGAAAACTAAACGCTAGCGACTGACGTTTTGTAGCTGATTCCATAGAAAATCGGTACCATAAGTTACAAACTTGACAGATGCTATCGAACAATACGATATCGACTATAGTAAACTATTTCACTAGCTAATTGGGCCGTGAAAACATTGGAATTCTTATGTGATAATGTCTGCAAGGCATTACTTAGTGTGGGATATGTTACCGAAAGGCTGCATATGAAGACGAACGACGTGAACAGAGAAAATTTCAAGCTGTTATGATCTGGATGGTGTAAGTACCTGAACAAAATCAAGGTAGGGTCGCTAGGCCAGTTACGCGGCCTGCGTCAGTTTGCGGCCTTTTGAAGAACGAGATTTTGTCAATTAAAGATATCATTTTTACATGCCCTAAAGAAATAGTAGCAAAAAAATATCCTTTCAGTTCACCAACTCATCCAAGTGGCCGCAAACTGACGCATCAAATTAACAGGCCGTAAACTCACCTACCGACCCTACCTATTCTATAATAGAAAATAATTAATATAAACTAGCTGCGCCCTCATAATATACTAAGTACCGAGAACGTAGGCGGACCCGCGGGATGGGACGAAATGTAGCTTATGTCTATTTCAATTTATATACTGGATTTATGAAATTGGATTGGTAGTTCAGAAGATAACTTAAAAATAAATATTTGTGGACAATCTTACAAAGTCAACCTAGTAGGCCTACGCCAACGCCTGAGGCCGAAGCTTGTATTATGGGTACTAGGGGACGATATACATACTTTATATAGATAAATATATACTTAAATAACATCCAAAACTCGGGAACAAATATTCATTCCCATCACACAAAATAAATGCCCTGACTGGGATTCGAACCTGCCTCGCAGGCAACAAACAATTACCTGTTCATAAATCTATAGATGTCAATTTGTTCTTACTATAATTTTCAGATTCATCAACAGAATTTGGTGCTGGAAAATGTTGATGCCAGTGCTTATTAATGGGAGTGCTCTACAGAATCAATTAGCTAGAAGACTTGAATCAAGGCGGCCACAGTATATTCTTGTTTTAGAAATGTATTGTTTGCAAATACCTACTTTTCTGTTTTTTATTGAATAGAAAAAATAAAGAGTATGCATAAACATTAAAAAAAAAGTTTATTAAAATATATTCATTTCTATTTCCTAATGCCAAAAATTGTACAAACAAATCTAACCATTGTTTCACTATCTTTAAGGCTGATTAGAACCCACAAATTTCAGTAACATATAGGGTATAATATAACTTAGATATATTCTCAATATTATTAAATTTAAACATGTAGTTTAGGAACTAAGTATTGTCAGTCAAAGTTCCTCAGTTTTGTCACTGACACACTAACTGGCTGATTATTCTAAGGTACTTCTAGCAGACCCACAAGCTTCTAATTTTAAACATAATTCTATTTTAGCCTATCAAGTATAAAAAAACTAAAAATATTACAATTTCAGTCACGCCTTAGATATATACAAACTGCATAAGTAAGTTTGTAATACTATACAAATACATGAGATACAAAGTTATAAATTTGCAGTTCTTGCATCTATGATAAGTTTTTGGTTCTAGATGCCTTCATGTATTCACACGTTTACCTACAAAAAGAAGTGAGATCCCATAAAAAACATTCCAGGTAACAGTAGGCCAAGTCTCGTAACTCTAACCTCCTTTACCAGGCTACTAAGGACGAGTGTCTTAATAAGTTATTTACTTAAATAGATTTGCAACCATATTCTGTCACAAATCACTCAAATTATTAGTCAAGTGAATTCAAACTGCTGCCAAATTTACATTATTGGATGCGGCTGTATGCTGTGAATGAATCAAACATTTATTCTGCAGACCACAACAGCCTTTTATGTGTAAAAATATGTACTTAGGTAAGTCTGACATAACAATAAACATTTTTAAATGTCAAATATTTATTTACAATTCAAGAATTTTTGATATTACAAAATAATAAAAATAAATAACCACAAGTCAGTTAGTTAGCATTTGTTGGTTCGGAGACGGTATGATACCCGTCGTCTACAGGTCCCTGGGATCCCAGGGATCATAACAAAAAAATGCTATTGTTTATTTTTTCACTAGGTGATGACGGTTTAACTCGTATAGTGAAAATAAACTTGAAGAGTAATCCAACCGGTCCTCGACCGATGTAAAAAATCAACAATAGCATTCTTTTGCCATGTGTCCGGAGATCTCCAAGATGGGTAGGCAACGGCTTAATATTGTTATAGATATATGTGGTCTCCAAAGACAATGCCAACCAAGCTAATCCAGAACAGGATATCTCTTGACAACACCCAATAAAAGTGCTTGTGTAAGTCCTTCTGTGGGCAGATGAGAGGTTTTGCATTGGACATCTTCCCCACTGACGCTGCATTGGCGGTAAGGCCGTGTGACTGCGGCACATGCTGTCTGGCACCAGTAGCTGGATAAATATTCTCGAGAGCCGAGGCGCAAGTTCGTCGCCGTGTATTAGGCCATTCAGACCCGTCTCACTCAAGTCTGGAAAATACAAACAAAATATAAATCAACAGGCCAGTCTCACTCTGTTTGTGTTCTCTGTTGTCTTAAGATGTTCGTCCAAAATAGATACTTACTGCTGCATATTTAATTAACCAGTAACTGGAATTACGAGGCACTTGTACGCGTTTTTATAAATCATAACCTCAGATCATAACAAAAACAAACGACTGTCACCTACGGAGTGGCTACCGCGAACCACAAACGAAGTTTTCCCTCTCTGTCTCACTTATATGCAAACTTGCAAGTGCGACAGAGAGGGAAAACTTCGTTTGCTGTCGCGGTAGCGCCACGGGTTATTTCTATATTTTTAAAAGGGATGGATACTTAGGTTTTTGCCTAATATCGTCCGTGCTCTGTCTTTTTAGTATAGTTAGAAAGAGAGATAACTTTGTTTGCTGTGAAGTTGGGTACGTCACTCGTCGTAACTTTTACTACACGATGGATCGAGCTTACGTGAGCGAGCGTAGTAAACGTCTAATTGACTCATGGTGCCAGTTCAATCGAAATCTATTCGAACCGCGTTAACACGCTAGCGACTGTAGTAAAATAATGTCATTTTTCTATAGCAAGTCATGGTAACTGTACATCGAGACCCATCTTCAATTGAAGAACGTAAAAAAATAAGAGTTTTGAATCGACAACATATATCGGCAAAACTCGGATTGTCGCGTATTTCCTGTTTGTATACTAAATAATGACAAAAACGATCGGCCATATTGTGGCCATACTTGTTTGTTGCCATTGACGGATGCGTTCAGAAAATTTATGATTTTATTTATTGACATTGATGGCGGGTGCGTTCAGGAATTGTGAACGATAAAAATCATTTCAACGAGTGGACAGCCGAATGAATTAAAGTGGGTGACAGACCAGAGGGGCTACTCAGAACTTCGTATCGTGCCGTCCCTATCACTCGTATATTGTATAACACGAGAGTGAAAGGGATGGCACGATACGAAGTTCGGATTTCAAAGTTAGGAGTACAGAGGGTCTAATAAGAACTTCTAAATCCGAACTTCGTATAGTGCCGTCTCGTTCACTCATATAGTGTATAACACGAGACTGAAAGGGACGGCACGATACAAAGTTCAGAGGACAGGCCCAGTAGGGCTACCGCGAACAGAAAACGAACGAAGTTCGAATAATCTCCCTCTCTGAGGGGCTACCGCGAACCGAAAACGAATGAAGTTAGAATATCTCCTTCTCTGTCGCACTTGCTAATTCGTGGGGCAGAGAGGGAGATATTCGAACTTCGTTCGTTTTCAGTTCGCGGTAGCCCCTCTGTTATTATATATGGAGATATTCGAACTTCGTTCGTTTGCAGTTCCCAGAGGCGTTACCGCGAACAGCAAACGAAGTTTTCCCTCTCTGTCGCCCTTACGTCCGAACGTGCAAGTGCGACAGAGAGCGAAAACTTCGTTTGCTGTTCGCGGTAGCGCCCCAGAGGGGCTACCGCGAACCTCAAACTAAGTTTTTTCTCTCTATCTCACTTATGTGCAAACTTGCAAGTGCGACAGAGAGGGAATACTTCGTTTGCTGATCGCGGTAGCGCCACAGGCTCAGAGGTGCTACGGCGAACAGCAAACGAAGTTTTCCCTGTCTGTCGCACTTGCACGTTCGGACATAAGTGCGACAGAGAGGGAAAACTTCGTTTGCTGTTCGCGGTAGCGCCCCTTAACTGGTAGTGTCTGGACACACGAGTTTTTAATTTTTAACTTTATTTTATTTATAAACAATGCATTCATTGTGTTTGAAATAATAGGCAACAAATAAGACAATTACAAATAGATTAGGATTAAATATAAATAAAAACAATCTAGGAAAGATGTCAAAAATTCATGTCATGCTAGGTAATTAATAATAAGTTTACATTCATTTACATAAATACACTACAATAATGCACAATATCATCTAGATTAAGGTATACACTTTATAAAATAATGTACTTACTGTCAAAGACTAAGAGTCTGGGCCTATACTTCGAAATCAGAACTTCGTATCATGGCGTTCCTTTCACTTCCGTGATTTCACTATATGAGTGAAAGGGACGGCACGATACGAAGTTAGGATTTCGAATTTCGGAGTAGTCCCTCTGTTCACCTGTGTCATAAACTCCTCCACTACATGAAAACACTATTTAAATAGAATCTTTTTGAGTTTAGCTCCAAATGTGTGTTAACTTGTTATTAATTTTATTTCTCCTGTTGTTGTTGTTGTTTGTTTACCTGTTGGATCGCCGGCGAACTTACTCGGCGGTTTTTAAGTACGCGTACTAAGAGCCGTAAAAACGAAGACTTAATCGGGTGTCTGTCACCGGCTTAATTAATGTTAATGGAAGATGATCGATGGATGGCTGGCTAAAGAACTGGCGAATGGAGGATGGCTAGCTGTATTTTCCACAGAGGTATTTTCTGCGAACCACGAACCGGAAACGATGTATCTCCCTCTCTATCGCTCGGATTCACTAGTGCAACAGAGAGGCACATATTTCGTTTTAGGTTAGCGGTAGGCCCTGTGTGTCTTATCACTATCTCTGTCGCACTTGCACGTTCGGACGCAAATGCGACAGAGAGAGAAAACTTCATTTGTTGTTCGCGGTAGCGCCCCCGAGGGGCCACCGCGAACCACAAACGAAGTTTTTCCTCTCTGTCTCACTTATGTGCAAACTTGCAAGTGCGACAGAGAGGGAAAACTTCGTTTGCTGTCGCGGTAGCGCCCCTGCTTTGTTAGCTGTGAAGTTAGGCACGTCACTCCGTGACGTAACGATTACTACACGATGGATCGAGTTCACGTTAGCGAGTGTAGTAAACGTGTACTTGACTCATGTTGCGAGTGCAATAGAAAACTATTCGAAACGCGTTAATACGCTAGCGACTGTAGTAACGTAACAAGAGTTTTCGATACCAACTCATGGTAAGCGTACAGAACAGATTGCTCACGAAATTTTACGAGAGTCGGTTGAGAATTGCGACCTGTAAACGAGAAGTAACGGAAATCCGGAATCTGGACATACGAAAGCATTTTTGCCGAAGCTGAAGCAGAGACCTTCGTTTCACTCGGTCAATGATTTCACTTTCTTCCGCCAGTTCAGCAGTGTTAAAGGAAGTGAAACAATTCCACATGTGTTTAATTAAGTTTTTCTAATTATTTCGCTTCTGCTTATCCGCGGTTCAGACTTGGCACCTTTCACTGCACTAATTAGCGATTTGAAGATCGCAATCGGAATGCCTATTTATCGTAGTATAAATTAAACATACAAGATACGCGGGAGTAAACATGCCGCTTTCAAATTAGTTATATGTATTATACTTATGCAAAAATATACTATAATGGCACTGTGAGCTGCTGTGCCTTTACCCTGAGTTTACATGACCGTACTCGCTAGCGACTGCGTAAAAATTTGTATGGGCAAAAGTACAGCGTCTCTGACGGTTACGCAATAGAACTAAGAATCGCCATACTAAGGGTGGGTTGCACCAAACCGTCTGTAACCCTAAGGGTCGGTTGCACCAGCACACGATCACAGGCCGGTCATCGTCAAATATGGCGCCGGCAGCTGTCATCCCATAGAAACTTGTCAAACTTTCCATAGAATCAGATTTTAACGAACACCGCTTACGGTTACAGACGGTTTGGTGCATCCCAGCCTAAATCGTTTACGCAGTCGCTAGCGAGTACGGTCATGCAATGGTAAAGGCACAGGAAGCCTTATTATAAGAATTTTAATCCAGCCAGGTCAGGAAGCAGTTTTCTAAGAAGTTGGCCTAGTTGTTATCTAATACTGGGTTCAGTAGATAAAGGTTATCAGATGGCGGCACGGCTCCGGTGCGACCCGTAATCAAGTGCACGAAAGGATGGAAATGAACTGGTGGGTTCCGTGCGTCGTACATCAGAACGAGAGTATGTAGAAATGTGTGCGAAATGTTTATATTAAAAGTTACGTAAATATAATTGTTGGCGACAGACCTTCTTATTGTCGTACATGTCCATTGTTATACCTTTTTTTATTTAAATTGAATTTGAAGGTTCCTATTGATTTTTCTATAAATTTTTCTATTATACAAAAAGTCAAGTAAGAGTGTGGTTTTCTTTCTAGGAAGCTTAGATAAATATATTAAAATACTCTGAAATTATAATTCATCAGTAACAAGAATAGTAACGGCACCATACCGGTGTTCAACAATAATCGTATTTAAAATGCGTAGTAACGTCACTCCATCACTCACTTCAGTTGTAAACATTGAAAAATATGTATAAAATGGAAAATGATTATTACCGAAAATATATTATTTCTGCGATGCAAATATTATTCATGAGCCATGAAACGTTGGACATCATATGCAGTGGCGTCACATCAAGGCAGTATCGCCATGCTTAAGTGCGAAATTGGAAATGTCGGTCTGTTTGGAATATTGGAATTAGGTTTATATATGTAAATTATTTCTGCATATTTTAACTTTTCGTGTTTGGTATGTACTTTATGTAATCCTTAAATATTTAAGATGAAAGTTCCCGATTTGTCACTATTTTTCTACCACTTCTACAACTTTCATTCCGGGTCATTGTCAGTTGCAAAAACAAAGTCCCTTCGGTGGTCAATAGTTAACGGTTTATGTGCATGTTAGTTATGTTTTTAGTACATGGATTCATAGCAACGGAGACACTGTTTATGCGGGTTACTAGACCAATCCAAAATTGAGCTTTGTGGTCCTAAACTTTTTATATGTCCACGGAAAAAACGCGACAATGACCCTTCAGGTACATACTAAATGAAATAAATGAACTTTATTCTGCAAGTAGGCCGCAAAGGCACTTTTACAAGTCAAAAACTACAAGCGTTTCTCATGAGACCACTGCCGAGAAGAAACGCCGGAAAAAAATCGACAGTCAGTCATTTTCTCCAAAATATGCTTATTACAATGATACTACTACTCACAATGTTCTCAAATGGCAAAGACAACGATTATCAACTACATCTTACAGTAACAACCAGAAATAAGACGTTCTAATATATTTTACAACCACAATAAAGACTAGCCTTCCTTAAATAATAAAGAAAGACAGACGAATAACTGTGGTTCCATATACTATCTCTCAATGCATCACCTACCATGAATCATAATGCTTGATTTGATTTCCGCTACCCTAAGGTTGTCTGGAAGAGATCGCTCTTTAGCGATAAGACCGCCTGTTGTTTGTCTCTACTCATTGTAATTATGTACTGTACTGTTTTTTTTGTTGAGGTTATGCAATAAAGAGTATTTGTATTGCATTGTACTCGTAATGTAGATTAGTCATTGAAAATATGAACCAGAATTGCAACAGAATTCCAGTGCAGTGACACGGTATTCCAAGATTCTGATATCTTTATATCGCAAAAACAATGGTCCATTGACGAGAGAACCCCAAAATCCCATGTTTATCATACGAACATTCCCACGAGTGAGAAAGCAACGGTCGTGAGAAAACGTTTAGAAAAAGATCACTGTAATTGGTGACGTTCTATTTTGAACCATAATACTCCGTAATAAGGCTAGTCATATGTGGCATAAGGCGTCGAGTTACATGGCATAGATTACCCGGTGACTCGTACTTACGTAAAATGAGATGTTACATTTTGAATGTCGTGAGTGAAAATTGCGTAAGTATGAAATCGATATATTTGTGCAATTTTAACTATGTGTTTTAACTTACGCAATTTTAAGCGGCAAATTACGTAATATGAATTAATTTAATTTTTTTTTCTACACTATTTTTATTAAAGTTGTTTTCTTTTGATCCATATAAACACACATGTACATGGTAACATATATTTTTGGGAATACCGTTACCAAAAACGTATTTGGTATTTAATAGTAACCAATAGTGTTAAGAGCAATTTGTTAAATTAATTTATGTGAAAGGGTTCTTGATTCAAGCTTATTTTCATTTTCTGGAAAATGTACTCGTATATCACACTTATACAAAAAAAAAATGTAGAACAAAGTTGTCTCCTAATTAATCTCTTAATTATGTTGTCTGTAAGTAAAATTAAAAAAAAAACATGGTCGGCAATTAGTACTACAATAGTCTGTTAACTGTACCGATCAAGATAACATCGGGGCCTCGAACAACGTCGCTGTTTGCAACATTTACACCTTGTTCTCGTGGGACTCTGAAAAATAGCATTGTTGTATGTTCATTGCCCGAGCCGAAGGGAAGACTGATAAATATGCGATTTGAAACTTTATAACCGCCCCCGGTGCACACAAAATTAAATAATACGTTATGAGGTCTTCACCATCCGTGGTGTGTAAAAAATAAGTAATGAACGATCGTCATGTACCATGGCGCTTTCGGTCAGTGACGTCACTGATTTGTAGAGCTATCTCTCTCTAATTAAAAACATTCTAACGGTTATAGCTTCGTTATTTTTTGAGATATTTTAATGGGATTTTCACCATTTGGCATAGTTTTATCTGTTCTTTCTTTTGGATATTAATTTGTATACTAATAAATTTCGAGTCAATATCCCTATTGCTGATTTCCGATACGGGAGTAACGTAAAGTTAAACTACGTAACTTAGCTCACAATGGTTTGATATTTTCCAAAAAATCCTTTAAAATAATTGGACAATGTAAAATGATTTGAATAAAAGGACTAACTAAATGCTGCTTTAAGCAGGATAAATAAAAGGAAAGAAGAGAAAGAAAGAAAGAAAGAAAAACATTTATTCGTGACGATACAAACATAAAATATAGATAAATAAATGTAATTAAAAGAACATGGAATCGCCACAAAAATCGCGAAAACCTCAGCGTAATGCCGACTCAGGGAGCTGGCGCTGATCTTCCGGCGAAACCTAGGTTGTTAATGACGGTGTGTGTGCACGCTTCGCCTAAAAATTGAACGCGACCTATTACAACTTGACACCGCCGTCTTGTCACGTCGGGCCGTCACATGAATGTTCAACTGTCAAAAGGTGCGTCCAAAAATGGCGGAGCCTGCTACACACATTCACGACTACAATTGAAAATAAGATAGTATAGCAATTATAATTTATAAGGCATTCTATAAATAGTTAAGTCAACGGAACCCTATAAGGAATCACTACCAGTTAAGGTTTCGCCAAGGTAAAACGTATATAGTTTTATACTTTATACAATGGCGACGCAGCACGTTGCTCCGCAAAGACAAACATCTCATTACTCTAACTGATGACGATGTTGAATGAGCATGTACAGGTAAATTACTTTACGAGTATGTATGACACTGACATAGGATATTCAACTTTACACGAATGTAATAGATACTCTATCACTTACATTAGCGTTAAAACAGACTATCGATAGGTATAAGAGCATATTTTTTTTATACAAACGCCTTAAGGGAGGCGTACAGCGACATCTACCAGAAGACTCATGCTTCATTAACCCAAACTTCCTGCTCGGTGCCTAAATTTTTTCAATTTTCCCTTCATTCTAAATAAGAGCATAATGTTAGTGTCAAACTCAAAGTACACTCGCAGTCGTCATATACTTAAAGCGCGACCAGAAATATATGAGTTCCATTAGAATTAATTTTTTACACTGGCAATAATTTGAATCATAGGTTGTCAGTATTGTCAGTGTCACTGTGGTGCTTTAGCTTAAGTGTTAAATATCACAGTAAATACATAACGGTAAAATACGGAACGGATTTTGATGCGGTTTTTTAATAGAGTGATTCAAGAGAAATTTTTATATGTATAATACATTCATAGTATAGTAGAGAAACAATGATAATTTTAGAGGTTTCTAATGCACTATATAAACACATGTTTTTGCGCTTACATTGCAAACGCTGACTGAACCCTACGACGTAGGTCAAAATAATGTAATACGGTATTGTACACATTAAAAATGTCTACAAAAAAGTCCCGCGATGGTATATGTCCACATAACATCTCTTAGGGTAGACCCACAATAACCATTTTTTTTCCTTTAATTTTTACGAGGAATAATGGCTTATTTAAGAACCGATTTTAAGAAATATACCATTAATATAGCATTACAGGCTTTGTATTCATTTATTAATAACCAGATGCTCAAGATACTAAAATTTTCTAATAACAATGACGCTATTATTAGGAGCCTCCCCCTACTTTTCCACTGCTCCTTATTCTGAGTAGTCTCTGGCTATTCTTTTAAAAAGGAGCCTAGCTCGTCTCGCCATCGCTGACGAGGTCTGCCGCGTCTCCGTCTCGAGCTGTCGAGCTCAGTGTTGCCAGATGGTTACATTTCTTACATTTTCCGTAACTTTTGACCGGCTCACGTAACATGTAAGTAACTTCTGTTATAAAGGATTTTTTTGTAACTTTTGAGAATAATGAAACTTTATTTAAAAATAAAGGTCAATAGTATCTAACCGGTACCAAGCGAAACAATTTATAGGCTTGAAAAGGTGACAAAAGAACCCACGTGATACGCCTGTCTGTCCGTCTGTTGCAACTATGTATGACATTCGAGATACCGCCCATCAGACTGGCGTAATTCTGTCGCCGAACTCGCCGAATTTTAGTTGTATGTGGCTACTCGTTTCTTAAAATCGAACGTTACGAAAGTAATTATGAAAGTTATAAAAAATGTAACTTTTGCAGCAAAAATGTAACTTTTCAAGAAGAGAAACGTAATTTTCGCCCTAATGGCCCTGGCAACACTGGTCGAGCTGTCAGTCTGTGGTGATCTTGGCCCCCAGCTCGCCATGCGTCAGACATGACCAGCCCAGCCCCATTTGAACTTGGCCGCCTTCCAAGCTACATCCACCATTTGAGTTTTGGAGCGCAGAGTGTTTGTGATACGATCCATTAATTTGACGCCTAATACGCTGCGCTCCATGACACGCCGGCAAACTCCGAGTTTGGACATTTAGATGACGTCAAAGACCAAATCTGCGCGCCGTAGGTGAGGATTGGAAGTATAAACATTTCCATGACAACAAAAACGCTAACGTCTATACAGGGTGTCCAGTAAATAATGGTCAAGCTTCTAACCACCGATAGAGGACCTGAGGCTGGTCCAGAAAAAGGACTTTCAGGTTTAGTAAAAGTCCCTTGGTTTTCGAGATAATCGATCTTTTCCATTTTCTTAATAATTGGCTACCACCCGAGTCAACGAAAAAAGTTGTTAATGAAAAACAGAGGTAACTTTATGTAGGACCTCGTCTCTACTAGCTGTCAGCACAACCATCCACAAGGCAATAAGGGTAGGCAGCAACTGGCTTGGGAATCTTCTGGAGTAGCAAGCGTCCATAGGCTAATGTTTATGTTACCTGGCTACCCTATAGCTCTAATACCTGTCTGTTAGCAACACTATTAGAGAATATTTAGCAATAAAAAGAACGAGAATATCTCTTTATTTATGGCCTCGACGGTCATTAAAGTCAAAGAAGGTACCAATTACTAAGAAAATGGAAAAGTTCGATTATCTCGAAAACAAAGGGACTTTTACTAAACATACACCCTGTATAATGCAGTACTAGAGACGTTTACTGAAATATGAGAAGTTAGAAAGCATCACCTTCGTCACTTGTTTTTAACTGTCATCGTCTTAGAAATGTGCTACATTAACTTAACAAGAAGCGAATAAGTCCGAAACACGATACTTAAGTATCGTGTATCTCAAAAGGCCTCCGCTGCTATCCTATGTTAGATAGAGGATGTGATGTCACAACGCCATTTTGATTTGTAATCGTCAGATTTCATTGTAATCCTGCGCGCGCGCGGATCGCTGACGAATAAATTATTAGGGCGATAAATGGCTACGATATAATATTGTTATGGCGGTTGGTAACGATCAATAGTTGATAATCTTTGAGATCGTGAAAGGAATTCCAATTAAGTTTAATATTGAAGCATATATTAGCTTCAGAATCTCGTGCTCGTGGCCCAGCGGCGCCCGCGTACCGCGTGCGGTATGCGAGCTTAAGCTACTTCAGCCCAGGTCAGTTATTGGATGGGTGACTGCTTTGAATGGTTATTAATTGAGCGCTCCCGTGCTTTGGAAGGCACGTTAAGCCGTTGATCCCGGCTGTTATCTATTATAGCAGTCGTTAAGCCAAATTAGAGGCTTTCGGGCGGCTCGAGAACTTCTAACAGTCAAGTTGCCCACTCACTTGACAAGCCTAATTCCAATAAGGTCTGGTTTCCCCTCGGGTTGGAAGGTCAGATGGCAGTTACTTCCGTAAAAACTAGTGCCTACGTCAACTCTTGGGATTAGGTAGAGGATACCCGGGCATCATTTAGGATGTAACTGTACCAGGATAACGCTAGAATGATGATGATATTAGCTTCAGAATCTAAGGACAAGAAGCGTTTGTTGTGCTGGTTCCTATAATAACTGCATCTAAATTGACTTATCCGGTGTATCACCGTTTGGATATGTGCACAGTGTAGGTATTTCTCATCGATATCTCACTTGTATGTGTCAGTTATCGAAATCAATAATATTTTTTTCTACTCGTCGACTTCAATGTTTGAATTAAGATATGGTAGACGAAACTAAAATCACATACTTTTCTCTATGGAGATCCCTTCAAATGAACTCTTATGAAATTGACCAATCACGTGACGCCGCGGACATAGAACAAAAGACCTCAACGAGCGCCTGACTCATGTGCATAATCATCAATTCCGCAGGACTAGTTTGTTTAATTATTTCGGTTTGTTTAATTAATTTCCGTTGACTCGTAGAAAAAATAGTGTATGTAATAGTTATATAATTAGCTTTTTAAGTCTGGAACGTTACTTAGGCCAAAAGCATACATTTTATAACGATTTCATAAACTACTATAGTATAACATATCGTAAACTACTATATTCCTTTTGGTATACTGAGGGCTGAAATTTTTAAGCGCATCAGTCTACATAATTGTATATATAGAAAATAAACTTTAGATTGATAGAAATCGTCAATTTTACGCAATTACCGAGTTTTTATTTTTCATTAATTTTAGCGCTACCACACTTTCGCTTGTGGCCCGTTTTCAAGGCTGCACTGTGCACTTTCAAATACATTGATATTTCTCACTTCCAACAATATGTTGAAAATATTTTGCACGCAATAAGTAAGATAAACGTCCCAGTGCACGACACTAGCCCGATACTTGACACTTTCAATGTTATTTTTCACTATCGGTTCGATCGGGGTTTTTTGTTGTCAGTGAAATTGACGAAGCCTGCGTTGTGAATAAGGTTTGCACGTTTATCGTGTTAATTTTTTTTTAAGTAAGTCTTACAACTGGGTGACCGCTTTGAGTGGTTATTAACTGAGCGCTCCCGTGCTTTGGAAGGTACGTTAAGCCATTGATCCCGGCTGCTGTGTATGATAGCAGTTGTTATGCCAAGTTAGAGGCCTTTGGGCGGCTTGAGAACTTCTAACAGTCAATTTGCCCACTCACTTGACAAGCCCATTCAAATAAGGTTTGGCCCCTATTTCACCAAAGCTGACAGGCGTGACAATTGTCAAAAAATATTACAATTGTAGTTGGTGAAACAGTTTTCACTTGAAAATTGTCGATTTGTCAGCCTACATATGTCAAATACATACATATGTCAACTTGGTGAAATAGGGGCCTGATGGCAGTCGCTTTCGTAAAATCTAGTGCCTACGCCAAATCTTGGGATTAGGTAGCGGACCCCGGGCATCCTTCAGGATGCAACTGTACTGGGATAACGCTAGGATGATGATGTAAGTCTTACTGAAAAAAAAGGTTCATAAACTGTAAATATTTGCAATGACTTTTTGTGACAAAATAGTTTTTTTTACTATAGAGCAGGGAACCGGTTTCGTCTTCATAAAATTAACCGGTTAAAAATTTCGGTTAATTGCATTTACGTCATTTTGTTCATACTTTATTTATTTCATAGATGAAGGCTAACAAAAACAAATCTTAAAATAAAAATTGAGATATTAGAACTACTTCAGGAGATTGCAATTACGATTTGAAACGGGATATTTACCATGTATATTTGTATTTGTGAGTTCCCGGTATTTCAGCACTGTTGCAAACACCATTATCAAGGATTAACTGACGTGCTGCGAGTTTTAGTTGTGGTCTACCCAGGGATCGGATACCGGTATTTTCTCCATAGAAAAATACCGGTATTATTACGGTCACCGGTTCATTATTTCATTTTTAATGGGACAATCTAATAATACGACGTTGTTACCTAAATACATGATTCAGCCCTACGTAAAGAGCAAAAACTAATCCAGGGTTTTTTAAAAATACCGGTATCGGTCCCTGGGTCTACCCACACACCATAGCGATCTACCCTCTTCCTGGTTCGCTTTTTTCGCAGTGTCACCGTCACTACCACCCCACCACCACACCCACCATCATGCCCCGTACCACTATAGCCCGTGTCAAATCGTAATTCTAATGTAAATGACCATGTGAGCTTGAAAACTTCAGGAGATATTTCAAAAATAGTTAAAACCTGTTCCGAGCCCCGCTATATAGAGATAAAATAAATAAATAATAAATATTAGAGGACAATCTTACACAAATCGAACTAGCCCCACAGTAAGCTCAAGAAGGCTTGTGTTATGGGTAAATGAAATAATAAATGAAATAAATGAACTTTATTCTGCAAGTAGGCCGCAAAGGCACTTTTACAAGTCAAAAACTACTAGCGTTTCTCAAGAGACCACTGCCGAGAAGAAACGCCGAAAGAAACTCGACAGTCAGTCATTTTCTCCAAAATATGCTTATTACAATGATACTACTTAACCTACTTAAGTAAATGTAAATGGTACACAACAAAAGAGAATTGAAAGAAAAACGAGGATAAAATAACAATAGGTATTTACAAAAAAAAAAACATGTCGAATCGTTTGATATGCTTTCCTGCAAGAAATGAGATACAATGAAAATATTAGACTCTACGCTATTTAGGTATTTGGTTTGGGCCATGCATTTCTGTCTGTTAGATAGTCCTCAACCCTATAATAAGCCTTTGACATCAAAGTTTTTTTTAGGTAATTTTTAAGAGCTGGAAAGGGTAAATTCAAAATTTCATCGGGTAACTTATTATAAAAACGAACACATTGACCTACAAAAGACTTGTAAACTTTACGGACACGAAACTTGTGAGTGGCAATTTTATTTTTATTCCGGGTATTAAAATTATGGATATCAGAATTTTTACAGAATGATTCTCGATTCTTTATGACATAAATAATATTCTCATAGATGTATTGGGATGCTACCGTTAAAATGTTAATTTCTTTAAAGAGATCTCTTAGAGTTTCACGTGAGCCCAGGTTATATATGGAGCGAATGGCTCTTTTTTGTAACACAAAAATTGTCTGTATGTCAGCTGCTTTACCCCAAACCAGAATACCATACGACATAACATTATGAAAATAGCTGTGATAAACTAAGCGAGCTGTTTCTACATTGGTCAGTTGTCTGATTTTTCTAATAGCATAAGCGGCTGAACTTAATTTACGTGCCATAATGGCTATATGGGGACTCCATTGTAGATTTTTGTCTAATGTTATACCTAAGAATATTGCTTTATCTACAATTTCTAAACACTCGTTATTTAAAAGAATATTAGTTTCAACCGGTCTAACATTAGGCAAAGAAAATCTGACACATTTAGTTTTCTTAGACTAGGTACTAGACGACGATATATTTAATAGGTATAAATACTTAAATACATAGAAAACATCCAAGACTCAGAAACAAATATTTATGCTCATCACACAAATATTTGCCCTGACCGGGATTCGAACCCAGGACCGTCAGCTTCACAGGCAGGTGCACTACCCACTAGGCTAAACCGGTCGTCGAAGATCAACAACACACAAGTCAAGGATTGACTTGAAGCTTCCTTTAATTTATAGGTATTCGTTATATTTACGTGTTGATTAAAACCAGTTTCTTTATAGGTTGCCCTTTGCTGGCCTCAGAACATCCTCATCTCATAGTGTATCTCGGACAAGATAAACAACAAAATTCCTAATGTATACCTTGAATTTTTATTAAGGGGTTTAAACTCGTCAAAAATCAATGAATAGCACGTGGATATTCATTGATTTCTGATGAGTTTTGAGCAGGGACCGATACCGGTATTTAAAAAAAACCCTGAATTAGTCCAATATTTTGGATTATTTTTTGCTCTTTACGTAGGGCAGAATCATGTATTTAGATAACAACGTCATATTATTAGATTGTCCCATTAAAAAGGAAATAATGAACCGGTGACCGTAATAACACCGGTATTTTTCTATGGAGAAAATACCGGTATCCGATCCTTGGTTTTGAGTTGATATAGCTCAGTCAAAAGTATGGATATATCAATGGCACGAACCGTTATCGGTTCTTCAATCCTTTATTTACATTTGCAAGAACCAAAAAAAACTGACTCTTTTTTATGTTATAGGGGGCAAACGAGCAGACGGATCGCCTGATGGTAAGCAATTACCGTCGCCCATAAACACCTGCAACACCAGAGGAGTCTTAACGCGTTGTGCCATAAAAACCACGAGGAAACAGAGCTGGGAGCTGGGAGCCCCTTAACATTAGAAAAAATGACAGAGGAAGACTTACTTTTAGGTTAGGTTTTTTATCAAGCACGTACGTTCCCGTGTCGAATTGTCTCAATGAATATTAAAACCGTTATTAAATAAGGCATCAATTATATTTTAAATTACTTTTCGTTTCAATAATCTAAAAGTTGTACAATAAAAAACCCAAAGAGGCAGAGATTGTAAGAAATCGGTTCGGGTTTTAAAAAAGTAATTTGTCATAGTAACTAACTGTCACTTATTCTGATTTCCGTGCGAATAATGCGAATGCAATGTGTGTGTGTTTACGACCACTGTTTCTTTTTTTACCTAATTTTTAATCCTAATAATATTATAAACGACGACCGGTTTAGCCTAGTGGGTAGTGCACCTGCCTGTGAAGCTGACGGTCCTGGGTTCGAATCCCGGTCAGGGCAAATATTTGTGTGATGAGCATGAATATTTGTTTCTGAGTCTTGGATGTTTTCAATGTATTTAAGTACTTATATCTATTAAATATATCGTCGTCTAGTACCCATAACACAAGCCTTCTTGAGCTTACTGTGGGGCTAGTTCGATTTGTGTAAGATTGTCCTCTAATATTTATTTATTTATTTATAAATGTGAAAGTTTGTGCGGATGGATGTACGTTCCGCTTAATCTCAAAAACTACTGAACGGATCTCTATGAAACTTTCCATTATTGTTGCTTAGACATCAGAATAGGACATAGGCTACCTTTTATCCGCGGGTAACACCGCAGGGCGCTGCTAGTCTTAAATAAAAGAGATATAGGTACATCATGTTATTAACATGACATATCTGACCGGCCCGGATCATATAAAAATGAGTTAGATCAAACGTCAGATTTCGCTAATGGGTCAATACCATGTCGGTGGCAAACGAGCGCACCGACGGCCTGATGTACCCCGATCACCGCAGCCTATGGGCGCTTGCATTGCAACATTGTTATTTTGATTTATTTATTTAGTGCTAACATAGTTCTATAAGCTTGAATTGTTACTAACACGATATGGAAATTATTTGAATGTAAATTAAAATGTATGGTTATTTTGTCGGATAGATGACTTTTAAACTTGACTTTCAAATAATCTAACTGTATTAGAAATCTATTAGTCTAAATATATTCCGAAAGCATATTTGCAATTTACAAGATATCTCCATAATTTTATGATTAATGTTAATCATTATGTTGTGTTAATATTTTTTTTGTCATTTTTCTAGTTCGAAACATTTTAAAACTAAAATAATAAATAAATAAATAATTTATTCAATAAATAATGGTTTTTTTTTTTTTTTTTATTAAAAATGGGATCGCTCTTGGCCAGCATCTAGCCAGGGGGCAAAGATGAGGCCGATGATGAAGCGAGCTCACCCAGAAGGTAAAATGGCTAATGGATATAAAAACAAGAACAAACTAAAGTAAAAATTAAATAAATAAATTCCTTAATAAAATAGACCTACTGAGAAATAAAAAATGGCCCCTTTTTTTGAACCTGACTGTGGCTTTATAGGCCGGGACCAATAAAGCGACAAGAGTGCGCGGTTGGAGAGTAGCCTGGGGAAAATCCAGGGGAAAACCTCCGACACGACCACGCGGGCGGTTTAAAACACTGGAATACTCTAACCCGCTTATTCATAAAACTTAACACACCTCTGCTAACTAAAATGTTCTTTGTCCCATTCTCACAAACCTCAATGTCAAAGTGACAGATAAGGACAAACGAACTTTAGCGGCTAGTTAACTAATATAGGTTTGATAGACGTTTATGAATAAGGGGGTAAGAGTTTGCGCTCCAGTGAGGTACGGGGACGAATATGAACTATATGTGTCTGTGTTGTCGCGATCGCGCGGTGGACGTCCAAGTGTACAAATGGGCCCTAGTTCAGAGCTCAGCGGTAGGGTGCCCAGAAGGCTGGCGGCATTGTCGCGCTGCACAGCAAGGCCGATGCGCTGAGCGAGGGACGCGCCAGCCTGCTAGTTACCCGTCCGGCCGACCGGCGATTCGCCAGCTCATTAGGAGCATGTGAGGATCAGGTCCCCACGGCCCTACTGTTTCCACCGCAAATCGCTTAAACATGTAGGCACTGTCAATAAATATTAGTGGATAATGTTACAAATCCTTAAAATAATGTCTGACACGACTAAGGGTGGGTTGTACCAAACCGTCTGTAATCGTAAGCGGTGTTCGATAAAACCTGATTGTATGGAAAGTTTAAATATAAATATTTTTTTTGGACAATCTTACACAAATCAACCTAGTCCCAAACTAAGCAAAGCTTGTACTATGGGTACCAAGTGACGATATACATACTTATATAGATAAATAGATACTTAAATACATAGAAAACATCCAAGACTCAAAAACAAATATTCGTGTTCATCACACAAATACATGCCCTGACCGGGATTCGAACCCGGGACCTCCAGCTTCGAAGGCAGGGCCACTACCAACTAGGCTAAAGCGGTCGTCTAAGTTTGACAAGTTTCTATGGGAGCCAGCGCCATATTTGACGATGACCGGCCTGTGATCGTATGTTGGTGCAACCGACCCTAATAAGCGCATAAAAATATTGCTATCCTATATATAATCTGTGGTCCTGTCACATTCGTGCAGCGCAGAGTTTGAGAATATACGGCACCATTCTCAAAGCCTTGACTCGAAAAAGTCTAGCAACTACATAAAAGTTATTAAAAGCAACGTTCGCTATTTCCAAGGCTTTTCAACGAAACTGATAAGCTTATGTACGGTGGACGAAGATATGTTGCACTACGCTTTTGGACCTACGTCCTTTGTAATAAGCCGGAGAATATTCATTGTTGCGTAAACTAAATCATTAACCTTGCCCAAACTGCCAAAACGTGAAGTCATGACGTTAATTTGAGCCCATTATACGGGAATAGTGACAACTTGACTACGTAAACTACTATATGTCACGTTTCTATAAAAAATGGAAATAGACAAGTGGAACATGGATTTGGGCCATTCTACTTTTTCATGTACATAATTTTCAGACACTTTTTTTTTAATGCAGATTTTGGAATACTTGGTCCTCACTTCATATTTTTGCATTGTTGTTTAGAAAGAGGTTTAATTGCAGTATCACTTCCGACAGTTTTGGTAATTAACGAACCACACCTAATATCCATAAATCGAGTAACTCGGTGGTTCTTGGATGTCTCACCATTTGTATGAAAAAATGGTTTTTACCACTATGTTACCCACATTTTACAGCAATATGTTAATATTTAAGTATTTTTTCCTATAAATTCCTTTTATTAGGTTCAGGTACTATTTCGCAATCCTTTTTTTGTACACTAATTCCATACTACATATAATGTTTTTTTTTTGTAATAGAAAAGTGGTCATGAAAAAGTAGAATGACCCATTTACACATCCAAGGTTCCATACATAAAAATATAACTCAATCGTCATCCTTGTAGCGTTTTCTCGATTGTGAATAGGGCATGCAAACCGGGATCCCGGGATTCCGAAATACCGGGATCTCAGACCTATTTTTACGGTATTTCAAAACCAAGATTGAAACAGACCAATACCTAATCGAATTGATTGATTGATATTTATTGATAAACATTCATATTTACAAGTCATTTACATACATTTATTTACAAGTCATTACAAAAAAGAAAATATATTTTTTATATTAATTACATAATTTGAAGTAAAAACACAATTATAGATTATTTACATAATTATTACCATTTTAATATAATGCCTGTATATTAATAGGCCAATGACCTGCGGACATCGAAAAACTCGTCGATAGTATAGCAAGCCATTTCTAGTAGCATGCCCTTTAGTTTGTGGACAAATAATGCATCACTAGAAGCTTGCTTTATTTTATCGTCCAGTATGTTGTACAGTCTTATTCCCATAACATGCATAGACTTCCTAGTTTTAGCCAGGCGGCACGCCGGCACAATCAGCAGCAGAAAATATAAGTCTTACGTCATCATCATCATCATCATCATTTCAGCCGAAAGACGTCCACTGCTGAACATAGGCCTCCCCCAAGGCTCGCCATTCAGACCGGTCCTTTGCCGTTCGTTTCCACCGGATTCCCGCGACCTTCACCAGGTCATCACTCCACCTTGTCGGAGGCCTACCGACAGCTCGTCTTCCGTACGTATTCGTAAAATTTATGTTTACCTCCTAACTCGTCCAAACAAAGTTACGAAGCCAAAAATTGTGTTCCATGCACTTCCTTATAACGTTTTTTGAGCATTCGTTACCTGAACTATATCGCAAACAACAAACCTGATCCCCCCTCTGTCGTAACTCCGCGATCACAACCTATATTAGTTAACTAGCCGCTAAAGTTCGTTTGTCCTTATCTGTCACTTTGACATTGACGTTTGTGAGAATGGGACAAAGAACTTTTTAGTTAGCAGAGGTTTGTTAAGTTTTATGAATACGGGGGTTAGAGTATTCCAGTGTTCCAAACCACACGCGTGGTTGTGTCGGAGGTTTTCCCCTGGATTTTCCCCAGGCTACTCTCCAACCGCGCACTCCTATCGCTTTATTGGGCCCGGCCTATAAAGTCACAGTCAGGTTCAAAAATAAAACTCATTCAAAAATAGCGTTAAAGATTGTCTCATAGTTAAGTAATTTACTAATACATGATCTCATTAAATAAAATTCTTATAATTTGTTATTAGCATGTCATTAGAAAGTTGTGCTTGGTTATTATTGAAATGTAAATTTAACACTTGTCTTATTAAGCTATTGTATATGTCTGAAATAATTTACATTTTGTTACCTTGCCTAAATAAATAAATAAATAAACGACTTCATCATCAACTGGCATATAATAACTTGTTATTTTCGAATGGCACTCGCTAATGTCAGTCATTAGTTCACTGTTTAAACGTAATGATCTGTCACTTAACTTGCCGAGGACGGCTACTGTCTCGCCTGTCATTTCGTCTCACGCGAAAGGTTGCATTTTAACTGGCTTGAAAACAATGAGGTTTGTTCCATTAAATCATTAAATTGAGAGACGATTCTTTACCACACCACGTAATTCTGTGTTATAATTACCATGATACTTTTAGAAGGGTATAGATTTACAGTTCCATATAAATTTAAATATAGGGGACAACTTTACACCATTCATTAATTTTGCACTATGTCCTATTCTGTGATTGCCAAATAACAAAATTTTATTTAGTAAGCAAATAAAGATTAATAACAATGCCTGACTTGACTCTGCGTAATATCTCACAACTTTTTACAGTGCAAGAGTTTCGGGACTTGGCCCATTTTTACATGAAATGTTTTTCATGGGATCTCACTTCTTTTTGTAGGTAAATGTGTCAATACAAATTTATGAATGCATCTAGAACTATAAACTTTTCATAGATGCAAGAACTACAATAGTATAACTTTGTATCGCATGTATTTGTATAGGATTACAAACTTATTTATTCAGATTGTATATCTCTGAAACTTGACTGAAATTGCAATATTTTTAGGTTTTTTATGACTTGATAGGCTTAAAACAAATTATGTTTAAAATTTAAAGCTTGTGGGTCTGCTAGAAGTACCTTAGAATTATGATGATCGGTCAGTGACAAAACTAAGGAATTTTGACGGGCAATAGTTCTTAAACTACAAGTTTAAATTGAATATTATTGAGATCATATCTGAGTCATGTTATGGCCTATATGTTACAGAAAATTCAGGGTTCTAGCTTCCAAAAAAAAAGCCAGCACAAAATTACAGGATGTTGAAAATGGCCTGAATCGCTTCGAGAAAAGGGTGGTACGGCTGTGCCTCTTTGTTTTGCTCACTTGTCGGAGGCACTTTCGTGCACGCAGATAGCACTGCACTGCGCTTTTAACTTTCATGCACTAATTATGATACAATAGGTACTATGTATATTTATGTACCTACATGTTCCTATGCATGAAAATATATTAAATTGAAAAAAATGCTAATGTATACCCTCTAAATACATATTTTATTTTAGGTCTTAAGGTAGATAGGTACATTAACTTGTTAAGAGCATGAGTGCATTACTCGCCAATAAACGTTGTGTTTGGCGAACGGTTGTTAAGAGCGCGTTCACCAAAAGCGCTTGCTCAAATTCGGTATTTAGACAGCGATCGCGCGGCAAAGTGCGCTTGTGTGTGTAGACACGCTACTAGCTGACCCTACAAACACACTTACACCCAGAACGCCCGAGCCAAGCGCGCCATCCTCTTCTAACCTTCTAAAAATAATATAGGTACAAAAGTGAAGTGCCCCGTGTGGTTGCCGGGTAAGAATTGCGCCACCCCATCTCTTCCCGTGGGTTTCGTAGGAGGCGAATAAGGGAAAATCGGAGGGTGGGCAGCAGCATCCTTCGATCATTACCACCATCAAACTGCGGTCGCCAACCCGCTTGCCAAGCGTGGCGACTATGGGAAATCCCCCCCAAGGGAAAAATAAAAAACATGCCTTTGGGGGAGGCCTATGTTCAGCAGTGGACGTCTTTCGGCTGAAATGATGATGATGATGATGACAAAAGTGATAGCGTGCACGGTAGGGTTGCTGTAGAGGTGGCGCAAAGGAGTGAACGCGTTTGATACTTGCGTCAATGAAAACCAAACCAACAACATATTTCATTTACTTCGCTTAAGTGAGGCTTTTATCATCTTGTTTTTAGTACTCATATTTTCTTTCTATACTTCAACAGATAGTTTTTTATTGTAATAATAATAAAAAGGACGGTGGTTTTTGATAATTGACAGTAGCAAGGGGTTTTCTGAGAGTTAATTACAGCCAATTAATACGCTGCTTGACAATACTTTGAACAGGGTCTTACATTATTAATAATTGTTTTATTAGATTTTTCCGAGACCAATTAAAGCCGAAGAGTATAATTTAAAATTTAATTATTCACTAATTCAACAAACGAACGCGGGGTGTAAGCAAACCGGGCAGAAATCGGAGACAATAATAGAACAGTCGTATAGGTGGTTTATTCTGACATGTGAAAGACGTCTACTTACAACTTGTATGACAAATGACAACACGGCATTCGCGATCATGGCGGGTAACGATTTAGATGTTTGAAAATTAATCATTTTTTTCAACCTCGAATATGACACACACATTGATAATTAAGAATTGAAAATAAATCTCCGCCATCTTTGATTTGAAAATGAATGCCATTTTCGTAATCGGCACCACGAGGAACCTCGAAGACGACACCCATATCGAGATAATTAAGGAAAATAAATCTCCGCCATCTTTGATTTGAAAATGAATGCCATTTTCGTAATCGGCACCACGAGGAACCTCGAAGACGACACCCATATCGATTTTTATACAAATAAATATCCACCATCTTTGATTTGAAAATGCGTATCATTTTCGTAATCGGCACCTCGAGGAACCTCGAAGATGACACCCATATCGATTTTTAAGAAAAATAAATGTCCGCCATCTTGGATTTGAAAATCCATATCATTTTAGTAATGGGCGCTTCGAGGAACCTTGAGAGTGACACCCATATCGATAATTAAGAAAAATAAATGTCCGCCATCTTGGATTTGAAAATTCATATCATTTTCGTAATCGGCACCCCGAAGAACCACAAAGATGACACCCATATCGATTTTTAAGAAAAATAAATGTCTGCCTTGTGGTATCGGCGATGAGAAGATTACACTCTTCTTCTCATCGCCGACACCACAAAGCCTAAAACGAAAGTTTTTAATCAGTGCGTCCTGCCTGTAATGACATACGGAGCCGAAACGTGGCCACTCACTGTACGTCTAGTCCACAAATTTAAGGTCGCGCAGCGAGCTATGGAGCGAGCTATGCTTGGAGTCTCTCTTAGGGATCGTATCCGGAACGAAGTTATTCGTCAGAGAACAAAGGTTACCGACATAGCTCAGCGAATTAGTAAGCTGAAGTGGCAGTGGGCAGGTCACATATGTCGCAGAACCGATGGCCGTTGGGGCAGACTGGTTCTTGAGTGGAGACCGCGTGTCGGCAAACGTAGTGTAGGACGCCCTGTAACTAGGTGGGGCGATGATATTCGAAAGGCAGTGGGCAGGGATTGGAGGAGAAGAGCTGAAGACCGAGCTCAGTGGCGTGCCATGGGAGAGGCCTATGTCCAGCAGTGGACTGACACAGGCTGATGATGATGAAATGTCCGCCATCTTTGATTTGAAAATGCATGTCATTTTCGCACCCCGAGGAATCTAGAAAATGAGACCCATATCGATTTTTAAGAAAAGAGAAAATTTGCTCCTCGCACATACTTTGAACCCCCTTTTCACCCCTTTAGTGGGGCAATTTAGAAAAACGCTGAAATACGCCATTGATATATATAAACACAGAGTCTATATACAAAGTTTCATGTCTCTCACTTTAATAAATACGGTTTTTTATACAAACTTTGGACCCCCGTTTCACCCCCTTAGGGGGTGAATTTTGGAAAATCCATTCTTATTGCACCTCTAAGTCTTGTAAGTACGTGCCAAATTTCGAATCTCTAGAACCAGCGGTTTAGGCTGTGCGTTGATATGTAAGTCAGTCAATCAATCCGTCAGTCAGTCAGTCAGTCCTTTTATATATTTAAGATAGATAGTTGAGTAGTGAAAATCACCTTACAATGAACATGACATCATCAAAATCTTGACATACGTGAGCGAAGAACAGGGTAAGTATAAGGCATAATTGCATATTTACAGAATTATCTAGACAGAAATGTCTTTAAAAGCCGAATAGCGTAATAAATCTGTCTAATACATATTAATTATTTACGCCAACTTTACATTTACACAAGTTGGGTGTAACATACCTTACCTCGTTTGCCTCTTTTAGACTTGAAGTATATATTTTTTTCTTCCTAACACAAGTATAAACCGACTGTTTGCGACCCATGCTACAATCAACATGAAATAAGTAATTATTAGTTTGCTAAAAATACATTTGTACGTCAGTCTATAAGAAAAATGCATAAATTTAAAAAAACATACCACGATCAAATGTGGTTGATCGGGGTATAATCACGTTCAGAGCCTTCGCGCCGCAAAAATGGCGGTTGGTATAAAATTGACACAGGTCCTGCCTCGACAAGCGCTCGCGCCGTACTGAGGATTCTTCCCGCGCGCAAAGAAATATATACAACTTTTGAATCTTTTTTGACAGTATAATTTTTAAAATAACTATATATTTTTTTTACTGAAATATATTGCCAAATACATGAATTTTAATGTGTAATATAAATAATTGTAATAATCCTTCAATAATACTGAAAAAAAACCGTGTGTTTTGAGCATAATTTTGTTGAAAAATTAGCGTAAGAAAACTGTTTCTGTAAGAGTATTTATGAAAAATAATAAAAAATTGAGGCCGCAGCGTAAATTAACAACATATAGCGGCTGTAAAACAATTTTTAAATAATTAGGTTTTCTAATAACATCATCACGTTTTAAGAGGTCAAACTTATACCTCCGCGCCCTCTTCAGAAATCGACTGTCAGTAATCGGATAAATAAAACTAAAATATTGATTTAAACTAAAATTTGAAGCCGCTACGTGAAATATAAAGAATTAAGTTCTCTAAATCAATTATTTGAATTTTGCCAAACCTTTCCGTTTCTTAGTAAAAATGCGTCAAAAATTTAGTTTTGTTGGTTTTTCTTCCACAAAATATGAATGGACTCTTAATGTAAAACTGTATCTAACTTTTTTGGTAAATAAATTAAATGAAATTAAATTTAAATATCTGTCACATTTTAACAATATAATATCGATAAATCTTATATCTACGTTGATATCTAAACATGATTTTTATGTTTTTGGTGCAAATTCTAATGGATTTTTTTGTAACTGAATTATCTAAAACTGGTTAATTATAACAATGTAGAAATCACTCATTTCTCACACGCTATTTTGTTACTTTTGTATGTTAGTACCGTATATCCTTCCATTTAAAACGGGTAATCGATAAGATTTATTGCCAATAATGATAATGGACGCGAACCCTTTTGTTCAGCACTCCTATTTCTGTCGTCGCACCTACAAATTAGATTAGCACAACACACAATAAACCTTCATTTTACAAATATAAAGTTAACTATGGAATAACCAAGAGAATAATGAAAAAAAAACAAAATCGTGAAACAAAAACAACTAGGAAATTGAAACATAACCTAAAAACCGATCTCACATAACCTCACTTTCGGACTGTTCGCAATAACATCACAGTGATCACATTTTACTAAGCTGTATTGTAAAAACGTATTTTTAATATTAAAATCTAGACTCAGACCGCCGGTAGCCTGATCAGCACTAACTGAATTATCAATTGGGGCCAGCCAGCTGATTAAACAGAAATGCGACAAGGTTCCTGAATTAGAAAAGAAACGCAAATGAACCTTAATACTGATAAGGAAAGTGGAAAGTGGAGAAATGTTGGAACGTGGGACCTTGTCGGTATAAGCGGCGAAGGCTGCGACGCATGCGTGATGCCTCACAATAGGGTTTCCAAACAGGAACTCTACAAGCAAAACGAACCTTATGCCGTTGAAAACAAGGCGTATAACTACGGCGCTTGCGTTGTAGCTCGTAGTAAATATTACAAATAATTTGTTTCAAGATTTACAAACAGTAACCAAGGAAATATGAACACTTGAGTACATAATGTGTGTTTGATGACAGGTTAGAAAAACTACCGCATTCCTTACTATTAGAGTGCAAATAACGACATATATAATGACATCTGATGTTGGATGGGTAAAACCTAGAGGTTTTCCCCATATAAAGCGATCAATGATTAATTTCCAAAGCAAAAAGGTGGCCAATTCGGAACAGGTTTTTATAGTGACAGCTAATGAACATAACTATTTTTTGCCGCAGTTCTGCATCATACATCAAGAACACAATGTAATATTACTCAGATCAAACATTCTTACTCACAAATATTTGCCCTATATCTGTGTAACCAAGGAAGTCGTTTTACTTAAAAGCTGATTCCACCTCTATTAAGAAAGACTGATAATTAAAGTTTACCCCGCAAACATAGGAAGTCCTGTACGAAATGGAGGTTTGACACCGTTTCATTTCCAATAGGTAAATCTGCTATCAAGATGCTCCATGCAGTCAATTCATCCAAACACAATCGCTCATTCGCTCGCTGAATTGCACCACAGAATATTTTTCTCTGTGTCGCAAATTTGACATCCCTAGTAATCCTAGCTAGCCAGCGCGCTCTTGCACGTAAGAGAATGCAATTGTCAAGTTTTCCTGGGCTCGCTAGACAGTGAGCCTTCTGTACGTTAAAATTAAACCAATTCGTATCGTATGTTAGTTATTTAAATTTATTTATTTAATTCTCTATTGCACAAAAGTAAAACTTATCGTGCAAAAAGAGGACTTAATGCAATAAGCACAGTTATTTTTGGCTAAACCTTCACAGACCGCACCAGTGTTGCTAGGGCCCTTAGGACGAAAATTACGTTTCTTTTCTTGAAAAGTTACATTTTTGATGCAAAAGTTACATTTTTTATATTTTTCATAATTATTTTCGTAACTTTAGATTTTAAGAAATGAGTAGCCACATACAACTATAATTCGGCGAGTTCGGCGACAGAATTACGCCAGTCTGATGGGCGGTATCTCGAATGCCATACATAGTTGCAGCAGACGGACAGACTGAGGCGTACAAGTAGGTTTTTTTGTCATCTTTTCTGTATGAAAGCCTATAAATTGTCTCGCTTGGTCCCGGTTAGATACAATTGCCCTTTCTTTTTAAATAGAGTTTCATTATTCTCAAAAGTTACAAAAAAATCCTTTACAACAGAAGTTACTTATACATGTTACACGAGCCGGTCAAAAGTTACGAAACAAATGTAACCATCTGGCAACACTGGACCGCACCTTCGAGTCCGTGTCCAGTAGAGGTAAATAACGGATGATGTAATGTTGACAGCACTGGCGACCTTCGGTGTCATCCCGCCGATACGTATCTGATAATGTTTGCTCATGTATTTACGTGCACAAGTAGAAACTATAGAATGAGAGGTTGTTGCAAATATGTCAATTTGAAACCGGGCAAGGTGCTCTAACCAGAGCTCGGAAACCGGTTTCTTCATACAATTAACCCGTTAATAATTTCGGTTAATTGCGTCTTACGATTTTTTTTCGTATTTTAAATCATTTATATCATAGATAAAGGCTAACAAAAACCAATTTAAAAATAAAATTTTTATGAAAAGTACATTAGGAGATATTTCAAAAATAGTAAAAACCGGTTCCGAGCCCTGGCTCTAACAGAGATTTCTCCTGAGACAGATAATACTTACTTAAGGGGATGCCTCGATTAGGTTAGCCACGCCCCCCGTGAAAGAGACACTTGTGTCTTTCGCGCACTACAAAACGGGATGCAACACTCTTTGGGAATGGCTTTTTTAGACAAATCTCGATAAATATCTGACTGTGTGCAGTTTTATTAAATTTCCTCTTGACAGAGTTTAAATGAGATGAAATACCATCATTTTAACAGAATTGTGTCGTTTAATAATGCGTTGTTTTAGTAAGAAAAGAGTAAAAAAAGGAAAATAAAGACTCAACAGACATTTTTATGAATAGCGCGTGGAGCCCCTTAAAGAATAGTTGCGTTGTTGCGATGCGCTGCCATTCAACAGAGTTGGGCAAAAATTAACTTGAATAAGAATAAAAACAGGAATTTTATTCTTATTCTAATTGAATAAGAATAATTCTTGCACTCGTTATTTAGAATAAAATGAACGGGAATAAATCATGCAACTTGTATTTTAAATAAAGAATAAAAAACTGAACAATTAAGTATCTTACTCTAAATAATTTTTTAATTAAATAAAAATGTTATTTGGAATAAAGTTAACTTTGTAGTAAAATACAAAGATACTCTAGAAATTGAACAGCTCTCTTTGATTCCTAAATGCATATGTTTTGCGTATTGACGTATTTTGTTTAAGCGAATCTTTTAACTAAATTACACCCTGCTGGTGTTATTATTTTTCATTTGTATCATTATCAAATTAAAAACAACATGTGTAACAAAACGTAATGTTGTCTTGTAATAATGTAAAGGAGGTACTAGTATTAGATTACTATGTAGTACCTCTACCTTATACCTACTAATTAATATGTCGTATTTGTCCCAGGTACATAGACTGCACTTTTATTCTTGCAATATTATTTAAAATAAAAATCATGATTAAATTTATTTGACTAAGAATAAGTTATATTCATTCAATTTTCTCACGTAAAAATTATTCCCGGCCAAATTTATTTGAATAATTTCGATGGGAATAAAATCAATGTGATTTTATTCTTACGAATTCTTATTGAAATAATGATTTTATTCTTGAGTGCCCAACACTGCCATTCAATAGGGGAGTCAAACTTTAACGTAACACTGAACAATCAGTCACGTTAGTTATTAAAATAATTGTAGTTTTATAGACAGAAGACATGACGACAAATAAATATAAATAAATAAATAAATATTAGAGGACAATCTTACACAAATCGAACTAGCCCCACAGTAAGCTCAAGAGGGCTTGTGTTATGGGTACTAGACGACGATATATTTAATAGATATAAATACTTAAATACATAAAAAACATCCAAGACTCAGAAACAAATATTCATGCTCATCACACAAATATTTGCCCTGACCGGGATTCGAACCCAGGACCGTCAGCTTCCCTGGCAGTTGCACTACCCAGTACCCACTAGGCTAAACCGGTCGTCAAATATATCAAACATGTTAATCGACTATTATATATTGCGCTTCATATTGCCTAAGTTTCCACATTTGAACTCATGCGCACGTTCGTACCTAAAGCGTTATAAATTAACAGCAAATGCATCCTTCATTAGCAGGTTGCAATAAACCACGACATGGCCTCTTTTAATCGTTATTACGACATTCCCATTACTATTATGTAGAACAGACTTCAATTTTAGACTTTAAATTTAAGAACTAAAGGTATACGTTTGAATGTAGCACACAGGCTTCGTATGTGACCAACGTCCGTCATGACAGCAATCAACTATCGTGCTGCAACGATTTGGTCACGGTGTGGATCCTTACGTGTCTATTATTGTTACATGGAAGGTATGATACAAAAGCGTTTCTGTGTAATCTTTTGTATCTATTACACATTACACTCAAGACTCACTTAAAAATAATAAATGTGTGTTATCCACCGTATGTTCACGTGTCAAATTTTAATTGTCAGCTCATACATTTATACTTAACTAGGTGGTACTTAGACCGGTTCTGTGCCGTTCGTTTACACCGGATTCCCGCGACCTTCACCAGGTCTTCACTCCACCTTGTCGGAGGCCTACCGACAGCTCGTCTTCCGGTGCGTGGACGCCACTCAAGCAGCACAGGACCGGTCTAAATGGCGAGCCTTGGGGGAGGCCTATGTTCAGCAAAGGACGTCTTTCGGCTGAAATGATGATGATGAGGTGGTACTTACTGTAACTAGGTGGGGCGATGATATTGGTAAGGCAGTGAGCAGGAATTGGAGGAGACGAGCCGAAGACCGAGCTCAGTGGCGTGCCATGGGAGAAGCCTATGTCCAGCAGTGGACTGACACAGGCTGATGATGACATTTATACTTCAAAACACTTCTTTAAGAGTCCATTAGAAATTCGAGGCGGTCCTCCTAGCCGGGTGTAAACAAGTGTGCCTACAAGTCCAGTGTTGCCAGATGGTTACATTTCTTACATTTTTCGTAACTTTTGACTGGCTCGCGTAACATGTAAGTAACTTCTGTTGTAAAGGATTTTTTTGTAACTTTTGAGATTAATGAGACTGTATTTAAAAAGAAAGATAATTGTATCTAACAGGGATCAATCGATACAATACAGAAAAGGTAGATAGATAGGCTTCCATACAGAAAAGGTGACAAAATAACCTACATAGTACGACTCTGTCTGTCCGTCTCTTGCTACTTTGTATGACAGTTGAGACACCGTCCATCAGCTCGGTGTAATTCTGTCGCCGAACTCGCCGAATTGTAGCTGTATATGGCGATTCGTTTCTTAGAATCGAATGTTTTGATAAGTAATTATGAACGTTTTGATAAGTAATTATGAAAAATATATAAAATGTAACTTTTGCATTAAAAATGTAACTTTTCAAGAAAAGAAATGTAACTTTCGTCCCAACGGCCCTGGCGACACTGGTTCGTACACTCTGTTAACATACAAGCATACAACAATGAGTGCAGAAACAAAGGCCAGACAATCGGTTGATGTGTTTTCTAGATTAAGTATTCAAATAAAGACAGATTTACGTCACACATTGTGATGTAATGCCGAAAAACAGCGATGAAGTGATGACATCTACATATACATTATACAACATGAGCAATTTAAAGCGAAGTTGGGTATCTCATTAACAACTTCATTGTTTGAATCTCTCTAGAACAATAAAATACAAATAATAAATACAAGTACATTTATTTTTGCTTGTAATGTGGTACAGAAGATGTTATAGAGTTCAAGTTTCACACATTTTGCCAGCAGCTGGCATGCAAAATATAATTATTATTATTACAAACTTAATGATACAATAAAGGCCTCGCCACATTCAACGCGGTAGCGGCGCGGTCGCAGTTTGCACGCGGCCCCGCGCTGATCTGAATGCACGGAACGTTATGAGCTATGTCACACCGGCCCGCACTCGAACTGCGCGGTAGCCGCGCGGCCCCGCGCTTGGCCGGTGTGACATAGCTCATAACGTTCCGTGCATTCAGATCAGCGCGGGGCCGCGTGCAAACTGCGACCGCGCCGCTACCGCGTTGAATGTGGCGAGACCTTAAAATGATGAGATTAAAGTCAAATAATAATATTACACAATGTGATTAGAATAATAATGATGAGATTAAATCAAGATACCTTATAATATAATATTAATTTATAATATTAATAACTACGTCAGAGGAAAGTATTATATATAAACTAAACTATATTAAAAGCATTATATTTAGAATGAAGGAAAAATTGAAAAATTTAGGCACCGAGCAGGATTCGAACCTGCGACCTCCCGGCACTCGCGGCCAATCGCTCTAGCCAACTGAGCTATAGGTGCAATCGCTACCCAGTTCCAAATTCATCAACCGTTCCTTCGTATTAAGCAGTACTGCTGCTAACGTAAACTATTTAAAAAAAATGCATTGTATTGTTCACTTTAACAAAAAAAACTTTAGCGGCGACAAGTACGCAGTCGTATATCGTGTAGTATTAGAGCAAGCAAGACACACTTTTAGCGAAATATGAGATTTGTAAGGCCAGCACAATTATCATATTGTGTTGTAAATTTATGATTATATTGTAACTTGTAAATATGTACTAGCAACCCGCATCATTTGCTTCATAAACGAAATAAAAATAAATTTACATATTTTACGACAGCAACATCGTAAAACCAAACATCACACAACTAACAACTCTGAATGTATCAAACAGCAAATATATCAACACTGATAACTCAAGGCCTTTAATATATTCCTTAGAGATAAGATAAGATAAGTCTATCTGCGGCAATGAACTTTATTATACTATGTAGGCAATGAGGCGTGTTTATATTTTGTTTGAGTTTAGCGCGTTCTTACAAGTACTGCATTATCAATGGGATTTCAAAAAGGATAAATGTCAGAAATAAGCCATATATCGGGCCTGCTCCTCTTATCTTTCCACTTCGGCTAATCTCGTTTCTCAGACACCTCCGGGGTTTTGATTCCGGACGCGGCTGTCACTGCTGGACACTGACAACATCGTCCAACTTGAATGATTTTTATTTAAGGAACAATGAATATAAAAAACAAGAACATACTAAACTAAGGATAAAAACCTACTTACAAATAAAAAATGGGCTCTAATTCAGAGCCCAGCGGTAGGGTGCCCAGAAGGCTGGCGGTATTGCCACGCTGCACAGCAAGACCGATGCGCTGAGCGAGGTACGCGCCAGCCTTTTGGTCACCCGTCGCGTCAACAAGGCGTTTCGCCAGCTCCTTATATATTGTTCCAACTTGGTTGTATGAACACATACTAGGAATGCCACCCTAACTAGACAACAGAGCGGTTATGCGGCAGAGTGGGATAGCATGATTCGGTGTTGTCTGACAGCTGTCACAACTTTCTACACTAAATTAATTAATTATTTACCAAGTGGTTGCACTTCATATATTTATGTAGATATATTTTTATGAAAGATATTAAACTTATTTAAACAATATGTAATATGGATGGACATAAATTCTATACCCCATAAGGCCTACAAACTAAACTTAAAAATAAATAATCTAAAATAAGGGGTACCCCCGCGGCATAGTGCCAAATATGCTGCTGGCAGCATTTCCTCGCTGTATAACAATGCTGATGTGTGCGAGGAAGCTGCCAGCCCTTTGGTCACCAGTGGTGTGCATTAACCTTTTAGCAAGATATTATATGAATACTAGCGACCCGCCCCGGCTTCGCACGGGTGCAATGCTGATGCATGTATTATACATATAAACCTTCCCCTTGAGTCACTCTATCTATTTAAAAAAATCGCATCAAAATCCGTTGCGTAGTTTTAAACATTTAGGCATACATAGGGATATAGGGACATAGGGACAGAGAAAGCGACTTTGTTTTTTACTATGTAGTGATTAATTATTTTGTGTCAGTGTTGTACTCAGACACTGCGGCTCCACAACTACATTCCAATTTCGACTAGCAATCAAATGGACAATGTCGGAAAGTTATGCGTTTTCATTGACGTATGGAACAATAGCGTAGCGGAATCTCTGTTTTACGAGCGAACACTAGTGTCATGCAAAGCATCGCCATAAAATACCATAGAGATTAGAGATCCATTTCCGATTGTTACGCACACTAAAAGGGTTAAACCGCTTGTTTTGCCGTGAAAACACAGTTACAGTGTAATCGTACATAGACACGCTTGCGAATATTGAATGGAGTATAAGGATTGCTATATAGTGGATATTATTATTATTTTTCTCTTATGTATTATTTTTTCTTTTGCAGTCATATTTAATTATTTTTCTTTTGGCTATTATTTAGTGTCTGGCGGTCCGTGAGTCACCGACGGTACTGGCTAAAAATCAGCGCTGCGTGTGTCTGACACCTCAACATAATGCTGAGCCAGTGTCCGTTTCACTGCCGCGGGGACACACATGTTGTGGTTTGTTTTCTTCTGTTGTTTTTTTTATTTTTTGTAATATGTGTGTCTTCTGTGTCTGTCAATAAATGTTTCTTTCTTTCTTCTTTCTTTCTTTCTATAATCCTAATAATATTATAAACGTGAAAGTTTGTGCGGATGAATGTACGTTCCGCTTAATCTCAAAAACCACTGAACGGATCTCTATGAAACTTTCCAGTATTGTAGCTTAGACATCAGAATAGGACATAGGCTACCTTTTATCCGCGGGTAACACCGCAGAGCGCTGCTAGTAATATTATAAACGTGAAAGTTTGTGCGGATGGATGTACGTTCCGCTTAATCTCAAAAAGTACTGAACGGATCTCTATGAAACTTTCTAGTATTGTAGCTTAGACATCAGAATAGGACATAGGCTACCTTTTATCCGCAGGTAACACCGCAGGGCGCTGCTAGTGTATTATAAACGTGAAAGTTTGTGTGGATGAATATACGTTCCGCTTAATCTCAAAAACCACTGAACGGATCTCTATGAAACTTTCCTGTATTGTAGCTTAGACATCAGAATAGGACATAGGCTACCTTTTATCCGCGGGTAACACCGCAGGGCGCTGCTAGTACATAATTATGGGTGTCGAAGTTGCACCACGTCCGTAGGGAGTACCCACCGCTACCCTACACGTACCCCTGGGTGGTGCTAAAAGTGCAACAAAACTGGCAACCGTACTGTCTTCTCGAATATCTCACGGTTCGAAATAATTGCCATACGATAATATATATGTATGTACATAATTATACAAACTCACACGTTTTTGTCGTGGTACCATTGATAGCAATCTTAGGCCGGGTTTTATAAAGATCCGTTATACCTTATGTCGGTTTGTTATGTCAAAAAATGTACAGGACGCCCACGATGTCAATTTGTCATTACAAAACCGCATTTGCATCATAAAATTAAGACACAACTGGAAAAAGTAAGTTTCTACCGCCTTACTAGTTATTACGACATTTAACAACCTAATCCATCATCAAGGTGATTCTAATTAAATATCTCTTCAATCGGCAACATCTTGTGATGAAACACAAGTAGGCAGATATGAATATTAGCACTAGAGTAATGATAACATCAATACGGCTATCGTATCGGTGTATTGGGTAATTTTTTCGATGTATGCATATTTGACGATCGGTTTAGCCTAGTGGGTAGTGCACCTGCCTGTGAAGCTGACGGTCCTGGGTTCGAATCCCGGTCAGGGCAAATATTTGTGTGATGAGCATGAATATTTGTTTCTGAGTCTTAGATGTTTTCTATGTATTTAAGTATTTATGTCTATTAAATATATCGTCGTCTAGTACCCATAACACAAGCCTTCTTACTGTGGGGCTAGTTCGATTTGTGTAAGATTGTCCTCTAATATTTATTTATTTATTTAATGAGAAGTATTTCCACCTTGAACCTGTGATGTAGTTTATCCTACACACTGTTTTATTTACATTATTTAGGACGAAACTTGTGTTGCAAAGAGGCTTGTTAACCCAGATACAATATCTGTGCATGCTCTGCTGGAATGCGGTGCCGCGCAAGTTTAGTAATGACGTCAGACGGCCAAATGTAACAAAAATAGTGAGGATGAAAAATAGAAGAGATTTTTTTGACGCAATAAATTTTTGGATTTTGTATGGACAGTTGGCTGACTTGGATGACCTGCCCCATAGAAAAAAAAAAATCTCACGTCAAAAAAAATTTTCTTCTACTTTTTCCTAATCAGAACCTCAATAATTTTGTTACACCCTGTATTGTTGTTGGGTGGAAATAGATTTTAATTGATTAAACAACAATGTAGATGGGTGAGGATCCAATTCTCGGCACATATTTAAGGCATTTAAGTAATATTTCATGACGAACTTTTTATTTTAGCTTATTTCTCGAACAAATTAAACTGCTAGGTACACGCAGGTGACTATAGTCCAGTGCCCTTACCATGAGTTTGCATGACCGCACTCGCTAGCGACTGCGTAAACGATTTAGTATACCGATTCTTAGTTCTATTGCGTAACCGCCAGAGGCGCTGTACAAAATCAAAATCAAACATTTATTCGGCAAATAGGCCACAAGGGCACTTTTACATGTCAAAATATTAATTTACAATTTTAAAAAGTCTAACTATAATAAGTAATACATTTTTCATGTCAAAATATTAATTTACAGTTCAAGAAGGAATAATAATTTCGAGTTTACAATTATAACAAAATTAATGTCATACGGTGAAGATAAACTTGCAAAGTTATCTATTACAAATATTACAACATCAGTAAAGTTAGAGATGTATAAGGTCTCAAGATTAAACAAGGAGTAATAAATAATATCCCAGAGATGTACATGGTCTCTGAGCGTCAAACTTGTACTTAATAACTTGTAACTTAATAACTTGTACTTGTTAATAACTTGTACTTTTACCCATACAATTTTTTACGCAGTCGCTAGCGAGTACGGTCGTGTAAACCATGAGTTTACATGACCGTACAGTGTCTTTACCATGAGTTTGCATGACCGTACTCGCTAGCGACTGCGTAAACGATTTAGCATACCAATTCTTAGTTCTATTGCGTATCCGCCAGAGGCGCTGTACTTTTACCCTTACAAATTTTTACGCAGTCGCTAGCGGTCATGTAAACTCATGGTTTACATGACCGTATTGTAGTCGCGAACCTCACAAACCACACGCGTGGTCGTGCCGGAGGTTTTCCCCTGGATTTTCCCCAGGCTACTCTCCAACCGCGCACTCCTATCGCTTTATTGGGCCCGGCCTATAAAGCCACAGTCAGGTTCAAAAAAGAAAAAATCTAATGTAGTCGCGACTCGGCGATCGCCGCCACGCGAGTGCAAATTAGAAAGAGAATTGAAGCCGTAGTATAGCTAGACTTATGATCGGTGTTATATGATCTGATCACGACTTGACGTGGCCTTGGCGTGCAATACATACGAGTATGTCAATAGCCGGCCGTGTGCGCCGTGACGAGCGAAATGCCTTTTGGCGAATCGAATTCGTCAGATAGGCTAAGGCCGGATTTTATAAAGATCCGTTAGACCAAATGTCAGATCACAGTAGCTCAGTACATTTTTTGACATAACAAACCGACATAAGGTCTCGGATCTTTATAAAACCGAGCCTTAGACATGCACGATCATAAGACGTAAGTACGGATCGTGTGGCGTTTTTAATGGATGTCTATTTAATATGAATAGAAAATGACATCGTTTAATAGACTGAGGGTCGATTTTTCAATCGCCAGATAAATCGGTCAATTAAAATTATCGCAGTCACTTTCTAATGCCATATGAAAGAAAAGGTCAGAGCTAAAATTTATCTGGGGATCCAAATCATTTATTCCATAAATTAACCAACTAATGTACTATTAATCCAAAAATGAAATCCGCAACATGCTTCGTCAAATTAACTTAACATAAAGGACCGCCCCGGATCGTAGATGGCTCTGGGGAATAAAATTTTTATTTTATTAAGTGAAAATTAGAATTATTTATGTATACAACTATTAATCTAAACCTAAACAACTTATAAATACCTATAAATAAACTAAAGTGATTGTTATACTAAAAATATCTGGGGATTGAATTATTTGTCGAATAGTGTTGGCCGTAACGAAAAACGGACAAACGTTTTAGTGTTTCAGATAGGTAACCCTTCCAACCCTAGATCTAGTTGGGATTGGCCGTTACGTCACTGTTAAATATCGAATTAATATTTCGTACATACATTATTCTCCAGACTTACTCTTAAGGCGCCGTGAGTTCACGCAACAGAGATTTTGAAAAATCATAACGCGTTTGTAAATGATGCTATGGTTTCCAAAAAATATGCACAACAATTTTGAGACCTTTCTGTATTGCCAAAAGCGATTCAAAACATGATTAACCAACTTTCGCTCGATAGAAAAAAATCGCAAACTTGCGTCTAAAGCAAACCTTTAAAAATTTGTAACTATTTTTGCACATTAGCTCTTTACATGAAAATTATATCATGATATTTTTCGTTGAACCTACGGCGCCTTAATAAACACATTAGGTAATCGAGTAGCCTAAAGGTGTAATTCCGTGCATCGCGGTCGATCGCGTGCGACTGATCGCGGCTGATGCGACAACAGTCAGTGTATGAAAATTTGTCTACAGCGAACCACAAATGAAGTTTTCCCTCTCTGTCGCACTTACGTACAGCTTTGCAAGAACGGACATTGTGGGAAAACTACTGGATATTGTCGCAAACGCCGCGCGCGGCTGCGATCGGCCGCAATCCACGGAATTACACATTTACGAATCAGCGTTACAGGGCCTACTCCGAACTTCGAAATCCGAACTTCGAGTCATGCCGTCCCTCTTACTCATATAGTGAATAACATGGGAATGAAAGGGACGGCACGATGCGAAGGTCGGAGTACAGGCTCAGGCAATCAACCGTCACTGACAGCAACCATTAAAACTCCGCAATCATTAAAGCCTACCATTAAAGTGATTACTAGTGGGTATTAAGCAATTAAGACTGCGCGTTTAAAACGGCTTATGTAACGCCATTTTTGAGTGGAGTTAATATGTTTTGTTAGTTTAGTGTTTTGCGGGGAAAGGATTTATAGCGCCGGCGCATCGTTTGTTTGTATACATAAGAGCAATGAAAACAGGGCATTTTGTATGGAAACAAGGTGTAAATTGCTCTTTTATTAAAAAAATTGCAATTGCTCTTCTATTAGCAGTTTCTTACGCCGGTTCTTCTCGAGGCAGAGGTTTATTTTATGAACCGGTGGTAGTTTTTTGACTTTCATAAGTAAATGTATTATTTCTAAATTGAAGAATAAATGATTTCATTTCATTTCATTAAAAATCTTTAAATTAACAATTAAGTAACGCGAAATTATTCGGAAAACGTCACGATTCTGAGTAATTTCGCGTGTTTGACTGGCTAATTTATTTTTACTGCACGGATATCACAAGACGACCTGCGAGATAAACAATCCGTCTGTTTCTGCGCGTACTAATTAAAAAGAGACGGATAGTCTCTCGTGGCGAAATAGCTCGCACGCCATCATTGCTATAAAAAAAATCTGTGCTGTGCCTTTACCATGAGTTTGCATGACCGTGCTCGCTAGCGACTTAAACGATTTAGTATGCCGATTGCTAGTTCTATCGCGTAACCGCCAGAGGCGCTTTTCCCCATACAAATTTTTACGCAGTCGCTAGCGAGTACGGTCATGTAAACTCATAGTAAAGGCACTGGTGTCATCTAAGTACCGTCTTCGTTAGTATATATATGTTATAATATCCTTATTTGATTTCGCGGAATTGTATCAGTCATTTATTTAGGCCGGGTTTTATAAAGATCCGTTAGACCAAATTTCATATCAAATTTCAGCAACTCAGTATATTTTTTGACATAACAAACCGACAGGTCTAACGGATTTTTATAAAACCGAGCCTTAAAAAGCCATTTTTATCGTTCATACAATAAGGTTCAAAATCCAAATTTTTTATAGAAATTCGGTCAACACAGAATTTCAACCTTACTCATCCTACAGGTAGACGAACATATGTTTATGTAAACAGGGGGCTGGCCGGCGGCGGCGCGGGCGCACCTGCCTTCCGGCCGCGCTTCCTGCGTTTTGTGTGACGTCACGCGCCGCTGCTCGCTTATTGACGCGCGCTGTAGGGGTTGACGGTATACAGGTTATCGGCAGGTCCATAAAAACAGAGAAATACTTTTTTAAAGTCGCTTATAGGCGCATTCACATTGGTATGAAACTCATCAGTCGATATGGCTATGGCGATTGGCCTATTTAGGTGTTTAGCAGTAACAATAAAATATATAAATAAATATAAATATTTGTGGACAATCTGACACAAATCTACCTAGTCCCAAACTAAGCAAAGCTTGTACTATGGGTACCTACTAAGTGACGATATACATACTTATATAGATAAATAGATATTTAAATACATAGAAAACATCCATGACTCAGGAACAAATAGTTGTGTTCATCACACAAATAAATGCCCTGACCGGGATTCGAAACCGGGACCTCCAGCTTCGAAGGCAGGGTCACTACCAACTAGGCTAAAGCGGTCGTCAATACAATAGCTTAATGCGAATTAAAAGCATATTGCTTATTCAACGATGACCCTACATGTGTTAAATTAGGTAGTTGGTTTACAAAATAAAATGGTTCTTTAAGTGAGCCTGATGGCTCTCACTACAACCACACACCCTGCCTCTCTCATCAACATCGTGAAATCATGATATATTGTATGGCGACCCTGCCAGGATTGCTTGGCTGAAAGTTTCCTTCAACAAATAGAAAGCCTTGCGAGGAATATGAGAGGAGTGGAATATAATGTATTACACAGCTGTTTTACCGCATGCGGGTAATGAAATAAATGAAATAAATGAACTTTATTCTGCAAGTAGGCCGCAAAGGCACTTTTACAAGTCAAAAACTACTATATTCCTCGCACGGCATCTTTTTCTAGTTTTTCTACAGCATATTACTTGTTCCTTCTATTTTGGGCTGTCATGTTTGCGTTCCATTGTCATAATAATAACGCCGGTCGCGGCACTATGAGTGTTACTGTCAACATTATCAACCACGTTCGGATGAATTGCACCTCGGAGGTGTGAAAGCCGTTTTGCCGAAGCTTCAAGGCGAACAGAGGGCCTACTCCGAAGTAGTATCGTGTCTTCCCTTTCACTCATATAGTGTTACAACACGAGAGTGAAAGGGACGGCTCGTTACTAACTTCGGAGTAGACCCTCAGGCCTAGGTACTTCTCTTACGCTTATTTCATCAAATACAAATACAAACATTTATTCTGCAAATAGGCCACAAGGGCACTTTTACATGTCAAAATATTAATTTACAATTTAAGAAAGTCTGACTATAATAAGTAATACATTTTTCATGTCAAAATATTAATTTACAGTTCAAGAAGGAATAATAATTTTGAGTTTAACAATTATAACAAAATTAATGTCATACAGTGAAAATAAACTTGCAAAGTTATCTATTACAAATATTAAGTTGGAGATGTATAAGGTCTCAAGATTAAACAAGGAGTGAAATTAATATATTATCCCAGAGACGTACATGGTCTCTGAGCGTCAAAATTAAAATTAATTTAATATGTCAGAGATGTAGGCAAAGGACACCAACACCGTTTACCCAGTGCTACCAACCTCAAACTCAACATTTTACATCATCTGTCATTTAACTTCGCATTGTGCTATGTCGTTATTATTTAACTTACACAATAGGATGCAATTACCGCGTGATGTGCAATTACGCGACCCCGGCCGTGCGCATGCACCAACATGGCGCCCACGTGATCTATGGATCATTGATCTATTTAAGGTATGAATACAAATATGGGACAGTTGAAACTTGACTATAGACACGGCAGGATTGTTTTTTTTTCTGTGACAACTTTGTTTACGCTGGTATTACATGTAACTCTGCGATAATTTTGCAAGTTACGGTATCACAGCATCTATATTATTGAATTATATAATGTATTTAATTCGACCCACTGCATGGCGTCAGATGGACGAAATATGCAGAAGCCTGCTAAAACAATATGTGATCCCGGTCATTTTTGGTAAAGCATAAGTAACAGTCCAGTTAGGTAGGTCCAACTTCGAGAAAGAGATCACTCGTCGAATCCGACTCGGCTGGGCAGCGTTCGGGAAGCTTCGCAGTGTATTCTCGTCCAATTTACCGCAGTGCCTCAAGTCAAAAGTATTTGACCAGTGTGTGTTGCCAGTACAGTACAGTACATATGGATCCGAGACATGGGCGCTAACGATGGACCTCATAAGAAAGCTCAAGGTCACCCAAAGAGCAATGGAAAGAGCTATGCTCGGGGTTTCTCTACGTGATAGAATTAGGAATGAAGCTATCCGTAGCAGAACTGGGGTCACCGACATAGCCTTCAAAATTGCGAGACTTAAGTGGCAGTAGGCACGGAGACATACAGTGACTGACGGTCGATGGGGCCAGAAACTGCTTGAGTGGCGTCCACGCACCGGAAGACGAGCTGTAGGTAGGCCTCCGACAAGGTGGAGTGATGACCTGGTGAAGGTCGCGGGAATCCGGTGGAAACGAACGGCACAGGACCGGTCTAAATGGCGAGCCTTGGGGGAGGCCTATGTTCAGCAGTGGACGTCTTTCGGCTGAAATGATATGATGATGATGATGATAACAAGTATTATCCGTCGTCTACCGGTCCCTGGGATCCCAAGGATCATAACAAAAGAATGCTATTGTTTTTTTTTCGCCGGGAGACGACGGCTACGATATGCTTTGATGTAACTCTTGCCGTCACTACTCCGCCCGTAGTCAAAATACATGATTACTTTGTAGTTACCTAAATGATTAGTTTTCGAAAGACTAACCCCATTATTCATAAACTTAACAAACCTATATTAGTGAACTAGCCGCTAAAGTTCGTATGTCCTTATTTGTCACTTTGAGATATGTGCTTGTGAGACAGCGACAACAGACATTTTAGTTAGCAGAGGTTTGTTAAGTTTTATGAATAAGGGGGGTAAGATAGTTAAGTTTCTTTGTAATTACAATACGTGACTTGCCGGTATGACTATGTTGATAGTTATTAGTCATTAAGCTATCGTTGAGAGATATGTCGTAAAATAGTTGATAGTTTTATCGGTTTTATGGCTTCTATTGATGCGGATGTTTGTCATCAATTGTCTATGATAAAGGTAAGACTGGTGCGTCTTCGTAAATCGAAATAATAAAAAATTTGGGGTCCGGTCTGTTCATGTTTGCAAGGACTAGTAACTTCGTACTAGTGTTCAGTGGAATTGACATGATGAGAGACTTCGCTCTGTTCTCATTTGATTTTATTTTTAGACTGACGCTCAGAGACCTTATACATCCCTGAGGATATTTATTTATTAGATTTTATTATTTTCATGTTGACGCTTATAAATATATCTCAAAATATTTTACTATGATTAGTGTACCTACCTTATTATCTTTTATCTTGACGCTTAGAGACCTTATACATCTCTAACAAAACTCGATTGTTGTTAGTTTCTTAGTCTTATTTTTGACATGTAAGAAGAAGAAAAATGTTTTGATTTTGATTTTGAATCTTCAATGTCTCAGTATTAACATATTTAATTATGCTTCAATGCCTGAGAACCTGTACCTAATGTAATGACTTATATTACCAAGATAATAATAGGTAGTGTTTTAAATTCATGAACGCTCTAACTATGTGAACCATGGGAATAGACAAACAATTACAATCTTTTTTTCGCTAATGGCTAAAACGGGTATTGCAGACTAATTACTGCTCTTAAAAATGGTAAATGTTAGTTATTGTTCAATAACCTTGGCTAGATAAGTTTGACAAGGTGGTAATAAAAACAGTACGGATAATAGTTCATCGATTTGAAAGAAAGAAAGAATAGCAGTTTATGCAACTGATATATAATGAAGGCCACTACTTTATCTACATCCATACATTAAATCTTCTTTCATGTGTTGAGGCACCATTGCGTTGAAAGTGCAGGAGTTCGAGTTCGTGAGCTCGTTGAAGTCTTTTTGAGCACGAGCCTGTATCGTAATGGGCGGAGATGGCCATAACGATACAGTTTTTGATGCTGTTATGGCTATCTCCGCCCCGGACCGGCGCGATATTGTAAAGTTGGTCCTTACCTACACTTTTTGAGCACATAAAAGAGGATTTACTGTATGGGTGTAGATAAAATAAATTTATTAACGTCTATACATTCATGTTACACATTAATGAAAGAATAATTATACGAGCCCCAATGCAAATGAGTACGTCTGGTAGGAAAAAAATGTACTAAACTAACGTTAACCTAAAAATTCTGGGGGACGAAGGTGTTTGGAAGAATTAGCAATATAAAAACAGTATAAGTTATAAATCGTATTTTATTTATTCAATGAAAAAAAAAACGAACTTTCCTTGGTAATAAAAAAAACATTGTTTCACCAATTGTACTAAAATGCAAAAAAGTTCGTCTTTAGTGTTACCGACGCAGATTAGAACGTCTACCACTTGGTGGCGTCTCCTTTTGCATCTAAAACGGCTTTAATTCTGAGCGGCATTGTATCTACCAGCTGTCGACACTCTTCCGGGGTTGTTTCATTCCAAACACAGGTAAGTTTCTCTTTAAGATCAGCTTTTGATCTGGACGGGTCCTTTCGCAACTTCTTCTTCATTTTCCACCACAACGTTTCTATGGGAGACAAGTCCGGGCTGCTGGATGGCCACGACATGGTAGGTATTTTTTTCTTTTTCAGCCACGCCATCGTTGCTTTAGCGGTATGGCATGAGGCACCATCTTGTTGAAAAGTATACGCATTTTTATACTTTAACTTACGTATAGACGGCAGCAAACTCTCTTGTAAGATGCTTTTGTATTTTTCGGCATTGACGGTTCCATCTATAAATTGCAGACAGCCGACACCCTGTGCCGACATGCAGCCCCAAATCATTAAGGAAGCTGGAAACTTTACCTTACGCTTAAGACAATCTTTTTGAAATGCCTCTCCTTTTTCGCGAATGACTTTACTTCGTTCATCGCCTACTGTGACTTCAAATTTAGATTCGTCACTCCATATAATTTTACGCCACTGATCGACGGTCCAATTTCTGTACTTTTTGGCGAATTTCAACCTGTTAGTTTTCTGCCGTTGTGTAAGTAACGGTTTCTCTTTAGCAGTGTAAAAACCGTAGCCCATCCTCTTCATCACTCTCTTGCAAGTATCCACTGAAATGTTTTTTTTAATTGCGTCACGCCATAGTACCGTAAGTTCTCCAGCTCTTGCACGACGATTTTTCTTGATGATCTTCCTCAGAATCCTGTTTTCTGCTTTAGTAGTAATTCGTGGGCGGCCGGATTTCTTTAAACAAGAAATTTTGTCGTGTTTTCGATGATGCTCGATGATAGTTTGGATTGTAGACCTTGGCATAGAAAGGTCCTTGGCAATTTGGTACGTAGATTTGCCTTTATTGTTACTGGAGATTATAATTTTCCGCACTTCTTCAGTCACTGGCTTACCTCGTGCCATCTCGATAGAAAAACGATTTGGAGTAATAAAAAATTAGGCTGAATTTGCCCTTTTATATAGTGGTTTGTCATTTTACATGACAGAGAATATTCCGTATTCAATTTGAAAATAATATTTTATATTACGAACCCTGGTAAACAGGTTTTATTTTAAATAGACGACCTATTTTGCCTTAAATATGAAGCAGACGTAATTATTTGCGTGTGAGATGTAATATTTATAATTAAATTATTTTAAAATAAATAACGAGATGTACACTTTGTACAACTCAAAACTAAGCTAGCTTTAGTGACATTGCGTCTAGTGTATTCCATTAATCATCAAAGTCGATTCGGGTAGAAATACTAGTTTTTGAAAAAAAATACGCATGCAGAATTGCGACTAGACGAGCTATTTTGCATTGGGGCTCGTAAACGATGCTAAAAAGGGCCCCACTCAGCATTATGCCACGGCAAGCCGCGACGATGGTTTTCAGTGAGGTCCTGCCTTAAACTATCGAATGACCACATACGCAACAACATAAAAGAAACAAAAAAAAATCTCTTTCATTGTTCATTATGTTTTACTACCACTTCTTGTGCTGGAAAAGCAGTGTCTGGCACAAGCATTATGAAACGCTTAGGAGGCTCCAACCTTGCCTATTCTGTAATTATGTTAAGAGCCCTTATGAGTTAAAAACCCTCATCTATTTAGGCCATTTACTGTTTGAATTGACACGTATCTTGACATTTTATCAGTGTTACTATCTAGAATAGGACTATTGCAACCTAGTGTCATAAATTTTAAATGTATTTTTTGGATTTTTCATCAAGAAATATCGTTTGAAAAATCACTCCAAACGACCATTTTCATACTAAAAACTTTTTTTGCTTTTTTCCGCTTAAATTATACTAGGCACAATCAAATCAAGAAATGGCTATGTCACTATCTTAATCTTTTATAAAGTCATCGTATTCTTTAATCACTTTATTGGTATTATCAATACTTTTGTCATAATTTGAAGTCAAAACATTTTAAAACATAAATATGAGGCTACTTAGTAACCTAAATAAACTTTTCCATTTTCCTTAAGCTATTATGACATGACGAGTTTAGATCGAGATCACAGAAATGAACAAGCATCATCAAGCTATTGCTACGTAACGTCAAATCTACCAATAGGGCAAACCTTGGCTACTCTGTGTTATGCAGTTATTCGGTGATAGTTTGTTAAAATAACAAACGAGGAACCTTCCCTATCATAATGACTGCAAGTGGCGCAAAGTTAAAAACAGTACAAGCTAAAAAAATATCAGATGATTCTGCTATAAGATAACAAACTATCAACGAGTTACTGCATATCACCGAATAGCCAAGGTTTGCCCTACATTGCGATAGACTACGACGAAAAGACAACACATTCGTTTTAGATAGACCCATCTTTAACCTATCGATTTGAACAAAATCAAAATCAAAACATTTATTCTGCAAATGGGCCTCAAGGGAACATTTAGGATACGAACAACTAGTGGTTGTAGTCTGTGTATAGGAGCTAGAAGATCCCAGCAGTAGTAGGTCACTCGACCAGTCTGCTGGGAGCTAGAAGTTCCAGTAGTAGGAGCTTTTTGCCCACACCAGCGAATAGGAAATGGTCGTAGCTTTAGGCTAAACGTTTTATCAGTCGCAGAGTCCGGGACACTTGCCCAGACTATCCAATAAGATCCCTTGTCCATTTAGTGGGTCATTGTCAGATTTAGGTTCCCGTCTTTTCGGTGGACATATCAAAAGTTAAGGGCCACAAAGCTTAATTTTTGATTGGTTTAGTAACCAGCATAAACGGTGTTTCCGTAACTATAAATACATGTAATAAAAATGTAACTTACATGTACATACGCCGTTAACTATTGACCACCGGATGGACAACTTTTGTTTTCACAACTGACAATGACCCTAGTAGTTTTAAGCTTGGTACTCACTCGCGTGCGGTATGCGAGGTTAAGCAACGTCGGCCCAGGTCAGTTATTGGAGTGGTGACCGCTTTGAGTGGTTATTAACTGAGCGCTCCCGTGCTTTGGAAGGCACGTTAAACCGTTGATCCCGCCTGCTGTCTATGATAGCAGTCGTTAAGCCAAGTTAGAGGCCTTCGGGCGGCTTGAGAACTTCTAACAGTCAAGTTGCCCACTCACTTGACAAGCCTAATTCCAATAAGGTCTGGTTTCCCCTCGGGTTGGAAGGTCAGATGGCAGTCGCTTCCGTAAAAACGAGTGCCTACGCCAAGTCTTGGGATTAGGTAGCGGACCCCGGGCATCCTTCAGGATGCAACTGTACCGGGACAACGCTAGGAGGATGATGAAGCTTGGTACTCACTGGCATGGTCGTCGTGCAACAGGTTGTGATAGCGGTGCGGCTTCTCCGGCGCGTCGAGCCTCATCATCACGGCGTCAGCAGCCGGGCATCGCGACACTCTGCGGACAATCGTTCATCAATCAGTGGGGCAGGTATCAAAATAGAGCTTAGTTGGTGGTCATTGAGGAACGCGACTGATAGACAGAAAGGCACTTTAAGTGGCGATCAATCAATCAATCATTTATTTCCAAGAATATCATCATCATCATCATCATATCAGCCGAAAGACGTCCACTGCTGAACATAGGCCTCCCCCAATTTGGGGAGGAGGATATGGTGCAATATTATAGGTTAGTTAGTAAATGGGTTAGTTCAGCATATTCTGCCAACATCGGCGTAGAAATATTGGAGAGAATGGTACCTATAGTTAGTAATTAGTAATGGGTTATTATTAATTAAAATTTATGTGTACATGTCAAATGAAAATAATAATAACAGTATATTCACAATTAATTCAATATCTGTTCTAGGTATATAACTAAACAATCTTATATTGCTCTAGAAAACATCTAACACTATAAAAACATTTATCTAACGACCAGCCATTTAACTTAGATTTAAACAAATTACCATCCAACATCCTTAATCCGAAGGTTCCAGTTTTGAATACTGGCAGGGTCGCCATGTTGGGATAATACAACTGTTCGCGTTGGGATTATGATGTACCGTACCCTCTCTATATGGTGACCGCCTGTTGTCTACCATATACATATTTAATTGGTGAGTAATAAAGAATATTTGTATTGTATTGTATGGTGGTATATGAGTTTATATCCTATCCCCCTTATTCATAATCGTCTATCAAACCTATATTAGTTAACTAGCCGCTAAAGTTCATTTGTCCTTATTTGTCACCTTGACATTTACGTTCGTATGAAAGGGACAAAGAACATTTTAGTTAGCAGAGGTATGACTATAGGTGAGAGTGTGCGTGTAAGTATGTGGGACTTAATACACTACACAGTGCACCAATCCTCAAATTCCAGTGACGAGAACTATGTCCAATCGTGGACGACATAAAACGGTGATGTATTGGAAAAGCGGTTGGTAAGCGATAGCATGATCTAACTCTAAGACCATATCGCTTCGCACTGTAGAAAGACTAGGACAGGATAAGACACTTCCTACTTAAATTATACAATCATCAGTGAAATCTCAATCAATCAATCAATCAATCGTCAGTCTTAGACATAGACATAGAAATATTTTATTTAACATCACATGGCATGACTTAACAGTAGCAGTTACATGTACAAATATCTTAAAATTAAACTTAACATAGAATAATCATACGGACATAATTATGTGATGCTAAAAAGGGGCTTGCCTCAGCATGTCTTAAATTAAGGCCTCGCCACATTCAACGCGGTAGCGGCGTGGTCGCAGTTTGCGCGCGGCCCCGCGCTGGTCTGAATGTACGGAACGTTATGAGCTATCTCACACCGGCCCGCGCTCGAACTGCGCGGTAGCCGCGCGGTCCCGCGTTTGCCGGTGTGACATAGCTCATAAGGTTCCGTGCATTCAGATCAGCGCGGGGCCGCGCGCAAACTGCGACCGCGCCGCTACCGCGTTGAATGTGGCGAGGCCTTTAAACGCGTAGCTAGCGTCCAGCTTTCTCCACACAGCATTAATCTAGAATGCAATAGTGTGCATGTTGCAAGCCTTGCAAGCTTGACACATTCCGAGGTCGCCGGATATTTAGACGGCATTTATCGGCAATTACACGGCAATTGTTCTCGCCGTATTAGGCCGGGTCAGTGCCGCAAGTATGCGGCCTTATTCGACACATTTTGTTGGGAGCTCGCGACATGCCATTTGTTTTAATCACGCTTTAATACTACTACTGTGGCAAACAAGCATATATGTATACGTGACAATAAAACCTCGTGAATACAGTATAGTGTGAACTAAAGTCATACCTGACTTACGACGTTCACTTGAATCACATGACCACTAAACTTCACACGGTAATTCAATTACCAGCCACTTTGATTGGGTTTCGAAAACCGTTATTGGAAGTTCTTCGCACAAATTAAGGTCGCTTTTTTTGAGATTCACTTTTCACTACATAGTATAAAACAAAGTCGCTTTCTCTGTCCCTGTATCCCTATTCCCTATGTATGCTTAAATCTTTAAAAGTACCTACGCAACGGATTTTGATGCGTTTTTTTTAATAGAGTGATTGAAGAGGAAGGTTTATATGTATAATAACGTCCATTAAATAGTGCACCCGTGCGAAGCCGGGGCGGGTCGCTAGTATTTGATAAAACTTGACCAACTCACATATTCTAACACTTAATAACTTTGTATATTTAACACACTAAGAAACCACAAAATCAGGACAAAGTCCAATTATTCACTATTCGGTCATTTATACAATACCATGACTTAAATTTGTAGAATTAAGCTATTTATAAGATCATTTGTGTGCCCTTACAGGGTGTCATGGAAGCTTTTGTATAATTGTAACATCTCATGTACATGACTTTACAAATAAATATCTTATCTTAATTGAATCTGCGATGCGGTATCTGAGAGCCTACTCCCAACTTCGTATCGTGCCGTCTCTTTCACTCATATAGTGTAACACGAGAGTGAAAGGGACGGCACGATACGTAGTTCGGATTTCGAAGTTCAGAGTAGGTCCTCTGCTTCAATTAGGTATACGAGTATCTTCTGTTGGTTATTAGACATAAGACATAAGAAGTTTATTCGTACATAAAAGTTTACAGGTATAGTTGAACATATCATTTACAAGTAATGTACTGAGTGGATTTTTCGTTATGCGGTTCGACTGGCCCCTACACTAGGCTAAGCCTGTCCCGTAGGTAGCCAATTCAAAAATGGATTAACAATATCTGCGCGAAAAGTCAGAAAAGATGACATTATTCTTAAAATTAGGTCGCTAATTCATTGATTTAAATCATATGTATTTACAGTGATCGGACGATTTATTAGGGTTCCGTACTAGAAGGGTCCAAACAGAACCCTATTGTTGTCATTCACGCGTCCGTCCGTTCGTCATCTGTCACAAAATTTTGTTCCTTGGATTTTTTTAACTTCCCATTGACCTATGAACCTGGGTGATGTTTATTAGTACTTACGTTTATTTTACTAACAAATTCCATTATATTGATAAATTTGATTTTATATTTGAAATTTTCTTATTTTTCCTATTAAAACCAATATAATTTTGCAGTTGGTTCAGAACCCTAAACGTGCGAATTCCAACACCCACTTGGCCGTTTTTTTACTTGTAAGGTACAGTAATGTATAATACTAACATGGATTTGTAAGGATCTTTAAATTTACCATCCGTTTTTTAACTTGGCAGGGTTTTATAAAGATCCGTTGGACCAAATGTCAGATCAAATTTCAGTAACTCAGTACATTTTTTGACATAACAAACCGACATAAGGTCTAACGGATCTTTATAAAACCGATCCTTAGGGGTTACCGGTAAACTTTACTGACCAGTAAACGTTAACTATGGCGCTAGCAGATGTCATCACATAGAGAACTGTCAAAACTTTACAACAGATTTTAAATGGACGTAACTTACGATTAAATACGAATTGAACCGAGTCTTACAATACTCACATCCTACATATATGTAAAAGGTGTATCGTTTCTGATGCGATTACAGCAATGTGACCATAAATGGGAAAACTTTTAGAACTCGCCAGTGCGTTTAACCCAGTTACTATAATAAAATTGGCGAAAACAATGTGCCCTAACTGTACAACGATACTGTACAATGCCTTCCAGCGATGCCAAAAACTTGATAACAAATAAAACGACATTCTAAAGTTCAAACTGGCAAGAGTTCGGGTAAATTAGTTTGTACATAGAGATATAAAATAAAGTCGCGCAACAAATATGTAAGTAGCCCTAACACAGGCCTCGGTCTTCCTGGGCTGTTACTGCACACTAGTCTTTACATGCTTGTCTGGACCAATATGTAATAGCAAAATTAAATAAATAAATATTAGAGGACAATCTTACACAAATCGAACTAGCCCCACAGTAAGCTCAAGAAGGCTTGTGTTATGGGTACTAGACGACGATATATATGTAATAGATATAAATACTTAAATACATAGAAAACATCCAAGACTCAGAAACAAATATTCATGCTCATCACACAAAATATTTGCCCTGACCGGAATTCGAACCCAGGGCCGTCAGCTTCGCAGGTAGGTGCCCACTAGGCTAAACCGGTTGTCAAAAAATGGGTCATTAAATTAATAGTGTTAATTCAGTTTTATATTTAATTTGTGTATAAATAAATAAATATGAAAAGCTTTAAACACCGCCACTTGTAAGTGTTTTTGTCACTTCACCGTACCCGCAGGGTATAAACGGAACCCTATTGCTGTCACTAACGCGTCCGTCCGTCGTCTGTCACAAAATTATATTCCGAAGTTTTTTTTAAATTCCCATTGACTTATGAACTTGAAATTTGATAGAAAGAAAAAGAAAGAAAAATGTTTATTTGCATTGGCACACAATTCAGAATTAAAAAAAAAGCAAACAAAAACAGAAACAAAATATATACCTAAGTCGTGTGCCAACAAAAAGGATCAAGCTCAGCATATATCAGCTGTATGGATTATTTGGTGATAATGTTTATTATTAAGTATATTTTATCAAAAAATACTAATATATTACTAAATCCGATTTTTTTTTGATAATTCCTTATTTTTCCATCAAAAACCAACTTAATTTTGCGATTGGTTAGGAACCCTAAACGTGCGAAGTCTTACACGCAGTTAGCCGATTATTTTTACCCGATAATAAGTATACATAACACTGTAGCCTCTATGTATATGGACGTTTGCGACTTCTAGGAGCCACAGGAGAATAATGATTTTCGATCCCTATTTATTATTTTCGATCTATTTACACGAATAATGAATAAACATAATTATTAATAAAAAATAACATTAAAACTAACCTATTACTAAATATAAACCTAATAAAGATCCCCCAAATCGATCCCCTGTGGCAGGCTGCCCACAAGGCTGGCTACATTCCCCCGCTGGATAGCAATGCCTATCCTTTGGCAGAGGAATGAGCCAGCCCTGCGATCTGCGTTGGACTCCCGTAGTTTTTTATTTATATTTTTTATTAAATTATATTTATTAGAGTCAATAGAATAAGAAATAAGAAAGAATAAGAAATATTTATTCGAGACAAAGACAACAATTAATACAGCAAAAATAGAATATAAAAATAAACAAAACAAAAATAAACAAAAATAAAAAAGTTGTGTTATCTCGAAACGGTACCATCTCAGAATAATGCGGGCAATCGCCAGCGCTGGTCTTCCGATGGGACCGTCGAGTGATTTCACGGTGTGTAACTTTACGAACATAAAATAATAATAAATAAAGAACGATTAACATGAAGAAGAAGACGGATTTTAAAAACAAAGTTTGACATTTTTTTTTAAACCGTGATATATGAACGCAGCAGCCTGTGCTATCTGTTCCAGCTAAACTAGCGCCAATGACAGTTGGAATGGCAGGCAGTAACTAAAGGAACTAAATCAAAAGAGATCGAGATAAATAGATTGATAAACCCTAAAAGCTACGCTCTGGAAAATGAGCTCGCAAAGTGGAATTGAACTTGTGTCACAACAATTTTGGCAACTTCTGTGTGATAAACCTGACGTCAGACCACCCAAGCTAGTTCGTTCAAACCACCCTGTAAAACATAATCCCATATCAAGGTAGCACAAGTTTTACTTTGCATCTGTGACCCCTGTTTAGTATGAGGACTGGGTAGCACGAGGGTTCCATTTAATTTGGACGTGGCCAGGACCGGCGCGTACGCAGCACGCACGTTGCGCCACTCGCACGGAGGCGTGTGGACAAGATACATGGGTGACGGTTTGGTAGGGTTGGCACATTCAAGTTATTTGAAATATTATGATGACGACCGCTTTAGCCTAGTTGGTAGTGACCCCGCCTTCGAAGCTGGAGGTCCCGGGTTCGAATCCCGGTAAGGGCATTTATTTGTGTGATGAACACGAATATTTGTTCCTGAGTCTTGGATGTTTTTTTGAATTTAAGTATTTATTTATATAGATGTATAAGTATGTATATCTTCATTTGGTACCCATAGTACAAGCTTTGCTTAGTTTGGGACTAGATTGATTTGTGTAAGATTGTCCACAAATATTTATTTATTTATTTTATTTATTATGTAGTTGGTTTGATAAAGCGAAACAGTTCCAAACTTCAAGTGATCGTGACCATCAACTATCATCATATATTTAAGAGCCTAGTCTAGCTCTTGTCGATGGAGTAATCGCCAGTCTATTCAGTTCTCCGCCAAGGCTTTGAGCTCCTGATATGACATTACATTGACCTTTTGCTTGATCTATAAACGCACGTTCCTTCAATTATGGTTTTTTATAATTGTCATGCCGTATCAGGTGCCCCAGCATGTGTCCTCTTCTGTTCTCGATCGTCCTCAAAAGTAGTCTCTTCTCTCCTATCAAATCCAGAACCTCTGTGTTTGTTTGACCATCAACTCTATAGATGAGGTTATGTGGCTCAGTTTAGACTAATCTCGGTCGCTATCCAACCAGGCAATGCCGCCAGCGTGATGGACATCTTGGCGCCGTGTGTGACTCGAGGTGGATTATTTGATTAGGCTCGTTATTAGAATTATGTATAGTTTTGGTTCTAGAACTCCAAGTTTGCAGAATTTGTTGTTTTCATCATATTTTATGACTTACATTCCCTTTCGTCAATAAAAATACTAGTGTCTTTTTATAGGGAATTGACGAGAGACATCATACTGTTGTGGATTCGTTTTTATTATCAGTGACTTAGAGGCCATATACATCTCTAACAATATTAAATTAATTTTAATTTTGACGTTCAGAGACCATGTACATCTCTGGGATATTATATTAATTTCATATACTCCTTGTTTAATCTTGAGACCTTATACATCTCTAACTTTACTGATGTTGTGATATTTGTAATAGATAACTTTGCAAGTTTATCTTCACTGTATGACATTAATTTTGTTATAATTGTAAACTCGGAATTATTATTCCTTCTTAAACTGTAAATTAATATGTGATAGTCCACATTGAAAGGGACCTTACGGCGGCAGGCGCTTACGCTGCGAATCGGTGCTATTGTACTCGAACAACGGCAATAAAGGCGTAAGTGCCGGCCGCTATAAGGTCCCTTTTGATATGGACTACCACATATTTTGACATGAAAAATGTATTACTTATTATAGTCAGACTTTCTTAAATTGTAAATTAATATTTTGACATGTAAAAGTGCCCTTGTGGCCTATTTGCAAAATAAATGTTTGATTTTGATTTGATTTTGAAATACATTCCTGGTGTTTTGAACGATTCTCAAGCTATCAATAAACAACACGGATAATATTTCGACGCAACAAATATTACTTAGGTTATTCAGTAGTTATTACATTAATAATGTATGTATTCGAGTTGACAGCCCTAACGCCTTAGCTGTGTACCGGTGTAGGCCGCATGTAGGCGCAGTGCATTGAGCCACCGGGAATTTAAAAAAACAACAATGATGGCGCCTAGTTTTTTAGACCATACAAACAAAGCACAATTACATCACATACTCGGTAAATATATGTGTCATGGTAGCTCGTAAGACCTTGTTATAAGAGCTACATTTGAGTGGCTGGACGGTTTAAGTTTTGAGGATACTTAAGGCTGTAATATGAACGGCCTTGTATAGTTTATTTTAGGATTTAAAAAAATCATACAATCAGTCGTTCTTTCTGTATGGAATCTGTTACATTACGTCATCTTGGGATACAGATTTTGACGGGTTTTACTCATAATTTATTTATAAAACCAATTTACATGTCAACAAGTATTTAAATAAAAATAAAAATAAATAAAATATATAAATATTTTTGGACAATCTTACACAAATCAACCTAGTCCCAAACTAAGTAAAGCTTGTACCATGGGTACCAAGTGACGATATACATACTTATATAGATAAATATATACTTAAATACATAGAAAACATCCAAGACTCAGGAACAAATATTAAAAAAACAATTCAACACATATCGAATCGAATCAACATAAACAAACACAACAACATTTGAAATTCAAAGGCAAATATTTATTTTGCAAATATGCCTCAAGGGCTCTTTCATGTGAATTTAAAAGTATATTTATATAGATAGATTATTAAACAAGATACATTGCAACATCTTCAGAATAAACAAATACCTGGCCACACATAAACAGATAAATGTATAGAGTCAGGAGTCTGGAGGTTCATTACATTAAAATTATTTTAATCTGTAGCATGGAAATGTAAAGAGTAAGATGCAGCGGGGCAATCTACACTGCGGAAATTAAAACTAATCTAAAATAATATATCTTCCCTGTTTTACGTCATTTACTAGAGTGCCATCTATGCCCGGATAGCGGAAAAGCGCTTTCACAATTTCACCGAGATGGCGCTCTAGTAAATGATGTAAAACACGGAAAATATTTCGATTAGTTCCAATTTCTCGCAGTCTAGATTTCCCCGCTGCACTTTATATTGAATTTGGGCGCGAGTAGAATGAGAAATGTTTCAAACGGGAATTGCTGACATTACTTATTAATAAATGCTATTATACTATTTCGGATTATTTAAATGATAATTTTATGTAATATTTAACTTTTGACTATTATAAAATATGACTTCATTGCTTTAATAATTATTATATGACTTGCACAATTTTTTTAATTTTTATTTTTAATTTAGATTGATTATATTTTTCGAATTGTTTTTTATGTATTTTTATCCAATGTTTTGTACGCCTATGGGCAAGACATAGAATATCACTAAATGTATTTTTAACAACTCTGTATTCATCAGCCTACCTATGTCTACAATAAGCATTTTTCTGATTCTGATTCTGATTCAAAATTGGAATAAAAGTGCAAGGGTAAGAATGCGATGATGAACTAATGATGAACAAACGATTCATATGCCATTTGCAGGCAAACGATATGGGCTGGTTGTCTTCACGATCATGAATGCGGACGGGACAGGCAGAGCGCCCGCGAACAGAAAACGAAGTTAGATTAAATTAGATCTATTTATTTTATAATATAAAAATACAATATAAATTGTCCTAAGTCAATTTAAACGACTTCATATCATGATCGTCAAATAATGTATTAAATGACGAAAAATGTATATATCCCTCTAAATTATGAAATGACAAAATAAAAGTCGTGTATAATATTTCTCTCTGTTGCACTTACAAATTCGAGCGACAGAAGGAATTTATTTATTTTATTTATTTATTTGGTTTGCCAACAGCGGTTACAATCTTACATTTGAACAGTTATAATGTTTTATGATTACTTAGACTTATTGCGCAGCCAATTATAGGCAAACGCCACATGCATAAACTTAAAATTAAGAAAAGCAATGAGAAACGAAAAACAGAATCAAAGATGAGTTGGTATATTTTGCATCGGATTTCCGCAACCTGACCCACCCTAATCGCTCTCGATTGTAAATGTATGATATGGTATAAGTAAAAAGAGAAATTAAAATATAAACAGTAAAATTCTAAACATTTTTAAAACATTTTTTAATGTGTTAACGTGTTGAGTGTCGACCTGATCTTTTGGTGATTCAATTTTGGGTGTTCGTTCGAAATCGGATCAAATAATAGGAATAAGTGGGTCATTATCAGTTGCAAGAACACAAGTTGTCCCTTCGGTGGTCAATAGTTAACGGTTTATGTGCATGTAAGCTACGTTTTTAGTACATGGATTTGTAGCAATGGAGACACTGTTTATGCGGGTTACTAGACCAATCCAAAATTACGCTTTGTAGCTCTTAACTTTTGATATGTCCACCGAAAAGACGCGAACCTAAATCTGATAATGACTCAAATAAACGAACTTCTTTTTTTGATCACGAAGGCACTCTGGTCTGGTCTGGATTTATGATACCTTTATTTGATGAGGGTTAATACTACAACATAGTGTGTTGGATTATCTTGTGTTAATGTTCAATTGTAAATGCTGATATGGGTCGTAGGAGGGTCAATACATGTCGACTAAAGAAAAATGCAACAAACCACGGCTGTAGCGGCTTAATTTCTTCAATCGCTACGAAGCAGCATGTCGATAAAAATAAAATAATACTTACATTAAATACTAACATAATTTAAACCAGTTTTTAGTCAAACCGGACCCGGCGTGTACCTATTGTTAATGATACATGTTCATATGGATGACATGTTCTAGGTATACCGATTATTATCGGAGCTAATTGATTTGTGCGTCATATGCAAGGTTATCGTTTGTAATGATATCTAGGTCAGTTTGACACTACGTATGTCATACAAAACAAGCAATAACGTTAACAAACGTCGATTGTACTACAGCGTTTATCGGTCTAATTCTAAGCAGTGAACAAAACGGATTTTCATGTCCGATTGATGGATTGTTACAACATGAATGCAATAAAGAATCTGAATCTGAATCCGTTTTGTCCTACGAAATTTGACATATGTTGTCGTAGAACAAAACGGAATTTTTTGTCCGGTTTGTCCTACGATATGAACAAAATCGTAGAACAAAACGGACTACTTTTTTTTTTAAATTTATTTAAGACAATCATTAGGAACAATTATTACAGTACATATGAGCCACTATTTAAAACCTTTAACGGTCCTAACAACACCAAACACTTAACAAATGCGATATAAAGAGATACTTTAATCCGAAATTTAAAATTTAAACCGCTCCACTCCTTGGTGACAAGATGACGGGCGATAAAGGAGGTATTTCCACTCGCTACTCAGAAACCGATCAACCAATCTCATTGGAGCACAAACTTTTAGAGTATTCCCGTGTTCAAAACCACCCACGAAGTCGTGTGATACGACAAGACACGACACGACTCGTGTCGAAGGTTTCCCCTGTGCCTTTACCATGAGTTTACATGATCGCTAGCGACTGCGTAAATATTTGTATGAGCAAAAATACAGCGCCTCTGCGGGTTACGCAATACAACTAAGAATCGGCATACTGAATCGTTTACGCAGTCGCTGGCGAGTACGGTCATGCAGTCATGGTAAAGGCACTGGTTTTTCCCCAGGCTACTCTCTAACCGTGGACTCCTACCGCGTTATTGGGCCGGGCAAGCCACAGCCAGTTTCAAAAAAGGGAGGGATAAGGGTAATAAGCGAATGATGAAGCCGCTTAATATAAAAAGTTAATATAATAAGTATTTATTAATATACAACAAAAACGAGCAAAAAACAAACAACACAATAATATAAAACATTATAAATAAAAAATTTGCCCTAAGTCTTCGGTGCTCGGTAGGGTTCCCAGAAGGCTGGCCGCATTTCCACGCTGGATAGCTATGCTAATCCGCTGGGCGAAATAGTGGCCAACCCTCTGGTCACCGGAAGCCTCTATAAGGCGCCTTGAAATGTCCTTATAGAGGCGCCGAGCACTTGGACCCCATGGCCCCAGGGTCTATTTCATAGATACCATAGAGAACCTTCGTTAACAAAAACAAATTTTAAAATAAAAATGAAGATATGACAAATACTTTAGGGGGTATTTCAAAAATAGTAAAAACCGGTTCCGAGCCCTGGTCGCTAGTATAAATAAACTACAATATTCCTTTTTCTATTAGGTAGAATTCTTCTTCTATTAGGTAGAAAGTATCCCGGCTTTTGCCAGGCTTTCTTGCTTAGGTTTTTCTACTTTACTCGATACTGGAACTACTGGAAGTCCTCTTTGGTGAGCCCGTTCTCCCTCATGAGATAATCTAGAATTAGGGCTCGGAACCGGTTTTTACTATTTTTGAAATACCCCCTAAAGTATTTGTCCTATCTCCATTTTTATTGCAATATTTGTCGACCGATTAACAAATTCGATTCGAGATTCGGGTCGATTTGGTGTATTTGACGACCGGTTTAGCCTAGTGGGTAGTGCACCTGCCTGTGAAGCTGACGGTCCTGGGTTCGAATCCCGGTCAGGGCAAATATTTGTGTGATGAGCATGAATATTTGTTTCTGAGTCTTGGATGTTTTCTATGTATTTAAGTATTTATATCTATTAAATATATCGTCGTCTAGTACCCATAACACAAGCCTTCTTGAGCTGTGGGGCTAGTTCGATTTGTGTAAGATTGTCCTCTAATATTTATTTATTTTATTTGTTTTTGTTAACCTTCATCTATGAAATAAATGATTTAAATTACGAAATAATATCGTAAACTCAAACTCAAATATTTTATTACACATTACAAATATATTATTATAATGAACCCCGTAAGGGCACAGCAATAGACTTATATCTAGACTAACTCTTAGACTACTTAAGCAGTCTTCCTTACTTACTTCACTGTTTATTAAAAAAAAAAAGGAACAAAAGAAAATTTATCATTTATGGGACGCATCATCAAAAAATACCTATAATGTATAAAAACTTTCATGGATTAGAAAAATATTTAATGATCTTTTGAATTGATTTATCGGCTTTATGGATTTTATTGCTAGTGGTATTTTATTATATATTTTTATGCAATTAACCGTTTTTAACCGGTTAATTGTATGAAGACGAAACCGGTTTCCAAGCCCTGACTCGAATATTTATTGATATAAACTGTTTAGTGTAAGATAAGCAAGTTCAGTAACATCTGTCCATCCAATAACTGACTATTTTTGAAATACCCCCTAAAGTATTTGTCATATCTCCATTTTTATTGCAATATTTGTTTTTGTTAACCTTCATCTATGAAATAAATGACTTAAAGTGCGAAATAATATCGTAAAATGCAATTAACCGTTTTTAACCGGTTAATTGTATGAAGACGAAACCGGTTTCCGAGCCCTGACTAGAATAATAATAATAATAATATATTCTTTATTGCACCACAAAAAGAAATTGTTACAAGATTATCCATAAAAACTAATAGGTAACAACAGGCGGTCTTATCGCTATAGAGCGATCTCTTCCAGACAACCTTTGGGTAGCAGGAGATGAAAACTTAAAGAAAAATAACAACAGCAAGGGAATCACGTAACTTTATGTACTAACGGTAGATAGATTTTACTGTCAATTTTGAAGTATAAATGTATGAGCTGACAATTAAAATTTGACATTAAAATCTACCTAACGGTAGCAAAAAAGTTACGTGATTACCCCGCAGGTAGAATATTTATTGATATAAACTGTTTCGTGTAAGATAAGCAGGTTCAGTAACATCTGTCCCACTTCGCTGATCTCGATCCTATGAAATTGGAGAATCGAGCCAGATCCGAGATCCAATTACACGCTTATGTAAATTATTACGTTTGTATTGTGGAGCATGTCAACTCGCTTTCGTTTCCTTTCATAATGATTCGTTTAATTATGTAAATGATTGATTGTGCGCGAAAGTGTGACCGATTGTTTAGCCCTGAAGGTTTTGTATTGTATCTAAGAAACATTGAAGATTAACTATTAACTCGTATTATTAATTTACTGACAACAAAACAAATGAGTATAAATGGCGGACTTAGGGCGGGTTTTATAAAGAACTGTTAGACCAAATGCCAGGTCAGTAACTCAGTACAATTTCTCACATAACAAATCGACATATGCCTCAATAATACATAATACTTGGTACCATTGATTGTCGTGTATGATTCAAGGGTCCTTATCAGTTAAAAAACCGGCCAAGTGCGAGTCGGACTTGCGCACGATGGGTTCCGTACCATATCATATATATATCAGCATTGCGATACTGCGAGGATATACCGCCAGCATTCTCGGTACAATGCCCCAAGAGCCTGTTTTAGATTTAAGCTAGTTGCAATATTATTTAAGTTATTGTTATTTAACTATTATTACCGCCTGTATTAAATTTATTGTAAATATTCATAGTCGTATCTAAAACGCAGCAATGAGGGCTATCGCGTATGAATTCGCCGCTAGAGGCGCTAGTGTAGCGCGGGGTCTCCGAAATGTCAAATGTCACTCTTTGTGGTTGCGCTACGCGGGTTAATATCTAATTAGAACAATATGGTGGCTATTTTGCAATACCTGAGCCTGATTATGGCAAATATGAGTTGAGGGTCAATGACTGTCAGGGCTTTGAGACATTTTGTCTTTCGGAAACTTATTTCCTCCTTTTTTCCGAACAAAACGGGATCGCGCTACAATGCGGTATGTTCGCTAATTTTACGGTACGGTTTTAAGGTATTGAATATGATTTAAATGTAAACTTCGTTCTCATGCCCATAATAATCAATCAATAACAATATTTGACAGCTGGATCTTACTCGACAGTGGCGCCAACTGGTGAGCACAAAAACGATAGCCCCCATTGCACAGCTGCATTGGACATCCATATCGACGTTGTTTTTGCAACCCCACCATCTAGTCTGGTAGGGAGTGATAACAAACTATTTACGTGCTAGGAAGTGACGCACGGAGCTGTTATCAACTTATCACTACCAGCACTTCACTTATCTTAAAAGACATACTTATCATCGTGTGAACAGAGGACTTAGTGTTATTTTATTTATGGCAAAAATTGAGGATACTAAATAAATAATAATAAATATTTGTGGACAATCTTACACAAATCGACCTAGTCCCAAACTAAGCAAGCTTGTACTATGGGAACTAAGCGACGATACTTATATGGATAAATATATACTTAAATAGATAGAAAACATCCAAGACTCACGAACAAACTCAGTATTAACTGTTATTTTAAAATACACATTTAAATCATTTGTATGGCTACTATTTAGAATAAATTTCAATAGGTTACCGCAAAGGTAACCACGTAAAGTTATACCATTACCATAAACGACTACACTTAATATTTTGACTTTTATAGCATCGGTACTTCAAACAATTTTTGAGGCAAGAAAATACCAGGGCAACATCTATTAGCGTGTCGCTTGTTTCGGTAAAAGAAAACATTTTTGAGACAAGAACTTATTTAGGTCGAAAATACTAGCGTAACATCTATTGGAGTATCGCTTGATTCGGCGACGGAAACCATTTTAGAGGGAAGAACTTATTTGGGTCGTAAATACCAGCACAACATCTATTGGCGTGTCGCTTGTTTCGGTAAAGGAAAACATTTTTGAGGCAAGAACTTATTTAGGTCGAAAATACTAGCGTAACATCTATTGGTGTGTCGCTTGTTTCGGAGAAGGAACACATTTTTGAGGCAATAACATATTTGGGTCGAAAATACTAGCGCAAAATCTATTGGCGTGTCGCTTGTTTCGGTAAAGGAAAACAAGGGAATCATTATAATGGAATTAGACAAGATCTAGTTTACCCCTAGTCCCTCTGGGTTGGAAGGTCAGATGGCAGCAGCTTTCGTGAAACTAGTGCCTATCACAAATCGTGGGATAAGTTGCCCTGTAGGGCATCGGGAAAATGCTAGGGGGATGATTGTCGGTTTCGGGTGTAAGTAATCAATGTTCAGACGGCCCTTAACCATACTTTTGAAAACATTGAGCTTTGACTTTGACTATTTTGCAATGACAGCTTTTGTACGACACAGGGACATCATGCGAGTAATACACCAGGGTGATGACTCATGCTACAATTTATAACATAGTGTGGCTATATGGATACAAAAAACATCAAATTATATAGCAACTATGTACATAAACGCAATATTTCACGACAAAAACGGCAAATTTCCCTTTTTTCCACACAACGGTAGTACGAGGCCCGTATGAATCAGTATGGAGCGTTCTCAGTGCTCGTTAGCTATGCTGTACTTTGCCTCTCAGTCTCGTCTTTTGTGTTGCTCTAATAGTTGTTCCCATACAAACATTTGATCTCTAAACACTGGTTCGAATGTCATGATTTTACCATCGTGCCTATTCGTTTCACCATTGCATTGTACAAGCATTGTATCTACTGACATGACAAACATGCATACAACAATGACAAGCGGTGACCGGTCACCCACCTCGCCCGCTGCAGTTCTCACGAGCACAATCGTCTGTTTAGTGCTTATGCAGTTTCGTGTTGTGAGAGTGCAGTCGCCTACAATGTCTCACACGACAAAGCAAAAACAATTGATACTATAGGCCAGGCAATGATAAAAAAGTATATAAATATAGATAATAGCAATAGAAATACTTATATTTAATGACATTATAAATATTGTCAATTCTGAGATACGATAGTTATTAACCAAAAATAATTATGAATAGTGATCATTACGACATGAAATTGTATAAGATACATTTTCGGATGTACAATAATCGGAATTGCAATTTTATATGAACTTTGGCGCACCCAACGAAAAGGTATAGAAGGAAATGCTTGGAACACAATTTTTGGCTTCGTAACTCTGTTTGGACTAGTTAGGAGATGAACATATCGAAAGTCCCCCATAGCCCTTGAACCGGGGGGTTTGACAGTCCCATAATTTCTTAGAATTAACTTTCCCCTTTAAAATCTCATTAAATATTCATCCTGGCGAGAAAGTGTATAGAACCTTATCTGTAGAGAATTTTATATAAATTATTTCTAAGATTTTTTTGCTATGAGTGACCGTTGTAGAGTTTTGTTAGTTGAAAAAGGTCGTCCCTCCTGTGGTCACTATAATTATAGTTAAATGGCTTATGTGGACGTACGGTATGTTTTTATTACATGTATTAGACTAGTCTAAACTCGGCTTATCTCATGTCAAAACAAAGTCAAAACGCCTTAACCTACGAGATGACAGCGACTGTCAAAAATAGGCGCCAAAACGGACGGGAGTCGTTGGAGGACGTTGTCTATCAAAAATATTGTTAATTACTGAGAATTCTTCGGAATTGTTGTTCAATTTGCATTATAATCTTTTTCTTATTCGTCTTGTGAGTTTGATTTGCCAAAACATGGATTTATAGAACCGGAGACACTGTTTACGCGGATTACTAGACCAAACCAAAATTAAGTTTTGTAGCACTTAACTCCTTATATGTCCACAGGAAAGACGCGAACCTAAATCCGCATATGACCCGACAATGCTCTTCAACGATAGAAAGAAAGAAATAACATTTATTCGTGGCACAGACAGAGTACAAATTAACATAACACCAAAATACAGAAAATAGCCACGAAATGGCCAAATCAGCATAGTGCTAGCCATTGGCTAGCGCTGGTCTTCCTTTGGGACCACGAGAAGCCACGATAACGACACACGATAATACCGCCTGTTATTCTATCCCTGTATCTTCTTCTATCTTTGTTTATTCTTCTGAATGTGGTCGTGTTGTTGACCAATGCCGATGAACAGATGACATTCTCAGGAAAAATTCTAAGAATTCTTGGGAATCTTAGGATTTTTTGGGGAGATAACTGCCAGGCTCAGGCGCAATACGCGCAACACAGAAACTCACAGATGGAATTGTTTTCATTTTAAGATTGGTTTACCTCTACCAGCATCCTCCTTTTTTCGATGGCGGCCTAAGCAGCCTGGGGTTCACTTTTACACCTAATACCAAGATTGTGCGTAGGAACTAGTTTTACGAAAGCAACTGACATCTAGCGCTGGCTATTTCGTGGCAAATCGCGGGGCATTTTTAAAATTTATTTATTTAAAAGTGGTAATAATAGTTAAATAACAATAAATTAAATAATATTAAAACCAACTTAAATCTAAAACAGGCCCTTGCGGCATTGCACCGAGGATGCTGGCGGCATTTCCTCGGTGGATCGCAATGCTGATACGTTGTGCGAGGAAGTCGCCAGCTCTTATGTAATGTCTTTGTTGTGTGTATCTTTCTTTCTCTTTTTAATTGCAGAAACAAGTAAATTTTGGCTTGTAAAAGTACCTTAGGGGTTTTACCCCTAAATTTTTATTTTATATCATCATCATTCAGCCGGAAGACATCCACTGCTGGATATAGGCCTCCCCCAAGGAGCGCCACAGCACACGGTCGCGAGCCACCCGCATCCAGCGACTCCCCGCTGCCTTGACCAAGTCATCAGTCCACCACCAGAAACAAGTAAATTTTGACTTGTAAAAGTACCTTAGGGGTTTTACCCCTAAATTTTTATTTTATATAACATTATTAAAAATAAGCCCCGGAATCAACTATCCATTGAAATGCTGCAAAGCCAGGATCTTGCGTTAAATTGATCCCATCTAATAAATTGTTAAAAATGTTCTATGTGCATGTGTGACCATAATAAAGTCGAACCATTACAACAAAACTATTTAATATTTGAGTTCCTAAATAATGTATAACAACATTAAAGAAACTGAGACACATAATTTGTTTTATTTTGTGTTCAAGGGATTTTCCGAAAAAAATGTTTAGTTTTAGGGGTTTTTAACTTAAGTTCTAGGGGTAAAAAAAATTGGAGTTGGTAACCCTGCGTTGCGGTCTACTTGCAGAATAAAGTTAATTTATATTTCATCTATAGTTAGAGGCAAGGCTTTCACGCCGGCGTTACATAAATTCCAAACAGGATGTGCTAGCTAGGACACGCTCGCGGTCCGGTCCACAGCCGGTGGCTGACCCCGCGCACTGGTGGCAGGTTTCGCTCCATTTATACACACAACTTACAGACAAGGACCGATACCGGTATTTTTAAAAAACCCTGAATTAGGCTAATATTTTGTATTATTTTTTGCTCTTTACGTAGGGCTGAATCATGTATTTAGGTAACAACGTCGTTATATTAGATTGTCCCATTAAAAACGAAATAATGAACCGGCAACCGTAATAATACCGGTATTTTTCTATGGAGAAAATACCGGTATCCGATCCCTGCTTACAGGCCATGGGCCTTCCGAGATAGGTTGATGTAATGATTAGTAAATCAAACATTATTAACTTGACGACCGCTTTAGCCACTTAACTTTCTGTAGTAGATGCGAAGCGGGTTATTTGTAAGTGGTTACTAAATTTAGACTATAGCAAAACTAAGGAGATCAGGCAACACTCAACCTCCTTGATTTTTATTTTTAAGTATCTTCGGGTAATACCGAATGTCGGGTAATTCCGAAAATAACAAATTCAAGTCTAAGCGATTTTATTGCATCTCATCATCATCACCATCAAAAAGAAATGTTATTTTTTTTGTTGATGTTTGGTAGTGCAACAAAATCACTTAGACTGGAATTTGGTTTTGTCGGAATTACCTGACATTCGGATTTATCCGAAGACACTTATAGTTAAATTTTGTTTATGTAGTTTTGGCAAAATATCAATGAAAACTAATAAAAAAAAACATGCTTTTATTTCAGACCTTATGATCCATAATGGGTTAGTAACAATAACAATATCGTATCTTAAAAGTACTTTTTCAATTTAGCCACATTCAAACTTTATCTAGTCACATTCAAAAGTATGACCACACACACTTAGTACGTGTATGTGGTCACATTTGAAAGTGCTTTCGTCCAACATGTGAGGAGCTGACTGTCCAGCCTGTCAGCTATAACGGCCAGGAGACTGTTGCGACTGTCCCGCAATAATTATTACTGGTCACCTAAGATACAGGCTGCGCTTAGTTTGGGGACCCCTGTACAAACCTTCCCAACCCTAATCTCGCTGTATGCATAACTTTATCTCCGATGTACAATAATGATGTTCTCCAATTACTGTGTGTGTGTGAGCATAAATAAAGATTATTATTATATATTATAACTGGTATCGACCCGATTCGATACGTAAACTTAGGAGAAGAAATGCATGAAACTTTTTAGAAAAAACCAAATACTGCCTTTCTGAATCCCTTCATAATAAGTACGTAGTCTAGCCATAAATTCTGTCCCAACTTTTTCGCCATTTTAAATTTAATAATGGAACGTTCGATGTACTTTTGTTTCTTGATTATGCTTAAATAGACATTTGGCTGTCAGAAAAAGTATATTTGGCTCCAGGTATCGTTTCCCTGAAGATGGAGTGGGGCATCAAAGAGAATCGTGTCGCAGTGATAGCGTTATACAAGTGTAACAAGCAAGTGAACAACATTTTCAAACTGCTGAAACCTTTGAATATAACAAAGAAATTTATCTATCGTACCATCAAGCGATACAACGACATCGGTTTAGTCGACGACCGGCCCAGGAGCGGTCGACCACGGCAAACAAGGACACCGGCAGCGATTAAAGCGGTAGCTGAGCGAATTCGGAGAAATCCGCTACGCAAGCAGAAAATCATGGCTAGGGAAATGAAAATTCCCCCTAGAACTATGTCCCGTATCATAAAACAAGACCTTAAGCTTGGGGCTTATCGACGGAGCACAGGTCAGCGATTGACAGCGGCCCTACGGAAAATAAGAGCGACGAGAGCTAAAGTGTTATGGTCGCGGCATGCAAAGGGCGGATATCGTAATATTCTGTTTACAGATGAAAAAATCTTTACTGTGGAGCAAAAATTCAACCGCCAAAATGATAAAATATATGCTCACAGTTCCCAAGAAGCTTCTGAAAAAGTTCCAAGGGTAGAAAGAGGCCACCATCCTGCATATGTCATGGTTTGGTGGGGAGTATCCTATGAAGGCGTCACAGAGCTTCATTTTTGTGAACAAGGGGTAAAAATACGTGCTACGAACTATCAAAAAGACATTTTGAAGAGAGTTGTTAAGCCGCTAAATGATACTTTATTTGCCGGTAAGCACTGGATATTTCAACAAGACTCTGCCCCTGCACATAAAGCTAAGACAACGCAACGGTGGTTAGCGACGCATTTACCCGAGTTTATTGCGGCTGAAGATTGGCCCTCAGGAAGCCCGGATCTCAACCCCTTGGACTATGGTCTGTGGAATATTTTGGAGGAGAAAGCCTGCTTTAAACCTCATCGCAATGTTGAGTCTCTGAAGTTAGATTTAGTGCGGGCAGCGGCTTCAATACCCATCGATACCGTCCGTGCCGTCATAGACGAGTGGCCGGACCGTTTAAAGAAGTGTGTTAAAGTAAAAGGTGGACATTTTGAATAAATATTTTATTTTATACAATCTGTATAGTATAATTAATAAAAATAACCCTAATTTATTTATAAACTTTCTTTTATTTTCAAAATAAATGTCATTTCATATAGGACAGAATTTATGGCAAGACTAAGTACTAGCTAGCGTTCTCGTCGCGCGGCGTCTCCGTCCCTCGCAGGCATTACGTATACAAGTGCGAGAGGGCCGAATGCATTATATCGATCATATACCTTATCGCGATGTGCCATGCCGGTCCTCCAGGCTGCTTATCAGACTGCACGTCACTCCTAAGGCGATTCCAAATTTTCATTTCTCCCTTGATTTTTTAATGCAAAACTGCATTCAATATTTATGTTGGAAACAGTGCTCGACCGACGATCAGCGCGTATGATCAGTCGGGCGTATTTTATACGCGCGGTTAGCATCAGTCTAAAAACTCTGAAAGCATGTATGATTTTTACAGCGATAGCTGACCGTCGGTCGAGCACTGGGGCGCTACCGCGAACAGCAAACGAAGTTTTCCCTCTCTGTCGCACTTGCAAGTTTGCACATAAGTGAGACAGAGAGGGAAAACTTCGTTTGTGGTTCGCGATAGCCCCTCTGTTTCCAGCAGGGTTACCGACTCTAATTTTTTTTACCCCTAGAGCTTAAGTTAAAACCCCCTAAAACTAAACGTTTTTTTTTGGAAAATCCCGTTATGAAATAACAGAAATTATGTGTCTCAATTTCTTCAATGTAGTTAATTTCTCTCTTATCTCGCTTGTTCTAATGGTTCGACTTTTTTATGATCATACATGCACATTTTAAACATTTACTAGATGGAGTAAATGTTCATGTGTAAACGCAAGATTGTTCTCTGTAGTGCAAATAGGACCATCATCATTACGCTTTGCAGCATTGCAATGGATAGTCGATTCCGCAGCTTATTCTTAATAATGTTATATAAAATAAAAGTTCCTAAATATACCCCTAAAAATATTGAGCCCCTAAAAAAATCCCATGCTCCTTATTTCCCCCCTAAATTTAGGGGTAAAACCCCGAAGTTGGCAACCCTGGTTTCCAGCCATTTCCAGTCTTACGTGGTGTACCCTGCTTACGCGCCCCAGGTATTGGGCCTTAGGGCCTACCGCGAACCATAAACGTAGTTTTCCCTCTATGTTTCACTTGTAAATCTGAACGTAAGTGCAACAGAGAGACAAAACTTCGTTTGTGGTTCGTGGTAGGCCCTCTGTACTCCGAAGTCCGAAGTTCAAATTTCGAATTTCAGAGTACAGAGGGGCTACCGCGAACCGAAAACGAACGAAGTTCGAATATCTCCCTCTCTGTCGCACTTGCTAATTCGTGCGACAGAGAGGGAGATAGGCCTTTGCGCCTAGAGATGCCGCTCCTGTAATGGAGATTGCTTGTAACTTTTTACTCTTCTTAGTAACAAATCTTAATAATTCGTATTGTCCAAAATCAGGGAAACCTATCCTCACAACGCTCACAAAGTGAAGGGCTGTTATATAATTAAGTACTTAGCAAGCGAGATGGATAGATAACTGTATGTTATGCATGTTTCGTTGTTAACGTTATGAAAGTGGTTTCAGAGTAATTGCTGGGTGAATTTACGTAATTTTCGACTAACTAACTTGGTATCGATGTTATAATTAGCTACAAACTCTAAATATTTTAATTCTGTAGTATTATAAATATTATAATACAGTTATTTTATATACATTGTATATTGTTTTAAAAAATGACACCTCGCCGAGTTTCTTACGCCGGTTCTTCTCGAGGCAGAGGTTTATTTTATGAACCGCGGGGTAATCACGTAACTTTTGTACTACCGTTAGATAGATTTTAATGTCAAATTTTAATTGTCACCTCATACATTTATGCTTCAAAATTGACAGTAAATTCTATCTACCGTTAGTACATAAAGTTACGTGATTCGCCTGCCGGTGGTAGTTTTTTGACATTCGTAAGTGCATGTAATATACCTACCTAAATTGAAGAATAAATGATTTCATTTCATTCATAGATCAGACTATTTTATATAGGTAGAGGTTGTAAATGTAAACATTGTTACTAATTTCCTTATCAGTATACGGCTGTTATCAAATAGGTTCGTTGGCGAGGTGCGATGGATAATCGATTATTTCGTAGAGTAACGTCAATTTAGACTGTTTCATTTTATGTTTGAAATTGACCGAGTGGTCACTGATTCAGCTTCGATAAAAATGCTTTCGTATGTACCTACGGATTTCTGTTTATCCTTCTCTACAGGTTAAATTTTATGAGCAGATTCGATAATTTTATAGATTTTTGTGGTCAGTTTCTGTCTTTTGTTTTTAATGGTTTGTTCACCTCTAATAGTAGCATTTCTCAACCGATTCTAGCGAAATTTTGAGAGGAGTGTTTGAACTTTATAGAAATTGATATCATATTACACTGCAGTGAGGGATATATCCGTCGTTGGCGTCCAAAAGGTTAAGGTACAGTTCGGTATATTACGATATCTTTTGGTATATTTCGGGCATATAGAGGATATTCTTTTTACTGACGACTCGTAACTAACATTTTTCCGTTTGAATTACGATTAGAAACGGGATATTTACCATGTATATTTGTATTTGTGAGTTCCCGATATTGTTAACCCTTGATAATGACGCTTGCAAAAGTGCCGAAATATCGGGAACTCACAAATACAAATATACATGGTAAATATCGCGTTTCAAATCGTAATTCTAATGTAAATGACCATGTGAGCTTGAAATCTTATATTTTTCCGTTTCTCTCACAATGTAGTAAAGTGTTAAGGTGCGGTTAAGATGCCTTGGTATAGGTAAGATATATTAATATACCAAAATATATCTTATAGCTGTGCGTGGCTTCTGTCGTTTAATAGGCATAATATATCGTAAGATACGATATCTTACGGTATATTTGTATATACTATCTCTCTGTTTGTGACGGTCTTTACTACGCCCTTCCGAGACTAAATACTTATTGACTAAGATCTGTACTATGGTTTCAATGACAAATACGACTATGCACATGCATTGCAAATAATTGCAGTTTGACCTCTGAGTTCTATGATGTTCTATGTATAGCCGGTTGCTTAAATTTGCAGGCGACTGTACTAAAAGTATTTCTCCCATAAAATCAAAAAAAAATCAAAATCAAACATTTATTCTGCAAATAGGCCACAAGGGCACTTTTACATGACAAACTATTAATTTACAATTTAAGAAAGTCTGACTATAATGAGTAATACATTTTTCATGTCAAAAAATCAATTTACAGTTCAAGAAGGAATAATAATTTCGAGTTTACAATTATAACAAAATTAATGTCATACACTGAAGATAAACTTGCAAAGTTATCTATCTATCTATATATTATATAAAGCATAAAATACCTACCTTACGCCTCACGAGTCACGGGTCTCATGACATTGCTACAAGCAGAAACGTAGGAAAACCTTGTTCACATACCCGAAAATGGCAGTTATTTTCAAACCTAACCATTTAAAATAAACGGTAGAAATTCCCTAGCCATGACCATGAAACAACGAATAAATACTCACAGAGAAACCCAATAAAACCCGTGGCAGAGTATCCGCCGCGATGGAGTTCCGTTAGCACTTTACTCGGCGATTTTCTAGTAAAACCACTAGAAAACTAATCAGAACAACACAAAACTTTTAAAACACTTATCGGGTTACACTTGTGCACAAACACTGTCACTGATTCGTGAGAACAAATCTTGTTTCGAAACACCGTATGTGATATATTTACGTAAAGTTTGATGATGAGCTCGATTGCAGAGCGACAACCACTAAACGCGACGTTTGAAACGAGACTAGCGTCACTAGCGCCACGCGCGGACTCGCGGAGCGAGCGGTGGGACAGGTATTGTGACAGACTTCAGTGTTGCAAGGTTATGGCGTGAAAATACCCCGAAATGTATTTTTTAGTCTTTATTTTATTTATTTGTTTAATTCACCACAAAGTAACATTGGCATTGCATGGTGTGTCAATACAACTTGTTATATTTACAATAATATTTATTTTAAAGAGGGTTTTAAAAATGCTTTTATTCTTATTCTTAAATTATTCTAAGACATTTTACTAATTTACCGGCTTCTCTAAGGTCGGAACAGGAACTGTGAATTATAATCAATATGAAAACACTAGTAAGTTATTAAATAGTTAAACTTAACTCAACCCGTCATTCTTCAAACGTTTTAAATCGAATTGTTATACAAAGCATTTTTTTAAATATAAATAAGTTTAATTTGCTTGGAATGTTATAGTTGATGCTACAGTTCTCCTGAGCGTGTTGGCAGTACAGGTAATATATTTCTAAAATTTAAAAACAATCTCGCTCCTCAGCTAGTGGTACAAATCAAAATAATTTCAGGAATGTAATATAAAAAAATTGTATTTTTACTTTACTACGGGATAAAATTGCACTACTATCGAATTTTAACGTAATTATTTTACTTATTGAATACATGTTAAGAAACGTTGAAGTGCTGGTAACATTACCACTAAATCGCCATTCACGCAGTGGCGCACGCACATCTAGAATTCCATGCAAAGGATTGCTCAGCATCCCTATTCCATAACAATAACGTCATAAACTATATACCTTATGTCCTTAGTCGTAACGATGCACCATATTGACCATATATACTAAGAATAGGTGGTTATTTGGGGGACAGAAATGTGGCAAATTTTCTATTTTGTAGAATTAAGATCATTTATTTCATTTTATTACATAAATACCTATCTATTTTAAGTGTGGACTTATTAGTATAGTTAGATATTTGTTTAAAAATCATTAATATGTAGGTATTCAAATTCATATTTTTGCCAAGAAACCGCTAAATCAAACCATAAACCCAAATTTCTAACATTGTATTGTATGTACGCACGCCACGTAAGTGTTATCTCAACTAAAACAATTATGTAAAAAATAGGTAGTGTTTTTTATGCCAATAATAGTAATTAATTAATTATAGATACCTGAAAAGATCTAGTTTGTTGATGATGTATTTTGGATAAGTAGTAGTAGTTTGGTAGTAAGTCAAACCGTGGTCTCCCGACGAAAAAAAAAACAAAAGCATTCTTTTATAATGAGTGAGCCCGGGGATTCTCGGGACAGCTAGACGACGGGTTGCAAATGTTGCAATCTGCACGCAACTCTAAAATTGTCGTATTCAATACTTAAAATTATAACTTAAAATACCTACTTTATCCAAAACTGCTTAAAACAGTGGCAGTAGTAGCTAGAGGCTTGAAGAGTTCATATACAAACTTCCACATTTCTAGATTAGTCATGCCATTTCTTAATAAGACGTGAAACTATAAAATGTAAAAATTTCCCATTTTTTTTTAAGAATTATAAAATAAAAGTACATTTTATAGACTACCTTACCATAAACTAAATAATCATCCCACTGAATTCCTATATCTAGTTACATAACGTCGTAAACATATTTTTATTTTTTGACCAGGTTCAAGAACCCAAAAACGGGAATCATTAAAATTTACCGTTCTTCTTGTGGACTTTGTTTGTATCTTATTTACTTAGGAATAGGAACGATTTAACTATTTTTGAACGCACAAGTGATTTGATGAATCAGTAGTCACGGAATGAGCGTGGGTTCAAATAATTTTGCCATTTTGATCTGCCAAATTGGTATTATCATAGGCAATTAATCAAGGACATTTTTTCAATTGGAGATCCATAGTACAATGTGGTGGTGACGACTTAGTCCTTCAACAATATAATTTGTAACACTCGATTTATTCAGCAGTTTCAAACATGTGCCTGATTATGATCGCATGTGTATACATATGGGTTCTCGAGTGGCGACCACGGGCCGGCAGGCCGGTAGGCCCCCCACAAGGTGGCCTGATGACCTGGTAAAGGTCGCAGGAGTCCGCTGGATTCGGGTAGCACAGGACCGGTCATTATGGCACTCTTTGAGGGAGACCTATGTCCAGCAGTGGACGTCTTTCGGCTGATATGATGATGATATATATGGGGGTTTATAGATAGATTGTAACTATCCTTTTCCTTTCTTTTTTTTATCCAGAACCATGACTACCATAGCTTTTGATAAAGAAAAAAAGTTTCTTTTTGCAAATTTGGGATTAAAAATACACAAAATAAGTAAAGGAAAATTACATTTAAAAACTCTAAGGAATAAAAATTATATCTGTATTTTTTAGTTCAAAATGGCTAAAGTGCTCGAACACTTGCTCTGATAAAGTTAGGAGTACAGACTCCCACACTTTAATTAAATGTAACTAATCTGCAGGAACCCAAACAAATGTGAAAAAGATTATCATTTATCTGCGTCCAGCGCATTATACATTAAATAAAGATTAATCACGTTATTATGCGTATGTTTTGGCGTCTGTGCATAAAAATCAAGGCGAGCTACGATGACTTCACATTTAAGATGATTGGAAATTACAATTTTGTACAGGTGCGTTCTTTCGGCCGAGTAGTCAACATACATATTGTAATATTTTATTGATTTACTATACAAGTATGTAGTGTTGTGTTCCTGGAGGTGAGCAAGGTTACCAGAGCTCCCGAGCATGCACTGTGTTGAGAGCGAGGGACCTAAATGTGTTCCTTCTGCTGTCAACACAGTGCATCCTCAAATCTTATAAAGGGTCGGCAAAGCGCACGTGACTCCTTTGGAGTTGCGGGCGTCTATAGGCTGCGGTGGCCGCTTACCATCAGGTGGACTGTACGCTTGTTTGCCACCGGCGTTGTATAAAAAAAACCATTATAAAAACACAAACACATGTACAAACACACACACACACACATACACACACAGTTAATTTTTTGGTAAAGGGAGGCTTAAGCTTAATAGCTTTACTGTTTTTTATAGTAATATTTTTATTCGTAAACCTAAACTCATATTTTTAACTTGATCAAGAAAACTGACATTTGCGCATTCGGGCTTGATAATTCCATAATCATTAAAGTACAGTACTTTTTATGAATTAAAGTTACCCTTATATCACCGGTTACATGTACTTTGATATATAATGTCTAAATTACGAGATATTCGTGCTGGCATCTGTCAGTTTATTTGCTTTAATTAAATATATCAGTAGCGAAGTAGCAGAGTCCTACAGCTATGAATACTCTTCCTGACGCTATTATTATTAGGTGTCTCACAAATAAACTTTTTAACAGAAGAGATGGATTAAATTTAGTATGAATCATCGAAACAGAAATAATCCCTGTATCTTGGTAGTCAAAAAACCTGGCAATACTTAAGCTCCTTCAACTGTCAAAAATCGATTTTGCCGTTACCTACTGCCTCAAATTCAAAACATCGTTTTTATTTTTTCGCAGATATTTTTTAACATTAGGGCTGGGGTAAACTCGTCGACAGGTGAACTTACCTGCTAATACCACAAAAAATAACCTAAAAAAAAAACAAAAAAAATACGGCACTGTTTTAAAGCGTGTAGGTGCCTACATTGCGTGTTTTTCTTGCACCTACGTATCTTTTATTTGAATAATACCGGCAATGTGTGGTAAATAATTACATCTGTCAGTCTTTAACGGATAAAATGAATATGTTAAGTTTTTGAGCGTTGCGGTGTAGTTGTGGCGCCATATACTGCTTCATCAGCTGCCTCACCATCTGTTTATACGGGACTCTAGAACATCTTTAGAATAAGGATAAGTAATATAAAAATAAGTCATAAGATTAAGATGATTAATAAGTACGTAATTCAATCAACATCACTACGTAGGTAGCTATGCTTAAATCTTTAAAACTACGCAACGGATTTTGATGCGGTTTTTTAAAACTACGCAACGGATTTTGATGCGGTTTTTTTTAATAGATAGAGTGATTGAAGAGGAACGTTTATATGTATAATAACATCCATTAAATAGTGCAACCGTGCGAAGCCAGGGCGGGTCGCTAGTAAGAAATAAACTATAAAGTCACGCATCCACAAGTAATTATCATGTCTGTGTTTGTTATGCATAACTATAGCATGCTAGGTAGCTAGGTACCAGGGTTGCTACCGCGAACGGCATTCGAAATTTTCCCTCTCTGTCGCACTTGCAAGCTTGCATATAAGTGCGACAGAGAGGGAAAATTTTGTGGTTTGCGATAGCATTCCAGGGATTATTGAGCCACTTGACAATGTTCGCAACTTGGACATGTAATGCAAATGACCAAAGGGCTGGCAGCTTCCTCGCTCAACGCATAAGCATCGCTATACAGTGAGGAAATGCTGCCAGCATCTTTGGCACTATGCCGCGGGGGGACCCCTTATTTTAGATTATTATTTTAAGTTTAGTTTGTACGCCTTTTATTATATTGTATATTATATTATGTTATGATATGTTAGTTAGTTTTTATACTTATTATGAAATAAATATATATTGTATTTGTACAAATGTTAAACGATAATAAAAAATATAATACAAATCGGGACTGACACGATATCGGGTAACATCTGACATCCATAAATTACGGACAATGGCAAGTAGCTCAACCATCCCGATTCGCGACTGTACCTTCATCAGCCTCCTAGTGTTACCTCACTACATTTGCATCGATATGATGCTATATATAATATAATGATAGGTTGCTAGCCCATCGCCCACAACACACTTCAACCATAGTGTACAACACCCATGGGAAGAAAAGGGGAAGTGCTATTCTAATCCAGCACAATATACACCACACCCACCCACCATCACCACCTACCACAGAATACCAGCGCCGTTGGCACTGCCGTGTCAACTGCATTGCTGAGTGGAGACCTTTTCGGTAGCAAATATTTTTGACCTCATTAGCTCGGAAAGCCCTTTCCGAAAGTGTTATTTGTAACTTTTTTAAACATAATAACATGTAAAGGCCAGTCCAGACAGTCCACCAACAATAATTTTAATTGTGCTGTTGTGTTAAAAAAAACTAGTACCTACGACAAATCTCGGGATTAGGTAGTGGACCCCGAGCATCCAACTATATTTAGGATGCAACTGTACCCAAAAAAAAATATTCTCGCTCTAGTGAGGTGAAAAGATTTGTGTTATACACAGCTGCAAAGTTATTTTACGTCTCGTGTGTTGTAACACTCGCTACGCTCAGGATTCTATTGTTGTTGTTGAACCACTCGCTTCGCTCATCAGGATTCTATTTTCGAAAATTTCGAACCACTCGCTTCGCTCGCGGTTCAACCATAGAATCCATTCGCTAGCTCATAGTTCAACCCTAGAATCCATTCGCTAGCTCGTGCTTCAATTCCACACTCGCCGTTAAAATACAACTTTGCACCCTTGTATAACAAATAACTATTCTATTCTATTCTATAAATGTAGAATGAAAAAGAAAGAAATAATAAGGTTCCAGTCATAATGGTTTCAGGTTGTTAACTTACTACCCAACATGTAGACAATATAGGTAGGTTAGCTAGGTAACAGAACAGTGGCGATTCAGTGAAGAAAATCATAGTATATTAGGATAGGTCTAATAAAAAAGGTCTAGTTATCCCTCTGAGTTGCAAGTGTTAGAATCGTACCTAACACTAATTTTACGATATTATGTAACATTATGAGTAATATGAAATTAAACTAAGAAGTGAAATTGTGTCATCCAAATTCCCGCCAACGCTCGCTGTCAACAGTGGCGCCATAGTTTTGCATACCAACCATCAATAACGGTCGAGGGTGGGGGATGAGGCGAAGGAACAGCTAGCGTTGACGGGGCAAGACATTCGATCGCTGACCGTCAAGGATAACACTTATAACTAAGCTAAGAGTGAGCCAGGCTTCCAAAATTGTCCAAAGTATATTTTGTAAAGGTTAAATATTTGAAGGTTAATAAAATGTGTTCAATGTGCGTGTGTGTTTTCCTGAATCTCGGCGTCCCACACAAGGTCTGATGGCAGTCGCTTTAAAAAACTAGTGCCTACGCCAAATCTTAAGGAGTAGGTCCCAAGCTAACCCCAACACACATACATACATTAGGATACAACCGGGAAAATGCTAGGATGAACACATAGTCATTACAATCATTATCATTTTAAGAAATACTAAAGCAATTTGGTTTGACCCACATACCCGAAACTATGGACCCGACCGCATCCTGCCAAACCCATGGTCACAACCTTGACCGAACAACCAACATACGCTTGCGGTCGCTCAAACATATATATTCCATTATTATTATATACCATTGAAATTCCAACTTTATATTTATATCTTTACGGTTCACGTATGACAAGTTCGCATGTAAGTTTCAAGTTAGTTCCACGGTCAATCATGGCATAAAAACCGCCTTCCTGCGTTTTGTTCTCAAGTCGAGGTTGTGTTTCGGAAAATACTGAGCCCATGGCCAAAATGGCCAAAATTTAATTTTTTTTATATAACGTCGGTTGCCAACAAGCATACGGCTTGCCTGACTTTAAGTAGACACAAGCAGTACAGCAGTAGCGTAGTACAGCATACTGTGGACGCTTATTGGGACTGCAGAACAATGACATGCGCGTTGCCGACCCGTTTTAAGGGTTCCGTACCCAAAGGGTAAAACCTATTACTAAGACTCCGCTCTCCGTCCGTCTGTCTGTCCGTCTGTCACCAGGCTGTATCTCATGAACCGTGATAGTTAGTTGAAATTTTCACAGATGATGTATTTCTATTGCCGCTATAACAACAAATACATACAACAACGTGATTTTTTTGCCTTTTTTATAGATAATGGTACGAAACCCTTCGTGTGCGAGTCTGACTCGCACTTGGCTGGTTTTTATACATATGAAGGCAGGGCAACGGGAGGTCAAACCGACCTCTGGCGACCTAACTCACCACACACAACACCACATAAATCATTTCATGTACAAATAGTTACAAATTATTATTAAACTAGCGACCCGCCCCGGCTTCGCACGGGTGCACTATTTAAGTAATGTTATTATACATATAAATCTTCCTCTTCAATCACTCTATCTATTAAAAAAAACCGTATCAAAATCCGTTGCGTAGTTTTAAAGATTTAAGCATACCTAGGGATATAGGGACAGAGAAAGCGACTTTGTTTTATACTATGTAGTGAAGATGTAAAAGAATCCGCATCAGACGATTCACAAATAGGGCATACAAACCGGCATCCCCGGATCCCGAAATACCGGGGCCCCAGACCGATTTTTACGATATTTCAATACCGGGATTAAAACAGACCAATACCGAAATATCAGAATACCGGTATTGAAGATTTTGCATTAAAATTTTATAGAAGAATATGTGTCTTATGTATTCGTAAAATTCGTACCTACGAAGGCAGCAATAAGAGAGTTGAATTTTTGTAATTATCTCGTTAGTATTTGTTATTCTCTACATTATTTTCTAAGTACAGTAGAATCCGCTTATACCGACTCCGCTTATAACATTTTACCGCTTTTAACGACTTCGAAAACACCACACATTGATATCAAATATTTTCAAAGTAAATCGGTCCGTTTTGTACGACGTCCTGTTAGTGCGACGTAATATCACCGGTCCCTTGACTGTCGCTTTATCCGGATTCCACTGTATATGTAACATAGATAGTTACCTACAATGTGACAGTAAATTGTCACTTACTCGTATTTTCAAATGAAATATCCCGCAATTCCGAAATCCAGGGATTAAAATCCAATACCGGATTTCAATCCCGGGGTGGAGAATCGTCCGGTATTGCATGCCCTATTCACAAATCGTTACCTATTGACTATTTTATTTAATCTTTATTACACAAAATTAAAACTTATCGTACAAAAGGAGGACTTAATGCCATATGCATTATCTACCAGTCAACCTTAGGGCGTAGCTGACAAATTGAGGGCGGTGCAACTGCAAATATAGAAACGGACATACTAGTATCAATATAGTTATTACATATTAATAAAATAAATTATCTCGGAGACTAGCAGTTACATTCTATTTCATTTAAGTTTCTTCGAAACAAAACACAAACGAACGCGTTTGCGTTTAGTCTCAATTCGTATGGGAAAAAATAGTTACCATCGAAGGCCACCAGAGGCGCTGCGATGCCATATAAATTGAGACTAAACCGCTGAATAAGACTCTTTTAAAAAATGTAGTGTTTACTTACCAACTTTTTTTAAGTTTTTTTTTAATATAGACAGTTAAATTACTGGAGGAGCGCTCGTATACCGCGTGCGGTATGCGAGGTTAAGCAACATCGGCCCAGGTCAGAAATTGGATGGGTGACCGCTTTGAGTGGTTATTAACTGAGCGCTCTCGTGCTTTGGAAGGCACGTTAAGCCGTTGATCCTGGCTGCTGTCTATGATAGCAGTCGTTAAGCCAAGTTTTAGGTTTTCGGGCGGCTTGAGAACTTCTAGCAGTCTCCTAACACTCACTTGACAAGCCTAATTCCTGCAATAAGGTCTGGTTTCCCCTCGGGTTGGAAGGTCAGATGGCAGTCGCTTCCGTAAAAACTAGTGCCTACGCCAACTCTTGGTATTAGGTAGCGGACCCCGGGCATCCTTTAGGATGCAACTGTACCGGGATAACGCTAGGATAATGATGAGACAATTAAATTACTGTATTATGGTCATTAGTGTTTCCTAAGCTGAGTAATAAACAAACGTAACTTCTCGTTAGTAAATAGCAGAAATCATAGCCTATAATCTTCCTATAATAAATAACAATATCATTAAATGTTTCATTATCTATCCCAAACTGTTGCGTGACCAAGAATCTAAATTCCACAGTTTATCTACTTTCCGTATCGGTAACTAAATACACATTTCCTGTAAGTATAATTAATTTGCGATACGCGTTGTATAAAAATAGAAGCTTTATCTGCAATATGGCACTTTATTATCTCATTATTTTCTATGTTGATATTTCAAATTTAAATATTCATCAAAATGAAAATCAAAATCAATCAAAATAAAACATTAATTCTGCAAATAGGACATAAGGGCACTTTTACATGTCAAAATATTAATTTACAATTTAATAAAGTCTGACTATAATACGTAATACATTTTTCATGTCAAAATATTGATTTAACAGCTCAAGAAAGAATAATAATTTCGAGTTTACAATTATAACAAAATTAATGACATACAGTGGAGATAAACTAGCAATGTTATCTATTACAAATATTACAACATCAGTAAAGTTAGAGATGTATAAGGTGTCAAGATTAAACAAGGAGTATAATTAAATTAATATAATATACCAGAGATGTACATGGTCTCTGAGCGTCAAAATTAAGATTAATTTAATATTGTTAGATATGTATATGGTCTCTAAGTCACTGATAATAAAAACGAATCCAAAACAGGATGATGTCTCTCGTCAATCCCCTATAAAAAGACACTAGTATTAACGGAGTCACTATGTCCTAACAAGCATGAAATGAACAGACCGGACTCCACAAACAGCATCAATTGAATCAGTCACGATCCACAGAGATACAAAGGTTGTTTACTAATGGATGCAAAAGATCCCAAGCCTATTTCGAGACAGATAATAAATATAAATATTTGTGGACAATTTTACACAAATCGACCTAGTCCCAAACTAAGCAAAGCTTATACTATGGGTACTAGGCGACGATATACATACTTATATAGATAAATAGATACTTAAATACATAGAGAACATCCAAGACTCAGGAACAAATATTCATATCACTCACACAAATATATGCCCTGACCGGGATTCGAACCCGGGACCTCCAGCTTCGTAGGCAGTGTTACTACCAACTTAGCGGTCGTCAAATTTAGTGTAATTTGCTAGAATCTAGAGCAGGGGCGCTACCGCGAACTGCAAACGAAGTTTTCGCTCTCTGTCGCACTTGCACGTTCGGACGTAAGTGGGACAGAGAGGAAAAACTTCGTTTGTGGTTCGCGGTAGCCCCTCTGTATTTAAAATAACCTGTCATCTCGCTTATTACTACCAAGGTGTCTTCCGGTAATTCGGAATGTCGGATAATTCCGAAAATGGCTCCACAAACTAATATAAAAGCATGTCTTATGAAATTTCAAAAAAGCTTATCCAGTCTATTCTTCATCAAGACCCTATTATTACCGGGTTATTATATGATATAATGCAACTGCTAACAAAGGTGCCCTGTGAACCCAAAAAAACAACACTTTTTACAACGAAAATCAAAACTGCCAACTTAACAAACAACTGAATTCATATGGTTTGAAACATTAACAAAACTAAAATGATCTGCCAACATAAGGAAAAACGCAAGTCAGTAAATAACAGTTGAAATAAATTACCGTGTCTATGATTACGTGCTGTGGACTTTCATTTGTCACTATCCAACTTACCGGTCTTTTTAAGCTCATAAATGAATAATAATAAATTTTATTATTTAATCCCTAGTCGTAGAAAAAGTAATAGCTCATGGAGTCTTTATTAACAATATTCGGCTTCGCCTCAAATTGTTACATACGCCACTCACCTTTTTTGAACCCTCTTATACAACTATTGCATAAAATACTATTATCTATCATCATCACCATGAAAAAGAAATGTTTGATGTTTTGTAGTACAACAAAATCGGTTACATTTTACATGAAAATGTTTTTGGTGAGATCTATGGTTATGGTTATGGTTGTGGACTCCTTTTTCCGCACTTAGTCCGTGTAGGTCGGACCATTGTGCGTGGGTGAATACCAGCTAGGGAACTAGCCAGCCTAACTCCGACCAGAAGCGCAGGATTCTCCTGGTGTCACCACAGGCTTCTCGGAGTGACCTCGGTGTGTTGAGGATTTGAGTCCGTTGTGCAGCTACACCTTCGCATTCCAGGATGACGTGGGGGGCTGTTTGGTGAGATCTATTTTTACATGCAGTCTTATTGCATCCTGGCATTGGCAAGGTCGCAGCTGACAGCGCAGCCGGACTGTGAACAATGTGTTATTACAATATTAATGTCTCGTTACTCATGGTGCGCAGTTTTGTCGACGTTTTATGGTAAAGCGACTTAAATGAATACGTACATAGTATGTATACCTAGGTATAAAGTCGTGTGCCCTGTAGCCCGGGCATCGAATATGGGTACGGTATCCTCTGCCTGTCGTAGAAGGCGACTAAAAGGGGGTCCTCGGGGTCGTAGACTCACATAAGCGGACTCTAGGGCGGCACTGGTGCGTTCCGTAGGAGATCCCAGAGCCGCCCGAAATGGGTTGAGGAGGACAAGCGGGGGTTTTTAGTCGGTGCAAGTCCGACATAACCACCGCGCCGCCCCCACGGTGCGGAGGTATCCATAACGGATTTTCCCCCGTCGAAAAAAAAAAGGTATAAAGTCGTACAATACAAATATTCACTGCACACCTCAAGACTGCCTTTACCATGAGTTTACATGACCGTACTCGCTAGCTACTGCGTAAAAATTTGTATGGGCAAAAGTATAGCGGCTCTGGCGGTTACGCAATAGAACTAAGAATCGGCATACTAAATCGTTTACGCAGTCGCTAGCGAGTATAGTCATGAAAACTCATGGTAAAGGCACTGTAAAACCTCAACATCTTACTATATCAATTCATATCATAAATGCAAAAGTTCAGATGTGTAGATATTTGGATGTTTGTTACTCATCTTGTTACTTTTGACGACCGGTTTAGCCTAGTGGGTAGTGCACCTGCCTGCGAAGCTGACGGTCCTGGGTTCGAATCCCGGTCGGGGCAAATATTTGTGTGATGAGCATGAATATTTGTTTCTGAGTCTTGGATGTTTTCTATGTATTTAAGTATTTATATCTATTAAATATATCGTCGTCTAGTACCCATAATACAAGCCTTCTTGAGCTTACTGTGGGGCTAGTTCGATTTGTGTAAGATTGTCCTCTAATATTTATTTATTATCTAATATTATTTATTTATTCAGCATCATAATATTTAAGAGCTTGGCTCTTGCGGTGGAGTAATTGTCAGCTTATTCCACATTCAACTTTGTCCTTCACTTCTTTGTATGACGTAGCGTTTATTTTATGTTTTATTTGCTCCATGTACGTCATTCTAGGTCTTCCCCTTTTCCTTTTTCCCTCTATCTTTCCTTCTATTATTGTTCTGATCCATTCGTCGTGGCGTATGAGATTTTCTACCATTTTTCCTCTTCTGTTTTCTATATCATTTTCATTAGTCCTCTTCTCTCTAGTTAGTTCGTTACTCAATCACGCCAAAACTGCCTAACAGTTTTTTTTTTTTATTAAAAATGGGATCGCTCTTGGCCAGCATCTAGCCAGGGGGCAAAGATGAGGCCGACGATGAAGCGAGCTCACCCAGAAGGTGCCTATTCACTCGTGCCTTAAGAAGGTCTAGGTTATATGATCTCGGAAACACAAACGCCGGCAGAGAATTCCAAACCTTAGAAGTGCGCATTATAAAAGATGATGCAAAGCGCTTGGTTCGAATAAGAGGAATTTCGACCAAGTAAGGATGGTATCAGCCGTACGTCTGGATGTCCGATGGAAGAAGGGGGAAGGCGGTATGAGCTCATGGAGCTCCTGAATAGTACAATTTGTAGAAGACGCACAGACATGCTACTTTGATAATGTTGAAACTTGGTATACAACGATTTTCTAGCCTGGACTAACATATAGAATACGTTTTATCCCGAAAATCATCTCTCGAAAGGATTAATAGGGAGTGGAACTCTACGCGGACGAAGTCGCGGGCAGAATTGTCGTACGCCTAAATACTCGATACGCTACAACACTCGCGGGTGGGAACACGTACTTACGAGTCCATACTAAAACCTATTCCAAAAACCTGTTCCCGTAAATACGTCTCACCTCTATTATCGCAGTGTTATCGCTGTTCACGCCGCGTACGTTCTCTGCCGGAGGCGGGATGTCCAGGGTTGCCTCTATACAGGGAGACACGAATGCACGACCAAATAATGCCCGGCCCGAGAATCCGCGTCCACTTTTTTGGATGCGGATTCTCGGGCCGAGCATTATTGGCCCGAACAAAAGTGGCTTCGGATTAATGGCCCGGACCAAGATTGCTCAGACCTATAATGCCCGACCCAGTAATGTCCAGCCCAGGAATCGGCGACCACTTTCCGCTGTGAACCACAGATAATTCACCAGTAATTTAAACTGATCTTTATTTTTATTATTATGATCTTTCTTTTAATTATCATTTCATATAATCTATCGTATTTTTCATAATGTGACATAAATATTTGATTTTGATATTGTAATGAAATATTGATATTGCTTAAAATTCTTTTGACATGTAAATTGGCTTTACGAATAAATGAGTATGAGTATGAGTAAACCTCATAAATATTTGTTACATGTTAGATTTAAGTAAATAGGTTAAGTTAAAAGCACTAAATAATGGGCGTATCTCGCCACCAAACGTCACAGTTTGGCGAGATTTATTGTGGTGTAATAAATAAATTTAAAAAAAATAAGCACCGCTTCGGCTAAACGGCTCTGGCACACCTCCGTAGTGTCCAGATACCCTATCACGCCATGAAACGAAAGAGCATATGCTATGCGGCGCGCGTGCGAGCGGGATGCCATGATTAGAAGAAAACCTGCTGTAAATACGAAAGTACTATCAATTATTGTGTTCTATTGCCCGGCATTGTGCTGAGTGAGATCAAGTTGAAAAAGCGATGTGGAAGACTCGCTGTTGATTTTGATAAATGTAGTAGTAATTTTCGTGTTCTGTACCAAAATGTTAAAAAATTGTTATTAGGTATGGTAACTGTCGCCTGCGGTATTTCCGGACTGATATGACCTTCAAACCTTCAAGAAAAGAGCGTATTCCCTTCTGAAAGGCCGGCAACGCACTTGCGACTCCTCTGGTGTTGCAGGTGTTTATGGGCGACGGTAATTGCTTACCATCAGGCGATCTGTCTGCTCGTTTGCCCCCTATAACATAAAAAAAAATTGTTATGGCAATTGATGGATGAATTATGTAACAAGCCGAAAATAAATATGCTTTGTTTCAAGAAGGACTTTTGGGGGTGATGGGATCAAGCAATTTTTGTTCGATGTCGACAACCCTAGAATGCAATTACCAACTAAACAATATATACACGTGTGAAAGCGAAATAATAGAAAGGTTCACATCCAATTAGATAAATCGGTTTGTTATCGGTAAAACAGTAAAACTGTCCGATACAAAGACGAATGGGAGAAGCTTTCTTAAATTAAAATGTCGTACATACTCGCAACATTCGCAGAATCATAATGTTAGCTTTTTATATTTACTATAGAGCTCATTTTTATTTACCCAACTAATTATAATATTCATTCATATATACACATGATTAAACTTAATTTTTAATTACGAATCTGTAATCTAGTAGAGAAATGTCAATAAAGTTGAAACCAGCCAAAACCACGCCGTTTGGCGCGCTTTTGATATTTTTCACTTCTCATGCTCGAAAAGTGTGTCATATTAGACTTGTCAAGCGGGGCTAAAGTAGTACATTTAACCTCTAGGGAAAATATGAATACATATTTATCATTTACAAAACATTTGAATTTGACCAATCAAAATACTTCACCTATTAAATCCACCAATCACAGAACACTAATTTAACTCTTAAAAAAATATTTGGTATTGGGTATTAACCAACCAGAATACAGCTTTACTAAAATCGACCAATCTGGAAACATAATTAATTTTTCTAAAGATTCTAAAGATTAAGTTTGTAGTAGTCCCTATTTCACAATAATTAAAAAAGTGGTTAAATCGTTCGAGCAACGCTTTGAAGCGCTCAATGGAAGGTCAGTTTAGCTTTTTTCGCGCGTGAATGTTGCGCGCGAACCGCAGTGTCTATGTTTTGTGTGTCAAAGGAGTATAGAAAAAAAAACATGCTGCAAAAGTATATATCTTCGCTGTGGAATTTATTGTTAATTTTGGGTGGGTTAACCTTTGTTTATTTATTCTCTCGCAATCGAAGTGAAAAGTAGAGTGTATAACTCTGGTCTAAAAGCCATATTACCCCTCGAACTATTTTCCCTCACTTCGTTCGGGAAAATAACTATCTCGTGGTAATATGGCTCATTTTAGACCCTTGTCATACAATCTACTATTATATGCTCTGTGGAAGGAATCGGAGTTGACTGTCATACTCTTAAGGACTTGTTTTTTGTATCTTGATATCGCCTAATATGTATGTAAGCACTTTATTGTACACAATAACAGGTTAAAACAATATACATGTCACATAAGATTAGAGTACAAAGGCGAACTTATCCCTATGAGGGATCTCTTCCAGCTAACCTTTGAGGGATTGAGTGTAGAGTGGGAGAATGAGATAGACAAACTTACACAGTGTACTAAAACTTTTCAATAAGGAAACTTATGGCTAAAACCAGAACTAAAATAATACCCTATGGTCCCGAGATATGGATAAAACACACAATAATAATAGTTAAATATCCGCGCGTTGACATTCGCAGCGTAGGTCACGCAATGCAATGTGGCAGCACATACACAAAAGCGGGGGCTGCCATAACCGGAGCGCCATATGGCCCGCGCGACCCCGAACGATGGTCGCCCGGTGACTCACATCACATGTACTTAACAATATATACAATACTAGTGCTGCAGACTTCGCGAGTGGTTTTGCGGTTGGACCCCCATGGCTCCGACATATTGTCAAAATCAAAGTCAAAGTCAAAATTTTATTTGCGAGAATTATGGTACATAACAGATGACAAAATATACATTCATTAAATATAGAACTGCACAATTCACCATTACAATGGCATGCAAATTTATGATTATAATTTTAAAGAAAATTAATTTATATAATAATGTCTATATAATAAATTGAGAAATTTCCAGTAACAGAACCGACAAAAAATTTTTTTCGATACAAAAAAAACCAAAGTTGAATCTTTATTTTACTTTTTTACTCAGTCTACAACGCATTATTAAACGACACAATTAAGTTAAAATGATGGTATTTTACCTCATTGACGACCGCTTTAGCCTAGTTGGTAGTGACCCGGCCTTCGAAGCTGGTGGTCCCGAGTTCGAATCCCGGTCAGGGCATTTATTTGTGTGATAAACACGAATATTTGTTCCTGAGTCTTGGATGTTTTCTATGTATTTAAGTATATATTTATCTATATAAGTATGTATATCATCACCTAGTACCCATAGTACAAGCATTTCTTAGTTTGGGACTAAGTTGATTTGTTTAAGATTGTCCACAAAGATTTATTTTATTTTATATTTTATTTAAACGTTGTCAAGAGGAAATTTAATAAAACTGCACACTTAATTATGTCGTTTCTACTTTAAAACTCAACTTTAGATTCTCGAGATTAGTCTAAAAGTCATTCCCGAAGAGTGCTGCTTGTCTCTTTCACGGGGTCGTGGCTGACCGAACCGAGGCATGCCCTTAACCTCGCATACCGCACGCGGTATGCGGGCGCCGCTGAGCTGCGAGCAATCTAAAATGACGTATGTATTATTGAATATATGTGATAATCCATATTGAAAGGAACCTTATGGCGGCCGGCACTTACGCCTTTATTGCCGCTGTTCCAATACAATAGTGAATAGGTGTAACGTAAGCGCCTGCCGCCATAAGGTAGTAGTAGTAGTAGTAGTAAAACTCTTTATTGTACACAATAACAAAAATTACAAATACAAAAAGAAATGGTATGTACAAGGGCGAAGGCCCCTTCGATGTGGATTATCACATAAAATAATTAACCGAGTGAAACGAAGGTCTCTGCTTCAGTCAATGCTTTCGTATGTCCAGATTCCGGATTTCCGTTTGTTCTCGTCTACAGGCCGCAATTCTCGACCAATTCTCGTGATATTTCGTGAGCAGGTTCGATTGTTATATAGAATTTTGTTGTCGAGTCAGTTTTTGGAAATTATCAGAAACAATTTTTAAGTTTCTCCGCCCGAATTTCGGTTTCCTCTTCTCTACAGTGTCGTTACCATGAGTTAACATGACCGTACTCGCTAGCGACTGTGTAAAAAATTGTATGGGCAAAGGTACAGCGCCTCTGACAGTTACGCAATAGAACTAAGAATCGGCATACTAAAACGTTTATGCAGTTGCTAGCGAGTACGGTCATGCAAACTCATGGTAAAAGCACAGGTCGCATTTCTCAACCGCTTCTCCTGAAATTTTGTTAGCAGGTTCGTTATTCATAATTGATCTTTTTTATAATGTCAGATGTTGGAAATGATAAAAAAACTCACTCACGAGGTCTACAGCTCACAGAGCCACTAGTATATAAATCATAGTTCATTTGTCATTATACCTATATTGTCGTAAATCAAAAGATATTTAAAGTGTTATTGTTTACGAACTTGTCTGCCATCTGCCCTTCGCATCTGAAGTAAACCTAGACCTAATTGGGGTCAGATCGGTTTCCTCATCACGTTTATCTTCACCGAAGCCACTTTTAAATATCGAATGGTATTTCGTACATAACTTTTATTGACGACCGATTTAGCCTAGTGGGTAGTGCGCCTGCCTGTGAAGCTGACGGTCCTGGGTTCGAATCCCGGTCAGGGCAAATATTTGTGTGATGAGCATGAATATTTGTTTCTGAGTCTTGGATGTTTTCTATGTATTTAAGTATTTATATCTATTAAATATATCGTCGTCTAGTACCCATAACACAAGCCTTCTTGAGCTTACTGTGGGGCTAGTTCGATTTGTGTAAGATTGTCCTCTAATATTTATTTATTTAAAAAACCCAGTGGTATGAGTGATTCGAACCCCCAGATTGAAAATCGAGTGCCTTTACCGCTCGACGCTCGGCTACAGTCCTTTAACTTGTTTCAATCTTTTTTTTTTGAACCTGACTGTGGCTTTAAGTATAGGCCGGGCCCAACAAAGCGATAGGAGTGCGCGGTTGGAGAGTAGCCTGGGGACAATCCAAGGGAAAACGACCACGCGTGTGGTTTGAAAATTGTTTCAATCTTTTTTTTTGTGGCTTTATAGGCCGGGCCCAATAAGGCGATAGGAGTGCGAGGTTGGAGAGTAGCCTGGGGAAAATCCAGGGGAAAACCTCCGACACGACCACGCGTGTGGTTTGGAATGACCACGCGTGTGGTTTGGAAATTGTTTCAATCTATTCGAAGCGATAAAACCACCTACAACCACTATTAAAGGTACACAACCTATTATCATAAAGCAGCTTTAGTAAACCCCTATTATGGACTAGACGGCCTCAGCAAGATCGGGCGTAACGGCCGCCTAACTTGGCGACTGACTCAGTATGATTCTATAACGGTCACGTACGTAAAAGAAATCGAACGAGCCGTATGTGGCTAGTAAAAGCCTGTCAAAACAGTAAAGGTACTCACCTCACCTCACTCTATGACGTATATGTAATTGTTTCGTTATCTACAGGCATAGATGAATAACAGTTACGTAGGATATAAGATTTCAAGCTTACATGGTCATTTACATTAGAATTACGATTTGAAACGGGATATTTACCATGTATATTTGTATTTTTGAGTTCCCGATATTTCGGCACTGTTGCAAGCGCCATTATCAAGGATTAACTGACGTGCTGCGAGTTTTTCACAAAAAAGCGAACCAGGAAGAGGGTAAATCGGTAGGTGTGTGGGTAGACCACAACTAAAACTCGCAGCACGTCAGTTAATCCTTGATAATGGCGCTTGCAACAGTGCCGAAATATCGGGAACTCAAAAATACAAATATACATGGTAAATATTCCGTTTCAAATCGTAGTTACGTAGTATGCTTGCTGCACGACTCTATAGGGACGGGGCCTGATGTCGCGGTGATATATTTGCACAGTATATCTGTTTTTTTTGAACCTGACTATGGCTTTATAGGCCGGGCCCAATAAAGCGATAGGAGTGCGCGGTTGGAGAGTAGTTTACTTTATAGCCTATAACTGTCCCACTGCTCGGCAAAGGCCTCTCCCCATGTTTTCCAGGTCTCCCTATTGAGCGCTTCTTCCTCCCAATTCCTGGCAAATGCATCCAGATCATACCGCCATCTCCGTCTGGGCCTGGAGAGTAGGCTGGGCAAAATCCAGGGGACATCCTCACTTGAACACTGGAATACTCAAGAGTCGAACTGAGTCGTGGAGGTCCCCGCCGGCGGGAATACGTAATTGCGTCGAAAAGGTTAACCATCAGGCGAGTTCTGGGTACCTACATTTGTGTGCCACCGAAGAGTTAGAAGCTTATGCAAACATTCTAAACCACGCGAACGCCTCATTATTCAAAGATATCAGAGATATAACTGATGATATCTTTCGTAGCACAACTTTCTTCTCCGTGAGGAACAAGTATTTACCTCTAATTGAGATCAAATGAATAGTTTTTGTGGTCGTAAAAATCCAATTACTGATATCATTCGAGCGATCGCGTAGGAAATAGATTTGTAATGATCATATGGTCGATAAAGATGCGCTAAAATAGCAGACGAGTTGCATTTTAACCGACTTCAAAAAAGGAGGAGGTTCTCAATTCGGTTATGTTATTATTATTATTTTAAATGTATGTTACCTCAGAACTTTGTCGTTAATGAACCGATTTGAAAAATGTTTTCTTTGTTTGAAAGCAACGGAACTTCGTAATAAAACAGTGTAGTAGCTTTTCCATGTTTAAGCTTACTGGAATCGTTATGTGACGTGCACTCTAGTATTGATTCACTAAAAAATTTAAAATAATAATAAAAAAATAAAAAACCGACTCCAAAAAGCACTAAAAAAGAAAAAAATAATTGCCTTACTTCTAACATAAGACTTTACGCTTCTTATTGAACAATGTAGACGTAGGTAGCTATTACAATTCTTGTAGTTCGGTGCCATTTCGTCAACTTTAGACATTTTTTTTGGAGTCGGTTTTATTTTTTTATTATTAGATATAGTGTGTACCTCCAGAGTGCAATAAGTATGGTATAATATTTTCTCTCAATGGGACATAAGGAAGAATAGCATTTTTGTGATTTTTCCTATCTTCCGGTGCTTGTTGCCTTTTCGCATAACATTATTAACTTCGTGGGATTCATTATCATCCTATATTCGTCCCACCTGGCCTCCTCAAAATCAAAATCAAAATCAAAACATTTATTCTGCAAATAGGCCTCAAGGGCACTTTTACAAGTCAAAATCTATCTAGGTACATCAAATAAAAATAATACAATAATCAAAGTATCATTAATTAAATTTAGTGTAACATGTCAAAAATAAGATTAAGAAACTAGTAACAATCGAGATTTGTTAGAGATGTATAAGGTCTCTAAGCGTCAAGATAAAACGTAATAAAGTAGGTACACTAATCATAATAAAATATTTTGAGCTATATCTATAACACGTCAACATGAAAATAATAAAATCTATTAAATAAATATCCTCAGAGATGTATAAGGTCTCTGAGCGTCAGTCTAAAAATAAAATCAAATGAGAACAGAGCCTCTCATTATGTCAATTCCACTGAACACTAGTACGAAGTTACTAGTCCTTGCAAATATGAACAGACCGGACCCCACAAACAGCACCCGTTCACGAGTATGACGCGTATCTCAGCCATCGCCTCCCTCCTCTCATTGTTAAGAGAGGTTGGGCAGGAGGTAGGAGGTCCAGGGCGGTTTGTGGACTTCACATACATCTTTGAATTTCTTCGAAGATTTATTTACTTTCCCTCACGATATTTCATCCATAAGCCAACGGTAAATATTTCGTACACAAATTTGAAAAAACAGTCAACTTCGTCGTTATTAAAAAAAATCGATTTGGGAACTTATATACATGTATGAAATTGCATGGACAGGCCGGGATTCAAACCCACGCTTGACACGATAGCCCTATGATTCGTGCCTCGTGTCTTCGTGTCTACGATTGGATCAATCTAATTCATCTTTGGCCGGCAGATAATTACACTTTCTATGCGGCAGGTGTGTTTTTAACAAACACTAATGTTGTTTAAATGTGTCTGTTTAGCCGTGTTTGAGTATCTTAACGATTTGTTAATGTAGGTAATCTATTTATATCTAATCTAGACGATGATTTTTAATCGGTGATCAGGAGTAGAAAAATATAATAACCAAGTAGATTCGGATAGGTCATCGTGCAAATATATCGCTAATAAAATAATACTAATATCCACTAAATGTATGGTCCTTTCTTATCTTATCTAGATGCCCTCATCTATCCCTGCCCAGTGGACCTTTTGAGCAATTGCCCCCCTCCTTTATGCCTACTCCAAGCTGTTCTCCAACATTCCCACAAACCGGATGATGGAGCCCAGCGGGAGTGCTCTGAATTCCTTTGGTTCAGGGTACCCATTGCCAAAGTCATTCATTCTCCGTATGGCAAGGGCGTGACATTCACACAATAAGTGTTCCATTCTGAGTTGTCCGATAGTCCCATCTTAACCAAGAGTCCTTTGACTCCGAAACTCGACTCAATCAACGAGGTGCGACTCGAAGTCAATGAGGTGCGATATGGTTTTGGTATTTATTATTGGATTTTTTAAATAATGGCGGAGTCATGGGTGTTGATAACGTAAAATATATCTACAGCTCTCAAACCCTCTAGTTTTATCGGTTGATCACAGCCAAATGTATATAGGAGATTATAGTTTTTAATCCGATTCCAATGGATGTATTCATGCCACGCAACTCACCACGAAACTAGACGATTTTAATCCTAATCGTGTAACTGCCTATAATTCACAGTGGTTTAATTGTAATGGGTTACAAAGAGCCAAAAGATATTGAACGATTAGACACCGCACCAGAAGATAATATGTTAATAAATCCAATTAACAAAGCTTTGCCAGTTTATTTAGTACTAGCTTTTTTCAAAATTTAGGCAACAAACAGTCACAGTTTGGTATCTTCGAAGCAAATTTTTTTTTGTTTTTTTTTTTGACGGCCGCTCTAGCCTAGTTGGTAGTGACTCTGCCTACGACGCTGGAGGTCCTGGGCTCAAACCCACGCCCGGTCAGGGCATTGATTTGTTCCTGAGTCTTGAATGGTTTCTATGGTTTTAAAGTATATCTTTATCTATATAAGTATGTATATCGTCGCCTAGAAGGTAGCCATAGTACAAGCTTTGTTTAGTTTAGGAATGGGTCGATTTGTGTAACATTCTCCCCAAAAAATTTTGTTTTTTTTTAAATAAAAATTTGAGTAATAGAACTAGAGTGCCATATCTTAAGATAACATTACATTTATTTATTTATTTATAATATACAGCAACTATAATTACAGGTTGGCCCTAATGCAATAGTGCCTTAACTAAGATTTACTTAACCTAATTAGAATAATTGGACACTAAACACAAACATACATATGAGAATCAGGAGCAATTATAAAGCGAAAAACAGGTGTAGGGCCTTATGCTTTAAATACTCGTGGCCACATACAGTGTCAAATAAAACAAAATAAAAAACTAAATCGTGTTCATTATAGCATTGGAATCCCAACAGACTATTTTGTTTTTAATATTTTACATAAATCAATCTTTTGCCCGCGATAAGTCCGAGTAGCACTCATTTTTATTCAAAAGGGTCGCAGTTCTAACCTATTTTACTGGTATATCTAATTGGGTTCTAGACAATGGCATTTTAGCTGTAGCTAAAAACTTTAGTTACTGAAAAAAAAAAGTTTCTCTGAAATGAAAATCATCTTTTATCATGCGCACTTCTAAGGTTTGGAATTCTCTGCCGGCGTTTGTGTTTCCGAGCTCATATAACCTAGACCTTTTTAAGGCACGAGTGAATAGGCACCTTCTGGGTGAGCTCGCTTCATCGTCGGCCTCATCTTTGCCCCCTGGCTAGATGCTGGCCAAGAGCGATCCCATTTTTAATAAAAAAAAAAGAAAATTCTGAGAAACAATACGTTCTATGAAACGTTTTTCTGCAAAACAATGCGTCACGTCCTTCCAATCATCAAGGACCCGCACGTATCCTGTGCCTTGAGTTTGCATCACCGTACTCGCTAGCGACTGCGTAAAAAAATGTATGGGCAAAAGTACAGCGCCTCTGGCGGTTACGCAGAACTAAGAATCGTGATACTAAATCGTTTACGTAGTCGCTAGCGAGTACGGTCATGCAAACTCATGGTAAAGGCACTGTGCGGCGTCTATTTTCCTTAATCTCGGGTCAACGGCCACATCCATACAAATTACAATACAATTTGAATTAGTGAGAGCAGGCGAGAAAGTGATACGGTGTGTAACTAAACTGAGGCAGAGTAAGCAAGTGGCAGACGTGACAAAACCTCAATTCGGTATTTTTACTCAAAGTTAAGTAGTGACTTAGAGACCATATACATCTCTAACAATATTAAATTAATTTTAATTTTGACGCTCAGAGACCATGTACATCTCTGGGATATTATATTAATTTCATTATACTCCTTGTTTAATCTTGAGACCTTATACATCTCTAACTTTACTGATGTTGTAATATTTGTAATAGATAACTTTGCGAGTTTATCTTCACTGTATGACATTAATTTTGTTATAATTGTAAACTTGAAATTATTATTCCTTCTTGAACTGTAAATTAATATTTATTTTGACATGAAAAATGTATTACTTTTTATTATAGTCAGACTTTCTGAAATTATAAATTAATATTTTGACATGTAAAAGTGCCCTTGTGGCCTATTTGCAGAATAAATGTTTGTATTTGTATTTGTATTTAAATCAGCTTAACAAACTAATTTATTATGAAACATTTAAAAATGTCTAATGTCATGATGTCACAATTTTCTATGGTCAAACTGCGTAATTTTTTCACCTTTATGTAAGTGGGTACGGTGTACTAGCGGCCGCCAGCGACTTCGTCCGAGTAGATTTTAGATGGTAACAAAAATATAAATGAGATCTATTTTTTTCTTCATGTCCGCCATCTTGGATTTGAAAACAGATGTCATTTTTCTAATCGTCACCATGAGGAACCACAAAGATGACATCCATATCGATTTTTAAGAAAAATAGATGTCTGCCATACTGGATTTGAAAATGCATGTCATTTTCGTAATCGGCACCCCGAGGAACCTCGACGATGACATCCATATCGATTTTTAAAATTTATAATAGCATAAAAAAATAACCTTTAACCTTTCTTTACCTGTGTTTTGTGTACGCAGTCCTGTGTTAGAGTTGACTGCTCCAACAAATTGTCCAAGTGTTGTTATTAAGTGTAAATATGTCTCACGTTAGTGTAAATTTATGTATTTTTTGTCAATGTAATTGAATCTCTATAATTAGTTCAAAATCATGTTATTTGTATTTAACAACCGCTAATCAGTCTACCTACAATATTTACAGTCTCTGCCCAAAACCCCGGCGGGCACAAAGCGCAAACTGAATTAATTGCGAAGAAAGTGTTTCGAGTAATGGCCGCGGCTTGATTTAATGCGCACTTAATTACTGTCATGATAATGATAATGATGATACAATGCTTGAGGTGATTAGCGGGCACTTTTAGCTGACATGACTGTTGGTCTTCGGTTCGTTGGAGTCGTCGGTGAAGGAAAACATCAGGAGGAAACTTGTTCTCCTAGTTGGAAGGTCAGATGGCAGAGTCAGTTACGTCAAATAAATAAATAAATAAATATTAGAGGACAATCTTACACAAATCGAACTAGCCCCACAGTAAGCTCAAGAAGGCTTGTGTTATGGGTACTAGACGACGATATATTTAATAGATATAAATACTTAAATACATAGAAAACATCCAAGACTCAGAAACAAATATTCATGCTCATCATACAAATATTTGCTCTGACCGGGATTCGAACCCAGGACCGTCAGCTTCACAGGCAGGTGCACTACCCACTAGAAATCCTTGGATTAGATGCAAAAGCGTACCCCGGGCTTAAAACTAATTTTAGATGCATCTAGAGAAAGTCCTAATTCAGGACAGTCTTAGATACAAAAGTTTTTCACAAATATATTCGACTTTGAATCCCTTCGGGTAACCTTCCACCAGAGGTGGAGGTGCATTGATAAGGCTGCCTTGATATCCACCAACATATTCATTGGTCCACACAGCATAGCATTGGTGGAAACCCAAACCTTTCACATCCTAGCAGCATAGCTGCATAACACATCTCTGGTGGGAAGGTACCCTTCCCGTCCATATTTGACCCCTACCCCATGAGTACCAACTATAATAATCAACTAACGAGTCTCGTGTCTCGTATATGTGTACTACTTTACACTGGTTCTCGTCAGGCGAGTTGTACAGTCTGAATCATAAGTATGTATACATTCTCGGGCTTTATTCCTTAGAAATAGTTCGAAAGGTATGTATGATGACTGTACGCTTTTTTTAACCTTAATGTGGCTTTGTAAGGCTCCAATAAAGTAATAGAAGTGCGCGGAGAGTGGCCTGCGGAAAATCCAGGGAAAACCTCGGACACGACCAGGAGCGGGCGGTGTAAACACTGGAATACTCTTAGAGTTTTCACTCCAGTGAGATTTGGTTGAGCGGCTTCAACCGAATCTGAGGTGTGAGTGGAATCGAGCTATGGGAATTTGTCGCTGGTTCACTAAAGTTAGCCTAGCTGAGAAGAGTCCAACAAGAAACTCAACTGGGCCCGACCTGGGTCGAAAGAATCTGAGGTGTGATTGGAATCGAGCTACTGGGAATTTGTCGCTGTTTCACTAAAGCTAGCCTAGCTAGGAAGAGTCTAGCAAGAAACTCAGCTAGGCCCGACCTGGGTCGAAATAATCTGAGATGTGAGTGGAATCGGGCTACTGGGAGTTTTATCGCTGGTTCACTAAAGCTAGCCTAGCTGTAAAGAGTCTAGCAAGAAACTCAGCTAGGCCCGACCTGGGTCGAAATAATCTGAGGTGTGATTGGAATCCAGCTACTGGGTATTTGTCGTTGGTCCACTAAAGCTAGTCTAGCTGTGAAGAGTCTAGCAAGAAACTCAGCTAGCCCCGACGTGGGTCGACAGAATCTGAGGTGTGATTGGAATCGAGCTACTGGGAATTTGTCGCTGGCTCACTAAGGCTAGCCTAGCTGAGAAGAATCCAGAAGGTCTACCACGAACTGCAAACAGAGTTTTCCCTCTCTGTCACATTTACACGTTTGTACGTAAGTGCGACAGAGGGAGAACCTCGTTTTGGTTCGCAGTAGGCCCTCAGCAAGAAATTCAGCCGTGAGTGTACGCGTTGTGACCGGCCGGCGCAGGCGCCGGTCGTCGCTCGCTCGGCCGCATTCCGCGCTAGGGCCGGTTCCCTTCCGCACTGCCAATGCCCACTTTGTACAGGATATCTCCGTACCTTTACAGCACGGCCACAACTTTACGCGAATTGGGTATTTGACACCTGTTGAAATTTCTAATGGTTATATAGATAGAAGACCATAAAATTATTACAATAAAAATGTTTTGTTACAAATGGCCTGCTACACCATTGACGAATTTTTCGATAAGGTGTCATTGACCCACACGCACAATGTGTAAAATTTTTAACGTTTTTAGTAAAACTGTTTTTAAATTTTTATTGTTTTTAATTTGACATTATTTTTATTGTGAAATTGTATTTTGAATTTTTTATTTCTAATGAAATTGTAATTGCGATTGATTGTGACTATTTGTTTGAAGTTTTAATTTTATTTTTAAATCTTTATTGATTGTACCAATTACAATTATGTAATCATTTATTATATTAATCTTGACGTATACCTTATTTTATCAATAAATAAATGTATGAATGAATGTATTATTACGTACTACTGTAAAAAGTCTCTATAGACATTTTTCGAATTAGGCAAACGTAATAAAGTGAAGAATCGGGAAAACGCATGCACAACAGTAACGAGATGTCAGTATATGAAGAGTTACAATAGTCATCATTCCTATTGTAGTCTGTCCCATTTTTTTCATTCACCCTAAAATTGAATTGAATTGAAATCATTTATTTCGTGTAACATTGACACATAGAAATTATATACATAATGCAGCTATATTAAGTGCACACATAGTGCTACCAATTGATTACACTGGCGGAAGAATGCAGCACCGCACAGTGTAACATGATAGCACAGTCAGGCTGGTCCGCTATCATTCTCAGAATGGTATTGGGAATTGGGACTGTCCCGCACCCGGCGCACCAGGGATGCGGCTCGCACGCGCATGCTTGCATAAAAACAGGCAACACGCGCCTCCGCAAATATCCCTGATGCGATTCGCTAAAAATGGGTTCCAAGGCATCATTGAAAAAAAATGCATAAATACCTACCATATTAACTAAGTACAACTGTAAACCAGCGTTCAGATTTGAACTTTGCTATGAATTTTGACTTTAAAGAGATAAAGTTACCAAACCTCGGACCGTGACTGTCAAACTAAGTTCAGCGGACTCGAACAGTTAGTTTACTTCTTACATAATTGACAGTTATTTACAATAGTATAACATAATTGAAATAAAGAAATTGGATGGGTAACCACTTTGAGCCAGTTAATAACTGAGCGCTCCCGTGTTTTAGAAATCACGTTAAGCCTTTGATCCCGGCTGCTGTCTAATATGATAGCAGTCGTTAAGCCAAGTTAGAGGCCTTCGGGCGGCTTGAGAACTTCTAACAGTCAAGTTGCCCACACACTTGACAACCCTAATCTCCCAATAAGATCTGGTTCCCCTCGGTTTGAGAGGTCAGATGGCCGTCGCTTCCTTAAAAACTAGTGCCTACGCCAAATCTTGGGATTAGGTAGCGGACCCCGGGCATCCTTCAGGATACAACTGTACTGGAATAACTCTATGAGGATGAGGATAATGATTTAATATTAGCTTTTCGGTGAAGGAAACCGAGTCTAGTTAGTTGTTCCTGTTGGTTGGAACGGAAGGTCAGATGTCAGCCGCTTTCCTAAAACTAATTTCAAAGTTAGATGTCAAAGCAAACTCTCTGCTTCTCTAGGACACAACCGGGAAAAATAACGCTAATATCGCCCGCCCCCTCCCCCCTATCTGACATTTTCCCCCTATGGAGAAATCTGTAGAACTGATATATTTATAACGGTCGCTCTTCTGTCACCCGTCACTGAACGCTAACGATAATGATCTTGATAATAGTGATCGGAAGTAGTACGTCTAATTAACTGCTTGATTTGATTGCTTGATTACCGCTCGGATACTTAGGATCGATACACATTGTTATTTGGATGTAGGTAATATACTAACAAAGAGCTTTATACTTCAGATAATTTACTACAGTTATAGTCTTTGGTTTTCAATTTTGGCCGATTCACTTAAAGAGAACAATGCTTTTGTTGGCTTAACACCACGTTGTAACAAGTCGTAACAGCCGCCTTGATTGTTCAATGAAGGCTATCGCGTATGAATTCGCCGCTAGAGGCGCTAGTGTAGCACGAGGTCTCCGAAATGTCAAATGTCACTCTTTGTGGTTGCGCTACGCGGGTTAATATCTAATTGGAACAATATGGTGACTATTTTGCAATACCTGAGCTTGATTATGGCAAATATGAGTCACGGGTCAATGACTGTTTTGTCTTTCGGAAACTTATTTCTCTTTTTTTCCGAACAAAACGGGATGGCGCTACAATGCGGGATGTTCGATATTTTATACGGTACGGTTTTAAGGTATTAAATATGATTTAAATGTAAACTTCGTTCTCATGCCCATAATAACCAATAACAATTTTTGACAGCTGGATCTTACTCGACAGTGGCGCCAACTGGTGAGCACAAAAACGATAGCCCTCATTGATTATAGACTCTTTCTCCGTGAGCAAAAGATTACGAGTGCAGTAATAGAAAAACGGGGGTCCAGATCCTTCTATTCATACCATTCTCAGATATTCAGGTAAACGCCTCCGGGTGTATTGGGCCATATGCCCTAGAGTTAATAATCCGGTAGTGTTAATGCACATGCAGTTTTTATGCTATAGTTTCACATGCTGATTACTAGCACGAAAGCATGCCACTATTGAGCAATTGCTGCTTAGTGTGTGTCGAAACTTTGCTAATAATGCGCATGCTAACTCAAAAATCGACGCTCGTGCGATTTTTGAGCTACGTGCAGCGCGGGTGGAAGGGGCCGTGGTATTAGCAAGATTAGCAAGTGTGGACGCGCTTGCTTAATAGGCATGCTAGTAATTATTCTCCCGCCGGCGGGGACGCCCACCGCGCGATCGCGACAACAGTGACACATATAGTCCCTATTCGTCCCGGTACCGCCGCACACCGGGTAGAGTCAGTGCGACCCAGGTCGGGCCTAGCTGAGTTTCTTGCTGGACTCTTCTCAGCTAGGCTAGGTTTAGTGAACCAGCGACAAAACTCCCAGTAGCTCGATTCCACTCACACCTCAGATTCGGTTGAAACCGCTCAACCAATCTCACTGGAGCGTAAACTCTTAGAGTATTCCAGTGTTCCAAACCACACGCGTGGTCGTGCCGTAGGTTTTCCCCTGGATTTTCCCCAGGCTACTCTCCAACCGCGCACTCCTATCGCTTTATTGGGCCCGGCCTATAAAGCCACAGTCAGGTTCAAAAAAAAAATAGTAATTATTATGGTAGTAGCATGCTTATCCCAAGCAAATGTATACGGCTCAAAAGCTTGCTCATCTTAAGCATGATTTTTATGTTCTAATTTTGAGCATGTGTAACAGTACCATTATTTCAGACCTTTGTCATATAATCACTACATAGTATAAAACAAAGTCGCTTTCTGTCCCTATATCCCTATGTATCCTTAAATCTTAAAACTACGTAACGGATTTTGATGCGGTTTTTTTAACAGATAGAGTGATTGAAGAGGAAGGTTTATATGCATAATAACATCCATTAACTAGTGCACCCGTGCGAAGCCGGGGCGGGTCGCTAGTAGGGAATGCAATCCCGACTCGAGATTGCAAATTCGAGATCCCGCGGGATTAGAAATATCAATCCCGCGGGATCCCGGAATTTTCGGGATCCCGTCTAGTTTTAAAAAAATAATAAATTTGGATGACTAAAAAAGCTATTAACTGCTTGTTTGTGATAGTGAGGTTAAGTAAAATAACATATTACTCGAAAGAAAATAAAAACCTTTATTATTTAATCTTACCAACCAAAAATAATTATCAGGTTTTAAGGAAATTAACAAAGGTAAATTAGGTAATCAAAATAATAAACATATTTCAAAGGAATTAGGAAGTAGTTACCTAAGACGAGTGATTTTGAAAATGACTCCTTAAAAAACAAAGGGTATTAATAGTATCCCAATCCCGTCAATCTCGAACGGGATCTCGTCATATGATGCGTCGGGATTGATCCCGAAAAATTACCCGAGATTTCGCGGGATCGGGATTGCATTCCCTAGTCGCTAGTCTACTACAATTTCGGTTCACTGTAGGATCTCACGTAGCAGCCTCAGTGTGGAGTCTCATCGTGTCTCTCCACTAAACGCTATAATTGCTGATCGACGATAAACCGGCTAACACTATTGTCGGGAAACGAAAGTCAAAACGATTGTGTATTTAACTTTAAGCACTGTGAAGTTGCTTGGTGAAATCGGAGCGATGAATCTGCAAAGTTACAGTTGTTATAACGTCGTTTAGATCGTTTAATGTACGAAGCAAAGCTCAAAATTAAACTACTTAGGTATCTACTGTAGCGTTAATAACGCTACTGTGTATTTTTTAATTTTAATTTTGATTCCTGCATAGGCTTCCACGCCATCTATACGTCAATAGGCGAACTTTTAGGCTGTGGTTAGAGCGTTTGATTTCCTGCCGTTAGTCGTCGTTCCGAACTGCTTCGTAGTTTTGCTCAGCGCAAGCAGATGGCGCTTTTCTTAATTTTACAAACGATACCAAAACGTGTTTTACCTTCGTCGTTATATTTCAGGGGTTCGAAACTGTCTGGTTTTAAAAAAAGCTAGTCAGATTTGAAATTAGATTTCGCGCTTCGTAATTTGAAACTATTCGTTTGACGGATGTGCAAACAAAATTTGGTTCATTCTGCCATTGAGACTCTCCGAGTGAGGACATATTTATCCATCTTCCATTTTTTTCCCTGAAGTGGCAAGAGATTTTATCTGTGTTATTCAATAATAGTGCCGGAAATGGTTCGAGGGTTTTTAGCATCAGCGGACACTAGTGTCGAAGTGGTCCGGGAGGATTTTATCCTTCTCTTTCCAAAGAGTCAAGCGTTTCCTAAGCGTTTGGGTAAGTGTTTCGTGATATTCGTTTAAATGTGCTTGGTGATCATGTTGTGCCGTGGCATAGGTCTCACCTAGTGTATTGTTTTAGCTCTTCCGTCGGGACGGAAGCCTGACTAACCGGCTGACCTAGACGCGGGTTGCCTGACCGCCATTCGTGAGGCCTAAGCTTTCGTGTTGCCTGAAGCTTTGAATTCTGTGGACTCGTGCACGTCGTGGTCGGAGACGTGCGTAATTTGACGGCTGCCGTCAACCCGAAGCTGCCCCGGACCTTCTGCGGAGTTAAGTGGTGGCGGCATACGGCAACGTAGATAGAAGTAAACCGGGTCGACTCATATTGTTGTTGCAAACAAGACGCGGGGTTTTCGTGTAGTTCTAGAAATTGTATGTCGATAAATCCAGTGCCCTTCTTTTATGTACTTTAAACTCTCTACCCAGGGAAACTTGTCGTTGGAAAGCGGTAATTTAACTTATTTTTTTTTAACGTGTCTTACAATTCTCTAAATTCAGAAAGGTATATTCTATCTACCGACGTCATTTTTATTTTCGGAAAACCTATTAGGCCGTATCATACCACCCTATCCATCACATTCCATCTTCATTCCCGCAACCGTGATTTATTCCGGTATACCCAGAATCAAAAACTTCAATTAACAATTATTTTACCCAACGTTTACAGTTTTCCCAACGATCAATATTTCAATAACTCCCAAAGGGGCATTCATTTCGTATGTGTTAAGATTTTTTATAAATCAGTTTCGGCTGTACTGTTACAAATAAATTTTACGTGATCTTGGAGTGTGTTTTATGTGTTTTATTTTTAATTACACTACAATTTGGCGCCCGACATAAGGTAAGAACCCTGGTTCGTTTACTTTTTATGTGAAATTTCAACATTGAATTTTTTTTTCTTTCAAACTTGGTGAGAGGAAGGTGACCGATTCTCGGTCGCGTTTAATTAACTATTTATTGTGTTTCAGTGTACCCTTGATCGAAGCTCATCCCTTACGTCACCTGGAACGAGTGGAAAACGTAATTCTTCTTAACCCTGTGTACGCCATTGACAGCTTCGCTGCATTGATTTTTTATTGCTTTGTGTTGTGATAATAATTGATTTACGACAAGTTTTGCCTTTAACCTATTGCGTTGTTCTTCTGACCCCAACCTTATACCCTGTGTCACTTATTTAGTAGACTAGTTGACCCTTAGTTATTTCCCGTAGAGTCTAGGGAAAACCAAGGTAAGTGAGCTTTAGCGTGCTTTATTCCTTAGCTAATCTTTTCAGTGCAGGAATAATAGTCAGTTTGGCATTCGACGTTTGTGGGCAGGTGACGACGGTTATACTTGTTTTTTTCGGTACAAGCGTCATCAAGTCGTAACTCGTAATTCTTAACTAGTCGTTATTTAGTTTACGTGACGTAATTGACCTTCGTGTAAATTTTGAATAGGCCGAGCCATATATAGCACTTTTTCGTATCACCTTATAAGAATCAACTTGGCTCAGTGGGAAAGCGTTGGTCAGTCAAACATTTGTTCGTGGTTCGATTCCCGGCAGGAAACATCTTTTTGCTTTTTTATTTTAGGATTTCTGCATTTTTAGTTACGAATTAGTAATTTCAAACTAATTTTAGTAAATTCCTTTTTTTTTTTCACCAAAATAAATAGTTTGTTTATTTTTGGGCTTGTATACCTAATTCAGTTTAGTCTCGTTGGTACTCAGGGAGGTCCGAGCTGGGCTAAGAGTTCCCTTGTCCTCTTTCTATTACTGGTACAGTTCGCATAATAGTTATTTTCAGTGCTGGTCCGTGTCCTCCCACTGGTGGTCAACTCGCGATAGTATTTCAATCTCTGTCAAATACACCTAGTGACTCATGTGACCCTTAATTCACTTTTAATCACTTTCAATTGATCCCAATTCATCCTCGTATTGACCTTCGTCAACTTCTGGAAACTGTTTTTGTATTATTCGCAATTTCCTGGATTTTTTTTTATTTTCGTTACCTTGGGTTACGATGAGTTTTGTTGAGCATCGATGAGTTTTGCTTCGTCGTGCTTCGTCGTGCTTCGTCGTGCTTCGTCGTGCTTCGTCGTGCTTCGTCGTGCTTCGTCGTGCTTCGTCGTGCTTCGTCGTGCTTCGTCGGGCTTCGTCGGGCTTCGTCGGGCTTCGTCGGGCTTCGTCGGGCTTCGTCGGGCTTCGTCGGGCTTCGTCGTGCTTCGTCGTGCTTCGTCGTGCTTCGTCGTGCTTCGTCGTGCTTCGTCGTGCTTCGTCGTGCTTCGTCGTGCTTCGTCGGGCTTCGTCGTGCTTCGTCGGGCTTCGTCGGGCTTCGTCGGGCTTCGTTGGGCTTCGTTGGGCTTCGTTGGGCTTCGTTGGGCTTCGTTGAACTTCACATGGTTTCGAAAACTTCAACCTTTTTTAATTATGCTTAGTAACAAACCTTTTAGTTATCCATTACAACATCGTTTATATTACGTCAGCAGTCTTTGTCCTGTCAGTGTTGTAATGAATTTTTATCGGTTTATCGACTTTTTATAGCGGCATAAACTTTTAGCAACTTTTGAATTTTTGTTTTGATTTTTCTATCGACTTATATAAATTTTCATTTGACTTTACCCTCCTCAACTGCCATCGGCTTTTGTTTGATTTTTATCATCGCTCAACTATTACCGATTAACTTTCATTGATTTTTTTTTAATACTTCGTTTGGCTCACGCCTTCGACGGTGTTTGATGCTTTTATTAGCCCTCATCGATTTCATCATTTTGCGTCGTGCATCATGTTCCGTCGTGTCGTTCGTCGAGTTTCGCCGATTCTTTTCTGGTCGGGTTCCGTCGACTTATTTTTGTTTCGTCTCATCTATTTTTTATTTTTTCGTCAAACCTCGTCGACCTTTTTTTGTCTAGCTTGGATGACCCTTTTGGCAAGCTGAAATCGACCATTTTTGTGTCGATCTTCGTCTTTCTTTTTTGTCCGTTTTTTTTTTTTTTCCTCGTCGACATTTTTTGGTTTCGTCGAGATGTTCCTATCTCCTGTCGTGCTTTGTCGATTCTCGTCGACACCCCGCACCCCACCCACTAGCATTTTTTTTTGATCTTGCTAGTAGTTATTATTAAATAAGTAGGGTACCGATTGCCTTCGGTGTCGTTTGTGTAATTTCGTTTCATAGTTTTAGAGTTCGTTCTATATATGGTTGCATGGATTCTGCAGGGGCGTTAGTGCTCAGCTTGAGGGCCCATGGTTGGACCTCAGGCGAGGTTATGGTTTATCCGGAGCGCGTTGATGGTCAGGCTGAATACCAAGAGATGGGACTCAGTCGGGCAGAATGTGCGACGAATCTCCGTACTTTACAGGATGTGTACGCTATAGTTGCTGACGCTTGTTGACCTATCCGAAACGGTATTTTCCATTTCTTGTTTATTGTAAAAGTGTGTTAGTTAAGTTTTTAGGTTAAGCCTTTTTATGGCAAATTAAATAATTTCGGACTTGACTTAGATCGTTTTAATGTAGGATTTCGTGTGTAGTACGATCCTCATTAGCGATGTGACTTGGCTGTGACGTCGTCATTGGTCAAGGGGTATTATTCAATTCTTTTGGAATATGAATTCCCAACCTGGACAACTTCAACCTCACTCAACGTAGTGATGATTTCTTAGCATATGAACGGAGCATCCACGACTGCGTCTGATGTTTTCATTCTCCCTCTGTGTAGATCAGTGGTCGAGTTTGTGGTGGTCGCTCACCTTATCCGGACGTTTGATTTTAATGGCCTGGCTAACTTTGTTCAGGACCATAGTATATTCTGCGGTAGCACCCGCCCATAATTCAATTTCAACGGTGTTGTTTTACTTTAACCGGTAATGGTTTTTTTTGTAGTAAGCATAGGTTAATGTAGATGGTAAGGGGGTTAACTACCATAGGTTTTCGGTTAATAATTCAAAGAAAAGAATTATTAGTCAATGACTGAATGTTGTGGTTTATTATTTATTAGTTCAGGTGTTAGTTATATTTGCTTAATGACCGTTGGTGTTTTTCCTGCTGTTTGCCCGGATAGGTCCAAGTGTTCGTTTATGGAGCGTTCAATTCTCGTCGATATTTTGTGGGTTAAAATTGAGGTGTTCTCATATTCTTTGTGTCAGTATTGCTACGGTGATTATAGTTTTGTGACGGATGTAGTCTCCTTCAATATATTATTTGGGTAGTATCCTTTTCTGTCGTTGTTTTCTTTTGGTAGGGAGATGTCTGTAGCGTTAATAACGCTACTGTGTATTTTTTAATTTTAATTTTGATTCCTGCATAGGCTTCCACGCCATCTATACGTCAATAGGCGAACTTTTAGGCTGTGGTTAGAGCGTTTGATTTCCTGCCGTTAGTCGTCGTTCCGAACTGCTTCGTAGTTTTGCTCAGCGCAAGCAGATGGCGCTTTTCTTAATTTTACAAACGATACCAAAACGTGTTTTACCTTCGTCGTTATATTTCAGGGGTTCGAAACTGTCTGGTTTTAAAAAAAGCTAGTCAGATTTGAAATTAGATTTCGCGCTTCGTAATTTGAAACTATTCGTTTGACGGATGTGCAAACAAAATTTGGTTCATTCTGCCATTGAGACTCTCCGAGTGAGGACATATTTATCCATCTTCCATTTTTTCCCTGAAGTGGCAAGAGATTTTATCTGTGTTATTCAATAATAGTGCCGGAAATGGTTCGAGGGTTTTTAGCATCAGCGGACACTAGTGTCGAAGTGGTCCGGGAGGATTTTATCCTTCTCTTTCCAAAGAGTCAAGCGTTTCCTAAGCGTTTGGGTAAGTGTTTCGTGATATTCGTTTAAATGTGCTTGGTGATCATGTTGTGCCGTGGCATAGGTCTCACCTAGTGTATTGTTTTAGCTCTTCCGTCGGGACGGAAGCCTGACTAACCGGCTGACCTAGACGCGGGTTGCCTGACCGCCATTCGTGAGGCCTAAGCTTTCGTGTTGCCTGAAGCTTTGAATTCTGTGGACTCGTGCACGTCGTGGTCGGAGACGTGCGTAATTTGACGGCTGCCGTCAACCCGAAGCTGCCCCGGACCTTCTGCGGAGTTAAGTGGTGGCGGCATACGGCAACGTAGATAGAAGTAAACCGGGTCGACTCATATTGTTGTTGCAAACAAGACGCGGGGTTTTCGTGTAGTTCTAGAAATTGTATGTCGATAAATCCAGTGCCCTTCTTTTATGTACTTTAAACTCTCTACCCAGGGAAACTTGTCGTTGGAAAGCGGTAATTTAACTTATTTTTTTTTAACGTGTCTTACAATTCTCTAAATTCAGAAAGGTATATTCTATCTACCGACGTCATTTTTATTTTCGGAAAACCTATTAGGCCGTATCATACCACCCTATCCATCACATTCCATCTTCATTCCCGCAACCGTGATTTATTCCGGTATACCCAGAATCAAAAACTTCAATTAACAATTATTTTACCCAACGTTTACAGTTTTCCCAACGATCAATATTTCAATAACTCCCAAAGGGGCATTCATTTCGTATGTGTTAAGATTTTTTATAAATCAGTTTCGGCTGTACTGTTACAAATAAATTTTACGTGATCTTGGAGTGTGTTTTATGTGCTTTATTTTTAATTACACTACACTACGCAATGTAAAGAAGTGAAGAGTCATCTGTGCCTTTACCATGAGTTTGCATGACCGTACTCGCTAGTGACTGTGCGTCACCTGTGCGTAAACTCTCATACAACGCACGAAAGCATACTTAGTCTACGATGGTCTACGGCCACGTTTACAATGTTTTTTTTTACGTTTATCACTCATTATTTTCAATACATGAGCTCACAGGTTCCAGTTTCATGTTAGATTTATCTCCGAAGAACTAGAACTCAAATGCTTTAGGGGGGGGAGTTTTTGAGCCCTTATAGCATTTTGCCGTCTACTGGAAGCTTTTCGTGTACACTCCTGCCAGCTGAGGGCTCTCGTGTTGTACACTCTATGACTGAAAGGGACGGCACGATACAAAGTTCGGATTTCGAAGTTCGAAGTAGGCCCTCTGTGTAGATAACTATAACATAATAATGTTGTCCCTATTGCCGACGTACTGTAAGTCAAGAAATTGATCATACCACTTTTGGTAAAATGTTCAAATATTAGAGTCGAATAGTGGTAGACCAATTTCTTGGTTGCAGGAGTGCTACTGCGAACCACAAACGAAATTTTCCCTCTCTGACGCACTTATGTGCAAATTTGCAAGTGTGACAGAGAGAGAAAATTTCGAATGCAGTTCGCGGTAGCAGCCCATGGCCGGGTTAACCATGTCGGGGCCCCTAGGCAGTGCAGATTTTGAAGATCATTAGCTCTTTTCAGGTTGATGAAGGGGCGAGAAATATTTTCTATTTCTGTTATGCGCACGCGGGGCCCCTAACTGATGGGGGGGCCCTATAGGCAGTTGCCTACTCTGCCTAAAGGTTAATCCGGCCCTGAGGGGCTACCGCGAACCACAAACGAAGTTTTCCCTCTCTGTCTCACTTATGTGCAAATTTGCAAGTGCGACAGAGAGGGAAAACTTCGTTTGCTGTTCGCGGTAGCGCCGCTGCTTGGTTGACTGTACATAGAAAGTAACTTAGGTTTTGTCAGCCGTCCTATCAGTACAGTTATCTGAGTTATCTAACCATTGGTAGACCTTATATCGTTCCAATAAGGTTCACTAATAGTGAGTTGATGCTGTTAATTATAATATAGGTATGAATGGATGGATCATTCACTTTCCACGGGTCACGAAGTCGAGTCGAGTCGTGACCTGCGGGTCGATGCACCCGCGCGTTGTTTATAACAGAACACAGTGTTTACGGAAAACTTAAAAAAAAAAAACCGGCCAAGTGCGTGACGGACTCGGCATATTTATGGTTTCGAACGAACCGTAAAATTAAGTTTGAAATATGATTTATCAACATATTAACTAGTATTTGTTGATAAAATATACGTAATAATAAATATTACTACCAAATTCCATGTTTATGGGAATTAAAAAAATATATTTTTTTTGTTGTAAAAAAAGGTTACTTTGGTGGTTTCTCATCAAATTCGTTTTACAATATTTAAAAATATATATATAGTATAGTATATTTATGTACTTAGTAAGATACCCCACTCGATAGGGTACCTAGGTCAAAAACATTTTTCGCGCCTCCCTTTAACTGTATAAAAAAACTTTTTTTGACTATTTGTATGGCTTTGGGTCAACAAGTTGCTTATACTTTTAAAATTTTAAGGTTGTAGCTCCAACCGTTTATTTATAAAACGGGTACGGAACCTTAAAATGCATTTTTTTTCTAGTATTTTTGCTAACGGCAGTTTACTGTTAGTTATAGGGTGTAAACGACCTCAATTTAAACTCCGGTTTGTACACACTGGGTAATTCAAAAAACTTGTGTACGAAATATCACTATATTTTAAAATTAAAATTTAACAATTGTTTTCCGGTGAAAGCAAACATCATGGGGAAACTCGTCTAATCCCAACAAGGTCAATCCCTCAAAGGTTAGCCGGAAGAGATCCCTCGTAGGGATAAGTTCGCCTTTGTACTTTAATGTTATGTGACACATACTACCGGTTTATCCTGTTATTATGTACAGTATTCATACATACACTAGGTCTACTTTATCATCTGCGTTGGAAGATCATCAGTGCCTTTACCATGAGTTTGCATGACCGTACTCGCTAGGATTTGTTAGAAGCGACTGCGTAAACGATTTAGTATGCTGATTCTTAGTTCTATTGCGTAACCGCCAGAGGCGCTGTACTTTTGCCCATCCAAATTTTTACGCAGTCGCTAGCGAGTACGGTCATGTAAACTCACCGGGCAAAACTACAGCGCCTCTGGCGGTTACACAATAAAACTAAGAATCGGCATACTTAGGCTCGGTTTTATAAAGATCCGTTAGACCTTATGTCGGTTTGTTATGTCAAAAAATGTACTGAGTTACTGAAATCTGATCTGACATTTGGTCTAACGGATCTTTATAAAACCCGGCCTTAATCGTTTACGTAATGAGACCTCTTACACCATTGTTTTTGAACCTGACTGTGGCTTTATAGGCCGGGCCTAATAAAGCGATAGGAGTGCGCGGTTGGAGAGTAGCCTAGGGAAAATCCAGGGGAAAACCTTTGACACGAACACGCGTGTGGTTTGGAATACTGGAATACTCTAAGAGTTTGCGCTCCAGTGAGATTGGTTGAGCGGTTTCAACCGAATCTGTTACACCATTCACGCTTATTACCCTTTCCCCTGGATTTTCCCCAGGCTACTCTCTAACCGCGCACTCCTATCTCTTTATTGGGCCCGGCCTATAAAGCCACAACAAGGTACAAAAAAAAAGCTTATTACCCTATCCACTAACTTAACCTCTCTCTTTCAGTAACCAAAGCGCCTACTGCTTTTTTTGCTGCAATACACCGCGTGCAGTCATACACACTCTCTTCTAGGGCCGCGTGTCTGGCATGATGATTTCTAAATTAGCAGGGTAATTGCGTGACTTTTCGAATATCAGCCATCGACTCATTTTTGTAGCACGAAATAATGTGTGCTGACGTTCTTACTTTACATGAGAGGTTAAGAAGGGATTTGAAATATTCGTCGGTGTAATTTTAGGCAGAACCTGATCAAGTGTTCTAAAATTCAGTCTCAAACAAGCACTCTGGAATTCGGTACCAAAAGTTCGTTGGGAATACAGGATGTAAACAAAGATGGTGACTCGTTTAGGCGTGAACATTATTGGAAATTAAGACTAGAATACGTAATAGTAGATTGTATGACAAGGGTCTAAAATGAGCCGTATTACCACGAGATAGAGGGGTAATATGGCTTTTAGACCAGAGTTATACACTCTACTTTTCACTTCGATTGCGAGAAAATAAATAAACAAAGGTTAACCCACCCAAAATTAACAATAAATTCCACGGCGAAGATATATACTTTTGCAGCATGACTTTTTTTCTATACTCCTTTGACACACAAAACATAGACACTGCGGTTCGCGCGCAACATTCACGCGCGAAAAAAGCTAACTGACCTTCCATTGAGCGCTTCAAAGTGTTGCTCGAACGATTTAACCACTTTTTTAATTATTGTGAAATAGGGACTACTACAAACTTAATCTTTAGACTATTTAGAAAAATTAATTATGTTTCCAGATTGGTCGATTTTAGTAAAGCTGTATTCTGGTTGGTTAATACCCAATACCAAATATTTTTTAAGAGTTAAATTAGTGTTCTGTGGTTGGTGGATTTAATAGGTGAAGTATTTTGATTGGTCAAATTCATGTTTTGTAAATCATAAATATGTATTCATATTTTCCCTAGGGGTTAAATGTATTACTTTAGCCCCGCTTGACAAGTCTAATATGACTCACTTTTCGAGCATGAGAAGTGAAAAATATTTTTTTCACTTCTCATGCTCGAAAAGTGTGTCATATTAGACTTGTCAAGCGGGGCTAAAGTAGTACATTTAACCCCTAGGGAAAATATGAATACATATTTATGATTTACAAAACATTTGAATTTGACCAATAAAAATACTTCACCTATTAAATCCACCAATCACAGAACACTAATTTAACTCTTAAAAAAATATTTGGCATTGGGTATTAACCAATCAGAATACAGCTTTACTAAAATCGACCAATCTGGAAACATAATTATTTTTTCTAAAGAGTCAAAAGATTAAGTTTGTAGTAGTCCCTATTCCACAATAATTAAAAAAGTGGTTAAATCGTTCGAGCAACACTTTGAAGCGCTCAATGGAAGGTCAGTTTAGCTTTTTTCGCGCGTTAATGTTGCGCGCGAACCGCATTGTCTATGTTTTGTGTGTCAAAGGAGTATAGAAAAAAAAACATGCTGCAAAAGTATATATCTTCGCCGTGGAATTTATTGTTATTTTTGGGTGGGTTAACCTTTGTTTATTTATTTTCTCGCAATCGAAGTGAAAAGTAGAGTGTATAACTCTGGTCTAAAAGCCATATTACCCCTCGAACTATTTTCCCTCACTTCGTTCGGGAAAATAACTATCTCGTGGTAATATGGCTCATTTTAGACCCTTGTCATACAATCTACTATTTTATACGCCGCGCCGCGAAACGAATGAACGCCTTAAAAGGATTGCCAGAGTTTCAGCTACATCCAATATACTTACAAAATCTTTGAATCATGGAGAATTTAGGTACTGTTATCATCAAATATCACAGACAATGAAACAGACGTTTAAAGTATTTTAAAATACGTATTTATTTCTTAACTTTAACATTGAAAGTAAAACAGCACGCCTGTGTCTCGTCGTCTGCGTTCCACAGTTTGAATTTCACCGGAAATTTGGCCTGAAACAATGTAAGTGTAAGTAGGATAGCTAGCGTCTTTTAGAAGGGTCTACATTATTTTTTATGATTGTGGCCTGGATGCGAATCCTTTAAGCCAAGTATTTGTTGATAGTTTATTACAATTCATTTTAGAGGTTTACAGTAGGTGTAAATAATGCTATTATGATATACAAGAATATTTAAATGACATTGAATTGAATAATGCATGAAATGTAGGATTATTTTATTGTGTTATGTTGGTTTATTTATTGTGTTATAGTTCTGTTTGTTTTAGTATCTAGTTTGACTTGACTAATGAAATTTGATAACTTAATTATAAGGAATAATAAATAACAATAATATAGTAATAATTAGGCAGGCACGTAAAGAGATGAAATCTCGTGATATACAATTTGTACGCCGTTTAATCGGCAAAAAGTGGAGATCTTTTAAATTGTGACATAACTCCTGTTGTATTTATTACATTACCTACTTTTTGGACAAATAAAACTATTGAATTGAATTGAATAAGACGCTTTTACATTCATCCAGTAGCTGCTATCTGCCAGCATCTTGTCAGCGCTGGTCCACCGTTTGTGGATACACATAAACGGTACAGGGCCAGTCCAGTGCTAATGGCGCCAGCGACTAGAATCATATAAAAGCGCCTTCGGCTTTGTTCGGTTCATTTATAGCATCATGTATTTACATTTTAGGGGCCGTTGAAAAACTAGGTCTCATCAGGTCTGCCAGGGTCTAGTACTCACAGTACCGTCGCTCTTGTCCAGCGTGAAGTGGGGCTTGAAGAACAGGGTCTGGTCGTTGCTGACGGGGCGGGTCATCAGGTCTGTCGGGGTCTACAGTACTCACAGTGCCGTGGGTCTTGTCTAAAGTGAAGTGGAGGTTGAATAACTGTGTCTTGTCGTTGCTGACGGGGCGGGTCATCAGATCTGTCAGGGTCTACAGTGCTCACAGTGCCGTGGGTCTTGTCTAAAGAGAAGTGGAGGTTGAATAACTGTGTCTTGTCGTTGCTGACGGGGCAGGTCATCAGGTCTATCGGGGTGTACAGTACTCACTGTGCCTTGGGTCTCGTCTAAAGTGAAGTGGAGGTTCAAGAACTGTGTCTCGTCGTTGCTGACGGGGCGGGTCATCAGGTCTGTCGGGGTCTACACTACTCACTGTGCCGTGGGTCTTGTCCAGCGTGAAGTGGAGGTTGAAGAACTGTGTCTCATCAGTGCTGACTGGGCAGGACATGAGGTCGCAGGGGTCTGCGGGGGTCTTCACTATCTTGTCGAAGCTACCGTCGTTGTTGTCGTCACCGAACATTGCTAGCTTCAGGTTCTGGGCGGAGAACCCTGGAGTCAAATGGAGATAGCAATCTAAGATTTATATTGAGAAACAAATGAAATCAAATTACCATGGATAAATTATTTGGGGTTGCACCACAAATCGATAGATACGAGGTGAGACTTATGAGCCAATGTAGGTATTAGGTGTCAAGGGTCTGATGTGGGCTGGGTTTTGAGTCTTGAGTTGAGGCTCCTTTAGAATATTAGATATGTTTAAGGCACAAACGGTTATCGGTTCTTCAATCCTTTATCTACATTCGCAAGAGCCAGATTAAAAAAAAATTTACTAGGTACTTAATTTTTTAAGGTTTATTCAATCATGGTTCAAAAAAGCTCTATTTTCAATGGTGGTATGTTGTTTATACACTTATATACCTATATGAAATGTACATGTAACTGTTACTTATTGACGTCTCTATCAAAGCAAGAGTGATTTTTATTTTTAACTCATCACAAAAGTTATGTCCAAAAAACCGTTTTCTTTGGCCTAAGATTGCCATAGTTTGATGCGATATATCTAGAAGATAGTGAGTTTTGAAGTAAATATGGTATAATATTTCGGTAAAAATCGTTCTTAATACGACCTGACCTGGGTTGAGTTAGTGTGAGTGTGTCGTGAGTGGAGTCCTGAGTGTGGTTTTAATTTCAGCTCGATACCTCTACGGGTTCCCGAGATAAAGGCTCTTGACAGACAGACAGACAGGCCAACAGACGGATAACAAAGTGATCCTACAAGGGTTCCGTTTTTGTCCATTTTGAGGTACGGAACCCTAAACGAGAAAACGGAGTTACAGATCGAAGGTCATTGGGAGCTAGGAGCCGTCGTCTCCCGGTGAAAAAAAAAGCAGTAGCATTCTTTTGTTATGATCCCGGGGATCCCAGGGACCGGTAGACGACGGGGTATAATATTTAGAGGATGAAATTACGAGCGAGTATGCATCTAAAGATTGAATACATGTAAAGAATTACAGAGGATTAGCCTAGCAATCCAAAGAGGAAACGCTGCCAGCCTTCTGGGCACTATAGCTGGTGATGGGAACTCGGGGGGCATCTTCATTTTATAGTTTAGTTAGTTTAATTAGTTTAGTGATGTATTATTTAACTTTATATTTTAATTGTGTTTTTTTATGTTTGTTTCTACAGAATTAAAATGGCACTTTATGTGAAATAAAAGAATACATTGTAGCAGTAGCTCCAGTCCTAATTAGGTTACAGCAGTTGACAAGACACTATCTCTGTATCCGGGAATGTAACCTGTGACCTATTTCATTGTAAGTAAGGTCGACTGTCCATATCGCTAATAGACGTGTAAAGACATATCAATTGAATGATTTCAAGAAAATGATGCGCTTCCTTATTAAATATGTCAAGGTGACGAACGGCTAACGACCTATTTGAATGAAGTTAGTTTTAAAATTTCAAAAACATTTAAAATTTCAAAAAAATCTACTAGAAAATCCTTTCTGCTGAGACGTGGAAACAATAACACATAAGTGACAGATAAGCCGTACGCGGTTTTCGCTCGCTGTTAGGATAAATGTCTTTAAGTATTTTCGATAAATAAATTTAAAAAAAATAATAAGGATTGATTTTCATATGTAAAATTCTTGATTACATATGAATGTTTCTTTGAAAATGTGAAAATATCCGAAACACGAATGCCTAAAATTTATCTATATTAAAAAAAATCCAAACTTGAGTCTTATTTTTTTACGCCTATTAAATTAATATGAGAAATTAATATTAAGTTAATATGAGAGTATTTTAGCTCTTCTAAACTGTGATGAGAAACATTTTAAAATATTACAGAGTCAGATAAATAAATAAATAAATAAATATTAGAGGACAATCTTACACAAATCGAACTAGCCCCACAGTAAGCTCAAGAAGGCTTGTGTTATGGGTACTAGAAGACGATATATTTAATAAATATAAATACTTAAATACAGTTCGAATACTTCCCTCTCTGCAGCACTTGCTGAGTCGTGCGACAGAGAGGGAGGTATTCGAATTTCGTTCGTTTTCAGTTCGCGGTAGCCCCTCTGGGTTTTATTGGGGGTTTTATACTTTTCCTTTTAACTGCAGGTCACGCGGTGAGGTGAGGTGTAACAGTCCGCGACCAAGAATTCGAGCGAATTTAGCATGCGTTTTATCTGTTCATTGCAATATCGAGACCCGCAACGCATTTCGTTTGGTTCTCAAGCCGCCCGAAGGCCTCCAACTTGGCTTAACGACTGCTGACATAGACAGTAGCTGGGATCAACGGCTTAACGTTGCTGCTGGGCCACGAGCGCTCCTGTGGTGTAAAGTGAAACAAGTATTGAACTCCCAGTAGCTCGATTCCACTCACAGCTCAGATTCGGTTGAAACCGCTCAACCAATCTCACTGGAGCGCAAACTCTTAGAGTATTCCAGTGTTCCAAACCAGACGCGTGGTCGTGTCGGAGGTTATCCCCTGGATTTTTCCCAGGCTACTCAAAATCAAAATCAAAACATTTATTCTGCAAATAGGCCTCAAGGGCACTTTTACAAGTCAAAATCTATCTAGGTACATCAAATAAAAATAATACAATAATTAAAGTATCATTAATTAAATATAGTGTTACATGTCAAAAATAAGACTAAGAAACTAATAACAATCGAGATTTGTTAGAGATGTATAAGGTCTCTAAGCGTCAAGATAAAAGGTAATAAAGTAGGTACACTAATCATAATAAAATATTTTGAGCTACATCTATAACGCGTCAACATAAAAATAATAAAATCTAATAAATAAATATCCTAAGGTCTCTGAGCGTCAGTCTACTCTCCAACCGCGCACTTCTATCTCATTATTGGGCCCGGCCTATAAAGCCAGTCAGGTTCAAAATTAAGAAATCGAAATTAAGTATTGAACAACATAGCTGATCTGTCAGTGGTTGGTTATGGAACTTACTTGGAGTGAAGTCCACGGAGAGCGTGTACGGTTTGTTCCTGTAGAGGCTGCAGAAGTTGATGCCCTTAGGGCACGGGTCCACCGCCGCGCTGTGCACCGTGCACTGCGCCGGATTCACTGGAAATATCACCTATAGGTACAGTCAACATCAAAATAGTGGCAGTGGCAGTGGGCGGGCCACATTGCTCGTAGAACCGATAACCGTTGGGAAAGAAAGGTTCTCGAGTGGCGGCCTCTCACGGGAAGACGAAGCGTTGGACGGCCTCCCACTAGGTGGACTGATGACTTGGTCAAGGCAGCGGGGAGTCGCTGGATGCGGGTGACTCGCGACCGTGTGCTGTGGCGCTTCTTGGGGGAGGCCTATATCCAGCAGTGGATGTCTTCCGGCTGAATGATGATGATGATGACATCAAAATAGGAAATAGCGGAGCGCCTTGTAGAAATGTCGGGTGACCAGAGGGCTGGCAGCTATTTTGCTGCTATTTTAATGTCAAATTTTAATTGTCAGCTCATACATGTATACTTCAAAATTGTCAGTAAAATCTATCTACCGTTAGTACATAAAGTTACGTGATTCGCCTGCAGGTCAAGTTACGAAAAATGTAAGAAATGTAACCATCTGGCAACACTGAACGAATGGTTTCCGGGCCCTGTGTCCCTAATGAGGGATAACAGGAATTCATCATCACGATCATCAAATTTCATATAAATCTGTCCAAAAGTTAAGACATACAGATGGGCAGGTACTCTAAAGGCACTTTCGATTTTATAATATACTAGCGACCCGCCCCGGCTTCGCACGGGTGCACTATTTAATGGATGTTATTATACATATAAACCTTCCTCTTCAATCACTCTATCTATTAAAAAAAATCGCATCAAAATCCGTTGCGTAGTTTGAAAGATTTAAGCATACATAGGGATATAGGGACAGAGAAAGCGACTTTGTTTTATACTATGTAGTGATAAATCTGTAAGGGAGTTTTTTTTAATCGGTCGAGTACCTACGTAGTTCAAGTGGATATTCGCAACGTATGAACTTACAAACTCGCAAAATCACGAACATTTAACTACCTCTTTTTAATACCTATACCTTCTATCTCTCTGCTAAATATGCACTACCTGTTAACTGTCATTTTCTGAATTTCCTGCTACCCAAAGGTTGTCTGGAAGAAATCGCTTTTTAGCGATAAGACCGCCTGTTTTTTGCATTATTGTTATGAGTGTTTATAACATTTCCATTGTGTATAGTGCACAATAATGTATATTATTATTATTTAGCCACCACCACCAAACCAAATCCGCTGTAACTAAAAGAATTCGCAATAAATCTAGAAACGACAAAATTTTCGATTCGTGGTTAATTATACATTATACTGTAATTTGTGCAAAACTGATAAAGCTAGTCGCTATAGTAATATAAAATGTGAATTCAACTCACCATCGTCACAGAACTTCTTTGTAACAGTTTCGCAGTTAACTGCCACCACACACACGAACACACATACGGCACGGGCCCACATCTCAACGGTCGGTTCTGAACTAACCGTACCTTCCGAACTCAAGTCCTGACCAACTTATCTCTGAACCGTCGGAACTCTTAACTTCTTCACACAAAGGTTATTCTAGCTTGTCCTGTGAGTGTTAACTTTGTATTATTGTGTACACAAATGATTTCGTGCTAATAATTACGTTTTCACGGGTAATATGTTAATTATGTGGAATGTTGGAAGTGTCTATGAAGTTGCTAGGCGCTTAATGCTTCTTCATTCTAGGGCGGGATTCGCTAAGAAACAATGCACAACCGCGTGTTGATTTTAAATGATTTTAAGCGAATAACATGATTGTGGTACCACTCTGATCCGCAGAATAGATAGGATTACGTTCTAGATAGTTCGCTTCGATTGTCAACAAACATTTATTTATTTTGACATTTTCTCTTTGTCTATCCAAAACAGGGCTATTGCTGCCTAATATAGATTGTATGGGTCATTGACAGATTTAGGTTCGCGTCTTTTCGGTGGACATATCAAAAGTTAAGGGCCACAAAGCTTAATTTTGTATTAATCTAGTAATCCGCATAAAAGATGTTTCCATAACCAGGGACCGATACCGGTATTTAAAAAAACCCTGATTTAGCCCAATATTTTGGATTATTTTTTGCTCTTTACGCAGGGCTGAATCATGTATTTAGGTAACAACGTCGTATTATTAGATTGTCCCATTAAAAACGAAATAATGAACCGGTGACCGTAATAATACCGGTATTTTTCTATGGGGAAAATACCGGTATCTGATCCCTGTCCATAACTATAAATCCATGTAATAAAAACGTAACTTACATGTACATAAGCCGTTAACTATTAACCACCGGGTGGATAGCATTTGTTTTTACAATTGACAATAATGACAATGACATAGACTAGAAAATGTGTATTCATGACGTTGACAAAAGTAAATATAACAAGTGCTTATACATAATCGTCATTGAAATGGCCTCCACTCATACGTATCTTGACGCTGGTCTTCCGTGTTTTTTTTTTATATACAACGCCGGTGGCAAACAAGCGTACGGTCCACCTGATGGTAAGCGGCCACCGCAGCCTTCAAAGGAGTCACGTGCGCGTTGCCGACCCTTTATAAGATTTGAGGATGAACTGTGTTGACAGCAGAAGGAACACATTTAGGTCTCTCGCTCTCAACACAGTGTATCCTCGGGAGCTCTGGCAACCTTGCTCACCTCCAGGAACTCAACACTAAATACTTGTATAGTAAATAATGTTATTATGGCTGTGGTCTTCTGCAAGGCGGAGGTGCTTCCCCAGTTGGGCTGCTCCAAATTCGAGCAAGATGACGTTTTGCTGTGCCGTGCCTCTCTTATGCTGTGCCCTACCTCTCTTAATGGATACCTTTCCAGAGAGCGCGCAAACACGCTATATGTATAGATTTAGTTTTTATTTCATAATATACAATTACAATCGTCACGCGCAGGCGCGTTCTTTTTCTGACTGATTCTAGTGCACTTACACAGTTTAGTGATGGGAAAGAAAAAACCGTGGTTGCGCCGGGTGACCACGGCTTAAAAGAAGTATAGGAGATTCCCCTAAACTAAATAAATATATACTTATTTAAATATTTTTTCCGTTACTCGCCTGCTTGCTCTGTTACCGTGCGAATAGTACCTACTACCTACTAATGATGCAAACAAAAGGAAACAGAAATCCGGCATGGGTTTTCAACTTTTTTCACAATATTTAATTTACAAATCAAAAATGTGTATCCGTTCATTCGGTATTGCAAATATTGCAATCTCCTATTATTCGTTGTAACCTCATTGGATGATCGGTATAGTCATTAATAAAAACCAAGGGTAAAAATTGGTAAAACCAAAAAAAAGATATGGGACTATAAAGATTCGCAAAAACGTTTTTTTGTTTATTGGCCAAATGTAAATTGAAATTTACCAACACCAATTTACTAATTCTCAAGTTGCAATAAAAATCCACTCACTTGACAAGGGGGGTTGAAGTTGCACCACGACCGTAGGGAGTACCCACCGGGTGCCACAGGCGACTCACCGCTACCCTACACGTGACCCCTATGGGTGGTGCTAAAAGTGCAACAAAAACTGGCAACCGTACTGCCTTCTCAAAAATTTAGAAATAAAGGAAAAATTGAAAAATATAGGCACCGAGCAGGATTTGAACCTGCGACCTCCCGGCACTCGCGGCCAGTCGGCCAACTGAGCTATAGGTGCAACTGCCACCCGGTCCGAAATTCCTCAATCATTCCTTCATTTCTACAAACGCCTTAAGAGAGGCGTACAGCGACATCTACCAGAAGACTTAGGCTTCATTAACGGCACTAACGTCTCAAATCATGTTGAAAATCGTCAGTTACGATGCGCCATCCCATACTAAAATAATTGCGGTACTGCTTAATACAAAAAATAATTTTGTCTTTTCAAAAGATATCACGGTTCGAATTAATTGCCATACGATAAATAAAAAAAGAAATTGTATGGCAACTATGTGTGTACATAAACGCAATATTTCAAGACAGAAACAGTAAATTCTCTATTAAGTACAAAACTTGACATTGTAATTATAACTTATTAAGACAAAAAATTGACATTATAATTATAATTAGAATAATTTATTAACAAACTTGACAGTGTACTTAGAATCTATAAAAAGGAAACTTGACATTAAAATTGGAATTTATTAATAACAGAACTTGACATTGCGATTAGAATTTAAATATTTTTCGTATGCATTGTGTTCTCTTAACACTAGTAAACATTATGTGCCCTATCTGGGTGTCATGTACCTACCAACTACCTGTAACATCTCCTGTAATGCACTTGACATAAATGTTGAATAAATGAAATGACTAAATGAAATTTTCAGACAACGGTATTACGGGGCCACGCAGACGTGACGTCACGCCTGTATCAATCAGTATGGATCTTTTTCAATGCCTTAGCTAGTTTGCCTCTCATTTTTGTCTTTCTGTTGCTCTAATTGTAGTTGGTCCCATACAAACATTTGATCGTCTCTAAAAACTGGTTCGAATGGCATGGAAAATTTTTATTGGGCAATTCTAATTTTTGGACACTTTTTTTAATGCATATTTTGGAATACTTGGCCCTCACTTCACATTTTTGTATTGTTATTTAGAAAGAGGTTTAATTGCAGTATCACTTCCGATAGTTTTGGTAATTACCGAACCACAGCTAATATCCATAAGTTGAGTAACTCAGTGTTCCTTGGATGTCTCACCATTTGTATGAAAAAATGGTTTTTACCACTGTGTTACCCACCTTTTACAGCAACATGTTAATATTTAAGTATTTTTACCTATAAATTCCTTTTATTAGGTTCAGGTACTATTTCGAAATCCTATTTTTGTACACTAATTCAATAGTAATAGATATCATAGATTTTTTTTGTAATAGAAAACTGGTCATGAAAAAGTAGAATGACCTTTGTCATCATGCCTAAGTATTATAATTATGTAGGTGATTGAGCATATATGAGCGTCGCGATCGCGACCGAGCCGTACCTAGGTGATCTAGGTATCTATAGTAGGTAGATACGGTCCGTCCAACGCGCAAGACTGCGATGAATGAACTGACCCCGGTGTTATCGCGTACACAATAAACTTATGATAACCAGTACATTAAGCCGTCGTCTCCCGGCGAAACAAATAAATAATAACATTCTTTTGTAATAAGCCCTGGGTGCCCAGACATAATTTCCAACCTATCGTCTACCGGTTGGGTTGAGAATCGTGTACCAAGTAGAATTTTTCCATACAAAAAGCGGCAACGTTTTCCACCCCTTAATCCTATCCCGATTAGCATGATTTTTGAAAATGTTGTAGATATCATGTATGATTTTTTGGCAAAATCTCATGCAAGTGAAATTATGGACGCTTAAAAATTTGTTTTTTTGACTCAAAACCTTCCTCCTGATTTTTTACAATTATTTCATAAACGAGAAAAAATTACCAAGAAATCAAAACGTTTAAACCTAGTTAAGGATGTAACGAATCGATCAAGGACAATATCAATGCCTCATGGCATTAAGTCCGCCCTCTGTACTTGTATTCTTTTTGTGCAATAAAGTTTAAATAAATAATATCATATCCGTGACTTCAAATAGGTAGTTACTAGTAACGTGTGTTTACATTTTTGCCCGTCACTCGAAAATATGTAACGATTGATATACCAACGTATCTGTAATATTTATTTAACAAATTCGGGGTGAGGATGGGATATTAAAACACGTTCGTACGGTCAAAAGCGTCCTTCGGACCACACCAACTGCATCAGGAGATTCGCCCTACGTGCGCATGTCCGGAAAAGAAGTGAGAACACATACACACTCTTATCTAGGAGTGAGTACAAGGCTGGCGGCCAAGATTCGAGCGCCCCCTAGGTTCCCTCCGCAACCACAGGATAATGAAGTAAGAGGGTTCACTTCCGGATGCAGAGTCATCATCATCATCATCATCATAACAGCCGAAAGACGTCCACCGCTGGATATAGGCCTCCCCCAAAGAGTGCCATAATGACCGGTCCTGCGCCACCCGTATCCAGCGGACTCCCGCGACCTTTACCAGGTCATCAGTCTACCTTGTGGGGGGCCTACCCACGCCGCGCCTTCCGGTCCGTAGTCGCCACTCGAGAACCTTCCGGCCCCAATGGCCATCGGTTCTACGTGCAATGTGCCCCGCCCACAGCCACTTAAGTTTAGCGATTCGAAAAGCTATATCGGTTACTTTGGTTCTGCTACGGATGGCCTCATGTATGATGCGATCACGCAGAGAAACTCCCAGCATAGTCCTCTCCATTGCCCTCTGAGTGACTTTAAGCCTCATGCAGAGTGCAAGCTCGTAACTACTCCGAATTGGGAGGAAGTGGGAGTTTGGGACAGTATCGCCTCGTCTCGGGAACCTACACTACGAGATAGAGACTGACAGCGGGCTCGTATGGCGCAGACATCTGGACCAGCTGGTCCCGGCACCTTTGATTCCTGGGAATCACGGCGGAGGCATGTTATATCCGTGACTTGGTTACTTTAGTAACGTGTGTCTACATTTTTGCCTGTCAACTTTGAGTGGTTTAACTGAGCGCTCCCGTGCTTTGAAAGGTACGTTAAGCCGTTGATCCCGGCTGCTTTCTATAATAGCAGTCGTTAAGCCAAGTTAGAGGCTTTCGGGCGGCATAATAATTAAGGCTTTTTTTACAAACATATTTTATGGACATTGTCTGATTTAAATAAATTTAATTTAATTTAATAAATATACTAGTCTGACCACGCTAACTCTGCAAGGAATAATTTGGCAACACTGTGCAGTATATGTCATATTTGTATGAAAATGTGACATTTGAGATCGAACGAACGGCACAGGACCGGTCTAAATGGCGAGCCTTGGGGGAGGCCTATGTTCAGCAGTGGACGTCTTTCGGCTGAAATGATGATGATGTGACATTTGAGGTAGTGTTGCCAAATTATTTCAATGCAGAGTTAGCGTGGTCGGACTCTATTAATTATTCGGTGCCATAAGACCAATAAACCGACCTATACTTGTCAATGTCTATACCCATACTTTTATGTCAATAATACATGGGTATCGAAAAAAATACTATTTGGAAATTTTGAGCCTACATCCGGTTAAAAGCGTTTATTCAGGGGCGTATTTTGAAATTTGGCGCCCTGGGCCAATAAGTCTCGCCGTCACAGAAGTCAAGAAAAAAAAGGATATAATTTAATAAATACAGAAAAAAAAATTACGTCAATGCAGTGTACAAATTTATTTTTAAAAAATCAGGGGGTGCTATGCCGCCCCTGGTGGATTGCGCCCCAGGCCATGGCCCGGATGGCCCTAGGGTAAATACGCCCCTGCGTTTATTACACAGTTGATATACTGTCAAGTCAATATTCGTATCGCGTCAGTCTACTTTAGATGTTGTTCGCAATCCTTCCGCGCAAATCAACAATAACCGGACTCTTGGGGCCGAGCGAGGCCAAAACGATACAGGAAGACTGGCGACATCCCTACGGTATAAGGAGGTAAACGTGGGTTCATGGGCCATTCTACTTTTTCATGTACATAATTTTCAGTCACTTTTTTATAAATGCAGATTTTGGAATCTTCTTCATCTCACTTCATATTTTTGTATTGCTATTTAGATAGAGTTTTAACTACAGTATCACTTCCGATAGGTTTGGTAATTAACAAACCACAGCTAATATCAATAAATCGAGTAAACTCAGTTGTTCCTGGATGTCTCATCATTTGTATGAAAAATGGTTTTTACCACTGAGTTACCCACCTTTTACAGCAATAAGTTAATATTTAAATATTTTTATCTATAAATTCCTTTTATTAGTTTCAGGTACTATTTCGAAATCCTATTTTTGTGCACTAATTCAATAAATGTCATAGATTTTTTTTTGTAATAGTAACTGGTCATGAAAAAGTAAAATGACCCTCATATGTCCAGCTAGCATGAATGGTTTTATTTGGTTTTACGGTTATGTTTTACGGCCATCTTCCTAGCCAGATGGCTAAAGGTTAAGGACGGTAAGGGGGCGTCCATAAATTACGTGAGATGTTTAAGGGGGGGAGGGGGTCGAGTCAAATCTCATCTAATCTTACGTTGGAGAGTGGGGGGTTCTCGGCAAATATCACGCAATTTTTTTTCTGATTGAAACAAAAAAAAAATACTATTTTGGTCCATTTAATCCAGATTGTACACGCTTATAAGATTTAATCTTAAGCGTAATCGTAATACGATTAAGATTATTCACTAATTCGTTCGAAATCGAATAATTTAATTCATACTTCGACGTTAACTCTCAGCAATATTGATTACTAGTCTTAACTAGTCGTAAATAAAATCACGAAGCAATTTTCTTTTTCCTTTTTATTATAACATACCAACGCGTTTACGTAAGAAACCCACATTTTAAAAATCTCACGTGAGATTGGGGGTTGGGGGAGGAGGTTGAAAATCTCACGACATCTCACCAGGGGGGAGGGGGGGACAGAAAATTTAAAAAACACCTCACGTAATTTATGGACGCCCCCTAAGAAAGACAGTCATAGTATTTTGCAAGTATATATTAATTGTACATATGTTAATCCTAAAACTTGAGCTCAATCCTCGTGTAGAAACAACAGAGCTCCGTGGGATCTGCTTTGTTCCACAAGGTCCATTTGAGATCGTACTTTCCCTGAAAACAGACTCAAATTAGATGATCGCCGGTAGATGGCGCTGTGACGAATGACGATTACTTCTACATCGCGCTGTTAACCCTTAAATGCATGATTTTTTCTTTTTCCATAAAAACTCGATATTTGGTTATTTCAGGTGTAATGAAAACGGGAAAAATGATATAAAAATTCTGTTGTAAGTTTTTGATACAACATTTTTCAATATATAAAAATAAGTTTTTTTTCATAAATCATAAAAATATACAAATATTGCTTTACGTGTGAAACGTTTTACTAAACTTAGTTCTCTGACAATATTTATGATGTGTAGAAATATATTCTAGTAAGAAAAGAATTATTTTCTAAACAATAGGGCCGCCAAAAACACTGATTATAAAAACCTCAATTTTCGAGTCCATAAAAAATATGGCCGCGGAATTTGAAATTACCGGCTTTTCGTTTATAAACCAATGTAATAGTTATTTTTCGTATAGAAGCGTTAATATTTTAAAAATGAATATGAAAATATATTAAATTTCCTTGTGAAATGAGTCTCAATATTATTATAAATATTCCTACTTTTAAATAAATCTTGAATTCTTTGTTATGGAAGCTGCGTGTTACAGTATGCATTTAAGGGTTAAGATTCTTCCAGAGTGAATGGGGTCGGGCGGGTAAGTTTCATTGGGCCTATATAAGTAGGTAGGTCGTGAAATAAAATGAAATCATTTATTCTTCAATTTAGGCATGTTACATGCACTTATGAATGTCAAAAAACAACCACCAGTTCATAAAATAAACCTCTGCCTCGAGACGAACCGGCGTAAGAAACTCGGCGAGGTGTCATAATCGGCGAGAGGTCTATATAAACTCGGCGCTCCCAGGTTTGAATCCCGGTAAGTGAATATATATGTGCATTTATTTAATTGTTCCTGTGTCATAGGCCACTTCGGTATATGGCAATTTGTTCTCTGACGTCAGCTTAGGGTGGCTTAGGTACTGTCCCTTTACCATGAGTTTGCATGACCGTACTCGCTAGCGACTGCGTAAACGATTTAAAGTATGCCGATTCTTAGTTCTATTGCGTAACCGCCAGAGGCGCCGTACTTTTGCCCATACAATATTTTACGCAGTCGCTAGCGAGTACGGTCATGCAAACTCATGGTAAAGGCACTGATGTCGCAACGCAAGGTACTGCTCACTTGGCGGAACGTAAGTAATTAAATACTATTAATTATGGAACGCTGCACTTACGGCGTCCAACACTGACACGACGCGTACACTTAGGCATTCCCGCCGGCGGGGACGTCCACCACGCAATCGCGACAACAGTGACACATATTATAGTCCCTATTCGTCCCGGTACCGCCGCACACCGGGTAGTCAGTCCGACCCAGGTCGGGCCTAGCTGAGTTTCTTGCTGGACTCTTCTCAGCTAGGCTAAGTTTAGTGAACCAGCGACAAAACTCCCAGTAGCTCGATTCCACTCACACCTCAGATTCGGTTGAAACCGCTCAACTAATCTCACTGGTGCGCAAACTCTTACCCCATTATTCATAAACGTCTATCAAACCTATATTAGTTAATTGGCCGCTAAAGTTCGTTTGTCCTTATCTGTCACTTTGACACATGTGCTTGTGAGACAGTGACAACAGACATTTTAGTTATTAGAGGTTTGTTTAGTTTTATGAATAAGGGGGTTAGAGTATTCCAGTGTTCCAAACCACACGCGTGTCGTGCCGGAGGTTTTCTCCTGGATTTTCCCCAGGCTACTCTCCAACCGCGCAGTCCTATCGCTTTATTGGGCCCGGCATACAAAGCCACAGTCAGGTTTATAAAAAAAACTATTAATTATTCTGTGCTGTCAGCTACTCCTACAGTAAAGTCCACCATTAGGCGAGATGTTTGACAAGTCAAAATGCACAAATGTTACCTCAATATGGCCAGTGCTGTTCGTATCGATACGATTATTAGAAAGTGAAAGAAAAGAAAGAAAGAAGAGTGAAGTTAAAGGAATTGTGGCTCTCCAACGACTTGTGATTTGGTTGAATACTATATATATTTATTTATGTATATTAATTTAAATACGTATATATTTATAATATCTATTTATTATATGTTATAGTTGTTATATATTTATTTACTTCTGGTTTTAGTTATAAGTTTCCTTATTGAAAAGTTTTAGTACACTGTGTAAGTTTGTCTATCTCATTCTCCCACTCTCCACTCAATCCCTCAAAGGTTAGCTGGAAGAGATCCCTCATAGGGATAAGTTCGCCTTTGTACTCTAATCTTATGTAACATGTATATTGTTTTAACCTGTTATTGTGTACAATAAAGTGCTTACATACATACATACATTATTTAAGGCCTTATTACACTCGCCGATCCTTCGACGCAATTTATCGGGTACTCCTACGTGCTTGCCGGGAACATCGAAATTAGTAGTGTTTCTCTCAATCCAATATGCTCTGAATTTGTCAATTTAAAATTATTTGTAAATCTTATGATTTATACCTATTTAAAGGACTAAACTTCATATTTAAATACCCTGTTTTATCACGCTTAACGAGCCTTTATGCATATTTTTAAGCATATCTCATAGATTAAAACACTGGAATAAGTCGGTTGTATAGTCGCCATCAGATACATCGGAGCGAACAAGGTGCTCACAAATATCTGAACACGACTCTATGGTCAAGGCGTTGAAGTGCATGTTCAGATATTTTTGAGCACCCTGAAGAGTACAGATATATTTGATGGCGACTGTACAACGTTATGCTTATCGATATATACTTTCACTATTTATTGTTTTCTACTCCTGGCAACATCTTGTCTGTCAGTTTGCTTCGCCTAATTGTCGATTTTAGCTTACCTCCATCACTCCTATCTCACTCTTCCCTTCTCTACCTAGTCTACCTCCCCTTTCTAATTGGCACAGTTTGAAAGGAACAGGAGTTGCTGAGTCGCACGCGACGCGCTTTGGAAGCAATTTGTGATAGCTATGGTTGGCACATGCCCATTGCCGACCCCATACTGTGGTCTTTCGGGACAAAATAGTAGGTACAGTAGTACCCAACTGATACGGCGCGTCGTGAATCTTCGTTCGCGCAGAAAAGAAAGTATCGCTCCGAAGATTAACGAAAGAATGCTTAAAACTTACAATTAACCTTAGATCACTACTATAAGGTTCATAATACACTGTTCATAATGCGCGTGCACTCGATCAGAAGTATGGCGGCTGACTAACATGCCACGCGGCGCGCGCTAACATGGCGGCAGCTGCGGACCAATGGCGGTACAGGAAAAAGAAGCGCGGTGCGTGGAGCGTGCCGATTGGTCAATAGCATTTCCCGCGCTTTAAAAATTCATCTTCTGCGCAGGTACATCGGTAAGCCATATCAGTTGGGTACTACTGTACTCTAGTAGCGCAATCCACAACCGAAGCATTTTTTTTTGAACCTGACTGTGGCTTTATAGGCCGGGCCCAATAAAGCGATCGGAGTGTGCGGTTGGAAAGTAGTTTGGGCAAAATCCAGGCGACAACCGAAGCAGTCTTGTGGTTTACCTTGGTCGTCTGTCTCTTTTTCAGTTGCAGGTCGTATCTGAGGGTCTGTTTCTTGCCCGCTTCCACTGGACACGCCGTGAACTTGCATGCGTCCGTGTCGAAGCCAGGAAGCGACACCACCTGTCCCTGGAATGTTGACGTCACTAGGGTCGATACCTCCGACGCAGAGAATTCTGGAAGTTGTAAAAAGTTAAAAATAAGTTAATGTATGTAAGCACTTTAATGTACACAATAACAGGTTAAAGCAATAGTATTAGAATTACGATTTGAAACGGGATATTTACCATGTATATTTGTATTTGTAACTCGCAGCACGTCAGTTAATCCTTGATAATGGCGCTTGCAACGGTGCCGAAATATCGGGAACTCAAAAATACATGGTAAATATCCCGTTTCAAATCGTAATTCTAATGTAAATGACCTAGCTTGAAATCTTATAAAGCAATAGTACGTGTGATTCAAGTACAAAGACGAACTTGTCCCTAAAAAAATTTGTTTGTTAAATGGTTGTGTCTTCGAAGTGCTTAAATCAAAATTGGAACAGAGTTGCATTTGTTTCATTGCGTCTTTTCATTCGATTTCAAAACAAAACAAACTAATCTATTTACTATTATTAGAGAGACACAAACATTGCAACAACCATGTGAACTGTGTAAAAATCGCTGTAATCACTGATAAACAGACGGCTAGAAACGTTTTCGGGGGGTGATAAATCCCAACTATCCCCCCCTCTGGAATCTCTGGATACGTGCCTGGTTCCGCTGTTGTAAGGTGAGGACCAAATTCTTGGCATATAGGAGCATTTAATACACCTACATTTTAATGTATTCCATTGTGACACGAAAGTTACCCATACAATTTATATGGGCATTTAATACGCCTACATTTTATTTGATTCCGTTGTGACACGAAAGTTACTCATACAATTTATATGGGTAACTTTCGTGTCACAGCAGAATCAATTAAAATGTATCTAGGCGTATTAAATGCCTTAACTCGGTTCTGGCAACTGATAACTGAACTGGTAACTGAATTTGGTTCTCACCCTGGATAAATTGAGTTGATTTGAGTTGGTCCCACTGCATGAAGATCAGCGCCACGAATAACGGCTTTTCGTGGCACCAAGCTGAGCGGCTAGCATCTATTTAAGCCTGTAACCTATTTTTTAATATTTGAAATATGCTAAATAAACCTATTTTTTCTTTCGTTCTTTCAAATTGATCGCCCGCATGAAATGAGACTTACCAGGGGTGAAATCGAAGCTTATGGATGCGTTCTTGCCGATCTTGAATAAACATCTTTCTTTTTTAGCACACGGAGTGATGTCCACGTTGCTCACTTCACATTTTGTGACCACGTCTGTAACATATAAGCAATTCTTCGTCTGTAACATATAAGAAAATCTTGTTTCCGCGCAATAAACATCCATGTTACTAAGCAGTGATTATCACAACGCGTAACGACAACTCACGTGAGTTGACCGGTGTAAAGAGACCTCCGATTCAGTATGGTTGTAATGTTCTTCGCGTTAACTTACACTGCAGTAGTAGAAAATTGGGCCTTAATGTGTCACTAATTGCACGCCGTTTATTGTATTGTTTCGGTACCCGAATTGGGATTATCTATTTAATATTACCTCACAATGTAATTACCATGTTGGTGTCTTTGTTCAATGTGTCATACATAGCTTTTAGCTCATTTTCATATAAACTCACTACCTTATTGTCCGCGAATGTTGTGTCGATACAAACCCGATAGGGTTTAACGACACTTATCTGTCAAACCTAATATAAGATTTTTCTTTTTAATGTAAAGAAAAAAAAAAATTATAATCCGATGCTGTAGAGGGTTCCAGCGTAAAAAATTGTATGGACAAAAGTACAGCGCCTCTAGCAGTTACGCAATAGAACTAAGAATCAGCATACTAAATGTGATAATCCATATTGAAAGGGACCTTAAAGGTTATCCCTCCTTATCCCTCAAAGGTTAGCTGGAAGAGATCCCTCATAGGGATAAGTTCGCCTTTGTACTCTAATCTTATGTGACATGTATATTGTTTTAACCTGTTATTGTGTACAATAAAGTGCTTACATACATACATACATACCTTATGGCGGCCGGCACTTACGCCTTTATTGCCGCTGTTCCAATACAAAAATGAGGTGCAACGCAACGTAAGCGCCTGCCGCCATAAGGTCCCTTTCGATGTGGATTATCACCAAATTATCACAAATTGTTTACGCAGTCGCTAGCGAGTACGGTCATGCAAACTCACGGTAAAGGCACAGAGCCGTCCGAAATGAGTTGACGAGGAAAATCGGTGGATTTGTTAGTCGGTGCAAGTCCGACACACGACACACCCACCACACCGCGGTGCAAAGGTATCCATAACGGATCTTTTCCATATCCAAAAAAAGAGATAGGTACAGACTACAGAAACCTCGTGCGAGGAGGACACGCACTTGGCCGGTTTCTATAGACTTGTTAGGTATGTGTCTGTTTTAGAATTATATTTTTTTATACAAACGCCTTAAGGGAGGCGTACAGCGACATCTACCAGAAGACTCATGCTTCATTAACGGCACTAACGTCTCGAATTATGTTGAGAATCGTCAGTTGCGATGCGCCATCCCATACCCATCCGGGTTCCGGGGAATTCAAATTGCCGGGAGGTCGCAGGTTCGAATCCTGCTCGGTGCGGTCGGTACGGGGATCGATACCCCGCACCTCCACCAAATGTGGTATATTACGTGGTATATATATTAATACTGGGGTATGCTGCTCGAGAGGTACGGGTTTAGAGGTACTGGGAGGAGATCGTAGCTAAAATATAACACTGGAAGCACATATGAAACTAGTATATTTCTTACTGTACCGAAATATACATACAATATGCTCTTAAAATAATTTACAGAACATGTGTTTCCGATGGTGTCCTGAAGACCAGTCCCTGGAAAACCAACTGTTTCCAGAAGAATGCCAGTTTGACGCATTCTCGAATCATAGTTTAAATTCAATTTGTATACGTTATGATTCTGGACAACCTCTACAGTGCCTAAATTTTTAAATTTTTCCTTTATTCTAAATTTGTTTTAGAATTGTCTGTGAAATAAGATCGTGCGTAAATGTACCCGGATTCCAAAACAGGCAAGTGCTTTATAGTCGCAAGTTTATCGCTTGACCCGGCCGATAGCACGCTGTATGTTTCTGCCAGTGTCTGTGCATCCAGGGCACTTAATAATTGTACTTATCATACGGGGCACTTAACCCCTTTCCAGGCGGAACCGATCTAGAAGATTTTACTAATAAACAAACTGTGTATTAATAGTACATTACTGCAGATAATAATAAATAAATAATAATAAATATTTGTGGACAATCTTACACAAATCGACCTAGTCCCAAACTAAGCAAAGCTTGTGTTATGGGTACTAGGCGACGATATACATACTTATATAGATAAATATATACTTAAATACATAGAAAACATCCAAGACTCAGGAACAAATATTCGTGTTCATCACACAAATAAATGCCCTGACCGGGATTCGAACCCGGGACCTCCAGCTTCGTAGGTAGTGTCACTACCAACTAGGCTAAAGCGGTCGTCAAAAGCCACAGGTCGTCAGATGCTGGGAAATAGGCGATTGCCGGCCGAGTTGCTATATATGTATATGGCCGAGTGTTAACATGGCCAGATAGCCTTGATCATGTTTCTCTAGATAGACGAGGCCGACAATCCCTGTTCGCGCCGAGGCTTGTATAGTGCTTTTCTCAAATAATGCAATGAAATTTGAAAATTATCAGAAAACTCGAAAGATAAGATCTTGTTTTATTATTGTTCTATATTTGTCTTAGTCACTGTCACTTATTTTGATCTTTCGTGCGAATAATGTGAATTCAATGTGTGTGTTTAAAACTCGAAATGATTTTCCGAGGATTCAGTAATAACACGCTCTGCAGCAGCCGGCGGCCGGCGTCGTCTTGTTTCCGTGTCGCGGCGGCGGGCCCGCAGCCCGGCGCGACCCGGAAACAAAAGACGATCACTTTGCCTGCATAGGCATTATGGCTGTTGTATGAAATTCCATTATGGGCCAGTCGTTGCGCCGTGCCCGAAACGAGATACTTCGCAACCTGTTATAACGAACACTGTTTGATAAAAGTCTTTTAATTAATATAAAGCTGTATTCTGTATCTAGCTGTATTCCTGCACTGCCTGTTATAATTCTTATAAAAATATTTCCCGCTACCCAAAGGTTGTCTGGAAGAGATCGCTTTAAAGCGATAAGACCGCCTGTTGTTACCATTATTAATGTTACCGAATCTATAAATGTACTCCTGTATTAGTGGTGCAATAAAGAATATTATTATTATATTATTATTATTATAAATAAATAAATATTAGAAGACAATCTTACACTGATTAATAAAATTGTATATCCGCAACTCCTTAACTTAAAAAATCTTTTGTAATTTAAGATTAATAGTTAAGTAAGTGTTTATAAAATTATGTAAAAAATTTCACTGAAATAAACAGCTTAAATTTTAATTTTTTTTTTTACACAAATCGAACTAGCCCCACAGTAAGCTCAAGAAAGCTTGTGTTATGGGTACTAGACGACGATATATAATAATAATAATATAATATAACTTGTGTTATGACTCAATAAGACATACTTATTAGCTACCCAGTACAGCGACATACGCTATCAATTCCGCCCGCCCTATTTTAGTTTATCTGTTTTTAAGTTTTTGGTAAATTATAGATTATTTTATATTTATAGTTATCATGTTTGGGTCTGTTTTAGTTTGCTTTTTAAAAAAAATCTTGATTTAATACATACCCCCACATCCCAGCTGAATTGCTGGATTAGCTAGGCCCGCTGCGATGACGCACACGATAACTAGTAAACTGGCTGTACCATACATGGTGTCCGTCACGCCAGGAAGACCCTTACTGGCTGGTAACACTATGTTTATCACTTATATACACACTATCAGAATGACGCTCTGACCTTTTTGACCGACCGTCTATCTCTACTCCGAGATTCGTAACAATTAAGTCAACGTATACTGGCTCTTATCGACAATCATTGTGACACACAGTCTATTTAAACAGTGCATAATTCCATCCTTCTCTAAACTGTTATAAAAGAGAGAGAGCACATTGTGGAATCCAAAGTAGGTACTAATTAAGTTATTTTGATTTAAATACTGGTGGTAATTTGCAAATGAGTTTATTTGTTTGTGTGTTGTTTCCTCTTATTTGCAGTGGTTCCCTTATTTTTGTTGTTTTACTGGAAATTGGGAGGGAAAAATAACAACAACGAGAAAAAACAGTAATAATAGTTAAATAACAATAACTTAAGCACGTAAATAACTTTTGCAATACATTGCGATCAGTGCTTGTAATATTCCACCATTTGAAGTTATACGTATTAAACAGGGCTACTATGTATTCAGTATACTCGTATTATGCGCTAGTGGACTAGTTTTAAGAATTACTATGGAAAAAGATGTCGATAGTACCTAATTCCCAAAATCTATACCGACTTACCTTCAGATATAAAAAATAAGTGAAATACAAAAAAAAATATTTAAAAAGAAAGTTAGTAACGTATTAATAAGTAAAGTTAAAAATGCAATGCTATAATTGTTACAAACGCAGAACTAAGTCCATAATCCCTTGGCTATTAATACTATTATACTATTCTGTACTATTAGTGTGTCTGCCCAGAACCTTAATATGTTATATTCTCGCAATAAGTAAATACAATACCTACAATACAAATGTTACTTAAGTAAATATAAATGGAGCCTCGTCTGCCAACAAACCGCACTGTGGTTTGTTAGAAGTGCGTAAGTTGCGTAAACATTTGTTATTTATGTGAATTTAAATAATATAGAAACTAACATAAATCTAAAACAGGCCATTTGGCCTTGGGGCATTGTACTGAGGATGCTGGTGGCATTTCCTCGCTGTATAGCAATGCTGATACGTTGTGCGAGGAAATCGCCAGATCTTCGGTCACCAGTTACGTCAACCAAACACATCGCGATTTCAGGGTCCTTATCAGCTAAAAAACGCTCATCTATTTACGCCATTTTCGGTTTGAATTGACACGTATCTTAATATATTCTCAATGTTACTATCTAGAACAGGACCATTGCGACCTTATGTCATAAAGTTTAAATGTATTATTTGGATTTTTCATTAAGAAATATCGTTTCAAACATCACTCCAAATCGACCATTTTCAAGCTAAAAACTTGTTTTTTCCGCTTAAATTACACTAAATACAATATAGTCAAACTATGTTACTATCTAAAACTTTAATAAAATCATCATATCATTTGATCACTATATTGGTATTATCAATACTTTTGTCATAATTTGAAATAAAAACATTTTGAAACTTATAAGGCCTCTTCAGTAAATAACTTGTGCGCGCTGGGACCCCATGGACCAAGGGTTTTGACATCAATAGGTACAAAATTGTACCCTCTGCCGAGGCCCTTATATTTATTTCGTCATTTTCCGCCGCTGCACCCGTTTTTACTGTAGTTCGTTGGAGATGGGACGGTCCCAGTGAGTCTACACAGGTAGCGTCCTAGCGTCCCACACCAACATCCGTCCCAAGCAGCAAGCATTTTTCTATGGAGAAAATACCGGTATCCGATCCCTGGTCCCAAGTTCCAATGAACCAAAGACCCCATCGGTGGCGCTACCGCGAACAGCAAACGAAGTTTTCCCTCTCTGTCGCACTTGCAAGTTTGCATATAAGTGTGACAGAGAGGGAAAACTTCGTTTGTGGTTCGCGGTAGCCTCTCAGGTCCCTTACAATGATCCCTCACCATGCCAGTTTAATTTTAGTTCTCTTTTGTTTCTACCCTAGATATCTGTATGTAAGTAGTAAGTGGATATTATTATTATTTTTCTCTTATGTATTATTTTTTCTTTTGCAGTCATATTTAATTATTTTTCTTTTGGCTATTATTTAGTGTATGGCGGTCCGTGAGTCACCGACGGTACTGGCTGAAAATCAGCGCTGTAGGTGTCTGACACCTCAGCACAATGCTGAGCCAGTGTCCGTTTCACTGCCGCGAGGACACATGTTGTGGTTTGTATTCTTCTGTTCTTGTTGTTTTTTTTGTAATATGTGTGTCTTCTGTGTCTGTGAATAAATGTTTCTTTCTTTCTTTCTTTCTTTCCAGTGGGCTCAAGAAGAGCAGGCACGTTGACGGTGGCAAGAGACCTGCGGATTATATCATTTAGCGATACATGTCAAAAAACCGGCCAAGTGCGTGGCCCACGCACAGTGTAGGGTTCCGTAGTTACCCGTCCATCACGTCACGGGTCATATGAATTACGGACCCGTAGAAGGGTTTTTACTGACCTTAGTACTGATGATGTACTTTTTTGAGATGTTGTGTTGTATACATATTTTTGCCTTACGGTAATGTCTACTTAGCTGTGATAGTTTTCCTTTTAAATTCATCGTATGTACTACTACCATGATTTTTTTCACATGCCTATTAGCCACCGTTTAGCTGGCAAGGGGGGGGGGGGGACACTTGACTATAGCAAAAATTATCACTTCAAAGCTTAATATTTTTGAAAGAGCTATCCAACGATACCCCACACGATGGGGTTTAGAAGAAAAAAATATTGCACCATCACCTAACATGTAGGGGAGGTACCCTAAAAAAAAATTTTTATTTCTACCGTTTACCCAGACTCCCTGCGTGCGCGCAGTGTAAGAAAGACGGCAAAAGGAAGCGGAAGGAGCAGCTACGAATAGGGAATGCAATCCCGACTCGAGATTGCAAATTCGAGATCCCGCGGGATTAGAAATATCAATCCCGCGGGATCCCGGAATTTTCGGAATCCCGTCTAGTTTAAAAAAAATAATAAATTTGGTTGACTAAAAAAGCTAATAACTGCTTGTTTGTGATAGTGAGGTTAAGTAAAATAACATATTACTCGAAAGAAAATAAAAACCTTTATTCTTTAATCTTACCAACCAAAAATAATTATCAGGTTTTAAGGAAATTAACGTAGGTAAATTAGGTAATCATAATAAACATTTTTCAAAGGAATTAGCAAGTAGTTACCTAAGACGAGTGATTTTGAAAATGACTCCTTAAAAAACAAAGGGTATTAATAGTATCCCAATCCCGTCAATCTCGAACGGGATCTCGTCATATGATGCGTCGGGATTGATCCCGAAAAATTACCCGAGATCTCGCGAGATCGGGATCTCGCGGGATCGGGATTGCATTCCCTAGCTACGAATATACGAAATCGGATGCATCGGATACTGTGTGACACAATCATTTATAGGTTTACTAGCTTTTGCCCGCGATTTCGTATGCGTGGAAGTCGTTTAATATCGTACCTATGGAGGTTTGTATGGACAAACTTTCGTCCCCATTTAACCCAGAGGATAAAAAGTACCCTACGTCCTTCAGCGAAATATACAAACTATATCAAATATCAAATAATTTATTTCACATAATTTCAGGTACAATGAGATCTTAAAAGTAGTCTTAGTATCACTAAAATTTACCATAAATGGAATGTGAAATTGAGAGGTATATACACCTGCAATACAGTATACTATGGTCATTAATGTCAAAATACAGATGCAAATAAAGTCAAATAAAATGTCTACAAATCAAAATTATAAAATCAATTACATCATTTTAGGGAGCATTCAAGTATTACGTAACGCAATTTGGGGGGGGGGGGGGTCTCGTAAAACGTTACGATGCTTTACAGGGGCGGGAGGGGGTCTTTCTTACAAGACGTTACGTAACATTGTTTCTTTTTTTTAATAAAAATTTAGGGAATTAAAACTCCCAAATTGTTTTTATAGACCTACTTAGATACTTGGTTAATAGTTGATTATTTTTTACTTTTATTAAGAATACGATTTTATTTCGAGTAAAATGTTTAATTTCAGTTGGGTTTCTGTGTATAATTGCATTCCCAAAGGTTAAAATAAACATGTTATGTATTTTAAGAGTTTATTAGTAAAAAAAAGCTAAAATAGGATAGGAATGACGGAGAAAAACAATTGTGTGTGTGTAAAGCCAAAAATTTATAGAAAAATAATCAAAATACGCAGGTGTTGCGGATTAAAATTCTCTTGTTTTATTTAGTATGATTACCGCAAAAGCAATTAAAACTATACCAAGGACAAAAACTATAACATAACTTTTAGCGCCTTTAGGGTAAAAATGGTCACTTGAGTGTTACGTAACGTTTAGAGAGGGGGAGGGGGGGGGGGGGGGGGTACGGAAAAACGTTACGGTGCGTTACAAGGGGGGGAGGGGGAGTCTAAAATCTTCAAATTGCGTTACGTAATACTTGAATGCTCCCTTATCGAGTTTAATGTCATACATTCGTTATTTTTAATTTATCCATGCCAAATTTCATCTAAATCCGTTACCGGTAAGCGTGAAGAGGTAACAGACAAACAGAGTTACATACTTTCGTATTAATGCATCAAGTCAAGGCGCACGCCGCACAACCGTACCCGCGGGCGTTGTAGCGGGCTTCTGTGATAGTGTATGGACAAATAGACACCCAATTGATACGTTTTGCAAGCGCGCGCGCATGCTGCGCAGAGGGACTACTCCGAATTTCGTATCGTGCCGTCCCTTTCACTCATATAGTGTATAACACGAGAGTGAAACGGACGATACGAAGTTCGGATCTCGAAGTTCGGAGTACAGGAGTAGTAGTTAACGCGACCATAGTGTCTCGCTAGCCTGCCGCATCCCGTGTCCCAGACGACATTGCGAATTAACAACGAGTCCGCATATTTAAAACGCAATTTCGTTTAATTAACCATTAACATTGCATTGCCCCTGACTACAGCAGGCGAATCACGTAACTTTTTGTACTAACGGTAGATAGATTTTACTGTTAATTTTGAAGTATAAATGTATGAGGTGACAATTAAAATTTGACATTAAAATCTACCTAACGGTAGTAAAATTTACGTGATTACCCCGCAGGTAGGTTCTTGACATACGCCTATCATTAACGAAATTGTTAACAATTTAGTTGTTTGTATTCAGGGTTCGAAAGGATAATTATCGTGATTTTTATGCTTCGATAATTATCGATTTGATAATAACCTAAAATTCGGCATGAGTCTTAAAAAAATACGTGCGTGAATTCGAACGTTAATAATTACGCTCTGTATATGTGTTTTAATGATGTTGCAATGATTAATTGAGTATATTTGAATGGATAATAAAAAACTAATAAAATATTGTATAGCAACTATTTATTTTGCAGCCTAAAACACCATAATCTTTTATATATTAGTACAGAGTACAGTCTTTATTGGTAAAAATACATTTTACAGGTCATAATCATACATCGGAAAATAAAATGTAATAAAATAACGTATATACTACCCTACCCATAAGAAGGATAATTATCGGATAATTATCGCGATAATTATCAAAGACCATAATTATCTTGATAATTTCGAACCCTGTTTGTATTTTTTTAGAACACATACACCCCGCTAGGGTTTTCCCGGCTGCGCCCTAAGCTAGGAACAGTAGGAACTAGTTTGACAAAAGCGATTGCCATCTGAGCTTACGACTCAGACGAAAAACGCCCATTTTTCGAAATAATAATAATAATTCTTTATTTCAGGCTTAGCCCATATAACAACACAAAATTACACTATTACATTTTAAAATTACATTTCATTTACCAATTACATTTCATCCATTACATTAGCTAAAAAATTTCATTAAAAAATCATAAATAAATTAGAATGTCAAAAAGAAAATAAGAATAAAACAATTAAAAATTTCAATTACATCATTACATTACAAAAAAAAAACATGTCAAACAAAACATAGAATGCAATTCAATATTATAGGTAATTAATTCATTAGGTTGGAAACATTATGTCTGGATTCCATATGAATGAAATTATGACACAAATACCAAATGATATTTCGTACATTAAACGCTCCCGATACCTATTCCCATCCCAATAGGCGTAATATTTTGGATACCAAATGAAACAGACAGTGTTCACGTAATTGCGAGCTCAGTCCAAAATAAACTTCGGGAGGGAAAGATCGTCCGCGCGTTCATAACAAAAACACACGTTTATAATATAATCACTCCGCCATTGGCAACTCTTATCGCCTTCTTATAAGGGAGTAGAGTTCAAAGTTCAACAAATAATTTTATAATAAATATACAATATGGGTTGCGGTACGTGTGTGAAAGTTATAGTGTTCATCATCAACATACTATTCGCGGTGAGCCATTTTTATTTATATACGAATGACAGCGTTTTTCTATAAATTGCAATTTGCAAACTGTGACAATTATAGTCCAAGGTCTCGCCTCGATTTGCAGCATTTCAACTGTTTTCTTATCAGCTTAATTACTGGATTTTTGGGTACCATTGGAAAGAATGAAATAGAAAATTAAAAATGTTTATCCTAGTTTATTGTAGTTCCTTACGAATGTTTTGAACTTCTTTCATTATGCCAAAAATATTGATAATTCCAATAAAGTGATTAAAGTAACGAATCCATTTTTTGCTTTTATTGGTGTGTAGGATTTACTCAGAAAAGATTTCAAGTAAAAACTGTTTCTTTTCGGTGACGTTTGAAACAATTTTTTTTTAATGAAAAACTCAAAAACATCTAAGATAATAGTTATCAGGCTGCAGTAGTCCTGGCTAGTAGATAAATGTCAAGCATGATACATTAATTCACACCAAAAATTGTCTAAATATATGAGCGCTTTTTAACTGAATAAGGACCCTTAAACAGTAGGTTAATATTCAGAAAGGTGTGGGATTTCCTAGTAAGCAGATGAAGATACCTGTGACAGAAAAAAAATGCCTGATTATATTGAATTTTTAGTCCTGTTTTGATATACCTACATATATGTAATAGTCTGAAAAGCATGGTTGTTTAGTCTTAATAATCTCATGACAGAGTTAATCTTGTTTACTTTTTACAAACGTTTATTAATCAATAGCTGAGCATTAACTGTTTGATGTTTACAAATAAACACTTACTTACTCATTCATTATATATTTCCACAAGCAGCAAAACTACGGAAGCGAGTAGCATCTTTTTTTTTGAACCTGACTGTGGCTTTATAGGCTGGGCCCAATAAAGCGATAGGAGTGCGCGGTTGGAGAGTAGCCTGGGGAAAATCCAGGGGAAAACCTCCGGCACGACCACGCGTGTGGTTTGGAACACTGGAATACTTTAAGAGTTTGCGCTCCAGTGAGATTGGTTGAGCGGTTTCAACCGAATCTGAGGTGTGAGTGGAATCGAGCTACTGGGAGTTTTGTCGCTGGTTCACTAAACCTAGCCTAGCTGAGAAGAGTCCAGCAAGAACTTCAGCTAGGCCCGACCTGGGTCGGACTGACACAGTAGCATCACTGATGCGCAGAGTAAGGGATAGTGCCAACAGCCTCCTGAATAGCATATTGGAGAAAGTTGACTGCCCAGTTGTAAAACACTGGAACATTATACATATGGGGGACAGGACTCCCATTTATAATATCAAATAATATTCCTTGTAATTAATTAAATAGTTAAATAATTGTAACTAATCTAGATATATAAGTGAACAAATGTTACTAACAATGCTATGTATGTCTTGTCTGAAAATAAAATTATTATTATTATTAAAACAAAATGTAGCACTCATTTAATAAGACCACAATAACAAACACTTATTGAAAATATTGATATACCCACTGCCCTAGTACCTACTACAGCCCTACAGCCCTAGTAATGTCATTTTTGTTAATACCTATTTGGTAAATTAAATACTCAACTAAGTTACTTACTAACTCCGGCCATCACGAACTTCATCATTTAAACATACACAATCCAACCAGGAATCAAACCACATATGACGAATGTCATAAGTCATAAATCAAACAAATTCGAAGTCAATCTTCTAAAAATAATAACCTCAAATTGGTCAAAATACCCACTTCATGAGTTCAATTTTCTGTATGAGAAATGAAATATTTCGCTCAAGAGATCTAAAATATCACACACACAGTCCCACAGACAGTCCCAGTCTGTAGCATCATTCAGGAGCAAGTTGAAGGAATTATGGCTATCCAATGACTTGTGAATTGCTTGGATACTATATTTATATGTATTATTTTATATTTTATTTAGATATATGTACATATATGTTTATATATATATATATTTATATATTAGTAGTTATATATGTTTATTAATGTGTAGTTGTATATCTAGAATATTTATATAAATACATCTTTGTACACGTGTTGGTTTGTCTACAGTCTAGTTCCTATTCTTCACTCAGTTGCTCAAAGGTTAACTGGAAGAGATCCCTTACAGGGATAAGTTCGCCTTTGTACATGATTGATCTGTTTTTTTCTGTATAATTTATTTTACTTGTCTTGTGTGCAATAAAGTATTTACATACATACATACAAAATATCTAAAGAATAACATATAAGTATGTGTACCTATAGGTACCTAAACAACAGAAGCCACCACGGCAAAGCGTATAAACACAGCTGTGTTAAGCTAAATAGAAGCTTAAGTAGTAACTACGCATAATAATAGTTTCACAAGGTCAACATTTAAAAATGGCTGAATTCTATATATAAACTTTGCGTACTTGTTGAAATTCTGCTGAAAACGGTGCTTAAAACCTATATTATATGGGTCACAAATGAATATAGAAAATGGAAAATAAGCATGGCAGAAGTTATGGCTGAGATATGCGTCACACTCCTGATCGGGTGCTGTTTGTGGAGTCCGTTCTGTTCATGCTTGCAAGGACATAGTGACTACGTTAATACTAGTGTCTGTTTATAAGGGATTGACGAGAGACATCATCCTGTTGTGGATTCGTTTTTATTATCAGTGACTTAGAGACCATAAACATCTGTAACAATAATAAATTAATCTTAATTTTGACGCTCAGAGACCATGTACATCTCCCCGGCCCCGACCCCGGCCTATAAAGCCACAGTCAGAGGTTAAAAAAAAATTGTTACTAAAAACCCATTTACCTGTTGATGACTGTAAGTCCTTAAACTATAGTTAAATTATTGATTTGTAATAAACTGATGTCATCATTTTATATGCAGAAATTACAAGTTTACGACACATTTCCACAACAATAATTAAGAATTTATAGAGTGTGTGCATGAACATAGGTAGGTATGTGTTAACACATTGCGTTATTCCTATCATTAAATTTATATTCAAGTGGCGCGTCCAGTAATTGTCTCCAAGTGATGACCTCATTTACAGCCAGTTATTTCAGCGGGGGGTTTATCTGGCGAAACGTAAGGTCGCTAGGCCAATTACGCGGCCTGCGCCAGTTTGCGGCCTTCTGAAGAACGAAGATTTTTCTATTAAAGATATTTACATTTTTACATGCCCTAAAGACAGGAGTCGTAACAAAGCTAGTGAGGATTCAAATTTTAGAATAAAGGAAAAATTTAGGCACCGAACAGGATTCGAATCTGCGACCTCCCGGCACTCGCGGCGTCGCTCTAGCCAACTGAGCTATAGGTGCAATCGCCACCCAGTCCCAAATTCATCAACCGTTTCTTCGTATTAAAAATAGTGAGGTATATTATGATTAGGAAAAAGTAAAAGAAAATTTTTTGATGTGTTCTATACATATTTTAGCCCTTTACGGTAATGTTTACTTAGCTATGATAGTTTCCCTTTTAAATTCATCGTATATAGGTACTACTGCCATGTTTTTTTTCACATGCCTAGTAGCCACCGTTTAGCTGGCAGGGGGAGGGGACATTTGACCATGGCAAAATTTATCACTTCTAAGCTTAATACCGTTTTGTCGGCGTCATTGATATGTATACTCATGCCAAATTACAGCTGTCTAGTACTAACGGTTACTGAGAAAAGCGGGGGACGGACGGACGGACATGGCGAAACTATAAGGCCGGGTTTTATAAAGATCCGTTAGACTAATTGTCAGATCAAATTTCAGTAACTCAGTACATTTTTTGAATAACAAACCGACGTAAGGTCGTAGGGGTTCCTTGGAGCCCTAGGAGCCTAAGGGTTTCTTGTTTATTACGGATCCCTAAAAACGGTGATTAGCACTACACACTACATCACAGAAACCAGTAGTCGTAAAAAGCTAAAATACAGTTTATACTACATACATTCGTATGGATTAAGAGTGGTTTGTTACTTAGTTGGCGAGCGTGGCGCTGATCGGCTTCGGCGTGGCGGCGTTGCTGGTGGTGCACGGCGACGCGCCGATCCCGGTGATCGTGGTCGGCGTCGTGGCCTTCATCGTCTCGTTCTTCGGCTGCTGCGGCGCCATCATGGCGAACAAGTGCATACTTTTTATCGTAAGTGTCAAATGGACATCGATATGGAAACGAAACACCGGCGAGCTCATGGTCCCGTCCCGAATTTCTTCTTGAAAATTGTAAAATATGAAATTAAGAATGTGGGCCTAATCAGCCACAGATTTTTGAATGACGGTAGCACACAAGCTTACGACCTGCCTGGTGGTTTACAGAGACCGTAGAATTAGGACGCTGGTGGTAATAAAGGGGTAAAATGGGGCATTCAAGAGTTATTTGAAACCTTTCCGGTTCTTTAGAACCCACAGACTACTTACTTGGTTCATATATTGTATTCAGTCTTCCTCTCCTACTCTCTGTATCTATTAAGCCCGCATTAACCTTACAATATTTCGCACTCTGAGGGGCTACTGCGAAACTTCTATCGTGTTGTCCCTTTCACCCATATAGTGTATAACACGACAGTGAAAGGGACGGCACGATACGAAGTTCGGAGTATAGGCCCTGGGCGAGGACAGTTAAACCATCTCGCTCTAATGAGTGCGATGCTTTGACTCCCCTCTCCCAGTTAGCGTGCTAAATAACGAAAGGTTTAATGCGGGCTTTAGTAAATAATACAATACTGATTGTTATTGTTTTTTGTTTCAGTATTCGATTCTGCTGATCATCCTGATGAACCTGAAGACGGCGCTGGCGACGGTGATTATCGTGGGCCAGGGCTTCATCAAGCAAACCGTCACAGACCTGCTGGAGGCGCAGTTCATAGCCGACCCGGAGTCCATCTCCGACCTTGAGGAGGCGGTAAGACCCTGCATATATCAGAAAAATATGCAAATAAGTATATATGTGTCTAAAACCCGCGTTAGGTCAGAGTGTGGACTACATAATTACAATAATAGACGCAGATTGCAAAATAAGTAAAAGGTACAGTCCGTGAGTACTCAGCAATCACTTTCAACTCACTTAAAACAATCTTTCTCTCTGGCTTGTTGTCACATGCTATAATACCAAAATCAACGATTTCACCCAAACCGAGTCTTTTGCATAATTTTTTTCGTGTTTTTCTCACATTTAACATGCTATCCATTCATCTCGGCAAACAAATTTTGTTACAAAAATATGTTAGCTGATTGAAACCTTCGAAAACACAGCGCAACAGATGCAACTTCACAGACTAACAGAGCAGAAAATGTCCATGCTAAGCAAATTCCGTAATATTTCCTCATGCTTTTAATTCTTTTTCAGTTGGAATGCTGTGGCACGATCGGCGCCCAATCCTACCCCGTCCTGAAGCTACCAGCGACCTGCTGCAAGGAGGAAGTCTGCACCATGGTGAACGCGTATCACGGGTGTAACGAAGCTCTTGGAGAATTTGTGCAGGACTTCGGCTTCGTGATCGCCGCGTGCTGTATCATTCTGATCGCTATTGAGGTGAGAACATCCTTTCCAACCGACTTTTGAAAAAGGACGAGGTTCTGAGCTATTTTTATTCTACCTGATGATTCTAAAAAGCTGCTGACAAGCAGAGGTCTTCACTATTATTATCATCATATCTATAGTGTGTAAATGAAAGGAGATGAGAGCTCGGGGGTCGCTGGCCCGATGCAGGTAGGAGACTAGTCTGCACTATAGGGAACGCCTATCACGGGTGTAATGACGCTCTTGGGAAGTTTATGGAGGACTTTGGCTTCGGGATCGCTGCGCGTTCCAATATTATTGTCGGTATTGAGGTTTTTTAAGTACTTCCCAATCGGAATTCGAAGAAACACTGCCTAAAAGCTGCCAGCGAGCAACAAGGAAGTGTATACCACAGTGAACGCACATCTAGATACAACACCGCTCATGCGGAGCTAAATTATTCTGGTGCGGATGCTATGCCGATGAGATTGCTTTTAAGAGTTTCGTATCTACCTAAAGGGTGTCAACGGGGCCCTATCAATAATACTCCTTCTCTTTGCCACCGTTAGTCACGTCCAAAACGGTCACCCTTTCAAAAAGGCGCTGAAACCCATAATCTGTTGCCCAAATAGAAACTGAAATTACTTACTTAATTGATATTGTCTGTCATTTTTCAGTTGATCTCGGTGATCTTCGGTCTCTGTCTGGCGAACCACGTGAGCAACAAGTACAAGAACCGTTACTAAAAGTCCAGTGCTGTTATAAGATTCACCACCTTTCTCAACTCTCTTGCTACGCCGCAAGTATTAATTGATAACGGCATAAAGTAATAACTACGTTCAAAATTATACTTGGTGAGCGTGCAGAGTTTCTAAACAGCGTCGGACCTAGTCTCTTATCAGGGTAGGGAGATCAGGGAGATTCCGCGACTCAGATGGCACCTCGAAAATTATAACTTTCCGTTCTTTTGTCATTCGTTATTTAGGCACCTTGGTGCCCCAGGCATCTGGCTCAGGGTGGGTTGCACCAAACCGTCTGTAATCGTAAGCGGTTTTCGTTAAAATCTGACTGTATGGAAAGTTTGACAAGTTTCTATAGGATGACAACTGCTGGCGACATATTTGACGATGACCGGCCTGTGATCGTATGTTGATGCAACAGACCCCTAGTCTGTGTCTTTGTAAATACGAGCAATGTGACTTGTGTGCCATAAGCGTAGATTAATCGATAGCACGAATTGCTCTCGTTTTCTATATACCCCGATGGTGAAAACAAGCATATGGTATGCTCCACCTGACGGTAAAATACTGTAACTTACGGACACATGGCAAATCAGGATTGCCACAAACGCCTCGCCTATAATATTTGAAGATTCGGCGTGTTGATAGCTAATGGGACAAATGCAGACCCCTTGGCGTCAACAGTCAACACAGCGCATCGTCAAGAGTTCTTAATGAACACCATGTTACTTGAGAGTTATCTGGCTCCGACCTTTTATAACGTCGTTTAATCAGTTCCCCAATTCCTACTCCGAATTTTTACCTAATCCATAGGGAAATAGAAGTATAACAGATGGCTGCGTCTCTATATTTGTTCTATAACTAAACGCATCTCATCATCATCATCATCATCAAAAAGAAATGTAATTTTTTTATTGATGTTTGGTAATGCTACAAAATCGCTTAGTTAGACTGGAATTTGTTATTTTCGGAATTACCCGTGGACACCTTATGACCGTTCGTTACCACCGGATTCCCGCGACCTTCACTAGGTCATCACTCCACCTTGTCGGAGGCCTACCGACAGCTCGTCTTCCGGTGCGTGGACGCCACTCAAGCAGTTTCTGGCCCCATTGACCGTCAGTCCTCCGAGCAACGAGCGCTGCGAGCGTTGTGCGAACGGCACAGGACCGGTCTAAATGGCGAGCCTTGGGGGAGGCCTATGTTCAGCAGTGGCCGTCTTTCGGCTGAAATGATGATGATGATGATGACCTTATGACCGGCTGGTAATACATATTATGTCAGGTCCAGGGAATGAGGCTTCAGTCACTCCCTGGACCTGCCGTGCTACAATGTGTCAATAAAAATATGTATAGTAAAAAGTTAGGGCACAAAGTTTACATGTAGAATACGGCAACATCGAATGTACACAATTATAGGTAACTGCCACATTTGACATCTGTCAGCTGACAAGTTGATGTTTATTTTTTGTTTCGCGGCAGACCAAATCACGATTCTATTAATCCCTCCCATATCCATCCAAACGTGTGGTATGTCAAATATAACATGTAAAAAAATCTTAAAAACGATACTTAATAATAAAAAACCGGCAACAGTTTTGAACTCTATATTACTAGGTAGCAATAAAAATATAATATGGACCGGTCCAAAAAACTTAAGGGTCCTAATTGCCGACTAGTAAAGTTTTGTGGTAGGAATAGGGGACGTCTACTTAGTCCTGGCCCCTATTTCAACAAGTTGACATGTATATGTATTTGACATATGTAGGCTGACAAATCGACAATTTTCATGAGAAAACTGTTTTACCGGTTTCATCAACTACAATTGTAATGATTTTTGACAATTGTCGCGCCTGTCAGCTTTGGTGAAATAGGAGCCTAGTCACATTTTTTTAAAAGTTTTTGTACTCATGAGGCATTTACGACGCTTTTATTAATTATTGTTATTTGACGAAATACATGTATAGTACTTACTTGTATATTGTAGACACTGATTGACATTTTGCAAAAATATTTACCACGATTAAAATTATTTTTATATATTTTTTTGTTTTATTTACTCATGAAAAAATGAACAAACAGGTAATCAAATTTAGCATTGTGATCTCAAACTATAACTGAACTGAACTACCAATTTCATTGAACCCTCAATAGTATATAAAACCTTTGCGTTGAGCAACGAATTGTTTAAGGGACCTATACACGAAACAATATGATCACCAAACCAACAAGTCATTACAATCTTTTGTGAAGCAACAAAGTGCTACGTCACCCTGTCTTGCATAAGCATGATCGTGTTTATGTCAAATGTAAAGCGGTAAAATTATCCTTCACTAGCAAGTATGTAAGTGCGAGAGGAACAGAAACAAACCGATCACCATAGTGCAGCCAGTGCTATCCTGGTTCACTTATCCTTTTAAGGTAGGAAGTTTGAACTGTTGAGCCGACTACTGCTTATTTCGTACATATCATTCTACAGATTAGATCCAAAATGTAGTGATCAGATTGCTACGTGTGCAGGCCCGTTGAAAGTCATACTCTTGTCTATGTGAACATGTGAACTTTAATTAAAATTCATTTCCTACTCTATGGAACACCTGACATTGACAGTTGATAGGAGTTCATTGACACGAGTGACAAGACAAAACAAGATGTCTTTCGTGTTTAATTTAACAATATTTAAATTGCTACAATGATTTGTAGCTTCTAAAAGCTAAATGAGTAATTCAATTTTACCGTACAGTACTGGTTTTTTAGTTGATTGTGTTGAAGTTACCCCGGCCGCCATGGATTCCTGTATCGGAGTCGAGCAAGATTTAGACAAAGCATTAACTAAATTCAATGGTTTACACGAACACACAAACAAGTGTCTTGAAGATGTTATTCAGCAGATCGAGGAGTTGAAGAGGGAAATTGCGAATCGTGAGTTTCGATCTTATAATCAGTATTCTTTGTTCTTGAGATGACCTATTTGTGTACTTGAGAAGGTAATAATAGCCTAACTTGGATTTAAGCTAAGACTCGATGTTTTTGTGTTATGTGCGTGTTTTAATTTGATTCTGGCAGTAGATTGATACCCAATCTTCAGTTGTGATAGCATATTCATGATTTTGTGGGATGCGGCATAAGTGAAAGGTTATGACACTTACAAACCAGTTTTTCATTTCACAGAACCCTGAAATCATGCATTTAAAGTTGTCTATTGTCTTTGAACCATAATGAGCAGCAAATATAGAATATTGTTTAGCAGGTTTTTTTTTTGTTTTATTTACTTTGAATGAATGAACAAATAGGTAATCAAAGTTAGTGTTGTGATCTCAAACTATGACTGAACTACCATTTTTATGTATCAGAAAATTTGTCTTTAATCCGTCATCTCCCATTTCTGGAGATCTCCAGGCACATAAAAAATAATGTGTTGGTTTGTTTTCTCCGGGAGGTGTTCAGACCAGAAAAAACACTCTACTGATATAAACGGAAGTATATTAACAAATGTTTTTGTTGTGTATTCATAATTGCTGACGACCGGTTTAGCCTAGTGGGTAGCCTGTGAAGCTGACGATCCCTGGGTTCGAATCCCGGTCAGGGCTAATATTTGTGTGATGAGCATGAATATTTGTTTCTGAGTCTTGGATGTTTTCTATGTATTTAAGTATTTATATCTATTAAATATATCGTCGTCTAGTACCCATAACACAAGCCTTCTTGAGCTTACTGTGGGGCTAGTTCGATTTGTGTAAGATTGTCCTCTAATATTTATTATTATTATTAATTGTATTATTAATGGTACGGTTCCAGAGCCACCAAATTCCCTGCTATCGCAGGCACAGACAGCGGCTGTCGAGGAGCTGGTGGCTTCCATAAAGCAGAACGTCTCACAACTCTCTACAGGTAAATGATGATGTCGAAATGTATGTCAATTCAGTGAGTATATTGTAAATAGTTGAATATTTTAACTCTTCTTCTTCTTTGTCCTGGCTTTAATCCCATTTCATTTGGGGTCAGCCCTCCTTGTATGTTTACGCCACAACATTCTGTTTTGTGTTGTCACGTCGTCCACTTCTAGAGCCTTAAGGTCTTTTTGGATTGTGCTCTTCCAGGTGACAGCTGGTCGTCCACGGCCTCTCTTCCCCTCCTCTATTGCCATCACAGCCCTGTTAACTGATTAATTATTTTTTAATCACTTATCTATACTCTAATTATTATACCAGTACAATTCACATTTGAGTACTTTAAAGGTACAGCTTCAAGTTAATAAAGAAAAAAAAAATACATTTACCTTAATGTTCTGAGTTGACAATGGGGTTTGTGGTAATTAACCCATTGTCTACCGGTTCCAGGGGATCCCCGGGCTCATTACTTCTTTTGTAAATGCTATTGTTTATTTTTTTCGCTTGGAGACCATGGCTTAAGTGACAACAAATGGCCAGTAATAAATAATCTAAGTAGATAACAACCATATTGAAATATAATAAATAAAATAAAATAAAAATAAAAATCATTTATTTCAGACCAAACTGATCCATATTGTGGTTAATTAACAATCTTACAAACTATGTTAGAGGTACTATAAGAATAATATAATAAAAATAAAATAAAATAGAACACAAAATGAATGGCAACAAGTTCTGGGTAAGTTAACCGTTGAGAGAGCGAAGATAATGATAGTGGAAATTTAACAGTCTACTTCGCTCTGCCAATAGCCACCTCCACCCAGAACTTCGCGATCGGGCAGTCGAGTCTCTCAGCCAACACCTTGAGGTGAGCGTTGCTGCTGCCGCGCACTCGTCTCAGCATGGATAATGAACGGGTCGGGTCACTCACGTCTTCAAGGTCGAGTATAGCTCCCGTCCGTCGCGGCTAGTTTTCATGATTAAGGGCCACGTATTGGTCGAAACATGTCGAGCTATACTCGACCTTGAAGATGTGTGACCCATTTATTATATTTCAATATGTCTGAAACTCACGGGAGTAATTAGATAACCATATAGAATATGTCAACGAGTATAAATACCTTGGAAAGCCAGTATCCTTCAGCCAGAATAGCAATGAAAAGGAAGTGGAGAGGAGACAACTGCTCTTGAAAAAAATTTGGGCCCGAAAAGAAATCCTAAAGGGAAACTATAGAATGCATTAAAAAAAGACTGTTATAGAAACCTGCATCTTGCCTAGCTTAACATATGGTTGCCAAACCTGGGTATTTACAAATAAAATAAGGGACAAAATAATTACAACCCAATGTGCAATGAACTGGGGTCACCGACATAGCCTTCAAAATTGCGAGACTTAAGTGGCAGTGGGCAGGGCACATTGCTCGCAGGACTGACGGTCGATGGGGCCAGAAACTGCTTGAGTGGCGTCCACGCACCGGAAGACGAGCTGTCGGTAGGCCTCCGACAAGGTGGAGTGATGACCTGGTGAAGGTCGCGGGAATCCGGTGGAAACGAACGGCACAGGACCGGTCTAAATGGCGAGCCTTGGGGGAGGCCTATGTTCAGCAGTGGACGTCTTTCGGCTGAAATGATGATGATGATGATGATGGTGCAATGAATGAATGATAAGGAGTATCCTGAAACTTAGGAAAATAGTGAAAGTTCGAAGTGAAGAAATAAGGAAGATAACAAAACTGACAGATGATTTTAGTCATGCATTCAAACTAAAATTGCAATGGGCAGGTCACATAACAAGGTACATGGATAAAAGGTGGATCTCACAGTCCAGAAAGTCGCCTGGGCCATTGTAAAAGAAGGGTTGGACAACCAAAAAACGATGGCAGGAGGTGGAATCTCGGCAAAAAAAGAGAAAAATAGAAAAAGATGGGCGAGGCTTTTACCCCAAAAGGGATATTTCCAAACATTAAATACTAATGTAAATAATAGATTAAGATATGGAATAAAAAGCTTTATTATTGCTATTATGACGACCGGTTTAGCCTAGTGGGTAGTGCACCTGCCTGTGAAGCTGACGGTCCTGGGTTCGAATCCCGGTCAGGGCAAATATTTATGTGATGAGCATGAATATTTGTTTCTGAGTCTTGGATGTTTTCTATGTATTTAAGTATTTATATCTATTAAATATACCTATCGTCATCTAGTACCCATAACACAAGCCTGCTTGAGCTTACTGTGGGGCTAGTTCGATTTGTGTAAGATTGTCCTCTAATATTTATTTATTTATTATTAATTTTGTGAATTACTAATATTCAACGGGATATCAGTTTGAGAGTCAATATCTGTATTGTTATGATTAATAATCATTACTTGAGTTGCATGTTTCTCTTGTTCATTATATGCCATGTTGTACAACAATGTGGGTACTGAATAAAGTGTGTGTTAGGGCCGATAAGGTTGAGTTTGGTTCGCTGGGATTTTGAAATTAAATAAACGTATGCTCCTTTATTCTTAACTAAACATTTTAAATTGATGTGGACTGTTTCTCACTATAACTAGGTATGCATTCGCGTGCATATCAGCGATGCGTAAATATCTACACTAATTTGGACAGTGTGTTACCTATCATGTGAGAAATATAAATTATACATTAAAACCATCCCGAAAAATAAAGGTACATGTTCGTGAAAACAGTGTCTAAATCCATTAAGCCATTTTCAAGTTGTTTTTTTAATGTTTTATTACAGGAACAGGGATGTTGACACCAAATAACAAAATCAATTTTCTAGGAGGGGGCATATTCTGTCTCTTTTTCGCAAAACGCACCTTTACCATTCCATCCGTCCATCCACTTACTATGGCGCTCGAGGTTCGTGATGTAACTGATCTGTCGAGCTTTCTCTCTCTAACCAGCAACGTCAAAACGGTTGTAGTTTCGTTATTTTTTGAGATATTTGAATAGAGTTTTCACCATTAGGCATATTTTTTGCCTTGTTTCTTTTGGAGTAGTCAAGTATTGAGTCAAAAACCCTATTGTACTGGTATAATGACGGAGTGTCGGCTTGCTGGCAGTGAAAGTATTTCTATTTATTTATTTATTTTAAGCCTTTATTAAACGATAATTTACAATACAGTATTTTGTTTTATTCTATTGTAGGCATCGACATCATCGTCTTGCCTCCCGGCATAGGCCTCCACCAAGTTCCGCCAAATTTTTCTATCTTTGGCTTTGTTTCGCAAATTGGCTCCTGCCACTTGTTTCAAGTCGTCTTCCCATCTTCGAACCTGTCCTCCTCTTCTCTTCCCATCTCTTGGGTACCATTCTACTATTTCTTTGCTTTGCTAGTGTCTTTTTATAGGGAATTGACGAGAGACATCATCCTGTTGTGGATTCGTTTTTATTATCAGTGACTTAGAGACCATATACATCTCTAACAATATTAAATTAATTTTAATTTTGACGCTATTATATTAATTTCATTATACTCCTTGTTTAATCTTGAGACCTTATACATCTCTAACTTTACTGTTGTTGTAAAAATTGTAATAGATAACTTTGCAAGTTTATCTTCACTGTATGACATTAATTTTGTTATAATTGTAAACTCGAAATTATTATTCCTTCTTGAACTGTAAATTAATATTTTGACATGAAAAATGTATTACTTATTATAGTTAGACTTTCTGAAATTGTAAATTAATATTTTGACATGTAAAAGTGCCCTTGTGGCCTATTTGCAGAATAAATGTTTGTATTTGTATTTGCGCAAAGAAATAGTAGTGAAAGTATTAACAAACCCCCAATGGAATCCACAGACCACAGAGAACTGCACGCGACCGTGTCGCGCGTGGGCAAGTCAATCGACCGCCACTTCATAGCCGACTACGGTTCAGTGGCGCCCAAGGCGGAGAGCTTTTGCAATGACGCCAACCGGCCCATCATGGAACAGGCGATTGCGCAGCACCTATACCGGCAGGTGAGGCATTACCATCATATTATGACCGGTTTAGCCTAGTGGGTAGTGCACCTGCCTGTGAAGCTGCCGGTCCTGGGTTCGAATCCCGGTCAGGGCAAATATTTGTGTGATGAGCATGAATATTTGTTTCTGAGTCTTGGATGTTTTCTATGTATTTAAGTATTTATATGTATTAAATATATCCTCGTCTAGTACCCATAACACAAGCCTTCTTGAGCTTACTGTGGGGCTAGTTCGATTTGTGTAAGATTGTCCTCTAATATTTATTCATTATTTATTTATTTATTTATTATCAGTCGAAAGACGCCCCCTCGGCCTCCCACAAAGAGTGACACCATTTGACCTTGGGTTGGGCGAAACACACTGGTGCGCTTCTTACTTTGCTCACTTAGCTAATTTCCATAACACTTATATTCTAAATCATTGACCAGCGATCTCTCCTTCTCTATTATTAAGTTAAGCTGGCTAGTCTAGTTGATATGTACTATTAGTTAAGATTATCTTTGTATATGAGATCTTAGGGTGCCCTGAAAACCAGCGCCTCAGCATATATTGCTATTGGTGTACTTTTTTTATTTTCTCTCTCTCTAAATTGTAATTCATAGCCATAATGTGTACATATATTTTTGGACTGTAATCTAGTCATGTGTATCTTCTTATATATATTATTTCACTGTTCGTTTCGATTACTGTCTGTTTTATGTACCTTAGGGTCTAGAGGAGGCGGGCGACCTGTTCGTGGCGGAGTCGGGCTGCGGGCCCGTGGCGCGCGCCTGCACGTTCGCGCTGCTGCAGCGCTGCGCGGCGGCGCTGGCGGCCGGCGACGCGGCGCCCGCGCTGGAGTGGGCGGAGCGCCACGCCGCCGACCTGCAGCACAGCCCGCTGCCCTTCACGCTGCACCGCATGCAGGCGCTCAAGGTCAGACGGTCTTGCGGTTACATAATCAAAAAATTTTTTCTGCAAATAGGCCACAAGGGCACTTTTACATGTCAAAATATTAATTTACAATTTAAGAAAGCCTGACTATAATAAGTAATACATTTTTCATGTCAAAATATTAATTTACAGTTCAAGAAGGAATAATAATTTCGAGTTTACAATTATAACAAAATTAATGTCATACAGTGAAAATAAACTGGCAAAGTTATCTATTACAAATATTACAACATCAGTAAAGTTAGAGATGTATAAGGTCTCAAGATTAAACAAGGAGTATAATGAAATTAATATAATATCTCAGAGATGTACATGGTCTCTGAGCGTCAAAATTAAAATTAATTTAATATTGTTAGAGATGTATATGGTCTCTAAGTCACTGATAATAAAAAAGAATCCACAACAGGATGATGTCTCTCGTCAATCCCCTATAAAAAGACACTAGTATTAAAGTAGTCATTAGTTGTGAACATAGTTTGTGAGCTATGGATCGATTCCTCCTCCTGCACCAAGTTGACGTCTTTGTCGCGGGTTTTTGATATTGAGACGCGAATAATGCTATTGTTTGACTTTGCAAAAGTGTTATTATTATCTAGTTATATAGTTGCGATATTTCGCTGCGTTAACATTGTGCATTGTTCGTATATGCGTTTAGGGTGAGAAGTTACTATATTTTCAAAACGGCTTGACCGATTTAGAAACGGTTTTCTGCAAGTAGTTTTGCAGTTTATTTCATGGGTTTTAGGAGTGCTATTTAAACCTGGAAACGTTATCTATTGAACTGATATTTTTCCAGGTTAGATGTAAAATTAAAAAAGATCATGACATGTCTAAAAAATTGTACAAGTTTGCACTATTTTAGGAAGGATGACGGTATTTTACCGATCCGTACTCTTTGTCCGCGAGTGTAGTTATGATCGGTAGTATACATGGATCGAGACGATCGGAGACGAGATTAATACCTTTTGTCGTATCGTATGATTTAGGATATACGCTTTAGGAATACCTTCACATGAAACACGTTGGAACGTACAGTAGTACCAAACTGATAAGGCGCGTCGTGAATCTTCGTTCGCGCAGAAAAGAAAGTATCGCTCCGAAGATTAACGAAAGAATGCTTAAAACTTACAATTAACCTTAGATCACTACTATAAGAAATAAGAAATATTTATTCGAGACAAAGACAACAATTAATACAGCAAAAAATAGAATATAAAAATAAACAAAAAAGTTGTGTTATCTCGAAACGGTACCATCTCAGCATAATGCGGGCAATCGCCAGCGCTGGTCTTCCGATGGGACCGTCGAGTGATATCACGGTGTGTAACTGTACGAACATAAAATAATAATAATAATAAATAAAGAACGATTAACATGAAGAAGAAGAAGACGGCTTTTAAAAACAAAGTTTGACTTTTTTTTTTTTAAACCGTGATATATGAACGCAGCCTGTGCTATCTGTTCCAGCTAAACTAGCGCCAATGACAGTTGGAATGGCAGGCAGTAACTAAAGGAACTAAATTAATATTTGGAACATGGCGTCATATACTGATTATGTCTAATAATTAACAAACAAGTGAAACATTTATAATGGATTTGAAATAAAAATATCATAATTATAATGCTCACATACATCCAGAAGAAATTACGTACCGGATAACTTTGTAAATGGTGCTTCTATGCACAAATGACACAAATCGAGGTTACTATTTTACCCAACATAAAAACGATAAGGAAACCAACATAAAATAACTACTATACTTAGACAGAAGACAAAAACAGAACAATAACTTCATACCAAAGCCTATACGTATGAGACATACCCCAGTGGTGAGTACATATACACGAATAAAACTTTTTCCTACCTAAATACAACTTGTGTCCAATCGGCAAGTTTCCTGGCTTTGCTGATGCTCAAACACGTACTTTTTAAGTTTGATTTTAAAGCTGTTTATACATTTCAGGTCTCTTATAGGCGGTGGGATCATGTTCCAACATTTAGTTGCTACATAACGGAAACTTCCTCGGAAAGCTGCGGACGCGTGACGAGGCGTCAACAGTTGTAATGCGCATGGCCGGGCACTACGAGATCGGCGGATAGTCAACTTTTCAAAAAGATACCTGGGAGACTCGTACTTGATTACCCCAAAGAGCAAACAAGCCAAGTGTAGCTTACGTCGGTGTTGCATCTTAAGAATGTTGTGTTTGTTCAAGAACGGTGTGACGTGGGCCCTCAACGGAACGCTGAAGCAGAAGCGAGCACACGCATTTTGTACGCGCTGTATGAGTCTTTTCGTTTTGGCAAGGAGACATGGTCCAAACACTGTATCCATATAATTCAATCTGGATAGTACTAATGACTCCACCAGCTTAATGCGCAAGTTTTCATTTATAAATGGCCGGATTTTGTAAAGGACCTTAAGTTTGTAGAAGCAACTCCTAACAGCATTAACAGTATGCTTCTCATAGCGAAGCCCAGGATCTACCAGAAGCCCCAGGTTACGTGCCTCATATACACGCTCAATAGGTTCATTCATCAAGGTGACATTAAGTGTGGGCCGAATACCAATTAGTTGTTGTTTACTGCCAAAAATGAGATATTTAGTTTTGCTAGGATTTAGCAACAAGCAATTACTAGTGGCCCACGAGGTTATTCTAGTAAGGTCGGAATTAAGTTTTTCAATGGCACTATCAATGTCTGAAGGCCTGCATGAGATATACACCTGAATATCATCTGCGTAGATGTGGAACTTACAGTGTGTGATGAGTGTTCCAATGTCAGCAGTGTACAAAATAAATAGGATCGGCCCGATCACAGAACCCTGCGGTACCCCTGCAGTGAGCCCAATTTTGTCTGAATATAGTATGGAACCATCGTTAAGAGTCAGTTTTACATATTGGAACCGGTTTGTAAGGTAACTATGGAACCATCTCAGTGTATTACTTTCAAATCCATAATAACTTAATTTAGAAAGCAGTATATTAATATTCAGGCAGTCAAAAGCTCTGGAAAAGTCCAGCAGTACCAGCAGAGTACACATACCACTATCTTGAGAGTGCAAAATGTTGTCGGTGACATCGAGCAAAGCAGTTGTGGTGCTTCTCCCTTTCCTGAAACCTGACTGCACATCTGGTAAAATGTTGTTGCTCTCAAGATACTCTGTTAATTGTTTGCAGACTGTTTTTTCCAGTATTTTTGAAAGGCATGGTAATATACTTATAGGCCTAAGATCTTTTATATCAGACGGATTTGAGTTTTTAGGGAGTGGATGTACAATTGCCAATTTCCACAAGTCTGGGAAAGTACATGTCAAAATAGAGGTATTTATTATTTTAGTGATTATGTCTAAAGTATGTGGAAATGTTAATAAAATCATGTTCAAATTAATGCCATCACACCCTTCGGCATTTGATTTTAGTCCTGTTATGATTTTCATAATTTGATTTGAGTTGATTGGTTCTAAGTGGAAAACAGAGTCAGTATACCTGTGGAACTCGAAATAAGTCAGGTAAGATATGGGCACTCCTAAAGCATTAGGTAAGGTTAAAAAATGTTTATTTATGATGTTAGGGTCGTCAAAAAAGCTAGGTAGTTCTGTGTTTTTTTTTGGTAATATTGTTGATTTAAGGTTTTGCCATAAAGACTTAGGGTCATGTAATTTTTTATTAATATTTTGTTCAAAATAAGCAGATTTTTCATAGTAAATTGCCTTATTTACTGTAGATTTCAGGTCTTTATAATAAAGTTTTTTACTATCACTCTGACATTTATGGAACTCAGCCGCAGCGTTGTCTCGTAATCGCATCATTAGTTTAACAGTGTCTGTGATCCAGGGGTAAGAACACCCCTTGACTATGATTGTTTTTATAGGTGCATGTATGTCAAATAGTATAGTCATATGTAGGTTAAAATCAGCAACCATGTCATTAACGTTGCTTAACCTTGACATTGAGTCCCACCTCACACACTGCAAGTCCACATCTAGATTTTTAAGGTGAATATTTTTGAGAGGCCTGTAGGTAACGCGTTGAGGTTTAGGTTTATCAATTTTAAAATTAAATTCGCATACCACGAGGCAGTGTCCAAAAAGCGAGCCCACATGTTCTACGGTCACATTCTTTGCCCGTAGATCCGTGCACACTACGTCAATAAGTGTCTGAGTACTGTCTGTGAAATGTGTAGGCTGCGACACTAACTGAGTTAATCCAAAACACGTTAAAAAGTCATTCATTTTTGTAATTTTGTTGTCGGAATTCGCTAATAAATTTATATTAAAATCACCTAAGACTATCAAATTATCATATATATATATATATATATATGATAATTTACTTACTATAAGGTTCATAATACACTATTCATAATGCGCGTGCACGTGATCAGAAGTATGACGGCTGACTAACATGCCACGCGGCGCGCGCTAACATGGCGGCAGCTGCGGACCAATAGCGGTACAGGAAAAAGAAGCGCGGTGCGTGGAGCGTGCCGATCGGTCAATAGCATTTCCCGCGCTTTAAAAATTCATCTTCTGTGCAGGTACATCGGTAAGCCATATCAGTTGGGTACTACTGTATATTGTTTTGGTGGCACAGCTGGGGCGCGAGCAGGGCGTGGGCGCGGCCATCGCGTACGTGCGGCGCGTGTTCCCGGCGCACGCGGCGCGCCACGAGCGCGCGCTGCAGGCCGCCGTGTGCGCGCTGGCCTGGTGCGCGCCGACCGCGCCGCCCCCGCCCGAGCGCTACCGCCACCTGCTCGACCCCCGCGCGCTCGGTCAGTCCATACAACTGCTCGTTACATTCAAATTCAGATTCAAACATTTATTCTGCAAATAGCCCACAAGGCACTTTTACATGTCAAAACATTAATCCACAATTCAAGAAAGTCTGACTATAATAAGTAATACATTTTTCATGTCAAAATATCAATCTACAGTTCAAGAAGGAATAATAATTTCGAGTTTACAATCACAACAAAACCAATGTCATACAGTGAAGACAAACCTGCAAAGCCATCCACTACAAACATTACAACATAAGTTAAGCTTGAATTCCTGTAAATTTTTCCGCACATGCATAATATTTTCAAGAATGTATTGGCACGCTACAGTAAGAATGTTTGCCTCTTTAAATTTATCTCTGAGAGATTCTCTGGCTTTTAGTTCGTAGATGGAGCGCACAGCTCGTTTCTGTAGCACAAAGATGGTCCGGATGTCAGCCGCTTTACCCCACAACAGGATTCCGTAGGCCATAACACTACGGAAGTAACTATAATACACCAGTCTGGCCGTTTCAACGTTAGTTAACTGTCTAATACGTCTAACTGCATAGGCCACAGAACTAAGTTTGCCAGCCAGAGTGGCAATATGCGCATGCCATTGCAGTTTTGAATCTAAGGTAATGCCTAAGAACACTGTGTTGTCTTCAAATTCTAGTTCATCATCCTTTAGTTTGATCTTAGAATAGTTTATTTGCTTGACATATGGCAAAGTGAATTTGATGCACTTTGTTTTCTTGGAATTTAGAAGTAAATTATTTGCTGTAAACCAGTTCACAACAGTAATTAGTGCCTCATTAAGAACATCATAGTTTTTCTCTTTCCGTCCTATCTTGAAGATAAGTGACACGTATCATCTGCAAATAGCACTATATCATGTTTATGTTGTTGCACCAAGTTTGGTAAGTCATTGATGTAAACTAGGAACAGAAATGGACCCAGAATCGAGCCTTGAGGGACTCCAAGCGCAACAGTTGTCCCTGCAGATTGAGTTCCATTAATGACTACTCGTTGAGTTCTTTTCGACAGATACGATGAAACAAGGTCAAGAGCACCGTTTTTTATCCCATAATGTCTTAACTTTCTAATTAAGTTCTCATGATCAACGCAATCAAATGCCTTTGATAGATCACAGAACACTCCAATAGCATCTTGAGCCCCTTCCCAGGCATCATGTATATGTTTAATTAGTACCACCCCGGCATCGGTGGTAGAACGACCTCTAGTGAATCCGAATTGATTGCTTTTGAGTAATTTATTGCGATTAAAGTGGGACATAAGCTGATTAAGAGTAAGTTCCTCAAAAACTTTGCTTAATGCCGGTAGTATTGATATTGGCCTGAAGTTGGTAGGGTCAGTTTTTGCTCCCGATTGAAACAAGGGGATAATTTCACTGTGTTTCATCAGGTCGGGAAAAACTCCAGTGTCAATACATTTATTGAAAATATCAGCTAAGAAAGGTGCGATTGATTCTACAATGGAATGTAATACTTTTACTGAAAGGCCCCAGAGATCTTCAGTCTTCTTTAAATTTAATGACTTAAAAGCTTTTAGTAAAGTTATGGGAGACACATAAGTAAAGCTAAAGATTTCTGTACATTCCGTTACATTTGCTTTCAATAATGATTCAGCGACATCTGGTGATGAGTTTAAGGGTTTCATAGTCTCGACAGGCACGTTAGAAAAGAACCGCTCAAAAAGATCCGCTACTTCGTAGTCAGAACTTACCAGAGTATCATCGATTCGTAGGCTGTAGTGCGGATGTTTTATTTTACTTTTCCCAGTTTCAGTGTTGATAACTTGCGATACAGTTTTGACTTTACCTTTGGAGTTTTAGATCTTTTTTGACAAGTAATCGGCTTTAGCGGCGACACACATTAATTTAAAAGATTTCGAATAGTTCCTAACATACTCTAGAAATTCTGGCCTTTTATCAGTAGTTCTCGAATCGTACAATTCATAGAGTCGGCGTCTTCTCCCGTGAATATCTGGGGTAGCCCAGTCGCTGAACTTAGGCTTGACCTTGCTTTGAATTTTCTTTAAAATAAAACTGGCATCAAATTCGGTTTTGATGCAGTTAAACAATTGAGCACATAAACGGTCAGGGCTTTCCTGAACAATTGGAAGATGTCGCTGTACTGTGCGCGACGAATTCTAGATCGCGCTTGACGACCGCTTTAGCCTAGTTGGTAGTGACCCTACGAAGCTGGAGGTTCTGGGTTCGAATCCCGGTCAAGGCATTTATTTTTGTGATGAGCACGAATATTTATTCCTGAGTCTTGGGTGTTTTCTATGTATTTAAGTATATATTTCTCTATATAAGTATGTATATCGTCGCCTAGTACCCGTAGTACAAGCTTTGCTTAGTTCGGGACTAGGTCGATTCGTGTAAGATTGTCCCCAAAATATTTGTTTTATTTTATTTATTTATATTTGGTCTGAGATCGCGCTATTGAAATTATTCCTGGAATAGCTGGATTCGTTCGACGATTCTGTTGACCCCCTCGATTCGGAATCGTTTATATAGCCTTTAACTCTTTCACCGCCACAGACGGCAAATCAAGTCATCTGAATATCGTGCTATGGACACCAACGACGTCTATAGCCGTCATCCTGGCCAAAGCGATCTATGCGCGTTTGCGTAAGGTTTAATTTCGTGTTGAACGGGGGGCGGCAGCGATGCGTTATTAGGGTCCGATGCTTGGCGGTCAGGCTAACAGAGTGAGAGGCGGTTGATGGATCGTGTGTGTGTGTGTGCAGGGCCGTCTTTCCCACGGGGCACTAAGGGCACTTGCCCCAGGGCCCCGCGATCGATAGGGGCCCACTACTTACTGCCAGATCACCAAACGATAACCAATATTTAGTGATCTGTCAAGGGCATAGGGGCCCCATTACCCTAGTGTGCCCAGGGCTTCCAATTGGTTAAAGTCGGCCTTGTGTCCGCGTGTGTGTGTGTGCGCAGGCGCGGAGGCCAGCGAGCTGTTCGTGCGCGAGGCGTGCGCGCTGCTGCGCCTGGCGCCGCTGTCGCCGCTGGCCGGCGCCGTGCTGGCGGGCGCGCGCGTGCTGCCCGCGCTGCACGACCTGCGCGCCAAGATGACGCACCCGCACGTGGTGGCGGCCTGGGCCGACGAGGAGTTGCCGTTAGAGGTGACTACCCGATGTTCCGACGGGTCTATTTTTTGTTTTTTTTTCTCAATTATTTCGCATATTCCTGCGGGCGAATTTTTTGTCCTAGTCACAATTTTCTCCTAGTCTCCCGGTTCTCTACCGATTCTCCTGAATTTTGTGAGCAGGGCCGACAATTAGCGTGAATCGCAAATAACTGGCTCCTTAAGGATATATCATTCAGTTCCCAGCCACCAAACCTAGCCAGGCGGTGCAGTGAAGACCGCTTTTAACAAATTACATGAAGTCAGCTTTGGACCCACTTTCATTTTATTTATTTAATTGCAGAAATACCAATAATTCGTTTGTTCTGTGAATATTTTTACTAAATGGCCAGTCATTGGGGAGTGCCCAATAATAGAAAATTTACCCTATATCAAATTTTTGACATCACTATTTGGCGATTTAAAAAACACACTGGTAAGCTAGGTATATCCTATTTAGGCAAAATTAAACCGTCGAGAAGTTCATAAACCTTCAGGTGGACCTCGGCGAGGACGGCGGCGGCTACCACTCTGTGTTCGCGTGCCCGATCCTGCGGCAGCAGGCCTCCGAGCAGAACCCGCCCATGCGGCTGCTGTGCGGCCACGTCATCTCCAGAGACGCGCTCAACAAGCTCGCCATGGGCGTCAAGTGAGTACAATACAACAATCTCTGTTGATACTCTTTATTGAACACAAGAAAACAGGTATAATATAATAGACAAAGATACAGGGAGATAGAGGTGAAACTACATGCGGTAAGCACCGACGATGACAATTTAGACTGATGAAGTGATCGGCTCGTCAACTAAAAAGATCAAAATGGCGGTCACTCTATTTAACCGTCTAGTGAGTATACATGACACTACCACTCGGTGTCCGCGCCCGATCCTGCGGCAGCAGGCCTCCGAGCAGAACCCGCCCATGCGGCTGCTGTGCGGCCACGTTATCTCCAGGGACGCGCTCAACAAGCTCGCCATGGGCGTCAAGTGAGTACAATACAACAATCTCTGTTGATACTCTTTATTGAATACAAGAAAACAGGTATAATATAATAGACGAAGATACAGGGAGATAGAGGTGAAACTACATGCGGTAAGTACTGACGATGACAATTTAGGTGCTGATGAAGCAATCGGCTCGTCAACTAAAAAGTTCAAAATGGCGGTCACTCTATTTTAGCGTCTAATGAGTATACATGACACTACCACTCTGTGTCCGCGCCCGATTCGAGCGGCAGCAGGCCCCCGAGCAGAACCCCCCCACGCGGCTGCTATGCGGCCACGTTATCTCCAGGGACGCGCTTAACAAGCTCGCCATGGGCGTCAAGTGAGTACAATACAACAATCTCTGTTGATACTCTTTATTGAACACAAGAAAGCAGGTATAATATAATAGACAAAGATACAGGGAGATAGAGGTGAAACTACATGCGGTAAATACCGACGATGACAATTTAGGTGCTGATGAAGCAATCGGCTCGTCAACTAAAAAGTTCAAAATGGCGGTCAAATGGTGTTAATTAATACGGAAACCTAATATTGTTGTATAAAATTAAACAATTATCATTCAGTATAATTATAAATTACCTATAAGTCAAGTCTTGCAGAAAATATCCACTTCAAAAATAAAACCTTTTCGCTTCGAGATGTTTGAAAACTTTGCGGTACTCAAAGCAGGTTATAACGGTAATATATTTGAATTTAATCTTTCTCGACTTATATTATAACTATGTTTCACTATATATATTTTTTTCACTAAAAACGCGAGTTTTAACCGTTTAGTATAAATAGTTTGACGACCGCTTTAGCCTAGTTGGTAGTGACCCTGCCTACGAAGCTGGAGGTCCCGGGTTCGAATCCCGGTCAGTGCATTTATTTGTGTGATGAACACGAATATTTGTTCCTGAATCTTGGATGTTTTCTATGTATTTAAGTATATATTTATCTATATAAGTATGTATATCGTCGGCTAGTACCCATAGTACAAGCTTTGCTTAGTTTGGGACTAGGTCGACTTGTGTAAGATTGTCCACAATTTTTTTATTTTTTATTTTTATTTTTTAGTGGTAATGGGTGAATCGAATCAACTTTTTAGTGCCACTCGTTGCCGTGGTTACGTCCAGTTGTCCAGGGGACAAAATTCTAATAAAATCGTGATTTTATGCTATTGAAGTTTATCAAACATGTATGTTTGTGGTGCTTATAAGCTATTTCCATAATGGTCCATCTACTGAGCATAGAACTTAATACAACATTTTTTTGAACAAACTGCGCCACTAGTGTCCCTTGGACAACGGGTCAAGATAACAACACAAAAAAAGTTGATCCACCCTAATATGTTTTATTCTGTTCAACTGTTCCATTTACTCCCCAAATTGCCATATTGTGACGTCATCGCGACAAGAATCCGGAGTCTAGTAATAAATCTGTATTTTCAGGTTGAAATGCCCATATTGCCCCATGGAGCAGTCACCATCCGAAGCTCGCCAGATCTACTTCTCTTGAATAAACGACTATCAAACCTTCAGGGAATCAAAGTTAACACCGACGTCGCCACAGCCTGGATACATTACTTTTGTCTCACGAGCACAGCCAGTGAGATAAATCAAGCCATATGAGATAAAAATCTCAGAATGGCTTGATTTTTATCTCTGGTTCTAGGAATAACCTCCCTTAGCACCAGAAAAGATTCAGATTTTTAGAATAAAAAGAATAAGAATAAGAAATATTTATTCGAGACAAAGACAACAATTAATACAGCAAAAAATAGAATATAAAAATAAACAAAAAAGTTGTGTTATCTCGAAACGGTACCATCCCAGCATAATGCGGGCAATCGCCAGCGCTGGTCTTCCGATGGGACCGTCGAGTGATTTCACGGTGTGTAACTGTACGAACATAAAATAATAATAATAAAAAATAAAGAACGATTAACATGAAGAAGAAGACGGATTTTAAAAACAAAGTTTGACATTTTTTTTTTCTGTTGCGCCAATGATTTTTGAAAAATGAAAACATTTTCCTCGCTCGCGTTTTGGGCCCGAGTCAGCTGTATCGCACTATATGGGTCAATCAACTTTTTCTTGTTATTCTGTCCCGTCAGCGAGGAGACAACAGTAACCGAATTTCTTACAAAAATGATTATATGGGTGGATCAACTATTCTTTGTTGCTCGTTACCATGCTTACGTCTCCTGAGTCACTCTTTAAAACTATGATTTTATAGAGTTTAAATCTACCACACATGAGTTTTAGCGATGAGCATCAATCCATTAGGACATGGGTCATCTCTGGAGTATGCTTGTAGTCTAACAAACATTTTTGTAAGAAACTAGTTTATTGTTGTCTCCTCGCTGACGGGACAGAATAACAACAAGAAAAAGTTGACTGACCCATATTATGGACTTCAAGCATGCTCAAGAGATGACCCACGTCCAAATAGATTTATGCTCATTGCTAAAAGTCATGTTTAGTTGATTTAGACACTTTAAAATTAGTTTTAAAGAGTGACTCAGGAATGTAACCATGGCAACGAGCAACAAAGAATAGTTGATCTACCCATATCTCGCACGCAACCATGACTCACCAGCGTTCGTGAGATAAAAGTACCATACTTATCAGTGTTGCCAGGGCCCTTGGGACGTAAATTACGTTTCGTTTCTTGAAAAGTTACATTTTTAATGCAAAAGTTACGTTTTTTCTATTTCTCATAATGACTGATCGAAACTGCCGATTTTAAGAAATTTGTAGCCACCTGCAGCTAGAATTCGGCGAGCTCGGCGACAGAATTACGCCGGGCTGATGGAGGATATCTCAAATGTCTACATAGTTACCTACTCGTACAACAGACGAACAGACAGAGTCGTATCATGTGGTTTTTTTTTTGTTACCTTTCCTGTATGGAAGCTTATAAATTGTCCCGCTTGGTCCCGGTTAGATACAAAAGACCTTTCTTTTAAATAGAGTTTCAGTGTTTTTAAAAGTTACGAAAATTTCCCTTACAACAGAAGTTACTTACATGTTACTCGAGCTGGTCAAAAGTTACGAAAAATGTAAGAAATGTAACCATCTGGCAACACTGATACTTATATTAAACATGTAACAAACACGATTGCAAGGTTGTAATGATTTATATCCTATGTTACCCGGGATATCGTAGCCTAATCTAACAATAGCTCTCATGTATAAATCGGTTAAATAGTGGGGATTTTGACTCAAAATTTGATTACTACATAAGACTCCTAAAGAAACAAGGCAAGAAGATATGCCAAATGGTGAAAATCCTATTCAAATATCTCAAAAAATAACAAAGATTTCAAGCTCACATGGTCATTTACATTAGAATTACCACTAGAAACGAGATATTTACCATGTATTTGTATTTGTGAGGTCCCGATATTTCGGCACTGTTGCAAGCGCCATTATCAAGGATTAACTGACGTGCTGCGAGTTTTAGTTGTGGTCTACCCACGCACCATAGCGATCTACCCTCTTCCTGGTTCGCTTTTTTCGCACAGTGTCACCGTCACTACCACCGTCCGCCTTGTCACTTCAAACTCGATTACGGACACGACACACCACACTCACAGTATCAATACGCGCGTTAAGGAAGCCATTGAAATCCAAAGGCATAAGAATTTCAACCGGGAAGATGGGTTTCAACTGTCAAGTGTCTGGCGTCCCGTGATCGGAAAGTTCACAAATCGAAAAGAGACTGTTTCCGGAAAGAACTATCGGGAACTCACAAATACAAATATACATGGTAAATATCTCTAATCATATCTAATCGTAATTCTAATAAAAAATAACTAAGCTACAACTATTATAATGTTGCTGGTTAGAGGGAAAGCGCGACAGATCAGTGACGTCATTGACCACGAGCGCCATAGTAAATGACGATCGTTCCAATACAAAGGTGCGTTTTGCGGAAAAGAGACTCCCCCTCTTAAAACTTTGAGGACTTATAATTATGTAGTTGATTTTATTATTTAGGGTCGGTTGCACCAACCAACATACGATCACACAGGCGTGGATACAGGGGGGGGGGCAACAGGGGCAATTGCCCCCCCCCCCCCCCTGAAGCCTGTGTCAGGGGAGGGCAATTGCCTATGTCCTGACGTAGGAAATATGTTCTGACAATAAAAACAGTTATCAAAAGTCAGTTTTATTTTCGGAAAGTTCGAAAGTGCCCCCCCCCTGAACAAAATCCTGGATCCGCGCCTGCGATCACAGGCCGGTCATCGTCAAATATGGCCCCGGCTGTCATCCCATAGAAACTTGTCAAACTTTCCATACAATCAGATTTTAACGAAAACCGCTTACGATTACAGACGGTTTGGTGCAACCCACCCTTAGTGTTAACATCGCTGTTCTTTCTGGTGGAGTATACGCTGAGCTTATTTACACTCCTTTTTTGTGAGAGCCATGTAAAACATGTCTGTCATCGGCGGCCCTTGCCTGCAAACTGGAGAACTGATATGAGAACTCTTTAACAAAAACAAGTTAGAAAAATAAACTTTGTAGTCAAACATTACGAGCTATTTGGCAACTGTTTCTCAATAATAGTATTTCATTCATATTTACAACTACAAGTGAATAATATTTGATAAAAAAAAATTGGTAAATCAAACATTTATTCTGCAAATAGGCCACAAGGGCACTTTTACATGTCAAAATATCAATTTACAATTAAAGAAAGTCTGACTATAATAAATAATACATTTTTCATGTCAAAATATTAATTTACAGTTCAAGAAGGAATAATAATTTCGAGTTTACAATTATAACAATATTAATGTCATACAATATATAATTATAAAATTACTTCTTGTATCAGGAATTTAGATTAGCTTCGCTACTTATGCTACGCCACAGTTTATTTCAATGTTTTTCTCATCATAAACACTTGTGAAAATTTAGGATCTGGTACCAACTGTGGGAAATAATAAATTAAAAAACTTTGCATTAAATTAAATATTTTTGTGGAAAAAAAATTTGAAATTTGACAGCTATTATTTTTGAACTATACTAGATTTTTATCTGCATTATCAATGATGATGATGAATTATTATTGTACTAAATTAAAAACCAGACCACTAAAAGTGGGTGAAAATCGATATGTTGAGAACTTACGAGTTAGCTAGAAGTCATAGGACATGTAATTAAATAAAATATCTTTTTTACATTGATATGACATAATAATACACAATGTCTATGATCGTGTATATATTTTTTTACATCATAAATACGTTAAACGATAGTATGCTCTTTGTAACCGTACGTTAGCGACGATATCTTCCGTCGGCTTGACCAGGAATTTGCGACCTTACGTGCTTTGGCATAAGTTTAAAAGCTGATCGCGTAAAATTAATATTATTTTTACACGATTAAGTCCCATTTCCACCAAACCAGTAATATTTTTGGATTGTAACACGTTCCCTATTCGCACACAAAACGTCTGAGCCTCTACTATAAGTTTTTTCGAAATAAAACACAAACGAACGCGTGTAGTCAATTTATATGGCAACGCGAGCAGCGCTGCTGGTTAGGCTGGAGCGATAGAGAAAAAAAAAGTTGTCAGATCGACTTGGAACCATTGTAATATGTTGCCTATAGATAACATATTTATGAATACATATATACCGTAAACCGGGGTTACTTTCGAATTCAGGGGCGACTTTTAAAATCAAGTTTTTAAGCCGTTGTTCTAGTTTTTATTTGGTTATCCTGGGTCGGTGTCATACCTTGGTATATTTCCTAACTATGTACTGAACTGAATCAAATTAGAAATACTTAGTGACGATTATATTTGTGTTCTTAATCTATCAAAGTGGCCCTGTTTTTTCCTAAAGTCACCCCAGTTTACGGTATTGTTTTTTTTTACATATGTTTTAGCCCTCTACTTGAGCTCTAAAGTTTTATGTGCAGCAGTGCTGGTGGCAACTATTTTTTGACATACAGAATGTTACAACACTAGCGAGGATCCGTTTAAGGGCATATTCGGTATCGTGTTCTGATTAGGAAAAAGTAGAAGAATTTTTTTTTTGACGTAATGTAATAAATTTTTGGCCTTTGTATTGGCAGTTGACTTGGACGACCTGCCCCATTGAAATAAAAAAAAAGTTGCGTCTAAAAATTTTTGTTCTACTTTTTCCTAATCAGATCACGATACCGAATATGTCCTCAAACGAATCCTCGCTGGTTTTGTTACACTCTGTATATATTGAGACTAAACACAAATGTGTTCGTTTGTTTTGTTTCGAAAAAAATATATATACTTCATTTCATTTCATTTATTAGCCATATTGTAACATGATCATTACATGGGTACTAGAGGTACTGACAATGTCACAAGTCCCAACTAACAGTGGGATCATGGATTCCTGGAAAAAAACTGCACGACCCAATGCTAGGGGCACCCGGAAACGGAACCCAGAACGGATTAGACGCGCCGAAACTTCTGTATGGGTAAAAAATAAACTTATGCGGAAAACATCTATAAGGCGAAAATAAATTGAGCCTAATTTTTAATTGTAAGATATTATACTATATTGTAGAACTAGGTACTTGTTTTTTTATATCGAAAACGGTGGTAGTATTGAAAGAATTTGTTAGTTTCCATTATGTGTGGACTACGCTTTATTTGTGATAATCCACATCGAAAGGAACCTTATGGCGGCCGGCACTTACGCCTTTATTGCCGCTGTTCCAATACAATAGTGAATAGGTGCAACGTAAGCGCCTGCCGCCGTAAGGTCCCTTTCGATGTGGATTATCACATTTGTTTGTTAAGTCTAGTTCAGTTGTCGATTAATCTTTCTACAATTGTCACGAACATATTTAAGACTAGAACCTTTTATATAAACCCAGATTATAATAGATACCGTTGAAAGTCGTTATTTCGCCTATGATGCCTATCTCGCCTACAAATATCGCTACCACGCCATCACCTACCGGTCCCTGGGATCCCAAAGATCATAACAAAAGAATGCTATTGTTTATTTTTTTTCGACAACGGCTTAATTCAACACGACATCGAGTTAACTGACGATTCGAAAGAGCTTGTTGCTAGGCCTATTTGAATAATAGTACATTAATTACTGTATATTGACGACCGGTTTAGCCTGGTGGGTAAGTAGTGCACCTGACGGTTCTGGGTTCGAATCCCGGTCAGGGCAAATATTTGTGTGATGAACACAAATATTTGTTTCTGAGTCTTGGATGTTTTCTATGTATTTAAGTATTTATATCTATTAAATATATCGTCGTCTAGTACCCATAACACAAGCCTTCTTGAGCTTACTGTGGGGCTAGTTCGATTTGTGTACGATTGTCCTCTAGTATTTATTTATATTATAGTATAGATGGGCGAGTGTTGACTTATTTTAGGCAAACATATGCGCCATAGGTGAAGTTAAAAGTTTCAACGGTACCGATTTTTTATAGTACATTACTCGCCAAGGGCGGTAAAACAAAGAATGTCTCAGATCGCAGGTATTTGACGCCCGAGCCGAAGCCAAGGGCGATAATTATGCGATCTGAGGCTTGCTTAATTACCACCCGAGGTAAGTACAAAATTTTATGTCATCCCCTGGCCAGGAAGTGGGATTTTTCGCGCGCGGAGCGTGCGGTAATTGCCACTTTATGGCCAGGTGTGACATAAAATCAGTTTTCAGTTAAGTCAGTTATAGTTACACAGTAAGGTTATGGATCTAGACATTTTATTATGCAGCGTATGTACGTAGAAAACGAAATAAAATAATATTGCTACTCGAATTGTTGTTTTTCTTTTCCCCTTTTTCACTTTGTTGTATAATTGCGTTTTTTGTAAGCATTTGAGTAGTTTTCACCATTTTTAGGGTTCCGTACCCAAAGGGACCCTATTACTAAGATTTCGCTGTCCGTTCGTCCGTCACCAGGCTGTATCTCATGAACCGTGATAGTTAGACAGTTGATCATCACAGATGATGTATTTCTGTTCCCGCTATAACAACAAATATTAAAAAACAGAATAAAACTAAATATTTAAGGGGCTCCCATACAACACACTTATTTTTTGCCGTTTTTATTGATAAGGTACGGAACCCTTGTGCAAGAGTCCGGCTCGCACTTGGCCGGTTTTATTAATTACTCTTTTATTTTAAGACCACACGTATTGGTCATTCTCGCAACGCTCATAAAACCGGCCAAGTGCGTGTCGGACCACGCACAATGAAGGTTTCCGTACCAACACCTACTAGTCCACATTTAGAATCACTATCCAGTACATTCAATCTAAAAAAATCGTATCTTCATAAAGAACTCACGGCACTTACGACCAAAGTATTTACTAATGCACACCACCTCAATTTTTTTCAGAATTTTAAACTTTACAGTTTGGAGATTAGAGGGGGGGGGGGGACACTTTTTATGACTTTGACAGCTAATATCTCACCAACGGTTGACTTAAATGGACAAGTTTTTTAGAAACCTCCATATCATTTTCAAAGGCCTAGCCATCGATACCCCACACGACTATATGTCAGTTGAAAATGTTTTTTTTCATCCACCGGTTACATGTATGGAGTGCCCCCCCTAATTTAATATTTTTTTTGTAATTTCACATCACTTTTACGTAGCGGTTCATAGAATACACCTTCCTACCAAATTTCATAATTGTAGTGCTTATAGTCTCTGAGTAAATCGGCTGTGACATTCGAACGGACGGACAGACATGACGAATCTATAAGGGTTCCGTTTATGTCATTATGGCTACGGAACCCTAAAAATGGGATTAGTTTAATAAAAATAAAATCCAAACGTATCCTCGGTACATCATTTATTTAATGAATATGTACAAAGACAAAAGATTTTAAGACAAATAAAAATTTGACAATAACTCTTCAACAATAGCAATAATATTAATAAAGTGGTGTTTCACAAGCCGGAAAATATCAACAACAACAATTTGTTTACTTAATATAGTTCGGTGACCAAATTAGAGCTAGAAGCAGCGGTGTTGCCACATAACATAATAAATTTTATATTTTTTAAATTTCATAATGATTTTTCTTTATGCCAGCATGCGTGACAAAATTATTCTGAATATATATATTTTTCATTAGAGAATGCCTTAGGTGATATATTATGCTACGGACACACACGTTAACGCGAAGATTCGTGGTGTTGTCTCTCTCTTGTGTATATTCGAAGGGTCGCTTTTAGCGCTGTATATATGTACAGTCAGCGTCATATAGTATGTAGCAGCCATAGTGGTCAATTAGTTCGGTACACCATACAAAATATATGGTGTAACGAACTATTTGGCAACTGGCTGCTACATATCGCACTTTGCTGTTTCATAGTCTGACCAGAATTCTGTGATGTCACGTGTGTGATTTGTATGGCATTTGTCAATGTTTTATTGAATGTAGTAGTTTCTTTGAAATTTCGTAATATAGGTTATTCTATACTTACGTAATTCTAGTCAAGCTATATATTATATAATCTTCTGATTAAACTGAATCCACTTTGATCCTAAGTGGCAACACCTTAACACGAGCCACAAAACAATTATTCTAAATAAAATTAAATATGATTACGAGAAGATTTTTTTCTAAAAGTTCTCATTTTCACAAAAACCAATACCAATTACAACTAAATAATAACAGAGTCACATAACTTACATAATAAATTAGATAAAATTATTCTGATTCACGATTACTTTTAAGCCGTAACAATTTTAATATCATATCGATATAACTTCTCTTAAAAACGCATTTCACAATTTGAACAATTGATAAAACTGTATAATTATATCATTGTTCAAATGTAAGAAATGCGAAAGCACACGATGAAAAAACATAGCAATGTAATTATCACACAATATTATATCATATACGTAGCATCTACCAGCAAAATACTACTACAATTAGGTACTAATTATTGCTGTAAAATTTCATCTACATACCTTATACCACCGAAAGAAAGGCTACACGTACAGTCGGGGAACAAACTACACGACTATACTTAGGGTCGATTGCACCAACATACGATCACAGACTGGTCATCGTCAAATATGGCGCCGGCAGCTGTCATCCCATAGAAACTTGTCAAACTTTCCATACAATCAGGCACGTATCCAGAGGGGGTGAAAGTTGGGATTTATCCCCCGCGAAAACGTTTTTAGCCAGTAGTGATTACAGCGATTTTTACACAGTTCACATGGTTGTTTCAATGTTTGTCCCCCCCCCGAACCAAAAGTCTGGATACGTGCCTGCATACAATCAATTTGAACGAACACCGCTTACGATTACAGACGGTTTGGTGCAACCCACCCTTATTCTCAATAAGTTAATAAAAACTGATCATAATCAACGATATCAGTAACTTCACGCAAAATCAATCCACCTAAGCGGACTTCCTGACTTAGTGGGCCGGGATTGATATGATACAAATGCCAAATCTTAGATGTTTGTTACTCAATCACGCAAAAACGACTGAAATCCTTTTTTCATCTCTCCTGTTCGGAAAGTTCAATTTTCATAAGTAGATAGCCGGGTTGAAAGTCGCTTTTCCGACTCTAGGGTGGAAAGTATTTTTTTTTTAAGTTCTTTAGGCCGCGGACGCGCGCCGGACGCACGCACGGGCCGAGGAGCGCGGCGGCGCCGGCTGCTGGTTGCTACAGCGAGCGTTTTTATTACAGAACCCACTTTTATTTCCCATTTATTTTCCTTATGGTTCACACTTAGTTGAAAAAACAAAAGTCGTCCGTCCTGTGGTCAGTAGTTAACGGCTTATGTGCATGTTAGCTATGTTTTTATTACAGGGATTTATAGAAACGGAGACACTGTTTATGCGGGTTACTGGTCCAATCCAAAATTAAGCTTTGTAGCCTTTAACTTTTGGTATGTCCACAGAACGCGAACCTAAATCCGCGTATGACCCTTATAGTAGAAATGAAAAGCAGAATGTTTAACTCGGATGAAAGCACCCATTTCACCCTTGAAATATTGACGCTCTAACTTCGTTCGAGCGCCAAAATATCTCGGGTGAAATGGGTGGCTTTCAACCCTTGGTTAACAACTACCAAGTTTACTATTATCACGAAAATCATACCACGATGGGTTGAAATAGGGAGTGGTAGTTTACTTATTTATTTATTTATTTATTAGGCACGCAAAACAGATGACATTTATTACAAGTAAAAAAGAAGATAATTTGAAGGTTCTAGTTGGGAATGCCACCCAAAACATGCATGCACAGCTTGATTACAAAAATGAGCGAAACCTATCCTAAAGTAATAAGTAGTAGTTTACGCGGGCAAAGGCTAGTGTAACATTCTTTATATTCTTCTGTGACGTTAGCTTGCTGATGTCGCACTAATTTTCGTACTTGAAGGTATACTGTCAGTATTACATTCGCGCGGTAGTAACATCAAGCGTGGCAGTGCTTCATACTTATCGCCCCGCTTTCAGTCAGTCGGTAAGCGCTCATTTAGGCGTGAAGTAAAGAGATACTGATTCGACTGTCAGCTGACAGATTACTCGCTCTTTAGCGATAAAATCGCCTGCTGTTTGCCTCTCTTGTGTTTTTGTACTGTACTATATCTTTTAATTGAGGTGTACAATAAAGAGTATTTTTATTGTATTGTATTACTATTACCGTACCGCACCCACACCGACAAGTCAGGAAATCTGAATTAGCTTGCATTAGATGGGAGTAGTTTATCTTCTACCAACTGCGAATATCAAAGCGTTTTAAACGCCTAATTTCTTTGGCATCATTTATGGTGAAGTTTCAGTAAGGTTTTATGACATTATCACCATCAAAATTTACTGATATTTTACAATAATTGCCAAAGAAATTATGCGTGTAAAAGGCTCTGATATTCACCTTAAATAGTGATAGTTTGTTATACCTTGTTGATTTACAATACTTCGAACTATTCCACTGTTTCTAGTTTTAATAGATGATTTCTCCAATGTACTTGCGTGAGTTTTTTTCCCCGACAGAAAGTTATCTATGAGAAAATAATGAGTAAAGATGGAAGACGCCTCTAAATACAGCATAATTGTATGTATTTATATTTAGCATTAAAACATATTACTATATATCACTTATAGCCTAATCTATGCATTACATAGTATATTCTATTAATGTAAAATACATTCAAATTAATTGAATTCGCTTGTTACATAATAATAACAGTTCTATGATAATTTTGGCACAGCGACTAATGTGAAAAAACAATATACATTATTTATTTACTATTAAGTAAAGCGCTATTATAACACAGGTGATATAACGCAGCTCCGCGATCTATCTGTCCTTATCTTTGCAATACAGTGCTGATGAGACAGATAACTGGATTCAACGTGATATCACCTCGGATTTAAACATGGTAGTTTGACCACCTTAGTTTACACTATATTAATAATCTTTAAGCGTGGATTTAAGTATTTTAACCAAAATGTAACTTAATACACTGGTGTCAAAAAAACCGAATCACACAAAGAAGTAATGTTACAGGATTACATCGATTAAAACACATTTTATAACACCACAGCGGCATTTTTACGTCCATAAAAATAAATAGGTAACGTGAACGAGTTTTTCGACCGCACGGGTTCAAAACGAAAATTGTATCCCATTTCACTAATAAATAATATTGCTTCATCACAAATCAGTCAATTGCTTCAGTCTAATATTATTCTAAGCATAACTTATATTTCTTTCATAATTTAAACTTAAAACACATATAAAATCAAATATACGGATACGTACACTATTTATAAAACGTGCAACCACTTAATTTATAGAAATAAATACGATTTTTACGTGCCGATCGGCGAAGTGTGTAAGCCCGAGTGAAATAGTCATGTTAGCCTAACTGTTGATATCACAATATCCTAGTTGGTGTCTTATCACCCGATTAGTTAACGATGAAATTTATACATTACAGTAATTACATAAACACTTTCACTACCACAGATTTAAGATCATAAATTGTTGATTCTGTTTGCTGTTAAATTTCCGGTCGAATCCGGTCTAAATCGAATCATTCTCATTAGACTGTCGACCAAATGTAGACAAACTCTAATGAAAACCCTAAGCAAATACCATTTTATCTATGTAGGTATTACATAAGTAATATTTTTTTCATCTCCTGTTCGGAAAGTTCGATTTTCATGAATAGATAGCCGGGTTGCAAGTCGCTTTTCAGACCCTAGGGTGGAAAGTATTTTTAAGTTCTATAGGCCGGGGGCGCGGCGCTGGTTGCTGCAGCGCGTGCTTTTATTACTCAATCCTTAGAATATCATTTGGATGAAATGTAGAGGGTTGAACTCGGGTGAAAGCACCCATTTCACGCTTGAATCATAGGGTGAAATGTGTAGCTTCTACTAAATTATTTATTATGTATAAAATTTCATCGGCAACCATATCCGCTTAACTCCCATACCGCTAATAGTAAGATAGTTTAGAAGCACTAATAGGCACTTAGATCTGTCAATATGATGTTTTATTTAACACTTTCCGATACACCTAACCCGACACACACTTCTGCAAGTTGCTCAGTCTGAAAACAGTGATAACACGAGATATGGAGTATATCCGTTATTAGTATCTCGCTTCTTCTTTCTCTTATAAAATTAATGCCATTATTTAACTCGATGAATAATAACGAATAGTGCCACACTCAGGGACCGTATTCGGTACAGTATAAACGGTACGGTAACGGTATTGGATATCGATACCGCTTCGTTATAAAGGTAGAACTATATCGGTTGAAATATAAAGGTACGCTACCGGTATAAAATAACGATATCGCTATTTTTCATACGTGTACTCAAACCTTTATTATAACGGTAGCCAACCGGTATTATTTTAGTACCGAAAAATTTCGATCGTAACTCTTACGATGGGTACGTAAATGCAACCAACAGCGAACAGCGACTACGTCAGTAATCTATCGCGCCGAACCATATTTAACAAAAATGGGTATTTTAGGCGTACACCCAATAACTAGCGCTGATTGGTTGGCGCCGTTGGCGGCACCCTCGTAAAACCTAAACGATACCTTAATGAAAACGGTTGCGGTATCGAAAAAACTAGCCGTACCGTTATATTCCACTACCGAAAAAATCCTTTGCGGTATCGAAACTTAACCGGAAAGAAACGGTATGACGTCATACCGTTTTAAAACCGCTACGTTTATTTTCCGGTTATGCAGTCCCTGGTCACACTTAAGCGAAAAGGTGCCTTAAGCCGGCGTCAATAAAGTCCAATTTCCTTACTGACGCAATCAGAAATGGTCCTATTGTCATAGACGGGCCTCTCGTTTAAGATTTTTTGAGATGTACTTATATCTTTACTGAATGAACCTACAGAAGTATTAGTCGTATGGGCAAGGGACAAAGCCGAGAGGATAATATTGAACAACATGGAGTATAGATAGACCAACCGTGTCAGTAGCTATGTAAGTATTTAATTCTACACTCGTTTTATGATACTGAAATATTTATGTTTATTTCAGGAACACAGTGAAATTGCAACCTTATCTTCTCTATTTAAAGTTAATTATGTCTACGATCCAAAATTTTGAAGAGTTAATCGAGGTACCTATCCAAATTGCTCAATATTCTCAACTCCTATATACATGTCTGAACAAATTGACCTAGATATTTACAATAAGTTCACAGTAGGGAAATGACTATAGTAAAATATTTGGAAAATTAACTATTAAGTTGATTTAACTATTACGAATTTACAAACCGGGGGGCTACCGCGAAACGAAAACGAACGAAGTTCGAATATCTCTTTTTTTAAATACCTCGTCGGTGGCAAACAAGCGTACGGCCCGCCTGATGGGAAGCTGTCACCGTAGCCTATGGACGCTTGCAACTCCTGGGGGTGTCACATTTTCGTTGCCGACCCTTTAAAAATTTATACACTCCATTCTTGAAGAACCCCTCGGGAAAATCTCGGCAGGGAGCTCATTCCACAACCGGAGCGTCCGTGGGAGGAAATTCCTCTAAAACCGTACCGTACGCGACCGCTTTAGCCTAGTTGATAGTGACCCTGGCTTCGAAGCTGGAGGTCCCGGGTTCGAATCCCGGTCAAGGCATGTATTTGTGTGATGAACACGAATATTTGTTCCTGAGTCTTGGATATTTTCTATGTATTTAAGTATCTATTTATCTATATAAGTATGTATATCGTCTCTTGGTACCCATAGTACAAGCTTTGCTTAGTTTGGGACTAGGTTGATGTGTAAGATTGTCCAAAAAATATATATTTCGGTTCTAAGAGTGAGGATGAATGCCCTGCCGACGGCGAGCGGTGCGATGGTATCATGTCGAACAGTTCACAGATTCTCCCTCTCTGTCGCACGAATGAGGGCTATCGCGTATCAATTCCTCGCTAGAGGCGCTGTTGTAGCGTGAGATCTCCGATATGTCAAATGTCACTCTTTGTGGTTGCGCTATGCGAGTTAATATCTAATTGGATCAATATGGTGAGTATTTTGCATTATCTGAGCTTGATTGTGGCAAATATGAATTACGGGCCAATGACTGTCAGTGCTTTGAGACAGTTTTGTCTTTCGGAAACTTATGTCCTCCTTTTTTCCCGAAAAAAACCGGACTGCGCCACAATGCGGGATGTACGATATTTTTACGGTACGGTTTTAAGGTATTAAATATGATTTAAATGTAAATTGTGTAGTTCGTTGTCATGCCCATAATAACCAATAAAAATTTTTGACAGTTGGACCTTATTCGACAGTGGCGCCAACTGGTGAGCACAAAAACGATAGCCCTCATTGATTATAGACTCTTTCTCCGTGAGCAAAAGATTACGAGTGCAGTAATAGAAAAACGGGGGTCCAGATATATCCAGGGCGAGATATTGGAACTTCGTTCGTTTAGGGTACGCGGTAGCCCCTTAGGGCACTACCCTTTTAAACTAAATGCGTATCATTGACAGGCTGAGGTAAATGCACCTGGCGTATTGCTTAGATATTTGCCAGTTCGAAATATGTACAATCTCAACTACTATTACTATTAATTCTAATAAACTACATTGAACTTTCGAGTGAGACCATCAAAGTATTTTGATGTACATTGTATAGGGAACATACACAAACTACGTGACCCGTTTAGGGGGGGAGGGGGGTCGTCAAAGTACCACTCTTGGTCACCGGGGCGAGGGGGGGGGGGGGTCGGTTTCTTGTCACGTAGCCGGTAGAATACTTTTGAGAAACATTCTAATTGAAGCGGACTCACGCGCCACGGTTTAACCCCATCACTAAAACTTGTCCAGTTTCGCCACATCACTAATTGTACTGTTTCTTCTTGATATATTGTTTAATAAATACAATTACAATTGAATAGAGCTACGCTATACCACGCTTGCACTCTCGAAGTATGCATTTTTAGGGGCCGTATGAGAAAATACAAAGAAAAGCCATTATTTTTACAACGTCCGCCATTTTTTTTTTAATATACTACGTGAAACCTAGGGGGGAGGGGGGGGGTCTTGGCATATACCACCCTTGGTCACCTAGGGGGGAGGGGGGTAAAAAACGCAAAAAAATTGGTCACGTAGTTTGTGTATGTTCCCATATTAGTTTTGATTGTGTTGACAAAACATTGTTCAAAGTTATTGCACTATTTCACAATATATACACACCTATGTAAAGTATTCGCGAATGTTAGTTCAGTGTGAACTATTGTCCGCCATTTTGAATATTTACTATTACGGACGACTCCTAAATGACTGATCACAAAAGAAGTTAGGTTATATCAAAATATATCCTATCACTCAATTTTCAAATAAATATTAAATATCAACCTTAACTTATAGATAAAACTGCAGACAAAGCTAAATAAATAGAATGCAATTTTTTAAAACTTAAGTATATAATAACATATATTATCACATTTCCGTTATTTTTTTTTAAATTTAGTTGTGGTGCAACACCTTAAAACGTAACTCTTTATTATACTGGCAACATTTGGCATTCAACAAAAATACTTGTAAAACATACGGAAATGTGGTAACACCAATCCAATTAAGTTCACTATAATAACATTTGATTACTATTAATAATGAGTAATATTAGCCAGGAGAAAACCTAAATGCACGGAGTCCCTACTATTCTCCATTCTCATTAAATAAAGAGAACTTCGATATGACGTGATGTAAATTACAAATTGGGAATCGTTAGTTTTTTGGAGTGGTTCATATTAAATTTTTTAATGATAGTATGTAGTATGGTCGAGGGAGGCGATGGCTGAGATACGCGTCATACTCGTGAACGGGTGCTGTTTGTGGGGTCCGGTCTGTTCATGTTTGCAAGGACTAGTAACTTCGTACTAGTGTTCAGTGGAATTGACATGATGAGAGACTTCGCTCTGTTCTCATTTGATTTTATTTTTCAGACTGACGCTCAGAGACCTTATACATCTCTGAGGATATTTATTTATTAGATTTTATTATTTTCATGTTGACGTGTTATAGACATAGCTCAAAATATTTTATTATGATTAGTGTACCTACTTTATTACATTTTATCTTGACGCTTAGAGACCTTATAGTTTCTTAGTCTTATTTTGACATGTAACAATACATTTAATTAATGATACTTTGATTATTCTATTATTTTTATTTGATGTACCTAGATAGATTTTGACTTGTAAAAGTGCCCTTGAGGCCTATTTGCAGAATAAATGTTTTGATTTTGATTTTTTGATTTTGATTGAATCTTATCTTTGACAAACCGCACGTATGGAGGGATTAATATGATCGTGCCTTGGTCTACTGCGGAACAAAAAATAAAACGTCAACTTGACAGCTGACAAATGTCAAATGTGGCAGAAGCCGTGGTCTCCCGGCGAAAAAAATAAACAATAGCATTCTTTTGTAATGAACGAGGATCCCCGAGATCGGTAGACGTCGGGTTAATGTATGGATTTAATAAGTCTAGCATCAATCACTACATAGTATAAAACAAAGTCGCTTTCTCTGTCCCTATATCCCTATGTATGCTTAAATCTTTAAAACTACGCAACGGATTTTGATGCGGTTTTTTTTAATAGATAGAGTGACTCAAGGGGAAGGTTTATATGTATAATACATGCATCAGCATTGCACCCGTGCGAAGCCGGGGCGGGTCGCTAGTAAAAAATATAACATGATCCACTCCGAAAAACATAAGTTTCCCAATTGGTTACTGGATGGAAAATAGACAGGTCCTAACTAACGAGTGAGCCATAACTTAAAAAAGTTGGTATCCTTAGATACTTAGGCGGGACGATACCCGATTAAAAACTGATGTCTTTATTGGGACTAGAGAATGGTAAACATTTTTTTTTTAATCTATTTATAATCGTAATAGACGCTATTTATTTAAATACTTTCGTTCTACGAACCGATACCAACAAACATTCAATGATTTGGTCGACCCATTGATCTATGAGCTAGGCCCTAGATTTTCTTTCAGAAAAAAGACAAACACTTTTATTTTTAATTATTCCCATGGTCACTAAAAGCTTGAGCAGTAACATAATTAAACTGTTCCAACATCCTGGCCTTCGCCAAATTACCTACGACACGAATTAAATAAAACTATACATAAAAAAAACTGCTTGCATATCATAAATTTCATAATTTCACGAAGAATTCACACTTGCGAGGATTCTACATTTGAACAGCCATCTTTAATCAAGAGCAATGAAAACGGGTACTGTTAATATTAACCCATTGAGCGACTTGACACTATGTCCCAAACGATGTTGAATTTCAAACCTATAGTCGTAGGTTGAAATTACAATACATTTTTGATAGACATCATTCCATAGGTTAAACCCGCTTTCATTGCTCTTAATTTTCGGAACACACTGATTATAATTCGTTTACATTTTGCAGTTAAGAGTCCTCTTAAAAATAAAACGAACATAGCTGCCATTTAAAACACCTAGTCAAATGAAGGAGCGACGGCCAATTCTCAGCGGAGGATACCTCGGAAAGGTTCGGTACGTACCCGTGTGGAGTGGAAGCGTATCCCCCTCTCGCTCAACATCGGTCGTCTGAAACAAAGGGATGTCATTATTTTCTGGGTCAATCAACTTTTTCTTGTCGTTATTCTGTCCCGTCAGCGAGGAGACAACAGTAACCATATTTCTTAGAAAAACGTTTATAATATGGGCTTCAAGCATGCTCAGGAGATGACCCATGTCCAAATGTATTTATACTTATAGCTAAAACTCATGTTTGGTAAATTTAAACCCAAAAAAATCACTGTTTTAAAGAGTGACTCAGGAGACGTCACCATGGTAACGAGCAACAAAGAATAGTTGATCCACCCTTCTGAGAGGCCCACCGGTGACCCACCGCTACGCTACACGTGACCCCTGTGTAGTGCTAAAAGTGAAACAAAAACTGGCAACCGTACTGTCTTCTCAATTTATTTCTAAGAATATGGTACATTGAAAGTTAGTAGAAATGTGTTAGTTCAGCATATGCTGCCAACATCGGCGTAGAAATATTTTGGGGAAATTAGTTAATAATATAATTAATGACATTAATTAACACTGACTATTGCGAAGCATTATTAAATTATAAATAAGTAATATTAACATTCTGATTGAAATAACAATTATTATTAACAAATTCTCAGTAATATTATTAAGTGTGAAATAAATTTATAACAATTCTGATGAAACTAATTAATACTTCAAATTCATTATTCATCATTTAAAAATTCAGTCACAGAATAAAAACATTTATTGAGCAATTACCTAAACATTTTTTTTCAAATTGATGTGTTTGTAGTGTTTTGTAATTCTCGAAGATATCACGGTTCGAAATAATTGCCACATTTATTTCATTTATTGCAGAGCAGGCAGGGTGTTTGTTGCTAGCTCTAAAGCAGCAGGCACAGTCTGCATCAAAAATAGCTACGCATATGAAGGAGTCAAGTCTTTATTTTAAGGGAATAAGAGCTTTTGACATCTTCTATGCGTAGTTACTTTTGAGGCTGACCATAGACCTAGAGGCTGGAAGGCGCTTTTGCTAGCTGTAAAGGAGAAAGTACCTAGAGGGTGTTTGTTGCTACCTGTATAACTGCATCTAGAGGCTGGAGGGTTTGTTGCTAACTGTAAAGGAACGGGTGCTTAGAGACTGGAGGGTGTTTGTTGCTAGCTGTAAAGGAACGGGTGCCTAGAGACTGGAGGGTGTTTGTTGCTAGCTGTAAAGGAACGGGTGCTTAGAGACTGGAGGGTGTTTGTTGCTAGCCGTAAAGGAACGGGTGCCTAGAGACTGGAGGGTGTTTGTTGCTAGCTGTAAAGGAACAGGTGCCTAGAGACTGGAGGGTGTTTGTTGCTAGCTGTAAAGGAACGGGTGCCTAGAGACTGGAGGGTTTTTGTTGCTAGCTGTAAAGGAACGGGTGCCTAGAGACTGGAGGGTGTTTGTTGCTAGCTGTAAAGGAACGGGTGCCTAGAGACTGGAAAGGAACGGGTGCCTAGAGACTGGAGGGTGTTTGTTGCTAGCTGTAAAGGAACGGGTGCCTAGAGACTGGAGGGTGTTTGTTGCTAGCTGTACAGGAACGGGTGCCTAGAGACTGGAGGGTGTTTGTTGCTAACTGTGAAGGAACAGGTGCCTAGAGACTGGAGGGTGTTTGTTACTAGCTTTAAAGGAACTAGTGCCTAGAGACTGGAGGGTGTTTGTTGCTAGCTGTAAAGGAACGGGTGCCTAGAGACTGGAGGGTGTTTGTTGCTAGCTGTAAAGGAACGGGTGCCTAGAGACTGGAGGGTGTTTGTTGCTAGCTGTAAAGGAACGGGTGCCTAGAGACTGGAGGGTGTTTGTTGCTAGCTGTACAGGAACGGGTGCCTAGAGACTGGAGGGTGTTTGTTGCTAGCTGTAAAGCAACAGGTGCCTTGAGACTGGAGGGTGTTTGTTGCTAGCTGTAAAGGAACGGGTGCCTTGAGACTGGAGGGTGTTTGTTGCTAGCTGTAAAGCAACAGGTGCCTTGAGACTGGAGGGTGTTTGTTGCTAGCTGTAAAGGAACGGGTGCCTAGAGACTGGAGGGTGTTTGTTGCTAACTGTGAAGGAACAGGTGCCTAGAGACTGGAGGGTGTTTGTTACTAGCTTTAAAGGAACTGGTGCCTAGAGACTGGAGGGTGTTTGTTGCTAGCTGTAAAGGAACGGGTGCCTAGAGACTGGAGGGTGTTTGTTGCTAGCTGTAAAGGAACGGGTGCCTAGAGACTGGAGGGTGTTTGTTGCTAGCTGTAAAGGAACGGGTGCCTAGAGACTGGAGGGTGTTTGTTGCTAGCTGTACAGGAACGGGTGCCTAGAGACTGGAGGGTGTTTGTTGCTAGCTGTAAAGCAACAGGTGCCTTGAGACTGGAGGGTGTTTGTTGCTAGCTGTAAAGGAACGGGTGCCTTGAGACTGGAGGGTGTTTGTTGCTAGCTGTAAAGCAACAGGTGCCTTGAGACTGGAGGGTGTTTGTTGCTAGCTATAAAGGAACGGGTGCCTAGAGACTGGAGGGTGTTTGTTGCTAGCTGTAAAGGAACGGGTGCCTAAAGCGGGAGGAGGTACTTCTCTACTTATACTAGTACCTACCTAGAGGCTGGCGGGTGTTTGCTAGCTGGGCTCGGGGCAGACGCCAGCCAGGTTGAGCAGCGCCTCGGCCGTGCGCCGCTCCTCGCCGCCGGAGTAAGAGTGCTCGTCGCGTGAACAGCGAGAAATCACCAGGTGGTGGGCCGCTGGTGGCAGCTGGAACAAACACGGGTAATTAGTACATTACTTATGTAGGGCGGCACAACAAAGGGGTGGAGGGGTGGTATTCTTTGTTGCTCGTTACCATGGTTACGTCTCCTAAGTCACTTTTTAAACTGTTATTTTATATGGTTTAAATATACCAAACATGAGTAGCGATGAGCATAAAGCCATTTGGATATGGGTCATCGTTTGAGCATGCTGAAAGTCCATATTATAAACATTTTTCTAAGAAACTCGGTAATTGTTGTCTCCTCGCTGACGGGGCAGAATAACAACAAAGAAAAGTTGATTGACCCAAAGAATGCTTCAGATCGCAAATATTTGGCGCCCGAGCCGAAGGGAAGTGTGACAAGTATGAGATTCGATTCTTTTTTATTATATATAAAATTTGACGACCGCTTTAGTCTAGTTGGTAGTGACCCTGCCAACGAAGCTGGAGGTCCCGGGCTCGAATCCCGGTCAGCGCATTTATTTGTGTGATTAGCACAAATATTTGTTCCTGAGTCTTGGATGTTCTCTATGTATTTAAGTATATATTTCTCTATACAAGTATGTATATCGTCACTTAGTACTCATAGTACGAGCTTTGCTTAGTCTGGGACTAGGTCGATTTGTGTAAGATCGTCAACAAAATATTTAATGACCCTAATACGTTTCAAATTGTAAATTAATCTATACAACTTCTCACATCTCTTCTTACATTCTCTGGCGCTTTCACGATTACTTTGTCAACATGGTCATTTAAGTTTATGGTCAATGTGCAATGCAGTTGGGTCATACGCGGATTTAGGTTCGCCTCTTTTTTGTGGATATACCAAAAGTTAAGGGCTACAAAGCTTAATATTGGATTGGACCGGTAACCCGCATAAACAGTGTCTCCGTTTCTATAAATCCTTGTAATAAAAACATAGCTAACACTCACAGAAGCCGTTAACTGTTGACCACAGGATGGACGACTTTTCTTTTTTATCTAAGTATGACCCAGTTACATCCTGATGGATGCGGACATTCTATTAAGTACAAAACTTGACATTGTAATTATAACTTATTAAGACAAAAATTTGACATTATAATTAGAATAATTTATTAACAAACTTGACAGTGTATTTAGAATCTAGAAAAAGGAAACTTGACATTAAAATTGGAATTTATTAATAACAGAACTTGACATTGCGATTAGAATTTAAATATTTTTTCGTATGCATTGTGTTCTCTTAACACTAGTAAACATTATGTGCCCTATCTGGGTGTCATGTACCTACCAACTACCTGTAATATCTCCTGTAATGCACTTGACATAAATGTTGAATAAATGACATCAAAGGGGGTCCTAACCACAGGATGGACGACTTTTCTTTTTATCTAAGTATGACCCAGTTACATTCAGATGGATGCGGACATCAAAGGGGGTCCGCTATCTAACCTATGGTCAGTTGTGACAAAAAAAAATTAAAAAAGGCCACCAGCAGCCAGGTACTTGGCGGCTTCGGGCTGAGTTCTCGGTCGGAGCTGTGCCGTGATCATACCTGGTCGAGCACGGAGGGCCCGTACTTCATGGCCAGCACGGTGGCGGCGGCGAGGTACTCGTCGGCGCCGGGCTCGGGGCGCGCGAGCCGGCGCGCCAGGAACGGGAACAGCGCGGGGTCCGGCGAGTTCTTGGGGGGGGGAGTGTCGGGCGAGGGGGGGATCGGCTGCCGGCCGAACGCCTGTGGAATAGTAGATTGTGTCTCAAGGGAGCAAAATGATATATTTACGGCGAGGGCGGTATATTGAATCCTGAGTGAAGCGAAAGATTCTACAATAGAATCCTGAGCGTAGCGAGGGATTCTAAAGTAGAATCTTGAGCGTAGCGAGGGATTCAAGTGTTTACGCCCAAGACGGAAATAATTTTGCTACCGTGTGACACATACTGCTTTTCACACCGTCTATGAGGAAAAGAATAATTGTTGCCATCAAATGAGGGAAGAAAAGTACATCTTTGATCCCTCATTCGAGGGCAACAATAACTCTTTTCTGAATAGCAGGTGTGAAACAGTTATTTATGTCACACCTGGCCATAAAGTGGCAATTACCGCACGCTCCGCGCGCGGATAATCCCACTTCCTGGCCAGGGGGTGACATGAAATTTTGTACTAACCTCGGGCGGTAATTAAGAAAGCCTCAGATGGCATAATTATCGCTTGCCTTCGGCTCGGGCGTCAAATACCTGCGGTCTGAGACATTCTTTGTTTTACCGCCCTTGGTAAGTAATGTACTATTGTTATACAAGGGTGAAACGTTGTAGGCATTTTAACCGTGAGTGTAGCGAATGGATTCTAGGGTTGAACAACGAGTTTGCAAATGGACTCTATGGTCAAAAATAGAATCCTAAGCGAAGCGAGTGGTTCAAAAATAGAATCCAGTGTTGCAACAGAAGAGACGTAAAATAACTGCAGACGTCTGTAACACAAATCTTTACACCTCACTAAAGCGAGGAAAATACTACATAAGAAAAACAATATCTGATGACATGCAATTTCAAAAATGAAATATGTAAAATCAGCCTTTATATTAACTAGTAGACAAATAACACAAATTGGCAGGAAATCTTATGTTCAGTAACCAAAATATTAGTTGATGATTAGATGGGTAAAAATTGTCCTGTCAGGTGGGCTAGCACAACTTGCGGGTAAGTCATATCTCGCGCGACTCAGTGATTCCTGTCTCACGCGAACTGTGAGAATTAGAAAGAGGACGGTAGATTTTTCTCTACTCGCGTCGCATAACAGCGGCAGTGGTCCAACCCCCCCCCCTGTATGTTTTAAAAAGTAACTAATAACACGTTCGGGTATCAAATATTCTTTGCAATATTGTGGATAAAATGCAGTTTTGTCATTTGTATTTAAAGAATAAAAAAGAGCTTTCCGATCTAGTGAGGTGAAAACATATCTTTAACGTCAGCTCTCAGTTTCACTTTTTTTTAATACAACGCCGGTGGCAAACAAGCGTACGGTCCACTTGATGGTAAGCGGCCACCGCAGCCTATAGACGCCCGCAACTCCAAAGGAGTCACGTGCGCATTGCCGACTCTTTATAAGATTTGAGGATGCACTGTGTTGACAGCAGAAGGAACACATTTAGGTCCCTCGCTCTCAACACAGTGCGTCCTCGGGAGCTCTGGCAACCTTGCTCACCTCCAGGAACACAACACTAAATACTTGTATAGTAAATAATGTTATTATGGCTGTGGTTTTGATGAGGTTGCCGACCTAATGTCTGTAGAAAAACTAGAAAACCATTTACCTACATAAATACATTTTATACCCATTCAATAGTTTTTGCGTGACTCGTCAATAAACGTCTAAAGTTTTACGTTTATATAGTAAAAACGGATCAGTCTAGTCACGCACGGACGGATTTAGACGAAATTTGATATAGAGGCAAACTTTAAAACATGGGATATTTTTTTTATTAAATAATCCCCAAAAGGATGATGTCGAAAGTTAATACAAGAATAAACGAATTCACGGAGACAAGCTAGTTGAATATGAAATCACCTGTAATAATGTAGACCTGTGTTGAGGATCGACTGTCCATAGCGAGCCCTTGCCGAGACCGGGCGCCGCCGCTACCTGTAATTAGAGACCCGTATGTAGAGATTGTAGAGGGGTCCAAACTCAAACTCAAAATATTCTTTATTCAAATAGACCTAGCAACAAGCACTTTTGAATCGTCAGTTATATATTACATAAATTGAATCTAATTATTCAGAGCAATTTATTGATGCATATGAAATTAAAAAAAAAGACATGAATTACTATAATGTATGTCAAAAGAGAGTATAATAAATTCACAAAAAGATCGTCAATATGTAAAATAAAAACATAAAAAATTGTATAATCTAGACAGTTTCTAGAATTAAATCTGAATGTCAAGAGGAAAATTTAACGTCAAAATCTAATGTCATAGGTATGAAAATAGTCATTAAGAATCCCATGTAGAATAGACTTCAGGCTCAACCATCTTCAAAATAGGGATGTTGACACTAAGTAAGAAACTCAACTACTTCAAATTTTCTCGAAAAAGGATCAAATTCTCAACCAAATAGCGAAAAAAGTAACTCAAAAAAATAAATAATTACATAATTACATAATTACAAGTCATCAAAGTTTTAAGTGGGGGCATGTTCTGTCCCTTTTTCGCAAAACGCACCTCTGTATGGAACGATCTTCATTTACTATGGCGCTTTAAGTCAGTGACGTCACTACAAATTAGTGCTTTCTCACTCTTATTAACAACATTCTAACGGTTGTAGCTTCGTTATTTTTTGAGATATTTTAATGGGATTTTCACCATTTGGCATAGTTTTATGTCTTCTTTCTTTTGGATATAATTTAGATACCAATAAATTTTGAGTCAACATCCCTATTATGTCTTGTTCGCTTAGTATTAGCTGGATATGCTTCTCGTCGCCCGCGCACGGAAACTTGCGAATGCATTAAACAAGTTTTTAGTTAAAACGGGTCTTTTTTCAAAAAAGTAAGAATACCAAGTTATTCTAGGTACGTTATTTTGCAATGAAGAGTAAAAAATATATTTTATAGTCATCAAAAATTAAAACTCAAATAAATATTGAAGGCCGATAAGGTTTGGTGGCCCATGAGGGGGTTCAGTTTCGGTTAATGTAGAACGTTAACACAAACTCTGTGGCAGGACTGGTTACATGACCGATTGTGTCCCACGCTATTCTTCCATCCTTGTGGATGACGGAACTCTGTGACCTCCGAGCGGTTCGATAGTTATAGTCAGAGCTGGGCATTAACTCATAAATCAATTAATCGTTAATTAACGAAGTTCACCATCCGTGTATTGGATTAACTTTTAAGTTAACTTGCAAAATGTTAACGGACTCATTAACTTCCGCTGACTGTCCGAAGATCCGTTATCCGTTAACTAAGTACCTATTGTATCAAAGGAACACCGCGCCGTGAAAAACATGTTCTGACAAATCCGTTCGATCGGGGCGGCGTAGGCGCGAGCTATATGCGCTGAGTGAGACAGACAATGCAAGTCAGGACTAAACGATTAACGTTATCTACCGTTAAATGGCCCGAAATGTAACACTTTAACGTTTGACGTTTGTTTTTTTATCGGATTATCGATTAACGAAGATAACTATTTGGTTAACGGTGCCCAGCTACGGTTATAGTTCAGGACGTTATAATACAAACTAACCTTGTGGAAGCATTTGTTGAGTGAGAGATTGTGTCGCACGCTATTCTTCCATCCCTGCGGCGCGTGTCGGAAGTAGGGGAAGTGGCGCACGATCCACGCGTAGATCTCTTTGACTGGGAGAGCCCGTGCTGGCGCGGCCTCGATGGCCATGAAGATGAGGCAAGAGAAGGAGTATGGCGGCTTGCTGTGTGTTGGCGCTGGTGAAGGCGGGGCTTTCACGGGCGTTCGTGGAGGCGACGCGCGCGCTGCGGGAGGCGGGGTTGTGGACTCCGTCTAGAGATTACGTAGATTAAATAAATAAATGCTGCTAAAATAAATAAATAATGCTGAGGTTAGTACCTTTGGCCAACATGATTTCAACGCATACGGATAATAATTATAAATTATAAGAATACCTCTTTTGCCCCTTACTGTATAAGCTTAGATTAGTTAATAACTAAGTTTACTATCTGCACATTATCATTGTCTTGATTGTTTTGTTACTGCACTTATGTTTTGGCAATAAAGCTTATTATTATTATTATTAAATATTTGTGGACAATTTTACACAAATCGACTGATCTAAGCAAAGCTTGTACTATGGGTACTAAGAGAATATACATATTTATATAGATAAATATTTACTTAAATATACAAGAATCAGGAACAAATATTCGTGTTCATTACACAAATAAATGAACTTTAATGTGCAAATAGGCCGAAATAACACTTTTACAAGTTCAGAAATAAAGGAAAAATTGAAAAATTTAGGCACCGAGCAGTATTTGAACCTGCGACCTCCCGGCACTCACGGCCAGTCGCTCTAGCCAACTGAGCTATAGGTGCAACTGCCACCCGGTCCGAAATTCCTCAATCGTTCCCCCATTTATCCAAACGCCTTAAGGGAGGGGTACAGCCTTTTACATGTCAAAATCTAGCAGCGTTTCTGAAAAAGATGACCACTGCCGAGAAGAAACGCAAAAACATACTAGACAGTCGGTAATTTTCTACCAACGGTTGCCAAAGTTTAGTGTAAAACGTTATTAAACTAACCGATCCGTCCGATTCGCTTCAGCCAGGTTTTAGGTACCTGCCTATTATCTAATGTAGCTATCAGAAGCCTGATGCCTTAAGCGTTATTTATTAACAGAATATATTTTAATTTGTGATTTCTTTGAGATCAAAAATGGATAAATTAATAATTATATACGCATTAATACATAGATAATGAAAATCTTAGCTTAAAAGGCGTTCTCTGCCGGCAACGCACATATGCGTTCACGAGCATATAATTTTGTTCCTAAGAGGCGTAGCCTAGCAGCGAATGTGTTAAATAAATTGAAATTAGAGTTGTATTCTGTTTACTCATTAGGTCTCAAAAGCTTACCATGAGGGCCATTCTACTTTTTCATGCACATAATTTTCAGACACTTTTTTTAATGCAGATTTTGGAATACTTAGCCCTCACTTCATATTTTTGTATTATTATTTAGAAAGAGGTTTAATTGCAGTATCACTTCCGATAGTTTCAGTAATTAACGAACCACAGCTAATATTCATAAATCGAGTAACTCAGTGGTCCTTGGATTTCTCACCATTTGTATGAAAAAATGGTTTGCACCACTGTGGTATTTTTACCCATAAATTCATTTTATTAGGTTCAGGTACTATTTCGAAATCCTATTTGTGTACACTAATTCAATACATATCATAGATTTTTTTTTGTAATAGAAAACTGGTCATGAAAAAGTAGAATGACCCATAACCGAAAACTGTCCATATTCTTCTTCTATTCCTAAACCAACCAGCACTTATTCCAACTGTGTCGCCTTTTTTTCATGTGTTTTTAATTGATTTTAATTGTTTTTTAGTTGTTTTGAAGCTGTTCCTTGCTTTATTTTTTTTTTTTTTTCATTTCGCTCTATATCCACTGTTGAGTAAATTCCTCCTCATGTTCACACCAGTTTACCCTGTTTTGTGGTAGTCTCATTCATATATATAACACCTTTGATTTTATTCATTATATGTATACCTTTCCTATATGTATAGTATGTTGTGTTGCGTTCCGTGAATCACGTACGGTGCTGTCTGAAAACCAGCGCTGCAGGTGTCTGACACCTCGGCATAATGCTGAGACAGCGACCGATTCACTGCCGCGAAGACGCACTTTTTAACTGTATGTTCATGTACTGAGTATATTATATTTGTAACTGTGTGTCTTTTGGTGCAGTGAATAAATGCTTTCTTTCTTTCTTTCTTTCTTTCATATTTAATACGTAATATAGATTACATCCATTTCATGACAGAAAGTGGACTCTCATTACGAAATTGTTTTATACATTGATAAGAATGTTTGCAAGCTAGCCACAATCGCGACTCGTCCTCGCTTCGTAACTGAGAGTACACGAATGCTTTTATTCAAGCCTCGAACGGCATTGAATGGTAACTACACAAGTACACATGTGCAAATGTTTGCTTGGTCAATACTGAACCGTCCAATGCGGAAAGGTAATAAAAACGTGAGTTTCAGTTATATTTCATCATCATCATCATCATTTCAGCCGAAAGACGTCCACTGCTGAACATAGGCCTCCCCCAAGGCTCGCCATTTAGACCGGTCCTGTGCCGTTTGTTTCCACCGGATTCCCGCGACCTTCACCAGGTCATCACTCCACCTTGTCGGAGGCCTACCGACAGCTCGTCTTCCGGTGCGTGGACGCCACTCAAGCAGTTTCTGGCCCCATCGACCGTCAGTCCTGCGAGCAATGTGCCCTGCCCACTGCCACTTTAGTCTCGCAATTTTGAAGGCAGTTATATTTACTACCTTTGTAATCGCAAAGGTAGAGGAAATTCGTAAAAACTGAAAGAAATCAAGACTGAAGCGTTTGGGATGATTTGTGTTGACTGGAGGTTAGCAACAGGGGAAATTTAGTTAAGGCAAGGTCAATTCACAGATCTGACGAAAATACTGAAATTTGAGCTTCCAGTGTGAAGAAATAATGTCGAAGTTACACTACAGAAAAATTACAGTAGACTGAAAAAGAAACAAAGAAAAGAAATAACCGAACAAAATATTGAAAAATGCCTTGGTAACTCTGTCGAAAATCCTAAATATCATAGTAAAAATAAACTTTATCTACACCCATACAGTAAATCCTCTTTTATGTGCTCAAAAAGTGTAGGTAAGGACAAACTTTACAATATCGCGCCGGTCCGGGGCGGAGATGGCCATAACAGCATCAAAAACGGTATCGTTATGGCCATCTCCACTCATAACGATGCAGGTTCGTGCTCAAAAGACTTCAACGGGCTCACGCTCGACCTCACTACACTTGCAATGCAATGGTTCCTGAACACATGAAAGAGGATATAATATACGGATGTAGATAAAGTAGTGTATGCACTGTACATAATTAGGCCTTAAAACACTCGTGTGGTTTTATGAAACTCGCTGGTTGCATAAACAACTATTAATGCTGCAGATCTCGTAATTATCAACGACAGTGATACGTTTTTTTTACGAAAACGATAGCTTTTTAAGGAAATAACCGGATAGATTTTTCATATTACGCGCAGAGCTTCCGTAAAGAGCGGGACGGTTAATTGCAAACTCACGCGTGCTAGAGGGGGTTATTTGCACTGGAATGGCCTTGCCTTAAGAGTATAGAACAATACAGACTTTTTAGAGGAAATTCGTAAACTGAAAGAAATCAAGAATGAAGCGTTTGTGATGATTTGTGTTGGAGGTTAGCAACAGGGGAAACTTAGTTAAGAGTGAACAATACAGACTTTTTGGTTTAGGGTAACCCAAGTTAAATGAAATGCTGATGATGATGGTTGTCTGGAAGAGATCGCTCTATAGCGATAAGACCGCCTGTTGTTTGCCTCTACTCATTGTAATTATGTACTGTACTGTGTTTTTTTTTGTTGAGGTTATGCAATAAAGAGTATTTGTATTATATTGTATTGTATGAAATAAGTTTCTGTCAAAAAATCAAATTTCTGACAAATGTATTCATATAGTCTGACTTTCTTAAATTGTAAATTAATATTTTGACATGTAAAAGTGCACTTGTGGCATATTTGCAGAATAAATGTTTGATTTCATTTTCGGTACAAGCTTTTATTGTCGACTGTACTTTTTCGCAGTTATCACATAGTTTAGGGGGTTCCGATGATCCCAAATACGACCGTTTTATCTAGTGTAGTTTAGGAGTTGCTATGTCCACATTCTGTCTTCTTAATCATATCAGATTGGTGGTACATATTCATGGAACGTATATATAAATATTTATGTAGTTATGTATGTATATATTTATTAATGTATTGTATTGTTAGCTGTATATATTAGCCTAGATGTATGTGTTATTCTATCTCTCTTGCTTTATCCTAGCACTACCTGTTGTTATTTTTCTTTAAGTTTTCATCTCCTGCTACCCAAAGGTTGTCTGGAAGAGATCGCTCTATAGCGATAAGACCGCCTGTTGTTACCTATTAGTTTTTAAGGATAATCTTGTGACAATTTCTTTTTGTGGTGCAATAAAGAATATATTATTATTATTCTCTTTATTTATCTTTTCGCTTAAGTTATTATTATTATATTGGATACCGCCAAGTAGCTGAAAAATGGGTTTGCTAATTTTGAAGTACAAGTCCAAATTACATATGTACAGTGCAAGTTGATGTAAAGCTTGTAAGAAACTGCAACACGATGAGCAAAATGCCATAAATTAGTTCCTGAGATATTTAGCGATCTTTCAGAAGACAGGTGGATAGAGCAGCATATGCGTTCCTATTGTACCTATTTGATACGGAACCCTAAAAGTTAAATTATCCCAAGAATTTAGGTCTTGTAGTATAATGACAACATGATAATTCTGCTGTCAAAGAACATAGCTTTTAAATTATGTAATACCTATATCTGTTAGATCGAATATGGCTGCAGGAAGATTATTGTACGTATGTATGTAAAATTCTTTATTGTACATTGTACATGAGTAAAACATAACATAAATTACAAGAACAGTTGACATATATGTACAAAGGCGAGCTTATCCCTGTAAGGGATTTCTCCCAGCTAACCTTTGAGCAATTGAGTGGAGATTAAGATTAATAGGCAAACCGAGAAACATAGTATAGTTGCATATCAAAATTGTCAACTTACCTTTATTATGACTTGACTTCCAATCATTTTTGTGTCCTCGACGTCCCCTTTGGTTAGATTTATACCTGCAACAAAATTAATCTTATTTATATTTACTGATATAAACTGTTACGACGCGTACACTTAGGCATTCCCGCCGGCGGGGACGTCCACCGCGCGATCGCGACAACAGTGACACATATAGTCCATATTCGTCCCGGTACCGCCGCACACCGGGTAGAGTCAGTCCGACCCAGGTCGGGCTTAGCTGAGTTTCTTGCTGGACTCTTCTCAGCTAGACTAGGTTTAGTGAACCAGCGACAAAACTCCCAGTAGCTCGATTCCACTCACACCTCAGATTCGGTTGAAACCGCTCAACCAATCTCACTGGAGCGCACTCTTAGAGTATTCCAGTGTTCCAAACCACACGTGTGGTTATGCCGGAGGTTTTCCCCTGGATTCTCCCCAGGCTACTCTCCAACCGCGCACTCCTATCGCTTTATTGGGCCCGGCCTATAAAGCCACAGTCAGGTTCAAAAAAAAAAACTGTTACGACCGTCGCCATTTTTCAATACATTCATTGGCTGGCGTAATCGCGGAAAATTGTGGTAGGTCACCCTGGCCATAATTTTAATTTTTCTAGGCTTACCTCTCAACAGGTTTCTGTCCTGAAGCCAGCTCAAACTGGTGAGGTCATCGTCGTGGTCTGCTGGGGGCAGGTTTCCCGCGTTGCCGCCGCACGCCACTCTGTAAGGTAACAAGCAGTTAAAGTCTGTCACTCCAGCATACAGCAGCAGGAACTTAGGAGACGAATACAGTTGGGCTGGGCAGCGTTTGGGAAACTTCGTCGAGTCTTCTCATCGCCGATACCACAAAGCCTAAAAACGAAAGTTTTTAATCAGTGCGTCCTGCCTGTAATGACATACGGAGCCGAAACGTGGCCACTCACTGTACGTCTTGTCCACCAATTTAAGGTCGCGCAGCGAGCTATGGAGCGAGCTATGCTTGGAGTCTCTCTTAGGGATCGTATCCGGAACGAAGTTATTCGTCAGAGAACAAAGGTTACCGACATAGCTCAGCGAATTAGTAAGCTGAAGTGGCAGTGGGCAGGTCACATATGTCGCAGAACCGATGGCCGTTGGGGCAGACTGGTTCTTGAGTGGAGACCGCGTGTCGGCAAACGTAATATAGGACGCCCTGTAACTAGGTGGGGCGATGATATTCGAAAGGCAGTGGGCAGGGATTGGAGGAGAAGAGCTGAAGACCGAGCTCAGTGGCGTGCCATGGGAGAGGCCTATGTCCAGCAGTGGACTGACACAGGCTGATGATGATGATGATGATGATGACTCCAGCATAAATGAAGGATGGACCCCGGTACTTGAGACGATGTAGGCCCAGGTAGAGAAAGAAAGAAAAAACATTCGTGGCACAGAAGTGATACACATATCAAGGATTAAAGTTGAAAAACGAGTAAAAACAGTAAAAAAGGTGTAAAACAAAAAGAAAACAATCAATAATGCCACGAAATGGTCCCGACTCAGCATGGTGCCAACCTAACTGGTCGACGCTGGTCTTCCGTCGGAGCCAATCGGTGAAATTCACGGCTGGTAACACATAAACAAAAACGAACTATAAAGACATACACATAGACATAAGAGGTAGGTACAGAGGTTGTCAAAAAGTACATAGCGCAGCGGTGGCGGAGAGGTATACACTGTGGATACCTAACTAGGATGTGCTCCTGTAAAGAATAATATACAATGTTGGATATATACACATATAATCACTACATAGTATAAAACAAAGTCGCTTTCTCTGTCCCTATGTCCCTATATCCCTATGTATGCTTAAATCTTTAAAACTACGCAACGGATTTTGATGCGGTTTTTTAATAGATAGAGTGACTCAAGGGGAAGGTTTATACGTATAATACATGCATCAGCATTGCACCCGTGCGAAGCTGGGGCGGGTCGCTAGTATACATATATACAATAGGAGACACAGGAAGAAACCACAATAAAGAGATCTCTCAGGGACCGAAGTCCAATGAGAGTCGGTTGGAAGTTATATTTATGCAACTGACTTAAGAAACTTCGATAGCGCGATGCAGAACATGTCAGATTGGGCAGTTGACAGGAGTGACGTCACAACGCTATGGCCGTGTAATCCAGACACCGGTTTTTTTCCCTGTCTGTGTGTGTGTTTGTATCAAGATAGGGCCTCATTAGGTCGCTGCCACATCATTGCGTTGCGACGTCGCATCGCCTCGCATGCGTAGAAATCTACGTACAATCTAGTACGTCGCAACGCAGCGATGTGGCCGCGCCCTATTTCTCAGTCAGTCTTCTTTGCTTCTACATACATCATCTATAGAGATATCCGCGAGTTGATCAATACATAGTATAAAACAAAGTCGCTTTCTCTGTCCCTATATCCCTATGTATGCTTAAATCTTATAAACCACGCAACGGATTTTGATGCGGTTTTTTTAAATAGATAGAGTGATTGAAGAGGAAGGTCTATATGTATAATAACATCCATTAAATAGTGCACCCGTGCGAAGCCGGGGCGGGTCGCTAGTAATCGTATATAATATCTTAAAATACTGGTTCAAATTGAATGAAATTTGAAATATACCGTGTCTTTACAATGCCTGCATGGTTACTGAAAATTCAGTCTTCTAGTTTTATCCACAACGAAGTTACAGGGGGTCGAAAATGGCCTGAATTGCTTCGAGAAAAGGATGGTACGGCCGTGCCGCTTTTTTGCTCGACTTGGTGGGGGCACTGCCGTGCCCCCTGATACAACAATGCAAATATCTTACATTGTGAAATGCTTAATAGATAGCGTTCTGCTTTTGAACATAACCTAAATATGTCTCTTTAGTCTCTTATCATTCGCAATGTTACCTACTAACCCACCAAATTGATAACAACGTAGAAATTCTGACATTGATTGATAATTTGATAGTGCAGCGATTTTTTTAGCCAAAATTATTCTTGACAACGTTAATCTGAATGAGGAACTAGTCAGCGTATTGTAACGACGGTATTGGGTAAGATTACGCACAGCCGACGTCAAAGGTATGTCATACATTTATCGCTTTATTATCATGGCATAAGGTGCAAAAGTGTAAACACATTTCTGATATAATAAATAAATATTTGTGGACAATCTTACACAAATCAACCTGGTCCCAAACTAAGCAAAGCTTGTACTATGGGTACTAGGCGACGATATACATACTTATATAAATAGATATATACTTAAATACATAGAAAACATCCAAGACTCAGGAACAAATATTCGTGTTTATGGGTCATTCTACTTTTTCATGACCAGTTTTCTATTCTATAAAAATACTATGATATATATTGAATTACTGTACACAAATAAGATTTCGAATTTCGAATTTATAGGCAAAAATACATAATTATTAACATATTGATGTAAAAGGTGGGTAACACAGTGGTAAAAACCATTTTTTCATACAATTGCTGAGACATCCAAGGACCACTGAGTTACTCGATTTAAGGATATTAGCTGTGGTTCTTTAATTACCAAAACTATCGGAAGTGATATTGCAATTAAACCTCTTTCTAAATAACAATACAAAAATATGAAGTGAGGGTCAATTATTCCAAAATCTGCATTAAAAAAAAAGTGTCTGAAGATTGTGTACATGAAAAAGTAGAATGGCCCTTATCACACAAATGAATGCCCTGACCAGAGGGGTTACCGCGAACCACAAACGAAGTTTTGCCTCTCTGTCTCACTTATGTGCAAACTTGCAAGTGCGACAGAAAACTTCGTTTACTGTTCGCGGTAGCGCCCCGGGATTTGAACCCGGGACCTCCAGCTTCGACGGGAGGGTCACTACCAACTAGGTTAAAGTGGTCGTCAACCACTGTACTTGTGTGTTAAAGAACGCTAAATCAGTGGCAAAGCGAGTACAGTCAGCCTAAGTGGCTGGACACTGGTAGTTTGTCGGATTCACCCTACGGAAATTTAGTATGAAAGTTAAACATTTTTATTTTTTATTAAGAAAATAAACGGCCCAACATGTACAAATAAAACAAAAAAAACAGGTCAAGTGCGAGTGGGACTCGCGCACGAAAGGTTCCGTACCGTTACCGATAAGTAGGCAAACAAAATCACGGAGGCCCCTTAAATATTTATTGTTTTTTATAGTATTTGTTGTTATAGCGGCAACAGAAATACATCTGTGAAAATTTCAACTGTCTATCACGGATCATGAGATACAGCCTGGTGACAGACAGACAGACAGACAGACGGACGGACAGCGGAGTCTTAGTAATAGGGTCCCGTTTTACCCTTTGTCTCCTATATTAACTGCATAACAATTACTAACTATTATAAGTTATAGGTACTGTTAAGGCTCGGTTTTATAAACATCCGTTAGACCTTATGTCGGTTTGTTATGTCAAAAAATGTACTGAGTTACTGAAATTTGATCTGACATTTGGTCTAACGAATCTTTATAAAACCCGGCCTAAAATAACCTATTTGGGTCATTGTCAGATTTACGTATAGGTTAGCGTCTTTTCGGTGGACATATCAAAAGTTAAGGGTCAAAAAGCTCAATTTCGGATTGGTCTAGTAACCCGCACAAACGGTGTTTCCGTAACTATAAATCCATGTAATAAAAACATAACTTACATGTACATAGGCCGTTAACTATTGACCACCGGGTGGGCAACTTGTTTTTACAACTGACAATGACCCATTTGGTTCTGTACTGCATGCAGAATACATAACACAGAAATACGTACGAAACGAGTGTATTTGTTGTCAAACACCAGTTATAAAAATAAAAAAAATAAAAATTTAGACTGTTTATTTCAAAAGAAAATTAATTACATTTTATGTTAATTAGTTAGCTAAATCTTTACATTTTAAGATTGTGATGCTAAGCTTATATTTTATTTAATATATGGTCTTCTTTCGTTTAGATTGAGCTATACAATATTGTTCTTTTTATGATATTTTTAGTTTGCTTTGGATTGTCTTCTATTTTATTGATAACATGTATGAGGAAACCATTTAGTGTATGAGGTAGGTAGTACGTCCATACTCTCCTGCCATATACATTATTATTAGGTTATGTTAGACAGAGCATCTGTGCACAAGTACTGTTAGTTATTCTGTGCTGCAGAGGGCTTATTATATGAATAGAACGAGAGGACCCAGTAATAGTTATTTGTTATGCAAGGCTGCAAAGTTGTTTGGCGCGAGTGCTCGAATCGGAAGCCGAGCTAGCGAAGGATTCTAGAATTGATTCTAAGATTGAGCGTAGCGAGGGCTTCAAGACACGAGAAGCCAAATAACTTTGCTGCCGAGCGAAACACACAACTTTTCACCTCCCCCTAGCGAGGAAACGTAGGTACAAGAAAATAATTCAAGTATTATTAAAGAAAATTGCAATACGAATAGTTTGAATATATTCCTTATTTTTGTATTTCCATAAATCAAAAAAGTAGATAAAATAATGATATAAAACAAAAATTGAATGATTTTCAATTTAATGTAAGTACCTAAAATAAAATTTTTCATCGGATGACACATTCCTTGTGCGAGCGGGCTGTCGCTATATACATGTATAGCGCTGACTCACTCGCACACCGCACCGTCGTGCGGAAACCGCATCAGTGTAGCAACGGCCTTAAGACCGCATGGCCGACCCATGATTCTGAACGCATCCATAAAAAAATACGGTAGCGCGGTACTCCGTCATGTTCGAATTTCAAAATCACTATCCGCTAGCGGATAAAATGGACTTTTGCACGCAGATTTGAAACGATAAAGTAAGCCTTTCAGAGCGGGTGAGGTGAAAACGATATTTACTTTTTGTCCCTCTTCGTCACGGTAGCCAGTTGTCCATTATGTTTACAGCTAAGCTAGGGTTGCCATGAATATGGGAACGTCGACCGGGACAATCCAATAAAAAGTATCTATGGGTAGAGACCAAAAACTAACATACGAATGGTCATATTCCAGCACTAGACCCATCCATCCTAGGCTCAGCCGCCCTTTCCCCGTCTGCCAACCTCCTTGCAGTGTGCACCGCGCGGGTACCGTTTCAGTAAGGGGCAAGCATGTCTATTTCTTTGGTCCCTAATTAACTATGGTTTTCTAACCGGGACAATTTGCATAGTCGCCGGGACACTGGGATACCACGCATCAAACCGGGACATGTCCTGGCCAACCCGGACGTATGGCAACCCTAAGCTAAGCAGATCATGGTCACATCGAGACGATGGTAAAGCGATAAGGAGTGATACCTGCAGATACAAGATTCTGTAGCAGTTTTTTTTTGTAGCTTTTGAGCGGTCTCCATTCGCTAATAGATTGGATCCGGGGCGCCCCTAAGGGTTGTTTTTTTCCATACAAAAAGCGGCAACGTTTCCTCCCCCTAATTCTGAATTTTTATGATTTTTGTAAATGTAGATATCATTAAATACTAGGGTCAATCAACTTTTCTTTGTTGTTATTCGGTCCCGTCAGCGAGGAGACAACAGTAACAGAGTTTCTTAGAAAAATGGCCATAATATGGACTTCAAGCATGCTCAACAGATGACCCATGTCCAAATGAATAGATGCTCATCGCTAAAACTCATGTTTGGTAAATGTAAACCCTATAAAATCAGTTTTCGAGAGTGACTCAGGAGACGTAACCATGGTAACGAGCAACAAAGAATAGTTGATCGACCCACTAGGTTTATCCGTTTACACCCTGATTGAATTTATTGTGTTCGATTAAAAAAAAAATAGTCAATTTTTTTAACTGTCATTAAAGTTACTTATGGTTAAATTAATTGAATTTACGTTAAAACTTTGGTAAAGATTTTCTTACACTGAAATATTGGGTGCATGGTATTATTAACTAGGAGACAGTACGGAAGTGGTACGTCCATTTACTCCATAAAAATGTCTTCTGTCAGTAAAATGTTCCATCTACAATATTCAAGGTACTTTCCCTCCATGTGGCATAGCCGTGGGACACCCTGTATATGTCAGGCTGAATACTGGGCTGTCATCCGACATCCGACTTTTGACGGATCGGACGTGTAATATCTGAGTGACATTCATTCGTCACTTGTAATTTGGCCACCAGATAAGTTATCGCTGTGGCGCCGGCAAGGGTATCTACAGATAGTGTCAAGTCAAGACGCGAATCACAGTGGAATTTGTTAGCATAGAAACAAACTGGCATTGTAGTTTTTTTTCTATAAAGATATTATTTTAAATAATAATAATACAAATTTAGAATAAAGGAAAAATTTGGCACCGAGCAGGATTCGAACCTGCGACCTCCCGGCACTCGCGGCCAGTCGCTCTAGCCAACTGAGCTATAGGTGCAATCGCTACCCAGCCCCAAATACATCAACCGTTCCTTCATATTCATCTTCTTCGTTAATCTGTAGTTTACGATAGCAACGGTACTGCTTAATACGAGAATTAATAATAATACAGTACACATAGTCCCCATAGTCATATCTACAACAGGAGTGGTCCCTAAAACATTATTCAATAGTCTACAAACACTGCAAATCCTAGCCAACATGACAGAGTACCTACAACACTCTATTCTGTTTGTAACGGTGTGTCTTTTCGTGCAGTGAATAAATGCGTTCTTTCTTTTTAAAAAGCTACAATTCTGAATACCGGGGTTACTTTCAAATTCAGGGGCGACTTTCAAAATCAAGTTTTTAAGAGTCCTTATCAGTTAAAAACGCTCATCTATTTTAGCGATTTTCTGATTGAATTGACAGATATCTTGACATTTTCTCAATGTTACTATTTAGAACAGGACTATTGCGACCTAATGTCATAAATTTTAAATGTGTTTTTTGGAGTTTCCATTAAGGAATATCGTTTCAAACATCACTCTAAATCGACCATTTTCAAGCTAAAACTGTGTTTTTCCGGTTAAATATTAGAATTTATAATAAAATCAAAAAAGAGCTATGTTACTATCTAAAACTTTAATAAAATCATCGTATCCTTTAATCACTTTTTTGGTATTATCAATAATTTTGTCATAATTTGAAATCAAAACATTTTAAAACTTATAAGGCCTCTTAAGCCGTATTTCTAGTTTTTATTCGGTTAACCTGGGTCGGTGTCATACCTTCCTAACTATTTACTGAACTGAATCAAATTAAAAATACTTAGTGACGATTATATTAGTGTTCTTAATCTATCAAAGTGGCCCCGTTTTCTCCTAAAGTCACCCCAGTTTACGGTGCCGCTTAACTAGAAAATTCTTAACGTCATCTACAATATCTGAGAACACTACATAGAAATGACTCACTACGCTTGGCTTTGGCCCGTATAATGAGCATATTACCCTTTTTGTAAAGAAAAGGAGAAAAATAAAATTCATCGAATATTCCTAATGTTTCTGTACATAGTTTCGTCTGTATATAATATATGTATGTATGTATGTGTATATATTTGTTATTCGTTATTTATGTATGTATTGGTATTAATATGTAAGTACTATATTGACACTTAGTATATTCGTTTTTATATTTGGAGTTGCACCGCCCATAATTTGTCTGCTTTGCCCTAAGGTTGACTGGTAGAGAATGCTTATGGCATTAAGTCCTCCTTTTGTACGATAAGTTTTACTTTTGTGCAATAAAGATTAAATAAATAAATAAATCAATAATAATAATTTTTTAAATCTTCCCTCCTTAATATTTAGGGTACCCAAAGGGTAAAACGCGACCCATTACTAAGACACCGCTGTCCGCCCGTCTGTCACCAGGCTGTCATGAACCGTGATAGTTACAGTTGAAATTTTCACAGATGATGTATTTCTGTTGCCGCTAAAACAACAACTACTAAAAAACAGAATAAGATATGTATTTAAGGGAGCACCCATACAACAAACGTAATTTTTTTGCCGTTTTTATAGAATCTACACTATTACGCCTAGTGACTGGATATGAACAAAAATAGAATGTAGATTGCATAATAGCAATGCCGAATTAACTTGGGTTGGTCTTGTTTGCATCTGTTTCACATTCAAATCGATAGCATAAGTAGTTTCTGAGATAAAAATTGTCACAGTCAGTCACACCGTAAGGGTTCCTTTCGAGTGATAGAGATATTCGAACTTCACGGTAGAGTAAGAGGACTAGAGGTGTGTCAAGTGACCATAGACTCGCTGGCTGTGACACCTCCCAAGTCACTGGCTTCTAGATCATCGAAGTTGTCTCTGAACCGCCCAGAGGGGCTACCGCGAACAGAAAACGAACGAAGTTCGAATATCTCCCTCTCTGTCTCATGAATTAGCAAGTGCGACAGAGAAGGAGATATTCGAACTTCGTTCGTTTTCGGTTCGCGGTAGCCCCTCAGATACTTCAAGTCTGCAGAGCGAGCGTACGCTTGAGGCAATTGGCGGACAATCTAAATTTAAGTCTGTCGTGAAACGGACACTTATTTCAAAAGCATATTATAAGATAAACGATTATATCATGGATAGGGATGTTTGGCAGTGATAGCGTCCCGCACAAGTAATCTAACCTCTAACACAGAAATATTTTGTCCTTAATATTAAAAAAAATATGTATGTATGTTTATATTGTAGCATTTGAATTCTGTAGTATTATGACTGTTATTTTATATACATTGTATATTGTTTTGAAAAAATGACACCTCGCCGAGTTTCTTATGTCGGTTCTTCTCGAGGCAGAGGTTTAGTTTATGAACCGGTGGTAGTTTTTTGACATTCATAAGTGCATGTAACATGCCTAAATTGAAGAATAAATGATTTCATTTCATTTCATTTCAATCTGACGGATTCAGCTGCGAGGGAACCATGAACATTATCATCATCATCCTCAGCCTGCAGTCGTCCACTGTTGGATATAGGCCTTCCCTAATTCACGCCATCAAACCCGGTCCTCAGCTCTCCGCATCCAACCGCTTCCCGCCACTCTCTTCAGATCGCCGGTCCACCTGGCGGGGAGTCCCACAGGCCGAGTCGTTCGTGGTCTCCACTTCAGAACTCTGCCCCATCGGCCATCGGCTCTGCCACTAATATGCCCCGCCCACTGTCACTTCACCCTTATCCTCAGCGCTATGTCGGTGACCCTAGTTCTGTCGGATATCCTGATGAGTCTGTCCTTCAGAGAAACCCCGAGCATAGCTCTCTCCATAGCTCGCTGAGCGACTTGGAACTTGTGGATGAGGCCTTTTATAAGAATAATAGACACTATAGGGCCCGCAATTTAAGGAGAATTTTCAAAAAAAATCCCGTAAAGGAACTACAAGCCATACTTACGCAGGCTGTGACACCTCGTGGTCAGAGTCGCTTGCTTCTAGATCGTCGAAGTTGTCTATGACCCGCCCGGAGACTTCAAGTCGGCGGAGGGAGCGCCCGCTGGAGGCGACGTGTCGTGCGATCTGCCGGATTAGGCGGCGCGGGAGGGGGAGGGAGGCGCGTGCGCCCCGCGCGGGGGACCCGCCGCGCTCGCCCCGCATTGGCGCCATCTGTTGATACAAATACGTAGACTTGAGTTTGAGTAAGCTATAGCGAATAGGGTAGTTTTAATCAGGGACCATTTTCAGTACGGTATAAGCGGTATGGTAGAGGTTTTAAATATCGAAATATAAAGGTACGCTACCTGTATAAAATAACGATATCGCTATTTTTCATAGATGTACTTAAACCTTTATTATAACGGTAGCCAACCGGTATTAATTCGGTACCGAAAAAATTGGAATGTAAAAACATTTAGCGAATACGTCAGTAATCTATCGCGCAAAATTTCTTTTGCGGTATCTAAATCTAACCGAAACGGAACGGTATGACGTCAGCATACCGTTTTAAAACGCTACCTATATTTTCCGGTTATGCAGTCCCTGGTTTTAATAGCAGACATGTAACTACGGTTTCAATGAGTGGGGAATGGTGAAAATATATACTAGCAGACATTTCGTTCAAAACAGGAAAATAAAAGCAGAGTGGAGGGGCGATCGAATGTGATGTATCATATCGGCCACATGGAAAAAACATGTGTCTTTTACAGGTTTAAATACATATAAAATACAGGTTAAAGGCGTCAAAAGACTTCTTACGGGTCGGCAACGCGCGAGTAACACCTATGATGTTGCAAGCTATAGGCGACGGTAACCACTTACCATCAGGTGGGCTGTCAACTTGTTTGCCACCGACGTGGTATATAATCAATCTCCTTTGAGACATAACGTTTGCTTTTGCCAGGAAACTCCGCTCTTACAAGCGCAGACCAGAGTTTAGCCGAAGTGGCCAGAGGAAGGCCAAGGTAAAGATTAATTCGGCGAAGTAGGGCCTATATGACGTAGCTATAGACAAGGGCAACGTTTGACCTCAAGTACAATAGCCGATTTAAGTACACATAACGAGAACGCCACGCCACGCCACTCAAATGCCGTGACGCGTGTCTAGTTAGCTATTAAACGCTCCGCTCATCAAATGCTGGTACTAAACGCTTCCTAGATCGCTTATCATCAATAAATGTAGATAATAGTAGTTTATGCAACTGATACATAAAGAGAGGTCTTAAAACACGAGTGTGGTTTTATGGAACGAGCGTTAGCGAGTTTCATAATCGGATCACACGAGTGTTTTAAGGCCTAATTATGTACAGTTGTATACACTACTTTATCTACATCCATACATTAAATCCTCTTTCATGTGTTGAGGCACCATTGCGTTGAAAGTGCAGGAGTTCGAGTTCGTGAGCTCGTTGAAGTCTTTTTGAGCACGAGCCTGTATCGTAATGGGCGGAGATGGCCATAACGATACTGTTTTTGACGCTGTTATGGCCATCTCCGCCCCGCACCGGCGCGATATTGTAAAGTTGGTCCTTACCTACTTACTTTTTGAGCACATAAAAGAGGATTTACTGTATGGGTGTAGATAAATAAAGTTTTCTACTTCGCACTTGAAATGTTATAAATTGGTTCCATTTCTAATTTTATCAATAAATTTAGATAGTACTATCAGAACGGCTCTATCATACATGTCTTAGGGCTTATCCACGCGAGGTTTTTTGGGCCACTTTTAGATCCCCCCTCCCCCTTAGTGATATTTGGTGAGATTCTAAGCGACAACAAAGCAAATATTATTTCACGGTTTTGTAGGTAGTAAAAAATATACGTGAGGTCACCTTGTAATCTTATATTATATTCTTATTCCAGATTGGCCAAATTGGAACTAGGTAACTAAGTATGACAGGGTGTTTAGCATACATTCGTATATTTAATTCTGGAATACAGTAAGTACAAATAGGTCTTATACATTCTAATACAGTTCCATGTATTCAGCCTGCACGCAGACATGCAAACATTTGCGACTGCTGCGTACGTTATGATATAATATGTCAACAATAAAAAAATAGCAAAGAATACAATAATTAAAAAAAAAATTATAAGAAAAAGAAAAATTAAATAATAGAATTCACAAAAAGTAATAATTATAAAAATAGATGTCAAATGTCAAAATACCCACGGAGTCAAAAATTACAGCTTCTATGTCAACTTTGATTTAAATAGTTTTTTACACTGTAGAAGCATTTGTCTAAAGCTTTGTTCGTAGCCAGACCTGACACAATAATTAAAAGGTGATGAGCATGGTCTAAAACAAGCTCTGACAATCCGGATTGTGACACCAGTGAGGTCACTGTCGACGACACACACGCCTACGTCCGCGTATCATCGATAGGCTAATGCCTTAGGTCGTATCACCCACACTACTAACCGACGTATCGGATAGCCATACCTGGCGGAATAGGTATATTATTGTATCATTGATGAGTAAGTAGTCCGTAATTTCTAAATCTATCCGCCACGTTATCTTAAACCCTAGACCATGACGTGTGTCCATCATTTCTTTGAGGCGGGAAAACATTCTAATCTTAAGAGTCCTTATCAGTTAAAAACGCTCATCTATTTAGGCCATTTTCTGTTTGAATTAACACGCATCTTGACAATTTCTCAATTTTTTACTATCTAGAGCAGGACTATTGCGACCTTATGACATAAACTTTAAATGTATTTTTTGGATTTTTCATTAAGAAATATCGTTTCAAACATCACTCTAAATCGACCATTTTCAAGCTAAAAACTTGTTTTTTCTGCTTAAATTCTACTAAACACAATTGAATCAAAAAATGGCTATGTTACTATCTAAAACTTTAATAAAATCATAGTAACCTTTAATCACTTTATTGGTATTATCGATACCTTTGTCATAATTTGAAATCAAAACATTTTAAAACTTATAAGGCCTCTTAATCGAGTATTTAAAAAGTACAATGAGTATTTCTGTGACATCGATCCATTTATGCACTCCATTGATGTTCTAAAAGAACGTACGAGATCCAAATTGTTATCGATTAATAATACTTAGTGTTCTACCCACTTACTTTCCTACTCGCTAAGACGCTGTTGTATATTTTTGCTTAATGTACCTTCTTTTTTTTTGAACCTGACTGTGGCTTTATAGGCCGGGCCCAATAAAGCGATAGGAGTGCGCGGTTGGAGAGTGGCCTGGGGAAAATCCAGGGGAAAACCTCCGGCGTGACCACGCGTGTGGTTTGGATCACTGGAATACTAAGAGTTTGCGCTCCAGTGAGATTGGTTGAGCGGTTTCAACCGAATCTGAGGTGTGTGTGGAATCGAGCTACTGGTAGGATAATGTACGTATTTATGAACCTCCAGGTCGGTTTTTATACATATTTGTAACTTACCTCTATCTTTTTATGTATGACTGTATGTGTTCTGAACAATAGGACACAAGCATGTCCACTTGCGGAAAATACTAGAGGTACCTAGTTAATTGACGACCGGTTTAGCCTAGTGGGTAGTGCACCTGCCTGTGAAGCTGACGGTCCTGGGTTCGAATCCCGGTCAGGGCAAATATTTGTGTGATGAGCATGAATATTTGTTTCTGAGTCTTGGATGTTTTCTATGTATTTAAGTATTTATATCTATTAAATATATCGTCGTCTAGTACCCATAACACAAGCCTTCTTGAGCTTACTGTGGGGCTAGTTCGATTTGTGTAAGATTGTCCTCTAATATTTATTTATTTATTTATTTTTAGTAAGTTACTTAAACTCCCTCAGGTAATATTATCTGCAAGTAACTGTCAGCTCATCATCTCTATAAACTACAAATGTCTGTATTTGTCGTCTAATAAATAGCTAAGTTCCCTTGTGCGTACGAAAATACGCAGTTATCATCCTCTATTACAAACACAAATAATTAATTGTTCGAATCAAGTTCAGTCAGAATTTGGCGTACAATAGTTTAATTCTCAGTATGCATGTCATTGAAAATATGTGATTACTATTATATTAATGTATATTTAAAATTAGTGAAAATAATAATTTATTTATTTATTTATTTTCAACCAACTTACATTTACAGCATGTTGACAAACATGAAAGTTATAGGTTATAATAGTATGAGTAACACAATTAAGTTTACAAAATTAAAATTAACAGTATCACCTTCTATGATCTATAAATATCAGTACCGTATCGAGGTAGGAGTGTTAATTGACTCCAGATACCGAGTGGCTGTGGCCAGGAATTTCGTCTCCGACTGCGAGAATATCTTATAATATTATAAACGTGAAAGTTTGTGCGGATGGATGTACGTTCCGCTTAATCTCAAAAACGACTGAACGGATTTCTATGAAACTTTCCAGTATTGTAGCTTAGACATCAGAATAGGACATAGGCTACCTTTTATCCGCGGGTAACACCGCAGGGCGCTGCTAGTGTCTAATAATAATAAAGCAATGAAAAATAAGAAAATATTTGGGGTTATCTCCACGTTTTGTCGCGTAGACGAAGCGTACACACTTGTCTGTCTCATTAGCGTTTTTCATTAACACATTCACATGTATAAACCCGCTTATAGACGCGTAGCCGATACAATGCTTTTCCCCGTATACGTTTAAGTTTCATTTCGATTGACGAAGATTCCGAAATTCTGTATCACGCTTACGTAAAGAAACGCTGTACGTTTTTATCTTATTATCGGCGTGTATCGCATAATCAAGCCCGACCTTGGCATAGTCGCAGCTATATAAACGTCTCCACGTCACCAGTGAACCCGTTGACACACTGACCGGGGGCGCTACCGCGACAGCAAACGAAGTTTTCCCTCTCTGTCGCACTTGCAAGTTTGCATATAAATGAGACAGAGAGGGAAAACTTCGTTTGTGGTTCGCGGTAGCCCCTCGGGGGCGCTACCGCGAACAGCAAACGAAGTTTTCGCTCTCTGTCGCACTTGCACGTTCGGACGTATGTGCGACAGAGGGAAAACTTTGCTGTCGCGGTAGCGCCCCGGAGTATTGTTGGGTTATACAACTTTTTTTATACTGACGCTGGCAAAGAAGCATACGGTGTGCTAATTGTTATGGATGCTACTGAGTCCAGAGCAGTTGCGTTCGTTGCCACTTTATTTATTTATTTGAGGATTCGTTGTTCCGAAATCTAGACATGTTTTTTTTTAGAACCTGACTGCGGCTTTATAGGCCGGGCCCAATAAAGCGATAGGAGTGCACGGTTGGAGAGTAGCCTGGGGAAAATCCAGGGGAAAACCTCCGGCACGACCACGCGTGTGGTTTGGAACACTGGAATACTCTAAGAGTTTGCGCTCCAGTGAGATTGGTTGAGCGGTTTCAACCGAATTTCAGGTGTGAGTGGAATCGAGCTACTGGGAGTTTTGTCGCTGGTTCACTAAACCTAGCCTAGCTGAGAAGAGTCCAGCAAGAAACTCAGCTAGGCCCGACCTGGGTCGGACTGACTCTACCCGGTGTGCGGCGGTACCGGGACGAATAGGGACTATATGTGTATTACACCTCACCGTTTCAGTCGCAAATGATCAAGTCAGGTCCAAACACGCGGTTTGGACGCCAAGCCAATCTTGATAAGATATCGCCTTAGCGCCGTCTGTAGCTGTCAGGTGACTCGTAGTGTTGTTTCCGGAAACAAGTAACCTACCAATTCCTCCTCAATTTATCACCATCCCGATTGAATGCAAAAGGTGCCTAGTGTCCGCTTTCTACCCAATTTCAAGTACAGGAATATATTATGTACCTACTACTTTTTCCGGAAGCGACTGCCATCTGACCATTGAACCACAATGGAAAACTAGACTATATTGAGATTGAGATTCACTTTGTTAATTTAATGCTGCTGTGATATCGAAACAATAACACATTTATATGGAGACGATATTCCTTCTGTGCCCCCTATCACCTATCAACATAATAGCTTAAGGCTCGGTTTTATAAAGATCCGTTAGACCTTATGTCGGTTTATGTCAAAAAATGTACTGAGTTACTGAAATTTGATCTAACATTTGGTCTAACGGATCTTTATAAAACTCGGCCTAAATGTTTTATATTAAGTAGCTAAACCCTACCTAATCTCGTTATAGTTATCAAACGGGTCATTGTCAGATTTAGGTTCGCGTCTTTTCGGTGGACATATCAAAAGTTAAGGGTCAAAAAGCTTAATTTTGTTTTGGTTTACTAACCCGCATAAACGGTGTTTCCGTAACTATAAATCCATGTAATAAAAATATGACCACCGGGTGGACAACTTTTGTTTTTACAACTGACAATGACCCAAACCTAAGTTAGATTGTGGTAAAATCTGGATGTATCTTAGTCATCATCATCATCATCATCATTCAGCCAGAAGACATCCACTGCTGGATATAGGCCTCCCCCAAGGAACGCCACAGCACACGGTCGCGAGCCACCCGCAACCAGCGACTCCCCGCTGCCTTGACCAAGTCATCAGTCCACCTAGTGGGAGGCCGTCCAACGCTCCGTCTTCCCGTGCGAGGCCGCCACTCGAGAACCTTTCTTCCCCAACGGTTATCGGTTCTACGAGCAATGTGGCCCGCCTACTGCCACTTCAACATGCAGATTCTCTGAGCTATGTCGGTAACCCTCGTTCTTCTGCGGATCTCCGAGTTTCGGATCATGTCCCATCTCAGTAATAGTATAAAACTAAAGATAAATTCCTCGTGTTGAGAATAAAGTATTCATGTAACAATGATAAGGTGCGTCGTCTATTTTGTTTTATATCGTAACAGGTTCTTATATACCTACGCACTTTGTTTATAGATAAAACTCGTTTTTGCGTCACCCAGAAACATTATTAAACAAAACAAAACTTGGTTTACCGCTTTATTTTGTTTTACTGATATGATATAAATCGGTTGTTATGAAGTTTGTATCCGGAATAAGACTAATAATATCACAATTTTCTACGATCAATCTGCGTCTTTTTTAACCACTTCAATAAAAGGAGGTTCTCAATTCAGTTGTACATCAAAATATTCAAAATAGACTAAGACTATACAAAACGTGTATTAGGCCAGTATTTAGCTACAGCTCAGTAGCCTTCGCACAAGCATCTAATATCAAACCAAATGTCAAAACCTTACTAGTTTTACAAAATAAAGTCCTTAGGTCCAAAACTCCTAGTGTTTCATGGGTGACATTAAGATAATTTGATCAAGATACTGACGCGATTGACGAAGTCAATTTAAATGGTCCTGATGTAATGTTACCATCAACCTGATCTGGTAATTGAAGCCGGAAGGTAGGCAACAGAACTCCGTAATAAAACAGTGTAGCTTAGCCGTGTTTGAGCTTATTGGAATCGTTATGAGATGATCTCTGGTGATGATTCACTAAAAAGTGTAAAATAAATAAAAAAATAAAACCGACTCCAAAACAAACACTAAAAAGTAAAAAATAATTGCCTTAATTACTTACGTCTACATTTATTAGAATAAATGTAGACGTAAGTACCTATTTTAATTTTTGGTGCCATCCAAAGGAATTGTCTAACGTTGACGAAATGGCAACGACACCGACTACATTCCATTAAGTGTACATAACATATGGATTAGAAAGTCTAACTAAATTATTGATTTCATAGCTAAACAACCATGCAAATTTCAGTAGCACCTCACAAATGGGCAATTCAGTACGGTGGACCGCAATTACATTAGTAAAGTATAATTAGTAAATTGCACGCCACGAACTTAGGTACAGTCAAGGGCATCAATATGTATACATTTTTGGACCTTATTACATTGGAATAAGGTGAAATTTTTTTAACATATTGATGCATTGACTGTACAGTCACCATCATGAACATGTATACAATTATAGACCTTATCTCTAAGCAATAAAGTCTGAGGATGTTAATGAATATGATGTATAAGGAAATAGTAGGATATGTTGTGACGTGAGTTTTATTATTATCTGTATTAGATTAACACCACACCCATATGGGGTAATCTAATAGATTTTTGTAAATAAATCCACGTATAATATCATAATGAAAAGTCTCTGCAGGTTTGTTACTTTTAAGAGAGCAATTAGTTTAACATGTATATTATAACCCACTTATTGCTTTTTTTAAGCCTATTTGGTCAGCTTGGCAGGGTTCGAGAGGATAATTATCAATGATAATTATCTTGATAATACTTACTTTATCTACATCCGTATATTAAATCCTCTTTCATGTGTTCAGGAACGATTGCGTTGCAAGTGTAGTGAGGTCGAGCGTGAGCCCGTTGAAGTCTTTTGAGCACGAGCCTGTATCGTTATGAGCGGAGAAGGCCATAACGATGCCGTTTTTGATGCTGTTATGGCCATCTCCGCCCCGGACCGGCGCGATATTGTAAAGTTGGTCCTTACCTACACTTTTTGAGCACATAAAAGAGGATTTACTGTATGGGTGTAGATAAAGTATATTTAGGCATTTCTAAAGCTAATATAGTAGTAGTACTATGTATAATAACAACATAATACCTGCACAACTTAAACCCGTTTTAATATTTGACTAAACAAAAAACAGATTAGAAGTCGCGGCGCGGCAGCTCAATACAAACAAACCATGACAAACATTCCCAATCAAAATAAACAATGTTGTTATTGCTTATTAGTTTCAATGGCTGGTTACATCACGCTATACCCATGCCAAGTTCCAAACGTTTGGAGAAATATGTCATAAATAAACTACATATATAGGGTTTGCTCCCGGGAAATACCGGAACCGAAAATACCGGGATTTCCCGGAATTTATAAACCAGCAAAAAACCGGGACTGCAAAATAGAAATCCCGGGATTTTCGGGAAATCCATTTTTGCTCTATATTTTCTCAAATCTAGTTAAATTACACGAAACAGCCGTTAAACATAGAGAAGAAAAGTGCAATTCAAAGAAAACTATGTACTCCTCACCATTGAAACCAGTTCCGAGTCAGTGTCAGATAAGGATAATCGAATTTCAGCGGCTATTTAACTAAAATAGGTTTAATGAACGTTTATGCATAAGGCGGTTTATATATATAGTAAGTAACTGTAGGTAGGCAAACGCATTGACATTCCTACAGTTGTTTTCTTTTAAAAGTAAATTTAGAATCATAACTATTGCCTTTCCCGGTTTGTTTACCAATTATATGTAACATTAGTGCGGTCCCGAAGGTACCGAAAATACCGGGAAATCCCGGTTCCATTTCTAGCTGGTACCGAAAATCCCGGTTCTTGAAAACAGTACCGGTTCTGCAATCCCTATACATATAACAGGTCAATTATAGATGGACAATATTAGAAATATCTATAAATCGATTAATTGTTGAACTATTCTTTAACTAGTTTAACTAGACTAAGTTTCTGTGAATCTACGAATTTCCTGATATAATTTGCGTTGACTTCAAAAACTTTGTTAAAGTTGGTGAATAGTTGACTACGGATTTCAAAATTTTACTACTGGCTAACCTCAGTCCGTCTTATCAATTGGAGGTGCTGGAACCAATTGGCCAACAGAGGGGTGTATATGATGACGATGATATTGGCTCCATCCGACTTCATCATCATCATCATCATCCTAGCGTTATCCCGGTACAGTTGCATCATGAAGGATACCCGGGGTCCGCTACCTAATCCCAAGGCGTTTTCCCAGGGACAAAACGTAGCTAGAACGATTATTCGCCACAGAGTCCCCACATATCAATTTTCATCAAAATCATTAGAGGTGTTTCAGATATCACCGAAATAAATAAATATAAATGAATTGCTCGTTTAGCGATGGATCAGATACATAAATGAATTTATCATCATCATCCTCATAGCGTTATCCCAGTACAGTTGCATCCTGAAGGATGCCCGGGGTCCGTTACCTAATCCCAAGATTTGGCGTAGGCACTAGTTTTTACGGAAGCGACTGCCATCTGCCTTCCAACCAGAGGGGAAACCAGACCTTATTGGAATTGGGCTTGTCAAGTGAGTGGGCAACTTGACTGTTAGAAGTTCTCAAGCCGCCCGAAGGCTTCCAACTTGGCTTAACGACTGCTATCATAGACGGCAGCCATCAACGGCTTAACGTGCCTTTGAAAGCACGGGAGCGCTCAGTTAATAACTAATAACCACTCAAAGCGGTCACCTATCCAATAACTGACCTAGGCCGACGTTACTTAACCTCGCATACCGCACGCGGTACGCGGGCGCCGCTGGGCCAAGAGCGCTCCCATCACTTCACTATTGGTGTAGAATTAAAATCCCTTCACATAGATGTCTTTAGGTTAGACTCGTACTTATCACTGCAATATCACATTTTTCTAACTGGCAATTAAAATTAAGTTTAATTCCGTTTAATAAAATAGCTGTGAGTTCATAGACATGTGAAAACCATCTAATTTTCAATTAAAATTACGTGCCATACATATGTCTTTCGTCACATTTGGAAGCCATAACAATGCAAGCCCACAGTCAAACCTAAATCTAACATTTCCAGGTAATCTCCTAATAATCAGCTTAAATATTCTCCTTTATATCGGTTACTCGTATTGGAAACGCAATACCAAAGAGCAAAGAAATGTACAGTCAAGGGCACCAATATGTATACATTTTTTCACCTTATTCCATTGAAATAAGGTCCAAACATGTATACATATTTATGCCCTTGACTGTACCATCGCGAACACGGATTGTTGTATTTTTGAGCCACATGCCAATCTTCGCAACTTGGACGTGTAACCGCAGCTCGGGACTCATTTTTTTTTTTTATTATACAACGCCGGTGGCAAACAAGCTTACCGTCCAACTGATGGTAAGCGGCCACCGCAGCCTAAAAGGAGTCACGTACGCGTTGCCGACCCTTTATAAAATTACGTCATCGGGTAAAAACGATCATATTCATTACTAGCGACCCGCCCCGGCTTTGCATGGGTGCACTATTTAATGGATGTTATTATACATATAAACATCCTCTTTAATCAATCTATCTATTAAAAAAAAACCGCATCAAAATCCGTTGCGTAGTTTTAAAGATTTAAGCATACATAGGGATATAGGGACAGAGAAAGCGACTTTGTTTTATACTATGTAGTGATACGGCTAAATTACGGACAATTTCACGGCTAAATTACGGACAGTTTTCAACTGTACATAAAGTACAAAATATCATGTGTAGAGTCCAGCGGGGTAATCACGTAACTTTTGTACTACCGTTAGATAGATTTTAATGTCAAATTTTAATTGTCAGCCCATACATTTATACTTCAAAATTGACAGTAAAATCTATCTACCGTTAGTACATAAAGTTACGTGATTCGTCTGCAGGCCGCATCAGGATGTAAGTAACTAAGATAAGGCGCAAACCAGCTGTAGGGTCGCTAGGCCAGTTACGCGGCCTGCGTCAGTTTGCGGCCTTCTGTAGAAAGAAGTATTTTCAATTCAAGATATTTACATTTTTATATATCCTAAAGACATAGTGAGTCGTATGCGTTTACAGAAAAATGAATACCCTTCGGCCGCGTACGAAACCGCATAGTGTATTTATTTGTTATATAGTGTAGTGTTATATATAGTGTAGGTGAAGTAATTGTAGGAATTCTTTAGATAATATGACATTACATATTCAATGAAGGAAAACCAGTTACAACACAGTTACTAAATTTTCCTTATATTAAAGATTGGCTAGTTCAAACACATAACGAAGTATGAAATATAAACATAATATTATTCCATCAACTCTCTTTGATGGTAGAAAAATTTATTGTAATTCATAAACAAACTCAAAATATTCTTTATTCAAATAGGCCTAGCAACATTATTATTGAGAAATTTAAAATGTTCATAAATAAGTTGTATGATTGAATTGTAGAGTGAGCAAAGAACATATCTTTTTCACTTTATATTGGCACAAACAGTCATAACAAAGATTTACATTTTGTGAATAACATTACATAGTATGTATTTTTTATGGACATAACAGTGCCGAATGATAAAATAGATAATATTACTTTTGATTGTTGGAACGGACCCAAGAGATATTAATAAAAATAATAAAAGAAAACATATTTCGATCTAACTGTAGACCGATGGTAATGTGACACAAAAACTGTGACTGGCTGACTATTTAATATTTTAAAGTTGAATGACCACTTGATTAAGTGGTGGTCTCCCAGCAAAAAAAAATAGCATTCTTTTGTAATGAGTCCGGGTTTATAGGAAAGAAATTCGAAAATTTAAAAACATACATAAATAAGTTAATAATTTAATTGAGGAGTGAAAACGAATGTTACATTGATGTGAGACAAAAACTGACATACTTATAAGACTATGACTATTTAAGACTTGAGTTGAATGACCGCTTGATGACTCTGAAAAGCACATTTCTAAATACAATAATCTTAGACTTTTTGTATACTTCAACGCTAGGTATAAATTGGCAAAATTAGGTTGAAAACTAGGTGTTGTATTGTATTATACATATATTATTATACTTTTATATATTACTTTGCATACAGTTCAATCTTAAGTAGATAACAACCTATCTGTTTAGTTTCATAGCTTCACAAAATGTTATCTTTTTCATAAGATTAATTAGTGGCCTTGTTACCTATCAAAGATATTTCCACTTAGGAACTTGTTTTATGTAGTCTGTGACAAGGGTTTTTTTTAATGCATTATTTTTAAAAGCTTCAGAATTTGAAATACATTAGAATCCAGATATAGCCACAGTCAAGGGACCGGTGATATTACGTCGCACAAAATATACTGATTTGCTTAGAAAATATTTTGTATGAAAACTTAACATGAGGGGATCTAGATGTTGTTAAAAGTGGTAAAACATTATATGCAGTCATAATAAGTGGATTCTACTGTACGATTTTTTTTACAAAACAGTCAATAAGCAAGACAATGGAAACTAGAGCATTGCTTCAGTGACAATTAAATTTAGAACACATTAAGGAAGTGTTAACAGTGAAGTAGGTCACACAAAGGTCTAGTGCTATAATTAGATGGCTTCTAGTATCACACAACAGTGGACAACCATTACTGATACTGCAGTTAAATACTATACATACCTATCTAAAACTACCTATAACAACACATTACTGCCAGGCACCATTATGCATCAAGGTCACAGCAAGATCCAATCAAAATAAAAGGTACAAACAACAGATAATTAAAAAAAAAATACTCACTTCTTAGTAGGCTGAACAGGGCAAATCAAAGTCCACTGAATTAAAAATTAAGCTGACCATAGGGCAGCTAATTTTGTTATGATTTCAACTCCTTAGCAACGCGCGTTTTGCACGGCACTATGTGGTGATATAACAACAAGCTTGGTGGTGTTTATGGGGCACCAGCGTCAACAGCGTTGCTAGGAGACAAGGGTTGCGCGCGACCGCGTGCTCGCTGCGTCGTGTCCGACGTGGAAGCTCCGCGTGCACGGCACGTGCGACGCCGCGACGCTAAGGGCCGTTACATAACGCAGGGACGCGAGCTCGCAGACCACCCGCCCGGAGGACAACACCCCGGCACGCGTTCCATTTATAGCAGGAGCCCATCGAGCTACTCCCGAACGCTCCCGACGCTCCACACGCGTCTCAACATTTTTAGAACCGCATGTAAACGATACTGCGTGCCCGACACGAGACCATTGCGAATCCACCCGGTGCAACGTGATACCCAGACATTTTCTTGTTATTCACGGAACAAAATACGAAATGCGTAATAATAAATTCCTTAAGGAAACTATGTCATCGGTGTCGCGAGCGCTCGGTAATCCCTAGGACATGCATTACAGACTATTATGAGCTAAATGCACTTACCTTTCAGATGAATCTGTTGAAACACGCACTAAATAGAACTAACAACATAACATGAACTGTATGTGTGAAGCAGCATTCCGCGTCCTCCGAGCTCGTAATCAACACCCAATCAAACCATAAACTAAAGAGTAACCTACATATAAACATATGATTTGTATTTTGTGTTCGGATACACGTGATCAATACATAGGCATGAAACGTCAAAGTCAAAACAACAACTTTTTAGTTTTTATGCCGATTGCTTGACGCCACCTACGTACTATAGTCAAATAATGTTTATAACTACTATAGTGAACCGAAATTTAAGAAAAATCCAACGAGTTTAATCCGTCACATGTAATAAGATAAGTTAAATTACCTGTGCCACCCGTCGCTTAACATTCTATCTACTCATTTAAAAAATAAAATGCTATTCGTTGGTAAGCATTATAATTTCGTCTTAGGGGATAGCCGATCATTTCGTCCCTCTCGCACTTACATACTTGACAGTAAGGGACGATTGTTATATGTGCGACATATAAGCGATTACGTGGCGATCACCTTAGCCTCTCTGTTTTAAACTACTACTAAACAGTTCAAAAATCAAAAGTTTTTTTGGTATAGATTATAAAAAAAACGTTTAAAAGTTGGCACGAAAATTATAAACTATCGAAGTCGCAAATGTATTTAAAAAGCAATCGAATTTACGATTGCATCCACAGTAATACGTCTAATACGCTTTCGCTTCATAAAAAGGAATTATTTAATGTTTCCAGGCTCCTCTTGAAAGTTTGTTTTCTTTCTTTCAGTAGCAATCATTTATTTGTATATCTTCAGCTCGGTCATTGGTTGGTTTGCCGGTTGCTGAACAGTGACAGGGTTTGTTTTTTTTCTCAATGAAATAAAAAAATATTACAATAACTGCTGTACAAATATTACATTAAGTATTCGAACATGATATCCATGACAACATTTTGTAAATCAATCAAAAATTAACATTGTCGTAAGCGATCTCTGGATTCATAATATAATATCAAACTTCTTGTTCAGAACAAATTAAGCACACAATGACTAATATTCATTATTAAATATTAAAAAAGTTGTTAAAGATCTTCTTTAGGGAAAATACAATAGGTTAATGGCAACACTGTAATCGATTTTTTTTTAATAACAAATTTCATCAAGGCAAAGGAAAGATTACCGTTCCAATATTAAACGAATAAATAACAAAAATCACACTTTAAAGACTAACCGAGAACAGACTAATAATAGCGATAAACAAAAAGAAAGAAGGCTTTCTTGCTGATAACAGTACAATCAATTTATTAATAAAAAAAACTGTCAATGTGGCTCTTATGTGGCTGAATAGGCTGGCAACTTTCGTTCAACCAAAAAGAAGAAAACACGTTAAACTTGACGTGGACGAAAGCAGCTGGCCTATTTTAGAAAGAAGTTCTGCGGCATAATGTGTTAAAGATTTAATTCCACAGGATAATAAGTAATTAATCGTTGTGAAATATTGAGGGCTGATGTTATATTAGTGAAAGAGCATGGCCGTTAGACACGTAAGTGTATACTTCACTCAAGCACATCAAAAATTCAAGTGAACTAACGCGTGTAATCGCTGATGTGTTTTTGGTGTTTGCCTTTCTCGTCAATTATAGTGTGATATTTTACAGAAAATGTATGGAGTGTGGAGTTTGGTGGTGCTGGCGGCGCTTTGGAGTCCGTCTGTGGAGGGTGCAGCGGTGATATCTATTGATTTGGGTTCGGAATGGTTGAAAATTGGGATTGTGTCGCCGGGTGTACCAATGGAGATCGTGTTGAATAAGGAGTCGAAGAGGAAAACTCCGGCGGTGGTGGCGTTCAGGGACGGCGTGAGGACCTTTGGAGAGGACGCCGTTACAGTTGGCGTGAGGTTCCCGAAGAACTCTTATAAGTATCTTCTGGATCTTCTTGGGAAACAGTACGACCATCCGCTCGTGCAGGCATATAAGTGAGTTTCTTATATATGATAATTATATTCTTAATTTTTCTTGAACAGACAACTAACTGGTTTCAATGATAGTTCAATGACATTACATGCTTTGCATACTTAACCTTTCAAGGCCCGGTGGCTACCCGGGGAGCGACTAGTCAAAATGACTATTCTGACAGAAATTAGTTTTGAAATCTGACAGCTACTCAGAGCCACAATTTTCGAAAGGTTAATATTTATAATAGCATGTGCATTGTTCAAAATGCCTTTTTGTGCCTATACTATTATCTTTACTAATCCTTTACTTAACCCCATGGGATCCCAGGCCTCATTACAAAAGAATGTTATAGTTTATTTTTTTGCGGAAGACGCTTAGTGATAACTAAAAATGATTACTTGAAATATTGGTTTATAAAGGCTAACCCAATCATTCATAAACGTCTATCAAACCTATATTAGTTAACTAGCCGCTAAAGTTTGTTTGTCCTTATCTGTTACTTTGACACTTGTGCTTGTGAGACAGTGACAACAGACATTTTTATTAGCAGAGGTTTGTTAAGTTTTATGAGTAAGGGGGTATGTGTCCATTCCACTTGACATAAACATATTCAGGTATATTTAGTAAAAATCTCGGCCCTTTTTACACACATGCAGAAATAGCATGCAATTTTATCTACATTGCTGGATTTCATTGATCAATTGAACTTATCATAGTTTTGTAAGTTCCCATAGGCTCAAAATATGAGCTACATAGGTATATTCTCATCATTTTGCTCACTATATCCTTCCATGCACATATTTTCAAACTCTAAATAGGTCATAAATTTTGAGTCTCAGTTCCTAACTGTACTGTACTGTGTGAGGAGATTACTTTTGAGGAAAATCGAGAAGAGAAAACATGCTGAAGCACTGATACAACATTTCAATTTCATAAAAAAAATAATAGAAGGAAAGATAGAGGGGAGAAGAGGTAGGGGAAGACTGAGATTTGAATTTATAGATCAAGCAAAAGAGAATTTCAATATGATGACATATTAGCAGCTCAAAGGGTTGGCAGAGAACCAAACAGAGTGGCGATTACTCCACCAACAAGAGCTAGGCTACACGATGATTCCAAACTGTATTGTGTTCTGAAGTCACATCTCTCAGGTCAATAGACTCATTCATTGTTTCATATGGAACATATTTTGTATTATTTATGAAAAAAAGAAACAAAGAAAGAAAGAAAGAAACATTTATTCGCGACAAACACAAGACATTTACAAAGATGACAGTACAGAATAACATATTGACACGAAGTGGTCACAACTCAGCGTTATGCTGGCAGGGCCAGCGCTGGTTTTCCGTTGTGACCATTTACTGAATATATTTTTTTTATATCTCAACACAAAGAACTTTTACTCTTGGACTCTCTTCTCTTGTTATTCAGCATATTTGCGTCCACTGCTGGACATATGCCTCTTCCATGCCTTTTCATTTCGTTCTGGACGTAGCGGTTCTGGTCCAGGTTGGCCCTGCCGTCTTTCTGATGTCATCCGACCATCTCGCTTGCAGATTTCCCACGCTACGGCTTGCCGCTTAAGGTCTCCAGGCCAGAACTCGTTGGCTTCATCGGCACTTATGGATTGTTATTAAAATATTTCTTTTCTTAATTCTAGGGAGCGTTTCCCCTACTATGAGATTGTGGAGTCGGAGCGGGGAACTCCAGAGTTTATCCATGATGAGAACACCAGGTTCACTCCCGAGGAGCTGGTAGCCCAATTCCTGGGCAAGGCTAAGGACTTTGCTGAGATCAATCATGGTAAGTAACACTGAAACAATCAATCTGATCAACAAAAGTTTAGATGCTTGGATGTTTTGATGGTTGTTACTGACGATTCTCAATATTAATAAATAAATAAATAAATAAATATTTTTGGACAATCTTACACAAATCAACCTAGTCCCAAACTAAGCAAAGCTTGTACTATGGGTACCAAGTGACGATATACATACACACGATTTGAGATGCTAGTGCCGTTGATGAAGCATGAGTTTTCTGGTAGATGTCGCTGTACGCCTCCCTTAAGGCGTTTGCATAAAAAATAGCCACACTATGTTATAAATTGTCACATAAGTCATCATCCGTATTGAAAGAGTACTTATTGTATGGATTATTGTTCGCAGGCCAACAGATCAGCGAATGTGTGATCACGGTTCCCGGGTACTTCAACCAGGCGGAGCGGCGAGCTATGAAGGAGGCGGCCTCGCTGGCCGGGCTGACTGTACTGCAGCTCATCAACGACTACACCGCCATCGCGATCAACTACGGCATCTTCAGGAGGAAGGTGAGTGCTAGACTACAACCGGGAGCGAGCCATGAAGGCCTCATTGACTCCCATAAAACGAACCTGATTTTTTTTCAGCTTTTATAGATAAGTACGGAACTCTTCGTGCGCGAGTCCGACTCGCACTTGGCCGGTTTTTATTATAAGTTTCGGATCACTATAGACAGGACACGTGATATTTTATATGATAGTAGCGACCCGCCCCGGCTTCGCACGGGTGCACTATTTAATGGAAGTTATTATACATATAAACCTTCCTCTTCAATCACTCTTATCTATTAAAAAAAAAACCGCATCAAAATCCGTTGCGTAGTTTTAAAGATTTAAGCATACATAGGAATATAGGGACAGAGAAAGCGACTTTGTTTTATACTACATAGTGATAAAATCATTTATGTATCTAATTTATCGCTAATGAGCAATTCATTTATATTTATTTATTTCGGTGATATCTGAAACAGCTCTAACGATTTTGATAAAATTTGATATGTGGGCTTTCTGTGGCGAACAACCGTTCTAGCTACGTCTTATCCCTGGGGAAACGCCGAGCATGGTTCAGTCTCCCAGGTACTATGTAGTAATTATGAGGTCATTTTTAGGAGTAATCAAACAAATAATGTCTATTATTGCCTGCTTACTGGCAAAGAAATATGAAAAAGTTGGTTGACCCGACATTTTAGTTTCCATGTGGCCGTGAAAATTATCCAATGTCATGGCATCACCGGCCACGGAATATTTTCTTTATTTGCTTTATTAATTAGCTTGCTACTTTATACTGTTAACACAGCTGTGTACTTGAAGTTGAATGTTAAGGGGATGCCTCGATTCGGTCAGCCACGCCCCCCGTGAAAGAGACACGCTTATGGCTTTCACGCACGGCAAAACGGGATGGCTTTTTTAGACAAATCTCGATAAATATCTGACTGTGCAGTTTTATTAAATTTCCTCTTGACAGAGTTTAGATGAGGTAAAATACCATCGTTTTAATTTAATTGTGTCGTGTAATAATGCGTTATTTCAGTAGGCTGAGTAAAAAAAGGAAAATAAAGACTCAACTTTGGTTTATTTTCTATCGATTTTTTTTAAGCAATCATGTTTCTGCTATTGTCAGAAACACAGTCATATAGTCAAGAATCATATATCTGAAAATTAATCCTTATTGTTTCCTCGTCTGGGCAGAACAGCGTTTCAAATAACGCGATATTTCTCGTTGCACGGCCTTAGCGAAATTGTAAGCGTAATTACTAAGTGTGATAATCCATATTGAAAGGGACCTTACGGCGGCCGGCACTTACGCCTTTATTGCCGCTGTTCCAATACAATAGTGAATAGGTGCAACGTAAGCGCCTGCCGCCATAAGGCCCCTTTCGATGTGGATTATCACAAGTGATCGAGTCAGTAACAGTAAAATAAATGCAACTATGAACTTTTTTTCTCATTTCATTAGTGAGTACTGCTGGACTGTCTGTCGTAATTTAAACCTGTTTCAAATAAAACGGTTGGTGATATTTTAGTCACAAGATGATGATGATGAGCAAAGTCTTGTTTCCATTAAAATTAATAAAACAAGGACAATTGTAATTTGTACAAATGTGATAATCCACATCGAAAGGGGCCTTATGGCGGCAGGCGCTTACGTTGCACCTATTCACTATTGTATTGGAACAGCGGCAATAAAGGCGTAAGTGCCGGCCGCCGTAAGGTCCCTTTCAATATGGATTATCACAAATGTAGATGACTTTAAAACTAGGTTCAACCTACAGAAATTATGGTAACTAACAACCAGTTTCATAACTCATAAATATACAGGCCCTGTATTACAGGGACGTCTACCGCGCGATCGCGACAACACAGACACATATAATCCCTGTTCGTCCCGGTACCGCCGCATATCGGGTAGAGTCAGTCCGACCCAGCTCAGGCCTAGCTGAGTTTCTCGCTGAACTCTTCTCTGCTAGATTAGGTTTAGTGAACCAGCAACTACTGGGTGAGCTCGATTCCTCCCGCACCTCCGTATGTGTAGTTGTATATATAGAATATTTATATAAATACATCTTTGTACACGTGTTGAATAGAATAGAATAGAAAAACATTTATTGATAAACTAAACATACAGCACCACATGAAAATATTTTGTTGGTTTGTCTATCGTTTAGTTCCTATTCTTCACTCAATTGCTCAAAGGTTAACTGGAAGAGATCCCTCACTGGGATAAGTTCGCCTTTGTACATGATTGATCTGTTTTTTTTCTGTATAATTTATTTTACTTGTGTACAATAAAGTATTTACATACATACAGATTCGGTTGAAGCCGCTCAACCAATCTCACTGGAGCGCGTTGGCGTAATCCAGTGTTTAAACCGCCCGCGTGGTCGTGTCGGAGGTTTCCTCTGGATTGTCCATAGCCCACTCCAACCGCGCACTCCTATACCTTTATTTCGGCCTATAAAGCCACAGTCAGGATCAAAAAGAAAGAAAGAAAAAAAGTTGTTTATGTTACTCTTGTATATGTAATTAAATAAATATTAGAGGACAATCTTACACAAATCGAACTAGCCCCACAGTAAGCTCAAGAAGGCTTGTGTTATGGGTACTAGACGACGATATATTTAATAGATATAAATACTTAAATACATAGAAAACATCCAAGACTCAGAAACAAATATTCATGCTCATCACACAAATATTTGCCCTGACCGGGATTCGAACCCAGGACCGTCAGCTTCACAGGCAGGTGCACTACCCACTAGGCTAAACCGGTCGTCACATATTAAGGGTCTAAATACATATTAAGGGGAAACTATTTTACATTATCCTCATCGTCCTAGCGTTATCCCAGTACAGTTGCGTCTTGAAGGATGCCCGGTTCCGTTACGTAATCTTTTACATAATTCTGGTTAAAGAACTTTATTTTCTCTAAAGAAATTTACATTTCACTTAAGGCAGAGAAAATATACAAGATATTGATTTATATAAAGTGAACAGTGTGTAGTTAAAAGTAATACAATTTGTAAGTATGAGGTGGTAGCTTACAACAATAGCAAGAGGTTCCGAAGACCGGGTTTTATAAAGATCCGTTAGACCAAATGTCAGATCAAATTTCAGTAACTCGGTATATTTTTTAACATAACAAACCGACATAAGGTCTAACGGATCTATAAAGCCGAGCCACAATACAACATGAGTTCTAATATAGTGTACTAGAGTGCACTGCAACTCATCAACGATTAATTCGAACTATTCCCATTGTACCTAAGCTTAATACTATTGATCTTCACTGCTGACTGACATCACTGGCCTCAGAAGGGCTACCTTCAAAAGGGTTACCCTCAAAAGGGTTACTTTTTCTAGTATTTTAATCTTGTATTTTTTTTTCAGGAAATCAACGAGACCCCATGGCAGGCTTTGTTCTTCGACATGGGAGCCGGCTCCACCAAGGCGGCCCTGGTCGAGTACAAGAATGTGAAGGTCAAGGAGCGTGGCTATGTGGAGACAGTTCCCCAACTGCAGGTCCTCGGCGTTGCCTATGACAGGTGCGTGTTCCATGAAAGAAAGAACCATTTATTCATAGACAGAAGGATTTTACCCGACTAAAAATTGAATCGCTGGAAATTAAAAGACGACCCGTCGTCTACCGGGTCCGGAGATTAAATTGAATCGCTGGAAATTAAAAGACGACCCGTCGTCTACCGGGTCCGGAGATTAAATTGAATCGCTGGAAATTAAAAGACGACCCGTCGTCTACCGGGTCCGGAGATTAAATTGAATCGCTGGAAATTAAAAGACGACCCGTCGTCTACTGGGTCCGGGGATTAAATTGAATCGCTGGAAATTAAAAGACAACCCGTCGTCTACCGGGTCCGGGGATTAAATTGAATCGCTGGAAATTAAAAGACGACCCGTCGTCTACCGGGTCCGGGGATTAAATTGAATCGCTGGAAATTAAAAGACGACCCGTCGTCTACCGGGTCCGGGGATTAAATTGAATCGCTGGAAATTAAAAGACGACCCGTCGTCTACCGGGTCCGGAGATTAAATTGAATCGCTGGAAATTAAAAGACGACCCGTCGTCTACTGGGTCCGGGGATTAAATTGAATCGCTGGAAATTAAAAGACTACCCGTCGTCTACCGGGTCCGGGGATTAAATTGAATCGCTGGAAATTAAAAGACGACCCGTCGTCTACTGGGTCCGGGGATTAAATTGAATCGCTGGAAATTAAAAGACTACCCGTCGTCTACCGGGTCCGGGGATTAAATTGAATCGCTGGAAATTAAAAGACGACCCGTCGTCTACCGGGTCCGGGGATTAAATTGAATCGCTGGAAATTAAAAGACGACCCGTCGTCTACCGGGTCCGGGGATTCCCGGGGTGATTACAAAAAAAATGCTATTGTTTATTTTTTTTCGCCGGAAGACCACGGCTTAATTTAATCGTGACTAAAACCACCAGATCGGAACTCGTGCAATTAAAGCTCGGTTTTATAAAGATCCGTTAGACCTTATGTCGGTTTGTTATGTCAAAAAATGTACTGAGTTACTGAAATTTGATCTGACATTTGGTCTAACGGATCTTTATAAAAGCCGGCCTAAGGCTATTCAATCGTCATTTTTAATCGTTAGTCGTGATTAGGAAGGTTAGCCACAATTGTTATTCGAATACATTTTGTCCGTCTCTGCTAGTAATAACGTTGTATGGGAAAACGAGTCATTTGCCATTTTTGTCGTGAAATATTGCGTTTTGTGTACATAGTTGCCATACAATTTCTTTTTTATTGAAACATGACATTTCTATTGCTAACTATCAATTTACATTTACCACCTGCTATGAATCGTTCTGATTAGATTTCATTTCCGCTACCCTAAGGTTGTCTGAAAGAAATCGCTCTTTAGCGATAAGACCGCCTGTTGTTTGCCTCTTCTCATTGTGTTTTTGTACTGTACTGTATCCTTTGATTGAGGTGTGCAATAAAGAGTATTTGTATTGTATTGTACATTTGGACTATTAAAAAAAAATTAGCTTTACTCCCATATCTTTTTATGATTTTGATTAATTTGTCTGATTTACTGTTGATTGTGATAATTTGATGGTTTTTTTATCTATGTAACCACACTAAGATCATTTTTTAAACACGTGTCAAATACCCATATTATTATATATTATTGTGTATTAGTGGTGCAATAAAGAATATTATTATTATACCCAATAATTAATTTTCTCAGAACGCTTGGCGGCTTCGAAATCACCCTTCGTCTCCGCGAACACCTAATCAAAGCTTGGGAGGCCCAAGGCGGAGGAGACGTGCGGGCCTCGCCTCGAGCCATGGAGAAATTGCTCAGAGAGGCCGAGAGGCTCAAAATAGTGCTGTCGGCGAACACTGAGCATTACGCTCAAATCGAGAGCTTGTTGGACGACAAGGACTTTAAGCATTTGGTAAGTCATCGTGTTATAAGATTCATTGGGCGGGTAGCACCAAGTCGCCAAGCGTAAACAGGGTTAGTTAAAATTTGATTTTATAGATAGTTTGAATGCGCTCGACAGGGCGCCTATTAACGGTCCCGCGTCGTATGACATTTGCAGGTAAAAACCCACGTGTCATTGGTCCGACATTTTACGAGCGCCTACCCCAAGCACTAAAAAAAGAAACTTCCAATGAAAAATTTATTGGAAAATCCATTATATTCAATAGATGAGTACTATGGTAATATCATAGTACTCATCTATTGAATGATTGAATTTATTATATCTTACACTAGCTTTAATAAAACTAACTTAAAAATAAATATAATAAAGAGACAAAAATTATAATTATAAAAAGAAAACAGCGTCCAGCTCTCCCTCCTGCGGCATGGACCCCAGGACGCTAGCTGCATCTTTGGATCGCAATTTATTATATTGTATTGTATTTCTATTCGTATGACATCTGACATTTAGTTATTCGAATTATGTGGGTAGCCTTAGGATTAATGATGATCCAAAGATGGTGAATGGTGATCTTAATTTTAATGTATTGACTTCTTAATTTGGAACCTTCATTTTGTCACGTGTTGACACAATTGTAAAATATTGATAAATTTAATTTAATTTGAAAATGTTATATAACTGACGATCACAATATCAGTTCCTTATAAATTGACTATCTGTAATTTTAAGTGGCATTGTATATTGTCAGATAAATACATCATATCATATCATATCTTAGGGCACATATTTTAAAGTGACTAAGAAATTTAAGTCAAATATATTTATTTTTAACTAACTCTTCCCCGCGACTTTACCCGCGTGAACTCCCATTCCCTTTGGCCTTCCCTGGGGCTGATTTTCGTGATAAAAAGTATCCTAATATGTTAATCCAGGCTATAAACTCGTATATCAAGTTTAATCACATTCCATTCATCCGTTTTTGTGTAATTGAGTAACAAATATTAGTAGGATTTCAGTATATTACATGCATGCATCTATTCATAAACATGATATATATTCCCAGGTATCCCGAGCAGAGCTAGACGCTCTCTGCTCTGACCTATGGCCTCGCGTATCTTCCGTCCTCTCCCGCGCCGCCGCCGCCGGCGGTGCATCATCCTCCGCAAGACTAGTGCTAGCAGGCGGCGCCGCTCGTGTTCCTGCGGTACTCAACGCTCTTAAAGACCAGGGATACGAGCCTAGCCGGTCTATTAACGCGGATGAGGCCGTTGCCATGGGAGCTGTGTATAGGTAAGTTTTTTTTCGTGTCTTCCCACTTTAAGTCCCGGTTTATACTTGCGGGCGCCTCCTCCGCACGACGATTTAAGGCCCGTGTAGATAAGTAGGATGTGCTCCTATAAAGAATAATGTACAGTAAGATATATACAGAAAAGAGAGTATCTACAAATTATTGTCGTGTCGTACATATGTGTACAATAGATAGGAAACAGGCAAAAACGACAATAGAGAGATCTCTCAGGGACCGAAGTCCAATGAGAGTTGGTTGGATTATGATAAGAATAAGAAGAAATATTTATGCAACTGACTTAAGAAACTTCGATAGCGCGATGCAGAATATGTCAGATTTGACAGTTGACAGGAGTGACGCCACACCCGGTTCAAACTTGTGGGAGTCGCACCGCAAGATTCCCGCACCACGCCCGTGACTCATTTGGGCTGCGGTGTCTCCCATCAGGGAGACCGTACGCTTGTTTGCCACCGTCGTTGTATAAAAAAACATCAGACAAGCCCCAAGCAAGTTTGCTTTCAAGCGGATGCTGCGTAAGCACCTGCTTAAACAAGAATTCGTATAAAATCCATCATCATAATTATAGTATGTATTGAATATGTAGTAGTATATCTAATCCTGTATGTATGTATCTTGTATACCTGTATATATATATTTATTTATATACATTATGTTTATATGTTTTATTGGATATTTTGATATACTTTTTCATACTCTTTTTCTTTTTTTTTTCTTTTCTTTGCACCTTTTATAAATTATCTGTTTAGCCCAATGGTTGGCTGGTAGAGAATGCCATTTGGCATTAAGCCCGCCATTTGTACAATTTGTGTATTTTGTGCAATAAAGTTTAAATAAATAAATAAATAAATAAAAAAGTCTTAACACGGGCTAACCGGAGGGTTTTTATATTCTTAAACAAGATCCCCACTAATTTTAACCGTTGGACATTTATATTCCTCACCATGGTGTAACACACCTAGACTTCATGTAAAATGACCGAGTGGTTGTTGACGGAACTGCTCCAGGTGAACCGAATTATGTGTTATTTTTTGGCGGTGTCAATAGGCGTTATTTCTGTCACGACGCGATTAGAAATCATCCTTATATCTATAAAGTATTTCCGTAACGATTAGAAATCATCCTTATATCTATAAAGAAGGACCTTTTGTTTGAGGACAGGCACGTATCCAGAGGGGGGGGATAGTTGGGATTTATCCCCCCCCGAAAACGTTTTTAGCCGTCTGTTTATTTATTCGCTTGCGTTTTCTTTCAATAAGTAGGTAATTAAAAATATAGATGTTTCAATGTTTGTCCCCCCCCCGAACCAAAAGTCTGGATACGTGCCTGTTTGAGGACGTCACTAATAGTAATAGTATAGTGCAGTGGTGGACAAACTTTTATTAAAGGAGGCCAGAAAAATTTAGGAATATAAATAGAGAGGATAAGGGCCGCAACGATACACACAAACAGGCGAGATAGCTTTGCTTTGCTCGTTGTTAATGTGCCTCTACTGATAGTCAGTAGTCACCAACGTAACAGTTTTCTCTACGTGTCTTTGTTATACAATTTTTTGTTAAAGTCGATAGTATTAATGGATTGTTTCGGGCCGGATTAAACGCCTTTCGGCCCGCGGACCTTTGACTACCTCTCGTACTTCGTTCAATACTATCTCGCTGAGCTGACGGTTGGAAGTAATTGCCATACGATAAATAAATGATAGGGTTGTTGATACAAAATTTGACTAGTTCAAAAGTCTATTCCAAAAGAAACAAGGCAAAAAAATATATAGAATGGTGAAAATTCTATTCAAATATCTCAAAAAATAACGAAGCTACAACCGTTTTAATGTCGTGAGAGAAAGCGCGACAGATCAGTGACGTCACTGACCGCAAGCGCCATAGCAAATGCCGATCGTTCCAATACAAAGGTGCGTTTTGCGGAAAAGGGACAGAATATGTCCCCTCTTAAAATCGATAAGAATTTCATCCTTTTTCGAGAAAATTTGAACTTATATATATATATTACAGGACAATCTTACACAAATCGAACTAGCTCCATAGTAAGCTCAAGAAGGCTTGTGTTATGGGTACTAGACGACGATATATTTAATAGATATAATTACTTAAATACATAGAAAACATCCAAGACTCAGAAACAAATATTCATGCTCATCACATAAATATATGCCCTGACCGGGATTCGAACCCAGGACCGTCAGCGTCACAGGCAGGTGCACTACCCACGTGAGAGTCAGGATGGCGGGTGTACCTAAACAAATATTTAAAAGAAGTGTACGAAATTTTTGTACTAAATTTGTACTATTTTGTACCACATTTAAAAAAAATTGTACCCTTCCGTAATTAAAGTTATTACAAAGTGAAGGTACACCCGCCATCCTGACAGTCAGGATGGCGGGTGTACCTGGAAAAACTATGATCCTACCAATTATTAACCAATGTTAATATCTCAATTTTTTGTACTAAATTTGTACTCAAATATACAGTAAAAACTTCAGCCATCTAATTCGTAGTTTGCGAGTTTTACACATTTGATGATTTTCTACTGCTGGGCAATACGGTTATTCTAAGTAATACATGTATGGGGATGTCAAACAAATTAATAAAGTGGGAGGGGACGGGAGAATTGTGAGTTTTGAAGACTACACCCAAAGGTATCATGTCACACAAGTTTCAAAACTTTATTAATTGTTAGATTTTCCCATACATTCATTACTTAGAATAACCGTATTGCCCAGCAGTAGAAAATCATCAAATGTGTAAAACTCGCAAACTACGAATTAGATGGCTGAAGTTTTTACTGTATATTTGAGTACAAATTTAGTACAAAAAATTGAGATATTAACATTGGTTAATAATTGGTAGGATCATAGTTTTTCCAGGTACACCCGCCATCCTGACTGTCAGGATGGCGGGTGTACCTTCACTTTGTAATAACTTTAATTACGGAAGGGTACAATTTTTTTTAAATGTGGTACAAAATAGTACAAATTTAGTACAAAAATTTCGTACACTTCTTTTAAATATTTGTTTAGGTACACCCGCCATCCTGACTCTCACCTACCCACTAGGCTAAACCGGTCGACTTATTGATTATGTTATTTTGGATCGTCGTTATACACTGATCTCCCGCCAGGGCCGCGGCGCTGGCGACGGGCTACAAGGTGGCGGCGCTGGGCGTGCGCGACGCCGTGCTGCTGCCCGTGCAGGTCGTGTTCAGCCGGCACGTGGACGGCGCCGACAAGCTGGTCAGTCATGTCATACTAATATTCTATATCATCATCATCATCATCATTTCAGCCGAAAGACGTCCACTGCTGAACATAGGCCTCCCCAAAGGCTCGCCATTTAGACCGGTCCTGTGCCGTTCGTTTCCACCGGATTCCCGCGACCTTCACCAGGTCATCACTCCACCTTGTCGGAGGCCTACCGACAGCTCGTCTTCCGGTGCGTGGACGCCACTCGAGCAGTTTCTGGCCCCATCGACCGTCAGTCCTGCGAGCAATGTGCCCTGCCCACTGCCACTTAAGTCTCGCAATTTTGAAGGCTATGTCGGTGACCCCAGTTCTGACGGATAGTTTCATTCCTAATTCTATTACGCAGAGAAACCCCGAGCATAGCTCTTTCCATTGCTCTTTGGGTGACCTTGAGCTTTCTTATTCTATATCATCCTCCACTTTTGACCCATCTATCGGATTGGAAACCACTACAGTCCGTAGGCTCTTAAAATGACATTCGCGTTATCCAGTTTCTATGTCCAATCTCTCAATTTCTTTCTATGAAAAGTTGATGGCAGAGGCCAATTGCTTTGATCAACGCACATTGGACTAAGATATTTGGTAAGTGGAATACCAGCCATAGAAAGATGCTTCGGGTATCAACGGTGATACGCGAATGTGATACTGCGGTTCTGATTACTCACAAAACTTAAACGTCTAACGTGCATGGTCTTATCGACCCAACGGTTACAATTGGGTCTATATATCGACAATATTATAGTGGGAGGTTTTTCATCAGCGAAAAGAAGCGAGGCGATGCGAGAAATTTCATACTGTCAGCGTTGGATTGGCCACAAATTACTATTGGATTTTTTAAATTAAGTTTTTAAGTTTTTTTTTCTTATCTTTAAAAACCTCACGGCTGATCACGTTACAACGTAGACCTTACACCGTGTATTTTCTTCCTGTATAAATAATATCTACTCATGTAGTGTCATGTGGTAATCATCATTTCGCACGTAGAAAACAGCGAGTCTATTATACGATTATTGAAATTTTGGAGCGCTTGCATAACACGTTTACGAAAATAAACACAATATTTACTATCACAATACCATTTCAGTCTATACATTTTTAATAGTGAAAAATGTACGTGAGGTTTCGCGGGGGACGGGTCTCCTAGAACCTCACAAGGGGGTCTACAAGTGGACTAAAAGAGCTGTGTGAAGAACAAATAAGAAAAAATAATCGTGCCCTGGTCAAATGACAGACGTCAAATGTGGCAGTTACAACTATGAATGTACAAAATGATAGATGTAACTGCAACAATTTGAAATATATAAAGCCTACTCTACTCCAAAAAACTTAAAAGTTCCCAATTGTGGCTATATGAAATTGGTTTTAAATATAACAAATGGCCATTTCACCAGTTACAGTATATCTCGCATCACCTGGACGCTCCTTGCTCGTTCACAAACAACTTTAATGAGATTTAAGTCAACGGGGCATTGTGTTATTAGTAGATTGTTAACCAAGGGTTGAAAGCCACTCATTTCAGCCGAGATATTTTGGCGCTCGAACGAAGAGAGAGCGCCAATAGTTCGAGGCTGAAATTGGTGGTTTCACCCGAGTTAAACACTCTGCTTTTCATTTCAAATACGAGGAAACTAAAAAATGACAAAATATACACAAATATTTTCTGAATCATGTTGGCGGGAACTGTTGAGTGACGTTAACAGTGTTTGTGTATGGACCATTTTATTTTATTTTTTTAAAATTCGTATTTAATCGTACTTATGTTTGTATGGGTTACTGCCTTTGCCCAATCTAACTGGGATTTACTGTACTTTTTTCTTTTTAATGCTTTTCTGCTCTAGAGCAGAAAAGTGCCACTTTCAGCACGCCACCTAGATGAACAATGACCCACTTTCAGAGTATGAGAAATGAAAAGAATATTTGATGGGTTGTCGTACTTTAAAACTAACATCTAAGTAGAATTGGTCACTGTAGTGATGTACGACGTACGTCTCCTTGTAAGGTAGCATGGCTGTTAATATTAATTCCCCATTTTTAATTTTCATTTTTCCTATTTCGTTTTAAAACACTATCTTCTATAGCTAGTTACAGTGTATATTCATTGTCATGCAAAAAGTTCATGATCAATCTATTATTATTATTATTATATTATATATTTTTTTAGACAGGCAGCTGACGCTGATACGTCTAAATCATAGTTCACTTGGCACTGGTTAACACTGCTTAGATCTTAGTTTGTCAAGTTTGTTTTTAAACTGATTAACACTGTTAGCGTTCACTACTTCTTTTTGTTCCATGTCCTTACTATTCTATTAGAGATTAAGTTCTTGCCGATATTTCTTATCTATCACAATAATTTGAATATAGTAATTTTGTCCTTATTCATCATCGGAATAGCAAGTGTGAGAGTATTAAACCTTGTTTTATTGATTTCAGGAATGGGTGAGATTATCTTTCCTTTGCTTTATAATTTTGTTTTAGCCAAAGGGAATTTAGGTTGGGGTTTTAGTTGTTTTAACAGTGTGATTTTTCTTTATTAATCTATACAAACAACCATTATTCATCTTAATTAAACGTTATCATGTTATCATTCATATCATTATTAGTAATTTTTTTTTTGCGGTTCAACTCGTACTGATGGGTACACATATGAGATCAATACAATACAACAAATACTCTTTATTACACACTTCACACAAATGAATCAGTTATAAGCAGAATCAAACCAGCAACATGTAGGTAGAACAGACAACAGGCGGTCTTATTGCTAAAGACCTTTCACACAACCATTCAGAGATCAGAAACAAATTTCTAGAATTTATAATTGCGGTGTGGGTAAATTTACTACTTACTCGTTGGTCACTCAAGTTATTTAACTTTTTTTTTTCAGATAAAGAGAACCCTCTTCAGCCCAATGAATCCGTACCCGCAGAAGAAAGTCATAACATTCAACAAACACACAGACGATTTCTCATTCAACGTCAACTACGCAGAGTTAGATCACATACCGCCATCGGAACTCCCCAATATTGGTTCTTTAAATCTCACTCAAGTCGTCCTCAGCGGCGTCGGAGCAGCCTTAAACAAACATGTCGGCGGTGTTGAACATAAAGGCATTAAAGCACACTTCAACATGGACGATTCTGGAATACTAAGCTTGGTTAACGTAGAATTTGTTGCCGAGAAGACGATTACTGAGGAAGAGAAAGATAGCACGCTCTCTAAACTGGGTAGTACTATTAGTAAACTATTTGGGGCTGATGAGGGAGAGAAACTAGAGGAAAAAGAGGAGCAAGCGCCAGAAGCAGAGAAGAATGATACTGCTAAAACTACTGAAGAAAAGCAGAACGCTACAGAGCCTGAAGCGAAACCTAAACCTAAGGTAGTAATACTTAAAGAACCTATTAAAACTGACGAACAAGTGTTAGTTCTCCAACCTTTATCCCCAGAACAGTTTAAGACATCCAAAGCTAAGATATCAGAGTTAGATACTATAGACAGAAAGAGAGCGGAGAGGGAATCTGCTTTAAACAGTTTGGAGGCATTCGTAGTAGATGCTCAGATGAAAATGGATATGGAAGAATTCGCTGAATGTGGTACCACTGAACAGATAGAGGAAGTTAAGAAATTATGCTCTGAGACTTCTGAGTGGTTGTATGATGATGGATATGATGCTCCTACTGAGATGTTTGAAGAGAAACTTGCGTTGATTAAGGAGAAGACTAACCCGATCTTCTATAAACATTGGGAGCATAGGGAAAGGCCTGACGCGATTGCAGCGTTACGTAGCATGCTTAATACTTCAAACGAATTCCTTAAATCAGCCAAGAATTTCACCCAAGAAGTTAATCCGGATAAAGACATGTTCACACAAGTCGAGATTACGGTTCTTGAGAAGAAAATAGAAGAGACGCAATCATGGCTGGACAAGTCTATAAAAGAACAGAATGCATTGAAGAGGAACGAGGATATTAAGTTGACGATTGATAGCATTAGAGAGAAGATGGGTGGTCTGGATAGAGAAGTTAAGTATCTAGTGAATAAAATGAAGATTTGGAGGCCTAAGAAGCCAGTGAAAAAGGAGAACAAAACTGAAGAAACAATAGAAGTTACAGAAGATCCTAAAGAAGAGAAATTAGGAGAAACTGTAGAAAAACCTGTTGTAGAAGAGTTCAAAGAGGATAAAGTAGAAGAAGCGACAGAAATTCCGCAATTAGGTGATGGTAAAGATGAAAAAGATGAACATTCCGAGTTATAATAGTGAGGTTTGGAATTTAGACTAATTTATTTTTTACTTTCAAAGTCTGTTAGACTTGTTCGCTTTTCGCATTATCTTATAAAGCCTGGTGCAGTGCGAGCAGGACCGCAATATTGCTGTGCGACAGAGACAAATGAGTCAAGGTCCGAAGTTGTTTCTGTACCGCGACCGGGCTTAAGCCGGATCATTATTTTGCAGTGTCCCTTTCTTTTACACGATGCGAGAGTGAGGTGAGTGATATATATTGGACCCAACTTCAGCCCTTGCAAGCGAATATACACCTTATTCAAAAGCATGCACGGTATTTTGACTAAAGATACCTATAGTCAACTTTGGTGCTCGTAAAAACCATATGTCATTCTTGTTCAAAAGGTATAATGGTTACTATTGGTATCAAAATAGCGTAAGTCGGCTTATCAGGTTGTGTGCAATACAATACCTTTTAATAATATCTACCAGAGTTAACTCACGCAAAAAAATGTATACACTTTTATATCAAACCAGTGACTACAAACGATATAATAGTGTCGCGTTTTTCTATAAAGTATGACGCTGATAATCTCTTTTTCCATTCGATATTCTACTTAAACACTAATGTAGTAGATTTTAAATAAACTCCCGTGAGTTTCACGACATTGACACTGGTCAGACATAAGGCGCGCACTCTGACCAAAGAAAAAAAAAGGGCACGTATGGCTAGCAGGCGCCTCTATCGGTCAAATTCGGCAACAAGCGTCATTCGTTCATTTCATTTTGTTTGACTGGTAATGTTGGCTAAACTTAATCACAAAGTATTTTGCATTTTGAAATGAATATTAAAAATACAAAATACATCACAAAAGGTATTTCAAATAAAATACAAAATGTTTTTTACTAAAAGGTATTTAAATGCAAAATACAAAATAGGTATTTTGCATTTTAAATAGAAGTATTTCAAATAAATCGCATCTCTGTTGGTGAGTCACTTGACAATGTTCGCAATTTGGTCGTATAATGCAAATCGGGACTGACATGTCATCGTATAACATCTGTCATCTATTACATTGCTAAATTACGGACAATAGCAAGTGGCTCAACAATCCCCATTCGCGACTGTATGTGTGTGTTATTGTGTTATGAATAAATGTTATTTCTATTTCTATTACATTAGCGTTAAAGTCTAATATTTAATGGAATAAGAGTGTCAAATTCATAATCGTACTATAAGCGATCTCATTGAAGAATTTATTTAACAACTAATGCGGAAAGCGAACTTATAGTATATGCATTCCTATTTGCATTATTTGACACATGGCTGACGTTTATAGAGATGTAACTAACCCAAATCGATTGTCACAGCAAGCTATTACGATTGGACGACACATAGATTGAGGTATCGAATTGTGACGTTTAATGAATTTTTATTTGGTATTTAAATAAAGCTATAATTATACGGGTTTTACATTTTTTGTAAGACACATTTTTTAAGAAAGTATAATAAATTTAATAATGCATTTAGACGACTACCGATTCATAACGGTGGGGTCCGACTAACGATACATTTAAAAAAAAGACGTAGAACGTAAACATTCGCAGTGCAATTGTCTTCCTTTGTGATTTCGATGTGCAAGACATTTTACGTTGTATCGCTGTTGTGAGTGACATGTGTCAAATAATGCAAATAGGAGTGCAAAGACTATAATGAATTGAAACAAATCTCGATAACTTCTAGCCGCCTTCCTTCCTATTCCAAAATTCTTTATTTATTGTTGTTTATGGTCATTTTTATTTTTTTAATTGAGCGCGGCTTCCCACTCTATGGTTTGTAAGCGGCTACCCCAATGGCGTGAGGATGTTAATGTATTTATAATAATTGTAATTTTATGTGATATAAATATAAATGGCTATAGAATAGTTTTCCTGCAATAGACAGGGTTCGCATTTCATTATTTACAAATAATTTGTGAATTATTACTGTGTTACTACTCAAAAAGAACTGGTCGTTAGTGAATGTCATTAATAATTGCATAATAAAAACATAGCTAACATGCACTTAAGCCGTTAACTATTGACCACAGGAGGGACGACTTTTGATTTTTCAAGTAAGTATGACCCATCTGAGATATGCGATAGCAGGCTGTACAAGAACATTATTCTGTACTTTTATTATGCAAATGGTGACGTAACTGTCTGTAGCAGAAAAACCAGTGAAACAAAATGTATGAGTTTTTAAGAGTGTATTAACGTCTTAAGTGATATTTCTTCAACTTAGGTCAAACGAAAAATATATTACATTGAAGTACATTATAGTTTTATTTTCCCGTTATCACACAGTGTATAGTAGGTGAGTTAAAATACCTATTCTTCGCGAGAGGACATAATATAGAGTGGTTACAACCGGATAAAAATAGTAGATTGTGTCTCAAGGGAGCAAAATGATATATTTACGGCGAGGGCGGTATATTGAATTCTGAGTGAAGCGAAAGATGAATAGCAGGACCTGCTATATTTTCACACCTGGTGGGAAAAGTATATTTAATCCCTACACGTATCCGTGTCCAACATTTGATGAAATAGTGAATTTTGTATGGAAAGATGGAAACTTTTCTCAGAGACTATGGGTTTCCGCAATCTAAGATTTGGTGGAGAAACTCTTTATGATGAGTACAATCTATAAAAAAATATGAGCCCTGAATTCGATGGGACTACATGAAAAAAAATACCGACTGTACATTAATTTATGACATTAGGTGCGTAAAAAAAGTTACACAGTATTTTTTGATGTGCAGTTAGTATTTATTGATATATGTATTCCATAACCGTTGCCGCTCGGCGAAAAAAATAAACAATGACATTGTTATGTTATGTGTCCGGAGATCTTCGGGCCGGGAGCTGACGGCTTAACCTCTTGACCGCCACAGTCACGTATAGATCTATGACAACAGCCGCCGTGGCTACAACGCCACTCTCGACATCACTTAGAATATATATTTTTTTATGCAACGCCGGTGGCAAACAAGCGTACTGTCCACCTGATAGTAAGCGGCCACCGCAGCCTATAGGCGCCCGCAACTCCAAAGGAGTCACATACGCGTTGCCGACCCTTTATAAAAGTTGAGGATGCATTGTGTTGACAGCGAAGGGACAAAAGGTCCCTCGCTCTCAACACATTGCATCCTCGGGAGCTCTGGCAACCTTGCTAACCTCCAGGAACACAACACTACATACTTGTATAGTAGATAATGTTATTATGGCTGTGGTATTCTGTAAGGCGGAGGTACTTCTCCAGTTGGGCTGCTCAAAATTAGAGCAAGATGACATTTTGCTGTGCCCTGCCTCTCTACAAAGCAACCTACGTACAATCAAGTAAGGTTCATTTTCCGTATTTTGCTACATAAACTTTGGCGTGCGAGACGTACTTACGGAATTTACTGTGGCGGTCAAGAGGTTAAACTACCCAGATAAGTTATTTTTCATATTCAGGTCAACCACCCCACGTATATCGAAACTCGGCAGAGCTAATTCATGTATAGTCTCAAGTTATGTAAATCCCATAAGGGACCGCACTTTTCCTCAACCACTGTACCCTGGTGAGCTTTGTGCCTTTACCATAAGTTTGCATGACCATACTCGCTAGCGACTGCATAAACGATTTAGTACGCCGATTCTTAGATCTATTGCGTAACCGCCAGAGCGCTGTACTTTTGCCCATACAATTTTTTACGCAGTCGCTAGCGAGTACGGTCATGCAAACCCATGGTAAAGGCACGGGACACAGACGTTCATTTACGGTCAAAAAATTTGATTTCTAAGCCTCTATATAAAGTGATGTATTCCTCTATATAGCATAATAATGTACAAGGTTGCATGTATACAGGAAAGGGATTATCTACAATAATATACATATGTATATACAATAGATAGGAAACACAGGAAGAAACGACAATAGAGAGATCTTTCAGGGACCGAAGTCCAATGAGAGTTGGTTGCAAGTTATATTTATGTAACTGACTTAAGAAACTTCGATAGCGCGATGCAGAACATGTCAGATTTGACAGTTGACAGGAATGACGCCACACTTCTAGCTTGTCATTGTCACAATTCCTATCAGCTTTCATTTTGATTTTCGTTGTGACAAGGTACGAAGTGGCCTAGAAATCAAATTGGTTGACTATACTTATTCGTATAATCCAAAATACTAGTAATTAAATTCCGCTCACCTAAGATTTGGTTGAAGCCGCTCAATCGATCTCACTGGAACGCAAGCTCTTATTTATTCCAGAGCCTTTATCATAAGTTTACATGACCGTACTCACTAGCGACTGCGTAAAAATTTGTATGGGCAAAAGTACAGCGCCTCTGGTGGTTGCGCAATAGAACTAAGAATCGGCATACTAAATCGTTGACGTAGTCGCTAGCGAGTACGGTGATACAAACTCATGGTAAAGGCACATTGTTTAAACCGTCCTCGTGGTGGTGTCGGAGGTTTCCTCTGGATTTTCCCCAGGCCACTCTCCGACCGCGCACTCCTATCGCTTTATTAGGCCCTATAAAGGTACAGTCAGGTTAAAAAAAGTGACGTTAAATCGACAAGGTACCTAGTGAATCCGACCCGCAGTTATATCTAACATGACAAGGCGTTCCGACACGACCACGCGGGCGGTTCGAAAAGTCACGTTTCATACTAAATTTCCACCAGTTGAAAACAACAAAGTACCTATAATAGCCTGCTTCTGAAGAGTTATGTACAGCGGTTACAACATGCGGCGTCTACTTAGGTATATCTACATCTGTGTCTGGAGGCTCAGGCTTTCAATCATCATGTGGCAAGCACACGACCACACGACGCGCCTTGGCAAATTGGATAGTAAAATTAGTAAATATACGAGCGTAAACGCACTGAGGATAATAGTTGGGAGGGCACATTTTATATTAGGGCGAAAGCAGTCTCACACGCCTTGACATCTGAAATCTGAATGTGAAACGAAGTTGAACCCTATAGAAATGCGTGTGGGTTGATATCGCACTGCGCGCCTTGACGGATAGATGATTCGTTTGCGTCGAAAAGATTAAATAGTAGATTGTATGACAAGGGACTAAAATGAGCCATATTACCACGAGATAGTTATTTTCCCGAACGAAGTGAGGGAAAATAGTTCGAGGGGTAATATGGCTTTTAGACCAGAGTTATACACTCTACTTTTCACTTCGATTGCGAGAAAATAAATAAACAAAGGTTAACCCACCCAAAATTAACAATAAATTCCACGGCGAAGATATATACTTTTGCAGCATGCTTTTTTTTCTATACTCCTTTGACACACAAAACATAGACACTGCGGTTCGCGCGCAACATTCACGCGCGAAAAAAGCTAAACTGACTGCGCTTCAAAATCTTCTCGAACGATTTAACCACTTTTTTAATTATTGTGAAATAGGGACTACTACAAACTTAATCTTTAGTCTCTTTAGAAAAATTAATTATGTTTCCAGATTGGTCGATTTTAGTAAAGCTGTATTCTCGTTGGTTAATACCCAATACCAAATATTTTTTTAAGAGTTAAATTAGTGTTCTGTGATTGGTGGATTTAATAGGTGAAGTATTTTGATTGGTCAAATTCAAATGTTTTGTAAATCATAAATATGTATTCATATTTTCCCTAGGGGTTAAATGTACTACTTTAGCCCCGCTTGACAAGTCTAATATGACGCACTTTTCGAGCATGAGAAGTGAAAAGGTAATTCTTTGGTCTCTGTCTGTCTTTATGGGACGCGGGCGCGAGAATATACAGGTATACAGGTTGACGACCGGTTTAGCCTAGTGGGTAGTGCACCTGCCTGTGAAGCTGACGGTCCTGGGTTCGAATCCCGGTCAGGGCAAATATTTGTGTGATTAGCATGAATATTTGTTTCTGAGTCTTGGATGTTTTCTATGTATTTAAGTATTTATATCTATTAAATATATCGTCGTCTAGTACCCATAACACAAGCCTTCTTGAGCTTACTGTGGGGCTAGTTCGATTTGTGTAAGATTGTCCTCTAATACAATACAATACAAATACTCTTTATTGCACACCTCAATCAAAGGATACAGTACAGTACAAAAAACACAATGAGAAGAGGCAAACAACAGGCGGTCTTATCGCTAACGAGCGATTTCTTCCAGACAACCTTAGGGTAGCGGAAATCTAAACAGAACGATTCATGAATAGCAGGTGGTGCAGAGTTAATACATATGAAGCCTACTAATAATTACAACAATAACATTTAATTAAGGATAAACATACATAAATATAGTATAAAAATATACGTACATAAACATATACAAATATATAGTTAGCCACATAGTCTAAAGGAGCTAAGTCTTAAGTGTGTCATGAGAGAGACAAATAGTGATCTTAAAGCTGTTTTTTGAAGACAGCAAGAGATTCAGCACGCCTCAAATCAGGAGATAAAGAATTCCAACGCCGAATAGCTCGAAAAGTGAAAGAAGAATTATAAAATTTCTAATATTTATTTATTTATTTTATTTTAATCATAGTCAACTTTGATAAGCCGACCCGTCATCAGTAAGTCATAAAAACAATATGATTTATCGTTAACTTGACGCCACTCATTAAAACCTCATATCGAATTTGAAATCATTGTGTCAGGTGAGGCCCATTACCGGTGCCAGTTAACTTAACCACTTGTTTCACTTTTTTTTGGAGTCCGAGTTGGGGTTGCCAGCCGTCAAGCTTTTTCTAACATGTTAGGAAACCTGAGGGCCGGTTGCGAACCGAATATAAATCAACTTCTCTCTCTATCACACTGTGCCTTTACCATGAGTCTGCATGACCGTATTCGCTAGCGACTGCGTAAACGATTTAATATGCCGATTCTTAGTTTTATTGCGTAACCGCCAGAGGCGCTGTACTTTTGCCCATACATTTTTTTACGCAGTCGCTAGCGAATACGGTCATGTAAACTCATGGTAAAGGCACTGGAGTGCTACCGCGATCGCAAACGAAGTTTTCCCTCTCTGTGCACTTATATGCAAAATTGCAAGTGCGACAGAGAGGGAAAATTTCGAATACCGTTCGCGGTAACAGCCTTGTTTACATATTCGTTTCGTCACTTCGTTTTCAGATCTCATTGAGAGGTTATAAAAATAAATATATACCTATATGCTTAGGCTGACGATGCTAATGTTAGGTAGAAGTTTTAAATCACTCCATAGTATAAAACAAAGTCGCTTTCTCTGTCCCTATGTCCCTATATCCCTATATCCCTATGTATGCTTAAATCTTTAAAACTACGCAACGGATTTTGATGCGGTTTTTTTAATAGATAGAGTGACTCAAGGGGAAGGTTTATATGTATAATACATGCATCAGCATTGCACCCGTGCGAAGCCGGGGCGGGTCGCTAGTTTACTTATAAGAAAATATCTGAACTTATTAATAACAGCATGGATGAATCAGTTAAACCGTAGTACCTAATTAGGTTGAAAAGACTTGTGTCGTTTTAGGTAAGTAGCTAGCGCAGCTTTTTTTAGTTTTAGAGGTAACTTTATGGTCTGAATTTTTATGAATTATTTAATCTGTTGGTACAGGTTTGTATGATGTAAATTTGTCCATCCACATTAGCAGTAGCGGGAATTGTATTACAAATTAATTCTTGAAAAATTTAAAATGACTTGCTCCTGTACGAGTATTTTATTATTCCATCTACATTAGTTATAAATTCGTCAAGCTAATTTCAAGTACCTAAATCCAACGGATTTGTACTCGTGGTTTGTTAAGAGATATTTATGGGAAATCGTTAATATTTCATACTCTAAGAAATATTGGTTCAAACACCACTAATTATCGCTTAAATTTTGCTATATTCGGTGAAACCGAAAAATGGGTCCGTTACTATGTACAACTAATAAAAGAGTCGTATCCTTTAAATCAGTTTATTGGAACAATCAATATTATTAATATAATCTGAATTCAAAACATTTATTGATTTGTAAGGCCTATTTGTAAAAAAAAACCGGGAAACGGCATACGACCTAATTACAGGTAAAGTTTAAGCCTGAAAAAAAGTATTATAATAATATAGTCTAATAGCGAAGAGTCTCGACCAACACCTCAAGAGACTCTCGCTAGATGGCTGGGTCAAGGGTCAGATACAGAAGGCGGTACTCCTGGACACGGCGCGGATAGTCAGGAGGTTCCTGTCTCTGTCGCCCTAACCACCGGTAGCTTAGGCCCCGCCTCGCTGCCGGCGGCACACTAGGTTAGGTTTTTATAATGATTTAATGTTTTGTAAGTGAATTTTTATATTTTACTTTTTATAAAGATATTGTAAAAACCTAGCATAAGGCGAAAAGTAAATAAAGAGAATAATAATATACTTTATTGCGCACTATACAAAATGGAAATGTTATCTAAAGGAAGAAGGAAGATGGCAGGAAGACGATATTTGAAGGATATTATCTGTCAAGATTTTTCCATCTTCTACCTGGCAATCCCACTCCAGAGGAAGCGGCGCCCGCGTCGGGCATTGGCGCCTTTCTCCGTGCGAGCGGGACATAACACATGCGCACGAGTGGAAGCGAGACGGAACAAAAGCATTCCGCGCTGATCAACCCAATGGATGAATCCAGTTTGCTATAGCCGGTTGTTTCAGTATGCCGCGTGTTGTTTTAGTGATGTAAACAAAACTAACAATATCGTGATATTTCATGTGTTTTGAGTGACAAATATGTGGTAGTGGTGTGCTGTTTGCTGTGTTACTGAGGATTGTTATTATGAGGTAAGATTTCGGAGGAATGCAGGCGGTTCCCTCACGTCCCTCCTGGAGGAATGCACCTCGCTAGCGCACGCGCACCTTGCGACCCGAAAATATTCGACTAAAGTACCTATCTTAAGATGCAACCTAACAATAATGTACAGAGATAAACTAGCTGTTAACAACAATAAAAAGGTCAATTGATATGATACTTGTATCTTGTTGCATACAATTGAAGATTCTTTGCTAACAAAGAAGTTATGCTACAGTTTTATACCGACTAACAGATATACCTGTTGTATACATACATTGGTACTTACATGACTGAGTTACGAGATTTTGGCGATTTATCCCAGTTATTATGTATAACCTTGCTGTGTACATTAAATTGGTAACGTAAATTAAGTGACTATAACGCAGTTATCAATATGACATAATAAACGGATAAGTTATACATATTTATTTGAAACTTGGTCCTTCGAGCCAGTCTGTGTCGAAGGACCAAGTTTTCATATTTTTTAAGTTATTCTTTTGATTTTCTATCATGGTCAGTCTAACTTGGTTCTAATATAGACTATGTAAGGTCAAAATCAATTTAACCACTGTTGATAAAAAAAACCAGTACTTAAAAGTTGTTGATAAACATTTATATACAGTCAGCCATGGAAACGGTCTACCACTTTTGAATGAACCTTAATGTTCAAGAAATAGAGTCGAAAATCGCTAGAACACTTTCTTGACTTACTGTATAGTCTACTGTGAAAATGAATGCACTAATAATGAGTTAAATTTTGAGTCAAAATCCCTATTGTATACGAGTAATCCATTCTCAAAAAAAAAATCTAACATTTATTCTGCAAATAGGCCACAAGGGCACTTTTACATGTCAAAATATTAATTTATAATTTAAGAAAGTCCGACTATAATAATACATTTTTCATGTCAAAATATTAATTTACAGTTCAAGAAAGAATAATAATTTCGAGTTTACAATTATTCTCACTGCCTTTGAGTACCTATCCTAGTAATCTATAAAGTATTGTCAGACATTGTTTTCTTAGAACGTGTTAGTGATCCTGCCTACGATGGAAATCCCGGGTTAAAATCCCGGTCAGAGCCTATATTTGTGTGATAAGCACGAAAGCTCGGGATACTATCCCATGTACGCAACGTATGCAATCTGGACCCTCAAATTTGTATGCTTAGAAACACTTGTCACACATTGCGTTTTTGACGAAACATTTTTTTCTTTTGTATTACGTCAGCTGTGTAACGCTATATTCGGCATTTTAACGTAGATAATTAACGTAGCCACAGCAGTTTCATCTCTGGCTATCAGTAGTAAGTCTACTACTAACACAAGCGAATTTGTCGAAAGCTCTATTAGTCTTTGTGTAGTGGTACGATAAAGGGAAACGGAGCGTTTTTTCACAAATATTGGTCAAGTTTGTGTTATGCCTAAAATAGGTAAATCTTATTGTTTTTTATTACTGTTTATACATAGTTGGATGGTGGAATGAATAGGTAAACGGCTTGGCATATACGAATGCTAGAATTTCTTATAGTACTTTTTTAATACGAATTGACAAGTTTTTTGGACTCCAATTTTGCATCCTTTATGTTACATTGTGTCACGTTGTGTGACGTTACACAATTTTTTCCATACAAATTAGCTTTCAATTACTTCCTTTGTTTAACATTTTTGTGAATATTCCTATGCGTTACGTACAATTTTTTTTGCAATCCACCCATTCCTGACAACCTTTTTCGCTCCCATATATCTGATGGCCACTGTACGAGCCGCATGCGGTGCATGTGCATGTAATTCATATATTATTTTGCAAACATTTACTTAGCTCTATGATCTGGAAACTGACAGTAAAAGCGCCATCTGTGGGGAAAAATAAAAAGCTTCCCTTTATTGAGCAATACAATAAAAGCGAATCTGTGGGCCTACTCCGAACTTCGAAATCCGAACTTCGTATCGTGCCATCTATCACTCATATAGTGTATAACATGAGAGTGAAAGGGACGGCATGATAAGAAATTCGGATTTCGAAGTTCAGAGTAAGCCCTCTGGCAAGAACACGATAGTAGCTCATTAAACACAGATCAGCCAAGCAATGTAAATAAATCCGGTCAAGCGCGTGTCCAAGTCGCACACTGAGGGTTCCGTGTCGAGATTTCCAACGTATTCATCAAATACGTAGATATAGCCGATGATTGCTGTCTTTCCGTCTTATGTCTGTATTTCTATATTATTGTGTTAAATTTTTAAGTGTTCAGTAAGCTTTCGTAACATCTTTATTTCTTATTTTTGGTGCTCTCAATGACAATCAGCTTCAATGTTTGTTGTTCAAATTGTTTGACAAGTCAATATGCACAAATGTTTAAGAGCGCTTTAATAAAATGTAACAGGTCTACTAGCGCCACTCGTAAATAATTAGCACATGCCTGAGTGAGGCTCCGATTTAGTATATAGGTACCTACTTAAGATACATGACGCACAGTCAGTGGCTTATATAACTTATATTTAGTCTGGCACTTTATTGTTTAGGTAGGCATGAGGTCGAAAAGTGTGTACGTATTTATGTAGCCGACTGTAATTGTTTCTTTGATTGTATATTTTTTCTTTCCATGTTAAATACTCCTTCGTCTTCATTTTTTCTTTTACTAGCTCGCTTGCGTACGGAACCCTGAAAAGGGAAAGAACTTAATTACCTAGTGCCAGTAAACCGGGATTCAGCTAACGACCGTAATTAATAAACTTTTGCGGCTCGCGAGCTTTTACTGCGCTTTTTGATTAAAATAGGTAGATAAACGGGAGAACTGACCTTATGCTTAGTGGTGTATCTTTAAATGTAGACATTTTCGGAAATATTTTTAAAAGATTTGAAAGCAGAATTAGGAATGAAGCTATCCGTAGCAGAACTGGGGTCACCGACATAGTCTTCAAAATTGCGAGACTTAAGTGGCAGTGGGCAGGGCACATTGCTCGCAGGACTGACGGTCGATGGGGCCAGAAACTGCTTGAGTGGCGTCCACGCACCGGAAGACGAGCTGTCGGTAGGCCTCCGACATGGTGGAGTGATGACCTGGTGAAGGTCGCGGGAATCCGGTGGAAACGAACGGCACAGGACCGTTCTAAATGGCGAGCCTTGGGGGAGGCCTATGTTCAGCAGTGGACGTCTTTCGGCTGAAATGATGATGATGATGATGATGAAAGCAGAAAAAGTCCTGAGCCTTTTTTTGAGAACTATTTTTTGTGCTCGATACAGCGGCCGAGGCTTTGTATTTAAGGCAAGGCCTATTCACAGATCTGACGACAATACTGAAGTTTGAGCTTCCAGTGTGAAGAAATAATGTAAAATTACACTACACAAAAATCACGGTAGGCTAAAAAAGAAACAAAGAAAATAATAACCGGGCAAAATATTGATACGAGCCTTGGTAACTCTGTCAAATAATCCTAAATATCATAGTAAAAATAAAATGCTGCAGATCTCGTAATTATCAACGACAGTGACACGTTTTTTTACAAAAACGATAGCTTTTTTTGTTGTTCTAAGGAAATAACCTGATAGATTTTTTATAAGTGATTCAATGTTCCAACAATCAATAAAAATGTACTAAATATTTACGAAATAACGCGCAGAGCTTCTGTAGAGAGCGGGATGGTTAATTGCAAACTAACGCGTGTTAGAGGGGGTCACTTGCACTGGAATGGCTTTGCCTGATCAAAACCAGGTTCTTTTTTTATTTGCCAAGCACACAAATAAGCAACCGTATCCTATGAACGCGTCCAGAAGAATCACAAACGCGTTACCAGAGGGCCTACTCTGTCGAAATCCGAACTTCATATCGTGGCGTCCCTTTCACTCATACGGTGTATAACACGAGAGTGAGAGGGACTGCACGATACGCAGTTCGGAGTAGGCCCCCAGAGGGGCTACCGCGAACCACAAACGAAGTTTTACCTATCTGTCCCACTTACGTACAGACTTTCAAGTGCGACAGAGAGAAAACTTCGTTTACAGTTCGCGGTAGGCCCCCAGGATCGGCAAGCAGGTTTGTCTTGAGGATTCGTCATGTTGACAGCTAGAGACATATGCAGGTCCCTCACTCTTACTTCGGTCAGTGCCTTTACATGAGTTTACATGACCGTACTCGCTAGCGACTGCGTAAAAATTCGTATGCGGAAAAGTACAGCGCCTCTGGCGGTTACGCAATAGAACTAAGAATCGGCAGAATAAATCGTTTAGGGGGCGTCCATAAATTACGTGAGATGTTTAAGGGGGGGAGGGGGTCGAGTCAAATCTCATCTAATCTTACGTTGGAGAATGGGGGGTTCTCGGCAAATATCACGCAATTTTTATTCTGATTGAAACAAAAAAAAACTATTTTGGTCCATTTAATCCAGATTGTACACGCTTATAAGATTGAATCGTAATACGATTAAGATTATTCACTAATTCGTTCGAAAGAGAATAATTTAATTCATACTTCGACGTTAACTCTCAGCAATATTGATTACTAGTCTTAACTAGTCGTAAATAAAAGCACGAAGCAATTTTTTTTTTCTTTTTACAATAACAATCCAACGCGTTTACGTAAGAAACCCACATTTTATAAAATCTCACGTGAGATTGGGGGATGGTGGAGGGGGTAGAATAAAATCTCACGACATCTCACCAGGGGGGAGGGAGGGACAGAAAATTAAAAAAAAAACACCTCACGTAATTTATGGACGCCCCCTTACGCAGTCGCTATCGATTACGGTCATGCAAACTCATGGTAAAGGCACTGGCGACCTTACTCGCCTTCAGGCTGTCCCACCACATACCTAAAGAGCAAATTAGTGGTGTTATTATGGCTGTGGTGTTCCATCATTTTTTTCTATTGACGTATCCGGTGCCCGTCCGTTAGAATTTTGTTCAATCAACCTGCATACCTGTGACTGTCGGATGTATTCCTAATTAATCTTTGACGGACGGAAGGATACAAAAACGGTCACAGATCCGTTTGGGAACGGGCTTGAAAATAGAACTAGTAAATTATGCACAAGCTGCCCTTGCCTTTGGCTATCTCATTTTATAGTACACACTTTCATAGGGCCTACCATTTTAATCACTTTTGGTTGGTCGGGCGTAGACACACACTCACGGACCCGGACGGCGAAACAGCGTCCATCGACAGATGGAACGCTGCGCTTACGGCGTCCAAATCAGACATGACGCGTATACTTAGGCATTCCCGCCGGCGGGGACGTCCACCACGCGATCGCGACAACACAGACACATATACGGGCCTAGCTGAGTTTCTTGCTGGACTCTTTTCAGTTAGGCTAGGTTTAGTGAACCAGTGACAAAAGTCCCAGTAGCTCGAAGCCACTCACGCCTCAGATCCGGTTGAAACCGCTCAGCCAATCTCACCGGAGCGCAAACTCGAGTATTCCAGTGTTCAAATCCACCCGCGTGGTCGTGTTGGAGGTTTTCCCCTTGGATTATCCCTAGGCTACTCTCCAACCGCGCACTCCTATCGCTTTATTTGGCCCGGCATATAAAGCCACAGCCAGGTTAAAAAAAAAAACCACTTCTGGTTCTGGCCTACCATTACACTCACAGGCTTGAGGACATATGGCAATTTTTTTTATTGAAGAGTTTTTAATTTGGTCGTGTTTTGCTTGTTTTTGTTATTTTAATTTAGTAAATTATAGCATTTTAAAAACGACATGCTGTGATCTAGGGAGCTTTGAATGAAATCGGTAGATTTTTTATTTTATTTTACGAATAACTGGACAGAGATTGGTCTTAGTCTCGCCTGATAGAAAGCCATGACCAGGCCTAAGGATGTAGCTCGCTGGTTCAGTAATTTTTCTTGTTGTGGAAAAACCCAGGCAGGTACAAGCCGGGGTCAAAACCCACGTCCTGCAGATTGAAAGTCGTGGGTCTTACCGATCGGCTACATTGGCATTAGCGTCGGGAAAATTAAAAACAGAAGACCGGGCTCAATCTTCTGTCTTTCACCTAATCACGATTCAATACAATTGACGACTTTAGTCTAGTTGGTGACCCTGCCTACAAAGGAGCCATGGAGCGCTAGTGGCCAAGCGGCACCCCCGTGCCGCGTGCGGTATGCGACGTTAAGCAACGTGGACCGGGGTCAGTTCTTGGATGGGTACCGTTTTAAGTGGTTACTAACTGAGCGCCCCCGCGCTTTGGAAGGCATGCTAAGCCGTTGATCCCGCCTGCTGTTTATGGCAGCAGTCGTTAAGCCAAGTTACAAGCCTTGGGGCGGCTTGAGAACTTCTAACAGTCAAGTTGCCCACTCACTTGACAAAGGGGGGTTGAAGTTGTTGTTGTTGTTGTTGTTACCTCCGTAGGGAGTAACCACCGGCGACCCAACGCTACCTTGTGACCCCTGGGTGGTGCTAAAAGTGCAACAAAACTGGCAACCGTACCGTCTTCTCCAAGATGTCACGGTTAAAAATATGTTCTGGTCTGATACGTTCATTTGTGTGTCTATCACATTGAGATATGATGCCACGAATAAAAATATAGCTCACATATCTCTGTGACCTTCTGACTCACGCTTGCTGGAGACGTGTCTGTAAGGGCCCTTATAGAGTAACTGACCTAAATACATTAAGAACAATGACAACAGGTTCATTTGTATAGGAATTCTGTATAAATTGTCTTCGTGTTTGTAGGCTTGACTATATATTATTATGGAGTCAGTACACTAATTTGCCACCAACGTACAAACCAATGAACCTGGACTGACTACATTAGAAGGTTACCGAAGATAACTATATTTTTATATAAATGCCTTAAGGGAGGCGTACAGCGACATCTACCAGAAGACTCATGCTTCATTAACGGCATTAACGTCTCAAATCATATTGAGAATCGTCAGTTGCGATGCGCCATCCCATACCCAAATTTTAGAATGAAGGAAAAATTGAAAAATTTAGGCACCGAGCAGGATTCGAAGCTGCGACCTCCCGGCACTCTAGCCAACTGAGCAAAGGGTGCAATCGCTACCCAGTCCCAAATTCATCAACCGTTCCTTCGTATTAAGCAGTACCGCTGCTAACGTAAACTATATTTTTATACACTCAACTGGCCGCGAGTACCGGGAGGTCGCAGGTTCGAATCCTGCTCGGTGCCTAAATTTTTAAATTTTTCCTTTATTCTAAAATTACCAAAGATAAAGTATCATCTCACGAAGACTTAATGGGACAGACTTATTATGGAGTCAGTACACTTATTTGCCACCAACGTAAGTCTGTCCCATTAAGTCTTCGAGAAATGATACTTTATCTTTGATAACCTTCCAGTGTTGTCGGTTCATGTTCATTGTCACACTGATTATCGCACATCACTGTAATATTTTGCTAAAATGGTGAATAAACTTCCCTTACTTTTAGATTGCTTTTAGGTATTCATAGAAGATTAGAAGCGTACTAAGGACGAAAATTATATATACATTTTTATTATTAACCTATTTTTCGATATTTATTATGTTAATATTTTAAACGAGCATGACTCGTGTGGAGCTGGGTTAGAATAGCAGTTCTCCCTTTCTTCTCGTGGGTGACGTAAGAGCCCTCGTGCCTTAAAAAGGTCTAGGTTATATGAGCTCGGAAACACAAACGCCGGCAGAGAATTCCAAACCTTAGAAGTGCGCATTATAAAAGATGATGCAAAGCGCTTGGTTCGAATAAGAGGAATTTCAAATTAAGAGGTTCGAATAGGAGGACTGACAAAGAAATAAAATAACCGAACAAAATATTGATAAATGCCTTGGTAACTCTGTCAAAAAATCCTAAGTATCATTGTAAAAATAAACTTTAATGTTGTAGATTTCGTAATTATCAACGACAGTGATATGTTTTATTTACAAAAAGGATAGCTTTTTTATTGTTTTAATTCAATAACCGGATAGATCTTTCACAAGTGATCCAGCGTTACAAATATCAATTAAAACAATAACAAGTATATAAATATGTAGTGTTGTGTTCCTGGAGGAGAGCAAGGTTTCCAGAGCTCCCGAGGATGCACTGTGTTGAGAGCGAGGGACCTAAATTTGTCCCTTCTGCTGTCAGCACAGTGCATCCTCAAATTTTATAAGGGTCGGCAACGCGTACGTGACTCCTTTGGAGTTGCGGGCGTCTATAAGCTGCGGAGGCCGCTTACCATCAAGTGGACCGTAAGCTTGTTTGCCACCGGCCTTGTATGAAAAATAAAAATTAAAACGTAAATATTTACGAAATTACGCGCAGAGCTTCCGTAGAGACCAATTGCAAACACGCGTGTTAGAGGGGGTCATTTGCACTGGAATAGCCTTGCCATAAAATAATAATAAAATAAAAAAGCCTTTTATTTCTTGCTAGTCAATGCAATGTCAACAATATTAGGTTTAAATATTAATATTATTATTAAATTTCTAGTTTGTATGTGTGTCTATATGTTATTCTTAAGAATATTCAGTGCAATGTCAACAATATTTGGTTTAACCTCCTAAGGCCTGGCCTTCAAAAATTAACAAAATAATCTCGACCTTAATAAATTCATGTATAGTTCAAAATCAATTGTATTTTATGTAGTACCTATATGACACGGGGCCTCACGAGGTTAATTAAATAGCCTTGCCATAATACGATAACTCATACCCCCAGTAATTCTCAAAACCGAAATGTGACGCATTTCCAAACTATAAGAAACGACAAACCCCTAATCCGCCCCGGCCTAACGTCCAAATGTCCAAATCATTACCTAGAGGATTATTGAATGGTCAGGATTATAATAAAGCTTCCGTGACGGCGGTACCAGTCCAAAAGGGACTGAAGTCATTAGGGAATTCGTATCATTCATATCCCTTCTGCAATATAACTAATATAAGTCAGTAGTCGTGTGACAGGGCAGTAAATTAGTATGGAGCTTATTGGTTGTTACTGCGTTTGGTTGGAAGGGTTGTGAACTAAGGCGCTCACTGCGGTTGTCACCCGAGGGATTAGCTATAGGGACTATAGCTGTGCCGTGCTATTCACAGCCATGTCGATTCACCTCACCATTCGTTCCTATTAACGGGCCGATAGATTCATAACATAAATCACAGCTTGCTCAACTGTACGTTGAAGAAATTTAATGTTTGTCACTTTCTTTGACTGTACATAACATACGATGGGTCGTAGGCAGTTGCCAGGGCCGTTGGGACGAAAATTACGTTTCTTTTCTTGAAAAGTTACATTTTTATGCATAAGTTACATTTTATATATTTTTCATAATTACTTATCAAAATGTTCATAATTACTTGTCAAAATATTCGATTCTAAGAAACGAGTCGCCATATACAGCTACAATTCGGCGAGTTCGGCGACAATTACGCCGAGCTGATGGGCGGTGTCTCATCATAAAAAGTTGCAAGAGACGGACAGACAGAGTCGTACTAATGTAGGTTATTTTGTCACCTTTTCTGTATGGAAGCCTATAAATTGTCCCGCTTGATCCCGGTTAGATACAATTACCTTTCTTTTTAAATACAGTCTGATTATTCTCAAAAGTTACGAAAATTTCCTTTACAACAGAAGTTATTTACATGTTACGCGAGCCGGTCGAAAAGTTACGAAAAATGTAAGAAATGTAACCATCTGGCAATACTGGTCGTAGGGTGGAAACACTTTTAACAATGTTGTTCGTCACTGGATTTTAATAGTATATTATGCAACTGGTGTATAAGAAGGGTATAAAAATGGCCAACATCGCAAGTAAAGACACGACAGCCATGTCATGACGGTCAAATCTTACAAACCATCTCATCATTATAGGGGATTGCCGAGAGACATCATCCTGTTGCGGATTCGTTTTTATTATCAGTGACTTAGAGACCATATACATCTCTAACAATATTAAATTAATCTTAATTTTGACGCTCAGAGACCATGTACATCTCTGGGATATTATATTAATTTCATTATACTCCTTATTTAATCTTGAGACCTTATACATCTCTAACTTTACTGATGTTGTAATATTTATAATAGATAACTTTGCAAGTTTATCTTCACTGTATGACATTAATTTTGTTATAATTATAAACTGGAAATTATTATTCCTTCTTGAACTGTAAATTAATATTTTGACATGAAAAATGTATTACTTATTATAGCCAGACTTTCTTAAATTGTAAATTAATATTTTGACATGTAAAAGTGCCCTTGTGGCCTATTTGCAGAATAAATGTTTGATTTTGATTTTTTGATTTTGATCATTGTGTGTAATTTGTTACATTTTATTTTGCAACGAGTGACGTGTAGCTATACCTTTTTGTTATAATAACGTATAAAGAATTCTTATCTAACCGTTGGGATATCCATAGCATACTGATTGCGCGTTCATTCTTATATTTTATCTCCTCACCATATTGGGAAGTCACATTAATAGGTATATATATTACAGCGTAACTTTTACACGACGACCCTGACCCTGGCGTGTTATAACGCCAGGACGATGCGAACGGACGACCGATTGCTTCAAGTACAACTGGCACTGGAAAAAATCAAATGGGATGTAGTAGGTCTGTCAGAAGTAAGACGAAAGGGTGAAGACCTGATTAGGCTTAACTCTGGTGACTTATTTTACTACCGGGGTCACGAAGACACTTGCTATGGGGGCGTTGGATTTCTATTACGCAAAAACATCACTGCAGCAGTAAAAAATATACAGAGTATCTCTACTCGCGTTTGCTTCGTGGTGCTACAGCTGAACAAACGTTACTCCATCAAGATAATCCAAGTGTACGCCCCCACCTCAAACCATTCGGACGAAGAAATAGAATCCTTCTACGACGATGTAGAAAAAGCCATCGATGAGGTTCCGTGCCAGTATTATACCATAATAGGTGACTTTAATGCCAAGATAGGACCCCAGCTATATAATGAAAAGTCTGTTGGCAAATTTGGTCTGGGAGCGCGTAACAGCCGAGGACAAACTCTTGTCAATTTTCTTGAACGAAAACACCTATACGCCATGAATAGCTTTTTCCAAAAGCGTGCTTCGAGGAAGTGGACGTGGGCCAGTCCCGACGGTAGCACAAAGAACGAAATTGAATACATCATAAGTTCCCGCAAAGATGTAGTCACAGATGTAACCGTTCTTAAAAATTTCAAAACCGGTAGCGACCACAGACTGGTGAGGGCGACGTTAAGGTTTGATCTGAAAAAAGAGCGAGCAAAGATGGTCGCCACTCCCACCCGATACTACAAAAAGGACACTGCTCTACTCCAGGAGGCTTTCCAGGCAGACCTTAAAAACCAGTTTGAGGGGCTGGAGGAGCACAACTTTGACGTCGACCATATCAATAATTTGTTAAGCAAGGCTATAATGGGCACAGCAGATAAACATTTGGGAAAAACACAGAAGAAGGAGGAAAAGCTATCACCTGAGACTCTAGCCTTGGTAGAAGAAAGAAGGCAAATGAGGCATGACACAATTGCAGATCAAAAACAAATAGAAAGTATCAGTAAAAGGATTAGTAAAGCTATAAGAAAGGATTTAAGGAAATACAACACCAATATAATAATTAACACAATTAAAGAATTTAGAGGTCCAAAAGTATTTAGGAGGAAATTAAGAACTGGAGTAAAAGAAATAGTAAAACTGAAAGACGATTATGATAATGTGGTCACAGATCGTGATAATATTGTTAAAGTCGTCGAAAACTTTTACAGCAAATTGTATGCATCACAATCTAGCCGCGAAGAGAGACAGCCTGTAAGCGATCACAGAGCACAGCCTACTCCATATAGAGATCAAGATAGCATACCACCAGTAATTGCAGCAGAAGTCAGAAAGGCTCTGTACAGCATGAAGTCAGACAAATCTCCCGGCAAAGATGGTATCACAACCGACTTACTTCGCGCGGGTGGGGACACGGTCATCTGCACCCTTGTAAAGCTTTTCAACCAAGTTTTACAAGAGGCTCGCACTCCAGAATCCTGGAAAACTGCGATTGTCACCATCCTACACAAAAAAGGAGACATATCGAAGCTGAGCAATTACCGCCCCATAAGCCTTCTTTCGCATATGTATAAACTCTTTGCAAAAGTAATATGCAACCGTCTCACTCGTAGACTCGACGAATGTCAGCCCCCCGAGCAGGCCGGTTTCCGAGGCGGATTTTCGACCATCGATCACATACAAGCGGTAAAGCAGCTGATGGAGAAAAGTCACGAGTACAACCGACCCCTGTGCATGGCCTTCGTCGATTACGAGAAGGCCTTCGACAGTGTCGAGCACTGGGCCGTGTTTGACTCTCTCCATCGCTGCTCAATCGATGCTCGCTACGTCGATTTGCTTCGGGAGCTATACGGTTCGGCAACAATGCAGGTTCGGCTACACAAACTAAGCGACCCAATCTCTATTCAGAGGGGAGTGCGGCAAGGAGATACCATTTCACCCAAGCTTTTTACGGCCGTCTTAGAAGATATCATAAAAACGCTTGCATGGGACACTACAGGTATTAACATCAATGGTGTTTTCTTGTCGCACTTAAGGTTCGCTGATGATATTGTGTTGTTTGCTGAAACTCTGGATGATCTCCAAAGCATGATCCATGATCTCCACCATGCTTCTTTACAGGTAGGTCTGAGGATGAATATGTCCAAGACTAAAGTTATGGCGAACGTCTCTAGTGGCTCGAATTCGATCATAACGATTGGAAACGAGAAACTGGAGTCGGTCGACCAATACGTGTATCTTGGGCATATTTTATCCTTTGACAAGGAAAGCCAAGCTAAGGAGATCTCCAGGAGAGTCCAGCTAGGGTGGGCTGCTTTCAATAAACTGGACGACTTCCTTAAATCCACCGATGTTCCACAATGCCTGAAGACTCGCCTTTACAACCAATGTGTACTGCCCACCATGACGTATGGTGCCGAGACATGGACGCTTACAAATGAGGCTGTGCACAAAATCCGAGTAGCACAGAGAGCCATGGAGCGCGCCATGCTCGGCATTAGACTGCAAGACCGGGTGAGGAATGCCGAGATCCGACGCCGCACAAAAGTGCGTGACGTCGGATACGTCATTACCAAACTCAAATGGAGTTGGGCAGGACACCTTGCCAGGCAGAGTGATGGCAGGTGGACCAAAATAGTGTCAGACTGGTGGCCACTTAGTGGTAAAAGGAGCGTCGGGCGTCCACCGGCTCGATGGGTCGACGATATTAGGAAGATCGCGGGTCACTCTTGGATGAGACTGGCTCAGGACCGGGACGAGTGGCGTACTCGAAGAGAGGCCTATGCTCAGCAGTGGGCGATTACAGGCTGAAAATGATGATGAATGATGATATTACAGCGTGACATACATAATTGCAAACAATGAGATAACGAGACGTCGTACGTGATTTGAGGAGCATAGCGGATTCTTATCGATATTTTTGGGAAGAATCACAAAATATCTCATACACATTTGATAAACAAACGTGTCTTCTGTGGTCAATGGGTCAAGGTTTGTTATGATTTAAGGACAACAGATTTATAGAAACGGAGCCTTGAGACCTGTGCTGGAGACCCATTGTGAGGTTTGCATTTGTATTTTGACCAGGGATTGTAAAACAGGTATTATTTAATACCTGTATAGAATTTGACAAACTATTACCGCTAATAAAATAATACCTGGATTCTAATGCTAATTAAACGACGGGATGATTCCCGTCTGCGCGTAATGTCAATAAAATACAATACAAATACTCTTTATTGAACACCTCAATTAAAGGATTCTACAGTACAAAATCGCAGTGAGTAGCAATTTTTAGAGATAGGGCACAGCAAAATGTCATCTTGTTCGAATTTCGAGCAGCCCAACTGGGGAAGTACCTCCGCCTTGCAGAAGACCACAGCCATAATAACATTATCTACTATACAAGTATGTAGTGTTGTGTTCCTGGAGGTGAGCAAGGTTGCCAGGGATCCCAAGGATGCACTGTGTTGAGAGTGAGGGACCTAAATTTGTCCCTTCTGTTGTCAACACAGTGCAACCTCAGATTTTATAAAGGGTCGACAACGCGTACGTGACTCCTTTGGAGTTGCGGGCATCTATAAGCTGCGGTGGTCGCTTGCTATCAGGTGGATCGTAAGCTTGTTTGCCACCGGCGTTGTATAAAAAAAGGCAAACAACAGTGGTTCTTCCGGACAATTTTAGGGTAGCGATAATAATTCATAGTAGGTGGTGCACAGTTAATATATATGAGACTTACATTACAACAATAATACTTAATTAAGAATAATATACATACAAGTTATCAACACAACGTCTGTCAAATATTTCACTCGTTAAAGTATGTGTGAAAAATTGGATATTACTTCGTGACTTTCAAGGGCCCCAATATGTATACATTTTTGCATCTAATACCATTGGAATGAGGTGCAAAAATTTATACATATTAATATCCTTGACTGTACCTATATGACATTGACATGGTCCTTCGAACCGGATTTTATGAGTGACGTAATGTAGTAAATAAAGTATATATATAAATAAATAAATAAATAAATAAATATTAGAGAACAATCTTACACAAATCGAACTAGCCCCACAGTAAGCTCAAGGAAGGCTTGTGTTATGGGTACTAGACGACGATATATTTAATAGATATAAATACTTATATACATAGAAAACATCCATGACTCAGAAACAAATATTCATGCTCATCACACAAATATTTGCCCTGACCGGGATTCGAACCCAGGACCATACATACATAAATATAATATTCAAATAGATATAAACAAACATATACACATATTGTATACTCAGCCACATAGTCTAAAGGAGATAAGTCTTAAAGTTTTTAATCAAATAGGGGAAACACAAATCTTCTCAACAGACACATCGACAGTTAGTCAATCAACCAGTCGTGAGCTGTTTGAATACAAATTCGCGTAACAAATCAGCGTCCGCCGGCCGTAAAAGTTAATTATTCCCGGCATTCTATTTTATTCATAAACAGTTTGTATTGTAATCTTCGGTTTCCGCGATTTTTGCATATTAGATAAAGTGGTGGTTTAGTGTGAAACCATCTCACTAGCTACGTATGAGCATCATCTCATTTAGCATATACGTGTCAAAAACCAGGTGGAGCGGCCACAAATGTAGAGGCAGCTAAGCGCCGAAAATATAATTGTCTAGGGAATAACTACATTTTCGTCCCTTTTGTCGTAGAAACTCTAGGTCCTTGGGGGCAAGAAGCTCACGAACTATTCAATGTACTGAAAAAGAAACTAATAAGAACTTGCTGTGATCCCAGAGCTGGCGCGTTTCTCGGGTAAAGGCTCAGCATTGCTGTGCAGCGGGGAGACGCCGCCAGCATCATGGGTTCATTTCCGCCAATGAGCGACCTTGGGGACGGTCTCTAGGGTTGTTATATTTCATATGTTTTTTTTATAATTAATGTTAATTTAGAACGTAATTAGTTTTAAATATTTACCTTATTGTTTTCTGAATTAAAAATATTTCTATTTTCTTTTTGGTTTTGATAATATTTTTAATCGCGGATATTCTGTTACTAAAACATGTCGGTGTTTGAAGCTCTTTCCAACGCTTGCTGTCAATATCGTAGCCAAAAATAATAATAATAATAATAATAATATACTTTATTGTGCACTATACAAAATGGAAATGTTAAAAACAAATTTTATCACTGACAATAATGCAAACAACAGGCGGTCAAAAATATATAATTTTTCTAAATTAAATTACGCAAACATCACTTTTTATAATTTTTTTCCTAAAAACGAAATAAGGGGTCAGTTTGTTGTTGGCTAATAGAGCACCACTAACTGAAAATCTTCAAAAGGAAAATAAGTTCAAAAGGAAAAAGACGGGTATATTTAGGCACCTAATGGATATTATTGGAATAGATAATAATGCTAAAGTAAGAAAGATATTGAAGGTGACGCTTAAGCCCGATGTCTGAAACATTATATGGAGTGGGCGAGGCTATTCTGAATATAGACATAACTAAAAAAATTGCCATACTTCTAAATACACTGTGCAGACCTGTCATTAAGTAAATAATTAACCTTTTGCCGTATTCAATCTAAAGCAAATCTAAAGTCAATCAACTACGGCTGTCAGACATCAACTGTCAACTTATTAAAACTAAAGAGGTTAAAAAAAAAGGAGACACGTGAGTCTAATGACCACAGATCATCAATTTAACTAGAGGCCCTAAGCACCTCAATCTGTATGAGAACCGACCGTGTCACTTTTTTGCTGCCTACTGTGACGTCACGAGAGCATATTAGTGATGTGGAATCTCCGTCAGTGTTGCCAGATGGTTACATTTCTTACATTTTTCGTAACTTTTGACCGGCTCGCGTAACATGTAAGTAACTACTGTTGTAAAGGATTTTTTTGTAACTTTTGATGATAATGAGACTGTATTTAAAAAGAAAGGTAATTTTATCTAACCGGGATCAAGCGACACAATTTATGGGCTTCCATACAGAAAATGTGACAAAATATGTGACAAAATAACCTACATAGTACGACTCTGTCTGTCCGTCTCTTGCAACTTTGTATGACATTTGAGACACCGCCGAATTATAGCTCTATATGGCGACTCGTTTCTTAGAATCGAATGTTTTGATAAGTAATTATGAACGTTTTGATAAGTAATTATGAAAAATATATAAAATGTAACCTTTGCATTAGAAATGTAACTTTCCAAGAAAAAAAATGTAACTTTCGTCCCAACGGCCCTGGCAACACTGTCGCCCGCGCCGTGCAGCTCGAGTTGAAAAATCGGTCACGAAAAATATGGTCATGTAAAAATAATACCATGACGACCAATTAAAGGAAAAACGATAGTTGTCTGGCTTTTTTCAATGAACAGGCTTCTTTTTGTAAAAATCTAATCTTTAGTTCTAATCAACAATTAGAACGTCTAAGCTTCACTGTGAAATAATAAACATTAAGTTTCTAAGAACAATGCCAGGGAATCAATACTATCGATTACAATGTCAATCTATTAACTGCATATGCAAATATTATATGTCACTGAAATAAAGTAATTGACCTGTGACCAACGCTAAGTTTTTTTTTTATTATTAAAAATGGGATCGCTCTTGGCCAGCATCTAGCCAGGGGGCAAAGATGAGGCCGAAGATGAAGCGAGCTCACCCAGAAGGTGCCTATTCACTCGTGCCTTAAAAACGTCTAGGTTATATGAGCTCGGAAACACAAACGCCGGCAGAGAATTCCAAACCTTAGAAGTGCGCATTATAAAAGATGATGCAAAGCGCTTGGTTCGAATAAGGTGAATTTCGACCAAGTTTAAACCACGACAACAAACGTCGGTGTACCCCGCTAACTAAGTTCCGATTGCTTACTCAGTATTTTGAACAGTCGAACCCGCTTCCCAAAGCTTTGATTCCCAGTTAGATTGGACTCTTAGCTAACTCGCAAACTTGCCTATTGACTACTATAGGTTGATAATTAAACGATTGACTAGAGTAAGCTTAACATCATCACTACATAGTATAAAACAAAGTCGCTTTCTCTGTCCCTATGTCCCTATATCCCTTTACCGACGACCGGTTTAGCCTAGTGGGTAGTGCACCTGCCTGTGAAGCTGACGGTCCTGGGTTCAAATCCCGGTCAGGGCAAATATTTGTGTGATGAGCATGAATATTTGTTTCTGAGTCTTGGATGTTTTCTATGTATTTAAGTATTTATATCTATTAAATATATCGTCGTCTAGTACCCATAACACAAGCCTTCTTGAGCTTACTGTGGGGCTAGTTCGATTTGTGTAAGATTGTCCTCTAATATTTATTTATTTATTTATGTATCCCTATGTATGCTTAAATCTTTAAAACTACGCAACGGATTTTGATGCGGTTTTTTTAATAGATAGAGTGATTCAAGGGGAAGGTTACATGCATCAGCATTGCACCCGTGCGAAGCCGGGGCGGGTCGCTAGTTATATATAAGTGAGAGGATAAGAGGGAGATGGATTTCGGATATTCTCCTCTGATACACCGACCTTCATGACTTACGACTTTAAAAATAAAGTCCAGTTTCTGTAATTTTGCATATCAGTTTCAGTCACTAACAATCTATGGGTTTATGAACTCTGATATCGATATATATATACAAACTCAAACCTAAACTCAAAATATTCTTTATTCAAATAGGCCTACAAACAAGCACTTTTGAAACGTCAGTTATATATTACATAAATTGATCTAATTATACAGAGCAATTTATTGATGCATACGAAATTTAAAAAAAAGACATGAATTACTGTAATGTATGTCAAAAGAGAGTATAATAAATTCACAAAAAGATCGTCAATATGTAAAATAAAAACATAAAAAATAGTATGATCTAGACAGTTTCTAGAATAAAATCTGAATGTCAAGACGAAAATTTAACGTCAACATCTAATGTCATAGTTATGAAAATAGTCATTAAGATGTAATGTCATAATTATTATTATTATATATAATAATTATTATCCTAATATCCTAATAATATTATAATCGTGAAAGTTTGTGCGGATGGATTTAAGTTCCGCTTAATCTCAAAAACTACTGAACGGATCTTTATGAAACTTTTCAGTATTGTAGCTTAGACATCAGAATAGGACATAGGCTACCTTTTATCCGCGGGTAACACCGCAGGGCGCTGCTAGTAAATATATATATTTGGCACCTGACCTGTTTTTCTTCACCGTTGATATTCCAGCTCCTCTTGACTGATATTACGAAAACGGTCATTCGACATTCCATGAATATAATATCCATAATCACATTCTATTTAACGTTCTAGAGTCCGACCACGTTAACTCTGCAAGGAATAATTTGGCAACGCTGTGCATTATACGTCATATTTGTATGAAAATGTGACGTTTGAGGTAGTGTTGCCAAATTATTTCAATGCAGAGTTAGCGTGGTCTGACTCTAGTTTCGGTAACTAAAGACTAAGGCGGTGTCACACCGCACCGGTGTGCGGGACCGCATAAGACCTCCTAACTCCTAACTGACCAGTATATAAAAATGTGCAACTTTAGCCACTGGTCCCACCGACGGCGAGTAGCTAGTATCATCATCATCATCATCATTTCAGCCGAAAGACGTCCACTGCTGAACATAGGCCTCCCCCAAGGCTCGCCATTTAGGTCGCGGGAATCCGGTGGAAACGAACGGCACAGGACCGGTCTAAATGGCGAGCCTTGGGGGAGGCCTATGTTCAGTAGCGAGTAGTCCCATATTAATTCTACTCGCTTAAGCGAGAAAACGAGTAGAATTACTATGAGAGTACTCGCTGCTCGCCGGCGGTGGGACCAGTGCCTTATATGCGTTTACAAGGCTGATACTTCTTTTATCAATTAACCGATATTGGGTACAAAAGGGTGCATTTTCATATGCGTTTCTATGGCTGATACGTCGTTTTTTAATTAACTGACACTGCATAGGCACAAAACGGATTAAGTTTAGTGTGTTTCTATGGCCCATATGATGTTTGTCCACTATTGATGTAACACCAGGCTTATTTATAGTGATGATGGAATCAACTCAGTTTAAAATGTTGTTGCGGGTCCATAACCATTAATTTTGAAGTGTGAGAGGCTGGAGGCGGGTTAAGTAATATGTGAGAATGTGAGGACTTTCAATGTAATACGCTGAGGCGAAACCTTTTTGTGGCAATTACTTGTTTTTTTTCTAATTACGTTTATTTATCTATATTTTATGTTTGTATCGTCACGAATAAATATTTTTTTTTCTTTCTTTCTTTCTTTCAATGTTCATATTGAATTTTATTGGATACCATAAGTTGGGTACATTCACCGCCGTTAATACCTATCTGCCAAAACAGAGACGACAAAAATATATAAACAAGTCCTATCGGCCTTACAAGTGTTGTGTTGTGTACGGGATATCATTTGATATTTAACAGTAGCTTGTTGGTGAAGGAAAACATCGTGAGGAAACTTTTCTAATCCCATCAGGGTCTAGTTTTCCCTCTGGGCTGGAACGTCAGATGGCAGTCACTTTCGTAAAAACTAGTGCTTACGAAAAATCTCGGGATTAGTGTCAAAAGCGGGCCCCGGTCACCTTAGGCCACAACCGGTTACAGGTATAACCGGTTGTGGCCTAAGGAGCCCGATGTACCTACCCGGGTAGAGGTATGTACCCGGAGTACATACCTCCACCACTTACAGCATACCTACATACAATTCAATGATTTGAAAGGCCCGTTAAAAGTACCCGAGTATATAAAGTTTGCTGGATTCATGAAGTAGGTATCTAAATGTGACTCAAATAAATACTTACCGCATATCTGTCTAATAAAAAATAGTTCACAAGAAAATCCATTGACCTTTCGATGCGCATTTTATTCTAATTCGGAATGATGACTACTTCTACTTTAATATTATTCATGCCGATTCATTTTACTACATAATCACTTAAAATACAGCCGGACCCCACAGCGCGTTGGCTCTTCACCAGAGCACGCGCTGGGCTTTCAGCACGGACGCGGCAAAATTATCAATGCGGTCACCTCATCCCGAAATAACACTTATTACGCCCCCGGTTATAAAGGGAGCGGGAGTTAGGCACTCGCGCTCATTCTTTGTAATTTTCAAGATTTCCTTTTTCATGGAGGTCTTTAATAGGACACACTTAGCATTAGCACGTGGATGTAAGGGCTACTTGAATTTAAAGTGTTTGGGTAAGTAGCTTAATTTGGAGTAGTATATGGGTACGTAAAAACATTTCCTTTTAGCACATTGTACCGGGATTTAGTAAATTATGCAGCCTGCCAATGTTGAAGTGAATTACGTTATTCAAAAATACTCCAGATTATGTTATTTTGGTCAGAGCGAGAGAGTTAGATGTCGGTCGCCGTGGAGATTTTAGTAGATAAGAATAACACGTAACCCAGTGGTGAAAAAATACCCCGTTTTTTTTGTGAATCTGACTGTGGCTTTCCTACTCGCTAAGACGCTGTTGTATATTTTTGCTTAATGTACTTTTTTTTTTAACCTGACTGTGGCTTTATAGGTCGGGCCCAATAAAGCGATAGGAGTGCGCGGTTGGAGAGTAGTCTGGGGAAATCCAGCGGAAGACCTCCGACACGACCACGCGTGTGGTTTGGAACACTGGAATACTCTAAGAGTGTGCGCTTCAGTGAGATTGGTAGAGCGGTCTCAACCGAGTCTGAGGTGTGAGTGGAATCGAGCTACTAGGAGTTTTGTCGCTGGGTCACTAAACCTAGCCTAGCTGATAACAATCCAGCAAGAAACTCAGCTAGCCCCGACCTGGGTGGGACTGACTACCCAGTGTGCGGCGGTACCGGGACTATAAAATACTTTGCTCTTATGACATTGTCTAGAGGTAACTGTTAATATAGGCAAATTACTTTAAATTTGAGAATGATAAAACATATGCTCTTATTCCATTGAATATTCTACTGTAACACTAATGTAATACAGTTTGTATTGCACACACTGTCTAAAAATCGTATGTTTGTTCGAAGTAATCGTACTGTACTTCACTGCTACTGCGACAAACATATACTTCTTTTCCATCACCATTTCTCTCATCATACGCCATTTCTTTCTGTAAATCTGCTTAGGAATTGGGACTTACATGACATTTCATTTCATTTATTTCATTGCAAGAATGTAGTTTACAAAACAAGGTGTTATAGATACTAAATGTCCAATACATTCTGCTTTACCAAGCATGCAAGAATTTACATTTTGTATATTACAAGTCGTCAAAATTAAATACATTGATGAACAATTAAATTAACTAATGAGAATGTCAACAGGGTCAAAATAAAAAGAAAAATAAACATAGAATTCGATAAAAATTCAAGGTAAGAATAAACATAGAGTTAACATTAATTAAATATAGCTAGTGATCAATACAAGTCAACTTTATAATTAAAATATTCATCAATATTATAAAAACAATTTTATAATAGCCACTTTGTGACATGATTTTTGAACATAGTAATGGGCAATTCCTTTAACTCAGTTGGCAGATATATCCGAACTAGCGACCCGCCCCGGCTTCGCACGGGTGCAATGCTGATGCATGTATTATGTAAACCTTCCTCTTGAGTCACTCTATCTATTAAAAAAAACCGCATCGTCCTGTTGCGTAGTTTTAAAGATTTAAGCATACATAGGGATATAAGGACAGGGACAGAGAAAGCGACTTTGTTTTATACTATGTAGTGATACTCATGGAATGTACATTTTTTTTGGAGCATTGAAAGCGATATGGTTGAATAGTATTTGAGCAGCGCCCTATGTGTGGCACCTTGGGTTTAGTTAGAAACAATTGAACGCGCTAAAATACCAAAAGTATTCCAGTTTTGTAGGTTGAGCGGAATAGATCCCAAGGTACTTCTTTCAACGACACTTCTGTTCCAGATTCGGCGGTGAGCCTACTGTTAGCTCTATTACCATAAATATACGTTTTATTTTCGCTTGTCTCGTATTTTTTGTGAATTTAATGTCATTCAATTCGGGTCGTCAAAGTTTTATGCAGAACACTCGTTCCGCATTGAACCACCTTAGGATAAAACGACGTAAGTGCTATGATTTTAATATAAGAATATTCCCTTTTTAGATTAAGGAGGAGTATTGCAGCTTTTAGAATAGAGCAATCATAAAAGTTCTTAAATAAACTGGGACGTCAGAACTGAGACCGATTCATGCACACGTTTTTGACTATTCAAAAACTGTTCATACCATGATGGTAACAAACAAACATGCGGCCTGCTGAAGGGTCAGCATGATGCAGATGTTTTATGAAACTTTCCAATAATGTAGCTTAGAAAGACATCAGAATGGGATACCTATAGATGAAACATCGGTCTTAGCATGCTTTGGTTTTCCTTCTGAATTGGAAGATCAGACGGCAGTCGTTTTCGTTAAACTAATTCCTTTTCGTTAATAATTAAAAATGGGATGCAATTATGACTTAATCATCAGGTTAGTTTGGAATTAAAATGAAACAAAAATAGGGGCCTCGGCAGAGAGTACAGTTTTGTACCTTTTGGCGTCGAAACTCTTGGTCCATCAGGTCCCAGCGCGCACAAGTTATTTACTGAAATCGCGAAGCATTTGGTTAACGTAACTGGTGACCGAAGAGCTGGCGACTTCCTCGCACGACGTACCAGCATACAATGCCCCAAGGGCCTGTTTTAGATTTAAGTTAGTTGTAATATTATTTAAGTTATTGTTATTTAACTATTATTACCGCCTGTAAATCAATATTAAATTAAATGACATTTTTAGTTGCATAATGTAGCCCCTAGTATTTCGATCTGTTAAGTGGGCACGTAATCCCATTATTACGTGCACAGCAAATACTTTAAACCTCTAATTTTACTACTCACAGTTAGATGCTGTAGTATAATCTGAATTTTACTACTGCATCTGAGCGTTGGCTTTAGACCAAGCAGAGAGATAATTCGTTTTTTACATTACAAAAAAAGACTTGCGAAATATAAGATTTCAAGCTTACATGGCCATTTACATTAGAATTACGATTTCAAGTGACAAGGCGGACGGTGGTAGTGACGGTGACACTGTGGGAAAAAAGCGAACCAGGAAGAGGGTAGATCGCTATGGTGTGTGGGTAGACCACAACTAAAATTCGCAGCACGTCAGTTAATCCTTGATAATGGCACTTGCAACAGTGCCGAAATATCGGGAACTCAAAAATACAAATATACATGGTAAATATCCCGTTTCAAATCGTAATTCTAATGACTTGCGAAATAACTCGGAAAACATCAATATTTAATTTATTTTAAGTGCGTGTCGGATCACGCACAATGCAGGGTTCCGTACCAATACCTAATACTACACATTTAAAACCACTATCCAGTACATTGAATCTAAAAATGTCGTATCTTCATAGGGAACTTACGGTACTTGTGACCTTTTGTTTGGGCAAGACAGTTTTTCCGAGAAAACTATAAAACCGTCAAACCAACAACAACATCTTGTTGAAACCAAAAACCGTTAAAAGTGTTTATTAATGTACACCACCTCAACTTTTTCAGAATTATAAACTTCATAGTTTGGAAATTAGAGTGGGGGACACACTTTTTATGACTTTGAGAACTAATATCTCACCAACGATGGACTTAAATTAAAAAAACACAACTATATGCGTCGAAATTTTTTTTCATCCACCGGTTACATATGTGGAGTGCCCCCCCTTAATTTAATATTTTTTTATAATTTCACATCATTTTTATGTAGCGGTCTATAGAATACACCTTTCTACTAATTTTCATAATTGTAGTGCTTATAGTCTCCGAGTAAATCGGTTGTGACATACGGATGGACAGACGGACTGGCGGACATGACGAAACTATAAGGATTTCGTTTTCGCCATTTTGGTTACGGAACCATAAAAAGGACGCCGTTTGATCATAATAATTCATGGCGCTTAGTGACTTCATTATTTTCCTACAAACTTCATACTAGCAAAGCATATTTGATATTTAATTAAAAAAACGCTTATTTGACACAAATGCGCATTTTATAGAAGCATAGTGGAGTAGAGGTAAGTATACAGGGTGTCCCACGGCTATGCCACATGGAGGGAAAGTACCTTGAATATTGTAGATGGAACATTTTACTGAAAGAACACATTATATTAATTTTAAAAACAATTTAAACTGCATTCACAGATATTTAAATAATAATTAAACCGTGAACTGGGAATCGAACCTGTTACACAAGAAAAATAATTACCCTGTAGCTTTATCATACCAATCGAAAGGCTTCATCATATGGATTATTTTTTGCTAAATAACATAGTATCAGAAATAAAGGGAAGACCATGAATTTGAACATTTTTAATACAAAATTAATCAATTGATCACGTGTAAAGGGTTCGATTCCCGGTTCAACCACAAAATTATTTAAATATCTGTGAATGCAGTTTAAATTGTTTTTAAAATTAAAATAATGTCTTCTTTCAGTAAAATGTTCCATCTACAATATTCAAGGTACTTTCCCTCCATGTGGCATAGCCGTGGGACGCCCTGTATAATAATATTATCCCCTTTTTGATATCTGTTATTGTGGTTTTGAAAGACACATTAAAGACGGGACTGTTCATGGTAATTGCCCAATTCGAAATTCAGAATGTGTCCCATTGATCACACTGGTCCAATACTTAGCATTTACAATCTTATTTCATGACAATAGAGTTTCATTAGGCCGAAAAATTTGCCTTATTGACATAAAAGTACTGATATAATCTTATGTAACAATATTACATTAAAGTATTTTAAAAGTAAGGCAAAGGCCAGTACATAAAGAAAGTGAAAAAATCAATTACAAATGAAAAATGACTGTGCAATAGTTAATGATGCTACAAGGTCGGTAAAATTTTAAAATTGATTATTTGTTTACTTATGCTCATGCTCATGGAAATTTTGCTCCCTACATAAACAAATAAATAAATATTAGAGAACAATCTTACACAAATCGAACTAGCCCCACAGTAAGCTCAAGGAGGCTTGTGTTATGGGTACTAGACGACGATATATTTAATAGATATAAATACTTAAATACATAGAAAACATCCAAGACTCAGAAACAAATATTCATGCTCATCACACAAATATTTGCCCTGACCGGGATTCGAACCCAGGACCGTCAGCTTCTACTAGGCTAAACCGGTCGTCAAACATGTCATTATTATTACTTTTATGTCTCGATACTCTGGATTAAATTAGAATTATATTATAGCATTATAGACAGACGAATCAAAAGCGATATCTTAGGGTTAAATGCAATGTCAATGGAATCGCAGCCCTAATTCGTATTCGATCGCTATGTATGTAAAAAGAGCTAATTTGTACATAATTTTCTTGCTTTCTCGTCCCTTTCTCTTATTCTTTCAGAGGGTAATTTTCTAACTTTTTCTAGCATGCGTGAGGTTGACCTAAACGTTATTTACCACACTACAAATGACATATCGAATCTAAGTTTGTCGCGTTAACCTAACTACAACAGGTGTTCTCATTTCCAAACATTTTCCACAAACCTCCATGATGATGTGTCATGTATTTTCGGTGCTTCGTCCGACATTCACCGAACCAATCAATATCCAGTGTGTGTATTCTGTGACAAACATTATATACGTATTTAACCATCCATTCAGTGTGTACCTCGGGGTTAGTGTGAGGGTGGACGGCCATACATAAGAGGGTCCTTGTCTTTACTATATACCCTTTTTATGTCGCATGATATCCTCTTGAGACCTGACGTAGAAAAAAAAAACTTAATTTAATAAAAAAATCTTAAAGTTAATCGCAATAGAATTGCGCTTAGATAGTCATCACTTGCATGCCCGATAGGGTAACTGTTGGTACTACTACTGTACCAAAATTTTAAGATCTTATGTACACAGTTTGCAAATAAATTTATTCTATTCTATTCTATCAGACGATTATTGAAAGTTTTTTTTTAATTTATTGCTCACAAAAAAGAACCTTGAAAATTACTACAAAGTTTCGCCAAACTGCGGTGCAGTTTGTTGGTGAATAGGTTAATATGTAATTCTTTGCTTATTCTACCGTTTGATTTTTAAAAAACTGAGTAAACTGTACGTTGTTTTCGCTAACAATTTTTGTCACAGAAATTATTATTAAAATATAGAGAATAAAGACAAAAGTCCAAAATCAAAAAAATTAAAATCAAACATTTATTCTGCAAATAGGCCACAAGGGCACCGATCCTATATAAATAATAAATAATAAATAAATATTAGGGGACAATCTTACACAAATCGAGCTAGCCCCACAGTAAGCTCAAGAAGGCTTGTGTTATTTATTTATTCTTTATTAAGGAAAACAAACAGCATCAATCACACATAAAGTTAATAAATTAAGGTAGGTCATAAGCCAGTAAAGTTTTCACAAATATATCTACACTTATACGGAAAATATGCACGAAGTCAAAGAAAAAAAAACATCAAATTAATCGTTTTTGAGTTGTAGCTTCCAAACATCAATTAAAAATCTTAAGTTATGGGTACTAGACGACGATATATTTAATAGATATAAATACTTAAATACATAGAAAACATCCAAGACTCAGAAACAAATATTCATGCTCATCACACAAATATTTGCCCTGACCGGAATTCGAACCCATAGGATATAGGGCCTAGGTATAAGCGCGCACCGATAAACAGATTGAGAATACGTATGTAATATCGGTCGCAGAATGCAGGACGCAACATTTGTTGTGAAATCCGATCCCTGATCAATACCCCTTTGCCAGAGACCACACACTCGGTTCCGGGTATGGTCGGGTTACTGGCATTGATCAGCGGTAAAAGGGTTAGTTTGTAAAGCGGTGCCAGAGGTCAAAGAAACAAGGTAGGTAATCGGTACAGGGTTGGTAAATCGGATTGGGACACGGCAGCTAGCGTTGTTTAATCCTGGTGTTTTAACTTTTCAGCACGAGGGCCATATTGCACTAAATTCGTCCTGGCTAAGACTTGGCGTTCATGGCTGGAGAAGAAAAATGATGAAGCTGGTCTTCTTGTCGGATTAGAATGCCTTGCGGGCAGGAGTCGGCCCGCGGGTCGTAGTCCTGCGGGCTAAGACTTGGATTTTATGGTTGGGCAAGAAAAACGATGAAGACCACTGTCGGATTAGAAAGCCTTACTGGCAGGAGTCGGCCCGGAGGAGTATAATCTACTGATATGATGAAGGGAATACTGCAAAATTTCAGGCGCTTTGAAAACTGGGACTCTAAGGAGTGCCGGTGGGTTTTGAGACTTGCTTCTGTGAAAATTCGGTCTGTATTAGTGGCTCCCTGGAAAGACACCGGGTACCGAGCGGTTAAGGCCAAGTATGGAAAGGCCCATGCTAACCAGGGACGATGTATAAGAGGGACAGAAAGCTCACATGCAGTTAAATTAGGAACTTGTTTAAAACGGCTGTCGGCTGCCATAAACCTGCTTACTCGCAACACAACATATTCTCAAATAAAAAAGTGGTCCAACACGCGTGTGAAGGCGTCTCTTGCCATCAGGCAGGCTGTATGCATGTTTACCATCATCATGGTATAGAAAAATAACAATGAATATCTCTCCTATAGATCACGCGTAGTTTAGGTACAAATATTTGTGCTATTCTCGAGCTAGATAAACTAAAGACGATTTCCCATTAATGCTCCAAGAGTGCTCTAAAATCTTTGATTTGCGTGCTCCCACGCACACTGGGCTAATGTATAAAACCATTACACATGAACAACAAATTAATTTAGTATTAAGAAAACGCTGTAAACGCAAATTATAGATTTCAAAGGGAATTTTTTTTTAAATTTTGGCTCCGATCAGGGTTCGAACCAGCGACATTCTGGCACACGTGGCTGATCGCTATAGTCTACTGAGCTCGGCCCCCAAAAACTTATATCATTTTTCTCTTAAAACCTACCTAGAAGACAGGCTTCCCGTGAAGCTGACGGTCCTGGGTTCGAATCCCGGTCAGGGCAAATATTTGTGTGATGAGCATGAATATTTGTTTCTGAGGACGAGGACGTTTTCTATGTATTTAAGTATTTATATCTATTAAATATATCGTCGTCTAGTACCCATAACACAAGCCTTCTTGAGCTTACTGTGGAGCTAGTTCGATTTGTGTAATATTGTCCTCTAATATTTATTTATTTATTCCTTAACGGCACAAATTTCGCAATTTTTCCCTTATTGAAATTTACATACAAATTAGAACGCGAGACGCAAGTGTTCAATCGACCCACAGCTGTGACAACGTGAACTTTTTAACATAACCACATTTCCATTACAAACAAAACAATATGCATTCTGCGCATAACTGTATCGGGACGTGATGGAAATACGGAAGTCAGAAATGTCAGTTTGTCGCAGTTACTATCCTGATCCTGAATAAGGTAAACGTCCTTAGCCTCGACACCCAATCGCTTTCAATCTTATGTCACGATGACAGAATTGGGCACAAATGTAAACTTATAACAAACAAACAAATGTAATTCCTGTAAATTTCCTTTTGATTGCGTTACCTTGTCGTTGTTTTCTCTTATGTATATATATTTATGTAGGATTTTATGTTGATTTAGTTACTAGCGTATAAGTTAGCGTGAAAGGGAACGTATCAGGGATAGAGTGAAAGGGATGGATGAGAGTGAGAGAGAGAGGATATATAGACGGGATATGGCGGCGGGGTGTGCATAGGAGGTGCGAAAATAAAAAGAAAAGTTTAATTAAATAGTTTTTATTTAACTACTTGAACCCACCCCTACATTTATATATTTTATGTATTATTATGTAGTGTATATTTAGATGTATATGCAGTATATGTAGTTTATGTTACTTTGTATGTAACCTCTTTTATATAATCTGTACTCGTCTTTTTTGTTATTATGCACTGCCCAATAACTAATTTCTATACGCTGTATCGCTGTCTGAAGTTTGCCTGGAAGAGATCGCTTTTTAGCGATAAGACCGCCTGTTGTTACCTACTTACTTAAGTCCTGTTTATGTTTTGTCATTGTAATAATTCTCCATGTAGTGCACAGCATTTTATTATTATTATTATTAAATGTATAGGGAACTTTGAAGTTTTAATATGAACAAAAAATAAGTAAAATTGAGACTTTTTAACGAAATTTTGGTATTTTTATCAATGGGAGACTTTGCCGGATGCCGAACAGACAGCACAACGTGAAAGGCTTATCACACTACTCATCGGTAGGGACCTAACTGGGGGAGGGGGTTTAGCTTCTCACTCATTAGAGCGAGATGGTTTAACCCCCCTCCCCCAGTTAGGAAGTCTTTAACCTCCTAAGACCCCGCGTCCTATATAAAGGACCAAATATGGTCAATGGAAAATAAGTCAAATTTTGAAGTGACAGACTTGCATTTTAATGAAATAAAATTGAAATCTGTAATCGCAACTGTTAGGTTCAAATTTATTTTTATTTTTATTTGTATGGTAGGTCTCAGGAGGTTAAGGAAGATCGCGACTCAAAAACAATCACTGCTATATTATAAGTTGTTATTCGTCCGCTATTGAACCCGGCGCTAAAATAGGCCAGTTAAAAATCGATAGCGGTTTGGATATTTATTGGTGGTTTCGGCCGTTCGGAGAGCCAGAGTGTAGCACAGACATATTTGCCAGATAGACCACGCAAATGATTTAGCGTAATTACCATATACCATTTCCATTCAACATCAAAGATATCTTGATCTCTTGCTCCGTATTCGTTATTGTTCTCCTAGCTTTTACCGCTTTGACATCTGACCTTCCAACCCAGAGGAAAATTGCACCTTTTGGGATTTGATCGGATCACGATGTTTTTCTTCACCTAAAAGCTGCTCTTATTAATATTGCTCCACATTTTGAAATCGACTGCAGATATTATGTGAATGAATTTCTGACTGAGTTTAATTAATCAAATATCTTTCAACTTTGCATAAATAATACAGGTTTACAACTCTCTTCAAAATAATACTTAAGTGCTTATCGATGTCATACCTATTCTAAAAGAATATCAATTATAAAAAACTAGTGGTGAAAAAATGTTTTAACATGATCACGTTTTTTATTAGCAGTGACGTCATTTTACTCGGTTCATACAAACTCGAGAAACATGCGACGTCTACTTAAACTTAAATATATCTGCGGTATGGTACAAATTACCTAATAGTTTATACCTCGGGATTGCTTCAACATTACAAATCTCACGGGTTTATCTTTTAGATGTGATATAAGAGCCGATTCAGGACAGAATAGAGAAGACAATGAATTGCAGTATGCGGGCGCACTAGTGTTAAAGAACTTTAAATTTAATGCCTGTTTTATACGCGTTAAAGACACTGCAGACTTTCTATTGCCAAGGACCATATACAATAGGACTGACAATCTCATACAAAAAAACGTAACTCTGAAATAGCTCAAAATTCGGTATTAAAACTAGATGGCGCTGCTTCGTAAGCTGGAAGTCGCAAAAATGTTATTTTCACCAATGTTTTCTCCTGTTTTTTTTGTTTTTTAAGAACAAACGTCTAAGTGCTTTATTTTAATACCATTATATACCTTCTATACACAATTTTTAAGGATTATATTTTTTACTCATCAACAACGTGAAACAGATCGTATTTAACAGATGGCACTACCTCTGGAATCATTGATTGCTCGCGGGTTCGCCAATTTTTGCTACATAAAATAACTAGATGGCGCTGGTGAACTGGTAAAATGTGTATAAAATTAAATTACGCGTACAGTCAAGGGCATAAATATATACACGTTCCCAAAGCGACAAAAATATCGTTACTATCCGTTAGCCAAAAATATCCATACAACAATTTCGATCAGATATATTTGAACATTAATCGAGTCATTAAATTGTGTACGCTAATACGTTCATAAATATACGTACAATGACAGACAAATATATGTAGACAAACACGCAGACAAAAGCATCTATGCACTTGTTTTTCATATTCAATAGATATTTTTGACTCCTACTTTGTTCGCATAAGCAGGAGTCAAAAATATCTACACAATTTTTTTCCAACCTCATATAGACAGCAAATAGAAACAAATATCTAAACAAACTTTTTTCTTAAATACCTAGGCAAATTACATACACAATTATATCTGCCTAAGAAGAGAGCAAAAATATGTAAACATGCAATGCTCATAAATATCCGCACTGTAAACAAACCAATAGGTATTCTAATTACAAAATTTGACGCTCATCGAGAAGAGATCGGAAATGTCATGCGATACATTCGTCCCTTTCATTTTGGGCCTTCATTTGTTTATGGAAATCGCCTTTGATTTAACACATTTATTATATTCACATTTTGCCTCTTACCAACTATAGAGTAAGTTACAGATAGTTCAATGTAGCTACCAAGGTTTTTTTTCGTTCAATAAATTAATAGGTGATGCGGGATATCGGTATCGCTTACCGTAGTTCATTTTGAAAGTAACTACGGACCCCCGTGCCTTTACACGTATGCAGGTAAATGTTAAGTAGTTAAAAGAAACGCAACTCCATTTTGTATTTAAGTATATATTTATCTATATACTCGTATAAGTGTCAGAGAGAGAAAATAAAAGCTTGCTTAGTTTGTTCGGGACTAGGCGGGGTCGATTTGTATATGATCATACCCACATTATTTATTACATATTATATATTTATTTATTATAAACTAAGCTAGGTGTTTCACTACGCATATGTTACAAACAATATAATGGATCTTAGATTTTTTAGAATTATCTTCGTGAATGAATATGCAATGAAAATTAGAGCTAGTCTCAGAAAATTACGCTTTATTAATTTGACTACTCTGTATTAAGCTGTGATTCGAGGACTGTAGAACATTTTTGACAATTAGGTGTTGTTTAGATATGTGGTCAGTATTTACTACTTGCATCTCTTAATACCTAAATAGGTTTAATGCGGAAGATAGGTTTATAAATTATAAGGGGAATATTTATATATGTACATCAAAAAATAGGCAGTGGCCGGCGATCGACGGCGCCACGTCCCTCCCGCGCCCGCGCTAGTCCACACGTGTTCGGCGCCGAATGAATTTCAAACACTATTATGAGTGAAAACGTTTGCTTAACCGAATACTAAGATCCAATGGCGAGTTAGTGGTAGACGTTTCAATTTTCATTTCAACTCGCGCAGAATTTAAACTTTCAATTAATCTTTTTAAACTAAAGTATAATTGCGGACATTATTTGGGTTCTTAAGATAAATTATAAATAACAAGGTAAACAAACTGTGAAATATATTGTTATGGATACGTCTTAATAATAGCGGGAGCTTGAATAGGAGGGCAGAGAATTTTAATACTTAGATACTAAGCAGTAGCGTTTAGAATCGAGCGCAGTTAGCAGCGTCAACGCGTCTCGATGCAATAGTGACGTAAGACCTCGCGGGAGTGGAGCATATGACTAATTCGTGCGTGTTATGTATGTCTCGATAGCCTCGTGGCATTGACAGCGGCTTATGATGCGAGAGGCGGGAGTTCGTATCCCGAATACGGAACTTACTTTTTCTGTTTTTAATGAATTTTGTTTGTAATTTAAAGTAACGACATAGTTTCGCCTAGTCATTCCAGCTCATGTCTTTACGGCAATTGTACCTGCAGTGGTGGAAACAATAATGTGAATATACCCGATATAGAAATTGTGATAACAGTGGTTGCTCGCCAATGAGTTAAGGATTTAAAGCAACCAAATTAAAGAAATTACGGACATTTGTTTTGCATACTTAAACTTGTGAGTGTCATAACCAACGAAGGGGTAAGTCTTAGTTCTTAAAGAATAGTGATCAATCAATGTATAGGCATAAGCCGGCAACAGTAACTAAGTTCAGTTCACCCCTTTGTTTTAGCATTTGGACATGCCCTTCGAGGTCCAGTAGTGGGCTTGATTTTATTAATATCGCGCTAGCCGGCGCAAGGGATAAGCAGGGATCCCGGACTTCATGTTCAAACTCCTCTTGGCGCTCAACACCTAGAAATAAGCTTTAGTTAAGAATCTTAGTTTAGTGTTACACATCACCTTTCCCTGTAAGTAATATACCTGGGTTCACTATTACCGTTGTTTTCATTCGCTACCCTGCTCAACACATAACAATATTTCATTTGTAAGTAATTATGTAAGTGCAAATAAATAGTGAAGTGCGCCAGAACGGAACGTACCTAGTACTAGTAATGAAACATCGCACCTAACGCCATCTTTTCGCTTTTTACTGTATCATTTGGAATGTCGTAACGTTCGATGGCTGTGAATTCACTTTTGCGCATTCATGGAAATTATAAAATTTACGACTTTTGAATGAATCGGTACTCCTAGCGGCATCTAGCTACGTAGAGAGATACTAACTTTCGGAGCACGGTGCGTAGTATGAAGATTGTCAGTCCTATTGTATATGGTCCTTGCTATTGCTTTTGTTAATACTCTGAAGGCTTCAGTAATTGTTCTTTGGCTTTATTCGACTAGTTTTTATTATAATACATAATATAGTTCGGCAAGTGTCGATAGTAAAATAATGGCAGCCGAGAGAGGTAGAGAGCATAGTGGAATTATCTCGCTCATATTTGGAGCATCCCAATTGGGGAAATCAAAATCAAAAATTTATTATGCAAATATTGATTTACAATTTAAGAAAGTCTGACAATAAGGATACATTTTTCTCTGCCTATCTCTTTTGGGTATACAGGGGTGCTTTTATATGTGATGTGTGTGTAAGTATTCAACGAAGTGAATGGATCGGTAACGCGCTTTTGATTTTTCTGGAGTAGCAAGCTTTCATAAGCTACGGTGTCTAAGCTATAATGACGTTGAAAAAAAAGGTTTTTTCGCTATGGATATAATTTACAGACTGTTATGTAGTTTAGATACATCTCCACAAAGTACATTCGAATTTGTGATAATTAAAAATTACTTAATGTACAGCTAGTAATCCAATCTTTTAATCGTTAGTTTCATCTACTTGGTATGCATTTATGTATTGGACGTATTTGAGCCGTTAAAGGCATAGAATCCCAGATATCCGCCCAACCTGTCAGCATTTATGCGGAGGTTGTCAATTACTTCGCCATAAATTAGCATTTTATTAGGCAGTCGTTTTGCACAGCTGTCAGAAGCTAGCGGGTTGTTGTCAGTTGTCGGTTTCGACATTAATATTCGACACGTTTGGTTTGCGGTCGTGAGTCATGAATGATTTAGTTCCAATATGGTTGCTGAGTGGCGCGCTTCCAAATCTAAACAAAGGTCGATTCGAATCCTGACCTATCCGTACTACGTGGACTCTTGTACAAAGATATATCAGGTACGACACTTACGGCAGTCACGGCTTGGTGGGTTTAGCTTTGAGTTTAACATCGATGTGAGGAAGACAGGGTCGCCCAATTGTGAGGAGTGCAGAACCATAGAAGATGTGCAACACTTGTTGATGGAGTGTTCGAATTAGGGACCGATACCGGTATTTTTAAAAAACCCTGAACTAGCCCAATATTTTGGATTATTTTTTGCTCTTTACGTAGGGCTGAATCATGTATTTAGGTAACAACGTCGTATTATTAGATTGTCCCATTAAAAACGAAATAATGAACCGGTGACCGTAATAATACCGGTATTTGTCTATAGAGAAAATACCGGTATCCGATCCCTGGTTCGAATTCGAGAGAAAAGGGAAGGGAAGGGAAGAAGTTGAACAGAATTTGGGGCTTCTCCCTTTTGCATATTGGGGTTTTTCAGTCCATTTTAGGGGATCCTTTGTCAAAGTACAATACATACATACATCCACACATCTCGCACGCTCTAAATTGTCTTAAACACGTAACGTAGATTATATAATCATATTAGTATTATATGCTTGTCCGCACAAGGTTAATTTAGAAGCAGATAAATGGCGTCGGTATTAATTAAAAGGCGAGCAGTGCTCTTAAGACTAATATGATTACTCGTCACTTGTTTACCAGACGTCTAGCGTCTCCAACGAGAAATCCATTCCAAGAAATCACTCAAAGAGTTTCCACTTGCCGACTCATATGTCCGCACCAGTTGTTATACTGACAGCCTATTTGGAATCTCATTACGCCACTATATCTTGACCCAGAAATGCAGAGAAACTACGTAATAGAGCGGTCACAGTTACACTGGTCTTCAGGTGTTGGTGTTGCGAATTCTGATGAAACGCGTTGGCGAAAATAATTCACCGAGTGAAACGAAGCAATTTTGTCGAATTCAGCTTTGACAAATATGCCTTCGTGGGTCCGAATACAAGATTTCCGGTTGTTCTCCTCTACAAGTCGCATTTCTTAACCGATTGTCGTGAAATTTTGTGAGCAGGCTCGGTAATTATATAGAATATCTTTCGTACCTATTTCGAGTCTCGAGTATCTGTTCAACAAGTGGCCAGCCTCCTCACTTCCTGCAGCAATCAAGCGGGCTCGGTGTATTCCAGAACTGGATTCCAAAAGAGTAGTAAAAGTTAATTTTGAATTTGCATCATCCAAGCTCCTTTGTGATTTCGGATTTTGTGGGACATTTTGCCCCGGGCAGGCTTTTGTAGCATCGACCAAACTCGCGATCTCAAAGTTAGAAGGGGAAGTTCTTGGGATTTTTTCAATGAGATCAGACGAGCTGTGGACGGACGATACAAATAATAATAATAATAATAGCTCTCGCTAGATGGCTGGGTCAAGGGTCAGATACAGAAGGCGGTACTCCTGGACACGGCGCGGATAGCCAGGAGGTTCCTCTCTTTGTCGCCCTAACCACCGGTAGCTTAGGCCCCGCCTCGCTGCCGGCGGCACCCTAGGTTAGGTTTTTATAATGATTTTATGTTTTGTAACTGTATTTTTATATTTTACTTTTTATAAAGATATTGTAAAAGCCTGACCTAAGAAGGAAAATAAATAAAGATAATAATAATAATAACTTTATTTCAGATTTTTTTTTTACATCCATATATTGTTAGTGCGACTTAAACGGTATATTAGTAAACTAACTAATCTACAAATCAAATCAAATCCCGGCAGGGCCGGGAAACAACAGGAAGGGATGCTTAACGCTAGGACTCTTCGCTTAGCTTTAGATTTAGAGTTCCAAATTTGTTTTGACTAATCAGTCAATAGGAGTAAGTAAATGGTGTTTCCAAAAAGGACTACAGCGAAGCATGTATGTTAATTTAGGGACGAAAAGGCAAAATTTAGTATAAAAAGGGCCGAATGGGGACTAATTTCCAGTAGACGATAGGCTCAGTTTTGGAATTTTGAAAAAGTTTTGTGATGAGGTTCGAAAAAGAATAGTCAGAGATTGGAGTCCCTAGGAGACTTAGCGAATGTTCGTGACAATTTAACATTCGGTAATAACCGAATGGTTTAGGTTTGTGCTGTGTATGTAGAGCTCACATTTGTTGTAATTCAGCTCCAGATCATTCAAATTTATCTTCGAGGGCCGAGAGGTCAGAGAGTACGGTAGCTAAGTCGCCTACTAGCCACCGTCTAAGTACCAAATGTTGAATTTTGAACTTAATTTTTGCATAATCGAATTTATAGCCAAACTAAAAATTAGCCGGTCCGAGGCTCACCCTGCTGGCATCCAACTTCCGAGGATAGTTCATGAGTTCGGTACATTAATTTGGAGGGATCGGCATAACAATGAAGCAGGTAGTTGTAAAGTTCCGGAATATTATTTCTAATCTCTGCCAGCAGGGTTTGTCTATTGACTGAATAAAGCTACTGTTACACATGCTCAAAATTAGCACGTAAAAAGCATGCTCATTAGTATGCTTAAGATGAGCTTTTGAGTTGTATACATTTGCTTGGGATAAGCATACTGCTACCATACTAACTAGTAGCATGCTCATTAAGCAAGCGCGTCCACACTTGCTAATCTTGCTAATACCACGCCCCCTTCCACCCGCGCTGCACGTAGCATGCCTAAAAATCGCACGAGCGTCGATTTTTGAGCAAACTCGAAGTGAGCATGCTCATTATTAGCAATGTTTTGTTTGTTACTACTAAGTAGCAATTGCTCAATAGTGGCATGCTTTCGTGCTAGTAATTAGCATGTGTAACTGTAGCATAAATGCGTTTTTGACGTTGGTTTTTAAGAGCACTTCGCAATGGTCTTAATCATAATCACTTACTTGCATAATCATTCATTGGTATGGCATAACAAAATATATTATAGCCTAAATTTACATGTCAATTAGAATTAATATTCAAATTAAATTAATAACAAAAATAAAATTTAAAAATGTCACGGGTTGTTTCATAAATAATAAGATACTATTATATTCAAATCAAAAATAAATAGCACTATGGATTAAACTTATTGAAGATGTTAAAAGATCAGAGAAAAGATAAGATAAGACTAGATAACTAATTTTTATCATAAACATAAAATATAATAAATCAGTCTTAGTTTCATGCAACGTCTGTCATAAATTCGTCAATTGAATAATAGGCCTTTTGAATAAGAAAAGTTTTTAGTTTCTTACAGAATACTTAGTGTTTGTTCTCGACCTTAATATTTTCTGGTATTTTATTATAAATTTTAATTGATCTATAATATGGTCCTTGTATGTAGATATTCAATTTTGATTCGGGGACTGCCAATTTGTGTCGACGTCTAGGTCTAGCACTCTTTTCAAATGCGTGGACGGCAGTATGGCAACCATCTTTTTAAAAGAAATTGATTAGTTATGAGGCGTTACATGTATAAATATCAAAGCTAGAAAAATGAAAAGAAAAAAAAAATTGTGGACAATCTTACACAAATCAACCTGGTCCCAAACTAAGCAAAGCTTGTACTATGTGTACTAGGCGACGATCGATATACATACTTATATAGATAAATATATACTTAAATACATAAAAAACATCTGGAACAAATATTCGTGTACATCACACAAATAAATGCCCTGACCGGGATTCGAACCCGGGACCTCCAGCTTCGAAGGCAGGGTTACTACCATCTAGGCTAAAGCGGTCGTCAAAAAAAAACCTCCTAAATTGATAAAAAAATAAATAAAAAAAAATATGTAAAAAAATAAATAAAACAATAAATATAAATATATTTATTGATAAAAATATCAATGAAAGGAGGTCAGAGAACTGAATAAGTGATAGAGGAATGAGAGCAAAGGAAAACGGATGTCACTACATGTTAGGGACTGAAAAGAGTTACACTTAGATCCTAAATTTTATTAAGTATGTCCTTATTGTACGTGATGATTATGTCTTCGTTAAACTCGTCAAAAGGACGTGAGAGGAATAATGATTATTGGTTACAATGGTGTATTAAAATGGCTGCTCAACAATGTGTTTAGAATTATGTTAAGTAGGAATCCGTTGTAAGGAATAGCAGTCCTCTTCGCCTTAGGATTATCAGAGTAAACTACACTCAATTACCTGGGATCTATGATGGTCGCGTGATAGCATGATACACTACAAGATAAAGCATCTGTCACCTTCTATCTAGTTGTATCAGAAAGTGACAAATGCATTATCTTTTTTTTTCATATTCATATTCAATTTATTCATAAAACCAATTATAATATATATTTATTCGAAGAACCAACAGCTACTATCATTTACAAATCATAACATAATATAATATACAATATAATAGAAGGCCTACAAACTAAACTTAAAATAAATAATCTAAAATAAGGGGTCCCCCCGCGGCATAGTGCAAAAGATGCTGGCAGCATTTCCTCGCTGTATAGCAATGCTTATGCGTTGAGCGAGGAAGCTGCCAGCCCTTTGGTCACCAGTGGTGTCCACTAACCTTTTAATAAGTTAAGGGCCTTTCCCAAGGCCCAAGAGTTCTTCAAAGAACTTACTAAAAGGTTAGTGGACACCACTGGTGATCAATGCTTTATCTTGTCTTGTAGATGTGTTATATGATACGGGGCAAACCCCGCTAACCAGATACCTTTGCGAGGTGTCATGGGGAGGTATTTTAATTAGGTAGCTTAGTATTTAAGGCACATAAAAAAAAAACCTGAAACAGCATTTGCACTTTATCTGAAATCAAACGCACCAAAACAAAAGCAACTCTGTCACCTCAAAATTTGACTTATTTTTCATTCACTATAGGAGGTAAGATGATCGCTTGTATGTCGGAGATATGTATAGCATTCGTCCCTCTCGCACTTACATATTTGACAGTAAGGGACGAATGCTATATTTCCGATATATAAGCGATCTTCTTAGCCCTGAATTTGGTCCTTTATATAGGACGCGGGGTCTCAGGAGGTTAAACAGGCATACCGTATTTTACCGTCGTGGTATATTTTTAAATTACTTATGTTATTGGTTAACGGTATCATCAACAAAGTTATTTCAGTACTTATATTTTGACTGTACGCACGACTTTAACGTGTTTTGCTGGTGCTCACGCGCCGTTAAAACAATACAATAACAATCCTATTCAACTGCTATTATTAGGAGTATTACAGCTAACTTGCTAAGATCTACTGAAATGGAATGAAATCAACTTATTTATTCTTCAATTTAGGCATATTACATGCACCTATGAATGTCAAAAAACTATCACCGGTTCTACTGTACTGTAGTCAAACAAACGGCAGTCTAACAGCAATCGAATTATAATCATTAAAAACTTGTGGTAAAAAAACATTAAAATAATTTACTAGTGACAACCCTATCGCTTCAACATTGCTATGAAAGTTATATTTTGCAGTGACTCATACAAGCTTTCTTATAAAATAGGGTTGAAACATGGTTTTTTTTATATTAAAGAAGCTGTTACTCGAAAACGCTTAAGAAAGTCTAACCAATTCCCTGTTTGCAGGAAAGTCCCTTTTCTGTTCCATCCTGTATATAGGCTGATGATGATTATGAGCAATCTCGCGTGATCGCGACAACACTGACACATACAGTCCCTATTCGTCTCGGTACCGCCGCACACCGGGTAGAGTCAGTCCGACCCAGGTTGGCCCTAGCTGAGTTTCTTGCTGGACTCTTCTTAGCTAGGCTAGGTTTAGTGAACCAGCGCCAAAACTCCCAAGTAGCTATTATTATGATCAATCTCGCGCGATCGCGACAACACTGACACATATAGTCTCTATTCGTCCCGGTACCGCCGCACACCGGGTAGTCAGTCCGACCCAGGTTGACCCTAGCCGAGTTTCTTGCTGGACTCTTCTCATCTAGGGCTCAGGCTAGGTTTAGTGAACCAGCGACAAAACTCCAGTAGCTTGATTTCACTCACACCTCAGATTCGGTTGAAACCGCTCAACCAATCTCACTGGAGCGCAAACTCTTAGAATGTTCCAAACCACACGCGTGGTCGTGCCGGAGGTTTTCCCCTGGATTTTCCCCAGGCTACTCTCCAACCGCGCACTCCTATCGCTTTATTGGGAGCGGCCTATAAAGCCACAGTCAGGCTCAATAAAAAAATATATATATCAGGCACGTATCCAGACTTTTGGTTCGGGGGGGATAAACATTGAAACAACCATGTGAACTGTGTAAAAATCACTGTATTATCACTATAAACAGACGGCTAGAAAACGTTTTCGGGGGGGGGGGGGGGGGGGGATAAATCCCAACTATCCCCCCCTCTGGATACAATACAATACAATACAAATACTCTTTATTGCACACCTCAATCAAAGGATACAGTACAGTACAGAAAACACAATGAGAATAGGCAAACAACAGGCGGTCTTATCGCTAAAGAGCGATTTCTTCCAGACAATCGTAGGGTAGCGGAAATCTAAACAGAACGATTCATAGCAGGTGGTGCAGAGTTAATACATATGAAGCCTACTAATAATTACAACAATAACATTTAATTAAGGATAAATAAACATACATAAATATAGTATAAACATATACTAATATATAGTCAGCGACATAGTTTAAAGGAGCTAAGTCTTAAGTGTGATACGTGCCTGATATATATCTATTTCTTGTTTCAGGCCCGGAATGGAGATAATTTTCCTGGTGGTGATCGCCTCCGCAGCAGCCGGTACGTAATCCATAAAATGTTAACGCTCCCGGATTTTAAAGTACTAATCCGGATTATATTGTTCCGCCCTTGACAGATGACACGGATAAATTATACTAACTAGCAAAAATTTGGTCAGCCGACATGAAAACCTTCATGAAGGCCTTATTGTCACGGCTGGTCCACGTCTCAGGGAACCTCAGAGCTGGCGCGTACCTCTCCCAACGGATTGCTCTTGCGGTTCAGAGGGGTAACCATTGGGTTTTGGGGTCCATGCCGCAGGCAGAGGCAGAACTTTTAGATGGAGTGTTTTTTTTGTAATTGGTTTTATTTGTTTCTTTTTTGTAGTTGTAAGTATGTATCGTGTGTTTATTTAATAATATATGCGTTTTTTCATGATTTATATAATATATAACTGCAAAAATAGTGTACACTGTCTTTGGAAGTTCAATACAAAGTGTACCCGTTATTTTTGCTCGTGAGTGTAGTTTTAAGTAGGTAACTTAGGTAGTTATTGTTAGATTTGTTAGTCTGTCATTGGCATTGCATGATTTAGTTTAGAAAGAAATAGGTGTAAGTTCTGAACCTGTAAGTGAGAGAGCGCAACACTCGCCAAACTGTATACACAGTTTGGCGAGGTAAAATCATATGCCTACTGTAATTTATGTTTTTGAGTTAAATAAATAATAGTAGTTTATGCAACTGATACATAATGAGAGGTCTTAAAACACGAGTGTGGTTTTATGAAACGAGCGCCAGCGAGCTTCAGAATAGGATCACACGAGTGTTTTAAGGCCTAATTATGTACAGTTGTATACACTACTTTATCTACGTCCATACATTAAATCCTCTTTCATGTGTTGAGGCACCATTGCGTTGAAAGGGCAGGAGTTCGAGTTCGTGAGCTCGTTGAAGTCTTTTTGAGCACGAGCCTGGATCGTAATGGGCGGAGATGGCCATAACGATACCGTTTTTGATGCTGTTATGGCCATCTCCGCCCGGGACCGGCGCGATATTGTAACCTAACCTAACCTACACTTTTTGAGCACATAAAAGAGGATTTACTGTATGGGTGTAGATAAAAAATAAAAAAGATTTGCGAACATGTTTACAGATGTGCCAGCAATACGCGGGTGGATTGTCTAGAAATATTATTGGGAAGTTACAATCCTATAATCGGTTTTCTAATTTTTTTTTTATTCACTATATCATAGTTTATCAGTGTTATTATATTATGTTTGTGGTCACCAAATACTATGTCAGAGTAGTTATTTGTCGTATTTATATCATTTTTAACCGACTTCAAAAAGGAGGAGGTTCTCAATTCGCCTGTACGTTTTTTTGTATTATGTATTATGTATGTATGCCATTTATAAACATATTTGGAAAATTATTTCTTTGCTTAAAAGCATATGCTTCCCGATTGGTCCAGTTGGTATCAAAGTTCACTTCTGATGATGGAAACCTTGAAGGATTGAGGGAAGCCCTCAAACATTCAAGGGACACATATAGCAATTTTAGTATTTTCGGTAACAAATCGAGCATTTGCATTCAGAAAGTAGCATTTGGTGTACAGGAATTGATGAAAAAACTACGGATGCTAAGATATGTGTATAGTTCGTTTCGTTAGAACAGGGTGCGAAGTGACACGTTTCGCATGCAACGGAACGAGAGGCCTAATAAAGGAATTCCATACAAAATTCAAAACGTATTAGGCCTGCACAGCGACCGTCTTTTGTTTTTGGCGCTCCTCGGAAACTCTTATTACTAGATCTATACCTATTATTAAACCTCGAATTACTAGACGGTTGAGCGAAAGCGAGGCCGTCTATGACATACGAGGCAGGCAATCCCTTCCTTCGCAGTAATGTACTATTTTGGCGGTGTCAGTTAGACACAATTTCCATAATGCGAGCAAATCTTTATTGAAGTGAGAGATTTAAAACTTCGTACATAGACTCTATGTTTAAATACAACAAAACATATTTAAGCGTTTTTCGAAATTGCTCTCCTAAAGGGTTCAAAAGGGGGTTCCAAGTTTGTACGGAGAGCAAATCTTTTTTGAAGTGAGAGATTTAAAACTTCGTATATAGACTTTGTTTAAATACAACAAAACATGTTTCAGCGTTTTTCGGAATTGCTCCCTTTAAGGGGTGAAAAGAGGGTTCCAAGTTTGAGCGGGGAGCAAATTTTTCCTTTTCTTAAAAATCGATATGGGTGTCATTTTCGAGATTCCTCGGGGTGCCGATTACGAAAATGACATTCATTTCCAAATTAAAGATGGCGGACATTTATTTTTCTTAAATAATATGGGTGTCATCTTCGAGGTTCCTCGGGGTGCAAATTACAAAAATGACATCCATTTTCAAATCCAAGATGGCGGACATTTATTTTTCTTAAAAATCAATATGGGTGTCATTTTCGAGGTTCCTCTGGGTGCCGATTACGAAAATGACACTCATTTTCAGATCAAAGATGGCGGATATTTATTTTTATAAAAATCGATATGGGTGTCGTCTTCGAGGTTCCTCGTCGTGCCGATTACGAAAATTGCATGCATCTTCAAATCAAAGATGGCGGAGATTTATTTTTCTTAAAAATCAATATGGGTGTCATCTTCGAGGTTCCTCGGGGTGCAGATTACAAAAATGACATCCATTTTCAAATCCTAAATTGATCCCCCTAAAGGGATGAAAAGGGGGTTCAAAGTTTGTACGGGGAGCGAATCTTTTTTGAAGTGAGAGATTTGAAACTTCGTAAATAGAATCTTTGTTTATATACAACAGAACATATTTCAGCGTGTTTCTAAATTGCTCCCCTAAAGGGGTGAAAAGGGGTTCCAAGTTTGTACGGGGAGCAAATCTTTTTTGAAATGAGAGATTTAAAACTTCGTATATGGACTCTGTTTAAATACAACAAAACACGTTTCAGCGTTTTTCGGAATTGCTCCCCTAAAGGGGTGAAAAAGGGGTTTCAAGTTTGTGCGGGGAGCAGTAATATGGGTGTCATATTCGAGGTTCTTCGGGGTGCCGATTACGAAAATAGCATGCATTTTCAAATCCAAGATGGCGGATATTTCTTTTTCTTAAAAATCGATATGGTTGTAATTTATGTTGTTCCTCGAGGTGCCGATTACGAAAATTACAACCATTTTCAAATATGATGACGTTATATAATGGACATACGGTAATTTTTTTTCCTAAAAATCGATATGGGTGTCATCTCCGAGGTTCCTCGGGGTGCGGATTACGAAAATGACATGCATTTTCAAATCCAAGATGGCGGACATTTATTTGTCTTATAAATAGATATGGTTGTCATCTTCGAGGTTCCTCGGGGTGCCAACTATGAAAATGACATCCATTTTCAAATCCAAGATGGCGGAAATTAATTTATCTTAAAAATTTATATAGGTGTCGTCTTTATGGTTCCACGGGGTGCCGATTACGGAAATGACATCCATACGTATCTACATACATACATACAAACATACGGATCAAACTGAGAACCTCCTTTTTTGTAGACGGTTTAAAATTACTTTTATTACGCGGGCGAAGCCGCGGGTAAAAGCTAGTAGTTATACAAAAAAATCGGCTAGCAAAAATATCTTGACTACAAGGAGTGCTTGAGGAGTTCTAGGCATCTTGAGTGGACTTCAGACGTGTTACATGTGAATGGACAATAGGGGGCGCTTAAATTTAGAATAAAGGAAAAATTGAAAAATTTAGACACCGAGCAGGATTCGTTAATGAAGCATGAGTCTTCTGGTAGACGTCGCTGTACGCCTCCCTTAAGGCGTTTGTATAAAATATAGGGGGCGCTTAAGTCCTTTTTGAATCTAAGGAACTGTTTGAATTGTGTTTTGAATGAACACAATAATAACATTAAATTAATACAGAAAAACAAAAAAAAAAAAATTAACTAATAACTAAAGTAGTGGCTGACAGGTAGACCTCGCGAGTTTTATTGTTTTTAAATTTTCCAAAAACTGACTACAAAAAAATCTATATAATTATCGAATTGACGACCGCTTTAGCCTAGTTGGTAGTGACGCTGCCTACGAAGCTGGAGGTCCCGGGTTCGAATCCCGGTCAGGGCATTTATTTGTGTGATGAACACGAATATTTGTTCCTGAGTCTTGGATGTTTTCTATGTATTTAAGTATATATTTATTTATATAAGTATGTATATCGTCGCCTAGTACCCATAGTACAAGCTTTGCTTAGTTTGGGACTAGGTCGATTTGTGTAAGACTGTCCACAAATATTTATTTTATTTATTTTATTTATTTTTATTTAGAACTTCCTTACAAAATTTCACGTTAATCGGGTGAAAAATGCGACATGTAGAAGTAATTATTCAGATTCAAAATACTTGAATAAAATTTCACATTTTCTACTGACAGATTCGATCGTAAAACCTAGTTCCGAGAACTATTATCGAGTTATTACCAATGGCAGCTTGTCCAACCTTCATCAAATATGATTCCAAAGCCACCAAAAATAGTACATTTTTTGTCCGAACTAACCAATGTGTGTATACCAATAATAATATTTGTGTGTGTGCGTAGCTACCTGCCATATCCGGGAGCTACCCGTCACGCCTCCACACAAAATAGACAAAAAAGAGAATAATCACTTAACACCCCATCCAATACGGCTTGTCGAAAGCTACATAAAAAGTGTATCCTCACCGGCGCCGCAATGCTTTCGGTATGCTCGTTAATCCCAGCGATAGGGATCGCACGGGATGCGTAACGGCCGGTCTATGCAAGGGACAGGTCCCATCAATTTGTTCAGGTTTAAAAAGCAGATAATCATTTGAGCAATTAACTTTAATGAGTAAACACATCTAGTTTCGGATGTTAACGCGTTTCTAGTTAAATTGAAAGATGGGGTTCGTGATTGGGCTACCTAAATATTTGAGAGGTTGGTTTGAGGTGATACGAGTTTTAAGAGGGCTTTTAGAAATTAACCGATGATGATTTGTTAAGGGGATGCCTCGATTCGGTCAGCCACGCCCCCCGTGAAAGAGACACGCTTATGTCTTTCGCGCACGACAAAACGGGATGCAACATTTCGGGAAAGGCATTTTTAAACAAATCTCGATAAATATCTGACTATGTGCAGTTTTATTAAATTTCCTCTTGACAGAGTGTTTAGATGAGATTGTTCATGCATGCTTTTAAAATTACTTTAACTGTCTTACAACTAATTTTACAAGCAAAATTCCCAAGTTTCCGGCAAAAAAACAACAAATAAAGCTTTTTTTTCTTATTATCTAAGTTCAATTATTTAAGACTATAAACCATTAAAGTATTAACATAATAAAGACATTTTATAACATTCAATAACTCGTCTGTATTCTGGTATGACATATTTTTTAATTCGACCTGGAGGTATTTTTGCAATTAGCGTAGGGTATATACAGAACCCCTACTGATATCGTGTTGCATTTATATTAGGCCTCAGAACTTAATCTTAGTACTTAAACATTTTAGATTACTGTTAAACACTCAAATTCTCATCCAACAGTCCGTAAAACTATATAAATGTTGTCCAAACCAGTAAATCCGGTCTAGGACATAAACAACATCGACAACTCCCTTCAGTACCACCATAAGTATGACCTCTAAGTTCGTATATTTTATACAGGTCGGCGGGTCAAGTTATGGTAGAGGCATTCCAGACAGGTTATGAATAACATAGTAGCTGTAGAAACACGATTATTTGGACTGTATCGTCGAATAAAACTACAGATTAACGATAAGATACGCCTAATTGATTTAATTTATTTGTTTGGGAACTAAATTGAGCTTAAAATTGGCTCGTCTTAACGTTCCAATTAGCTTGAAGCCCTGAAGCAATGTTTAATGGTAAACAGGAAGACTTTTAGCCGCTTTAAGTGCCCTTATAAGTTAAAAAATGCTCATCTATTTAGGCCATTTTCTGTTTGAATTTACACGCATCTTGAAATTTTCTCAGTGTTACTATCTAGAACAGGACTATTGCAATCTAATGTCATACATTTCTAATGTATTTTTTGGTTATCCATTAAGAAATATCGTTTCAAAAATCATTCCAAAACGACTATTTTCAAACTAAAAACTGCTATTTTTTTCGCTTAAATTCTACTACGCACAATAAAATCAAGAAATGGCTATGTCACTATCTAAAACTTTTATAAAGTCATCGCATCCTTTAATTAATTTATTGGTATTATCGATACTTTTGTCATAATTTGAAATCAAAACATTTTAAAACTTATAAGGCCTCTTAATTTTGTAGGTTGTTTTGTACGAAATCTTCCCGTTTGTAAACCCTTTTGTATTTTTTCTACACGAAATATTATGTCAGGGGGTATTTATGTTACCAGGGTGAAATGTCAGGAAATTGGGTGGGTTTTGTAATCTTAGCAACGGTCCTGGAAAAGTAAAACGCTTTATTTGCATTTTATTTATTTATTTACTTCCGACCAGTGTTGCCAACTTAGCATATTTTCTGCTAAATTTAGCATATTTTCGACTTATCTGGCAGTCAAATTTAGCAATTAGCATATTTTTTACCACATTTTTTTCAAAAATCAAAATCAAACATTTATTCTGCAAATAGGCCACAAGGGCACTTTTACATGTCGAAATATTAATTTACAATTTAAGAAAGTCTAACTATAATAAGTTCACAGTTCAAGAAGGAATAATAATTTCGAGTTTACAATTATAACAAAATTAATGTCATACAGTGAAGATAAACTTGCAAAGTTATCTATTACAAATATTACAACATCAGTAAAGTTAGAGATGTATAAGGTCTCAAGATTAAACAAGGAGTATAATCAAATTAATATAATATCACAGAGATGTAAATGGTCTCTGAGCGTCAAAATTAATATTAATTTAATATTGTTAGAGATGTGTATGGTCTCTAAGTCACTGATAATAAAAACAGGTCATGAATCTGTTAAAAAATATATCCTGTCATTGAAAATTCAATTCAAATTTGATTTTTAGTGTGCAATTCCAGTCTTGAGTAAACATTAATCCTCAAATCAACCAATATCATTCGTAAAATCACAAATTAAGTTAATATGTAAACAAATGTTGGTAAAAAACTTTTTCAATACTGAACTAATTAATAAATGGCTCTATTTTAGGCTAAAATATTTCAGCGTAATCTTAAAATAAATACGACTTATCTAATAACTAGTACGATTTTTATTTCAGGTTAAAGACATTTATTTATCAAAAGAAATACCATTTCACTGAATGAGTAATTTTAACATAAAACAAATTAGTGACTATTCGCGAGCATAGCATTTAGCATATTTTTTAACACATTTTCACAAAATTTAGCAGCTTTTCTTATAGAGTTTTAGCACTAAACGAAATTTCGAGTTGGCAATACTGTTTTCGACAAGGCTCGTATTTATATGTACTTAACTTATAGACTAACCATATACAGGTTGTCCCACGGCTATGCCACATGGAGGGAAAGTACCTTGAATATTGTAGATGGAACATTTTACTGAAAGAAGACATAAGGTATAATTAAACCGTGAACCGAGAATCGAACCCGTTACACAAGAAAAATAATTACCCTGTAGCTTTATCATACCAATCGAAAGGCTTCATCATATGAATAATTTTTTGCTAAATAACATAGTATCAGAAATAAAAGGAAGACCATGAATTTTAACATTTTTAATACAAAATTAATCAATTGATCACGTGTAAAGGGTTCGATTCCCGGTTCAACCACAAAATTATTTAAATATCTGTGAATTCAGTTTAAATTATTTTTTAAATTCAAGTAATGTCTTCTTTCAGTAAAATGTTCCATCTACAATATTCGAGGTATTTTCCCTCCATGTGGCATAGCTGTGGGACGCCCTGTATATGATATGAGACTTAAACACAATATAATATTTTAAACTCTCGCGGTTTGTACACATACTTAAAAAAATATATAAAAAACGGGCCTAACGTGAAATTTATGTATTTACCTTTTTCGCGGCAGAACTGTCATCCCAGCAAGTTGTCAACGGAGATATGGGTACACAACGTTTGACTGTCCCACCCAATATTTCGTATAACCGCCAAAATAATCGCACGATTTTCTCGTTGCGAAAAAGTCTTGTAAAAAGGTCGACTAAAACTTGCTGTTACTTCTAATAATTAAAAAAAATAGGAATTAATGGGTCATTGTCAGTTGTAAAACCAAAGGTTGTCCACCCGGTGGTCAATAGTTAACGGCTTATGTACATATAAGTTATGTTTTTATTACATGGATTTGTAGTTACGGAGACACTGTTTACGCGGGTTATTAGACCAATACAAAATCAAGCTTTTTGGCCCTTAATTTTTGATATGTCCACGAAAAGACGCGAACCTAAATCTGACAATGACCCTAATTTATCTGAAATATTCAGAATGTTAGATGTCCAAAAAAAAATTTTTGGGAGTCAATTTTTAATCAGTGCATCCTTAAATCTTATAAAGGGTCGGCAACGCGCACGTGACTCCTTTGGAGTTGCGGGCGTCTATAGGCTGCGGTGGCCGCTTACCATCAGGTGAACCGTACGCTTGTTTGCCATCGGCATTGTATAAAAAAAAAACAAATTTTGGAAGTTCATACGCGAACGAATGGCATGGCCTAACGAGCTACCACTATCACTAGCGAGCGAGCGAGACTAAAAATTGGGAGCTATAGGCGGCATAAAGTAAATTTTTAATAAAATTTTGGAAGATCGTACACGAACAAATGCCATGGCGTATCGAGCTACCACTAGCGAGCAAGCGAGACAAAAAATGGGAGCTACTCGTATAGGCGGCATAAAGTCAATTTTTAATCAAATTTTGGAAGATCGTACGCGAACAAATGCCATGGCGTATCGAGCTACCACTAGCGAGCAAGCGAGACAAAAATTTGGGAGCTATAGGCATAATGGAAAAAATACTTGGTGTCATATGAATATAAATAGTTTTAATTTTATTACCGTTTACTGTACCTAGTTATAAATCCACCTATTTGTACCACGTTTTAAGCACATAAAGTTTAATAAAGATTAAATTTATAACAACTTAGTCACTTGACTGGTAGTCCAACAACCTTGCCGTTCAAATTATACGACTAAATGATACGCTCTTTTTATCTATGTCCGATTGTTCACGTTATCCACGTTAATCACCAGTGGGGCTAGCACAACTTGCTGACAAATCGTATCTCGCGCGACTCAGCGATTCCTGTCTCGCTCGAACTGTGCGGGTTAGAAAGAGGAGGGTAGACTTTTCTCTACTCGCGTCGCGTCGCAGCGGTAGTTGTGCTAGCCCCCCTGAGCTCGATCACCCAGGTGATTGTATTTGCCGATTATGTCTTCTGAGATCCCCCAGGTGATCCTATTGGACCACGTGTCTTTCATGGGTCTCATGGACATCATTTTGTCCACTATAATCACCCGGGGAGCATGACAGACACGTGGTCCAATAGGATCACCTGGGGGATCTCAGAAGACATAATCGGCAAATACAATCACCTGGGTGATCGAGCTCAGGTGATTAACGTGGATAACGTGCGATTGTTTGACAAGCTGTGTAGAAAGCTCTAAAATTTACACTTACTGAGGTTTTCCAGATGGACCGCAGTATTGAGTTCTTCAAGAAAGAAGTGTTAAAAAATTTGCAAGTGTGCATAGGAGGGAGTACCATAGGCCTGTCGTCGGGGCTCGGAGTAACCCGCGATTTGGAGAGGTGCATATAAATTTATTGTAATTTTAATTTTATCTATTCAATTTAATTCAATTCAATGTTATTTTTAATTTTTATTTTATAATGCTATCTATGGACTTGTTCTGGAATATATTATTTTCATTTCATAGGCTGCGGTAACCGCTTGCCATCAGCCGGGCCGCAAGCTTGTTTGCCACCGGCGTGGTGTACAAAAACATCTTTTCACAGCTGCTATTCAGAAAAAAGTTATTGTTGCCTTCGAATGAGGGATCAAAGATGTACTTTTCTTTCCTCATTTGAGGGCAACAATGACTCTTTTCCTCATAGAGAGTGTGAAAAGCAGTATGTGACACTCTGTAGTAAAATCATTTGTAAGATATTTCATGTTTTTAACAGTGAGCCTCATAAACGGTGTGAAAAGCAGTGTGTCACACGGTAGCAAAATTATTTCCGTCTTGGGCGTAAACACTTGAATTCCTCGCTACGCTCAAGATTCTACTTTAGAATCCCTCGCTACGCTCAGGATTCTATTGTAGGATGTGTCGCTTCACTCAGAATTCAATATACCACCCTCGCCGTAAATATATCATTTTCCTCCCTTGAGATACAATCTGCTATTATTTATTTTAACAAGCGGCCTTTTTAAAGAATAACTTCTTTGGCCCTCAAAACAACCCTTACAATTTATTATTGTTGTTCAACAGTCTCAGTAGATTAAAGTAATAGGATCTGAATTGTAAGACAAATAATAATGTTTACTGAAGAAATTAAGGGCTTTCAGGCTTTTAATATAACCTTAAAGTTTTCAAGTAAGCTTTTACAAGATATTTAATGTTGGTTACGGGGTGATTTAAAAGTAGCATTTATTAAAATAATAATACCCCAACCGAGCGAGACATTAACATACATTTTTGTATAAAAGCGACAGAGAGTTACATATCATTTGTTGTCCCTGTCTCAGTTTCACTTTTTTTTGTCGAGCACAACTTATTTTATATGACAGTTGTGTCCAAATACGTCACACAAGCGATTACCCGCTCAAGTTAAGGAAGTAATTTATGGTAAACTGGCAGCCATTTTAAACTAATTCTGAATTTATCTGCATAAGACCTTTTCCGCCACTCTTGGTGGCCCGCGTTGTTTGTTTTAGGGTCGGTTGCACCAGCATACGATCACAGGCCGGTCATCGTCAAATATGGCGCCGGCAGCTGTCATCCCATAGAAACTTGTCAAACTTTCCATACAATCAGATTTTAACGAACACCGCATACGATTACAGACGGTTCGGTGCAACCCACCCTATACAGGGCGTCCCACGGCTATGCCACATGGAGGGAAAATACCTTGAATATTGTAGATGGAACATTTTACTGAAAGAAGACATTATTTTAATTTTAAAAATAATTTAAAATGCATTCACAAATATTTAAATAATAATAAAACCGTGAACCGGGAATCGCATCCGTTACACAAGAAAAATAATTATCCTGTAGCTTTATCATACCATTCGAAAGGCTTCATCATATGGATTATTTTTTGCTAAATAACATAGTATCAGAAATAAAAGGAAGACCATGAATTTTAACATTTTTAATACAAAATTAATCAATTTATCACGACGACCGATATGACGACCAGTTTTAGCCTAGTGGGTAGTGCACCTGCCTGTGAAGCTGACGGTCCTGGGTTCGAATCCCGGTCAGGGCAAATATTTGTGTGATGAGCATGAATATTTGTTTCTGAGTCTTGGTTGTTTTCTATGTATATAAGTATTTATATCTATTAAATATATCGTCATCTAGTACCCATAACACAAGCTTTCTTGAGCTTACTGTGGGGCTAGTTCGATTTGTGTAAGATTGTCCTCTAATATTTATTTATTATTATCACGTGTAAAGGGTTCGATTCCCGGTTCAACCACAAAATTATTTAAATATCTGTGAATGCAGTTTAAATTGTTTTTTTAAATTCAAATAACGACTTCTTTCAGTAAAATGTTCCATCTACAATATTCAAGGTACTTTCCCTCCATGTGGCGTAGCCGTGGGACACCCTGTATGTCGCCATTAAATAATTAAGATATACACGAACAGAGTGGATTTCTGCGAAAGATATTGGCCCACAATATTGCTAATATAATGTAATATTATAATAACTTAGCTAGACTTCTCTTAAGACACGTTGTTCGGGATAACAGAGACCATAATAAAACCCACGTCGTTTTTTTGAACCTGACTGTGGCTTTATAGGCCGGGCCTAATAAAGCGATAGGAGTGCGCGGTTGGAGAGTAGCCTGGGGAAAACCTCCGGCACGACCACGCGTGTGGTTTGGAATACTGGAATACTCTAAGAGTTTGCGCTCCAGTGAGATTGGTTGAGCGGTTTCAACCGAATCTGAGGTGTGACTTTTTTTTTTAACCTGACTATGGCTTTATAGGCCGGGCCCAATAAAGCGAAAGGAGTGCGCGGTTGGAGAGTAGCCTGGGGAAATTCCAGGGGAAAACCTCCGACACCACGCGTGTGTTTTGGAACACTGGAATACTCTGGAGTTTGCGCTCCAGTGAGGTTGGTTGACCGGTTTCAACCGAATCTGAGGTGTGACTGGAATCGAGCTACTGGGACTTTTGTCGCTGGCTCACTAAACCTAGCCTAGCTGAGAAGAGTCCAGCAAACTCACGTCGTTCAGTGTGGAATTTTTTTTTATACTACGTCGGTGGCAAACAAGCGTACGGCCCGCCCGATGGTAAGCGGTCACCGTAGCCTATGGACGCTTCCTGGGGCGTCACATGCGCGTTGCCGACCCTTTAAAAATGTATACACTCCTTTCTTGAAGAACCCCATATTGTAGTCCATCGGGAAAACCTCGGCAGGGAGCTAGTTCCACAACCGGAGCGTCCGCGGGAGGAATCGAATTTCGGAGTAGCATCTCTGACTCGACTGACGGTTAACACTGACAGCTGACTGTTTTCTCATATTGTCCCGCCTCCGCACCTACAAATCAGGAACACCTAATCTAGCCTAACGTATATATGGAATATTACCAAAACATGAATACAAATACAAATACAAACATTTATTCTGCAAAAAGGCCACAAGGGCACTTTTACATGTCAAAATATTAATTTACAATTTAAGAAAGTCTGACTATAATAAGTAATACATTTTTCATGTCAAAATATTAATTTACAGTTCAAGAAGGAATAATAATTTCGAGTTTACAATTATAACAAAATTAATGTCATACAGTGAAGATAAACTTGCAAAGTTATCTATTACAAATATTACAACATCAGTAAAGTTAGAGATGTATAAGGTCTCAAGATTAAACAAGGAGTATAATGAAATTAATATAATAACCCAGAGATGTACATGGTCTCTGAGCGTCAAAATTAAAATTAATTTAATATTGTTAGAGATGTATATGGTCTCTAAGTCACTGATAATAAAAACGAATCCACAACAGGATGATGTCTCTCGTCAATCCCCTATAAAAAGACACTAGTATTAACGTAGTCACTATGTCCTAGCAAGTATGAACAGACCGGACTCCACAAACAGCACCCGATCACGAGTATGACGCGTATGTGAAAATAAAGAAAGTCGATAACCCTGATCGCTTACATGAGCTTACATCATCATACTCTGGTATCAAGTGGTTTATTAAAGTAGTGGCTCTTCTATACCTTTTAGTTACTATTAAGTATGCTGTTCTCTCGCAACACAGCCAACTCGAGTTGCAAATAAGAGCCATTTAAGTGCAATGGAGGGAGTGCGCCAATAAGTGCCAATACGGTCGCACGCCACTTAACAAGTCATGTGCAGAGTGGGGGCCTATTTAAATAGATGAATTGAATTGGAATCAGTTTTGTACTTGTTGTGCGTGCTCGTTCTGACGCGTTTGCTTTAGACGACCACTTTAACCAAAAGTCAACTTTATCCAACGGTGGAAGAGAACCCTTGTTAGCGATAAGAATGCGTGTTGTCTACAGTGTTGCCAGGGCCTTTGGAACGAAAATTACGTTTCTTTTCTCGAAAAGTTACATTTTTGATGCAAAAGTTACATTTTTTATATTTTTCATAATTACTTATGAAAACATTCGATTTAAAGAAATGAATAGCCATAAAAATAACATACAGCTACAATTCGGCGAGTTAGGAGACAAAATTACGCCTGGCTGATGGGCGGTATCTCAAATGTCAATGTTGCAACAGACGGACAGACAGACGAGTCGTACCATGTAGGTTCTTTTGTCATTTTTCTGTATGGAAGCCTATGAATTGTCTCGCTTGGTCCCGGTTAGATACAATTGAACTTTCTTTTTAAATAGAGTTTCATTGTTTCCAAAAGTTACAAAAAATACCTTTAGAACAGAAGTTAAGTACATGTTACGCGAGCCGGTTAAAAGTTACGAAAAATCTGGCAACACTGGTTGTCTACCACTGTTACGTGTAATTTAATGTCTGTTGTTATTTTAATGTACTTCGTTTGGTGAACAACAATACTTATTTGTTATACGTACAAGGGTGCAAAGTTGTATTTTAACCGCGATTGTGGAATTGAAACACGAGCTAGCGAATGGATTCTAGGATTGAACCACGAGCTAGCGAATGGATTCTATGATTGAACTACGACCCTAGCGACCCTCTCGTTATTTTTACACGCATGCACACGTATACACACAAACATACATTTACACATGGACAAAAACACACACATACATAAACACGCACGAAAAATTAACATTTATTTGTTTTTTTTGGTCATCATGTACATTTAGATATTTATTTACTGCTTATTTATCTATTTATTTTTAATTTTCTTTCACAAACCTAGAGAAATCTTTTCACCTCACTAGGCTCACTAGAGCGAGGAAATATTTTTCCTCCTCCTCGTCCTAACGTTGACAGTTGCGTCCTAAATGTAGTTGTCCACTACAGAATCCCGAGATTTGGCGTAGGTACTAGTTTTTTAACACAACAGCACAATATAAAATAATTGTTGCTGGACTGTCTGGATTGTGTTTAAAAAAGTTAGAAATAGCGCGTTTGGATTTCAAATATTCTTTGCACTCTTGTGGATAAAATGCAGTTTTGCTATCTGTTTTTAAGGAATAAAATAGGGCTTTCGAAGCTAGTGAGGTGAAAAAAATATTTTGTATTGTATTGTAGCATAGTTGGGTGATTCTCATTCCAAAATTTAACATTTTCTTAATTTGTCCTTACCAGGCCCGGATTGTTAACGACTCGTGAGTGAGACGTGAAACTTAATTAGCTAATATTATTAGAATAGTTTATGTTATAACGCTTATAATAAACTTACATTTGTAACTTGCACTACTACAGCAGTTGATGTATTTAACTAAATAGCTAACTTAAAACAGTAATGTAAAGAAAGGGAGCTTATTTCTGCCAACAAACTGTTATACAGTTTGGCGGAAGTTATAACAAGATGTAAAAGAGTACTGTTTTCGTGAATAAATGCTTTATTTATTTTTCATTTTTTTAATTGTCTATTTATCTGTACAAGTGGACATCGTCGCGTAGTAATCATAATGCAAGTTTTGCTTAGCGTGGGTCTAGGTCGATTTGTGTAAGATTGTCCACAAATATTTATTTATTTTTGCGCTCGAGGCTCAGCGGCGCCCACGTACCGCGTGCGGTATGCGAGGTTAAGCAACTTCTGCCCAGGTCAGCTCTTGGATGGGTGACCGCTTTGAGTGGTTATTAACTGATCGCTCCCGTGCTTTGGAAGGCACGTTAAGCCGTGGATCCCGGCTGCTGTCTATGATAGCAGTCGTTAAGCCAAGTTAGAGGCCTACGGGCGGCTTGAGTACTTCTAACAGTCAAGTTGCCCACTCGGTCGTCACTTGACAAGTCGGTGGCAAACAAGCGTACGGCCCGCCCGATGGTAAGCGGTCAGCGTAGCCTACGTAGCCTATGGACGCTTGTAAATCATGGGGTGTCACATGCTCGTTGCCGACCCTTTAAAAAATTATACACTCCTTTCTTGAAGAACCCCAAACTGTAGTCCCTCGGGAAAACCTCGGCAGGGAGCTCATTCCACAACCGGAGCGTCCGTGGGAGGAAATTCCTCTGAAACCGTACCGTACGCGACCATTTCGGTTCTAAGGTGTGAGGATGAATGCCGACGGCGAGCGATGCGATGGTAGAAAGCGGCCGTGGGCATCATCTCGAACAGTTCTTCGGAGCACAACCCATTATACAAGCGATAGAACTTCTCCAAACTTCAAAATCCGAATTCGTATCGTGCCGTCCCGTTCACGCATATAGTGTATGACACGATAGTGAAAGGGACGGCTTGATACGAGGTTCGGTGTACAGTTTCTGAGATAGATTTGCTTTAAGGACCGATGTTATAAGATTTCAAGCTCACAATGGTCATTTACATTAGAATTACGATTTGAAACGGGATATTTACCATGTATATTTGTATTACATACACATGGTAAATATCCCGTTTCAAATCGTAGGACCGATGTTGCATTATCTCCGCTGCCCAAAGCCAATATTAGGTATATGATTATATAATTTACATACGTGCAAGATGAGTCAGCTTTCGATGAAGAGACAACAAAGTATCCGAAAAATCTTCACAAATTGCACGGTCTCCGACTCACGCATAATAATGCAATAAACAATTATGATCGCACGCAAAAAAAAACACAACCTAACAACTCAATTATTCGCGCCTGAATGAAACTTAAAACCAACATAATAAAGTTGATATTCAATTACCTCTAATAACTTTGACATTCATGACTTTGTTCGGAGCTAAAGTATTACATTACATATTATACCTAAGGCGACAAAACAAAAAAATCTCAGATCTGGGGGGCTAGCACAACTACCGCTGCGACGCGACGCGAGTAGAGAAAAATCTACCCACCTCTTTCTAACCTGCACAGTTCGAGCGAGACAGGAATCGCTGAGTCGCGCGAGATACGATTTGTCAGCAAGTTGTGCTAGCCCCACTGTAGTTATATGTCACACGAGCCAAAGGCGAGAATAATAAAAGGTTTCTGTGAGGCGGTAATTGCTACATAACGCTTAGTCCTAACGTAAAGCTCGTTTTCAAATTTTGCTCGTGAGCACAGAAGTACAGTAGGTAAGTAAGCACCGTAGAGACAATGCCCTTATTCATATTGGTTTTACGCGATTATAATACTAATTTATATATACTTACATCCTAAAACGGCATAAAATCACGGGCATTACGGTCATTCTCGCTCTTAACTTATGCGTCAGCGAAAAGCGTGGGTACTGGGTAACAACATTCCAAGGACGACTGCGGAATCTTATTAATTTTATTTTAGCCGCCGGTATGCAAATAAAAAGCAATGCCAACAAAGGAATTTCAGCTGTAGCGCTAACGCGATAGCCAATAAATTCCTGTACCAGATTAAATAGATCATTAGCCTGGCAGACCACAATTCTGGGGCTTTAGTAAAAACGGTACAAGTCATAGAGAAATGTACGGGACTTGTACTCTTTTCCAAGAATCATAGATTAAATGCTATTCAGTCGGTTCGCGGTATTAATGCTGTACTCTCCATATTAGTTACCACTGAACACTCGTGTTTTTGACTGCAATAGTATTGGAGGCATATTTTGGTTCGACGCTTCTGATCAACGTGTTTCGCGTACGTTTCCACCGCAGAGCCAATTAGTCGCCAACGTTGTTTAAGTGCTACAGATTAAAATCTAGATTTATTTCTCGAATCTATTCTGTCTCTATTATCTATAGGGATTCATAGTTATGATATTCTTGTGTGGCATAATCTTGCACTAATAAGCGCAAGCAAAAGAGTTAAATAGGTCTCCATTAGGAGTGCTACCGCAAACCACAAACGAAGTTTTCCCTCTCTGTCGTACTTATGTGCAATTTGGTAAGTGCGACAGAGAGGGAAAATTTCGGATACCGTAGCCCAGAAGTAGTTGCGTATGTGAAGAGCTAAAGGAGCTCTTATCCCCTTGAAATAAAGACTTTCAGCTTCTTCATATAATGATGCTGACTGTACAGTTACAGTCCAAACGCAAAGCGATAAAATAAACGTCCCGTTGACTCCAAATAAGAAAATCAATAAGTTCGAATTTTCCCGAAAAAGGATCAAATTCTTAATGAAATGGCGAAAAAAGTAACTCAAAAGAATAAATAACGAGGTTCCTCGGGGTGCCGATTACTAAAATGAAATCCATTTTCAAAACCAAGATGGCGGACATTTATTTTTCTTAAAAATCGATATGGGTGTCATTTTTGTGGTTCCTCGGGGTGCCGGTTAAGAAAATGACATCCATTTTCAAATCCAAGATGGCGGACATTAATTTTTCTATTGAGTAATTTTTCACAAAATAATAATAGCATCAGACAACTGAGAGAAACAAATAAACCTTATTTGTATCTTTGTTACCATCTAAAATCTATGCGGACGAAGTCGCGGGCGGCCGCTAGTAATAACATAATTACAAGTCTTCAAAGTTTTAAGAGGGGGTATACTCTATCCTTTTTTCGTAAAACGCACCTTATTGGAACCATTGTAATTTACTATGGCGCTCGTGGTCAATGACGTCACTGATCTGTCGCGCTTTCTCTCTCTAACCAGCAATATTAAAACGGTTGTAGCTTTGTTATTTTTTGAGATATTTGAATAGGATTTTCACCATGTGGCATATTTATTTGCCTTGTTTCTTTTGGAGTAGTCTTATGGAATAGAAAACATTTAAGTTAGCACCCCTATTGGACCTAAATCCAATCATACAAAACTAGACACCCTATTTTCAATCTACACTGCAATAGAAGCGAATAGATAGAGCGAGGGACCTAAATTTGTCCCTTCTGCTTTCAACACAGTGGATCCTCAAATTTTATAAAGGGTCGGCAACGCGCACGTGACTCCTTTGGAGTTGCGGGTGTCTATAGGCTGCGGTGGCCGCTTACCATCAGGTGAACCGTAAGCTTGTTTGCCACCGGTGTTGTATTAAAAAATAATTTAGACATCAGTTGTTGAAACTGTCTAGATTATACAATTTTTTATGTTTTTATTTTACATATTGACGATCTTTTTGTGAATTTATTATCCTCTCTTTTGACATACATTACAGTAATTCAAGTATTTTTTTAAATTTCATATGCATCAATAAATTGCTCTGAATAATTAGATTCAATTTATGTAATTATATAACTGACGATTCAAAAGTGCTTGTTGCTAGGCCTATTTGAATAATAATTAAGGTTAAACCACTGGGGCAAGTGTATAATCATTTTATTTTGGAACTAGCGACCCGCCCCGGCTTCGCACGGGTGCAATGCTGATGCGTATTATACATATAAACCTTCCCCTTTAGTCACTCTATCTTTTAAAAGAAACCGCATCAAAATCCGTTGCGTAGTTTTAAAGATTTAAGCATACATAGGGATATATGGACAGAGAAAGCGACTTTGTTTTATACTATGTAGTGATATAGGCGTGAGTTCATAAAATCATCATCATCATCATCATTTTCAGCCTGTAATCGCCCAATGCTGAGCATAGGCCTCTCTTCGAGTACGCCACTCGTCCCGGTTCTGAGCCAGTCTCATCCAAGAGCGACCCGCGATCTTCCTAATATCGTCGACCCATCGAGCCGGTGGACGCCCGACGCTCCTTTTACCATTAAGTGGCCACCAGTCTGACACTTTTTTGTTTTGTTTTTTTTGTTTTAGTTCATAAAATACGTAATGTTTTTTTAATATTCCTTTACAGAACTTGAATGGAAATTCACAAAGTACCCCGAGCCTGTGACAGCGCCCGTTGGCGACGAAGTAACCTTCGAATGCGCCGTGAATGTTCCCGGGGAGCGACTGGCGTGGCGGTGGCGGCCCGACCGCGTCGGCGACTGGGACCGCGGCGACTGGACCCACGTCGAGGGCAGCAGCGATCGGGAGAAGATCAGCACCCGGCTCGTGGTGAAGATTGAGGAGGGGAACGTGAATGCGCTGTATCAGGTATGTACTCTAGGGTCTCTAGGCTCATTCCTGTGGGTCAAGCTGACTAGGTCGAGAGGGAGTCACGGACTCTGGGCAAGTTCGTGTCTCCAATCTGTGTCCCAGGCGATGCAGCGTCCGTGAAGAGGAAACTTCACCTGCGCCTTAACAATGTGCGGAAATCAACACGGGGAGTCGCAGTCACCGGTGATAAGTCTGCGCTAATGGACGTCATGTGCCAGGGGTGACTCCCGACGGTGCCTCCACCTCAGGACTCGCGTCATGTTTGTGATCGCTGCGGCAGAAAGTGTCGCGCTGCCATCGGACTATGTAGTCATCGGAAACATTGCGGGCAGCCTCCCCGAAGTACCTTACGTTGACTTCCTTCTTGACGCTGCAACAATCATCTGCGAAGATGCTGTGGCCAATCATCATTAGGGTATGGTTTGCCTTCAAACCATACCCTAAACCCACCTCCAACGTCCTTAAGTTGAAGGTTAGAATGTATGAGACGAGGATTGCTTGGGATTGGCATTAGACCAAACAAGGCCTAGTTTGTCTTCTGTGTTGGAGTAGGTGTTGAAGTGGACCGAACCTTTGGCCTTCCCTGGAAGCGATGTCGTCGGACCAATGGGTGTTTAGTGGATAGTCTGGGCCTTCTGCCCAGGAGTCCTACACACCCGCCCGGTCCCCCTTCGTCTGGGCGGGTGGTGCACTGAAGCATTCCACCAACACAAAAAAACCGGCCACGTGCGAGTCGGACACTGCACTTTTAGTGTTCCGAACCAATCGCAAAATGAAGTTGGTTTTAATACGATAAATAACGAAATTTTAATGAAAAGATCTGATTTATCAATATATTAGTATTTACTGGTAAAATATAAGTAATAATAAACATTACTACCACATATCAAGTTTATGGGTCAATGGGAAGTAAAAAAATTCTTCGGAACAACATTTTGTAAAAACTAACTTTGGTGGATTCTCATTCCTTTGTTTAACAATATTTTTAAAAACAAAACATACAGCATTTATCTACTCAATAAGCTCTAAACAACGATACTCCACTCGATGGGGTAGGTCAAAACTTTTTTTGGGCCCCCTTTAGCTGTATGAAAGCCCCCTTAAAAACAAATAAAAATACATTTTGACTATTTGAATGGCTTTGGGTCAACAAGATGCTTATATTTTGAAAATTTGAAGACTGTAGCGCCATGTGCCAACGCCAGGTGTTATTGCTGTAAACTTACATTGTATTTAATTGAATAAATAAATAAATAAATGAATAAAAAAAAAACCGTTTGGCTATAAAATTTGTGTGACGGACGCGTGAGTGTCATAAGTCATATATTCATTGAACAATATACATTGCGTTTGAACTTTAACATTTTTATGTGGATACACTGGCACCGTCCCATTTGCCAGCCACTTCGTTGAGAGCCGGCGGGCGGCAGCAGCTGAAGCCTTAAAGCGCCGCAAATATGTTGATCTGTCAAACAATAACATATTTGCGGCATTTGCTGTCGAAACCCTAGGGCCATGGAGTCCGGACGCCAACAATTTAATAAAAAATATAAATAAAAAACTACGGGAGTCCAACGCAGATCGCAGGGCTGGCTCATTCCTCTGCCAAAGGATAGGCATTGCGATCCAGCGGGGGAATGTAGCCAGCCTCGTGGGCAGCCTGCCACAGGGGATCGAGTTGGGGGATCTTTATTAGGTTTATATTTAGTAATAGGTTAGTTTTAATGTTATTTTTTATTAATAATTATATTACAGTCAAAAATTAAACATTTTATATTCTAATACAATATTATTTGATACAAACTAAATTGATTCGATTGATGTCAAAATACGACCGGTTTTATATTCTAATTTATCTATAACAATTAACAATAGGGTTCCGTTTGGATAAAAATGAGTCAAAGCGGACTCCGAACTCTTAGAGCTCAACCGCAAATCGCTACGAGGATGACGATGGTACCAGATGTCACGAAAATACTTGTTACAGTTTATATTTAGATACTTGAAGTACGGAAATTCGCGAAATATTATGAAGGAAAACGGGGCGATATTCACTGATCACCTGTCATTTAGCTGCCGAATCAAGATGGGGCTGGCGGAAATTACAATGGTTATTTTGACATGCAATTCCCCTGGGGTATATTCAACTAAGCGTATTGAATTCGAATCGGCTTCACATTTGTCACGTGCTTTCGCTACTCAAGTCAATTCAATTTGCTTAAATGCAAAGTGAGATAAAGGCAGCACTGTTTATCAAAAATACATACAGTGTCCCACAGCTATGCCACATGGTGGGGGAGTACTTTAAATATTGAAAATAAAACATTTTACTGACAGAAGACTTGATTTCATTTTTAAGAATAATAAGAACTGTTTCGCAGATTTTGAAGAATTGACTTGGCCTTTTCAATTTTTTTTTAGTTTTTATATATGTGGACAATCTTACACATATCAACCTAGTCCCAAACTAAGCAAAGCTTGTAAAATGGTACTAGGCGGTGATATACATAATTATATAGATAAATATATAGAAAACATCCAAGACTCAGGAACAAATATTCGTGTTCATCACACATATAAATGCTCTCACCGGGATTCGAACCCGGGACCTTCAGCTTCGAAAGCAGGGTCACTACCAACTAGGCTAAAGCGGTTGTCAATTGACCTGTGAATGCAGTTCTAATTGTTAAAAAAATCATGTGAGGTTATATTTCTGCGAAGTATATTAACATAGTCTTCGTATGTGTGTCTAAAATTTGGATTAGATACTTTATATTTTTTCCAGTCACTGAAAATCATCTAAGGTCATTTTCGCTTGGTGCCAAGATGTCTATACGATGATGATAGTAATGATGCTCATTTATTTATTTATTCGTATAGCATTCAATTTACAACAGTCGTTGACAGATTTTCAAATTCTGAATCCAATCAATAGCATCATTAATCCGCCTTTCTTTCAGTGCGTAGTCTGGTACGGAGCCATCAGCCTAGCTTCAGATCCAGCACGGCTGACCATCGCGAAGATAGACCTCAGTCGCAACACAGGCGAGACAAGGGTCATCACAGCACCTCTCCACAACACCCTGGTTCTGCACTGCAAGGAGCCTATCTCTGAGCCACCGGCAGAACTCAGCTGGTGGAAAGAAGTATCGGTGAGCCACAATTCTGGCTATCTGTGTCGCTGCCCAATAAATCTGAACTATAAAGACCACCATTTGTCACACTTAATACTTGTTAATAACACCATTACTTACTCTTTAGGTAGGTATATGTGTTGTATACCTACTTGAGATTGAGGGCGAGAACGTGTATATATCTCTAGCTGTCAATAAAATGAATCCTCAAGCCAATAGAGGCCCGGTAACGCGCTTCTCGAATCATCCAATCAATTTTATCGAATCACAAGCGTTGGTGAAAACAAGCTCTGCCTGATAGTAAGCAGACACTGTAGCCTGTGTCTGCTTAATATCAGGCAGAGCTTGTTTTCGTTAAAAATGACACAGATTCATGAAGTTTGTTCACGTCGATCTTCATCACGAAGTCCACAAATGACATTGCTTCGCCAGAAAAATAAAAAAATTCAATATAATTCCACCGGAATCGGTTGAAAAATGCGAACTGTAGTGGAGGACAACCAGATATCCGCGGTACGTCTGTATGTCTATACGAAAGCATCTTTACCGCAGCTAAAATTGGAGACACATAGACGGTGAATGACCAGATCTAATTAGTATACATTTTTATTTTATCAGGGAGTGAGACAGCCCGTAGAAACGACACATGGTGTGCTCATCATACATAACGCGTCTGCCGCCGACAGCGGAACGTACGGCTGCACAGCCGCCAACGAGCTCAGCGGGCAAATCATTGATCTACCAGAGAAGACGTACTTGAAGGTGCAGCATGAAGGCAATGGCGGAGTCAGGTAAGAGCTTCAGTACCCATTTGCCAGTTTTGGGCCCACAGGCGCCAGTCCCGCTGCAAGTGGCGCACGCAGGGAGCTCATCCACAGCCGGGCGAGATGGTCATAGTGAAAGATGACCGCCTACCACCAAACCGTTGGCTACTCGGACGGGTCACAGCCGTCCACCCAGGCAGCGACGGCGTCAACCGTGTTGTTGATGTTCTCACCACTACAGGGACCTTACGCAGGGCCTACAACCGGCTCTGCCCATTACCATCAGCGTTGGATCAGGCAACTCCTGACCCAAGGGGGGCAGCCTGTTAACGCGACATCATTGTGTGCGCTCACGCACACCTACGTAACTACTACATCTTACTCGACGCCGACAGCACGCTGCCCGGTCGCGCGTTGATATTGATAATTCTTTATACCGAGCAGTATTTTTAATTTTGTAATTTAATCACTCTCATGATTAAAATCTATGTAAAACTCCGAAATTGTGTCGGCTACCTCATTCTACGAACCTGCGCCAACAAGAAACCCGCACACAGGGATGCGATATGTTCAGAGCGAGGGCTTTTTGTGCCTTCTGATGCGGAGATATCAATCTCCTGGTGAAGGCCTATATTTTTATGATTTTTAAGGATTTTGGCTACTTGGTCGTTGCCACAGGAGGCTCGCTCAGCGGAGATGGCGGGATGACCTGGAGGCGTTCGCAAATGATTTGCCATAAATTGCGGAGGCCAGATATGTGTGTAAATCACTACATAGTATAAAACAAAGTCGCTTTCTCTGTCTCTATGTCCCTATATCCCTATGTATGCTTAAATCTTTAAAACTACGCAACGGATTTTGATGCGGTTTTTTTAATAGGTAGATAGACTCAAGGGGCAGGTTTATATGTACAATACATGCATCAGCATTGCACCCGTGCCAAGCCGGAGCGGGTCGCTAGTCTAATATAAATAAATAATTAAAAAAATTAGAGAGTAAAGATTAAGGAGAATGCAAGAAGGAAATTTGATGTTATAGGATAGGCAATTAATTAATTAATTAATTAATTTTAAGATATTTGTACATGTAACTGCTACTGTTATGTCATGCCTTGTGATGTTAAATAAAATATTTCTATGTCTATGTCTATGTCTAGGCATTCAACTTGACAAAAGTATTGGATTTGGAAAGGGACTTAAATAACCCATTCAAACCAAAAAAATGAGATTTTTGTATGTCGCTTAGTAATCCAATTTTCCTCACAGATTCCTGGAGTCCGAAGAATTCGTCGGCGAGGTAACCGACGGCGTCCTCACGATGCCGATAAGGCCAAATGGGGCCTTACGACTATGGTGTGGAGCCGTGGGCACCCCAGCCCCCAGGGTCACGTGGTACCGCGGCGAAGATATGAGGAATGGCTTTCGACACGACTACGATCTGGTTGTGCAGCCGTTTACTGCTGAAGATGAGGTATACATATCATTTTTATAGCTCAAGCTCCACCCGGCTTACCAGCTCGACAGTTCTTTACTTCATGAACAACATTGAATCCTTTCCCCAAAGAGCGCACAGTTCACGAAATCTGCGAAGCAACCATAGCGGCAAACTTGTTACAACTAGGTGCAAACTAACCAAGTCTACCAAAACTACACGCATAATTGGTCCTAAAATATATAACGCCATTCCCAATAGCATTAAATAGCTGAACGGAGTGTCCGTATATAATAAACTTCCTTCTATAATAAACTTAAATCATGGCTCCTTGAAAATGCCTACTATAACATTTCAGAACTATGTGACATTTAAATATTAAATAATATACGTGTTTCTTTTTTAAATATTTTTATTGTTTTAACTGGATTTATGATTATTATTGTTATTATTATTTTAATTTTATACTGGAATTCCAAATTTAAATGTAATTTTATTGTGACAGTTTGACAATTTGTAAATCAATCATACCTTGACGTTTTTATCATTGTCAATCATTGTTTCTGACGAGTAATGTATTTGATCCATTGCAAATAAATGAGTATGAGTATGAGTATTTATTCTGCGTCGGGTTTAGGTTTCACATTTGGTTGTTGTCTCACATTTCATAACGAACTCCGTACTGTATGTAAGAATTCTGGATATATTGGGGCATGTGTTAGTATAGTGACGAGCGACATTACTGTTGAGGGTGAAGACTAAAGGTCTAAAGCCTCCAAGAGTCCTTTCGGGGCAAATCTAAGAATCTAATCCGTTGTTCTTGTATTAAGTATAAATATGTTTCATGATAGTGTAAATTTATGTAATAGGATAACCGGTTATGACGACCGGTTTAGCCTAGTGGGTAGTGCATCTGCCTGTGAAGCTGACGGTCCTGGGTTCGAATCCCGGTCAGGGAAAATATTTTTTTAGGTAACAGTAGTCCTGTTCTAGATAGTAACACTGAGAAAATCAATATATATATTTATTAATATTATACATTTTATTTATTAATATTTATTATTAACATTTTTAAGAATAGGTATATTGTTAATAATGTTCCGCTCTTGACAATGAATCGTTGTGGGCATTTTTTATTATTTAATATTTAACACTACCTAAACCACCACAATGACGCTGACAACAGTGACAAACTGATAACCTATGATTAAAATTATTGCCAGTGTAAGAAATTAGTTCTAATGAAATTCCACAACATGGCCAACGGTCCTATAAATCTATGCATAGACTAAAATATGACCGCAGTGTGATAAAACCCTCTCAAAAGTCATGGCAATTTCCTGGATCTGCCACTGGGGTGGTCTTCTCTCCTAGCCTTATGTCTGTGTTGTTTACTTATAAAACAAATGAAAATATACAATGTGTACATATAGAATACTTCTTTACGTGACCATCAGGTTTAACCTTTTTTTTTGGATGGGGGTTGGATGGGGGTAAATCCGTTATGGATACCGTGGGGATTATGTCGGACTTACACGGACTTACAACCTAACCCCTGTATTCATAAACGTCTATCAAACCTATATTAGTTAACTAGCCGCTAAAGTTCGTTTGTCCTTATCTGTCACTTTGACACACGTGCTTGTGAGACAGTGACGACAGACATTTTAGTTAGCAGAGGTTTGTTAAGTTTTATGAATAAGGGGGTTACACTTTATCTACAGGGTATATACTCCTGCTCAGTCAACGGCCACGGCATACGCCGCTCTTGGCGTGTGCTGGCGCTCCAGGCGCCATATTGGGAGGGCGTGGCTGCTGGCGTGAACGCCAGCGAAGGTGCGCCAGCGCGCGTGGCGTGCGGCACGCCGCTCGGGCAGCCGCAGCCACGGGTTCATTGGATGCTGAACGCCGAGCCCGTGCCGGGTAAAGGCGTTAAGGCCACAGGTAAAGACACTATAGTGTCCGCAAAACAAACTGACGATCGAATTGATATCGCTATCTCTTGCATACTTGCATGGTATTACGAAGTGTGTCTCACATTTCTTATGATCTCAGTTGTCAGTTTGGTTTGCGGGCACTATAGATTAGATATCCCATCAAAATTTGTGTGTCTGAGTATAAATACAATGTAGTAGGAATTTGAAAAAGAGAAAACTTGCCAAGTAGCGTTATTAAGTATTAAATAACATAATAAATAATAACCTTAAGCCTTCGAAGAACGTTATGCATAACATTGAGATTGAGTAGTAGTTTATCTATTTACTGTAGTTCTTCCCTGGCAGAAACCATGGCACGTTATGAACTGGTATCTACGAGTGTTTTATTGTTCTATTATGTTTTGTTATTCGTTTAATTCATTATGTTAAGTGTAGTAAGATATCTCGCGTATATGTTTCAGTGAGAGCTGTTAAGGGAATAAGTGAAATGTTTAAATTGCATGTTAGAAACCTTACCTCCTACTCACTTATTTCTGTTTGCTTTCCAAATAAATAAAATAAAAATAAAAACAGAGGGGTTACTCCGAACTTCGAAATCCGAACTTCGTATCGTGCCGTCCCTTTCACTCATATAGTGAATAAGACGAGAGTGAAAGGGACGGCACTACACGAAGTTCGGATTTCAAAGTTAGGAGTACAGGACCAGGGGCGCTACCGCGAACAGCAAACGAAGTTTTACCTCTCTGTCGCATTTGCAAGTTTGCACATAAGTGAGACAGAGAGGGAAAACTTCGTTTGTGGTTCGCTGTAGCCCCTCAGGAGCTCTAAATGAACTTGGTCTCCAGTGAAATATGATTCTTTTATTTGCGACACCGTTCACGGTACTGGCATTTTTTCACACGTTTTTGATGGGGTAAAGTTACACAAAACGAAAGTACAAGACGAACTTATCCCTGTGATTGATCTCTTCCAGATAACCTTTGAGGAATTATGCAGGTTACTTTCACATAAACAAGTCCCAAATCGAATTTCTTTTGCCTTAACACATATAACCCATTTCTCACCCTTCTACATAAAACACGCCACACCACACACTACAGATTAAAATTTAAAGCCTTAAGCAACTACATGTAACAAAGAATATAGCATTTAACTAGTTTTAAGTATCATGTTATGCGATACCCTAACAGGGTGCCATGTGTGTAAAATAATATTTTGTAACAACTGCACAAATACCATGGTTTGCAATAAACCAATTATGTATTATGAATTAAATTGAGTGGAATGTTAGGGAATGAGGCAAGATTACACAGTGTACCACGACTTACCAGTATGTGAAGATGATTGTAGCTGGGCCATTCTACTTTTTCATGTACATAATTTTAAGGCACTTTTTTTTTAAATGCAGATTTTGGAATACTTGGCCCTCGCTTCATATTTTTGTATAGTTATTTAGAAAGAGATTTAATTGCAGTATCACTTCCGATAGTTTTAGTAATTAACGAACCAGAGCTAATATCCATAAATCGAGTAACTCAGTGGTCCTTGGATGTTTCACCATTTGTATGAAAAAATGGTTTTTACCACTGTGTTACCCACCTTCTACAGCAATATTCTAATATTTAAGTATTTTTACCTATAAATTCCTGTTATTCGGTTCAGGTACTATTATGAAATCCTATTTTTGTACACTAATTCAATACATATCATAGATTTTTTTTTGTAATAGAAAACTGGTCATGAAAAAGTAGAATGACCCAGCTATCTTATCCGCAGGCTCCGAGCTGCGGTTCACTCGCGTGGAGAAACGTCACGCAGGTGCGGTGCAGTGCTTCGCGTGCAACGCGCTCGGCTGCGCTCATGACGCGGCGCTTCTCACCGTCGTGCCTGTACAAGTCTCTGACCAGGTTAGACTATGAATAAGTTAATCGACGGCCACTTTAGAATTACGATTTGAAACGAGATATTTACCATGTATACTCGCGTGTTGATACCGTGAGTGTGGTGTGTCGTGACCGTAATCGAGTTTCAAGTGACAGGTCGGACGGTGGTAATGACGGTGACACAGTGCGAAAAAAGCGAACCAGGAAGAGGGTAGATCGCTATGGTGTGTGGGTAGACCACAACTAAAACTCGCAGCACGTCAGTTAATCCGTGATAATGGCGCTTGCAACAGTGCCGAAATATCGGGAACTGAAATATACAAATATACATGGTAAATATCCCGTTTCAAATCGTAATTCTAATGTAAATGACCATGTAAGCTTGAAATCTTATATTGACGACCACTTTAGTTGTTAATGACCTTGTCTACGAAGCGGGAGGTCCCGGGTTTGAATCCCGGTCAGGGACTATACTCCGAACTTAGAAACCCGTACTTCGTATCGTGCCGTCCCTTTCACTCTCATGTTATACTATCCCCCTTATTCATAAAACTTCATGTTCTTTGTCCCATTCTCACAAACGTGAATGTCAAAGTGACGAATAAGGAAAGACGAACTTTTGCGGATAGTTAACTAATAGAGGTTTGAAAGACGTATATATAAATATGATATGTGGGTGTGTATGAGTGGGTGGGGGGTGCTCGACCAAATGTCATAGAGAACTGCAAACAATTTGGTGGGGTGACATTGTTTTTGCCAAAAAATCACTTTTTTGGCCAAATTTTCAAAATGGTCGTAGAGAGCTGAAAGTCGGTGGATGGGGACATATGGGTCCCCAGATCCCAAAAGAAGTTTTTTTCAAGCTCCAAAAAAAATTTGTATGGAAAATCTAAACGGTGCGAGATAGGTATGAGGTGCTCGACCAAATGTCATAGGGAATTGCCGGCCGAAAAACACTGCATCAAATTTGACAAAATATGAAAAGTTCGGATTTAGAAGTCAGGGCTCATTACAAAAGGATGCTATTTTTTTTTTGCCGGGAGACGACGATTTAATGATAATGACAAACATAAGTAACGTTTTGTTGTCTACAGGAATATTCAGTGGAGAGTATAAACGCAGCACACATGTTCCAGCCTCCGAAGCGACACAATCAACGCAAAAATACCAAGAAAAACAAGAGTAAGTTAACAATTTGTTGCTAAGAATATAACAGTGTAAGAAATTAGTTTCCATGAAATTCCGCTACATTGCGAAATATTTCTGGTCGGGCTTTACAAGAGGGTATAGAGCATTTTTATTATTAAACTGGCAAAGTTTATTTTTCTCCGTCAAAAAGAACAAATTAAATGACAACAATCCTGTACACGGACTTACCAGACGCGACACGCGATTAATAATACCACTACCGAGAGAGACGGTCATACACATATTAATTGTATAATAGCGACAGTGTGTTCTAAAAAGTGAAAATATATCATATTACCCACCCAAGTTAAGAGCGCTTTAATAAAATGTAACAGGTCCACTAGCGCCACTCGTAAATAATTGCAATTATTTAAATTTAACAATATATAACTATAAAAGGGGGCCGCTACGTACTGTAGTTCGTATTTAAGTACTTTTTGAATCCGTCAAACTAGTTTTTACGTTGCTGGATTCGTCAATCTATGCGTCAAAAGTTAAAACGGCCGTTTTTTTTTAATTTATTTACCAAAAAAGTTAGATACAGTTTTACATTAACACCCGTTCGCCAAACACAACGTTTTAATTTTGAGCTCATAGAGCGGCCCCCTTTTTTAGTTACATATCGTTAAATTTAAATAATTACAATTATTTACGAGTGACGCTAGTGGATCCGTGCCTTTACCATGAGTTTACATGACCGTACTCGCTAGTGACTGCGTAAAAAAATATATGGGCAAAAGTATAGCGCCTCTAGGGGTTACGCAATAGAACTAAGAATCGGCATACTAAATCGTTTACGCAATCGCTAACGAGTACGGTCATGCAAACTCATGGTAAAGGCACTGTTACATTTTATTAAAGCGCTCTTAAGGAGGTAATTTATGGTAAACTGTTAGCCATTTATTAATAGAACAGACAATATAAATTTAATTAATATTCCCCAAGGTCGCTGCCTTTGGGGATGGTGCCCATAAGGCTGGCTACATTTCCGCGCTGGATAGCGATACCTATCCTTTGACCGAGGGAGTAGCCAGCCTTATGGTCAGCCGTATTTTCAAAACATTTTTTTTAAAGTTTTAAACTAATTCTCAATTTATCTGCATAAGACTTTTCCGCTCCTCTTGGTGGCACGCATATATTATCTCTATAGAAATATTTCTACGGTCCTATACTACACCTGACGGTACTGTACTATATCTGACGGTCGATGGGGCCAGAAACTGCTTGAGTGGCGTCCACGCACCGGAAGACGAGCTGTCGGTAGGCCTCCGACAAGGTGGAGTGATGACCTGGTGAAGGTCGCGGGAATCCGGTGGAAACGAATGGCACAGGACCGGTCTAAATGGCGAGCCTTGGGGGAGGCCTATGTTCAGCAGTGGACGTCTTTCGGCTGAAATGATGATGATGATGATGATGATAGAAATATTTATAATCTAAGATCCTGTATATTTGACAGAGATGGTACCACCCTCTCGGCCAACTGTAACACGCATGTCAGATGAGAGCGTCATGGTGTCATGGTCCAATTCAAGCTCGGGGATGCCGATACAGTTTTTCAAGGTAAGTTGGGGAGTGTTATTCCGAAGGGCAGGCGTTAAAATCTAACTAGACCTTTTCTGGGAATTGTGAAGTAGGAAAATAAGATGATAAATGTTTAAAAAGGACAGATAATACTTTTTAGGGTTCCGTAGCCAAAAACAGAACCCTTTTAGTGTAGTCGTGGAGGAGTGCCCCATCCGATGTTTTATTGGTGGCATCAAGGAGCTTAGCGAGTGCTCTGAGCCGGCTATGGACTGGCTGAAAAATTTAGATATAGCTTTGTAACTTACGCAGGACTATTCTTCAAGGCCGAACGAACTAGCGACCCGCCCCGGCTTCGCACGGGTGCACTATTTAATAGATGTTATTATACATATAAACCTTCCTCTTCAATCACTCTATCTATTAAAAAAAAACTGCATCAAAATCCGTTGCGTAGTTTTAAAGATTTAAGCATACATAGGGATATAGGGATTAGGGACAGAGAAAGTGACTGTTTTATACTATGTAGTGATGTTTAAAAAGGACAGATATAGTACTTTTTAGGGTTCCGTAGCCAAAAACAGAACCGTTTTAGTTAGTGTAGTTTCTTCATGTCTGTCCGTCCGTATGTCACAGCCGATTTACTCTGAGACTATAACCACTGCCATTATGAAATGTGGTAGGACGGTGAATTTTATAAACCGCTGCTTAAAAGTGATGTGAAATTACAAAAAAATATTAAATTAAGGTGGGCACTCCATACATGTAACCAGTGGATAAAAAAATTTTTTTTCATCGCACATAGTCGTGTGGGGTATCCATAGATAGGCTTTTAAAAATGGTATGGAGATTTCTAAAAAAACTTTTCTATTTAAGTCAACCGTTGGTGAGATATTAGCTGTCAAAGTCATAAAAAGTGTCCCCCCCATCTCTAATTACCAAACTACGAAGTTTTAAATTTTGAAAGAAATTGAGGTGGTGTGCACTAATAAATACTTTCAACGATTATTGGTTTGAACAAGACAGGTTTTACTTTTTTGAATTGTCGCTGAAAAACTGTCTTGCCCAAACAAAAGGTCGTAAGTGCCGTGAGTTTTATATGAAGATACGACCATTTTGGATTCAATATATTGGACAGTGGTTTCAAATGTGGATTAGTAAGTTTTGGTATGGAACCCTTCATCATGCGTGATCGAACACGCGTCGCGCCGCATTTTTGTCATATAAATAACCAGAAATAGTAGATTGTATGACAAGGGTCTAAAATGAGCCATATTACCACGAGATAGTTATTTTCCCAAACAGTGAGGGAAAATAGTTCGAGGGGTAATATGGTTTTTAGACCAGAGTTATACACTCTACTTTTCACTTCGATTGCGAGAAAATAAATAAACAAAGGTTAGCCATCCAAAATTAACAATTAATTCTACGGCGAACTTATATGTAATTTGGCAGCATGTTTTTTTTTCTAAACTGCTTTCATGCTTTGACACACAAAATAGACACCGCGGTTCGCGCGCAACATTCACGCGCAAAAAAGCTAACTCACCTTCCATTGAGCGCTTCAAAGCGTTGCTCGAACGAACTAATCACTTTTAATTATTGTGAAATAGGGACTACTACAAACTTAATCTTTAGACTCTTTAGAGAAATGAATTCTGTTTTCTGATTGGTCGATTTTAGTAAAGCTGTATTCTGGTTTGTTAATACACAATACCAAATATTTTTTAAAGAATTAAATTAGTGTTTTGTGATTGGTGCATTTAATAGGTGAAGTATAATGATTGGTCTAAATTGAATGTTTTGTAAATCATAAATATGTATTCATATTTTCCCTAGGGATTAAATGTACTACTTTAGCCCCGCTTGACAAGTCTAATATGACACACTTTTCGAGCATAAGAAGTGAAAAATAAATAAATAAGGCTTTGAGCGCTCACTGTCCTAAGGAAAAAAGAAGGTGGTCTAAAACTAACTGCATATAGGTTCGCTAGGGCCGTTTGTTTACGTCTTACGGTTGAGTGAATGCTTCTGAGTTACAGTTAATATTGACAGTGTACTGTGCTTTGATATTTCGCTAGCCACCTTGTTTGCGGTGGACTTATGTATTCTATCATGGTAATACAGTTGGCCGCATATTTACATATAAGACGGATTGAAGATACTCTAACTGTTTAGAGACTAGTGGCTCTGTGAACTGTAGACCTCGTGAATGAGTTTTTTTATCATTTCCATAATCTGACATTATAAAAAAGATCAATTATGAATATCGAACCTGCTAACTAAATTTCACGAGAAGCGGTTGAGGAATGCGACCTGTAGAGGACAACAAACCGAAATTCGGACGCAGAAACTTATAAAATCTTTGAAATAAAAATTGTTTTTGAAAATTTCCTAAAACTGACTCGACAAAACAATTATGTATAATTACCGGACCTACTCACAAAATTTCACGAGAATCGTTTGCGAAATGCGACCTGTAGAGGAGAACAAACGGTTGAACAAATATATTTTTTAAATTTGGTTTGGAACACTGGAATATTCTAAAAGTTTGTATTCCAGTGAGTCACGGTTGGGTCATTGACAGATTTAGGTTTGCGTCTTTTCGGTAGACATATCAAAAGTAAAGGGCCACAAAGCTTAATTTTGGATTGGTCTACTAACCCGCATAAACGGTGTTTCCATAACTATAAATCCATGTAATAAAAACATAACTTACATGTACATAAGCCGTTAACTATTGACCACCGGTGGACAAATTTTTATTTTTACAACTAACAATGATCCGGTTGACGTCTGCGGCCTATGGTGGACGATTTCGTTCTTGTACTCGACGTGGCCTTCGAGTGGGATCCGCTCTCTCCCGTTGCGTTCAGCAGTCTCCTGGATCATAACTAATTCACAGAAGGAGACAATGGCCCTCCATGTCGGATCCGTTACCAGCATACGTGTTGCTATTGTTGACAGGGATAAGTTCATGCCGATCACGCTGGCCAGAGTCGAGCTCTCTGGGTCTCATGCAGAATCAGAATCAGAATCTTCATTTGTGAAACATAGGTGGTACAGAGTTTGGTCTTACATAAATACATGGATCTCTATGTTTTTCCGGTTGGCATACAAATATTCAAGGTCAAACAATAACGTCTATCTTTGAAAAGTAACAAAATAATTATTAAAACACGAGTGCAATGTCAAACGAATTATAAACAAAATAGAAAATAATCATGAAACATAACTATATAATGTACTTTAAAATGTCAATTATATTAAAAAATAAATAAAATAGAATTACAGATCCGTGTCATTAATAAAATCTTGAGTAGAATAGTAACATTTTTCAATTAATAGCGTAGTCAACTTTTTCTTAAAAGGTTCTATTTCCAGTTGTTTAATGTCTGCTGGTATTTTGTCATAGATTTGCGGTGCCATTCCTAATAGACTTTTGCGCACTACGGCAGTTTTACACTCTTTACTACGTAACTTGTTTTTATACTGTGTTTCACAGAGCTTCTAAAGTGTGTTGGGTTCTAATCGCCCCCATTAATACCTAAAATAAAAATATAAAATATCCAATTCTGTCCCTTAGGTTCAATATCGTGAAGTGACGAACTCAAGCCAAGGGTCATGGCACACTACAAATTCGAACATACCTCCCTACATCCATTCCTATGAAGTGGATGGCTTGATTCCTGACAGATATTACAAGTAAGTAAAGTAATAGCCTAATTAGAAACCCAACTGACTGCCGTTCTAACTAATCAATACTTTTATTTGCCCGATTTACTATCACTGATTACAAAAACATAATTATTAATAAAAAATAACATTAAAACTAACCTATTACTAAATATAAACCTAATAAAGATCCCCCAACTCGATCCCCTGTGGCAGGCTGCCCACGAGGCTGGCTACATTACCCCGCTGGATCGCAATGCCTATCCTTTGGCAGAGGAATGAATTTCTCGTACTTCCCATTGTGTTCTAAGTGAAACCATAAAAATTGAGTATTTATTTTCTGCGGCAATAATAGTTAAATAATAATAATTTAAATAATATTAAAACTAACTTAAATCTAAAACTGGCCCTTGGGGTATTGTACCGAGGATGCTGGCGGCATTTCCTGGCTTTATCGCAATGCTGATTTAAGTTCAATAGAAACCTCTTACTGCTCGTCTGCTTTTTATTAAATTAAACTAACTGCACCATATTCCACTTCAAAATCAAATAATTTATAAATATGGATGAGTTGATAATCTGGACGATTTATGAATGTGGACGAGCTAAAAATATCTAGGTTGAGCATATAATTACATATAATACTAACATACTAAACACAAAGAATATAGGATTTTGGAGAGCCAAATTAGATAGATATATATTCTCTTAATTTTAGATTTAGATTTAGATTTATTGAACATAATAAAACAAGTTTTACATGTGTATGTGTGTGTGCGTGCGTGCGTGCGTGCGTGCGTGCGTGCGTGCGTGCGTGCGTGCGTGTGTTCGTGCGTGCGTGCGTGCGTGCGTGCGTGCGTGCATGTGTGTTTTATGTAGGTCTTATACATTTTCAGCGATAAGACTTTCAGTTTCATTGTAAAAAAGATTTAGTAACCAAATTACTATTTTAGATTTAGCTTCCCGTAATGTGAGTGAATTAATCTATCTAATTTGGTTTAATGTTTTTCACCAGATTTCGTATAGCAGCGGTGTATTCAAACATGGACAACACGCAGGGCCGAAGCAGTCCTCGTTTCTATCTGCAGCGGGGTGGGATCAAGGGCCCCCGGGCCCCGGAGCTTGTCACGGTTGAACCAAAGTCACCCAACAGCGTGAGGCTTAACTGGACGGTAAGATTAAATAAAAAAAGAAAATCGTTTAATTCGAGTATCTATGACACATAAATACATTTTTATCAAAATCAAACATTTACAGTACAGTGTAAATTAATATTTAGACATGAAAAATGTATTACTTATAGTCAGACTTTCTTAAATTGTAAATTAATATTTTGACATGTAAAAGATATGTACTGATCTCTTTAGTTTTAGTTTATGGGATCCACTGAAAATCAGCGTTGTTGCACTCTGTGCCTCGACACATGCTGAGTGGACTCCTTTTTTGTGACAACACTGTATATCTCTTAGATTTAAGCCTTTTGTAATGTAATTTATTATGTTGTTGTTGCAAAATAAAATGTATTCTATTCTGTTCTATTCTATTCTATTCTAAAAGTGCCCTTGTGGCCTATTTGCAGAATAAATGTTTGATTTTGATTTTGATAAGGAATTAAGAAAATAAGGATTAATGCGGAAGAAATCTACTCACATCTGCTAATTCAATAATTTCCTCAGTGGTCCAGCGGCGGCGGCGTCGAAGCAGAAGGTTTCTACGTGTACTACCGCGCGGTCTCCTCCGCGGGCAAGTACGAGAAGGTGACAGTTGAAGGGGGGTCCACGCGCACCGCTGTGATGGGGCACCTGGCGTCTGACACGGCCTACGAGTGGAAACTGCAGAGCTACACAGCGCAGGCCCCCTCTGACTTCAGCAAAATCCTTGTAAGTACAGTAGAATCCGCTTATAACGACTTCGCTTATAACATTTGACCGCTTTTAACGACTTCAAAACCACCACACGTTATGAAATAATGAAATAAATGAACTTTATTCTGCAAGTAGGCCGCAAAGGCACTTTTACAAGTCAAAAACTACTAGCGTTTCTCATGAGACCACTGCCGAGAAGAAACTCGACAGTCAGTCATTTTCTCCAAAATATGCTTATTACAATGATACTACTTAACCTACTTAAGTAAATGTAAATGGTACACAACAAAAGAGAATTGAAAGAAAAACGAGGAAAAAATAACAATAGGTATTTACAATGTGTAGTTACACAAGAAAACAAAACATGTCGAATCGTTTGATATGCTTTCCTGCAAGAAATGTGTCAACTAGATACAATGAAAATATTAGACTCTTTACGCTATTTAGGTATTTGGTTAGATTTCATACCAAACATAATCAAAGTAAATCAATCCGTTTTGTGCGACGTTCTGTTAGTGCGACGTAATATCACTGGTCCCTTGACAGTCGCATTATCTGGATTCCACTGTATTTGCTTATATTTTACCAAACGGTTCTTGTCTTCTTATCTTATCTAGATGAGGGACCTTGCGGTTGCACTTCGACCCAATGGGATATTTTGTGCAATTGCCCCCTCCTTTATGCCTACTCCAAGCTGTTCTCCAATATTTCCATAAAATGCATGATGGAGCTAAGCGGGAGTACTCTGAATTCCTTTGGTTCAGAGTAAACATTGCCAAAGTCATTCATCCTCCGTCTGGCAAAGGCGTGACACATCCTAATAATATTATAAACGTGAAAGTTTGTGCGGATGGATGTACGTTCCGCTTAATTTCAAAAACTACTGAACGGATCTCTATGAAACTTTCCAGTATTGTAGCTTAGACATCAGAATAGGACATAGGCTACCTTTTATCTGCGGGTAACACCGCTGGGCGCTGCTAGTAATAAATAACCAAACGCTTAAAACTATGATGCAATAATATACTGCGCCAGGTATAGCAATCCGGTACATCGGTTAGTAGTGTGAGTGACACGACCTACGTCATCAGCCTTGCGTCAGCCTGTCGACGGTATGAGGACGTAAGTGTGAGTGTGTCGACGACAGTGATGTATGTGGTGTCATGATCCGCATTGTTAGACCATGTTTTCTTAGACCATGGTTAAAACTTACTTTGTTAATTGTCACGGCGACATGTTTTCGAACTCTACAGGAGTTATACATAATGGTGTATAACATGACTAACGAAATATCATAATCATCATAATATCAGCCGAAAGACGTCCACTTCTGGACATAGGACTCCACTCCCCCAAAGAGTGCCAGAATGACCGGTCCTGCGCCACCCACATCCAGCGGACTCCCGCGACCTTTACCTGGTCATCAGTCCACCTTGTGGAGAGCCTATCCACGCTGCGCCTTCCGGTCCGCGGTCGCCACTCGAGAACCTTCCGGCCCCAACGGCCATCGGTTCTACGTGCAATGTCACGAAATATAAATTCAAGTATTTAATACTTTTAATACTCTCCTGACTTTTTAACTTGAGTCAAGAGCAATTAAAAAGGACATTTACGTAAAGGATCGTACATTAATCACGTGATGCTTTTTAAGCAATTTTTTTAGTTTAACGAACAATAAAATATACGTTGCGTTTCACTACATGACACCCCTCCCCACTGTGATATTTGGTGATTATTTTTGGACTCGTTACCCCCGCGTTTCGACCCTAACATGATTAATATGCGATCATTAATTGCTGTATAGTCAAAAACATGGAAACATGTACACAAAACATTCCGCGATTGTCACAAAGATAATAATTTATGAAAATCTACAGTGAGATAAGAAAGAGGCTTAATAATTTTTGCACTCTATTATTTGGACAACCCGTTGTCTCCTGACAAAAAAATGAACAATAGCATACTTTTGTTTTGTGCCCGTACATGTGCGGGATCGGGAGACAACGGGTTTTAAGGTATAATAATAATAATAATAATAAGTCTCTGCGAACGGTCTAATAGCGAAGAGTCTCGACCAACACCTCAAGAGACTCTCGCTAGATGGCTGGGTCAAGGGTCAGATACAGAAGGCGGTACTCCTGGACACGGCGCGGATAGTCAGGAGGTTCCTCTCTCTGTCGCCCTAACCACCGGTAGCTTAGGCCCCGCCTCGCTGCCGGCGGCACACTAGGTTAGGATTTTATAATATTTTTGTGTTTTGTAAGTGTATTATTATATTTTACTTTTTATAAAAATATTGTAAAACCTAACCTAAGACCAGAAATAAATAAAGAGAATAATAATAAAATGCTTTATTGTGCACTACATGGACATGAACAGGACTTAAGTAAGTAGGTAACAACAGGCGGTATACTATAGGAAGTGATCATCATCAACATACGACAGTCCACATCATCAAGTCACATAGCCTCACAAAATACCCTATTCCAGGTCGCCAAAACTCTCCGCTCCGCGACCGCGCCAGGCACGACCACGGAGGCGCCGCCGGAGGACCCGAAGGGCCGGGCGCCCGCAGCGCTGGTCACGGCCGGCGGCGCTATAGGCGCCACGGCACTTCTTGTCATCCTCGTGGTGACGTTGCTACTTTGTCGGCGGGCTAGGCGGCCGCCTGCTAACAGTAAGTTTGGAGATTACTCGATTCTGTCAGCCACGCCCCCGTGATAGAGACACGCTTATTCGCGCATGACAAAGTGGGATGCCACATTCTTCGGGAATGGCTTTTTAAGCAAAAATAAATGTATTTGTATTCGAATGAGGGATCAAAGTTGTACTTTTCTTCGCTCATTTGAGGGCAACAATAACTCTTTTCCTCATAGAAGGTGTGAAAAGCAGTATGTGACACTCTGTAGTAAAATCATTTGTAAGCTATTTCATATTTTTAGCAGCGGGCCTCATAGACGGTGTGAAAAGCAGTATGTGTCACACGGTAGCAAAATTATTTCTGTCTTGGGCTACGCTCAAGATTCTACTTTAGAATCTCTCGCTACGCTCAGGATTCTATTATAGAATCTTTCACTTCACTCAGAATTCAGTATACCGCTCTAGCCGTAAATATATCATTTTGCTCCCTTGACGCACAAGCTACTGAGTGGAGCACGAATCCTCATAACATAAAATGCTTTCTTTCTATAACTAAAAGCGTCGATAACGCGCTTGTGATTGTTTGGCGTCTATAGGCTACGGTTTCTGTTTACCATTGGGAACGCCTGCTATTGCCACCGTCATAGTAAAAAGCTGGAATAACTTTGCTAAAATGCTGAATCCATCTGTAAAATGTGTAAATTCTATGACACCTCATTTGTTTTCAGAGGAAAAAAGTTCAGCGGAGAGTGCGGCCAACGGCTACATCCCGGCTAAGGTGCCCATCACAATTACTGCTAATCCCATGCACGCTGAGGTCAGTCCATATAGTACTATAGTTATAGAGGTAAATTATTGTTCATTTCTTATACTCTGAAAGTGGGTCATTGGTTATCTAGGTGGCGTGCTGAAAGTGGTACATTTCTGCTCTAGAGCAGAAAAGTATTAAAAAAAAAAACGGTAAATCGTAGTTAGATTGGGCAAAATCAAACATTAGTACGGTTAATTCTTAATTTAAAAAAATGTTTCATACACAAGCACTGCAACATCACTCAATAGTTTCCGTCAAAATGGCGGATTTAGAAAGTATTTGTGGATCAATGGCATTTTTTTAGTTTCCTCCATGAAAAGCATAGTGTTTAACTCGGATGAAACCATCCATTTCAGCCTCGAATTATTGGCGATCTCGCCTCTTTCGAGCGCCAAAATATCTCGTCTGAAATGGATAGCTTTCAACTCTTGGTTAACAATCTACTATTTCATTTCTCATACTGTGAAAGTGGGTCATTGTTTATCTAGGTGGTGTGCTGAAAGTGGTACATTTCTGCTCTAGAGCAGAAAAGTATAAAAAAAGTATGGTGAATCGTAGTTAGATTGGGCAAAAGCAATCATAAGTGCCATTAATTCTTAATTTAAAAAAAAATGGTTCATACACAAGCACTGTTAACATCACTTAATAGTTCCCCCCAAAATACGGATTTAGAATATATTTGTGGATATTTTGTCATTTTTATAGTTTCCTCGTATTGTAAATGAAAAGCAGTGTTTAACTGGGATGAAACCACCAATTTCAGCCTCGAACTATTGGCGCTCTCGCTTCTTTCGAGCGCCAAAATATATCGTCTGAAATGGGTAGCTCTCAACCCTTGGTTAACAATCTACTACTGTGTTTGCCACTGACTGTGATCTGTTCCTATTCCATGGGACATTCTATTTCAACACTATGTGTAGCTTCTATTACATACATACTGTCTTTAAATCGTATTTTTGTAATCGAAACTATATTACCTTGGCGTTAAAGTGGAATATTCAATGTCAAACTCAAAGTAAACGTACTGAGGGGCTACTACGTACTACGAAATCCGAAATTCGTTCCCTTTCACTCATGTAGTGTATAACACGAGATTAAAAAGGACGGCACTATACGAAGTTCGGATTTCGAAGTTCGTAGTACAGGCCCTGTGCCCATAGTTGATAAGTTGAGAGCTAATCCTACGGTAGTATGGAGATGACAAAAAGCCCGTATCGGACGATCATTCCAACCGTCAATACTACGTGATTGTCAATTAATATTGATCGTTACGGGGATGATGGAAGCCTTTTTTAATGTTATTTAAGTGATTGAAGGACAGATTTAGATATGAATTTTGATTGATGGATATTGATCAATGGTTTTGTCGTTTGCATCATTGATGATGAAAATGGCGGAATTTTTAATGAAGTTAGAAACATTGATGAGGCCATTGACTTGCCGCTTCGCTCCCTCGCTCAAGAAACGCACTTGTTCTTGAAATTGTTGTTCAATTTTCTCGAATAACTGATATGATCCTTTGGATCAGTGACGAGCACTAGGACATTTAGGAACTAGTCTATTACATCAGAAATTACAATACTCGGCGATAATAATGGCATATCGATCTTTGGAAACTGACATTTGGCTGTTTACGACGATTTCCGAACACTGGCGACCGTCCATCAATAATCTCATTTATTCATTGACACTTCATATTAAATAAATCCTACACTTTATGGACTTTATTAGTTTATGTCTAATCGATGACATGTACAGTTTGGATACCAATGTATTTTGAGAACGCCTGACAAATGTCACATAGGTAGTGTGCGACAACGCCGTACGAAGCCGAAATTAGCCGAGTCTCTTTCTAAAGACCGACGTGCAATATTTATCGCCGGTTACTGTTGAGATGCGGAACTGTTTGAACTTTTTTTTTACTACAAAGTTGTTTTCCAGAGCGGCGACGGTGGCGTTGAAATGTCGTTTCTACACAACAACAACTGCGGCAACGCGACAGACAGCGACACACTACCAAGGACGAGGAAAAACGGGCCCTCTCGGCAATACGTGTGAAAATGCACTCTATAACTTTATATCCAGGGTCGAAATTTGTACAACAGGCTGCGTATCCACCAGAGATCTGCTAAAGCAGTTTTCACATAAATCGACCAAGCTTAGAGTTAGACGTCACTTGTATGGGAACAGTGCTTAACTCGTCTAGTGGATACACAGCCTTATGAATGTTGCCAGGAGATTTTTTCTACTATTTTGGTAGTTTTGGTTGCTGGCTTTGATATGTGATATCAAAAGCCTTGTTTTAAATTTGGACTTGAGAGTACAAAATTATAATCTATGTTTTATCGTTGACAGTGAAGTTTAATAAGTGGAAATTCTGTTGGTACGATGCAACTTGCCTACCTAGTATGATTGTGTTTACATAAGGTAAATTTCCCAATGCTTGACACCTTATTACCCAATAGATGGCATTTACTGATCAAAGTGTCATGTATTGGATCAGTGTCGAACATGGGACATTTGCCTTTACTTGCTAGTAAGGGACGAATGCTATACAGGGTGAAAAAAACTTATGGGCCCTGGAGGGAAACTCCTTAAGTTAGCTCATTTTACTTGAAGGAAACATTATTTTATTTTAAAAAGATATATTATTAAGCGAGTTTTTAAGATCATTGTATACATAACTGTATACAATGATCTTAAATTTTTCTATGGAAAAAATACCGGTATCCGATCCCTGATTAGAACAGCGGGGTAATCACGTAACTTTTTTACTACCGTTAGATAGATTTTAATGCCAAATTTTAACTGTCTGCGGGGTAATCACGTAACTTTAGCCAGCAGTAGGCGAATCACGTAACCTTATGTACTAACGGTAGATAGATTTTACTGTCAATTTTGAAGGATAAATGTATGAGCTAACAATTAAAATTTGACATTAAAATCTATCTAACGGTAGTACAAAAGTTACGTGATTACCGCGCAAGGCTCGGTATAATGATCCCTCCATGGTTTATACTAACTATTAGCAAGAAATGAGTTTGTTACGAAACTGCTATGAAACGCGAAGTTTACTTCTACGAGTTGCGAAACTATGGGCAGGGCAAATGTTTAACTTTCTTAAGTACCTAATAAAAGTATATGCGATCAAACTTCGCTTGTCGGTGATTTTTCTCGGTGCAAAACTTTTACTCGTTAATTTCGCTCGATTGTACAGAATTGAATCTCTTAGCTTTTAATTATAGAGGATATTGCAAAATTGGAGATGTTAAGGGAACGTTTTTGCTTGTCGTACGTTTTTCGGATTGCATAGCTTACGGTTGAGATCTTTTGTACTGGCAGGTATTTATACAACTATTATTGTAGTCATGCGCAAAATGTCACTAAAAAGAAAAGAATGATATACTCCATTTCTTCACTATAAGTAGTAAGTGAAGTATATCACTCATTTAGTTCACTAGTTCCGTTTAGTTCAGTAGCTCAACAGATCTAACTAATCATATTGATCAGTCGTTCGCGTTTCGCTCATTCTCTCATCTCATGTATATCACTCATTTAGTTCACTAGTTCCGTTTAGTTCAGTAGCTCAACAGATCTAACTAATCATATTGATCAGTCGTTCGCGTTTCGCTCATTCTCTCATCTCATGTATATCACTCATTTAGTTCACTAGTTCCGTTTAGTTCAGTAGCTCAACAGATCTAACTAATCATATTGATCAGTCGTTCGCGTTTCGCTAATTATCTCATCTCATGTATATCACTCATTAAGTTCACTAGTTCAGTTTAGTTCAGTAGCTCAACAGATCTAACTAATCATATTGATCAGTCGTTCGCGTTTCGCTCATTCTCTCATCTCATGTATATCACTCATTTAGTTAACTAGTTCAGTTTAGTTCAGTAGCTCAACATATCTAACTAATCATATTGATCAGTCGTTCGCGTTTCGCTCATTCTCTCATCTCATGTATATCACTCATTTAGTTCACTAGTTCAGTTTAGTTCAGTAGCTTATATCACTCATTTAGTTCACTAGTTCCATTTAGTTCAGTAGCTCAACAGATCCAACTAATCATATTAGTGTCCTATCTTTCTTTCGGCTCGGAGCGAATGAGTGAGCAGGTAAACTATTGAAGTATATGAATCCGAACTGAACTAGTGAATGAAAGAGTGACACCAAGTGAAGTACTTCATTCGAAGCATTCATTCGTGAACACTCATCCCTATGTTATTGGAGTTTGGATTTTTTAGCATACGAAATTAAGTGCTTTTTTGTAAGGATTGTTTTGACAGAATTCGGCCAACTCATATAATATCAAGTATTCATTACGGAGCATTTTTGAAATGATTAGAAATATTAGCCAGTCACGTTGTCTGACTTCAGTGAGTAGAAAAATTAAATGCATTTTTGTGAATACGTTAACGCATAGTTTTTATTTAAGAAATTTAAAATGCTAAATAATGGCTTTTTAAGAGTTTTGATTTGTCAATTTGACTATAATATAGTCATGTGATAAACTGAATAAAACAAGACTAGTTAATTTGAAATTGTTCTGTAATTATGAAAGCTTAGCCGTGCTCTCCTGGCGAAAAACAATAGCATTATTTTGTATTGAGCCCGTGGATCCCCGGGGCCGGTAAAAGACGGGTTAAAATGGAATGAATAGCCAGTTTAACTCAGACAGAGCAATTCCTGCCGCCATTTCTCCGTCTGCTATCTACGTCGCCCCTCTAGCGCCACACTTTTGGTTCGGGGGGGGACAAACATTGAAAGAACCATGTGAACTGTGTAAAACTCGCTGTAATCACTGTACTATAAAAACGGTTAAAAACGTTTTCGGGGGGTGGGGGGGGGGGATAAATCCCAACTATCCCCCCCTCTGGATACGTGCCTGGCACCTCCCGAGTCGAGTTTACAGTCTATACTCCGAAAAACGTATGTATGTAAAATGTACCAAAACGTTCACCCTTAAGGCGAAGTACTTAAAAGTTTGTTGGCTACATTGTTTTATAATTTTATCCTTCAATTTGGTCTATCGACGAACTTATTTAGTTTTATGTGTACATATTTATGTTATTTTATTATTTTTCGGATTATATTATTTATTTTCTACGTAAGGTTGTGATTAACTTTGGCATTTATCAATGTAAAGCGACTAATGATTATTTTATATACGATTTTTAGTTATAACAATTCCATTACATTACATAACTGTAAGAAACATCTCTTCGTTTACATTAAGGTCTAGAGAGATCAGTGTTGCCAGATGGTTACATTTCTTACATTTTTGGTAACTTTTTAACTTGTATTGTAAAGGAAATTTTCGTAACTTTTGAGAATAATGAAACTGTTTAAGAGGTCAATTGTATATAACCTGGACGAAGCGAGACAATTTATAAGCATCCATACAGAAAAGGATCTTAATCTCAACTCAATTGCTCAAAGGTTAGCTGGAAGAAATCCCTTACAGGGATAAGCTCGCCTTTGTACATATATGTTAACTGTTCTTGTAATTTATGTTATGTTTTACTCATGTACAATAAAGAATTTTACATACATACATACATAAAAGGTGACAAATGAACCCACTCGGTACAACTCCGTCTCTCCGTCCGTCTGTTTCATCTATGTATGACATTTGAGATACCGCCCATCAGCCCGGTGTAATTCTGTCGCCAAATTCGCCGAACTCTGTATATGGCTACTCATTTCTTAAAACCGAATGTTTTAATAAGTAATTACGAATAATATAAAAAATGTAACTTTTCAATAAATGAAACGTAATTTAAGTCCCAAGGGCCCTGGCAACACTGAGAGAGAGCAATGTAGACTCCAGGAGATTAAAACTAGTCGAAATATTAAAAAAAAAGAGATTTATTGTCGCCAGAAAGAAGTTACACAAAATAAAAGCAACAAATAAAAAGAAACAGAAATTAATAATAGAGGTAGGTACATTAAAATAAATTAAAAGTAGTTGCGACAATAGGCTCGGGCTCAGCATATGCTGCGAGCCTGGACGGCTGGACAGCGCTGTTTTTCAGCCCGCACCTACTTCACAGCTCAAGAATATATGTGTATATGTGTGTGATGTGCGTGTGTATGTGTGTGTATGAATGTATGTGTTGTGTATATATGTGTTTTCTTGTTTTACATCATTTTTTAGAGTGCCATCTTGGTGAAATTGTGAAAGCGCTTTTTCGCTATCCGGGCATAGATAGCACTCTAGTAAATGATGTAAAATATGAAAAATATTTCGATTTGTTTTAATTTCTTGGAGTTTCGATTGCCCCACTGCACCTTATACATTTTTATCTGTGTTGATCTATGTATAGTTGAGATATTTTGTGCTGGCCTATTTCTGGTAAAACTTTGTGGATTTTGAATCTTGTAGCGTGTAAAATTAAGTCGCTTTTTGACGATTATTTTGACACAACTAGGCCATCTCAAATAATCTTAAGTATAATGATTTAAACGTAATTTAGTCAAGTTAATAAGTAATTTAAGATATAAATTGTAAGAATTTCGCACTCAATCGAAGACTGTATGTAGAATTATTGTAAGTTTGCTCCGCTTCAGAAATACTGATTGTCATAAGTATTAATAAGGTCAATATTAAGCTATAAGGCGCATCCCCACTGCCCAGCATTGCAGTCCTGCAGGCTTTAAGAGAAAGAGAAAACACGGTCATTGATTCCTATCTCAGATAGAGTGAGAAAAACAGGGTTATTAATCTCCCTATCTCGCTCTATTTTATACAGGGTGAAATATTATTGACGGTTAAAATGTTTCCCAGGCATTAGGTATAAAAGACGCCAGTTCTGAATAAATAATTAGTAACATGTGGATAATCGGGAGCTTATTCACGCTCGGGGTTAGCGGTGCGGGGGGAGGAGTGTACTCACCTGTCTTATCGCGACCAATGCAAATTGCAGTTAGTCGCACGCGCAACTCCCCATGAACGGTCGTGCACTTCCGTGTTGCGTTTTTAGTAACGCGCGAACGTGACACACAACAATAAATAAAAATAAATATTAGAGGACAATCCTACACAAATCGAACTAGCTCCACAGTAAGCTCAAGAAGGCTTGTGTTACAATGTTTACGGGGTATTCGTCAGAGAAAGTATGTTGAAGGACAATTTGCAACTTATGCCTTTTTTAACTAGCTTTCGTTAAAAATCGGTTTTTCGACGCATAAGTTTGTCTCGGTGACTCAAAGTGGGGGCGGGGCGCGTGATTGCCGCCTCCCACACAGTCCGATAATCGCGGTATTAATAAACGCCTAGTTTTTTAGTATATCTTTCAGCAGCTGTGTCTCAATATTTTAGTACTGAAAAAAACACGTATTCCCAAGGCAAGGAATCCACTGGAAAGATTTGAACGGTCAATATTGTATCACTCTGTAGAGTGAGAAAACCAAAATCACCATCTCTCTTTTTCTATCTTATAACTTGCAGGACTGCCATGCTCGTTTGTGGGGAATACTCATATACGAACTCCCCAGCCAGCTACCGATGAATCGAAGGTAAAATTGCCGGTGGTGATGCAGCGAAAATCGCTATTCGAATTTCGCATCTCTCTCTGTCGCTCGAATATAGATGCACGTGGAATAGAGATGGAGATATACGAAAGAAGTTCGTCTGTGGTTCAGGTCGTGCGAGAATGACTATAGTTATAGTCAATATTTAAATGAACCTTATGGCAGCCGGCATTTAGGCGTTTATTGCCGTTGATCGAATATAGAGAATCGGTGCAACGTAAGCGCCTGCCGCCATAAGGTTTCTTACAATATGGACTAGTCTCTATTATAACACATATATACCTTGGGCGTTAATAAAACGAAACATATCAACGATTTTAAAGCCTAATTAGAGTATATAAAGATATTAATTATTTAAAACAAATATCAATTAAAAAAAAATCTCAATTCTAACACACCTTAAAGGCGTGACGTAGCCACCTACCACTTTTACACGTAGACGCACTAACTGCATGGTTGGTAGCCAGTTTCACTTAATTAAGTTTGGTATCTGTACAAAAAGGTAAGTTCACTACTGAAAATTTGGTTCTATTCTCAATTGATATCACCAAAATGATAATGCTCGCTCTCTGTTTTTCAACTTGAGATTAATTAAACTCATTCACTCTCTGAAGTAAAAGTTTGTTCACAAAGAAACGGTCAATTAGTATGATTTAATTTGTACTCAAAAATAGTAATTTAATTAAGACACATAATTGGCCTCATTTTTATATAGCATTATACTCGTACTGTCGTCAAAACACGTGGTTTAAATCTTTCGCGTTATTAATGTCCACTCTTATTGCCGTCAAAAACACGTGGTTTAAATCTTTCGGGTTATTAACGCTTACGGTGTATAGTGGAGCTTCGAGACAGACTATGGCAGTCTGCCTTATATTCAGCTGCTAGATAGAGAGAGATAGGAAGATTAATGATCTTGGTTTCCTCCCCTGAATGCTGCTATGCTTGATTGTATGGCAACCAGAATAATTATAGACAATAATTAATTTGATTATGAAACAAACCGTTCCACTTGACGCATCGACTGAATTCTCTCTCTTCTCTTCTTCTATATAATACATGCGGCCATTTTTGCACAGGGAATAGACAATGACCTTGATTGAATGAAGTATATATCTCTCTCTCTCTCTCTTTCTCTCTCTTTGTAGCAAGTGCGACAGAGAGGGAGATATTTAGTTTTCGGTTCACGGTAGGCTCTCTGGCCGAGCTGTGAGTAAAGCGCTTTAGTATTAGTACATTAATGCTATTAAATAATGACCGCTTGAGATAATTAATAATAGTCAATGTAGTTGAATTAATTACTATCATTATTGTTTATTAATAATAATAAGACTGAAACGATTAGAGTCACGAAAATAATGTTTATTGGTGCCATTAGATTATGAGAAAAATTTATACAAATGACTACGATAATACAGTAAATGAAGTGTAATCAATCTGTTATTTACGAATGGAAATTACATAAAAACAGTAAAGTAAAAACGACTTTATATAATTTGATACAAAATAGAAAGTTGTTTGTAGTATTTCCTTGAACTGACAAATGCTGTGTGAAAGAGAAATTAATATTTTGAGTCACTTTGCCACTGCCTCAGATTGCTGAATTCTAAGCAATTCGAAAGGGTATCACTGTTGCCACATTAAAAGGTTGTTAATTAAAAAAAAAACTGGACAGAGAAATGGTACATAGAGGAATACATACGGAATATTATACTGTGAGTAATTTACATAGATAACAGTTTAAAGAAACCAAAAACCAACAACTCAGTTTACCCGATTCCGAATATAGTTTCGGAATTCCGTTTTTTTTAATGTAAACCGTTTCGTTTCATTTCGCGCGTTTCGTGGACGCGAGCACACAACTCTCGCAGACTTTTATTTTGTACTTGAAGATAGTTTTAAAGGTCTTTTCTTTGTAAATCTACTTATATCGTGTTCTCTCAATGAATACCAGTGTTAATACTTGGAAAATCGGCAGAAGAACTAACTATATTAATTAATGATTTGACCAGTGTATTTTCGTATAGATGTTTGTAGTTGTTTTCATGCTACCGACTCTATAGATGAATCTATAATGAAAGCATTACGCCATAATACAGTTTCATATCGAAAAAACCTTTGTATTGTTTCTTCGGAAATCGTTACAAAAAACAAATGTAAATATAATTGAACACACTCATGTATGGAACAAGTTGTTCTTACACAATAAATTAACAAAATTTACGATGCCGTTTTATTCACAGCTTTCCCTTTGAATATTAATAAAACATTATGAGGAAGTTATCGCGCGTGGGGCCCAAGTTTGCGCCGCTGGGGCAACATGTTCTGGGGAAATGTCAGCGGAGATGTAGGCACCTGGGCCTTTTGAGACTTTTAATGACTTTAAAGACATGACATCGAGAAAGCAAATATATCGGGGATTTAATTGTCTCATGTCAAGTACTTTTTAAACACAATGTATATAAACTAATTATAACAAACAAAAAGTATCCACCACAGGTTTCGTATATGCTACAAAGAATCATCCGCAACACGTTTCGTCACTGCTACATACTCCATTAACAATGACTTGTCCGATAAGTACCCGGCTCAAACGTCCCAAATATACTCGCCGCGTTCCCGCGCTGGATTGCTAAAGAGATACGTTGAACCAGGTACGCACCGGATCTAGGATCGCAACCCCTATCTTGCAAACGTGTTCCCAAGGCTCGTATAAATTGCTTTGCCTCTGAACACCAGGGTCCCGCCGTTTCAACAGCAAGAGGTACGAAGTCTTACACCGGTTCCAAGTTTAAAGCAAATTGGGTAAGTTAGAGTTGTCCAGTTTAGCTAAATTAGCCTACTATCGAGCAGTAGGTACTATATTAACCGGAACCGGTATATCAAGCGAAAAAACGCGTTTTTAGTTTTAAAATGGTCGTTTTGGACTTATTTTCGGTACGATATTTTTTCGACCGACGAAAAAAATAAACAATAGCATTCTTTTGTTATGTGCCCGGAAATCTCCGGGATGGGTAGACAACGGCTTAATGAAAATCCAAAAAATATGTTTAAAATTTATGATATAAGATCGCAATAGTCCTGTTCAAAATCAAAATCAAAACATTTATTCTGCAAATAGGCCTCAAGGGCACTTTTACGAGTCAAAATCTATCTAAGTACATCAAATAAAAATAATACAATAATCAAAGTATCATTAATTAAATGTAGTGTTACATGTCAAAAATAAGACTAAGAAACTAATAACAATCGAGATTTGTTAGAGATGTATAAGGTCTCTAAGCGTCAAGATAAAAGGTAATAAAGTAGGTACACTAATCATAATAAAATATTTTGAGCTATATCTATAACACGTCAACATGGAAATAATAAAATCTAATAAATAAATATCCTCAGAGATGTATAAGGTCTCTGAGCGTCAGTCTAAAAATCAAATGAGAACAGAGTCTAGATAGTAACATTGAGAAAATGTCAAGATACGTGTCAATTCAAACAGAAAATGGCCTAAATAGATATGCGTTTTTTAACTCATAAGGGCTCTTAACGTGTTTCGTAGGTGTAACGTTGTCGGTACAAAAGCATTAAGAAAACGGTTTCTTTAATAACGGTAGTAACGGTAACTACCCTTTATCACAGACGTCTTGCCTCAAGTGCCGCGTATCACTTTTTTTCATTGACAAACGTTTCATAGAATGTATTGTTTCCCAGAATTTTCATGTAAAAACTTTTTTATACAGAAAACGTTAACTTTTTAACACAGCTCAAAAGTTTTTATAGACGCGAAGAATCTCGGAGAAATTTAAGACAGGATTGAAAAATAGCTGCATGTTTTCCATTAACAATTCCAACCGTAAAATGCTTGAAACACATTACTTTTTATTTCTGTTTGGTTACTTTGTATCAACCATTTTTACTTACAAAGTTGCTTTTAGGTATGGATCAATGAATGTCGAATTTAAATGTTTATACTAGTATAAAATAAATAATCAGGTCCAAATACTCAAGCGCCGCAAATACTCCTCTCTAGTAGAGAGCTACGAGTTTGCGGCGCTTGCAGTGGAAACCATGGGACCCTGGTCAGCCGACATGAAAACCTTCATGAAGGCCTTATCGTCACTGCTGGTCCACGCCTCAGGGGACCCCAGAGCTGGCGCGTACCCCTCCCAACGGATTGCTCTTGCGGTTCAGAGGTAACGCCGCCAGCGTTTTGGGGTCCATGCCGCAGGCTGAACTTTTAGATGGAGTGTTTTTTTGTAATTGGTTTTATTTGTTTCTTTGTTGTAGTTGTAAGTGTTCTTCTATTTTTTTAATAATATATTCAACTGCCATATAACTAATAATAACGAAAACGGTTATCTACCTGTAGAATATTGACAGCTAGGCACCTACTTAAAGACAGGGTTATCGCCATCAAATAGCACTTACTTAATAATTTGACAAAAAATTCTAATTTGACCAATCAAATTACTTTACCATATGAACCGCTTAAAAAGTTTCAATTATTTTGTGCTTAAGTTCTAAATACAGATTATTGCCTTAAGGGTCCTTATCAGTTAAAAAACGCTCATGTATTAGATGACATTCTGATTGAATTGACACTAATCTTGATATTTTCTCAGTGTTACTATCTAGAAAAGGACTATTGCGACCTAATTTCATTATTCACCATAAATTTTAAATGTATTTTTTGGATTTTTCACTAAGAAATATCGTTTCAAAAATCACTCCAAATGGACCATTTTCAAGAAAAAAACTGTGTTTTTCCTCTTAAATTCTAATACACACAATAAAATCAAAAAATAACCAGGTTACTATCTACAACTTTAATAAAATTATCGTATCCTTTAATCACTTTAATGGTATTATCAATACTTTTGTCATAATTTGAAATCAAAACATTTTAAAACTTATAAGGCCTCTTAAGCGGATTATATGGTAAAGTATTTTGGTTAGTCAAATTAAAGCATGAATACTTTTTTTTAATTTAAGGTTTTATTAAATGATTCAATAAGCAATAAATTAATTTAGAAGACGCCCGTTTAGAGGTAGAAGTACCATTGAAGTATTTTAATAATGTCAAGTTTTAATAATTTAATATCTGACGGCAATATCTAGCTATATTATTTAATTAATATAATATGTTTTAAATTTAGCAAAAGTTCGAGCTATTAGACAGACTACCACTGTCCCAGGTCCAAGAATTACGTTGGAAACTAATCTTAATATACACCACAGAATTACCACACGCGACACGCAAATAATAATGCCCCAACCGAGCGTGACAGTCATATACATTTTTGTATAAGAGCGATAGAGTCCTGTCACAGTTTCACTTTTTTGTCGAGCATAACTTATTTCATATGACAGTTGTGCCCAGATACGTCACGCAAGCGATTACCCGCCCAAGTTAAGGAAGTAATCTATGGTAAACCGGCAGCCATTTTAAACCAATTCTCAATTTATCTGCATAAGACCTTTTCCGTCACTCTTGGTGGCCCGCTTATAGGATCTCTTTAGAAATATTTATAATCTAAGATACTAAATTTTATACTTTGTAGAACATCACTCAATCATCCAATAGGGTTGTCACAGAGACTGTTTTGAAAGCAAAGGTCGTAAGTGCCGCGCATTGAATAATTCCTGAAACCCTTATGAGACACTGTTGTTAGGCGGAGCTAGAAGATTTATGACCACAACTTAGGCAGCGCTTAATTTATGATACAGGACTTTCTTGCCCAAATAACTGTAAGGACGTTGTACTGGTTATTAGGGATGGAAACGTGATGTATGGAGTGTCTCAGTCAGTTGCAAAGGGGTTGGATTTAATATAGGTTACTATACATCATCAGTACAGCCAAGTATCAACATCAAACAAGTAACAGTTAAGTTGCGCACTCACTTGACAAACCTGATGCCAATAAGATCTAGTTTCTCCTTGATTTGGAAGGTCAGATGGCAGTCGTCTCCATAAAAACTAGTTCTTACACCTGGGATTAGTTAGCGGGGTCATTCTACTTTTTCATGACCAGGTTTCTATTACAAAGAAATATGTATGATAGTATTGAATTAGTGTACAAAAATAGGATTTCGAAATAACAACTGAGCCTAATAAAAGGAATTTAGAGGTAAAAATACTTAAATATTAACATATTACTGTAAAAGGTGGGTAACACAGTGGTAAAAACTATTTTTTCATACATGACCATTGAGTTACTCGATTTATGGATATTAGCTGTGGTTCGTTAACCAAACTATCGAAATTGATACTGCAATTAAACATCTTTCTAATAACAATACAAAAATATGAAGTGAGGGCGAATTATTCCAAAATCTGCATTAAAAAAAGTGTCTGAAATAAAATTTAGATTTATTTCATGATAAAAATTGCATTACAAATTTGCATAAGTCAAAATTATAAGAATTTACATCACGACCGTCAAAAATAATATAAAAATATTCAAACAAACGCGTATTGCATTTGTTTGAATATTTTCAAGTAAAATTATATCGTATCTTCCGGTAATCAGGATCGTCAAAATGCAATAAATTTAAAATAACAATAGTGGTACACGTCAATAAATTAAATATAACAAACAAACAATTACAGAAATAATGTCAATGAAAATATCAGCAAAAATAGATTAAGGGTCCTTATCAGTTAAAAACGCTCATCTATTTACGCCATTTTCTGTTTGAATTGACACGCATCTTGACATTTTCTCAATGTTACTATCTAGAACAGGACTATTGCGACCTTATGTCATAAACTTTTAATGTATTTTTTAATTTTTTTATTAAGAAATATCGTTTCAAACATCACTCCAAATCGACCATTTTCAAGCTAAAAACTTGTTTTTTCCGCTTAAATTCAACTACACACAATAAAATCAAAAGATGGCTATGTTACTATCTAAAACTTTAATAAAATTATCATAGCCTTTAATAACTTTCTTGGTGTTATCAATACTTTTGTCATAATTTGAAATCAAAACATTTTAAAACTTCTAAGGCCTCTTAATCGTAAACAAATTAAATTCAAGCAAATATAAATTCCATATGTATATATAAAGTAGAATGTGGCAGACCCCGGGCATCCTTCAGGATGCAACTGTAGGACCTAAAATACGATGAGTCAACGATTGCTTTATGTAAGAACTTTATCGGCAACATTTTTTGTGTAGACAGTATATGGCCCACTTATAAGCAAGTTGGTTGCAAATGGCGGCAGCTACGAAACTTTACGCTATAAATATGTCACTCGTGTTTAGTTTCTTGCTGTTTGAACGTTTTGCCGGTTCGCTCAAGTAAGATTGTATTGCTATCAAAGGTAAGTTGGTAGGTACAGTCAAGGGCATAAATATGTGTACATTTTTGAACCTTATTTTAATGGAATAAGGTGGAAAGATGTGTACATATTGGCGCCCTATACTGTACACATAAATGAAATAATGTGTTCATTTTAGGTTTCCGTACCCGAAGTGTCCAAACGAACCCCTATTCTTGTCACTCACGTGTCCGTCCGTCCGTCGTCTGTCACACAGGTTTTATTTGAGTATCTATTTATCTATATAAGTATGTATATCGTCGCTTAGTACCCGTAGTACAAGCTTTGCTAAGTATGGGACTACGTTGATTTGTGTAAGATTGTCGACAAATATTTATTTATTTATAGCCAAACGGTTGAAGCTACAGTCTTCAAAATTTTACAGTAAGCATCTTGCTGACCCGAAGCCATACATAATAAATAAATAAATATTAGAGGACAATCTTACACAAATCGAACTAGCCCCACAGTAAGCTCAAGAAGGCTTGTGTTATGGGTACTAGACAACGATATATTTAATAGACACAAATACTTAATTACATAAAAAACATCCAAGACTCAGACACAAATATTCATGCTCATCACACAAATATTTGCCCTGACCGGGATTCGAACCCAGGACCGTCAGCTTCACAGGCAGGTGCACTACTCACTAGGCTAAACCACATACATGGCTACATATAGTCATAGTTTATTTTTATTTGTTTTAAGGAGGGCACTCTTACAGGTAAAGATGGGCGCGAAAATTTTTTTGACCTACTCCATCGAGTGGGATATTATTGTTTATAGCTTATTGAGTTGATAAGTATTGTATTTTTTGTTTTTAAAATATTATAAAACAAATTCACAAAGGAATACCACCAAAGTCAGCTTTTTTTCAATTTTTTATTTTGAAGAATTTTTTTACTTCCCATTAATTCATAAACTTGAAATTAGGTGGTAATGTTTATTATTACCTATATTTTACCCACAAATACTAATAGAAGAATCAATATTCAGCTATTTATTCATGACAATACAACAGAATAAAAAGACTAAAACATGGTATTGCACGAAATGGTTCCATCTTGCGTTGATATGTTGATAAATCAGATCTTTTCATTGCATTATTTTTCGTATTAAAACCGACTTAATTTGAGCGGTTGGTCCGAAACCCTTTTTCAACGCACTTAAAAAATTTTCAACGCACATAGTCGCGTGGGGTATCGATGGATAGGCCTTTAAAAATGATATGTATGTTTCTAAAAAACTTGTCCATTTAAGTCAACTGTTGGTGAGATATTAGCTGTCAAAGTCATAGAAAGTGTGTCCCCCCCCTCTAATTTCCAAACTATAAAGTTTAAAATTCTGAAAAAAATTGAGATGGTGTGTATTAGTAAACACTTTCACCGATTTTTGGTTTGAACAATAATATATTGGTTTTACGGTTTTTGAGTTTTCGCTTAAAACTGTCTTGCCCAAACAAAAGGTCGTAAGTGCCGTGAGTTCCCTATGACGATACGACTTTTTTAGATTCAATGTATTGGATAGTGATTTTAAATGTGGACTAGTAGGTGTTGGTACGGAACCCTTCATTGTGCGTGTTCCGACACGCACTTGTTTAATACACAGATGCTTATAGACGCTGGTGACTATAGAGGAATCTGTGCCCTTACCATGAGTTTGCGTGACCGTACTCGCTAGCGACTGCGTAAACGATTTATTATGCCGATTCTTAGTTCTATTGCGTAACCGCTAGAGACTCTGTACTTTTGCCCATACAAATTTTTACGCAGTCGCTAGCGAGCACGGTCATGTAAACTCATGGTAAAGGCACTGTATATTTTATTGTGTATATATTCCCCGTCTGTGCACGCCTGGAGTTTAGAGAGCCTTATGAGGAAATAAGAAATGGCGTTTCGATAACAAAAGAATTTCTTGATTTTCCTTCGTATTACAAATACGTGTACGGAGTACCTCGAAGTGTGTAAACAAATAAAGATAAAAGAAGGTGTTATTTTGTAGACAACAATAATAAAAACTGAATCTGGCAATGAAAAATAAACAGATAAGTATCATAAAAAAAAGACCTAGATATTTTCCAACAGCATCATTACATTGAAACATAAAGCTATATCCCGACAAACAACCTTAAAATTTTAATAAACCGGTAAAATCAAGAGTACATTTAAATGTCGTACACGGTTGTTATCGATGGTCATAAAATTTTTAATAAAAAAATTAAACCAACTCCAAAAACACAAAAAGGAAAAATAAATGCCTTACTACTAACATGAGACTTACGCTTCTTATTGAACAATGTAGACGTACCTATTGTAATTTTTGAAGCCTGTGCCATCCAAAGAAATTGTCTAAAGTTAACGATTTGGCACCGACCGACGAGGTAACACACATTAAAAAAAAGAACAACCGAGTTGAGAACCTCGTCCTTTTTAAGAAGTCGGTTAAAAAATTACAATAATTTATTTTGTTGTAAACTTATTTCCTTTACTGACAAATAAATAAATATTAGTGGACAATCTTACACAAATCGAACTAGCCCCACAGTAAGCTCAAGAAGGCTTGTGTTATGGGTACTAGACGACGATATATTTAATAGATATAAATACTTAAATACATAGAAAACATCCAAGACTCAGAAACAAATATTCATGCTCATCACACAAATCGAACCCACCATCGAACCTGATCGGAATTCGAACCCAGGACCGTCAGCTTCACAGGCAGGTGCACTACCCACTAGGCTAAACCGGTCGTCAAAATCTACTGTATTATATTTTATTCATCAACTACAAGTAATTTTATAATAAACTTTTTGATTTGTATGTTGTTACTGTGCCTAGTAACTAAATAAATAATCACAAAGACAGATTCTTTGCATTTCATTGTAGGGACGGAGCTAAACAAACTTTGACCAAACGTCTTCGGCAAAAATGCATCGTATGGCAGTGGTCCCACCGCCGGCCAGTAGCGAGTAATCTCATAGTAATTCTACACGCTTGAGCGAGAAAAAGAGTATAATTATACGAGAGTACTCGCTGTTCGCCGGCGGTGGGACCAGTGCCTATGCCCGGCATTTCTCAACCAATTTTCATGGAATTTTGTGAAGTAGCCCGATAATTATACAGATTTTATTTATAAATTCAGTTATTAAACATAAAAAAAGCGTGAAGTCAACTCAAAGAGCAACTAGTGTATTAATAAGCTGAGAATGAGAGCTATCGCGTATGAATTCGCCGCTAGAGGCGCTAGTGTAGCGTGAAGTCTCCGAAATGTCAAATGTCACTTTTTGTTATTTCGCTACGCGGGTTATATCTAATTGGAACAATATGGTGACTATTTTGCAATACCTGAGCTTGATTATGGCAAATATGAGTAAAGCGGCAATTACACTTCTTCGTTTGTCGCATGCTGCATGCGGCGACCGCAAAAGTGTAAAGAACTCGTTAGTCGGCCGTATTCGGCGATCGAAAGCTGCCAACGCTTATAGGTAGGCGGACAGACTAATGTAAAGACGACGTTTGTTGGCCTAAGTAGTTTAAAATGAATTCGGCGACCGCATTAGGTGAACGACGAAGTGTAATTGCCCCTTTACGGGTCGATAACTGTCAGTACTTTCAGACAGTTTTGTCTTTCAGAAACTTATGTCCTCCTTTTTTTCCGAACAAAACGGGACTGCGCTACAATGCGGGACGTTCGATATTTTTACAGTACGGTTTTAAGGTATTAAATATGATTTGAATGTAAACATCGTTCTCATGCCCATAATAACCAATACCGTAAACTGGGGTGACTTTAGGAAAAAACGGGGCCACTTTGATAGATTAAGAACACTAATATAATCGTCACTAAGTATTTCTAATTTGATTCAGTTCAGTAAATAGTTAGGACATATACCTAGGTATGATACAGGCCCAGGTTAACCAAATAAAAACTAGAAATACGGCTTTAAAATTAGATTTTAAAAGTCGCCCCTGAATTTAAAAGTAACCCCGGTTTACGGTAACAATTTTTGACAGCTGGACCTTACTCGACAGCGGCGCCAACTGGTGAGCACAAAAAGCCCTCATTGGAGGCCCAATTCACATATCCTCTTAACACTCCGTATTCGAAATACGAGCCAAAGTCACGTTCACCAGCCACGCACCGAGAATTTCATTAAGGAAACACGCCCGATGGAAATTAGCTCGTAACTAATTGCCATGAATGGATTAACATAAGTAAGCGAAAAACATGGGAGGTGCGGCCGAGGCCGCTTCTTAAGGGAGTCTCTATACTGGAGTGTAGGATGTGGTTCGAGAGAATTTGAACCCAATTAGATTTAGATAATTTATTTCATGATAAGGAATTTTAATATATATTAATGTTTATGTTAACTATTTTTATAGTTATGAAATGATTTTAATCACAAATAAATCAAATATCAATACAACAAATAATTAAAAACGAAACTTAACCTATTCTAATGTAATAACCCACCCCGAGTCATTCCTGGTGCAAAAGTGCCCAAAACGCTTGCAGCGTTGCCGCGTTGGACTGCAATGGACAACCTTTGCATTTGCACACATGTCAAAATTACAGGAATTGTTATCATGATCGTCATAACAGGAAAAATAAAAATAACATAATGTCAACCAGATTAATACAAAACACGATAAAAAGTAAACAGAAAATAAATGCATCTTCCATTCGGAATCGTCAGTCAGATAATAATAATAATAATGTCCATTACAAAATACAAATTTCAAAACACAAAAATACCAATCAGTTGAATCGAAATTGAATTATAATTATTTGTTATTGAAGCGTTATTTTAGTTTAATGTAAAATATGTACCGTAAACTGGGGTGATTAGGAAAAAACGGGGCCACTTTGATAAATTAAGAACACTAATATAATCGTCACTAAGTATTTCTAATTTGATTCAGTACAGGAAATAGTTAGGAAATATAAGGTATGACACCGACTCAGGTTAATCAAATAAAAACTAGAAATACGGCTTTAAAATTAGGTTTTAAAAGTCGCCCCTGAATTTAAAAGTAACCCCTTTACGGTAACAAATAATTGAAACGTATTATTATTATTTGTATGTCTTTCCCGTTCACGGGACAATGGTATCCCGGACCTTTGGGAGGCGTGCGTGGAGCCGAAGTACCGAGGCACCGAAGTACCAAACGAGTACCACATAGCCAACATGTAGAGGCCCTTTTGACACTTTAATGAAATGCAAGGGATACACCGAGCCGATGCTGTCCCTGCCCGTGTCATGGGACGCACACAGAAACAGCACCCGCCAGGGTGTACAGGGACTATTTCTGGTTGATGGAGTCTAAATGAACTGGGTTATTATTATTATTATTACATATTTTAGACAGGCAGCTGACGCTGATACGTCTAAATCATAGTTCACTTGGCACTGGTTAACACTGCAGATCTTAGTTTGTCAAGTTTGCTTTTAAACTGATTAACACTGTTAGCGTTCACTACTTCTGAAGGTAATTTGTTCCATGCCTTTACTATTCTATACCAAATAATAACTAGAAATACGGCTTTAAAATTAGATTTTAAAAGTCGCCCCTGAATTTAAAAGTAACCCCGGTTTACGATAACAAATAATTCAAATTTATCAGAAAAATCATTTTGTATCCGAAATCGCGCCAAGCAATATACAATGTTATTGCAAACATAAATCTAAATCCCAACATCTGGCATAAGTTATTAGTGAAACCTGCCAAATGGGCGCACTTAGGGCTATGTGCATGCAATTCGGTGCAAGCGTCAGCTGCCTTTTGATTAAACTATAAATAAGCCGCGATCTCTCGCTACCGCGTATATCTACCAATACGCTGCTTGAATAACAACTTTAATAAGATGAATATAGAGTTAACTATTGCGAAAAAGGTTTTCAGGAGAAATGAGGTTGTGTAAGTGAGTTGAAGTAAGAGAACGTCAACGGTCCAATAATTTCCAAGCGACACCAAATAAACATTTGGAACCAGTAAATTAACGAAGGCGTTGGTAGTATTTTGAAGCTAGTGCGGTTTGGTGCTTGCAATACAAATACAAATACTCTTTATTGCACACCTCACATAATAAAATAGCACATAAAAAACAAAAAAACAAAGATACAGAGGCAGAACAACAGGCGGTCTTATCGCTAAAGAGCGATCTCTTCCAGACAACCAATGTGCAATGTGTAAGGTAAACGTCCCTGTTCTCGACACTGACGCAATACATGATACTTTCAATCTTATGACAGGCAACGTATTATACTCGTAGTTATCGTGCGATAAATGACAAGATAAAGCATCCTCTATCAATATATTGATTTAAACTTAGGTACACAATTTTCACACATTATCTGAAAACGGGACTTACCGCGTACAGTACTAATTTATTTACCTTAAGAATACGAGTATCGTAAATTATATTTACGTATTTTAAAATAAAACGCCCTTGATTTTTTTTTAAATTACGTTTCGTTTCATTCATCTAAAAGTTGTGCAATAAAAACCTCAAAGAGGCAGAGATTGTAAGAAGTCGGTTCAGATTAAAAATAAACCTGTTAATTGCGAGTCGAACTCGCGCACCGACGGTTCCGTATACAGATATAGGGTTGGAACCGGTACACATCTGTATACGGAACCCTCGGTGCGCGAGTTCGGCTAATAATAGGGTTGGAATCGGTACACTAAATCAGAAAAATCTCAACAACATGGTGTGGAAATTGGACGCCATAGGTACAGCGCCATCTATCGGCGACTTTTGTTACAAATTTGACCGACTGAATAACTTTGTATGTATGGTAGTTTTTCAAGGATAATTCTTTATCACGTAAATTGATTTTTTTTTCTTTATTTGAAAGAAGGTACTTTCAGCATAATCTCGTAGGAATTATAAAACAAAAATACATACAAAGGTGATTAAATTACAAACTTAGTATAGAAATGTTTTTTGACGATAAAAAAAGAAAAACTAGATAGAGCTACAGTTATATTTTTTTGTAAAATATACATTAATATAAAATGTTATGTAATAATTTTATATTTTTTCCTCGGTAAACTTCGGAGATACCAACGGTATTTTTTTTTACATTTTCCCTCATAAAAAATGACCCAACGTAAAAAAAAAAATGTTCAGAATATGCAACCCCTTTCATATGACACCCCACTCTACATAATAACTAGACTTTCAAATTTTGAACCACCTTATTATCTGTCATTTTTCACAGAAAATAAAAAAAATATGTTTAAAAAAGTCATGTTCTATGTATGTAGGTAAGCCTTCTTTATTTCAAATATCAAATCGATGGCATAAGTAGTTCTTGAGATATTTAGCGAAGTGATAGACAAACAGACAGACAAAGTGAAACCATAAGGGTTCCTTTTTTACCATTTCGGTACGGAACTATAAAAAAGCAATTTGTCATAACTGTCAATTATTGTGATCTTTCGTGCGAATAACGCGAATTCAATAATGTGTGTGCGTTTACGATCACTGCTTCTTTGTTGACCTAATTTATAATCTAAAAAAAACTAGGTATAGCAACATAAGTTAGTAAGTCATGTTTTCGCGAAAGATTCTATCAAATAGTTATTTTATTTCTATTGTTATGGAATATGGAGTCGCACGGAGTCTACTTATCATAGGCTGGCCGTACGCTTGTTTGCCACTGTCGTCGTATTTAAACATAGGATAAGGGCAGGATAATAATGATACACTCAAGAGAAAATAAACGGTTACAATTCGCATGAGAATTCGATATAAAGTATATTTGTTTTCTTTACTCTCCAGTGTATTTTTCAGACCGTAGAACCCCCTTTAATAGGTACCTAGGGTCGGTTGCACCAACATACGATCACAGGCCGGTCATCGTCAAATATGGCGCCGGCAGCTGTCATCCCATAGAAACTTGTCAAACTTTCCACACAATCAGATTTTAACAAACACCGCTTACGATTACAGACGGTTTGGTGCAACCCACTCTAAGTATCCGTTTATCAGTGGTCTAAGACATTTGAGCGCGTATTCCTACTCAAATACACCCACTGCAATATTTTATATTTTATACAAACGCCTTAAGGGAGGCGTACAGCGACATCTACCAGAAGACTCATGCTTCATTAACAAAATCAAAAATCAAAATCAAAACATTTATTCTGCAAATAGGCCTCAAGGGCACTTTTACAAGTCAAAATCTATATCATAATAATACAATAATCAAACTATCATTAATTAAATGTAGTGTTACATGTCAAAAATAAGACTAAGAAACTACTAACAATCGAGATTTGTTAGAGATGTATAAGGTACACTAATCATAATAAAATATTTTGAGCTATATCTATAACACGTCAACATGAAAATAATAAAATCTAATAAATAAATATCCTCAGAGATGTATAAGGTCTCTGAGCGTCAGTCTAAAAAATAAAATCAAATGAGAACAGTGAAGTCTCTCATCATGTCAATTCCACTGAACACTAGTACGAAGTTACTAGTCCTTGCAAACATGAACAGACCGGACCCCACACGGACTAACGGCACTAACGTCTCAAATCATATTGAGAATCGTCCTCGAATCCTGCTCGGTGCCTAAATTTTTCAATTTTTCCTTTATTCTAAATTCACTGCAATATTATATTTGTATTTCTGAACGTGGTCCCTTCGCACTAAATACTACAGTCAAGTTCATAAATTATATCTACGATTCCAAAAGATCAAAAAATGTCCGAGCAAACTTATGCCTTAACCATACAATCGTGTTCACATATTCCCTGATATTAACGAACTCGATTGTACCTTAATTTTATGAGGCTGCTAGCTTTCAATGAACTTTGATCTATAACTCTCCGTTTTCTAGTGTATTTTTATGGCTTATCGTATTAAGAACAATAAGTTTTACCGAAATAGTATACCATATTTACTTCATAACTCACTGTCTTCGCGATATATAGCATCAAACTTTGGCAATTTTAGGCTAGAAAACCAGTTTTTTGGACGTAACTTTTGTGAAGATGAGTTAAAAATAAAAATATCTCTTGCGTCGGTAGATACGTCAATAAGGAACAGTTACATATACATTATATACATGTAAGTGTTCATTCCATAGGAACTTATCAAACTTGACCCAGTCAAACCTACAGGGTGTTACAAAAATGGTATATAAAGCGCTTAAGGCAATAATAGGTACCGAATTGCGATCCCGAAAATCACTTCCCTGTTATTGTCAGACAACTTGAACAAAAATACTTTCATAAAAAAATAACACATTAATAACATTTCGAAAATGGTTGCTCCCGTGGTAGATAAATTGACGCCACCCTACTATGTCAAGGATGAGGACATTGACCTATCGATATTTCTTTGAATTGTGGCTCTATAACGTACGTAATTAATTCAGAAAGCAAGCCGACAAACACGCCGCCAATGAAGCCGGACCTCTAATTACGCCGAGTTGTTACACGGATCTCGAGGTCAAGTTAAACTAGCCGAGGCAAATCAAGACTCATTCTGCATTACATTGACAAGTGAGTGTAACAGCGCGGTGTCTTTTATTGCGAGAGCGAGATAAAACATACGCGACAGGGGTTAAGTAACCTTTTGTAAAATGGCCGAGTTTATTTTTAATAGTATAAAAAAGGAAGTGATTTTCTGAATCGCAATTCGATACCTATTATTGCCTTAAGCGCTTCGTATACCATTTTTGTAACACCCTGTATAATCAGATTTTAACGAACACTACTTACAATATTTACAGACGGTTTGGTGTAACCCACCCTCAGACTGGTTACAGGAAACGGCGACCAGAAAATTGGTTATCAATTTGAATACAGGAGTGTTGCGTTGAGATAAACGAATAAAACACTAAAGCGGCCATTCCTTAATTATCCATTTAATTGGTCATTATTACAGTCAGCCGTTAATCCCGGATTTAACCACATACTGTTGGGGGCTGCGGTATGCAGATTATTAAATTCCGCGGGAACTCATCAACATTACTACTGTTTCGTTTGAGGCCAATGGGGCATTGTTCGCGAGGGATTCTACATTAGGGGTGGGTTGCACCAAACCGTCTGTAATCGTAAGCGGTGTTCGTTAAAATCTAATTGTATAGAAAATTTGACAAGTTTCTACGGGATGCCATATTTGACGATGACCGGCCTGTGATCGTATGTTGGTGCAACCGAACATTAAATAAGGACACACGCTACACCGTACCGAGCACGAGTATATTTCGAAAAATGTGACGTGGAGCCCGATTCGAGATTCAAAATGTGAAGTCTTTGGCATATCATCGGGGATATCCCAAATTAGTGTTGACCAATCGCGATTAAGGCCAAATGTGACTGTTTACTTACGTTTCATTAGGTTTGTTTGTTTAGGGTGAAGTGCGTTTCGGTCCACATAAGAGCTGTCCTATTACGATTATGGCCAAAAGCGATTACGGATAATTACTTTTCTGTAAAGGTGCGAAACGGGTGAATTGAGCTTCTGTCCACATGAGAGCTGTCTAATCGCGACAAAGGCTAAATACAAATCGGGTTAGAACAGAATCTGGCCAAATGCGATTAAACCCTCCATGTCTCTGAAGAATTATAGAGAAAAGCGATATCTTGGGTATCACCTCTTCCATTATGTTGGGTAGACTGTTAGGGTTGAAACGTTGATTCGTTTTGTGTTGTGGGAGAGATGCAGCAGCAGTAAAAGAGGTTAATTCGTAGGAAACAATGTATTGCGACTATAGGCTTGCACACGAAGTAGATAACTACACTGCCACGAAATGCTGGAACAACATACCGCCACCTTATAAGCAAGCTACCTCGTTGCAGTCTTTTAAAGTTAAATTTAAGAGCTATCTCCTTAATAAGCAAAAATTAACTACGGGGTACTGTTTGTATTCAAATTATCCTATTATATATACATGTATAGTGTTATTTTACTTTCTATTGCCATGCAATTTTATTCTGTTATTATTAGTTTTACTTGCTTCATTCCCGTTTCGTAAAGTATCGTCACAATTTGTTAGCGCCAGTATTAAATACTACTAGCAGCTGCGCGCAACTGCGCTCCCTACAGGTGTCCACGGAAGACCAGCGTCGGGTACTCCAGCAGTACCTGGCATTATGCTGAGTGTTCACCTTTTTCAGTGTAATGTTCAGTGTACAATTTAGATAATAAGTTTTTCCATTGTTTTCTTTCTTATATATTGTATTACTGTGTTTTTATACTGGAATAAATTATCTTCTATTCTATTCTATTCTATAAGTATGGCGACAAGTGCCACAGATAATAATCCAGAAAGGAAACACTGAATCTTAATACTACGTTTAATCTAGAATATCAGTAGTACCAACTTAATGATTTAGATATCTATTGTTGGACTCTCCAACACATTATTCGACTGGAATCGCGGCGCATTTCCGAGGTGCAATGTTCTCAAACACGGTGATAGTCACTAGTTATACTGCAGCTGGTGATTACGATTGTCAAGATTTGAATTTTTCTGTCTACCAGTCATCGGTGTTGTTAATGATAATAATAATAACGTTTATTTCAAGTCCAAGAACTCATACATTAAAATTAAGGCTTAAATTAAAGTTAAAATAAATAATTGGTACAGTAAAAGTACAAGTTAAAATTTATTTTAATTCATACCTAACACGTTTAGGTACAGGTTATATGCAGTTTGCGTCCAGGTGCACAGATGACCAGTGCTTGAGTATTTTATTTCTCGGGTTGACTGTGAACAATGCCAGAATATCATTTTGCAGAGGATTCTGCCATACGTTAGCCCAGACAGTTAAACGGTCGACCTTTACGTAGGTGCTTTTTTATACAAACAGGCGTACGGTCCACCTGATAAGCCGACATCGCAGCCTACAGACGCCCGCAATTCCAAAGCAGGTAAGTACTCGTTTCCAACCATTTATAAAACTTGAGGATTCACTGTGTTGACAACAGAAAGGACAAGGTCCCTTGCTCTCAATACAGGATCATCGGGAGCTCTGGCAACCTTGCTCACCTCCAGGAACATAACACTACATACCTGTATAGGTATTATTTACAATAATGTTACTATTATTTATTCATAATTACACTAACGTGAGACATATTTACACTTTATAAGAGAACAACGGCAGATACTCACTAGGAAAGTCGCTATTTGCGACATGTTTCGGACTACAATTGGAGTCCTTCATCAGATTGAGTGTTACATACCGCAAATAGTGACTTTCTAAGTGAGTTTCCGTTGTTCTCTTATTAAGTATTATTTATTCATTCAACACTACATACCTGTATAGGTGACTTATTTATAGGTATTATTTATGTTATGTATGTTTTATATCTCTTGTCTTTTTTATACCTTGTTGTACAGGATGCTGAATTTGTCTACCTCCGTTCATTTCTTCTCGCATTTGCTCAAAGGTTAACTGGAAGAGATCCCTTAAAGGAATAAGTTCGCCTTTGTACATACCATTTCTTTTTGTATTTGTAATTTTTGTTATTGTGTACAATAAAGAGTTTTAATACGACTACTACTATTATTTATAATAATGTTACTATTATTTATTCAGTGACGGCGTCTACGGTACGGTATAAAAAATTCTCAAGGTGTATTCCGCCCGTTTGTAGTGTCCTGGGAGCATTTTAGAATTAAAATATCGAAGGTTAGATCTGTAAAAACGGCAAATTATGCGAGCGCCCCTCGGCGATACCAAGTTTTTCCGTTAAAACGAATTTATAACAGTTTCATATACTTCTCAATATTGGTGCCATTATCTTTGGGTCTTAAGTTTATGTGCTAAAATCGAAGTTTGAAGACTTTTGTCGTACTTAGTAAGGAAGTTTGTAAAAATCTTTTAAAGTTTGCGTGTAAGGTCAAGAGTAATGTAATCTCATCTCCTACGTGTATTTTTATTAATTTATATTGTAATCTTATATTTTGAATAAATGAATCTGAATCTGAATCTTTACAACAAAGCACGCCTATATTTACAAGGAAGAGGGAAAATCGGTTGTACACTGTTTTATAGACAACATTTTCAAAGAATTTCGTTTCGCAGAAATTGTTTCTCATATTATCATTTCATAGAATAATCATTACGCCGAACACTTACTTTGTAGAAACTCAAATCAATGATTTTTGATATCAATATTCTTTACTATTTCGAAATTCATATCATAGAATTCAAATGAAATATTATTTTTTCTGATATTATTTAGTTTACGTAAAAATTATTACCAATACAATAGTTATAAAGAATTTTGTTTCTTATAAAATGAATCTCATATTATCATTTCATAGAATAATCAATTCGTAAAATAATAAATTTGTAGATAATTTTATAGTAGATTTTTAATACAAACAAAAGTTAATGTTTCGATATTCATTACGATATAATTACAAATCATTTCTTCTTTGACCTTACGTTATTTAGTTAATATAAAACTTATTACGCAGAAAAACATGTTATTGAGTTGCAGTTTCTAAACATTCCAATTCATGCCTTTGCCTTTGACAAAATGCATACCCTCCTATAAAATTACAACACTGCGTTCACAACAACAATGCGGGTAAAAAATCTAGTAAAACTGAACTGTTTAATATTCTAACCTATCCGCGTTATAGTCGATTTTGCCCTAACAGGTCTTTCTGGGCTTTTATTAATAAAATAACCTGTATTATATATAGATACTATATTTTTCTATGTACACATAGTTATTGTGTTGATGTATTTGAAATACCATGAAAAAAAAACACCGAACAAACAATGTTCGTTAAAACATAATTCTACAGTTTGATAAGTTTCTTAAATAAAGAAATAAAAAATATAAATTCATTGAATTGTGTTTCAGCAAAGATGTTTCTGTATAGTGAATAAGCGGTGATAAAATCATATTCAAAATAAAAATACAAGAACCAAATATTATTTAATATAAGTTTCTGTAAAACGAAATTCTATGAATTTTCTATCTGCGAAACAATGAAATACCAAGTTTGTTAAATAAAAAAATGATATTACAAAATTCATTGAATTGTGTTTCTGTGAAATATGTTTCATTCAAGTAAATAGTCATTGAAACAATAATAGTCAAAATAAAAATACAAGAACCAAATATTATTTGAAACATTTTCTACGAAACAAAATTCTATGAAATTTCTGTCTGTAAAACAAGGGGACACCGGGAAAATCACTAGATAGTATAAAACAAAGTCGCTTTCTCTGACCCTATGTCCCTATATCCCTATGTATGCTTAAATCTTTAAAACTACGCAATGGATTTTGATGCGGTTTTTTTTAATAGAGTGACTCAACGGGAAGGTTTATATGTATAATACATGCATCAGCATTGTACCCGTGCGAAGCCGGGGCGGGTCGTTATTACAAAATAAAATAAGCGCAACGGATTTCGTTAATATATTTTTTAGCTACAAAAAAAAAATCATTAAATACATTTCAGGGTTAACCCGTCGTCTACCAGTCCCTGAGCTGAGCCTCTATCATTGAATCTAGAATAATGTTCAATCGATGATCAATAAAATACAATACAAATACTCTTTATTGCACACTTCACATTATAAAATAGCACATAAAAACAAAAAACAAAGGTACAGGGAGACAGAGGCAGAACAACAGGCGGTCTTATCGCTAAAGAGCGATCTCTTCCAGACAACCTTCAATCAATTCACGGGATTTTAAAATTTGGTCTTTAATTATGTAATTCTGACAAATTGTACCACAAAAAGTTGAAATAAAAGTAGACTTGAAGCTGATATTTATTTTACTAAAGCAGTGTTACTAAAGTACTGCTTTAGTAAGGTAGGTGGCTCGCTGAACAATGTTTCTATAGCTTTAAGGAATTCATGGAATATAAAGATTAAACAATGCTAATAATATGCAATTCAAGTGTAAATGATGTTAATTCTATTTCATATTAACGAATTGCCGACAGATTATTATTACTTTTCGACTTGTAATCCATTTATTCAATTAAATACAATGTAAGTTTACAGCATAAAATAACACCAAAGCACTTACACGATAAATTATTACATAGCAATAAACAGAAAAAAATATATATATATATACATATATAATAATTATCGTATGTAATAATTTATCGTACATGTTGTTTTTACATGTATATGTCAAATAGAAAAGTCGTCAAATTGAGAACATTCGAAATTATAGAATACATAAAAAATTATACAATATACTAAAATAAAATTAATTTAAATCGTCAAGGAACTGCTTAGCAATACGGCACAATTGAGAAAAGCGATCAGCAAACATGTCAGCGTCCTCGTGCTGCGTGAGCATTTGGCATAACAAAGATATTGCACGCGTGGTAGGAGCGTGTCGAGCGTGGCTTGTGCGAGCGGACACACGCTGCAATATATGCGTAATGTGTTATTACCAATAAATAATGTCTATGTCTATGTCTATGTCTATAAGATATTGCAAGAAGGAAGAAAAAGAACAAACTAACAATGTAATAAGGTGAAAAAATGTACACATATTGGTGCCCTTGACTGTAGGTCACCTCGGTTACGACCGTCCTTTCTGGCTGCTACACAATAATCACATTACTCCAGTCCCAGACTTCAATAGCGTAGGCTATATTTATATACCTAGCTTAGGCATTCTAAAAAACATACATACAAATATATTTCATCATCATTCGCTTGCCCTTTTCCCATTTATTTGGGGTCGGCGCAGCATGTCCCTTTCTTCCATACATCTCTGTCATTCGTCATCTCTTCATTCACATCCTTCTTATTCATATCATCTCTCACACAATCCATCCACCATTTTTTGGCCTACCTCGTTTCTTGCATCCATTCACATTCATATCTAATACTCTTCTTGTTACATGGCTTTCATCCCAAAATACAAATATAAAATAAATATAAAAAATATATATATATTAAAAAAATAGATAATATGGCATATCTGTCGTTGATCATTAAGAGCGCTTTAATAAAATGTAACAGGTCCACTAGCGCCACTCGTAAATAATTGTAATTATTTAAATTTAATGATATATAACTAAAAAAGGGGGCCGCTACGTACTGTAGTTTGTATTTAAGTACTTTTTGAATCCATCAAACTAATTTTTACATTGCTAGATTGGTCTCTCTATGAACTCAAAAATAAAACGGCCGTTTTAACTTTGGACGCATAGATTGACGAATCCAGCAAGGTAATAACTAGTTTGATGGATTTAAAACGTACTTAAATACAAAATACAGTACGTAGCGGCCCCCTTTTTTAGATATCTATCGTTAAATTTAAACAATCACAATTATTTACGAGTGGCGCTAGTGGACCCGTTACATTTTATTAAAGCGCTCTTAATAGTTTACTATTTGATAAAAATAGAGCATGACGCAACTAGGTCCTTACAAATATGATAGGTATATAAATATCACAAGACTATAAAAACATGGTTACAAACTTGAAATAAGAAAAATAAAGGGAATATTTTCACTTTGATGTTGATGAAACTTGGGTTTATTCATTAGACCAAGTCAAATGTAACTAGAATAAATATTCATATGGGTAATTGGGTACTTACCAGATCCGTCGTAAACGACCCTTAGTAGTTTCGCTGGGACAAGATTACGGATTTACGGACTTTGGACCCGTCTATACCATCTGTAACAAAATATGATATTCACAGCCTGTTGACCTCTTCACCTCATAATTCCTAGTGTGTGTGTAGTGTAGTGAATTCATCATCATCATCATCATCATCGTGGATTGGAATAGCTCAAAATAGGCCAAACTGGCTTGAACATGAGGAATACTCGACAGTTGATGGATACTGACTGAAATGATGATTATGATGAATTACAGCATTTATCCGGAAGAACAGTAGCGGATCTTGTCTTGAGTGAGCCGGGACGTTTTTTTTTTTTATTATTTTATTTCTTTTTACTTTTGTGTTGTAACTGGCAGTTTTTGTGTAGCAGCATGTAAATGTATTTCTGTATTTTTTGTTTCTTCTTTCTTCATTCAGAGCGATAAAACACGTGACTTTCAATCTGGAGGTCAGGGGTGCGAACATAATTAAAAAACAATACAACATAATACAAGTTCTCTTTATTGCATACTTCAATTTAAGGACACAGTTCAGTACAAAATTACAATAAGTAGAGGCAAACAGTAGTCAAAAATGTATGTAATGAAAGAAAATAGCGTGAGGAAACCAGTCTAAGGCTACGCGCGCACCGCGGATTTCTACCGTGCGTTTTTATTCCGCTAAAGTTGAAGTATGGAACCTCCTTTAAGTGGGCGCACTTAGGAAAATAATCCGTTCGCAGATTATAATCTGTGGTTTGCTGCAGATCAGTTGCGATGCGGTGCCGTACGAATTTTCTGCATCCTATGGACTATTATGAAACCCCATGCACTGTGAAAATAAAATCCGTGCCGCAATGCCACGATAGGATGTCCTCAATACTGTTTAGGTACTTTTACGCGACAGAAAATATACAGATGCAGATTTTGGTGTAATGTTCCATTTTCGACGTGCGTTCTTCATTAAAGTTGGGACTAGAATGGCATAACGTGCAGATATTTCACCGTTGTGCGCGTACTGGAGTATCACGGTTCTTTTTTCCTTTGCGGTTTCAAAAACGCACCGCAACTCGCTGCACCGCAGTGCGCACGCAGCCTAATCTCAACCAAATCTTGGGATTAGGTGCAAAAGCGGAACCCCGGCTGCTTTAGAAAATAACCAGGAAAACGCTAAGAGGATGATGAGACAATGGGCCTTTACGTAAGTACAAATAAGACTCAGAACAGTCCAGAAATAGGGAAAGAGTTGTAGAAATAAATTGTACTTCGGTGTGCTCAGGAGCTCCGTGAGCTCGTACCGTTTTCCATCGAACATCCAGATCTGGTCGTCCTCTTATTCGAACCGAACGCTTTTCATCATCTTTTATAATGTTCACTGCTAAGGTTTGGAATTCCTTGCAGTTAGAATTACGATTTGAAACGGGATATTTACCATGTATATTTGTATTTTTGAGTTCCCGATATTTCGACACTGTTGCAAGCGCCATTATCAAGGATTAATTGACGTGCTGCAAGTTTTAGTTGTGGTCTACCCACATATCATAGCGATCTACCCTCTTCCTGGTTCGCTTTTTTCCCACAGTGTCACTGTCACTACCACCGTCCGCCTTGTCACTTGAAACTCGATTACAGTCACGACACACCACACTCACAGTATCAATACGCGAGTTCTTTCCGGAAACAGTCTCTTATGTAAATGACCATGTAAGCTTGAAATCTTATATTGATTCCTTGCAGTTGTATTTCCGAGTTCATATAACCTAGACATTTTTAAGGCACGAGTGAGTAGGAATCTTCTGGGAGAGCTCGCTTCATTATCGGCCTTATCTTTGCGGCCTGGCTAGATACTGACCAAGAATAATCGCATTTTTTACAAAAAAACTGGTTCGTCTGAGACTAGTCTGCCAGCCTTGTGAATACCAGCCGAGTTTACGAACTAACTGACCGGCTGGGACGTCTCAAAGTCATATGACTTTGAGATGGGTGTGAGAATTTTAAACCGGCACATGTCAAGCACAGATTGTTTCTTTGAACATCCTTTATCGTTCATATAAGTAAACCGCTCGTCTGCGTCTGTGTAATATACTCGAATGGCATTCAGACATGTTTAGTTACTAGAATACTCCAAACTAACGTATGCTGTTCATCTTGTCACTTCACCTGAACGCGGATCCGGGGTTGTCGATGATAAAGACGACTGTGCTAAGAACGAAAGAGCGTGTGCTATACAGCGATCGCAAGTAAGTGGGATGCCACATGTTTTGAAATTTCTAGCTATCAACTATCGGCTTTGTTATACAAATGAAGTGTAGGGCGTTACGGGTTGATAATGACAATTCAAGACTCGAGGACATACTCTTTTTATTAGATAAAAAATACACGGCTTTTATACTAAAGTTTGGTATGTAAAGAATGCGTAAATGCACAATAATAATGCGTAATGTCTTATTAGCCATGCTTGGATGAGGCGTTTTTTCCTAGTGTAGATGTCATTTAGGTTTTTTGTGTATTTTTTCGTTTATATTTTAGGGAACATACACAAACTACGTGACCATTTTTTTTGCGTTTTTTACCCCCCTCCCCCCCCTAGGTGACCAAGCGTAGTATATGCCAAGACCCCTCCCCCTCTCCCCCTAGTTTTCACGTAGTATATTTTATAAAAAAATTTTTGCGGAAAGTTGAAAAAATAATGGCTTTTCTTTGTATTTTCTCATACGGCCCCTAAAAATCCATACTTCGAGAGCGCAAGCGTGGTATAGCGTAGCTATTCAATTGTAATTGTATTTAGTAAAAAATATATCAAGAAGAAACAGTACAATTAGTGATGTGGTGAAACTGGACAAGTTTTAGTGATGGGGTTAAACCGTGGCGCGTGAGTCCGCTTCAATTAGAATGTTTCTCAAAAGTATTCTACCGGCTACGTGACAAGAAACCGACCCCCCCCCCCCCCCCCGGTGACCAAGAGTGGTACTTTGACGACCCCCCCCCCCCCCCTAAACGGGTCACGTAGTTTGTGTATGTTCCCTTAGTTGCCTTCTTTTGAACATGGCGTATCGTCACTGCACAGTGACTTCACCGAGTGGTCACAACGGAAGACCAGCGCTGGCCCTGCCAGCACTACGCTGAGTTTTGATAATTTTATGGCAAATTTCGTTATGTGATGTCTTTATTTGTAATTGTCATGTGTTTGTCACAAATAATGTATCTTTTTTTCTTCTTCTTTCTTTCAATAAAAATGGTCATAATTTATTTAATATTTTCTTGGAATAGTAGAAATAGTAAAAAGGAAAATATTATTAAGTTTCCATCAGATGTGTATCAGCTGTGGACAGCTGCGTTATAAGGGTGTGACCACACTACACAGAATCCGTTGATAAGTCCCAATACGATATATTATGGTTTAAGACATTTATTCTCATAAGAATACATTATTCACTTAAATGAGAATTAAAATTTAATTTAGAAAGAATACAAGTTCAGTGTCTTAGCTCTTAGCATCTCAAGGAGCCAGAGCTACTCAGCACTCTAAATATATGCAGCGTAAGGTTACGTTTCGCGTAGCGAGTTACTCACATCCGTGGAATGCCAGAACCGTACAATGTGTTTTATTATGGTGGGTAGGATTACAATGTTGTGCATAACTCAATAAACATATTCGTAATACTAATAGTTAGGTATATGATAATATCGGAACTTGATGGATGAGATTAACCTATTTAGTATTTAATTCCTTTGAAAGTAAGTAGTTAAAGATTTTATTTCATCATATTAATTATATCTATAAATAAAAAACTTATTACCGACTAAAAATAAAACTATTTACAACCAAATTAAACCCTAAATGTACATAAAATCTCTGGCAGGAAAGTCCGTGGTATCCTAGCTGGTTCACGTCGCTTCCGCAGGGGCATCGGCGTGGTGTGCAGACGGGAACTCCGAGGCGAAGGCAAACTATCCATAAATGATTGAGCCACTGGCTCGTAAAGAATACTGCCGATCTTGGTCTCAATTCAATGAATGTATAAATTTTACATATATGTTGTAGGATTTAAATTTGTATGTGCGATATTTGCCGATAGGAAATAAGGCGTGACTTTCGCCTAAATTTAGGGGACTTACTTGAAATTCTTCAATCTTGGGCTGGTGACTTGCTGAGATTTCCAAATTCTTATTGAACAATGCAACGACGAATGTCGCGCATGAACGATGCGATGTAACACACTTGAAATTATTTTCGAAAAAATGTCCAAAGGTTCACATATATTAATGACCCCGGGGTATAAAACACATAAAAAATAACAGTTCAGGACGGGCGGTTCTGCGGCACGAGCAATAACAATTATTTGTCCTTGGCCGTAGGAGTTTCAGACGAAAACTGAATTTGAAGTATGTCAACAGACATTACTATATCGCCGCTTTTCGCCCCTAGGTAGCGTGGTCGCGCTTATATCTTTCGGCATTTATCGCTTTGGCTCAAACAATAAGTACTATTAATTATTCTGTGGACGGCAACGTGATACTGCAGCTTCCATATGTAACGATAACCATTTACCATCAGGCAGCTTTTACGTTTGTATTCCACCATCGAGGTTTTTTTACCACATTTAAAAAAACTCAGCATTCTAACACTTACATCTTTATATATCCTAGAAGCCTGTACCTTTGTCAAGACACATAACCATATTTTCTTGCAAGCAAAAGACCGTCATGTAAAACCGCTAAATCTACGTCACAATACCAACCTAGCCCTTCCTATATCTAGCTTAAAAATATATCATTCTGGACCACATATGATGTGTATAAAGATATATAATAAAATACCACTAGCATTAAAATCCATAAAGCCGATAAATCAATTCAAAAGATCATTAAATATTTTTTTAATCCATAAAAATTTTTATACATTACAGGATTTTTTTGATGATGCGTCCCATAAATGATAAGTTTTTGTTCCTTTTTCTTTTTTTTAAATAAATAGTCAAGTAAGTAAGAAAGACTGCTTAAGTAGTCTAAGAGTTAGTCCAGATATAAGACTATTGCTGTGCCCTTACGGGTTCATTATAATAATGTCATATTTGGGCCATTGTCAGATTTAGGTTCGCGTCTTTTCAGAGGACATATCAAACGTTAAGGCCTACAAAACTTAATTTTGGATTGGTCTAGTAACCCACATAAACAGTGTCTCCGTTGCTTTAAATCCATGTACTAAAAACATAGCTTACATGCACAGAAACCGTTAACTATTGACCACCGAAGGGACAGCTCTTGTTTTTGCAACTGACAATGACCCATTTGTAATGTGTGCAATAAAATATTTGAGAATTTGAGGTAACAAAATAAGATCTTTCTGTAGGACACGGCTTTCAGTTTACAGTCAGCAGAGAAACGTGATCCCCTGACTGCGCTTAATACCGCGGTAGTGCTACAGTAGTGGTCCTCCTGACCAGATAGATAACGCCAAAATTTTTCCGGCAGGCGGGAACAAAGCGGACGTATCCCGGAGCAAACAACAGGGAGATAATACGAATGGCGTTCATTAAGGGTGACAGTCATCGCTCGGTTGTATTGTGCTCAAATTGCTGTCTTAACATTCTGAGTACGTAAATAGGAAAACAGAAACTAGTGTGGTCTTTCGGTACAAGGTACGAGCGGCCCGAAAATATTTATTACAATGGTGAACATGCTCACGCTTTAGAAAGAAAGAAAGAAAGAAAGAAACATTTATTCGCGACAAACACAAGACATTTACAAAGATGACAGAACAGAATAACATATTGCCGCGAAATGGTCACAACTCAGCGTTATGCTGGCAGGACCAGCGCTGATCTTCCGTTGTGACCATTTGGTGATTTCATGGCACAATGACGAAAACGCAAACACACAGAATTAACAAGAACTAGCTAAAAAAACAAGAATAATAATAAACAAGCAATAATAACAAATCACTAAATGATTATAAGCAGACAACATAGACTACGGACGCTTCAGAAGTCGAATCACAAGCTCGTTGCCGACCCTTTCTTTGAACCTGACTGTGACTTTATAGGCCGGTCTCATTAAAGCGATAGAAGAGCGTGGTTGGAGAGTGGCCTGGGGAAAGTCCAGGGGAAACCGACATGAACACGCGAGACCAACCCTTATTGACTTGATAGTATAAGAGATGGCTACGGCAACCTGGCGGGGATGTCCACCGCGCGATCGCGACAACAGTGACACATATAGTCCCTATTCGTCCCGGTACCGCCGCACACCGGGTAGAGTCAGTCCGACCCAGGTCGGGCCTAGCTGAGTTTCTTGCTGGACTCTTCTCAGCTACGCTAGGTTTAGTAAACCAGCGACAAAACTCCCAGTAGCTCGATTCCACTCACACCTCAGATTCGGTTGAAACCGCTCAACCAATCTCACTGGAGCGCAAACTCTTAGAGTATTCCAGTGTTCCAAACCACACGCGTGGTCGTGCCGGAGGTTTTCCCCTGGATTTTCCCCAGGCTACTCTCCAACCGCGCACTCCTATCGCTTTATTGGGCCCGGCCTATAAAGCCACAGTCAGGTTTAAAAAAATTCAAAAGGCTACGGCAATCCATTTCCAATTTATGTAGACACGAAATCCGTCTTAGAGTGCCATACTATTATTGATAGATTCGGGTGACTGACAGCTGTTCAGCATGGGTGAGAGTAGTTGGACAACAAAGTATGATAGCTATAGAGACATATTATACGGGCCCCTAACTCTCAACACAGTGCATCCCCGGGAGCTCTGGCGACCTTACTAACCACTATAAATAAATAATAAATAAATAATAAATAAATATTAGAGGACAATCTTACACAAATCGAACTAGCCCCACAGTAAGCTCAAGAAGGCTTGTGTTATGGGTACTAGACGACGATATATTTAATAGATATAATTACTTAAATACATAGAAAACATCCAAGACTCAGAAACAAATATTCATGCTCATCACACAAATATTTGCCCTGACCGGGATTCGAACCCAGGACCGTCAGCTTCACAGGCAGGTGCACTACCCACTAGGCTAAACCGGTCGTCATATAAACACAACACTATAAACACAACACCTAATGCTTAAAGAGCAAAGTGGTATTTTTACAGCAGCAAAAGTAGCTACGAGTACCAAGTGCTCAAACTGATATTTTCCATCACCAGAAAGCTGCTTTTAAATATCAAACAGTATTTCGAATGTAAGTGATTTTTGGATACTTTTTCCAATATCCAAAGGTTGTCTGGAAGTTGCTCATTAGCTATAAGACCGCCGATTGTATACCGTCTTATTGTTTTTTTTGGTAAACAATAAAGAATATCTGTATTTTATTGTATAGTGATCGTGCTACCACGATATTTTAGTACGCTGGTTGAGCTGCGCAGGCCACTTGTTACTACATAGTATACAACAAAGTCGCTTACCGCTGTCTGTCGGTTTGTCCCTATGTGTGCTTAGATCTTTAACACTACGCAACGGATTTTGATGCGGTTCTTTTAAGCCGTGGTCTTCCGGCGAAAAAAATAAACAATAGCATTCTTTTGTAATGAGCCCGGGGATCCCCGGGACCGGTAGATGATTTAATTCAAGGGAAAGGTTTATATGTAAAATACATGCATCAGCGTTGCATCCGTGCGAAGTCGGGGCGGGTCGCTAGTCACTACATAGTATAAAACAAAGTCGCTTTCTCTGTCCCTAAGTCCCTATATCCCTATATCCCTGTATGTTTAAATCTTTAAAACTACGCAACGGATTTCGATGCGGTTTTTTTTAATAGATAGAGTGACTCAAGGGGAAGGTTTATATGTAAAATATATGCATCAGCGTTGCATCCGTGCCAAGTCGGGGCGGGTCGCTAGTTAAGTAAAAATTTATGAATCCACTTCGTTATCGTAAACATATTATAGAAAAATTCTGCTGGAACAAACGATTATCCGCCTATGACTTGGCACTCGACGCAAATAAAGCACTCTAGAGGCGTCAAAGAAAAATTGTAACAATTTATTTGGGAGGCCGGCTGAATGGAGAGACATTTCTTCTTGTACAAGCATTAGCGAGGGGCTTGCCTTGGCTAGAGAGAGCAGGCTATTTCATTTGTAAAAACCATGGGCTCATGATACTTACTTTAATAGCCTATTGACTGTCCCACTGCTGGGCAAAGGCCTCTTCCCATGTTTTCCAGATCTCCCTATTGAGCGCCTCTTCCTGCCAATTGCTGGCAAATGCATCCAGATCATCCCGCCATCTCCGTCTGGGCCTGCTCCGTCTGCGTCGGCCATCATGTGGCACCCACTTGGTGGCTAAATTAGCCCACCTATTTGGATGCATGCGACAGACGTGACCGACCCAGTCCCACTCAAGCCTGGCAGTTTATTACCTACGTCAGCAATGCGTGTTTTAGAGCGCAGTGTAGTGTTTCGGACACGATCCGTCCTTTCAATAATCAATCAAAAAAGCCATAGACATAATGACAGTTATTAGTGATAACGATTGGTGATGGAGAAGTACGGATTGATTGAATTTGATGAATCGATTAATAGGTATGTTTTTGTCCATCGCTTCCGATCCTAAATACCTCCCAATATGTAACGTGCGTGAATAATAGCTGGACAAAGCTCCTAACAGAATAGACACCGAGAGATAAGAATCTACTGTAATTTTATCTCGTGTCTGTGTTTAATACTCTCGCCTTGAAATTATAATGAGTACATAAATACAGCTGTGGCATAATGTGCCTCAATCGTGACATTTTATTGATATTTATTTTTCATGTATCTTTTATTCGTTGTCGCCATTTTAACTCTATTCTTTCGCATCTTTGTACCTGACTGGATAATTTTTAATTGTGCGCGCATTCATCTTTTTCAAATTCTCGCCTTGATATATTATTTAATTCGAAGTTTTAATCTATTTCTTTTTGTGGCGTCTTTTATAACGTAAAATGAGAACTGAGGATTCGTTTTTATTATCAGTGACTTAGACACCATATACATCTCTAACAATATTCAATTAATCTTAATTTTGACGCTCAGAGACCATGTACATCTCTGGGATATTATATTAATTTCATTATACTCCTTGTTTAATCTTGAGACCATATACATCTCTAACTTTACTGATGTTGTAATATTTGTAATAGATAACTTTGCAAGTTTATCTTCACTATATGACATTAATTTTGTTATAATTGTAAACTCGGAATTATTATTCTTTCTTGAACTGTAAATTAATATTTTGACATGTAAAAGTGCCCTTGTGGCCTATTTGCAGAATAAATGTTTGATTTTGATTTTGAGTAAAACCCTATTTCTATAAAATGTATATCAAACAATACGGTAATTAAGAATAACCTCCCAGCGTCTACATTTATCAATAGAACTAAAAATGTTACAACTGCGCATAATATAATTTCACAACCATGTACTTAAAAATATATGGTAGTGACACTTTTCATCCCATGGTCGTGACATTTCAAGACTTTTTTTTATGTACATCGCCGGTGGCAAACAAGCGTACGGTCCATCTGATGGTAAGCGGCCACCGCAGCCTATAGACACCCGCAACTCCAAAGGAGTCACGTGCTCGTTGCCGACCCTTTATAAAATTTGAGGATGCACTGTGTTGAGAGCAGAAGGACCACATTTAGGTCCCTTGCTCTCAACACAGTGTATCCTCGGGAGCTCTGGCAAACTTGCTCACTTTCAGGAACACAACACTACCTCGATATAACTCAAAAACTTGTTTTGATCTCACAAACATTAATTAACTAATATAATCTACAATGTAGGAGATACATATCAAGTCCCAACCTTTTGGTAGTCCCAATTACACGCACTGTGGCGCATAGAAGCTCGCCAGCTGTGCGCGCTCTGCAACTGGTAAACTCGCTTCTGTCATGGGCACCAGAATGTGATATGTTTGAAAGTCGATGGACGGTTGTGTATCGAATATGTCTGCGGTACTGTGAGATGATGGATGAGAGTTGATTGATATTTGAATTTTCCTATTGTGAATTATGTGTTTTATAATCTAAATTATACAGTGCCTTGGTTTCGACTGTAATGCTGTATATGTTTTGTTTGCAATAAATAAATAAAAAAAATACGTTATAAACAATAGCGTTAGAGTTGTAGTTACGCTTAAATTTTTAACACGGCGGTGACTTGTTATGCTTGTCCCTTTGATTAGGGGCCTTATGGTATGGTGTCCTGGGCACACACTCATGATCCCGGACTACTTAATCACAGCGTCCATCGAAAGATGGAGCGCTGCGCTCACGGCGTCCAACTCAAACACGACATGTACACTTAGGCATTCCCGCCAGCGGGGACGTCCACCAAGCAATCGCAACAACACAGACACATACAGTCCCTATTCCTCCCGGAATCGCCACATACCGGGTAGAGTTAATCTGATCCAGATCAGGCCCAGCTGAGTTTCTTGCTGGACTTTTCTCTCAACTAGGCTAGGTTTAGTGAACCAGCGACAAACCCCGTTGCTCAACTCCACTCACACCTCAGCAGGCTAATCACGTAACTTTATGTAGAATAGAATAGAATAGAATATCATTTATTGTATCGATCATACATTGTCAAAAACAGTATCAAATATGAAATTACTTAAATAAATTTACAATATAAATTAATGTATGTAACATACAATTGCAATGTCATATTCGAATTACATAATTTAGTTAATTAATGTCAATCATGATACATTCTTTCACCGATCGTTATTCGTCCAGGAAGTCTTTCACAGAATAATAGGCTTTCCCCGTGCAGTGGGCTCTAAGTCCACGAGTAAAAGAGCTTTCCGTGCCAGCAATTCTGATTTGCTCAGGAATTTTATTGTACTAACAGTAGATAGATCTTACTGTCAATTTTGAAGTATAAATGTATGAGATGACAATAAAAATTTGACACTAAAATCTACCTAACGGGAGTACAAAAGTTACGTGATTACCCCGCAGGTATCATTTATCTATTGGCATCATTTGTCATTAGGTTGAAGCTGCTCAACCAATCTCACTGGAGCGCAAACGCTTAGAGTATTCCAGCGTTGAAAACCACCTGCGTAGTCGTGTCGGAGGTTTTCCTTGAATTTTCCCCGGGCTACTCTCCAACCGCGCACTTCTATTGCTTTATTGGGCTCGGCCTATAAAGTTAAAGTCAGGTTCAAAGTGACGAACCACCGTCAGGTCCGGCGAATTCAGAATTTTAACCACAAAATAACCTACAAGGCGAGGGCTGTATTAATTACATAATTTCCCAAGAGACGCTGCCGTTGAGGTGTAAAGTCAAACACAAAGATGATTAGTCAAAATATAACTTAATTGTAGAGTGAAAGATGGGGTACTTAAGAGCGGTTTAATAAAGTGTAACAGGCCCACTAGCGCCACTCGTAAATAAGTGTAATTATTTTTTAACGATATATAACTAAAAAATGGGGCCGCTACGTACTGTAGTTTATATTTAAGCACTTTTTGAATCCATCAAACTAGTTTTTACGTTGCTAGATTCGTCTCTCTATGAGCTCAAAATTAAACTACTGTACATAGCGGCCCCCTTTTTTAGTTATATATCGTTAAATTTAAATAATTACACTTATTTACGAGTGGCGCTAGTGGAAAGCGCTCATAAGAGTTTTTGGTGTCAGAACTGTAACCTTCACAGAGTTTTATTACTTAAATTCTCTTGGGGTTAGAATTACAATCCCAACGGAACTGAACTGCTCACAGAAAATAAAAATATGGTTAGAATTGTGGCCCCTATAGAATCGAATTGCTCCCATAAACGTAGGTAGGTTAGAAATATGACCGTTATAATACCGAACTGTTCACAAAAATTAAAGATGACATAAGCTTATGTAATCGATTCACAGCGTGACGTCATCGCTGCTGTACCGTTGTACAATCTTATAATTCGTGTCGTGTCTTCTTCTTCTTTTCGTCTTTCTTCTTTTTTCGTCAAATCTTATAATTCTGTGACATACGTATCTATTGTGATAATTTCGAACTAACGCCTAGATGATGATTATTGTTAAAACGATATAAAGGCACTGTAATACGTACATTTTCGTTGATACATATATAATTTATTGTAATACTAGCTTTTTCCCGCGACTGTCCGCGCAGAACTCGTTCGTTACAATTTGATTGCTATTCTTCTATATTTATTTTTTATTTTATTTATTTCTCAAAAAAGTACATAACAGTAACAACCTTTTAATTGCTCGCCAAACTGCCATAACAGTTTGTTGGCGAGATCGCACTCATTTAACTAATGTTAGGTACGTACTATGCTATTATGGACTAAACTAAAACACTAAATATGACAATGCCTAAACATTTAACTGTAATATTTTTATAAGTTTTTATAAAATTAACATTACAATGTTACCTATAACAATTTAACCATTTTTTTTGGTTATGTCAGGCGCTTACCTAGTAAGCTCTCTTCCATACAAACTTCCACTCCCTTAAGGGATGATTTCCGTTATAAAAAAATATTTTATCTCCTTCCCCGGTACTCAAACGACCTCCATACCAAATTTCATCTCAATCGGTACAGCGGTTTAAAAGTGAAGAGGTTACAGAAACATGATCTATGTCATCATCATCATCATCATTTTAGCCGAAAGACGTCCACTGCTGAACATAGGCCTCCCCCAAGGCTCGCCATTTAGACCGGTCCTGTGCCGTTCGTTTCCACCGGATTCCCGCGACCTTCACCAGGTCATCACTCCACCTTGTCGGAGGCCTACCGACAGCTCGTCTTCCGGTGCGTGGACGCCACTCAAGCAGTTTCTGGCCCCATCGACCGTCAGTCCTGCGAGCAATGTGCCCTGCCCACTGCCACTTAAGTCTCGCAATTTTGAAGGCTATGTCGGTGGCCCCAGTTCTGCTACGGATAGCTTCATTCCTAATTCTATCACGCACCCCGAGCATAGCTCTTTCCATTGCTCTTTGGGTGACCTTGAGCTTTCTTATGAGGCCCATCGTTAGCGCCCATGTCTCGGATCCATATGATCTATGTATCGAATCTAAACTATGATAAACCGTATTTTCACACCTGCTGTTCAGAAAAGTCATTGTTGCCCTCGACCTCCATACCAAACACCAATCGGTACAGCGGTTTAAACGAGAAGAGACAACAGAGACAGACAGACACACTTTCGTGTTTTTAATATTAGTACGGATTAAGATCACAATAATATTTTATGAGTGTTTCATTAGTGGGCGCGGACGATGGGAGATAAGAAGCTTAAGCGCTTTTGTCCTTTGTGAGGATTGTGCAGTTACAAATACATCCTTTATTTACAGTAAGTCAATTGGCAGATCACGAGGAACATTCACATGTGAATGTGACAATACAATACAAATTTAGAAACAAAGGAAAAATTGGACCAAATATTCCCAAACATCGCTAAACGCCCTTCGTGTACAATACAATAATGCGTTCAGGATGCTGTTGGGACTACCACGATACTGTAGCGCATTAGGTATGTTTATGGATGCCAATGTCGACGGTTTTAGTGCAATACTACGGAAGCGAGTAGCATCACTGATGCGCAGAGTGAGGGATAGTGCCAACAGCCTCCTGAATAGCATATTGGAGAAAGTTGACTGCCCAGTTGTAAAACACTGGAACATTATACATATGGGGGACAGGACTCCCATTTATAATATCAAATAAATAATTATCCTCGTAATTAATTAAATAGTTAAATAATTATAACTAATCTAGATATATAAGTGAACAAATGTTACTAACAATGCTATGGATGTCTTGTCTGAAAATAAAATGATTATTATTATTATAAAATTTAAAAACTGGCACCGAGCAGGATTTGGGACGTTAGTGCCGTTAACAAAGCCTGTCTTCTGTGCCTTTACCATGAGTTTACATGACCATACTCGCTAGCGACTGCGTAAATATATGGGCAAAAGTACAGCGCCTCTGACAGTTACGCAATACAACTAAGAATCGGCATACTAAATCGTTTACGCAGTCGTTAGCGAGTACGGTCATGCAAACTCTTGTAAAGGCACTGGTAGATGTCGCTGTAGTTAAGGCGTTTGTATAAATGAAGGAACGGTTGAAGAATTTGGGGCCAGGTGATAGTTGCACCTATCGCTCAGTTGGCTGGAGCGACTGGTCGCGAGTGCCGGGAGGTCACAGGTTCAAATCCAGCTCGGTGCCTAAGTTTTTCAAGTTTTCCTTTTTTCTAAATTTATATTTTGTGTTAGCAGCGTCACTGCTTAATACAAAATTAACACAATACAAATTGATTAAAAACTAAGTTGATTTGTGTAAGATTGTCCACATATATTTATTTATTTATTGACTAATTGCAATTGCTCAGACTCAAAACCAGTCTAAATATACACCGAACCGACAAACACAGTCTACAAATATTCTTCAAAGTATTCAAAAGAAAAAAAATAGAATACATTAACATCAGACGGCCTAAAAAATATATATTCCGGAAGCCTTTGCTCAGTGGAGGACAACATAAATTGAGAATTATTGTTTGTGAGCTGTACTTTGTATACAGTTACGAAAAAACAAGCGTTTCTCTCTTTTCTCTGAAAGTCAGACCACTGGAAGTCTATCTTTGTTCGTCGCTTCCGACCCAGCCGTAATTCAATTTTTCTCGCACGTTCGCTTTTTTATGAGTGACGCGTGACACATAAGCCTATAAAAACTTGCGCCTCACTTAACTATACCCGAATCATCATTCTTCTACCGTTTTTCAGAGGAACCCGAGATCTGATTTTATTATCTGATCTGATCTGATATTAAATTAAAATATGACATTACAATCTACCTAACTGTAGAACAAAAGTTACATGATTACCCCGCTGCTCACAAAGTTGACGAAAATCGGTTGAGAAATGCGACTTGCAGAGACCGGAAATCGGAAGAAAGGACAAGCATTTTTGTCGAAGTTGAGCTTGAAGAATGCTTGACTTAAGCCGTCGTCTCCTGGTGAAAAAATAAACAATAGAATTCTTTTTTAATGAGCCCTGGGATCCCTGGGACTGGTAGACGATGGGTCAATTATAAATGCGAAAGTTTAGATGTTTGAATGTCTGGATGTTCAGATGTTTAGATGTTTGAATGTTTGTTACTCAGTCACGCAAAAACGGTTGAACGGATTATGATGAAACTTGGTATACAATGAGTTTATATTCATATTCATATTCATTTATTTATATTATTAATATTGCATGTCAACTTATTTAATAATACATTTTTAATAAATAAATATCTTTGGACAATCTTACACAAATCAACCTAGCCCCAAACTAAGCAAAGCTTGTACTATGGGTACCAAGTGACGATATACATACTTATATAGATAAATAGATACTTAAATACATAGAAAACATTTAAGTCTCAAGAACAAATATTCGTGTTCATCACACAAATACATGCCCTGACCGGGGTTCGAACCCGGGACCTCCAGCTTCGAAGGCAGGGTCACTACCAACTAGGCTAAAGCGGTCGTCGGCGGTTTATTGTAACCTTTAGGTTACCAGTAGATTGTAATGTAAGTACATACATTAACATTCGATTAGGTAATTAATTTCACTTTTAAAAACTCATCAAAACTATAAAATGTGTGCTCGAGAAACCAGTTTTTTAGTTTCAGCTTAAAGCCTTTTAACGAAGGATCCAAGGTGACTTCCGCTGGCAACTTATTGTACATCGTCGGGCCTATCACACGAGTCACTTTATCTGACTTCACTAGTCGTCGCTTCACCGGGAGAAGCCTATTTGGGTTTCGCAGAGGTCGGCCCGAATCTGCTCGTTTTTTGTACTCGCATAGTTTATAGCTTGGATTAATATATATTATAATTTCTATCCCGAAAATCATGCGTTGGAGGGGTGAAACAGGGAGTGGGAGTTTACCCAGACGAGGTTAAGGGCAAAAAAGCCACTTCAACATTCACTAAATCAACTCGACGAATTCAAACACTCCGAAGAAGTTCGCAATTCAAACAATACACCGAACCGACTCGTTTCATAATCTCAACTTTTACGACGAAAACATTATTACAAGTTACCTATAAAAGACGTCATAAAGGAGATTTATATCTGTCTGTGTGTTACCGCGCATCGAGAGAATGGCCCATCAAAGTATTTTATTGTAGCTTTTATTTTATGCGCGGCTGGACGGACGAAATGTAAATACGGGCTTATTTATTCCATGGAATTACCACAGAGTAGCCAGAGATATAATACGAGTATATAGGCTTGGGCGCGATTTGTCTTTTTAAATGACTCTCCAGAGGGTCGATTACGTAACGTTTTAGAACGTATCAACATTCTTAAGAGAGGTAGGGCACAGCAAAATGTCGTCTTGCTCGAATTTGGAGCAGCCCAACTAAGGAACTATACTATTTTTTATGTTTTTAATTTACATATTGACAATCTTTTGTGAATTTATTATACTCTCTTTTGACATACATTACAGTAATTCATGTTTTTTTTTAAATTTCATATGCATCAATAAATTGCTCTGAATAATTAGATTCAATTTATGTAATATATAACTGACGATTCAAAAGTGCTTGTTGCTAAGGCCTATTTGAATAAAGAATATTTTGAGTTTGAGTTTGGAAGTATCTCTGCCTTGTAGAAGACTACAGTCATGATAACGTTATTTACTATACAGGTATGTAGTGTTGTGTTCCTGGAGGTGAGCAAGGTTGCCAGAGCACCCTAGGATGCACTGTGTTGAGAGCGAGGGACCTAAATTTGTCCCTTCAGCGGGGTAATCACATTACTTAAATAAAGAGTCGGCAACGCGTACGTGACTCCTTTGGAGGTGCGGGCGTCTATAGGATGCGGTGGCGGCTTACCATCAGGTGGACCGTAAGCTTGTTTGCCACCGGCGTTGTATAAAAAAAAACTTTTGTACTACCGTTAGGTAGATTTTAATGTCAAATTTTACAGTCATTTATGCTTCAAAATTGTCAGTAAAATCTATCTACCATAAAGTTACGTGATTTGCCTGCTGCTGTTAACACAGTGAATCCTCAAGTTTTATATAGGAATTTTATGTAGGAGTTGCGGACGTCTATAGGCTGCGGTGGCCGCTTACTATCAGTTGGACCGTACGCTTGTTTGCCACCGTCGTTTTATATATAAAAAAAAAACAGTCGTTGCATTATGCGAGGGCACGAATAACCCTGAAATCAATTTAAATCGCGAAACGTCTCTTATCACCCCGGCTAAATGACTGTACCTCTTTTGTTTAGATTAGAAATTAGGCAAACAAAAAAGCAGTGGTAGTAAACACGCACACATTGGCTTCATATTACTCGCACGAAAGATCAGAATACTCGTAAGTGATTCGAACCGACTTCTTACAATCTCTGCTTCTTTGGCTTTTTTATTGTACAACTTTTATATGAATGAAACGAAACGTAATTAAAAATAGTTTAGTTTAGTTTATTTTATCTCACTATACAAGTTTCATATAATACAACACCTTTGTAATAGATAACTTTGCAAGTTTATCTTCACTGTATGACATTAATTTTGTTATAATTGTAAACTCGAAATTATTATTCCTTCTTGAACTGTATATTAATATTTTGACATGAAAAATGTATTACTTATCATAGTCAGACTTTCTTGAATTGTAAATTAATATTTTGACATGTAAAAGTGCCCTTGTGGCCTATTTGCAGAATAAATGTTTGAATTTGAATTTGTTTATACTACTAATCATATCGTGATCGTTTAACAAAATAATAATTAACAATGGGCTATAATTAATAATGAAAATAATAATATCAATTATAAACAGGGAAGAAAAGTCATATTAATGTCAATTTGAATAATAATAATATAAAATAGAAATAATATAACTGACGCTTGACATTTAAAAACATTTTTTTTTAACTAGCCTATTTGAGTGTCCCACTGCTGGGCAAAGGCCTCCCCTATTTTCCTCCACGCGGCCCTATTGTTAGCTTATTCCCGCCAAGTTAAGGAAAACGCATCCAGGTCGTCCCGCCATCTTCTTTTTGGTCTGCCTCTGTTCCGGTAGCCATCTTGTGGGGTAATGGACCCCACAAGATGGCTACTCTTTGTCGTCTCACTAATGACTTGCCAAACGCAACTCCTAATAAAGTTGTCATGTTAGCAGACGATACCACCATAACGGTAAAGTGTAATAATAGGTTAACTTTCAATCATGACATTAATAACTCTTTAAATGACATTATCAATTGGATACAATGAATAATTTAAAAATTAATATTAGTAAAACTATATGTATGCAAATAAACTATCGACTTAGGCAAAGAGGAGAGGACTCCCGCTCCGAATCGTTTCTGGTGCAAAGACTTTCTATCGCTATTCAGCGCGGAAATGCTGCTAGCGTTATGGGCACTTTTGCACCGGGACGATGAGGGGCGGGTTATATGGCTAAATTGTTATTGAGATGTAATAATTGTAAATATTAATATAGTAAATGCTGATGTCTGTAAGGTATATGTGAATACCTACGGGCTTGCTGCCAGACACCAATAAACTATTATAATTCAAATAATATACCAATAAGAATTCAATACAAAAATTAAAACGTACAACAAGCAGCTTCAGTTAAGTTTCTTGGATTCACCATAGATCACCACTGGAAAGATCACATTGAGCAGATTTGTACCAGGTTAAACAGATTTATGTTTGCCCTCCGAAGGTTAAGGGACACTGACAGCTTATCATGGATATGTCTTCTCAGTTTTACGTTACGGCCTGATTCTGTGTGGTAACTCTGACGATGTAGAATGAGCTTTCAAAATTAAAAAAGGCTTTTTTTATTTGTAATGCTTGGTCTGATGATTTAAAAAAAATCTATGGGGCAGGTCGTCCATGTCAGTCAACTGTCCATACAAGGGACAAAAATTTATTGCATCAAAAAAAAAATTAAAATTTGAACTGTTTATTTCTGAAAAAACATATAAATTACATTTGACAGGGTTAGGCATGCAATCTTATTTTTTAATTTTTTTTTTAATTACCTAATGGTTAATTATTATTATTACAATTTAATATAATAATAATATGAAAAATTATGAAAAATTGAGGAATGTGTTAGTGTAATCTACTTTGATAAGTAGATTACAGTAACACATTCCTCAATTTTTCAATTTTTTATCCTTATAATTTTTAACTACATGTTTACTTGACTTGCTACATATTTGTTCATATGAAAGTCTATTCAAAGCACATGGCAGGACATAATTCCATATTCTCCTTCCATAACAGTTATTAGTAGCGGGTAAGACAAACGGAGAAAGGTGTTTTAACTTTCGCATGTTTTCTGCTCTATATCTAATTTTTCCTTCTCATCATTCATCATTTCAGCCGAAAGACGTCCACTGCTGAACATAGGCTTCCCCCAAGGCTCGCCAATTAGACCGGTCCTGTGTCGTTCGTTTCCACCGGATTCCCGCGACCTTCACCAGCTCATCACTCCACCTTGTCGGAGGCCTACCGACAGCTCGTCTTCCGGTGCGTGAACGCCACTCAAGCAGTTTCTGGCCCCATCGACCGTCAGTCCTGCGAGCAATGTGCCCTGCCCACTGCCACTTAAGTCTCATAATTTTGAAGGCTATGTCGGTGACCCCAGTTCTGCTACGGATAGCTTCATTCCTAATTCTATCACGCAGAGAAACCCCGAGCATAGCTCTTTCCATTGCTCTTTGGGTGATCTTGAGCTTTCTTATGAGGCCCATCGTTAGCGCCCTTCAAAAATGTATTGCATCAAAAAAAATATTCTTCTACTTTTTCCTAATTAGAATACGATACTGAATATGCCTTTAAACGGATCCTCACTATTTTTGTTACATCCTGTATTAAAAAAGAGATTACTTCTCGATTACTCCGAATCAAGCGGCACAATCTACTAGTATATTATACAAGCAGAACCCAAATCGTATAATATTCACTGTGTTTAATAATTCATAGTAGCCGAAACCGATATCGCCTCTGATTTAGTCGATATGAACCATTAGCGCTCCGTCGACTCGATATCGCGAGTTATATCAATCGTCCATTAGTACGACTTGACATGAAAACGCCATTAATAATGTTCATAGCAACAATAAGGGATGAGAAACTGACCACGTACGTTCATTGGAAGGTCAGGTAGCAGCAGAATGTGTAAAACTAGTACTTACGCCAAATCTTGGGATTAGGTCTGCGTGTCAGGTCTATCTCTGTTATCTTGAAATAATACTTGAGAGAGCTGTAGTAGAAAGTAGCCGCAGGCATAATGTCCGTTGGTGAAGCAATATTATCATTTTTTGTAAAATAATGTTTTTGGGTATAATAAAAAAAAAATTAAAAAAATAATTCCGAACGTAATCTATTGTCCAAACGATAGAACACTCACAAGGAGACGAAGTTTCCCCTTAAACTTCGTTTTTTTTAGATTACAATTAAACGGTATGTTGCTTCATTTCCATGTTAGCTTCATTTCCATCAGGGGACAATATTGTACATTTTTTTGAAACTTCACTTCGTAACTTATTGCATTTAAAACTTAGCACGTCAATACTATTTACAAATTCCTAGATTGTCTTATGAGAAATAGCGTAACAGATTCCTTAAAATCTGGAACAATACAATTAAGTGTAGAAAGATTCAATATTAACTTCACTTATAAAGTTACCATTTTTGTGTCTGTAGTTAAATAAGGTTACGAAGTAGAAATAATAATAATTAGCTTTACCAGTGGGCGTAATCTGGTTACGACGAGGGTCCGATCGATATTTACGGTAAAATGACAGCTGTCTAAGCTTCGAAATACCCTCTTATTGTATCAATAAACTATACTAGTGGGTTTTGTTATGGTTAATATTGACAATGTCGACATGAAAGATCTGTAACTGTTTTGTATTTTAATGAGGAAAAAATACATACTTATCTTTGAAGTCGATTCTAACTTTAAACTCGCTGCTTCAGTGAAAGGTTGAATTATTGAATTTGTTATGTCAATATTACCCTAGCATGTTGTTTCCTTGTTCTGTGTGTCAAGCTAGAAAGACACATGACAGTAAAGTATGTAATACCTAAATAGCGTAAAGAGTCTAATATTTTCATTGTATCTAGTTGACACATTTCTTGCAGGAAAGCATATCAAACGATTCGACATGTTTTGTTTTCTTGTGTAACTACACATTGTAAATACCTATTATTATTTTTTCCTCGTTTTTCTTTCAATTCTCTTTTGTTGTGTACCATTTACATTTACTTAAGTAGGTTAAGTAGTATCATTGTAATAAGCATATTTTGGAGAAAATAACTGACTGTCGAGTTTCTTTCGGCGTTTCTTCTCGGCAGTGGTCTCTTGAGAAACGCTAGTATTTTTTGACTTGTAAAAGTGCCTTTGCGGCCTACTTGCAGAATAAAGTTCATTTATTTCATTTAATAAAAATTGTAAATCCTTATTAATCGTACTGCAATAAAAAATAATTCAATTTTTTTACATTTATCAAATTGGAAAAATCTGTATAATTTTTTTTTGTCAACTTTATTGCGCAGCATCAAGTTACTGACCCAAATCTGACGCACTTAATGCATTTAATGCATTCTCTACCAGTCAACCTTCAGGCCAAATAAAAAATAATCCTAGTAGCTGCGGTGGTAAACTAACAAATCATAGTTCATTCTGTATATAATAAATACATACACGTAAAATTGTTAAAGGTCGGGTATAATATAAGTTACTAGGATATATAATACAACATAAATACAATAAATAGCACATATAAATACTATGAAGAGCCTTACTCTCAAATATTTGCGCAAATTGCGTTTGAATGGAAATTTACTCTGAGCCTATCGAATAGTATGGAGAGCATTACACACTCAAATACACGATGAAAGAACTGGACATATATTGGGATATGAATGGGAATGAATTTTTTAGCAGAACGGAGGCTTAGCTATATCCGCTCATGTTTGTGTGCCTATCATGTTATTTATTTAACCACCGGATATTATAACGGATCCGTATTGGATTTTATTTTGTTCCCGCTTCACAGGGTATCTGGTTTGACCTGATTCAATCTAGAATGTTACTTGGATTAAGTCAATAAAATATGTTTGAGGTAGTCAGAATCAATTGTACCTACAGCTACATATAAATCTTACCAGGAACAATCAAAAATAAATAAATAAATAAATATTAGAGGACAATCTTACACAAATCGAACTAGCCCCATAGTAAGCTCAAGAAGGCTTGTGTTATGGGTAATAGACGACGATATATTTAATAGATATAAATACTTAAACACATAGAAAACATCCAAGACTCAGAAACAAATATTCATGCTCATCACACAAATATTTGCCCTGACCGGGATTCGAACCCAGGACCGTCAGCTTCACAGGCAGGTGCACTACCCACTAGGCTAAACCGGTCGTCAAAAATAAATAATGATTAAAATAAGAAATAATGATTTATTATAAGAAAGTTATAAATATTAATCTTTGTTGTCATCAATGTCCGCCTGCTTGAATATGTCATGCTCGCTTAACGAGCTTTGCCTACGGTGGCGTCGTTGATCGGGTCGCCACCTTCCCTAACAGATGGTCGAGGGAGGCGATGGCTGAGATACGCGTCGTACTCGTGATCGGGTGCTGTTTGTGGAGTCCGGTCTGTTCATGCTTGCTAGGACATAGTGACTACGTTAATACTAGTGTCTTTTTATAGGGGATTGACGAGAGATATCATCCTGTTCTGGATTCGTTTTTATTGTCAGTGACTCTTAGAGATCATAATTATACATCTCTAACAATATTAAATTAGTCTTAATTTTGACGCTGTAATACCATGGACATCTCTAAGGACGTTAGAATAGTAACTATTAATTGTACATCTATGGGATATTATATGAATTTCATTATACTCTTTATTTAATCAGACAGACCTTATACATCTCTAACGTACAAGCTTTGAGTGAACATCCTATCATAATTCTAGTCACACTGGCATTTAATTACATAATTAAACAGACCCAAGATGTGCCACAAACAAACTTCTGCTCAAAGCAATGTATGCTGAAGTATGAAATACTATTACACTATTCTGTGGCCGAAGCTAGGGGTACTTATGATTCACTGTGTAAACTTGTGCTACAGATACTGAAATGACAACCAGATATTGAGCTACAGACGAAACATCTCGTTGCACTTTGTCGTACTAATACACTCGCGGACAAATACGGGTCGGTAAAATACGGTCATATTTCCTAAAATAGTGCAAAGTTCTACAGTTTTTTTTATTAAATAATAATAAATAAATAAATAATAAATAAATATTAGAGGACAATCTTACACAAATCGAACTAGCCCCACAGTAAGCTCAAGAAGGCTTGTGTTATGGGTACTAGACGACGATATATTTAATAGATATAAATACTTAAATACATAGAAAACATCCAAGACTCAGAAACAAATATTCATGCTCATCACACAAATATTCGCCCTGACCGGGATTCGAACCCAGGACCGTCAGCTTCACAGGCAGGTGCACTACCCACGAGGCTAAACCGGTCGTCTCATGATCTTTATTTAATTTTACATCTAAACTGCAAAAATAACAGTAAAAAAATAGCATATCCATATTTAAAACGGACTTGTAAAAAGCCTTTAAAAAAAAACCGACTCCAAAAAACACCAAAAAGTAAAAAAATAATTGCCTTACTTCTACATGAGACTTTACGCTTTTTATTGAATTATGTAGACGTACCTATTGTAATTTTGGAAGCCGGTGCAATCCAAAGAAATTGTTTAAAGTTGACGAAATTGCACCAGTACTAGAGTGCATCTCATAACGATTCCAATAAGCTCAAACACGACTAGACTACACTGTTTTATTACGGAGTTCCGTTGCCTACCTTCCGGCTTCAATTACCAGATCAGGTTGATGGTGACATTACATCAGGACAATTTAAATTGACTTCGTCATAGTCGCTTCCGTATCTTGATCGAAATATCTTATTACCACCCATGACTTATAAACACTAGGAGTTTTGGATGACCATTCGTGGTCTTATTCATGCACATTCACCAAATGCTACTTTCTGAATGCAAATGCTTGATTTATTACCGAAAATACTAAAATCGCTATATGTTTCCCTTGAAATTTTGAGGAGTTCCCTCAATTCCTCATGGATCCCATCATCAGAACAAGATTTTGATAACAACGGGACCAACCTTGAAGCACATGCTTTCAAACAAAGATTTTTTTTCAAATCGGTACATAAACGACGGAGTTCTGAGGTTACACATTAAAAAAAAGAACCTAGAATCGAATTGAGAACCTCCTCCTTTTTTTGAAGTCAGTTAAAAAACAACGTTAACGAAGCGAGATATCGCAAAAGTACTCATTTTTGGATATTGATATTTTTATGACAGATTCCGAAAATTGCTACTTAATACTACTACGAAATGGATATTACGAAAAATAGAATGTAAATATAACTAATGTAAAATATTGCGGTTGTATTTAAGTTAAGATGACCCGACATTTTTGACCTCGAGTGTATGTGCATTTTTCCTCGCAACGTTTTCCTGCATCGGTTCTTCAATAAATATCAAATGACCATCATTGAGTGCTTTACCCTAGTAAGTGTTAGATTCTGTGTTTTACTGATATTCAAATCAGTAACTTTTATGTCGTCTTTTTGCGTTAACTTGTTTTTTAAGTTTGCAAGGAAATATCTTAGAGAATGGATAATAATAATGACGTCACAAATTTCTATTGTCCAACTGAAAAATGAATTTAGAATAAAGGAAAAATTGAAAAATTTGGGCACCGATTAGCTCCAGAGCTCAGATCCTGCTCGGTGCCTAAATTTTTCAATTTTTCCTTTATTCTAAATTTGGGTATGGGTCGCGCATCGCAACTGATGATTCTCAATATGATTTGAGACGTTAGTGCCGTTAATGAAGCATGAGTCTTCTGGTAGATGTCGCTGTACGCCTCCCTTAAGGCGTTTGTATAAAATATTGAATAATGAATTATTTATTTTATCTTTATATATTTAGCATAAATAGCTTTAAGTTTGATGTTTCGCAAGGGTTTTCTTAAGTTCTGTGTATTGGTATCTAACGTCAAAATAATATTATTGGACTGTTTTGTTAAATACTGCAACATGTCAGGGGAGCCGTGCGGTAATAGTTATTTACAATACAAGTTCGGAAAGTAAGCAATTCCCAACAAGTGGCGGTGAACAAAAACACGAGCGGTTAGCGAATGTTTTTGACCGACACGAGTTGGGAATTGCGTTTCCGAATATGTACCGTACAATGTTTTATAATACATTGAGACGGAAATAAGAAATTGAGTCGAAGAGTTAATTTAAAATTTATAGGCTCGATACGTCAACGTCTCTACTAACTGCGCATGTGCAAAATGCTGAAGCGACAAGGCACAGGCTGAATCTGTATTCAGCCAAGCATATTAGTGAATATTTACTATTTTTGTAGTAGTAGTAGTAGTAGTAGTAGTAGTAGTAGTAGTAGTAGTAGTAGTAGTAGTAGTAGTAGTAGTAGTAAACACTTTATTGCACAAATCAAGTACATAGAAGAAAACAAACTTAATAATGGATATTTGTACAAAGGCGAACTTATCCCTTTAAGGGATCTCTTCCAGCTAACCTTTGAGAAACTGAGACGACATGTAATATAAACACATGTTATTTATTTATAGATAAAAAATTAAATCTAAAATGTTTAATGTATTAATACGTTTAATGAAGTATTCATATTTATATACCTTTTATAAGAATTTAAATCTTGTATAATTGACTAATTTCTTAAACTTTTCTCAAATGACAAATTATGTGTGCGTCGGGCTGACGACGGAGATAAAAAAAAAATAAAAAGCACTAGTGAGGAAAATTGGTACTTTTCTCACAGTTTGGCTGCTTAGAAAACGCTATTTTCGAGCACATGCATTATAAAGTATGTTTTAGTAATTGAAGACAAAGGCCTTTGAACAAATGAAGGTTGTTTGCGGTTGTAAGCCCAAATAAATCACGTCTACCCAAATTGAATTAGAATAGTTTACGTTTTAGGTTAACCGAGGATAGCTAAGTTTAGGTCTTAGAAGCGATAATTAGTGCACGCAGCCTGGGTTAATTAATGAATGCGGGTGCGATACTGAGGTGCCTAAGGGAAAACACGTATATAAAATTTTTGTTTATGTTTAAACAAAGCATTCTTTTGTCGCTGAGTTCACTACTTAACCGTAATAGGAATAGACTCGTTAGTTAGCCAAGCTGAAGTTGCTGTCCTCAGGCAGATTAATAATATCCATTAATATTTATAACAATTTACCTGACTATAAAAGAAGAAAGACGATAAAAGACGAAAATAAAGCAACTGCTACTAGCTAAATTATATTACACGGCTACACGCTAATTGAATGACTTGACTTATGTTCCTATGTCCCCTAGATGGGGCAGAGGGCTTCCACAGTGCGCCGCCATCCCGTTCGGTCTTGAGCTTCGCGCTTCAATTCGCTCCACGTCTTCCCTATGTTCTTCGTCTCTGCGATGATCGTCCGCCGCCAGGTCTGCTTAGGGCGGCCACGCTTACGCTTTCCTTGGGGATTCCAGTCTAGGGCTTGCCTCGGTATGTGATCAGGGTCCCTTCGGAGCGTGTGTCCGATCCAATTCCACTTGCGGCGTTTGATCTGCTGGTCGATCGGAGTCCCATGGCAGCGTTCCCTAGCTAGCCTAGCTAATTGAATACATAGAAGATAAATTATAAATAAGTCTTCCTTTCATTAACATTGCAGCGCCCAACAGGGTTTATTTATATACAACGCCGGTGGTAAACAAGCTTACGGTCCACCTGATGGTAAACGGCTACCGCACAATAATCTCAGAGTTCACAATAATCTGCAGCTTTAAATTAACATCTGTACCTACTTTTGTGATATTGCAATAAATTATTGTATCGGGCCCGTGAAGACCATGGTGGGGGTATGTGGGACTCGCCCTTTTATAGGGGAAGGGAATACCCAATAAACTCCTGTGGCGTTAACCCTCTTTACTGTATAGGGGGGCACCATGAGCTAGCTTTTTAATCTCAAACAACGGCGGCTGATTTCGCATCTTATCTTTTAGCCTGTATTCAGGGACGACCAATTCAATTCACACTTATAAAAATAATGATTTCTTTTTCAATTTAAACGGGCACAAGTGCAAGCAAGGTTTACTATTTTTAAAAATAATTTACGAGTATTATCAATTGGCGAAACATGGTAAAGTTAATTGACCGAGTGAAACGAAGGTCTATGCTTCAGCTTCGACAAAAATGCTTTTGTATGTCCGGATTTCCGGATTTCCGTTTGTTCTCGTCTACAGGTCGCATTTCTCAACCGATTCTCGTGAAATTTTGTGAGCAGGTTGGATAAATATACAGATTTTTTTTGTTGAATAAGTTTTTGGAAACAAAAAAAAATATTTGTTCATCGGTTTGTTCTCCTCTACAGGTCGCATTTCGCAAACGATTCTCGTGAAATTTTGTGAGCAGGTCCGGTAATTACGTAGTTTTTTTTGTCGAGTCAGTTTTTCGAAATTTTCAAAAACATTTTCTTTTTCAACGTTTTTGTAAGATTCTTCGTCCGAATTTCAGTTTGTTGTCCTCTACAAGTCGCATTTTTCAACCGCTTCTCGTGAAATTCTGTTAGCAAGTTCGATATTTATAATTGATCTTTTTTATAATGTCAGATTTTGGAAATGATAAAAAAAATCACTCATGAGGTCTACAGCTGACATAGCCGCTAGTAATAATGTACGAAACATCTCAGTCAACATAAAATTCAACCAAACGAAATCATGTCATGAATTGGTTACGATCTGCATATCGAAGAGCTTGTGAGCGATCATTTAAATAAATCCAATCGTGTTTAACAAGCTATTTCGATGGTAAAACGATACGAATACAAATGTATTCACATATATTTTTAAAGGCATTTATTTTGTATTCAGGTAATTGTTTTACAAAACGAATTAAAAGATAATTTATGGGATATATTTTTGTTTAAAACTTTGGTCGAAAAAATGTTAGCATTTTATTTTTATAGAGTACTTACTAAAATATTTGAGATGGTTTTAGGTGTAATTATATTGTATTTATCATAACGAGCGGTCAGGCGATTTTATTAATGTTTATCAATTTAGGTATCAACAGAAAACTGTATGTACTAACATGATACAGCGACTTCTATTCAAGTATGAAACAGAAGAAGGGAAAGTCATATTTTCTTCTAACGAATTTGAAGAAAAATGGCTTTATTTTCTACAGGGTTAAAATAATAAATGTACCTACCTACCGCTTTGCCACTGATACTAGGAAAACAAACTTAAAACTACTGCGCCTTAAGCTTTGTCTCGTTTCTTATTTAAATTTCTTGCAATCATAAACTTGTGGCTAAATTTAGCGTAAACCTCCATTAACAATTCGTTTCATCTCTTCTCATTGCCCGACTTTAGTATAACTTAATACTGGGATTAGTGACAACAATACCTAATCGCAGGCTACCTGCACGAAGATCGCGTACGTCCACCTGCGTATTACAGGCAGGGATCGGATACCGGTATTTTCTCCATAGAAAAATACCGGTATTATTACGGTCACCGGTTCATTATTTCATTTTTAATGGGACAATCTAATAATACGACGTTGTTACCTAAATACATGATTCAGCCCTACGTCAAGAGCAAAAAATAATCCAAAATATTGTTCTAATTCAGGGTTTTTTAAAAATACCGGTATCGGTCCATGATTACAGGTGCATCATTTGTCAGCGACGCTCAGAGACCTTATACATCTCTGAGGATATTTATTGATTAGACTTTATTATTTTCATGTTGACGCTTAGAGATATATCTCACAATATTTTATTATGATTAGTGTACCTTATTACAATTAACAAATCTCTATTGTTATTAGTTTCTTAGTTTTATTTTTAACATGTAACATTATATTTAATTAATGATACTTTATTTTGACTTGTAAAAGTTCCCTTGAGGCCTATTTGCTGAATAAATGTTTGGATTTTGATTTTGATTCTTAGTTTTGAGTGCAGCCTTTGAGCATTTTTTGTGAGCATCATTACATAGTATAAAACAAAGTCGCTTTCTCTGGCCCTATGTCCCTATATCCCTATATCCCTATATCCCTATGTATGCTTAAATCTTTAAAACTACGCAACGGATTTTGATGCGGTTTTTTTTAATAGATAGAGTGATTGAAGAGGAAGGATTATATGTATAATACATGCATTAGAATTGTACCCGTGCGAAGCCGGGGCGGGTCGCTAGTTATGGACAAAACCCAGAACTTCTCAAGTTTGTTTTGTCGCGGTGCCCGCAATACTATCGAAGTTATCTCCAATCAGTTTACTAATTACGGTTTTCTGGCTTAATTATATTTAACTGAGATATGTTATCGATTCTCGCGCTAAGGCCGATCGTAAAGACGGCTTCATGCTTATCTGTCACTATGCCCTTTGATCTCTCTATTATGTGGTACATCGGCACGCGTGGTCGTGTCAGAGGTTTTCCCCTGGATTTTTCCCAGGCTACTCTCCAACCGCGCACTCCTATCACTTTTTGGGTCCGGCCTATAAAGCCACAGTCAGGTTATATAATGTGATATAACAAAATACGAAATTAATAACGATGACGCTCTTTTATGAAACTTGTTGTGGATATTTATAATTATGTGTTTAGGTGGATAGGTTTAAGAATAATAAAAGCAGTCCTAATCTAACACGCCTTTTATTCACAACATGGTGACAGCGGTGGGGTACGAACCCACGCCCTTTCGGACTGGTGCCTAAAATAAAAAAAAAAAATATTTTTAAAATATAATAAATTGCATGTGCATGCCAACTAAAATTATACACAGGGAAGAAAGTAGTAAATAATGGTAGGGATCCTTATTATATAATAATATCATATTATTCCAAGATGTTATGTTAAATACTCCAAATACTCGCGGAACAGCTGATGTATATGACATTACATTGAATATAATTCTGAGTATTTGGCCGATTATATCAGACATTCTGGTGGTTTTAATAAATGAAATGTTTTGTACTGGTACATACCCTAGTGTGCTAAAAAGTACCAGAGTATGTCCCGTGTACAAAGGAAAGGGTGATAGGTCTGACGTAAATAACTATAGACCTATAACCATAGTACCCACTATTTCGAAAATAATTGAGTCGATTTTATCCTCTTACCTTATGATGCATCTTGAATCAAACGAATTACTTGCTGATAATCAATATGCTTATAGACAAAAAAAATCAACAACCATGGCGGCTACTAAAATTACTGATTGTATCATGACTGGACTTGATGAAAGATACAAGATAGCCGGCATACTATGTGATTTGTCCAAGGCGTTCGATGTCATAAGCCATAAATTGCTATTAAGTAAGTTAAAAACGTTACGGTATCGAAAATTGCGCACACGATTTGTTTGCGTCGTTCTTAGGCGGCCGGAAACAGGTCGTAAAAATGTCAACAAACGGCAAAACACTTGTTTCTGATGCTGGATACGTTAACCTTGGTATTCCGCAAGGATCCGCGATCGGAAATACGCTATTTTTACTATTTATTAATGATCTTCCATCGGCGATCACGAGTGGCTTATCTGTATTATTCGCAGATGACACTACAGTCATAGTGAGCGCGAAAACTTATGAGCAGCTCGCGATGAAAATTCGTGAAGCTTGTGGTCAATTGCAAACATGGTTCTCGACAAACGGCTTACTTCTTAACGTCACAAAGTCCATGGTAATGGTCTTTGCAGGTCGGACGACTGCCTTGCCCCCATGTATCACCAACGGTCCAATGCCATTATGCAGCGAATGCAAATTTCTTGGATTTACGATTGACGCAAACCTTAACTGGAAGTGCCATGTTGACCAACTATGTAATAGGCTTAGTAGTGCTGTATTTGCCCTTAAAAAGTTGCAGCCATTGGTATCACGAAGTTCATTAAAATCTGTTTATTTTTCACACTTTCACTCGCTAATGTCATATGGTATAGCAATCTGGGGCAATTCAACTGATTCCAAGCGGGTCTTCTTATTACAAAAACGTGCGATGCGATTGCTAGCGGGAGTAAAACCGAGACATCCGTGTAAAGATCTATTTAAAACGCACGGCATCATGACACACTACTCCCTGTACTTGTTTGAGGTGCTCATGTTTGTCAGAAGCAATTTGCAAACTTTTAAACGAGTTGAAGTCACGGGGAAGCAGATCCGATCCACCGGGAGACTTAGGACAGTACCGCGTCGCATGGCACTCTCAGCTAAAAATCCACGGGTAATTGGACTAACCTACTACGAGCGCCTACCCGCCAAATTAAGAACTGAACCATCTGACGAAACATTCAAACGTCAACTGAGAAACTTTTTATTAGAAACCCCGTTATATTCTATTAGCGAATACATGGAAATAAAATATAGTTGACATTGTTTCATTTAATTTAATATTATTGATTTAATTTAATTCCTGTTTTAATATTTACTTTGACGATCATTACGAAATATTGATATTTAATTTCCTTGTTATCCGTGTTTAGAGTACCAAAAATATTAATATTCATGACGATCCTCTCAGGTGAATTTTATCATACTCATTGTATTATTTAACTGCTATTTTATTCATTGATTTTTAATTTATTTTGTTTTATTTAATGTTATTGACGATCACAATAGAGATTCCTGTAAATTGACATTGTAATTTATATTGTAATCTTATATTGTGAATAAATGAATCTGAATCTGAATCTGAATCTAATTGTTGGTCGATAATCCTTACCTGCGTACAATACGTACATATGTATAATTAGGGTCAACCTTAATTTAGTCAATGATATTATAAGTTTGCAAGTGTATTTGCCCGTGCTATTAATAGAGTACGTGTAAGTAGATACGTAGCAGTAGCTATATAGGTAATGTTGATTGCGCAACAGATAGAATACTCGTCTTTACTTAGATAAAGCAAGCCAGTATTTATTATTCCTAACATAACTATTGTACCTAATCTTGTTAAAAAGGGGATGATGTTGTGGATATTTATAATTATGTATTTAGGTGGGTAGGTTTAAGAAGAATAAAAGCAGTCCTAATCTAACACGCCTTTCATTCATAACAAACCTTGTGGTACCCTTAGAGAAACAGTTTCTATTAAATTATTTTTAGGTGCAGACTACATACATACATTCCCCTCTTTTATGCCCGTTATGAAATGATTTTCGAGGTAAAAATTATTATTCTATACCCTTGTTGGGATCTCAGCTATCTCCATTCCAAATTTCATTAAAATTATTTCAGCGATTTAAGCATAAAACGGTAACATAGACAGACAGGGTTACTTACGCATTTATAATATACTAGCGACCCGCCCCGGCTTCGCACGGGTGCATTATTTAATGGATGTTATTATACATATAAACCTACCTCTTCAATCACTCTATGTATTTAAAAAAACCGCATCAAAATCCGTTGCGTAGTTTTAAAGATTTAAGCATACATAGGGATATAGGGACAGAGAAAGCGACTTTGTTTTATACTATGTAGTGATAGTGAAGTACAAATTTCAAGTCAAAGACAAATATATTTTATTGTGAAAATTTTATCATTAATTCAGATTTTCATCGATATATACTCCTATTACGAACGTTCTACATTCTGAAATATAATTTGAAAGAGCTCTCTCCCTCGAAATGGGTTAAATGGATGGACGAAAATACTTGAACCCGTTTGGAATAATCGGGTGGAATAATTCACGGAATATTTAAACAAGTGTATTAAGCTACATTCGATTAAGAAAATTTACATAAATTGCTAACGTATGTATGATTCTGGTGAAATTTTTTGAACATCAGGCGAATCACGTAACTTTATGTACTAACGGTAGATAGATTTACTGTCAATTTTGAAGTATGAGGCCGGCAGGCGAATCACGTAACTTTATGTACTAACGGTAGATAGATTTTACTATCAATTTTGAAGTATAAATGTATGAGCTGACAATTAAAATTTGACATTAAAATCTGCCTAACGGTAGTAAATAAGTTACGGGATTACCCCGCGGGTTTTATAAAGATCCGTAAGACCACATGTCAGATCAAATTTCAGTAACTCAGTACATTTTTTGACATAACAAACCGACATAAGGTCTAACGAATCTTTATAAAACCGAGCCTAAATGTATGAGCTAACAATTAAAATTGGGCTATTCGGTCCGAGCGCGCACAAGTTATTTACTGAAATCGTGAAGCGTTTGGTGACGTAATAGGTGACCGAAGAGCTGGCGACTTCCTCGCACAACGTATCAGCATTGCGATACAGCGAGGAAATGCCGCCAGCATCCTCGGTACAATGCCCCAAGGGCTTGTTTTAGATTTAAGTTATTGTTATTTAACCATTATTACCGCATCAATAAATGTTATTAAAATTTGACATTATAATCTACCTGACGGTATTACAAAAGTTACGTAATTACCCCGCAGGTTCGATATTTATATAGAACTTTTTATGGAGTCCGTTTTCAGTGGAGAAATTTAAAAAAACATTCTTTTTTTAATGATTTCGTGTTTCTTCGGGCGATTTCAGTTTGTGCTCCCGAGATATAGGTCGCATTTATCAATTCTTTTGAAATTTTGTGAGCAGGTTCGATAATTATATAAAATGTTTTTTGTTACAAAAAAAATTTTTTTGGCTTGTTGTCCTGCATTTACAGAATCAGAATTTTTGTTTGCCAGAATACTTATAGACATAGTACAGGGTGTTAAGGTACAGAAGTACAGTATGCAGTCGGTGAACGACATGAAAAAGTTATACATTAGGAGTACTAATATAAATAATGTCAATTTTGTTATACGTACAATGTCTTAACTCAACCTATGAGATTACAGAATTATATTAATTATTTGAATACTTAGTCATGTAAAACAAAGAGTGAAAATAAAAATAAACAAAAATAATTAACCTATTAGAAATTCTTTAACACAGATCACATTTTTCGACCGATTTTCGTGAAATTTTGTGAGCAGGTCCGATATAGAACTACCAATTATATAGAACTTTTTTGTCAATTAGAAGTTAAAAAAATATATAATTCTTTTAATGGCTCGGAGAGATTTCGATTCTTTCTATAAAGATTTGTTTGTAGTCAGTTTTTGGAAATTAAAAAAAAAAGACACGGGCGAGGTCTACAGCTATAATCTATAGGGTAAACGCACAGTTTGTACAGTTGTGTGATGCAGACCCGACACATGCTGAGTGGGTACCATTACAACTGTTTTAGTTTTAAGTAACTTAAATTTAATCGTAATTCTATTATGACGTCGAAATAAACATTTTTTAATTTAATTTTCCTCCTCTGTTTCATAGTTCTTTTTTAATATTCTCGCATTACAACGACGGCAAAACCTTTAAAAAATAGCTGTATTATGAATAATGCTAGTGGGTAATAAGAAAATGTCATAGATTTGGTAACTGTGTCTTTTCTGAGGTTGTAGTTTTTATGAACTTATTAATTCTAAGGATAAGTTCGCCTTTGTACATACCATTTCTTTTTGTATTTGTAATTTTTGTTATTGTGTACAATAAAGAGTTTTACTACTAATTCTCCCAGTAGCTCGATTCCACTCACACCTCAGATTCGGTTGAAACCGCTCAACCAATCTCACTGGAGCGCAAACTCTTAGAGTATTCCAGTGTTCCAAACAACACGCGTGGTCGTGCCGGAGGTTTCCCCCTGGATTTTCCCCAGGCTCTCCAACCGCGCACTCTTATCGCTTTATTGGGCCCGGCCTATAAAGCCACAGTCAGGTTCAAAAAAAAAAGAACTTATTAATAATTCTTGTAGGAACAAAGACTTCTTAGCCGTAGCCAGTTACTTATTATTCAGGAACGCTTCCACGCAACTTCCCAAGTCTTTATTTCCCCCACAAAACTCTTATCTCGCCCAATCACTTCGCAAATTAATCCTTCCCGGCTAATTTATTACATTCTCAAGTGAAAAAGTTAATTGGATCTCGAAACGGCTTAAATAATTGAATCTGTGACAGATTTTATTTAGCTTTTTTGCCTCTAGATTAAAAACAATTCAGAATTGAAATTTGTATTCGAATTTATTTATTAAAATTTTAAATTGGGCGCGGGGAGGCTGGAGTTAATGACTGTACGTTTAGGGGTAGGATGTTTAAGACATTTTTGTTGTTAACAATTCAGAAGATCAAAGATATTTTGGAAATGAATTTCGGAACGGAACCTTGTTGAGGAAATTGGGATACTTAAAAATGAGTACGAGATATTCGATTTTTCAATTTTTTACAAATAGAGTAAAGGTTTTACTTGCCAGCTGTACCTGGTAACTTTATGACGGGTTGGTGGTAGTTTATTTTTAGGGTTCCCTACCAAAATGATAAAAAAGGAACCCTTATGGTTTCACTTTGTCTGTCTGTCTGTCTGTCACATCGCTAAATATCTCAAGAACCACTTATGCTGTCGATTTGAAATTTGGAACAGTTATAAAGAAGGGTAACCTACATGTTTTTTTAAATATTTTTTTTATATTTTCTGTGGAAAATGACAGATAATAAGGTGGTTCAAAATTTGAAAGTCTAGTGAATGTGTCATTTTAAAGGGCTTTCTTATTCTGATCCCTTAGAATTTCATATTCTGAAATATATTTTTTTTACATGTATGTGGCATGCGATAATTTGAAAGTTTGTACGGAACCCTCGGTGCGCGAGTCAGGCTCGCACTTGACCGGTTTTTTGTAGGTAATGTACTCTTAAAAGATTTTACTCGGGAATCTTTTTCTCTGGAATCTTTTTGACATAATCTTTCAAGTAAATAATCGTTACAGGTTTTCCCTAAGAGAGATATAAATAGAGCCACTGGTAGCCGAGTTTTCATTTGTCACAAGGTCAAGAAATATCATTTGTTATTTAACAGTAGCTTATCGGTGAAGGAAAATATCGCGAGAAAACCGTATCAACACATAGTCTAGTTTACCCTCTGGTAGCACAACTTGCTGCCAAGTCGTATCTCGCGCGACTCAGCGATTCCTGTCTCACTCGAACTGTGCGAATTGGAAAGAGGAGGGTAGATTTATCTCTACTCGCGTCGCGTCGCAGCGGCAGTCATGCTAGCCCCACTGGGAAACTCAGACGGCAGTAGCGTTCGTAAACCTAGTGCCTACGCCAAATCTTGGGATTAGGTATCAAAGTGGACCAGGGACTCATTAGAGAAGAAACGCTAGGAGGGATGATAATAAAAAATGTTTTTTTTTAAAATGGTAATAACATTTTTTTAAGACAATTCACAAGTAGATGCCTAAAACAATGTTTTTTTCTCATAGAAGCCTCAGTGAATCACGTGGCTACCTACAATCGTCCTTAAGAGGCCTTATAAGTTTTAAAATGTTTTGATTTCAAATTATGACAAAAGTATTGATAATAACAATAAAGTTGTATTATCAATACTTTTGGCTATGATAATTTTATCAAAGTTTTAGATAGTAACATAGCCATTTCTTGATTTTATTCCATGTAGTAGAATTTAAGCGGAAAAAAACAAGTTTTTAGCTTGAAAATGGTCGATTTGGAGTGATGTTTGAAACGACATTTCTTAATTATACTTCCAAAAAATACATTTAAAATTTATGACATAAGGTCGCAATAGCCCTGTTCTAGATAGTAACACTGAGAAAATGTCAAGATACGTGACAATTCAAACAGAAAATGGCGTAAATAGATGAGCGTGTTTTAATTGGTAAGGACCCTTAATATACCTATCTCCCTAAGAGAGGAAAGTACTTAGTACATAGTAAATTACCGTTATTTCCATTTCATCCACTAGATTGTTGAAAAAGTTAAACGGGAGTTAACATAAAACGTTTCAACACACGTTCCGTTGCGTAATGTAGTTTTTATTAACGTAATAAAGCGGAAAAATTGTCGAGGCTTGGCTTACAGCTGTTACACGTGGGAATATACCGTGCGGTTTAATATGTTAGTATAACATTTTTAAAGGTTTTAGAAGAACAATAGAATATAAAATTATTGTTGGAACAGTACCTCTACTATAAGTTTTTTCGAAACAAAATACAAACGAACGCGTTTGCGTTTAGTGTCAATTTGTATGGCAATGTGAGTAGCGCCTCTTGTGGCCTTTGGTGGTAACTGTTTTTTGTAGGTTAAGTATTATAAATAATAAATAAATATTTGTGGGCAATCTTACACAAATCGATCTAGTCCCAAACTAAACAAAGCTTGTGCTATGGGTACTAGGCGACGATATACATACTTATATAGATAAATATATACTTAAATACATAGAAAACATTCAAGACTCAGGAATAAATATTCGTGTTCATCACACAAATAAATGCCCTGACCGGGGTTCGAACCCGGGACCTCCAGCTTCGTAGGCAGTGTCACTACCAACTAGGCTAAAGCGGTCGTCATTATCATTGTGGTAAGCACATTTTTCCGCACACTCCTATCGTTTTATTGGGCCCGGAATATAAAGCGTCATATTAAAAAAATTGGGATAAAAAGTGCCTGACTGTCGAGTTTCTTTCGGCGTTTCTTCTTGGCAGTGGTCTCTTGAGAAACGCTAGTAGTTTTTGACTTGTAAAAGTGCCATTTGTACCTACTTGCAGAATAAAGTTCATTTCATTTCATGAATTACTAGTGGCTCTGTGAGCTATAGGGATTGCGAGTGATTTTTTTACGTTTTCAATCCCCATTTTGAACAAAATCCAAAACTTGAATTCAAAAAAAATCTAATAATTATTGAACTTGCTCAAAAAAACTTTCGAAAATCAGTAGAGAAATGCGACCCGTAGAGAAAGAATGAAAATCCGGATATCCGCCGGACAGACATGCTAAAATATTACAATTAAATATTTATTATTTTTATTTCTAAAATATGACCGACATCATGCTATGAAAGTGCATTTACATCCATAAACCCCTACACACAAAAAACAACTTAAGTACCTATATTATATTTGCACAAAGTTTCAGCTTACTACACATTAACAACAAATTTGGTGTCGAAACTTTGGGGCGCGTCGACTTTATAAAGATCCCTCGAAGCGCCTAATAGAAGCTTCTAATGACCAGAGGGCTGGTCACTATTTCGCTCAGCGAATAAGTATTGCTGTGCAGGTAGGCAGCCTACTGGGCACCTTACCAATTGTCAGCGATTTGAGGCAAATTTTCTTTTTTATAATTTTAAATTAGTTTATTTGTTTTATTATGTACTAGCGACCCGCCCCGGCTTCGCACGGGTGCAATGCTGATGCATGTATTATACATATAAACCTTTCCCTTGAGTCACTCTATCTATTAAAAAAAAACCGCATCAAAATCCGTTGCGTAGTTTTAAAGATTTAAGCATACATAGGGATATAGGGACATAGGGACAGAGAAAGCGACTTTGTTTTATACTAATCACTACATGTTTTGATAAAATTTAGTTAATTATATTTTTTCTGGGTACATTGGACATCAAAATTAATTTCATATCAACGGGGAGATCTCAGCATGTCGTGTGCCTTTACCATGAGTTTACGTGACCGTACTCGCTAGCGACTGCGTAAAAATTTGTATGGGCAAAAGTACAGCGCCTCTGGCGGTTACGCAATAAAACTAAGAATCGGTATACTAAGTCGTTTACGCAGTCGCTAGCGAGTACGGTCATGCGAACTCATGGTAAGGGCACTGTGGCCGACCATTCCGGGTGTACAGCGTTTCTTCTCAGTTGGTCCCTCTTCCACTCATGTTCATTACTCGGCACTGGTATTACCCTATTATTAGTTACAGTCTGTGAGCTCTTAGAATGACATTCGGTCATATCAAGTTTCAGGTGAAATCCGACTTATTTGAAATATAAAATGACAATGTCTTTACTCAGCATATACTACTCGTATTTACATAGTATTATTACAATTATTTTAGTAGCATTATAAGTTATTGTTATTTAATGTTCATTGGAATATAAACCATATTCATAACTACAGTAATTATTTCTATAAAATAAAAAAAAAAATTCTATAAATAAATTAAATAAGTAAGAGGGTACTATAAAATAAAAATTAACAGATAAAGCTTAACCTAAATTATTATCAAATATAAATTAACAATGTCTTTTAGGTTTGTCAGCTCTATATAATTTCCGAGAAAAGGGATATATATTATTTCAATTATCGCCGGAAGAATTACTAAATTCGCTGCAGTCCGCTCCTAAAGGACTACTTCGAACTTCATATCGTGCCGTCCTTCTCACTCATATAGTGAATGAAACGAGAGTGCAAGGGACGGCACGATACGAAGTTCGGATTTCGAGGTTCGGAATAGGCCCTCTGAACACAAGCACCTCCGAATGCGCACCACAAATCCAGGTCCTCTGTATTCATCACAACCTACACTCAGTTATAGTAATTAAAAACTACATATCACTCATACAGCGTGTCACAAAAATGGCATATGATGCGCTTAAGGCAAAAATCACTACCTTTTTATATTATAAAAAAACTCACGCAAAAAAACATTTAAAACATTTTTCAAAAGGATGCTAACCCCTTTCGCGTATGTTTTATCTCGCTCTCTTAATAAAAGTCCTCGTGCTATTACACTTACTAGCAAATGTCTCGATTTGCCTCGGTTAGTTTAACTTGACCCCGCGATCCTATAGCAACTAGATCCAATTAGAGATCCGGCTTCACTGGCGGCGTGTTTGTCGGCTTACTTTATGAATTAATTTCGTAGGTTATCGGCATAAGTCAAAGAAATGCCTGTAAGTCAATGAGCTCGCCCTTGACGCACGGTTGGGCCAATTTATCTACCAGGGGAGCAACTCCTATCGAAATGTTTTTAATGTATTATTTTTTATTAAAGTATTTTTTTAAAGTTCGATATAGCAATTCGATACCGATTATTGCCTTAAACGGTTTATGTTAGCCCTATTATTACTCATTGGATGGCTGTGCATGTGCAATCCAATGAACATTTCGTATTTTACTAACTTATTATTAATTAATTAATCTATAATTATTACTAACAATTTCTTGTAATGTGTATATAAGGTATATGGATGGTATATGGACTGAAATCATTTATTTCGGACTTGAATATTTTGAAATATATTATTAATAACAATTGTTACAAGTCGAGGTAGGTACAATACTGAGCTTACAATAGTGTTTAACTATTATTAATTACAATTAGGTACTCATATTACATGTCACTTATTGTCTATTTATATTGGAATATTTTTATGTCACAACTAATAATTATACCTTATAAAATTATCGGTAGGTTAAAGAACTCGTCGTATGAATAAAATGACTCCTGCGTCAACCACTTCTTCAGCCTAACCTTGAAAAACCATTTACCACATGTACCATTTTTCTTACACCCTGTATGCCAATGAAATGGTTGTAAAGCTCAAGCAAAAGAGTGATTTAAACGATACATTCAAGAGAAAACGTGTCACGCCTCCGGCTCTCTCTTTAATGAATTTCGCAGATTTCAATTTAACTTTTTACGCTTATTTTCGGGTAGCGATAGCATAAACCTCATTTTTAATTAGCGCCTTTATTCCGCCGGTTTTGTCCCGATACTTCGATAATTATCTGTCATTTTCGCCCAGAAGCAATGGGATTAAATGCGTTTTATCGTCGAAGAAAATTTTTGGTGTGTTTTCGTCAATTTCTATATATCAAAAGATTCCTATGATGATACCTACATGATTATGTATTAGATATTTATACTTTTGTATTAATTAATTCTTATTTCAGTTATTTTCTTATTATTTACTACATACATACTTAACTAATCAAAATATATTACACAAAAAACAGTTACTTTTGTTTTTTTGTAATTAAGCCCGTATAGAAAATGTTTTTTTTTCCTTTTCAATAGTTAAATAACAATCGTCAACAGGCCTACATGCATTTTGAAATATGATTTAAACAGCGTCTGTATGTTGAGAAATAACGCTTCTCGTGACATATAGTCCAATCCGGGATCGATATTTACGTCCACATTTGCGACAAGTGAATTGAGGATCTGTGCCATCGGTATTCCCTTGGCGGTTATGCCTTTTGAATTTGGATTTGAAATCATTTATTTCGTGTAACATTGACACATAGAAATGATATACATAATAGGGTGGGTCGAAAATCACGAATTTTGGAGTACCGCAATGTAATAGGGCTCAAAAGTTGATGTGTATTCTGTAGATTACAGGAAAAATAATTAAAAAATTCTAGATATAGACTTTTAACCCCCGCACCGCCGCCAAAGATCGATGTTAAGGCCTAGATTATATAAGTACTTAAATAAAGTACGTGACAATTATTTTAATAATTTATCACTTAATAAAGTAAATTAAACTGTAATAAAGCTAAATTATACTGAGACTTTTTGGTTATTTTCAAAATAGTCGACATTATAGCGTTTTGAAGTTTGATAACTTAAAATATTATGGCACAAATAAAGCAAAATGCTGTATTTATATAAATTTTTGCTACTATTTTTTAAATACAAGCTTAAATGTAAGAGCTAATCTAAATATTACAGGAAAGAATTGTTTTCTTCTAAAACATACGGTATTTATATGTTTTGAATGGTACCCAATAGTACGAAATAGCCTTAAAATTGTGTTTTTCGAGTATTGTTTCTCGCCTCGTGTTGCTTTAATCGATATATGTTTTGTTTCTATTGTCTGTGTTTAGACCACTGATGATCCTTTAACAGTTTTAAATTATAATTTTGCCGGTTTAAGCACATCAAAATGCTTTTTACATAAAAGGCCAATTCTCTAGTTTGGTTACATGATGACAAAATATGATACATGGATAAAATATAATAAAAAATAAATAATTTTGAAATACAATAGTGTTATTTAATGATTTAAATAGTTTGTATTTATATATTTAATATGGAGTGAAAATAAAAAATATAAATATTTTTTTATATTTAACAGCTGTGCGGGGGTTAAAAGTCTAAATCTAGAATTTTTTGATTATTTTTCCTGTAATCTACAGAATACACATCAACTTTTGAGCCCTATTACATTGCGGTACTCCAAAATTCGTGATTTTCGACCCACCCTAATACATAATGCAGCTAGATATTAAGTGCACACATAGTGCTACCAATTGATTACACTGGCGGAAGAATGCAGTCCCGCACAGTGTAACATGATAGCACAGTCAGGCTTCTGTTGTGTGTTGTTGTTGGTGTTGCCTTTTAGCACGCTAGTGAGCCAGATGTTGGAACAAGTTCAAGTTCCTCTCTCAGTGCAGCGCAAGGCCGCACTGGCAGGGTCGCCATATAGAGATGGACGTAGTGATACAACTGTTCGTGTTAGGTTAATATATGTTCTGCCTAAATGTGGTGGTACATGAGCTTATATACTATGGCTGGTGTGAGAGTGTGTGCGTGGACCTGCATACGCTATATCTCCCAACCCAACCAACTCCCGGCAGCAACCAATATTACAATCCTCGGCTCCCGGCAGTGAATCCAATAATTTTGATTAGACATTTAGAAGACGAGCTGTCGGTAGGCCTCCGACAAGGTGGAGTGACGACCTGGTGAAGGTCGCGGGAATCCGGTGAAAACGAACGGCACAGGACCGGTCTAAATGGCGAGCCTTGGGGGAGGCCTATGTTCAGCAGTGGACGTCTTTCGGCTGAAATGATGATGATGAGACATTTAGATGCGGGGTTTCAAAGTATTGTGACTTTTTAATTTTAAACTAGCAATCCTGTGTTTTTAATATATTGTTTATAAGCATTTTCACGTACATAAAAGTTCTTGTTGTCCATTTTAATTTTAATTTGAATTCTATTACACACAACGGAAATATCTGCATAGCTTTAAACTAGTTTTAACAGTCAAACAAAAATGCTCGCTGTATTTCACTAAGGTTACACCTAACTCACTCAAACAAAAATGTTCGCTGTATTTCACCAAGGTTACACCTAACTCACTCAAACAAAAATGTTCGCTGTATTTCACCAAGGTTACACCTAACTCACTCAAACAAAATTGTTCGCTGTATTTTACCAAGGTTACACCTAACTTACTCAAACGAAAATGTTCTCCATATCGCACCGAGGTAACTCGAGTTCTTCTCTCAGTGCAGCGGAAGGCCGCACTGGCAGGGTCGCCGTGTAGGGATGGGCGTAGTGATACAACTGTTCGTGTTAGATTCATATATATTCTGCCTAAATGTGGTAGTACATGAGCTTATATACTTTGGCTGATGTGAGAGTGTGTGTGGCACTGTATACACTACACCAGCACCACTCATCGCGATTACAGGTGTTGCGGTTGCAACCTTTTTATAACCTTTTTTTAGAAGACTTCTGTCTTTTTATTGATTTTTTTGTATTTGTTTTACATTCTTACTTGTCATTATATTCTCGCTTCATAGAGACGTCTGTTTGGTTTTACTTATTTTTCCTATCTTTTCCACTCTCTCCCACTGGTATCGAAGTCTCTTTTTCAACAGGTAAGATTTTCCCCAGTGCTGCGATCGATGTTGAAAACAACCATGTCGCGATATCGGAGCATGGGACGTCCTACATTGCGCTTTTCGAATGCAATTTGGATTCACATTATCTGCCTGGGCAAACGAGAACTATCCTTTTTTTTTTCATTTGAAGCTGACTGTGACTTTATAGGCGTGGCGTGGCATGATAGGTGGCCTGGAGAAAATTCAGGTGGAATCTCCGATACGACCACGCGGGCGGAACACTGGAATACTCTTATGCTTGCGCTCCTGTGAGATTAGTTGAGCGGCTTTAATTAAATCTGAGGTGTGGGTGGAATCGATAACAAAGAGGTTATTATTCAACTGCAAATAAATAAATCTAATGTAAATAAAATCATAACTAATCGTCACTCAGCATATCGCCTTGACAGGTAAACAGCCGAATTATTTTTCTACGCGTCAATTCACTGTCATTTTTATTGACACAGCGCTGCCAGGCGGTCGGCCCGTCAACTGGGGTGTTTACCCTAGTAAGAATAACAGACATGTGGAATATTCTAGTAAAGTATAGTCCAGTGGCTCTATTTGATATGTACTAGTGTAACACAAGGATTGTGTTGTTACGGCTAAAGTGGAAGAGTATACAAAAATTGTAGGTACTATTTGGTTTGTTATTTTTCATACTTCTGGCGTTTTTTTGATGCGGTCTAACGAGCATGCATGGGGTCCGCTTTGACTCCTAATCCCAAGATTTGGCGTAGGAACTCATTTATGAAAGCAACTGCCATCTGACCTTCCTACAATCCTTTGAAAAGCTGATTCTTCTTTTGTAAGCCGGTCTCCACGCGCTATTTTTTGACGAGTTTTGAGTTGATATTGCTGCGTCTAATATATATTTCTTCCCATGTTAAAAATCAGTTTTATCTACGCACATATCATTAGTGCCCTAAAACGCGTTCAGAAACCGTAGGAAATGACCAGCATTACGACAACCAATTTTACTATGAGAATTTTCTTATCTGTGGTAGTAGGTAAAATTTGTACTGTAATGTTATTACAGTACAGATTTTTGTAAGAATATGTGTTTAAATTTGGAACAGCTGTCAAAACTCAAGTGGGTCTATATTCTAGTGTCCATAGATGTTAAAACAGTTATCGATACGAAACGTCAATTCAGTATGTTTTTTAATATAAACCGCACGACATTTGATCTCGAGTGACATGAGAATAGGGACTTCATTCGTTTGACTCAATTGAATCAAGCTAGTGGGAGTTTTGTCGCTCGTTCACTAAACCTAACCTAGCTGAGACGAGTCGAGCAAGAAACTCAGCTAGGCTCGACCTGGATTGGACTGGCTACTTGGTATGCGGTGGTACTACCTATGGGTGTCACCATTCGCCTGGTGTGCATTGGTCGCGCCTGCCCCCTTGATGAGACAGAGTATGAAAATGATTGAAATGTGAAAAATATGAATCGAATAGTTCTTATTTCTAGGGAGAATTAGGCGTTTAAAAACAGAAAAATAATTTATGGTATAAAAAGCTAATTAATGAGCTTCGGTAACAAGTTAAGTGGTCGTTAGTTTTTTTCTTTCTTTTATATATTTAAAATAGTGACTTAATTACGCTTCCTAACAGAAATTAAAATCTCTTCGGTAACAAGTTTCGTAGTCGTTAGCTTTTTGTTTCTTTTATATATTTAGGAAAATGCCTTAATTACACTTCCTAACAGAAATTAAAATCTATGTGTAAAGGATGGACAAGAAATGTGTCAAAATTTCAAGTACTTATTGTGTATGCCAATTGCATAATTATATATATAAATCAATTGCCGAAATGTGTGCAAACGTATCATTTTAGAACGGCTGCTCCATTTGGTTATCATAAATAGCTTTCTTGTTGTGTTTGCAGTTGCCAGCACGTTTTTATGAAATATAAAGATTGTAAAATTGGGCGGAAAAGCGGAAATTGAGTGAGACATTTTGATTCGGGTTGGGGAAGTGAGTGAGACAGAAGGCGGTGAGTTGGTATGGAGACAGTGTGGACAGTAAGAGTTGATCTTATTTCTTCGTTAGTACAAAGCCGTGCTATGCTCGTACGAAGCCGATGCAGGCATCCATTAAAAATAAAAGAGAGTATATATACTAGAGTGTAAATTACTACATGTTTAGAAAAAAAATGTCCAAGACCTAGATGGCTGTGCTAAAAAGTTTAAAATGAGCGCTTTAGCTCACTAAACTGTTTGTGTTTTATGTTTTTACTTTCTAGGATCCAAATGCACACTAGATACGTAAGTAATAATTGTATTATTATTAATAAAGACATTGAAATAAGTATTATTTTAATATTACGTGAAAATTCCTGATAATAAACCCGCAAATATACATTTTCATCGACGCAGTGCATTTTACTTAATTATGACAGTTACCGTGTTCAAGCTTCGATGAAGTTTACATTTACGTACAGAATAATACCCGATTTAAATAAACATGGAAACAGCATAAAAAGGCAGCCTCGGATCGAGGCAACTAACGAGCCACTTACAGAGATTTATAGAGATCTGCAGCGAGGCCGCGCCTCGGCCGATAATGGGGCCCACATGTGCACCCCAGTGTACTGCAAGAAAATACTGGCTAGGCCTTATTTTAAACGTGTTAAACTGTCACTGACAGGAACCCATCTAGCTGATACCATGCGTTTCCCGGTTTGTAGAGAGAAATGTGTAGCGGTACGAAAAACTTGGCAGTGAAAGTGTTCATCCATTTGAGGCCCTGATTGACTGTAGGTAGTTTAAAATGCAACCAATAAATAAGCGAAAGTGTTCATCCATTCGAGGCCCTGACTGACAGTAGGTAGTTTAATATGCAACCGATAAATAAGCGAAAGTGTTCATCTATTCGAGGCTCTGACTGACTGTAGGTAGTCTAATATGCAAACAATAAATAAGCGAAAGTGTTCATCCATTCGAGTCCCTGACTGACTGTAGGTAGTTTAATATGCACCCAATAAATATTTTACTTAAACTTTTTGATATAATAAACAATAATAACAATATTTGTGCACAATTTTACACAAATCGACCTAGCCCCAAACTAAGCAAAGCTTGTACTATGAATACTAAGCGACGATATACATACTTATATAGATAAATATATACTTAAATACATAGAAAACATCCAAGATTCAGGAACAAATATTTTTTCCTTATTACACAAATAAATGCCCTGACCAGGATTCGAACCCGGGACCTCCGCTTCTTAGGCAGGGTCACTATCAACTAGGCTGAAGACTATAGACATTTATAATAAAATTATTTTGTCAATGTAAGTCTATTTCCTAATATAAATTTCTTTTATCTTGTTATTTATGAATTTAACATTAATATTGTAGTTGTAGGCATGTAATTTGTTGGCAGCTTGACGGCATAAATTCTAAAAAAAAAAAATCCTCAGATTCTTATTCTAAAAAAATCGATGATATACCTATATATAACACCCGCATATCAGGATCAGCACATAGAATAAACGAAGCATATTGATTATGCACGAAGTTGTTCGAAAAATACACAAACAGAACATATTAAAACAGGTTAAATATAACAGAAAGAATTGAACATACAAGGAAGTAAAAATACGCCGCCGGTGCGTCGTGCAAACAAGGGCGTGAAATCGTGAATATTAACTGCGGAGATGAAATGCTGTGATTGCTGTTTTCTGGAGAGAGTGTTTATTAAGAATGATTTATTTGTGTTTGCGTAAATAAAGGATCTTGCTGGAAACGTGTTCATTTTATCTGTGTTTTTCCACATAATTCGCAAATGAGACGCCTCCCTGATGCACAGAGTGTGGACAGCACCAACAGCTTACTGAAAGTCATTGCTGAGAGATGGGACAACTATATACTGATCTTTTGGGTTAAAATGCATTTGGGATGCTTTAGCCCGAAAATTACTAAACAAACTAACAGAATGGCTATTATTCAAATGCTTTTACAATTTAAATGAATATTTTTGTATAAATCATTAATACTTTATTATTATTTTATATTAAATTAACTGTAGATGTTAGGTATCTATATTGTACGCCCGAAATGGGCAAGCTGTTGAAACTAATTGTATAAAATGACATCCTATTAATGTACACAGTTCATGACAATAAACGTTTATCTTATCTTATCTTATCTAACAACAGCTTACTAAAAGTCATTGCTGAGAGATGGGACAACTCTATACTGATCTTTTCGGTAAAATGCATTTGGGATCCTTTAGTCCGAAAATTCTGTTACAAGCATATATTATTCAATTGTCTACTAACAAAAATATACTGTGTAGCTACTAACAAAAATATGGATTTTAATCTGAAATAAATGTTTTTCCCGCCATCTCCTTTTTGGTCTGCCTCTGTTCCGGTAGCCATCTTGTGGGGTCCACTGCGTGCTTGTTTTCGTCTATCTTTCCGGATGCATACGGCAGACATGTCCGGCCCAGTCCCACTTCAGTTTGGCGGTCTTGACACCTACATCTACAACTCGTATTTTGGAGCGCAGTTCCGTGTTTCTGATGCGATCAGTTCCGCGAACACCTAGTATACTGCACTCCATCGCCCGCTGGCAAACCTTAAGTTTGGACTTCTGGATCTCAGTCAATGACCAGGTTTGAGCACCGTAAGTTAACCTGGATGCGTTTTCCTTAACTTGGCTAACTAACACTAGCTTAACTAACAATAGTGCGCTAACAATAGTGCCGAATGGAGAAAAAGAGGGGAGGCTTTTGCCCAGCAGTGGGACACTTAAATAGGCTATCTACGATTTATCTACGATGACTTTAGGGATCATTGGCAAAAGAAGTTCCAATGAGGAATAGATTCTAAAGGAGCAGGCACTCTTACGCTATCTCGCTTATGGGTATGTACAGTGGCGAACCGGGATTGTTAAGCCACTTGTAATTTAGCCGTGTAATGAATGGCCGATGTTACCCGATGACGTGTCAGTCCCGATTTTCGTTACACGATCAAGTTGCGAAGATTGGCAAATGGCTCAAAAATCCTTGTTCGCGATGGTACCTATTCTAATATATTGTGTCTGTACTTCTACATTGTATTATTCTACCTACTGTTACTTATTCTGCGTATGCGCGATCGACTTGCATTATGTCGGTTTTTGTAACTAAAAAAAAATGTAACCAATAAATAAGCGAAAGTGTTCATCCATTCGAGGCCAGCTTCGTAGACAGGGTCACTACCAACTTAGGCTAAAGCGGTCGTCACATAATTAACAGAAAATGAAATTAAACCTCAGAGATGATTTCGGAACAAAATGTTTTGAATTGTTTCTGTTAATCCTATTATGGCAATAATGAAAAGAATTCGCGTGTTAATTTATATCTTAAATTAATGTTTAATTCATACTTCTGTTCTGATATAATGAGGTTTTCTACTTAACGTATTTATGAAAAGCTTATGTAATGAGAGTATTAATTTATGTTTTAGGAAAAAGAATATTCTCAATGTTAATAGCCAATTTCATTTGTAGCGATAATATTTTTCAAAGTAGGTAATTTTGGCTAAGTGACAACTTTAAAGCCGAGCCAGTCAGTCAGTATAGATTCTTTACTGCTCGCCTACATTTATATAGAGTGATTTATTCATTTATCGTATCGCAATTATTTCTAACCATGATTTCGAATCATCGAGAAGACTGTAGGGTTGCCAATTTGTTGTACTTGTAGCACCACCCAGGGGTCACGTGTAGGGTAGCGGTGGGTACTCCCTACGGATGTGGTGCAACTTCGACCCTCCTTGTCAAGTGTGTGTGCAACTTGACTGTTAGAAGTTCCCAAGCCGCCCGAAGGCCCCTAACCGGGCTTAACAACTGCTGTTATAGGCAGCAGTCGGGATCAATATGCCTTCCAAAGCACGGGGGCGCTCAGTAACCACTCAAAGCGGTCACCCATCCAAGATCTGATCTGAGTTGACGTTATTTAACCTCGCATACCGCACGCGGTACGCGGGCGCCGCTGGGCCACGAGCGCTCCTTGAGTGATGCGCGGAATCGTGCTCTAGTTAGTTAGTTAGTTTTATTGGGCATTTTCCGCAAGTCGACATCCAGCGTGTTTATTTTGCGTGAAGAAGGGGTAGCGCTACTAACCACCCTAGTTCCTGTATGAAACTTATTAAGCGTGTCACACACTAAGCAGATACGATAATATATCTGTATCTGAACGCATATCTGTCAATATCACTCCCTATATAATTCAATGAGCTAACACACACAGCGCAGATAACTTATATTTTATCGTGAAGTATCTGTGGGCACCGACATATATCGAAAGGGCAAAGATATTATCTGCGTATATAAATTGATCTGCGTATAATATCTGCCGATATAAATATGGTATAGTATTTTATCTGCAGATAGATATAGGTTAATGTGAGACGGAGCCGTCCGCCCGCGCTCCGACCCGCCCCGCTGCACGCGCCCCGTCCCGCCCGCGCCCCTTTCCGCCCCGAAGTCCACGGTGTTCGCTGCCCTGCTGGCTCATTCGTTGTTTACCTTTGGATGACGTGCGTACTGCGTATGGTGCAGAGATAAACACGAAAACATTCTGTATAAACAATCCGCACCAAAAAACAAGTCTACTCAGTTTGAAGGATTTAGACTGAATGTATCGTCTCGTATATTATCGTATCTGCGTAGTGTGTGATAGTTTCAGATCATTAAGTCATTATACGCAGATAAAATATTATAGTATCTGCGTAGTGTGTAACACGATTTAGTGCTTTTATATTGTTTACTGCTTCCTGCAGTGTATTCGGATTTCCTGAGCTTCTTCCTGTATACATTTACCTGCTTGCAGTCTAGTAGAATATGTCTAGAAGTCTCCTCTGCCTCCATGCAGGCTTCGTACATGGGGCTGTCTGTAATGCCTAAGTTGTAAAGATGTTTGTTTAGGGTGGGTTGCACCAAACCGTCTGTAATCGTAAGCGGTGTTCGTTAAAATCTGATTGTATGGAAAGTTTGATAAGTTTCTATGGGATGACAGCTGCCGGCGCCATGTTTGACGATGACCGGCCTGTGATCGTATGTTGGTGCAACCGACTGTTAGTGTATAATGTCCTGTTATTAAGCCCACTACTTTACGTAGTGGTTTCTGTGTGTTCTCAGTAGTGTGGTTGTGAGTTTGTGATTTCCTTCTAGCAGTATTTCTTTAGTCTGCCTTTGATGTAGGTGTCTTTAACGTAGGTGTTTGATGTACTGATTTAGTTCATTAGTAAGCGTGCTCTAATTTTAGCTGTAACTTGAAGCCCTTAAAAACCTTTTCTCTACAAACCCGACTAAATTATTTTCTCATTTAATCAGACTACTGATTACTCTGAAGTTTGTATGTGTCGTAATGTATAACGATTGTGCAGCTTAGTGTGGGTTGCACCAAACCGTCTGTAATCGTAAGCGATGTTCGTTAAAATCTGTTTGTATGGAAAGTTTGACAAGTTTCTATGGGATGACAGCTGCTAGCGCCATATTTGACGATGACCGGCCTGGATCGTACTTTGGTGCAACTGACTCTTAGTAAAGGTTTCAGTTATCATTAAGATTCGATTTTGAATGTAAATGCAATAATGCCTTTAAAATAAATTTCTGCTCTAATGGCTGCAACTAACAAAATAATGCATACCTACGTTAATTACGTTTGGCTGATACGAGTATGTAATTACATGAGCTGAAATATTGGGAATATTTGTGAAACACTGTTACATTTTGATAATATATTTATTTACTTTATAGGTACAGTCGCCATCAAATATATCTGTACTCTTCAGGGTGCTCAAAAAATCTGAACATGCACTTTAACGCCTTGACAATAAAGTCGTGTTCAGATATTTGTGAGCACCTCGTTCGCTCCTATATATCTGATGGCGACTGTACTAACTTTATAGGTAAGGTAGGGGGTTATGTGTGTTATTAATGTCGGACTAACAGAACGAATAAAAATCGTCAAAGTTGAAATAATTATGATTATTATACAAATATACACTAGAAAAAAAATAACGGAGAAATTCAATAGTTCATAAATTCGCCCAATTTATTTATTTTATCGTATGGCGATTTTTGTTGCCAGTTTTTGTTGCACCGTTTAGCACCACCAAGGCAGGGATCGGATACCGGTATTTTCTCCATAGAAAAATACCGGTATTATTACGGTCACCGGTTCATTATTTCATTTTTAATGGGACAATCTAATAATACGACGTTGTTACCTAAATACATGATTCAGCCCTACGTAAAGAGCAAAAAATAATCCAAAATATGGGGCTAATTCAGGGTTTTTCGGTCCCTGCACCAAGGTCAGGTGTAGGATAACAGAGGGTACTCCCTACGGACGTGGTGCAGCTTCGACCTCCCGTCAAGTGAGTGGGCAACTTGACTGTTAGAAGTTCTCAAGCCGCCTGAACGCCTCTAACATGGCTTAACGACTGCTATCATAGACAGCAGCCGGGATCACCGGCTTAACGTGCCTTCCAAAACACGGGGGCGCTCAGTTAGCAACCACTCAAAACGGGTAATTAAAGCCGGAGGGTAGGCAACGGAACTCCGTAATAAAACAGTGTAGCCTAGCCGTGTTTGAGCTTATTGAAATCGTTATGAGATGTTCTCTGGTGATGATTCACTAAGAAGTGTAAAATAAATATTTTTTTTTCATAAAAAAATTTAACCAATTCAATTAAACTAAAGAAATTGTTTTTTTTGTACTTTTTAGTATTCTTTTGGAGTCGGTTATATTTTTATATAAAAAAAATATTTGTCTATTGATATAATTTGATGGTTTACTATGTACAAAGGAGTGTATAAATTTTTAAAGGGTCGGCAACGCAAATGTGACACCCCAGGAGTTGCAAGCGTCCATAGGCTACGGTGACCGCTTACCATCAGACGGGCCGTACGCTTGTTTGCCACCGACATGGTATTAAAAAAATGTACGTAACTTTGGAATAAAAAAAAAGAACTTACAACCGCATTTATAACCTCCTCCTTTTTTTTTAAGTCGGTTAAAACCCCCGTATGGTTAAATGGAGACGAAAGTTTGTATGGAGGTACGATATAATCCACTTCCAGGAGGACAAATGCTGATGATTGATGATGATGATGATGAGATCCCTCATAGGGATAAGTTCGCCTTTGTACTCTAATCTTATGTGACATGTATATTGTTTTAACCTGTTATTGTGTACAATAAAGTGCTTAGATACATACATACATACAAATAAAGTGTCAAAGTTTTATGACAAACATCAAGACAGTAGCTTCACGAAAACGGTAATTACATAATCTTGACAGTTATTTTCAACTAGGCAAGTATGGAAGTCACTTTGCAAGATTGCGAGTAAAAGTTCTCGACGAAATTGTAAACTCGAAGTAATTTAATCATTTTAAAACGCATGCAACAAGTTCTGTTTAGTCGCTCCAGGTGGTCTATATGTCACTTACAATTTGAAAGCCAATTTCGTATTTTTCTGCTTCGTGTGTTCGCTTGCACCTGCGCCAAGTTAACATGTAAAAAAAAAAATTAAAAATTTTGAAAAACCCACGACGGATGTACGGTGAAAAATGTTTACTGCAGCGCCCCCTGGTGAGTTATCATCGTAACACCCAGCTAAAATTCGTCCCGACTAAACTACAAATCTATTGCCGAAAACCGCTTCTAAATCGGTCAAGCCGTTTTGAAGATATTGATGTGCACACACAAACAAACAAACAAACAAACAACCTCTCACCCTAAACGCATATACCTTCTCCGTTCCGTCGTGGGTAAAAACGAATAATTGGAATATACAATAAGTATCAAATTGCGACGGGAAATTATGTATTAGATTGGACCCCCTTCGTTTCGCTTTGAGGACAATATTGCAGCTTAACTCTAAAAGAGCGTAAGTTTATATAAGACTCAATATTATGAGTCCTTTTGTCAGTGACGCGGAAATCGAATGATTACTTTCTAGTTTTAGACGTTGTATTGAAAAGTGGACTCTACGAAAACAATAATAAAATTGCTTTTATTAACACGATTATTTAAGATACAAAGGTGAGTTTTAAAAATTTTCTTTAGAACGTGGCCTGCTAAATAACGTAATTTCGCTAATGTGATTGGTCCAGAGCATGCGACAGCACTATTGTTCGTAGCCTTTTATGTCAGGTTTTATAGAAACGGTTGATAATATAACCGCCTCCCCTGCGTATGAGTATGTGTATATGTATTCAAAATTAATGTGCAAAAAAATTATTAGTTAAAGACCTCCCTAAAAGGCTGGTGGATTCCACGGGGGATTATAAAGCTGGCAGCTTCCTCGCTCAACGCATCAGCATAGCGATTCAGCGAGGAAATGCTGCCAGCATCTTAGGGACTATGCCTAGGGGACCAAATTTTTAAAATATATTTTAGTTTTAGTTTAGTTTAGTTTTAATTTTTAGTCATATATTCTCATGTTATTTTTAGTTATTGTATTAATATTTAACATTATAAATTAAAAGTAGAAGTTTTAAAAAAATATTGCAAAATCAGCTCTGTGAACAATGATTACCGTTATTATTTTATTATACCCATGTCCATATAGTTTGAACCGCTTGGTGCTCCACTGCTGGACGGAATTCCAAATGATTTCACTTAATAACAATTAAGCTCACTCTGAATCATGTTGCTGTCTTTTTTTATGTTATTTAAATAATAGGTATGTAGAATTCTCTTACCAAGCACTATATACACATAAGTAAAACTGCGTAACTACACGACACTCAGCTCAACAGCGCACCACCACTCCGGTTGCCGGTCGGACCACTACTGATCCCCACTCCGGTCATCGTGACGTATGCGCACGAGATGAGGGCCTACCCTCCTATACCTGTAGTGTCCTAACACTACAGGTATAAATATACAACGCGAAAACCTAAAAATGTACCTAGATAATATGTAAGTATTAAATGCTTTAAGTACAATAGATTAGCTTATCTCAGTAGAATACTCAAGCGAATGTTTCCCATAACTAGCTATTACACATATATTCTTGAGCTGTGAAGTAGGTGCGGGCTGAAAAACAGCGCTGTCCAGCCGTCCAGGCTCGCAGCATATGCTGAGCCCGAGCCTATTGTCGCAATTACTTTTAATTTATTTTAATGTACCTACCTGTATTATTAATTTCTGTTTCTGTTATTTGTTGCTTTTATTTTGTGTAACTTCTTTCTGGCGACAATAAATCTCTTTTTTTTTTTTTTTTATAACATTACAGGACTCGAAACATTCGGAGGATTTAATAGCTTGTGCCCGCGACTCGTCAGCGTCAACTTCCACTCACTATTTCATCAATCCGAGGAACGATTTTCGGCATAAAAAATATCCTATACTTCAATCCAGGATATAAACTCGTTATATACCAAATTTCATAATAATCGGCTCAGCCGTTTTTGCGTGATTGAGTAACAAACATCGAAACATCCAAACATTCGCATTTATAAGATTCCATAGTCTTAAATACTATATTGTCAAATTAATTATGTAACACAAAAATAATTGTCATTTAATCAATATACTTTAATAGTAGATAAAAATAACAAAATGATAATAGAATCTGCGCGTTTTTCGAAGCCTACATAAATGTAGGCGTCTTACAATACAATACAAATATTATTTACTGTACCAGAAAATACATTGACAACAAGATTAAAAATTAAACATGTTGATGGTAGACAACAGGCGGTCTTATCGCTAAAAAGTGATCTCTTCGCGTCTTGAAAATTTTCGATATTTTGAAAAAAAAACACACACACTTATAATTTTATATTCGTTATTTTCTAGTTGTTCTCAACGATTTTCTTCGATAGGCTGCTAAGTTAGATTAATAGTTCTGTGCTAACGTGCCTTAAGAGCCCTTATGAGTTGAAACCGCTCATCTATTTAGGCGATTTTCTGTTTAAATTAACACGTATCTTGACATTTTCTCAGTGTTACTATCAGAACAGGACTATTGCGACCTAGTGTCATAAATTTTAAATGTATTTTTTGGATTTTTTCATCAATAAATATCGTTTCAAAGATCACTCCAAACGCTTTGTAAATGGTCACAAACTAATAACTGCTTTTTTCCGCTTAAGTTCTACTAGGCACAATAAAATCAAGAAATGGCTATGTCACTATCTAAATCTTACATAAAGTCATCGTATCTTTTAATCACTTTATTCGTTAGGAAACACTTAAACTTATATTCACTGAAAGAAAAAAACTCTAATCAAAAGAAACGGACGTAACCTAAACCAACTTAAAACACTATTTTCAAAATTAAAAGCCCTCACCGCATGACTATCAAAATTTATAATCATCTTCCAAGCGCTATAAAAAATCTAGAAAATCCAAAACAGTTTAACAAACAATTGAAATTGTTCTTATCAAACAGATGTTATTGTAGCCTGAAGGAATACTTTAATGATGTCAGTTAGTGAAAAATGCTGCCGTGTGTTTTACTTATTGTAATGATTTTGTCTGTGTCTGCTTATAAATAATTAGCCCCCTGACATTGCTGTGCCCTTGCAGGGTGTCACATGTATAAGAATTATCAGGTGGTCAAAGCATAACTCCGTATAAATATTTAAATAGCTTTATTTATTTTAAATTTAATATTAAATTAAACATTAACTTTAATTTGATGATATCAGCTTGACGGTATAAAGTTAAGTGTTGACGTCTCGGCCGACCGCCCTTCTTATACCTGCCCAAAATGGCGCCACCTCAGTCGGACGTGACGTCACAATCACTTGTTATTATAGAACCCACGTGATTCCGTAATTTACAAAGCTAACTATGTTTAGCGATACCACGTGTTTCCTATTTTAATTTAAGATTTCTTACATTCGGCCTTTCCTGACATTAAGTTTGTCCCAAACTTAGCTCAATAAATTTATTACATTGCAATCATTTTTAACTATTTTAAACTTATAGACTAAGTTACAGTAAATCATTCTAATTAATTCGCTCTTAGATCTAATACTCAATCATTATTAACCATAACAATATTATGTTAACCCAAAAAAAACACATCGATTGCGCATATTCATAAACATCAGTATTAACTGTTCAACCATATCATCCCCTATTGTTTATCTTAACAATACTAACCACAATAACTTTTCCATTACATGTTAACCATACTATTCCATACTACCATACTATTCCATACTACTATACTATTCCATACTACCATACTATTCCATACTACCATACTATTCCATACTATTCTATACTACCATACTATTCTATACTACCGTACTGTTCCATACTAATCATAATTCCAACCCTATAATCAACACTATATACGCACACTCTTTAAACTCATATATCATAAACATGAATGCTAAGTAAAAAGCTGACTTACTTCGTCTCAATCTCAATATTAGATTTCAACGCCCACATGGCTGCATCATTGCCCAATACTACCACTTATTTCATACAACAACCGATTCGTCAAATACTTCCTGACATAGTTATGTACTTTTGATTATTTGACAAAATAACCACTTGCAATCTACAATTGACTATACAATATATGTACCGATACACTCATAAAATCTCCAAGTGCCTCATTATCCCCAAATTTCGTAATATCTTTTCCCTTAATCGAACACAATAGAACCAAATTATATACTATGATCGCTATTTTCAGACTCCGAGCTACTACCGTCCGTTCGAGTTGTAATCCATGGCTTGATGCGATCGGCCGCCCATATCGGCCGCGTATCATATTCGGGCGGGTAACACACGTACACACACCGGTCGTATTTAATTTGCGAATGCCGTAAAAATGTCGCAAAAAGTGTTGGAAAGTGCGATCCGAGAGCTGCAAAAGACAGTAACCGTTCTAGTGAATACAGTGAGTGCACTTGAAGCAACAATAACTGAGCAAAATGTAATTATTCAAGAACTATGTAAAGGTAATACCCGACCAAATTCAATAGACCAAGGTGGACCGGCGAAGACTACCCGCGAACGGGATGTGCCCGCCGCTACAGCCGCGGCAGCGCTGCAGCGCCCTGCGCGCCAAGCGCGTCTAAACGCGGTCGCCGCTATCAAGAGTAAATCCAGCGCTGCAGAAAAGCGCGGCACTGCTGGCGGGAGTGCAAAGCCAGAAACTCCAGTTATAGAGCAAAGTACTACCCCGGAGCCCACCCGTTGTAATATGGCTAACACGGCACCCAGCGTAGCCCAGGCGTGCACAATACCCGATGGCACACCATTACAGAACCATGACGAAAACATCTCGGATGAAGACAATAACCCCAACAGCTGGCAAGTCCCCCATTCACGCAAACAACGTCGAAAGCACAGGCGAACTGTTGTGAAAGGTTCGGGGCGTTCCGATAACGACTTGCAAACCGTCGAGCGCAGCAAAAAAATCCACGCGTGTTTCTTCAAGCCAAACACCACAGAAGAGGCAATAGAGAAACACATGCAAAACAAGCTTCAAGCACAGCAATACCACACATACCACGTAGAAAAGCTTACACTAAAACATTCACATTATGCATCATTCGCTATAACAGTGCCTCATAGCGCATTCGATATTTTTATGCAACCAGACAACTGGCCAGTCGGCACGGAGATCAGTGAGTGGTTTCGGCCCAGCGGCGGGCGAGCGAGGCGCTCGTCAAACCGGTCAGGAGCCGGCACCCCCCGCAACTCGGCGGCCCCGCGCCCGCACAACACCACCGCGACCAACTCCGCGGAGCGCGCCTGCATTAGTTAATAATCACACTTTGACTATTTGTCATCAGAACATTCGATGCCTTAATAATAAGACTAGGAAACTAGAGGCACTATTAAAAAGTGACCTAACTTGTGATTTTCTTATTTTGTCAGAGCACTGGCTCCGCACCTACCAACTAGACTCTGTAACGTTAAGTAATTACGACCTAATGTCCTCCTACTGTAGGCCGCAAATCGCACACGGTGGTAGTTGCATTTACGTCCGTTCGGGCATCAAAGTTATCAACAGGCAAGATTATTGTGACTTAGCGCAGGAACAAATGTTCGATATTTGTGCAATACAAATTATTAACGATTTTGATAAAATACTGATTGTCGGAATCTATCACTCAAATCAAACAAGTAACGCTGAATACCTCAAGCTATTCGAAACGCTCCTTGAAAAAATTTCACACGACAAACTAAACGCGATAATCATGGGCGATACTAATATCAACCTCTTCGAAAACTCTTCGACTAAAAAACTACTCATGGACATTCTAGCACTGTACCACTTTAGCCAATTAGTAGACTTTCCAACTCGTGTCGAAGGTGAAAGCAGCACCCTCATAGACCACGCATACACGAATATCCCAGTCGACCGAATCGAGGGCATAGCCAGTGTGGACACCCAGCTCAGCGACCATAGAGCTCAGCGCCTGACAATCCAGCAGGGTCTCGCGCGGCCCCCCGCGCACGTCTGGCGACGTAATTTCAATTCAGCCAACGCAGCCCATTTCCAACGCGCAATTGAGTCAGTGGATTGGATCGCCACTATAAAAAAGTCCAATCTCGACAGTAACGCGTTGGCAGAGGTCCTTCTCAGAACTATAGTAAGCAAAATTAATATTTGTTTTCCATTAAAAAAACAGCCGAGAGCGTCCCCCGCGAATAACTGGGTTGACGAAGAGGTATTAAATTTGAAATATCTATTGCATGACACTGTTAATATAAAACATACCTTTCCGAATAATACTGGCATAGCCGACTTTGTCGAAGAACTTACTATCCGCTACGACCAGTTATTGAAGAATAAGCGCACTCAGTTTTACTCTGACCAGATCCGTAACGACCCCAATAAATCAAAACGAATGTGGAAGATCGTCAATGCCGAGTTAGGCCGAGTATTACGCGATCGTATTGATTTCACCGATCGAATAAAACATCCCGATGGGAACCCTTACCCAACCAAAAAAGCGCTAGTAAACGCACTAAACTCCGAATTTATAAACGCAGCAAGCAGATGCGGCGCTCCCGCAGCCAACCGGCCGCGCGCCTGCGCCGCACTTGCCGCCGGATCGGCAGCGAGCGATGTCTCCCTCAGGCTAGTACCGTTCACACCCACCGAAGTAATAAATATTCTTAAATACCGTATTGTCTCCAAAACTAGCACCGACTATTATGGACTATCAGCAAGCCTATTGAAATCCGTTGCAATTCCGTTAGCGACTACTATTTCTTGCATGTGCAGCGCGAGCATTCGAGAAGGGATCTTCCCCACCGCTCTTAAAAAAGTTAAAATAAGCCCGCTGTACAAAGGCAAAGGTAGCCGATCTGACGCGAAATCATACCGACCAATATCACTCGTACCGGCGTTAAGTAAAATTCTAGAAGTAGGGCTAAATAATAGACTCCTTAAATTCATGTACGATCGAGAGATGCTATCAGATAGGCAATACGCGTATCGAGCGGGGCGTGCGACCACTGACCTGGTACGGGAAGTGGTGTGGCGCGTGCTGAGCGCGCGCGAACAAGGTCTGCGAGTAGCACTATTATGCTGCGACCTGTCGCGCGCGTTCGACACTGCCGACCACAACCTAATAGCGGACAAGCTCCGGTTCCGAGGAATCCGGGGCCCAGCACTGTCCTTACTCGCCTCTTTCATGTCCAACAGGAACCAAGTGGTGGTGGGCGGGGCGGGGCGCGTGATATCCTCGGAGCTGGAGAATGTACTGGGCGTCCCTCAGGGGTCGTGTCTGTCAAATACGCTCTTTAGTTTATTGTTAAATGACCTACCTGCGGCCGTTAAAGGAGCCGAAATATACATGTATGCAGACGACGTCGCTGCGGTAATCACGGCTCCCTCAGACTCCTTACTGGAGCGAGAGCTGAACGCTGTAGTGCGTCAACTAGAGGGGTGGTTCGCGTCGAACGGCCTCGCACTGAACAGAGACAAGACCTGCTTCATGTCGTTCAACCTCAATGGCAAGGACCAAAAGTCGATAAAAGTTAACGCCGGCGACACAACACTACAGCAAGTACGCACTACTAAACTGTTGGGTTTCCTGATCGACAGTTCACTCACCTGGGACGGCCATATTGACGAACTGAGCTCGAAGCTCGGGCGAGCGTGTTTTGCACTGGGCAGGCTGGCTAACACCGCGTCGCGCAGCGTGGTGCGGTCCTGTTACTTCGCGACAGTCCACAGCCTACTCACGTATGGGACGGAGCTGTGGGCCCGCGCGGCCGACACTCAGCGAGCTTTCGTCATGCAAAAGCGCGCACTACGCGCAATAATAGGTGCACCCAGTGACTACTCATGTAGAAATTTATTTAAAGAGCTCGGAATTCTGACGCTCCCTGGCGAACTCGTGTATCAAGTAGCGTTGTTCGTACACACAAATATACATATATTTCAACGGCAGGGGACAAACGCAACTCATGCCCTTCGTAGTAACAGACATCATTACCGCCTTATCACACCTAAGCACAAACTGGCAAAGTCCGCGAGATCTGTATACATAATGGGACCCTCGATCTATAACAGACTGCCCGCAACGGTTAGGGATGCAACTTCCACTGCTGCGTTTAAGAATGGGCTACGAAAATGGCTACTAGATTTAACATTGTATAGTGTACAGGAGTTTTTAAAATTACCCTACACCTAGATGTTATCTATAAGTAATAATAATAATATGTGTGTGTGTATTCATATTATTAATGTAAATATTTGACTTGTAACTATGGTGTTATCAATAAATTATTGTATTGTATTGTATTGTATTGTATATATTGCAGTATTTTCTCTGCGTAATATTGGACCCTACAATTCGATTCATTTTCGAGTACTTTTGTTATTCTAAACGGACCTGTAAATTTTGGGAGTAGCTTTTTACTTTGACCGTCGTTGCCGGGAGTTGGTTTCAGTATCTTCACGAGATCTCCTACTTTATATATTCTAGCCTTTATTTTATGACTGTCATACCTAGCTTTTTGGGCTGCTTGATCCTTCTCAATATGTGAATTTATCTCTGCTCGAATGGTATCGATAACACTTGGTTGTCGTGTATTATGTAATATCCCCGCAAATGCATTATCACTCTTACTGACCATTCTAAAACCAAACATTGCTTCTGACGGAGTTTTCCCTATCCCTTTATTCAGGGTGTTATTTAATCCCCACTGTAATTTACCTAGCATGGTGTCCCAATGTCTTTCCCCTAACTTATTAGAATATGCCGTTAATGAGTCGAGTATTGTCCGATTATAACGTTCCACCTGCCCATTAGCACGGGGGGTGCATACAGCATTGAGAATGTGTTTAATTTTAGACTGTTCACAATATTTTTTAAACTCTTTCGAAGTAAAGGAGGTTCCTTGATCCGAAACCAGTCTATTAGGATAACCGAAGGTCGTAAAAATCTCTTCTAAAGCACGAATAGTTAAACAAGATTTAAGGTTCCGAAGAGGTTTAAGGAAACAGAATTTAGTGAAGGCGTCAACGCACACGAAAAGATACGATTGACCCCTCTTACTTTTTACAAATGGCCCCAAGTGATCGATATGTACTGTGTCAAAGGGCCTGTCAACCTTATGGATAGGATGTAGTAGACCTTCTTTTGGTCCAGCCGGTTCTTTACTATAAGCACACTCAATACATGCGCGGACATATTTGGTGATAAAGCGCCTCATCTTTGGAAACCAAAAATCTTGTCTTCTCAATACTAAAATGACCTATATCGTCATGATTGAATTTGCAGAGTTGAAATCGAGCAATTTTTGGCACAACCCATTTTAATTCGTTCCCTACCTTCCTAAACAGCTTATTATCCTTAAACATATAGTTTTCTTTAATGTCTGAATATTCTTTATCTTCTAAAATTTTACATATACGCTGAATTTCACTGTCATTTAATTGTAAACTCAACAGCCAGTCTTCCTGAGTTATTCTTAAGATGGAAGGGATTGGGTCTTGCGCTACATCTGGGTCACCCGGCTGGGGATTCCTACTGAGAGCGTCGACATGAGACATAGTATGTCCTGGTTTGTATTGGATATCAAAGTCGTATTCTTGCAATGCTATCCACCACCGTGCTACGCGAGGAATAAGATCCCTTTTGGCGAAAGTGGCTCTTAGCGCGCTACAATCGGTAATCAACGTGAATTTGATGCCTACTAAATATACCCTGAATCTTTGAAATGAATTAATAACGGCCAAGGTTTCTAATTCATACGCATGGTAATTCTGTTCTTCTACACTAGTTTTGCGACTAAAATATGCTATGGGGCGTAAGACACCAGTCGTATAATCTCTCTGCATTAAGATTCCTCCTAACCCATATTTGCTAGCGTCCGTATGAATCTGTGTTTCACTTCGTGGATCGTAAATGCCTAACAGGGGGCGTTGTGTCAGTGTGTCCTTCAATTGTTGAAAGGCCTGTTCCTGTTCGGTTGCCCAACACCAGGAACGGTTCTTTCTGGTCAAATCAGTCAATGGCTTGGCAATGAGTGCGAATCCCTTAATAAATTTCCGAAAATAACTAGCAAGCCCTACAAATTGTCTTACTTCATGTATATTCCGAGGGGTTGGGAATCTAGAGACTGCAGCAATTTTATCTTTTCCCGGTTTAATTCCTTTCTCGCTTATTTCATAACCCAAATACTCTAATTCTTCTTGGAGAAAATTACATTTTTGTAAATTTAAGGTCAGTCCCGCGTCTTGTAATAGCTTAAATGTATCTTCTAATCTGGTCAACTGTTCAGTAAAGTTTTTCCCCGGTATCAATATATCGTCCATGTAAGCGAGAGCGGAATTGAACCGAGAATTGCCTAATATTTGATTTATAGTTCTCTGAAAGATTGCTGGTGAATTAGCTAGTCCAAAAGGCATTTTCTTAAATTGATATAGACCGTCCGGGGTAATAAACGAAGTGTATGGTCTGCAATCTTTACGTATCGGTATCTGATAGTAACCACTAGCGAGATCTAAGCTTGAAAAATATTGATTTCCATTCAAAATATCTAATTGATCCTCTATCCTAGGCATTGGGTAATGATCTTTAACAGTTTTGTGGTTTAAAGCCCTAAAATCGACACAAAGTCTATGCCCACCAGTTTTCTTTGCCACTAATAGAATAGGACTGGCATATGGGGAGTTAGATTCCTCCGCGATGTCGTTTTCTATTAGTTCCTTCACCATATCTCGAACAGTCTGTCTCTCTGTATAGCTAAGTCTGTAAGGTCGATAAACAACGGGATTTTGATCTTTGAGTTCTATTGTCATCTCCGAAGTATGCGTACATCCTAATTCGGACAAGTTTTGTGCAAAACATGGTCTATATTTATTAATCAAGTCAACAAGGGCTTTTGATTGTTCGTCATTTAAATTAGGATTCATTTTTATATCATCTTTTGTAAACGGTTCAAGGGTGGACTCATTTGTTATTCGATTGCAAGCAGGAACTGTATTGGAATTGATTGATTCTTCCGAGGGTTCCACGATAGTAACCATATTAGCTCGTACAAATAAGGATCCAGCTTTAAATGTTATGGGTTCTTTGGATTGATTAAATACAGCAATTTTACAATCTCCATCATGTAAGCCATATAGCCCTCCCAACACGCAATAGTCTCCGTTTTGATAAGACCGAGAACTATCTTCGACCAGTATATCACCGTTACTTTTTACGCTACTTTTACAGTTTATGAAATCAAATGAGTCCACTTTAGTATCAGTCACGATCCTAAGTATTACTTTGTCACTGGAGGGTTCAATATTATTAGCCAAAACCGTCCAATCCGTAGGCATGTCTCGTTTAGTTATGTCAAGTCGATCATGTGTTTTCATTACTACAACTTCGGGCCTTTCAGTGAAGTTCTGCCCTACCAGAATCGCTTCAGTTAACACAGATGAGTCAACGATATAAGCATCTATATCAGCTGAAACCTCGCCTAAGGATAGATTAAATCTAGTACGCCCTAGTGGTGTGTATGAATTATTGCCAAATCCACGTATAGTTGGTATGTCATTACACAATTTGGGTAAGGAATTATTGTCAACAATGTCCTGTCTGATCAACGTACAATCGCTTCCAAAGTCAATATAACACTGCAATTCGATGTTATTATTTATAATCACTCGCTTGTAATACTTCGAATCGGGTTTGAAACTTTGGGCAAACATAGTCTTTTTTTCAGTACTCTTACTACCATTGCCGCTATTTGTTTTGTTTCGGAAGCAATCATTAGAGGTATGGCCAATCAAATTACAGTTATCACATCTAGCAAGCGGCTTAGGACATTTAGTTGATATGTGACCCCTTTCTTTACAATTATAGCACATAACCTCTTTATTATTATTAGTATTCCTACAATTTACGCTACGATGCCCTGGTTTGTTACATTTAAAACAAACTATTTCATTGGAAGCGCTTGTATTTGATCGTTTTGATGTTGTTCTTTGATTACTTTCTTTGCAAAAGTCTTTTAAGAATTTCAACAAATCTTCTGGGTCAGTTAATCGAGCTGCCATAGCACTGGAACGCAAAATCCTATCATCTATGGCATAAACCAGACAATCAACAGCCTGTTTGCCTTTAATACCACATGCATTTATTAAGATCATTTTGTCATAGTAGTATTCATCAACAGACTCCCCATGTTTCAAAGTTCTATCCAACATTTCCATTAGTAAAGCAGCGTAATTGGTTTCTGAAGGAAATGCCTTAACTAAACGTTCCTGCCACTCTGTCCACGTCATGAGAATAGACTGCAGCCCTTCGTACCACTTCTTAGCATAGCCGGCTAATTTAGGCAACGCGAAATGTGAAGTTTGTTCATCAGTCCAACTATAAATTTTAGCACATTCGTTAACTTTTGCTATCCAATTTTCGATCTTTTGGTTCTTTTGTGCAGGATCAAAGTTAGGTATAATATTTTTATCATATGACATTTTATGAGTGTTCGATTTCAACAGACTTTGAAAAAACATCGCAAAATCAGTCAAACTAGGTGGTACACTGGTTATTGGTACCTCGCTACTATCCCGCGACGCTGTCGGAGTGTTGTCCCGCTCCTCACTTGGCCGTAATACCGGATGCTCCACCGCCTCAGCACCTCGTTGCTGCCTCGGTGCTGAATCAACTGCCACACTCGCTACCGGTGTGCTCATGTGTTGCTCGGTTGTATTTCGCTGGAATCCACAATAATAAAAGCGTCACTACCTTTCCGTAAGCAATAATAACCTCCTAATATATTCATAGTCACAGGTTATAACGGATATCTACGTATAAACGTATAAGTATTTAGTTTATTTTAGAAAACACTCTTGTTTTTCTGTTTCACTATTTCGTATTGTAAAATCGCAAGCGTTAATAAATGAAGCTGGTATCCAACCATATAATGCGGCACTTCATGAAAATAAGTAACGACAAACACAAAACTACCCTTCAAAACAAATTTAATGAAAAAAATTTACTCGCCTGTTCGGGTTCCCTTTCGGGTGTGCAATTCTCATTGCGTGTACCAGAGTCACGTGGAGACTGATCCGACGTTGACGAGCTTGCACGATGGTAATCGCGCCTGCTCCGCTTTGAACCTGATTTGTCTTGTACTGAGCGTGACCTCCGCTTCTCAACACGATGACTTGCTGTGGACTCCGTGGGTCGCTCTCTATCATCATGATTACGCCGATGGCGCTGGCTAGATCGCTGTCTAGATGTATCGCGATCTGTGCTCCCGCGCCCTTTCGAACGAGATGACCGCCTTTTCTTCCGTCTACCACTACCGCTCGGCATATTGGAGTGTAGGTACTTTATCCCACTTACTGATATAAGAATTATCAGGTGGTCAAAGCATAACTCCGTATAAATATTTAAATAGCTTTATTTATTTTAAATTTAATATTAAATTAAACATTAACTTTAATTTGATGATATCAGCTTGACGGTATAAAGTTAAGTGTTGACGTCTCGGCCGACCGCCCTTCTTATACCTGCCCAAAATGGCGCCACCTCAGTCGGACGTGACGTCACAATCACTTGTTATTATAGAACCCACGTGATTCCGTAATTTACAAAGCTAACTATGTTTAGCGATACCACGTGTTTCCTATTTTAATTTAAGATTTCTTACACATGTATACCTATTTATTTGTAATTCCATCCACGCTTGTAATTACTACATAGTATAAAACAAAGTCGCTTTCTCTGTCCCTATATCCCTATACGGGTCATTGTCACTTGTAAAAACAAATGCTGTCCACCCGGTGGTCAATAGTTAACGGCTTATGTACATACAAGTTACGTTTTTATTATTATGCGGGTTACTACACCAATACAAAATTAAGTTTTGTGGCCCTTAACTTTTGATATGTCCACCGAAAAGACGCGAACCTAAATCTGTCAATGACCCATATCCCTTTGTATGCTTAAATCTTTAAAACTACGCAACGGATTTTGATGCGGTTATTTTTTTATTAGATAGAGTGATTGAAGAGGAAGGTTTATATGTATAATAACATCCATTAAATAGTGCACCCGTGCGAAGCCGGGGCGGGTCGCTAGTGTGATATAAACGATATTGTTAATTATTACTTTATTGGTATTATCAATACTTTTGCCATAATTTGAAATCAAAATATTTCAAAACTTATAAGGCCTCTTAAATTGCAATTGTGATGCGAAAGAGGATGAACTGAGGCTAAACTCCCCGCGATAAACTGCCCCCATTTTATCACCATCGGTGTTCTTTTAACGTTTTCTCCGTGGCAAAAACAAAATGGCCGTCCATCCATAAAACTGCAGAATTACAAAGGATAATGGCTTTGCGTTTATAACGAAGCATGCAGACTCTTTGATTTTATGCAAGAAATGGAAATATATTTGTTCAGTACATGAACATAAATGTAGAATATGTATAAATTAAAATAACAGTTAATATATGAATATGGTGATAATAAATAAATATGGTTGGAAGCTACAACTCAAAAACGATTAATTTGATGTGTTTTTTTCTTTTACTTCGTGCATATTTTCCTTATAAGTGTAGATATATTTGTGAAAACTACTGGCTTATGATCTACCTAAATTTATTAACTTTATGTGTGATTGATGCCGTTTGTTTTCCTTAATAAAGAATAAATAAATAAATGAATAAATAAATGGTTAAAATAATGTTTAGAAAAACACTTGTCACAAAGTAGCTAAATTAACATGTAAAACAAACCATTTTTTATTTTTTTAAACTAGAAACACTAATATGAATAAATAAATGGTTAAAATAATGTTTAGAAAAACACTTGTCACAAAGTAGCTAAATTAACATGTAAAACAAACCATTTTTTATTTTTTTAAACTAGAAACACTGGTCGTTCTTCTTTCCTTTTCGATATTTAAACATAGCAGCTGTGCTACTCCATTTTTTAGTTTATTTCTATAAAATTGATTGAATTGATTGATTGGTTTGACGACCGGTTTAGCCTAGTGGGTAGTGCACCTGCCTGTGAAGCTGACGGTCCTGGGTTCGAATCCCGGTCAAGGCAAATATTTGTGTGATGAGCATGAATATTTGTTTCTGAGTCTTGGATGTTTTCTATGTATTTAAGTATTTTATATCTATTAAATATATCGTCGTCTAGTACCCATAACACAAGCCTTCTTGAGCTTACTGTGGGACTAGTTCGATTTGTGTAAGATTGTCCTCTAATATTTATTTATTAAAAAAAAAAAAGTCTATTTCAAGTTCACGGCATTATTTTATATTATGTTTCGGCTATTGTCAGAAACACGGTCATAAAATCAAGAATCATATATCTATAAATAAAACATTATTGTTTTCTCGTCTGGGCAGAGCAGCGCTTCAAAGAACGCGATATTTCTCGTTACACTGCCTTAATGTCCCCCGTGGTAAGCAATAAAGAATATTTGATTTTTTTTTATACAACGACGGTGGCAAACAAGCGTACGGTCCGTCCACCTGATGGTAAGCGGCCACCGCAGCCTATAGACGCCCGCAACTCCAAAGGAGTCACGTGCGCGTTGGCGACCCTTTATAAAATTTGAGGAGGGTGTGAGTGTAATCGAGCTAGTGGGATTTTGTTGCTGGTTCACTAAACCGAGCCTAGCTGAGAAGATTCCAGCAAGAAACTCAGCTAAGCTGAGAAGAGTCCAGTAAGAAACTTAGCTAGGCTAAGAAGAGTTCAGTAAGAAAGCTAAGCTGAAAAAAGTCCAGCAAGAAACTCAGCTAGGCTAAGAAGAGTCCAGCAAGAAACTCAGCTAGGCTGAGAAAGACCAGCAAGAAACTTAGCTAGGCTGAGAAGAGTCCAACAAGAAACTCAGCTAGGCTGAGATGAGTCCGTCCGTGCGCGTTGCCGACCCTTAATAAGATTTGAGGATGCACTGTGTTGACAGCAGAAGGAACACATTTAGGTCCCTCGCTCTCAACACAGTGCATCCTCCGGAGTATTGTATTGTATTGTATTGTATCAGTGTCTGTAGTAAAAGATAATAAAACGAGACTAGACCCTACTGTTCGAATTAAATTTTTATATTAGCTTTCTGTTATTACAAAGTAAGATTTATTTCTAAAGTACTGTCACTATTAAGTAGAAATATTACTTTCTCAGTCAAAAAGAACACGTTTAATATTAAAAAAGCCATTCACTTACGATCTTATTGTACAACTGGTAAAATACGGTCAGGTTTTCAAGCTGCATGTAGTTGTCAATCTACATGGAACTTTATAGCAACGTAGTAAGAGCTTTTATACTTTGACTGCAGGGTTAAGTGATTTCAGTAATGTGGGGCGACCTCCGAGAGATTCTTTGGAAAAAGTATTGAGAAATACCTGAATAACAAGTACTTTCAATACCCAGTTTGTTGAATTTTTAGCGTCATTTATTTTAATGAGTTTGGGGGCGGTTCGGTCTCTTTAATGATAGCTGGTAACGTTGCTATAATAAATAATAAGAATAAATAAATATTAGAGGACAATCTTACACAAATCGAACAAGCCCCACAGTAAGCTCAAGAAGGCTTGTGTTATGGGTACTAGACGACGACATATTTAATAGATATAAATACTTAAATACATAGAAAACATCCAAGACTCAGAAACAAATATTCATGCTCATCACACAAATATTTGCCCTGACCGGGATTCGAACCCAGGACCGTCAGCTTCACAGGCAGGTGCACTACCCGCTAGGCTAAACCGGTCGTCAAAATCTTGCTATCCTTGTCAAACTTGTTTCTTTTGTTATGTTCCTGAATTTAGCTCTAACACAACACCGAGGTGTTGATATGGGGTGAATTGCAAAAAAAATGTACATTCCAAAAAATAACATGTCCTCCCAATTAAAAAATCTGTAATAAAATAAGTATTAGAGTAGCATATTTTTCATTTTTGTTTTCACGTTGTTCAACTTATGGTTTTATAGTATTCATAAAGTTTAGTAACATAAAAAAAACAAAATTAAAAATTTTGAAAAACCCGCGACGGATGTACGGTGAAAAATGTTTACTGCAGCGCCCCCTAGTAGGTTATCATCGTAACACCCAGCTAAAATTCGTCCTAACTAAACTACAAATCTATTGCCGTAAACCGCTTCTACATCGGTCAAGCCGTTTTGAAGATATTGATGTGCACACACAAACAAACAAACAACCTCTCACCCTAAACGCATATATCTTCTCCGTTCCGTCGTGGGTAAAAAAGGATGATATATACTCCAAAAACTATAGAAATATGCAACTTTCCGTTCCATTTAAAACGTATGTATAGGAAACCTGAAAATGACAGTATTACCCAATTTCCCTGCACCCATTGTACACAAGAAAGCCATTTACCGGTATTGAATAGAACGGCGTAGATAATGCAACGTTATACCGGGTGTACAATCCAAATGGGTCAGTATGGTGAAGTCGGAAACTATGAGAGATAGCGAGATCTGTTCTGAGGAACCATGACGTCGATTTTAGATTTAATAATAACTACATTCAAACTTTTTTATTAACTCTCATACATAACCGGGAATCGAACCTGGTAAATATTTTTGTAACCGCGTTAAGTAAAATGGACCAAATTTGGCTATGAAATCTTGTGTAAACACAACTGACAGTAAATTAGACTAAAATGCCCACAGTTTTATTAATTTGTAAAAAGTCGTGAATAATATGAATCGATCATCAATTATCTGAAGAGACCACTTATGCATATCTTATCTGCATCGGTATTATGCATTACAAATAGCGTTTATTTAAAATTAGAACGCATTTGTTCAGCGGGCGTACCAATTCATTTAAAATTTGAAAATGGAATACTGTTTATGGAATTAACTTCTAATGAAACACGGCTTTTCATAACCCTATTAAATGGCCCGCAAGATCGCCGGACATCACGCCACTTGACTATTTCTTATGGGGTTATGTCAAAGATGAAATCCACAAATCAAATTACGACACTGTAGAAGATTTAACTACAGCCTTAGAAAACATTTTAACACATATGCACCCCATAAAAATAAGTAATGCAATCTTGCGATCGTTACCCAAAAGAATTAATCTTTGCATTCAACAGAATGGCTACCATTTTGAACATTTACTGAAATAAAATATTTATCTTATTGGTGGATTTTTCTTTCAATTATTTAAACAAGATTCCATTAGTGTTGTGCTTCTTGCGACTTGCAGAATTTATACACATTGATTTTGACCAGGTTCGATTCCCGGGTATGTATGAGAGTTAATAAAAAAGTTTGAATGTAATTATTATTAAATCTAAAATCGACGTCATGGTTCCTAAGAACAGATCTCGCTATCTCTCATAGTTTTCGACTTCTCCATACTGACCCATTTGGATTGTACACCCTGTATATTATATATATAGACTAAAAGCCTATTGTGTGACTTGAGATATCTGACAACACGAACAACAAGGTCTTTAAAGCAGAGAAGTCGACATGGTAATCATGTCGTTCTCAATCAAAACATACTTTCTACGAATATGCCCCAAATTCTCAATTATTCGAGCTTTCAACTTATGTGGACACGTTTTTCATTAATTGTCTGTTCTGGTTTGATTTTGGTGGCATATATGAGTTAGGTGGTAGTTCAGTACTTCTACCAAATAAAGTTGAAGTATGATACAGTATAAAAGTCGACCTGATAGAAGTAACACGTACTATGGAAATAAAGAAGAGTTTTTATAAGATTTTATTATTTGTAACGTAGACCCTGTCCAGGATCTAGAGAAAAGTAGACTTGAAGTCTAAATAATAAAATCAAATAAGAACAGAATGTTTCTCATGCCAATTCCATAGAGCACTAGTATTATTAGTCCATGCAAACATGAACAGACCGGACCCCACAAACAACACGTTCACGAAGTATGACGCGTTCCATCGCCTTCCTCCAGCTTCTAATTGACATTTACAAATGCCCATTTTTAGAGTTAAAGATGTATTCTATGAACCGCTACATAAAAGTGATGTGAAATTACAAAAAAATATTTAATTAGGTTTCTAAAAAACTTGTCCATTTAAGTCAACCGTTGGTGAGATATTAGCTTTTAAAGTCACAGAAAGTGTCCCCCCCCCCTATAATTTCCAAACCATAAAGTTTAAAATTCTGAAAAAAATTGAGGTGGTGTGCATTAGTAAATACTTTCAACGAATTTTTGAACAATACAGGTTTTACGGTTTTTGGTTAAAAACTGTCTTGCCCTAACAAAAGGTCGTAAGTGCCGTGAATTCCCTATGAAGATACGACTTTTTTAGATTCCATGTATTGGATAGTGATTTTAAATGTGGACTAGTAGTGGTGTTGGTACGGTACCCTTCATTGTGCGTGGTCCGACACGCACTTGGCCGGTTTTTCTGTGTTCATTTGAAGCTATTTCAGTGAAGATGCGTTTAGAAATACACATTATTTATTGGTAATACGGCTCAAATTAATTCCATCTCACAGAAAACCGTAGCCATAATAACAACTCTGGGTATGTAGTGTTGTGTTCCGCGTGGTGAGAAATCCCGAGATGCTGTGTCCAGAGTAAGGCCTGAGCTGGCTTTGATGCCAACACAAATGAATCGTCAAATCAATAAAAGGTCGGCAATGCACTTGTGATTCTTCTAATCCAGCATCCGTAGGCCTGCGGGGTAATCACGAAACTTTTGTACTACCGTTAGATAGATTTTAATGTCAAATTTTAATTGTCACCTCATACATCACGACGACCGCTTTAGCCTAGTGGGTAGTGATCCTGCCTTCGAAGCTGGAGGTCCCGGATTCGAATCCCGGTCAGGGCATTTATTTGTGTGATGAACACGAATATTTGCTCCTGAGTCTTGGATGTTTTCTATGTATTTAAGTATATATTTATCTATATAAGTATGTGTATCGTCACTTAGTACCCATAGTACAAGCTTTGCTTAGTTTGGGACTAGGTTAATTTGTGTAAGAAAAAAAAAATACATTTATACTTCAAAATTGTCAGTAAAATCTATCTACCGTTAGTACATAAAGTTACGTGATATGCCTGCTGTTTTAAGGCTCGGTTTTATAAAGGTCCGTTAGACCTTATGTCGGTTTGTTATGTCAAAAAATGTACTGAGTTACTGAAATTTGATCTGACATTTGGTCTAACGGATCTTTATAAAACCGAGCCTTAGAAAATCAGACAAACCGTAAGCTTAATTGCCGTTGCCATAGTATAAAAAATGTTGTAAATTATCATTTATTCCATAAATTAACCAACTAATGTACTATTAATCCAAAAATGAAATCCGGAACATGCTTCGTCAAATTAACTTAACACAAAGGACCGCCCCGGATCGTAGATGGCTCGAAAGTTCCCATAACCCCGGCGGCGTTGCCACGCTGAATGGCCAAAGAGATCTGTTGAGCCAAGAACGATCCGGACCGAGGATCGCAACCCCTCTCCCTCAGCAGTCGACCCAAATCCCTGACAAAGTCCCTGGCCTCCGCGCCCCATGGCCCAGCCGTCTCCGTTGTAAATTATTATTATCTTATTTTACATGTAGGATTAAACTGATTACATACACAACCTTGTTCAAGCTGTACTGCGCTTACCAATCCCATTATCTTCATATAACAAGGAAATATATAATAGCCTATTTGCGAAATAAAATCGCGTTGCTTGGATGAAATGAAAAGGCTTTGTGTCCTTTAACGAGGTCGAGGCATTTCCCATATGATATGTACATTAAGTATTTACTATACTTTAAAAGCCTTTTTAAGATTCCGTAGGTACCCAAAATGTAAAACGGGACCCTATTACTGAGACTTCGCTATCCGTCTGTCACCAGGCTGTATATCATGAACCGTGATAGTGAGACAGTTTAAATTTTCACAGATGATGTATTTTTATCGCCGCTATAACAACAGATACTAAAAATAATAAAATACATATTTGAGAGGGGTACCATACAAAAAACGTGATTTTTTTGATGATTTCATAGATAATGGTACGGGACCCTTCGTGCATGATGAGTCCGACTCGCACTCGGCCAGTTTTTAGGGTTCCGTAGCCAAAATGGCAAAAACGGAACCCTTATAGATTCGTCATGTCTGTCCGTCGGTCCGTCCGTCCGTCCGTCCGTCCGTATGTCACAGCCGATTTAATCGGAGACTATAAGCACTACAATTATGAAATTTGGTAGGAAGGTGTATTCTATGAACCGCTAGTCCGCTATATAAAAGTGATGTGGGATTACAAAAAAATATTAAATTAGGGGGGGGCACTTCATATATGTAACCGGTGGATGAAAAAAAATTCAACGCACATAGTCGTGTGGGATATCGATGGATAGGCCTTTAAAAATGATATGGAGGTTTCTAAAAAACTTGTCCATTTAAATGAACCGTTGGTGAGATATTAGCTGTGAAAGTCTTAGAAAGTGTGTCCCCTCCCCTCTAATTTCCAAACTATAAAGTTTAAAATTCTGAAAAAAATTAAGATGGTGTGCATTAATAAATACTTTCAGCAATTTTTGGTTTGAACAATATAGGTTTTACGGTTTTTGAGTTTTCGCTCAAAAACTGTCTTGCCCGAACAAAAGGTCGTATGTGCCGTGAGTTCCCTATGAAGATACGACTTTTTTGATTCCATGAATTGATAGTGATTTTAAATGTGGACTAGTAGGTGTTGGTACGGAACCCTTCATTGTGCGTGATCCGACACGCACTTGGCTGGTTTTTCATAATAGGATGAAGCTATAACAATAAGGATGAGAGTATCCTCATCCTCCATCAAAAACGATCATCTAATTAGGTTATTTTCTATGTGTATTGACTAGTATCTTATTCTTATTTTCGATCTTGTGTGTATTGTGGTTGTACGCGACTATGCGACCGGCTCACCGACCTGTGCCTTTACCATGAGTTTACATGACCGTACTCACTAGCGACCGTTACGCAATGGAACTAAGAATCGGTATACTAAATCGTTTACGCAGTCGCTAGCGAGTACGGTCATGCAAACTCATGGTAAAGGCACCGGCTGACTGGCTGGCTGGCGGTGCGGCCGACCAGTCACCGCGCGTGTTTTGTTTTTTATTATTCAAACTCAAACTCAAAATATTCTTTATTCAAATAGGCCTAGCAACAAGCACTTTTGAATCGTCAGTTATATATTACATAAATTGAATCTAATTATTCAGAGCAATTTATTGATGCATATGAAATTTTAAAAAAGACATGAATTACTGTAATTTATGTCAAAAGAGAGTATAATAAATTATTTTGGAGAAAATGACTGACTGTCGAGTTTCTTTCGGCGTTTCTTCTCGGCAGTGGTCTCATGAGAAACGCTAGTAGTTTTTGGCTTGTAAAAGTGCCTTTGCGGCCTACTTGCTGAATAAAGTTCATTTATTTCATTTATGAAAGCCGTCGACTTCCGGCGAAAAAAATAAACAATAACATTCTTTTGTTATGACCCCGGGGATCCCCGGGACCGGTAGACGAAGATTTATTGTAAAAAAGAGCCTTTTATACTGATTACAGAATGTTTCATCATTTTCGATGTTTCTTATTTTTGCGGGTAGTTTAGGTACAACGTATACGTATCTAAATGCTAATCACTCCCTTTACAACCAGGTAATCACCCCAATTAGGGATCTATCTCTATTCTTATAGCGGTCGTCCTTAATGAGGAGGCGAACTCGGCAGAACAGAGCTGTACAGATTACCGCCGATCTTCAGTAACTGCGAGTAGGAAGGTGGCGCATCAAGACCCATCTAAAGATATTAAGTCGTTCCTAACTATTTAAATAAAATAAATAAATAAAATAAATATTTTTTGGACAATCTTACACAAATCAACCTAGTCCCAAACTAAGCAAAGCTTGTACTATGGGTACCAAGTGACGATATACATACAAATACGATATATATTGTGTAGAGAAACTACAAATTTTAGGTTTTTAACTAACCATTTCAGACGCATATCGGAAACTTGATGTGCAATCAGTATATTTTATATGAAAATAATGTATATTTTCAAATTATTACTACTACCAGATTTGCAAAAGCATATGGTTTTTTTGCAGTAAATTAATTAATTTGATTTAAAAAAGTTAATCGATGTGAATCAATTGCAAGCAGGCTTGTAAGTTTCGCGTAATGCCTAGACAAATAAACAGACAGACACAAATTCAAAAAAATGTTGTAATGTGTTCTGATGTCGATTGTAAAACCCCTCAATCGATTTTTTAGGGTTCCGTAGCCAAAATGGCAAAAACGGAACCCTTATAGTTTCGTCATGTCCGTCTGTCCGTCTGTCCGTCTGTCCGTCTGTCCGTCTGTCACAGCCGATTTACTCGGAAACTATAAGTACTACAGTGATGAAATTTGATGGGAATATGTGTTGTATGAACCGCTACAAAATTATGACACTAAATAGTAAAAAAAAGAATTGGGGGTGGGGCCCCCCATACATGTAACTGAGGGATGAAAATTTTTTTTTCGATGTACATACCCGTGTGGGGTATCAATGGAAAGGTCTTTTAAAATGATATAAAGTTTTCTAAAAAACATTTTTCTTAAAGTGAACGGTTTTTGAGATATCAGCTCTCAAAGTCGTAAAAAGTATGTCCCCCCCCCTCTATTTTTATAACTACGGGGTATAAAATTCTAAAAAAAATAGAGGTGATGCATGCTAATTAACTCTTTCAACGATTTTTGGTTTGATCAAAGTATCTCTTATAGTTTTTGAGATAGGTTGATTTAACTGTAATTTTGGTTAAGTTATTTTTGCTGTTTTATAGATACTAGTACGGAACCCTTCGTGCGCGAGTCCAACTCGCCCTTGGCCGGTTTTTTCTAATATCTTCAACTAGCGACCCGCCCCGGCTTCGCGCGGGTGCACTATTTAATGGATGTTATTATACATATAAACCTTCCTCTTCAATCACTCTATCTATTAAAAAAAACCGCATCAAAATCCGTTGCGTAGTTTTAAAGATTTAAGCATACATAGGGATATAGGGACAGAGAAAGCGACTTTGTTTTATACTATGTAGTGATGTACCCTGAACCAAAGGAATTTAGAGTACTCCCGCTGAACTCCATCATTCGGTTTGTGGAAATGCTGGAGAGCAGCTTGGAGTAGGCATAAAGGAGGGGGAAATTGCACAAAAGATCCCACTGGGTCGAAGTGCATCCGCTAGGGCCCTCATCTAAATAAGATAAGATAAGATAAGATGTAGTGATGTACAGATTTTCGAACCTACTATAGCTTTATTATACGTACAGATATCCCGTAATGTCCATACCTTATTAGAGTTCGCGTGCAATGTGAAAATGACATTCGAACAGTTATGTAATTACTGGAAATAGATATCAAAGCATTTATTCCCCAAATAACTCACAGTATTATTTATTGAATGTGTGGTATTATCACTCAGTGTATCCTCGGGCCGTGAACGCATTAGCGGAATCGCGCCGTTTGTGTGGAATTTCATTAGTCATCGCCGGCGGTCGTGGTGCGTTTATCATAGATTCCTACCATCAACCGGGTATAGCCACTTGAGGAGATAGTTCACTGGAATTGTCACCGCCCAGATCAAGGGGTTTTCCTTCTCATTCCCTCCCATATCTTTCGAATAACCGGTCTAGTATTAAGGGTCCTTATCAGTTAAAAAACACTCATCTATTTACGCCTTTTTCTGTTTGAATTGATACATATCTCGTCATTTTCTCAATGTCACTATCTAGAACAGGACTATTGCGACCTTATGTCATAAACCTTAAATGTATTTTTTGGATGTTTCATTAAGGAATATCGTTTCAAACATCACTCCAAATCGACCATTTTTAATATAAAAACTAGTTTTTTCCGCTTAAATTCTACTACACACAATAAAATCAAAAAATAGCTACGTTACTATCTAAAACTTTAATAAAATCATTGCAGCCTTTAATAACTTAATTGGTATTATCAATACTTTTGTCATAATTTGAAATCAAAACATTTTAAAACCTCTTAAGTACTACTGATAAAATATCTATGTTATGTTAATATAATAAATCACCTCCTAAGGGTCGGTTGCACCAACATACGATCACAGGCCGTCGTCAAATATGGCGCCGGCAGCTGTCATCCCATAGAAACTTGTCAAACTTTCCATACAATCAGATTTTTACGATAACCGCTTACGATTACAGACGGTTTGGTGCAACCCACCCTAAGTGTTACTAAAATGACACATGAAGGGGTAAATGAGGCTGGCTCAAAACAGGGCAAATATGAGGAGGCCTTTATTCAACAGTGGGTGGATACAGGCTCAAATAATGGTGATCAAAAAGCCATAACATACTATCCCTACATAAAATAGCCACAAAACTAAGTCAACATCCTCCTAGCGTTATAGTACAGTTGCATCCTGAAGGATGCCCGGGGTCTGCTACCTAATCCAAGTATTTGGCGTAGGCACTAGTTTTTACGGAAGCGACTGCCATCTGACCATCCGAACCGAGGGGAAACCAGGCCTTATTGGAATTAGTCTTTGTCAAGTGAGTGGACAACTTGACTGTTAGAAGTTCTCAAGCCGCCCGAAGAACTTGGATTAGCTTAGCGAGCCTTCCGAAGGGGAGCTCTCAGTTAATAACCACTCAAAGCGGTCACCCATCCAACAACTGACCTGGGCCGACGTAGCTTAACCTCGCACACGCAAAATCCTCATTTAGGAAAGTGGACTAATTGATCCCCAGTATTCTGTGACTAAAACCTTTCGATAATATGAGAGACGGGTTCAATTGAATTTTTAATATACCGCCGACATTCTTGAGCTTCATAACATGTGTGTTTTCATCGGGAATTCTAAAAATGAGCTCAAGAATTTTATTTACGATTGAGTGGGACGATTTTGATATGGAGTTTATTAAAAATGTTGAGTTTTCGTTTGAGTAAAAGGGTTGATAATAACATTTTTAAATAGGTTTAAGCCCTTTTTTTGTAGCTAGTTTTAAAGCGATATGCTATTTCCGTGAACATTGGAAAATTTTCAGCAAGTGTCCGGAAGTTAATGGAATTTTACAGGGTTATTTGGTATACTAGGAATATCCAAAGGCGTCCACCTCGAGGACCCTGTGCTGACTTGGGGGTCAAAATGTCTGTCATTTGTCAAATTTTCGCCTATGGATTTTTTATGACCAGTTTTCTATTATCAAAAAAAAAATCTATGATACGTATTAAATTAGTGTACAAAAATTGGATTTTAAATACTACCTGAATCTGATAATTGGAATTTGTAGGTAAAAATACTTAAATATTAACATATCGCTGTAAAAGGTGGGTAACACAGTGGTAAAAACCAATTTTTCATACAAATGGTGAGACATCCAAGGACCACAAGTTACTCGATTTATGGATGTTAGCCGTGGTTCGTTAATTATCAAAACCGTCGGCAGTGATACTCTAATTAAAACTGGTTCTATATAACAATACAAAAGTATGAAGTGAGGACCAAGTATTAAAAAAAAAAGTGTCTGAAAATTATGTACTTGAAAAAGTAGAATGGCCCTTATATCTTCTAAACTAAGGACCTTTTGGTTTCACATACGACTAAGATAAAGAGTATTAAATTGCCTAAAAGTTCGTTGCTGAACCATATTTCCAGGGCTGCTATTAATGGAGATTCCGCCTGTCAAAGTTATAGTAACGTGGCTAATTAAACTAGTGGCTCTGTGAGCTGTAGACCTCGTGAGTGAGCTCTTTATAAAAAATATTAATTATGAATATCGAACCTGCTAACAAAATTTCACGAGAAGCGGTTGAAAAATGCGACTTGTAGAGGAGAACAAACCGAAATTCGGACGCAGAAACTTACAAAGTCCCCGTGTGGTTGCCGGGTAAGAATTGCGCCACCCCATCTCTTCCCGTGGGTTTCGTAGGAGGCGAATAAGGGAAAATCGGAGGGTGGGCAGCAGCGTCCTTCGATCATTACCACTATCAAACTGCGGTCGCCAACCCGCTTGCCAAGCGTGGCGACTATGGCAAATCCCCCCAAATTGGGGGAGGCCTATGTTCAGCAGTGGACGTCTTTTGGCTGTGATGATGATGATGATGATGATGATAAAAAAATTGTTTTTGGAAATTTCCAAAAACCGTCTCGACAAAAAAATTCCATATAACTATCGAACCTGCTCACGAAATTTCACGAGAATCGGTTGAGAATTGCGACCAGTAGACGAGAACAAACGGAAATCCCGACATACGAAAGCATTTTTGTCGAAGCTGAAGCAGAGACCGTCGTTTCACTCGGTCAATTAGGAAACGGGACTTAATGGCGTACATAACTAATTTATTTACCTTTTTCAAGGTTTGCCAGACGTTTGGAATGTATCACAACATCCGTGGTCGCGAGCTGACTGGCGTGAGCACATCATCATCCTCTTGGCAATAATGTGTGTTCAATACATGAACATAAAATGTAGAATAAATTTAAATTAGAATAGCAAGTAAAATATTAGTATAAATAAATATGGTTAAAAATAATATTTAGAAAAATATTTGTAACAAAGTAGTTAAATTTGCATGTAGAACAAATCATATTTTACTTTTTATAACTAGCAACACTGTTAGCTCTTCTTCCTTTTTCGATCTTTAAAGATAGCAGCTGTGCTGCTCCATTTTTTTTATTATTATGGATTTATATAAGGAAATCCGGAAATCCAGACATAAGAAAGCATTTTTGTTGAAGTTGAAACAGACCTTCGTTTCACTCAGTCAAAAAAGTCGTCTCCATTTTTGATGAAAATATAGAATCATCAAAAATGTCAGACATTTTGTCCCCCTACTACGAAACCATATATGGCAGATATAACTTATGAAATTATTGACACAGGTCAACGTTCAAATTGTAAAAGTAATTCTATATTGAATGCAGTAAAGCATTTGTAAAATTTCAAAAGAACGTGATCATTTCAGTATCGGTAACTCACAAATTACATTTACGTTTTTTAATTAAGTTCAAGCAAATATATTCTTAAGTAAAACCAATTAACTTTGAAACTGTTTAACCTCTTGAGATCGCAGCATACAAGAAAACTAGCAATGGAATATGAACCAAATGAAACTGATTATAGATTTGAATGTCTTCATTTGCTCTAAATTCAAACGATACAAAACAAATGAAGCTCTACTTTCAAATTTGACTTGACATTCCATTGTACAATGAGGGCTATCGGGTATGAATTCGCCGCTAGAGGCGCTAGTGTAGCGTGGGGTCTCCGGAACGTCAAATGTCACTCTTTGTGGTTGCGCTACGCGGTTTAATGTCTAATTGGAACAATATAGTGACTATTTTTCAATACCTTAGCTTGATTATTTGTGACCGCTTTAGCCTAGTTGGTAGTGACCCTGCCTTCGAGGCTGGAGGTCCCGGGTTCGAATCCCGGCCAGGGCATTTATTTGTATAATGAACACAAATATTTGTTCCTGAGTCATGGCTGTTTTCTATGTATTTAAGTATCTATTTATCTATATAAGTATGTACATCGTCACTTAGTACCCATAGTACAAGCTTTGCTTAGTTTGGGACTAGGTTGATTTGTGTAAGATTGTCCACAAATATTTATTTATTATTATGGCAAATATGAGTTAAGGGTCAGTGACTGTCAGTGCTTTGAGACAGTTTTGTCTTTCGGAAACTTATTTCCTCCTTTTCCGAAAAAAACGGGACCACGCTACAATGCGGGATGTCCGATATTTTTGCGGTACGGTTTTAAGTTATTGAATATGATTTAAATGTAAACTTTGTTCTCATGTCCATAAATTTCTAATAACAATTTTTGACAGCTGGACCTTACTCGACAGTGGCGCCAACTGGTGAGCACAAAAACGATGGCCCCCACTTGGTTCTTTCTATAGGTACTACTTGGGACTCTTTTTTTTTTTTGAACCTGACTGTGGCTTTATGGGCCGGGCCCAATAAAGCGATAGGAGTGCGCGGTTGGAGAGTAGCCTGGGGAAAACCTCCGACACGACCACGCGTGTGGTTTGGAACACTGGAATACTCTAAGAGTTTGCGCTCCAGTGAGATTGGTTGAGCGGTTTCAACCGAATCTGAGGTGTGAGTGGAATCGAGCTACTGGGAGTTTTGTCGCTGGTTCACTTAACCTAGCCTAGCTGAGAAGAGTCCAGCAAGAAACTCAGCTAGGCCCGACCTGGGCTTGGGACTCAAGAGGTTAATGTACTTACTTTAAACACCGTAGTTTACTTTCTTGTTTTTGTGACCTATTTCCTGAGCCAAAGGATCCGTCTGTAGCAACGGCTTTTCTCCCTAGAGCTTATTGCCGCACTCACTGCTACTAGATTATTAAAAGAAGGAACAAAGGAGTTTATTGTCACTGAGAAACTTAGCAGTTGTTTTAGAAATTGATGTTTCTGTAACTGTAGTAATTAAATTGTGGACAATCTTACACAAATCAACCTGATCCCAAACTAAACAAAGCTTGTACTATGGGTACTAGGCGACGATATACATACTTACATACATAAATAGATACTTAAATACATAGAAAACATCCAAGACTCAGGAACAGATATTGGTGTTCATCACACAAATAAATGCCCTGGCCGGGATTCGAACCCGGGACCTCCAGCTTCGAAGGCAGGGTCATTACCCACTAGGCTAAAGCGGTAAAAAAGCCCAACGGGGGAACTACCTCTGCCTTGCAGAAGACCACAGCCATAATAACATTATCTACTATACAAGTATGTAGTGTTGTGTTCCTGGAGGTGAGCAAGGTTGCCAGAGCTCCTGAGGATGCAGAGTTGAGAGCGAGGGACCTAAAGTCCCTTCTTCTGTCAACACAGTGCGTCATCATCATCCTAGCGTTATACAGTTGCATCCTAAAGATTTACATGGTCTAGCTTACATGGTCATTTACATTAGAATTACGATTTGAAACGGGATATTTACCATGTATATTTTTATTTTTGAGTTCCCGATATTTCGGCACTGTTGCAAGCGCCATTATCAAGGATTAAGAGCGCTTTGATAAAATGTAACAGGTCCACTAGCGCCACTCGTAAATAAGTGTAATTATTTAAATTTAACGATATATAACTAAAAAAGGGGGCCGCTACGTACTGTAGTTTGTATTTAAGTACTTTTTGAATCCATCAAACTAGTTTTTACGTTGCTAGATTGGTCTATCTATGAGCTCAAAATTAAAACGCATAGATTGACGTCGTCATATCGTGAGTTGTTTGTCTATACAGCTCCACCAATAGGCAGTCGGAATTAGCTTCACTGTGATTCGTAGAGCCTCTACGCCGTAGCAATCTGCTACGAAATGCTACAAAACTGACTGTTAGATTCAGTGCTGCTAATCAGGATACGAGCGTCAAAGTGCTACGAGCGCTTTTCACTATAATCCCCTCTTATTCGTATAACTTAACAAAACGGCTAACTAGAATGTTTTGTCCCTTTCTCGCAAACTTTAAGAGGCCTTATAAGTTTTAAAATGTTTTGATTCCAAATTATGACAAATGTATTGATAATACCAATAAAGTTATTAAGGGCTACGATGATTTTATTAAAGTTTTAGATAGTAACATAGTTATTTTTTGATTTTCTTGTGTGTAGTAGAATTTAAGCGGAAATAACGATTTATTATCTTGAAAATGGTCGATTTGGAGTGATGTTTGAAACAATATTCCTTAATGAAACTTCCAAAAAATACATTTAAACTTTATGACATAAGGTCGCAATAGTCCTGTTCTAGATAGTAACATTGAGAAAATGGCAAGATACGTATCAATTCAAACAGAAAAAGGCGTAAATAGATGAGTGTTTTTTAACAGATAAGGACCCTTAATGTCAGTGACAGATAAGAACAGACGTATTACCTTGTTATTTTTTAAGATAGAAATTAGTTAAACAAAGAAGCACGAAATATAAGTGGCAGTTATTGACTATGACAAATTATGTTATGACCAAACCGGATTAAGTGAGGCAAAAATGTACCAGTACTAGTGATTAATTAAATATCTAAGTCGTTAAAAAGCTATTTTCAGTCATTATAACTGATGGCCAATTTTATATGCCTTTTAATAATAATAATAATATGTTGTGGACAATATTACACAAATCAATCTAGTTCCAAACTAAGCGAAGCTTGTACTATGCGTACTAAGCGACGATATACATACTTACATAGATAAATAGATACTTAAATACATAGAAAAGATCCAAGACTCAGGAACAAATGGATCATTCTACTTTTCATGACCAGTTTTCTATTACAATAAAAAATCTATGATATATATTGAATTAGCGTACAAAAATAGGATTTCGAAATAGTACCTGAACCTACTAAAAGGAATTTATAGGTAAAAATACTTAAATACTAAAATATTCCTGTAAAAGGTGGGTAACACAGTGGTAAAAACCATTTTTTCATAAGAATAGTGAGACATCTAAGGACCACTGAGTTACTCTATTTATGGATATTAGCTGTGGTTCGTTAATTACCAGAACTATCAGAAGTGATACTGCAATTAAACCTCTTTCTAAATAGCAATACAAAAATATGAGGTGAGGGCCACGTATTCCAAAATCTGCATTTAAAAAAAGTGTCTGAAAATTATGTATTCGTGTTCATCAAATCTAATATACGTCTAAAGCTGTGTAATATTTTTAACTAAATAAGTGGTATTTTAGTTAGGTATAGACTGGACTATGTTATTTTCTATTCAAATGTCCCATTCCCTTTGTGGCTTTTAGATTTGTTGGTAACGCGTGATTTCACGTTTCACTTATCCGAAGGTCTATTCCATTGAATGTGCGGTGTGACATCAAATTTACATTTGCTGCGCATTTTTTTTTATTAAAAATGGGATCGCTCTTGGCCAGCATCTAGCCAGGGGGCAAAGATGAGGCCGACGATGAAGCGAGCTCACCCAGAAGGTGCCTATTCACTCGTGCCTTAAAAAGGTCTAGGTTATATGAGCTCGGAAACAAACGCCGGCAGAGAATTCCAAACCTTAGAAATGCGCATTATAAAAGATGATGCAAAGCGCTTGGTTCGAATAAGAGGAATTTCGACCAAGTAAGGATGGTATCCAGCCGTCTGGATGTCCGATGGAAGAAGGGGGAAGGCGGTATGAGCTCATGGAGCTCCTGAGCACACTCTCCGAAGTACAATTTGTAGATGACGCACAGACATGCTACTTTGCGTCTATGTGCTAGGCTCTGTAGCTTGTTTCCTACTACCTGACCGTCGCCAATAAGCCTCCTGGCTCTGCGGTCCACCGAGTCGAGAATGCTTGCTCGGCATTCCTGCTGACAAGTCAGACTTGTTAGATGTGAGTGAGAAAAGAGAGTCAAGTCAAAAGTCTTTGACCAGTGTGTGTTGTCAGTGATGACATATGGATCCGAGACATGGGCGCTAACGATGGGCCTCATAAGAACGCTCAAGGTCACCCAAAGAGCAATGGAAAGAGCTATGCTCGGGGTTTCTCTGCGTGATAGAATTCGGAATGAAGCTATCCGTAGCAGAACTGGGGTCACCGACATAGCCTTCAAAATTGCGAGACTTAAGTGGCAGTGGGCAGGGCACATTGCTCGCAGGACTGACGGTCGATGGGGCCAGAAACTGCTTGAGTGGCGTCCACGCACCGGAAGACGAGCTGTCGGTAGGCCTCCGACAAGGTGGAGTGATGACCTGGTGAAGGTCGCGGGAATCCGGTGGAAACGAACGGCACAGGACCGGTCTAAATGGCGAGCCTTGGGGGAGGCCTATGTTCAGCAGTGGACGCCTTTCGGCTGAAATGATGATGATGATGATGATGAGTGAGAAAAAGAAGTGTCAAATTATTTTAATACCAATTTAGGGACGGACTGTAGTTGATTACATATTCTTCCTGTACGCGGTTTGCGGTAGCCGCGAGGTTTTCTGTATTGTGTCGTATAAACGTTGGCGTTCAGTTTAGTAATCCTGTCTAAACGTAGGTACAGAGTGACTAGCAACAGGGTTGTAACCATCCATACTAATAATACTAGTGGCTCTGTGAAATACTAGTGGCTCTGTGAGCTGTAGATCTCGTGAGTGAGTTTCCTTATCATTTCCAAAATCTGACGTTATAAAAAAGATCAATTAAGTTCAAGTTCAAGTTTCTTTATTTGGCCAAACAACAAAGTCACGTTACATCTAGCAAGTCATTTGACCGGTTTAGCCTAGTGGGTAGTGCACCTGCCTGTGAAGCTGACGGTCCTGGGTTCGAATCCCGGTCAGGGCAAATATTTGTGTGGTGAGCATGAATATTTGTTTCTGAGTCTTGGATGTTTTCTATGTATATAAGTATTTTTATCTATTAAATATATCGTCGTCTAGTACCCATAACACAAGCCTTCTTGAGCTTACTGTGGGGCTAGTTCGATTTGTGTAAGATTGTCCTCTAATATTTATTTATTTATATTTATTTAAGTCATCTTACATATTTTTTCTTAACTTTTATTATGCACATATTATTACATTGGTTCAAAATATTTCATTTAACTCCTACATTTATTCCAATTTATACATAGTATGTCTGTTCATTATAGCATCGTGAATATCGAACCTGCTAACAAAATTTCACGAGAAGCTGTTGAGAAATGCGACCTGTAGAGGAGAACAAACCGAAATTTGGACGCAGAAACTTATAAAATCTTTGAAATAAAGATTGTTTTTGAAAATTTCCAAAAAGTGACTCGAAAAAAATACTCTATATAATTACCGGACCTGCTCACAAAATTTCACGAGAATCGGTTGAGAATTGTGACCGGCGAATCACGTAACTTTATGTACTAACGGTAGATAGATTTTACTGACAATTTTGAAGTATAAATTTGTATGAGCTGCAGGCGAATCACGTAACTTTATGTACTAACGGTAGATAGATTTTACTGTCAATTTTGAAGTATAAATGTATGAGTTGACAATTAAAATTTGACATTAAAATCTGCCTAACGGTAGTAAATAAGTTACGCGATTACCCCGCTGACAGTTAAAATTTGACATTAAAATCTATCTAACGGTAGTACAAAAGTTACGTGATTACCCCGCTGTAGACGAGAACAAACGGAAATCCGGAAATCCGGAATCTGGACATACGAAAGCATTTTTGTCGAAGCTGAAGCAGAGACCGTTCGTTTCACTCGGTCAATAAATTTGAAAGTGTGTCTGTCCGTCTATTACCACTTCACGCCTAAACTGGTATTGAGATGAAATTTGGTATAGAAATAGTTTGTATCTCGAGAAAGGACAAAGGATAGTTTTTAACCTGGAAATCATCCTCTAAGTCTTAGTGTTTAAGGGATTGAGTGGGGACGAAAGTTTGTATCGACCTACGATATAAACGATTCTAAGCGGACGAAGTCGGGGGCAAGAGCTTAGTTTGATAATAATAAAAATCGTTCAACTGCGTGTCTGTCATCGCACATTTAGGTTTCTGAAGCAACCGCAAAATGAAGTTGGTTTTATTAAGAAAATCAAAAAAATTCAAATGAAAAAAGAGTCAATGAAAATGAGTCAAAATTCTGTCTCCCTCGCTCGATAATGTTAGCTCGATATACTTGCTAAAATAAGCATGAATTCTTGTTATCTCAAAACGAATCATTCTTTCAAGTGAAGAACAATGGAGTTTTGATTGTTAGCACTTTATTCCGAACGAAGTGTCAACATAATTTGTTGTTTAGAAGCAAATACGGTTTGCGGTTTAGCCTAGTGGGTAGTGCACCTGCCTGTGAAGCTGATGGTCCTGGGTTCGAATCCCGGTCAGGGCAAATATTTGTGTGATGAGCATGAATATTTGTTTCTGAGTCTTGGATGTTTTCTATGTATTTAAGTATTTATATCTATTAAATATATCGTCGTCTAGTACCCATAACACAAGCCTTCTTGAGCTTACTGTGGGGCTAGTTCGATTTGTGTAAGATTGTCCTCTAATGTTTATTTATTTATTTATTATTTTTAAATGCGAACTGTAAAAAAAGAGCTTGTTTTCTAAACAAGTTCTATTGAATAATTTTAATAGTAATATATTTCCCCGTGTTGTTAGAATAACACTTCCCACTTTCTTCCCGTGGGTGTCGTAACAGTCGACTATGGGAACCGGGTTGTAGTACATTTTGGGCGATGGGCTAGCAACCTATCACTGCAAAATAACATTTTCTCCATCTTTAAACCTACAATTGCTAAATGTGGCACTGGAATTGAATTTCATGTGCTCTGGCTACCCGTACGACTTGCAGCTAATATCTCACGAAGAGTTGACTTACATGGGAAATTTTATTGAAACCTTTACATCATTTTTAAAGACCTATCCATAGATATCCTACACGCCTATGTGCATTGATTTTTTTACATCTCGCGGTTAATGGTATGGAGTACCCCCTATTTTTTTTTTATTTCCTGTCAAATTTCATAATTGTAGTACATAGTCTCCGAGTAAATCGGCTATGACGGACGGACAGACATAGCAAAACTGTAAGGCAATTTACTTAATTTACTTTTGACATGCATGACTTGTTAGTCATATCATGAACTAATATTTTCACATGCCTCGAGGCCGAATATATTAAGGGTCAACAATGTATACCTATATCATCCTGCTGTACCATATGTTCTTGTGAATAAACTTTCATTTCATTTCATTACATTTCATTTCATTTAATTTAATTTCATTACATTTCATTTCATTTAATTTCATTTCATTCCATTTAATTTCAAGGGTTCCATTTTGGCTACGGAACTCTAAAAACCCAGGGGTACAAGCCAGGGTTGAAACCAGCGACCACACTATACATAGCTCTCTTTCTGGAGAATATCCACCAGCAACGCAGAATATAGCTCCCGTTCTAATTACATCATAAAAGGCGAAATATTGTCTAAATACTCCTAGAGACATCTATTTATCACTGTCGACACAATTCATACAGCAAACAACCTGTCCAGTCATATACGTATAATTAATGATGCTTTTGATTTATTATGAACGATATAGGAAGGAATGTATTGGCCACCATTAGTCTTTATTGTGTGTCTAGTATAGAGGTGTACCTACTAGGTACCGACTAATCGGGAAAACCGACTACTCGGCCACATTTATGGTCGATTAGTCGGCGACTAGTGCATGATAATAGACTTGTTAAAATGAGCGCGGTCTCGCCAACAAACTGTCTTGTCAGTTTTGCGAGTAAAATTGAAACTGGAAACTTTATGTACCTTTTTGAAAATAAATAAAAAAAAAGAGAGCGACTATTCGGCACTTAATGATATACTGCAAAAAAATAAACTGACAATATTTATTTCAAGTTTCATAATTTTAAGTATGACTCTAATACGACTTCTAATCATCTTAGGGACTGGTCCCACCGCCGGCGAGCAGCGAGTACTCTCATAGTAATTCTACTCGTTTTCTCGCTCAAGCGACTAGAATTACTATGAGATTACTTGCTACTCGCCGGCGTTGGGATCAGGGCCTAAGGAATAGGAACTTTTAATTTTGATCATAGACTAATTTAAGGTTCACTAATGTTTCGGCGAAAATTATTTAGCAAATTTTTTACTCGCAAACTTTGTATCCCGTATTTTGATTTGGGCGAAGTTTTATTTCCCAACTCAACGTTTAGCAACGATATCATTTCCCAACTAATGATTTGATAAATTATTGTTAGGCAAAATATTACCTGGGATTTGTTTAAGATGTCATTTATGTACTCGTCAAATGTATTGATTGGCATACCATACTTTTAGCAACATACATACTTTTAGCACTGATATCATTTCCCAACTAAGTAATTATTTGATAAACAATAGGTACCTAGTTCGATAGAATAGATGGTTCAAATATACTGGTTTTTGAGTTTCATTTCGAATTATCTACCTATAGATAATATGTAATGGTTAATGGTGGTGTAATGGTAAACACTAGGGGTGTGTAATGATGGGTATAAAAATAAAAAAAATTTTTTTTCATTCAACATTTGATATAATTTCAAAGTACATAATCACTAATTGGGGTATTAGAAGGTCTAAAATGAAAACTAACGTTAAATTACCTACGTTCAAAATCCCTAAAATCTAAATGCCTAATGTTTTTTGAACTTATATTCAAAATACCGAAAGCTTAATCTTTAGGTATTTAGATTTTAGTGATTTGAGCCTATGTTTATCTTAGTAGTAAATTGCCCAATTGTCATTTGTTGTAAGTGTTAATAACAAGTTTTTCCGCTCTTTTATAAAAAAAATAACCTCGAAGAGCAAAGCTCCCGCTTCCGTCTTCTAACCTATCCGCGAACCGAGTCGGTTTTGCCACAAAGTCCCTGTTCAAAGCACAATAGGTAGGTAATCCGATGTCCTGAGGTATTTTTGATTTTAAAGAAAAGTTATTCTTATAAAACACGCTTATTTGATTGTATTATAAAAATGTTGCCTAATAAGAATAGTGCGAAGTACAGTAATGCCAACAGTTGATTTGCCAAATGAAACTTCTGCAAAAAAGTTGGGTGCGAAGTGAAATTTGGCGAAACCTATTTCGCCGAAAAGTCATTATACCAAGCAAATCATTTGCTTCATAATTTTTTGCCACATAAAAGTTTGTTGAAGTGTAATTTGGCATTATAAAAATGTTGCCAAATAAGAAAAGTGCGAAGTAAAGTTATGCTAACGGTTGGTTTGCCAAATTAAACTTCTGCGAAAAGTTGGTTGCGAAGTGAAATTTGGCGAAACGTTTTTCGCCGAAAAGGCAGTATACCCTAATTTAAAAACATTACTAGAGAATAGAGATGTACCGAGTCGCCGACTACTCGGGAAAACCGACTATCCGGCCACATTTATAGTCGGCGTTTAATCGGCGACTGGTCGGCCACTTCAGTACCGATTAGTTGGCTAGTCGACAAAATCCATAGTGTCCCGTCTCTAGTTTAATAATACAATGTTATAGGCTGTTTTTTGGCCCGTTAATAAACAATTAAGTGTGGATATTGTGTAGGCTATGTAAGATAGTGTCAGATTTGATCATCAATCTTGAGAAAAGATAGTAAAACTGTTAATCTGAACGCCCACCCGGGTGTTTCGGCTCGCATCAGATCTAACGAACGTAAAACCCAATATCACAGAGTAATTAATAGTACTTACGTACAGAACACCAGTGCCAGACTAGGCACCATGCTGAGTCGGGACCATTTCATGGCATTATTGATTGTTTTCTTTTTGTTTTACACCTTTTTTACTGTGTTTACTCGTTTTTCAAATTTAATCCTTGGTATGTGTATTACTCCTGTGCCACGAATAAATGCTTTTTCTTTCTTTCTTTTCTTTCTTTCAGAACGTCTTCTGTCTAACAAAGCCAACGGTGAGCAAAAGCATTCCGTCAACGCAAAAAGATCAGTTTTGGATGGGGACCCTTTTGAGTGGTTATCTGAGCGCTCCCGTATCTTGAAGGTCACGTTGAGCATTGATCCCAGCTGCTGTCTATTATAGAAGTTTTAGATGCCTTCACAGTCAAGTTGCCCACTCACTTGACCAGCCAAATTCCAATAAGTTCTGGTTTCTCCGTGGGTTGGAAGGTTAGATATGCCAAATCTTGAGATTACGTAGCGGACCCCGGGCATCCATGAGGATACAACTGTACTGGGATAACGCTAGGAGAATGGATGGTAGGGTTTCAGAGGAATTTGCTCCCTCGGACGCTCGCTGCCGAGGTTTATCCGAGGGAATATGGTATGAGGTTTTTCAAGAAAGCGGTGTTTAAATTTTTAAAGGGTCAACAACGCGAATGTGTCACCCCTAGGATTGCAAACGTTCATAGACTGCGGTGACCGCTTACCATCAGGCGGGCCGTACGCTTGTTTGCCACCGACGTGGTAAAAAAAACACACGTATTGAAGTGTCGTTTGCCCGCCTTTTGGTTTCAACGACTAGATTCGTGTGATAGCGCTTGAACTTGTTGTTTGTCATACACACACACATACACATACATAAACTAATGCATGTATTCCCAAAATGGGTAGGCAGAGCACACGAAATTTAATTCCAGTGCCACATTTAGCAATTATATGTAGAAAGATGGAGAAAATGTGATATTGCAGTGACAGGTTGCTAGCCCATCGCCTACAACACACTACAACCCAGCTGTTGCTTATTATTAAATCGTTGGTTGACAACCAAAACACAACTAAGTAACAAATAGCTACTTAAAATAAAGCTCGTATCTCAGCATCGTTTCAGTACTGATACGAGGTTTCAAAATCAAAATCAAAACATTTATTCTGCAAATAGGCCTCAAGGGCACTTTTACAAGTCAAAATCTATCTAGGTACATCAAATAAAAATAATACAATAATCAAAGTATCATTAATTAAATGTAGTATTACATGTCAAAAATAAGACTAAGAAACTAATAACAATCGAGATTTGTTAGAGATGTATAAGGTCTCTAAGCGTCAAGATAAAAGGTAATAAAGTAGGTACACTAATCATAATAAAATATTTTGAGCTATATCTATAACACGTCAACATGAAAATAATAAAATCTAATAAATAAATATCCTCAGAGATGTATAAGGTATCTGAGCGTCAGTCTAAAAATAAAATCAAATGAGAACAGAGCGAAGTCTCTCATCATGTCAATTCCACTGAACACTAGTACGAAGTTACTGGTCCTTGCAAACATGAACAGACCGAAGAGTAGTGACAGATTTGATAGTGAGTTTTGGTTGTCAACCGACGAACTGATTGTAATGGCAAGGTCGTACGAGCGTACAGATACATACATTTATGTCACTGTACCACAGAGAATAAACAAATGCAACCGTTGCTAGCTCGGCCACGATTAACGGACAAAATAACTCCATTCTGTATGTCAACAGATCTCTAGCATTCACAATTACTAACAATTCAGTTCAGCTTAGCTGTATAAACCTGACCTCTGAATAAACAGTTGTTTCTTTATATTTATTTATTTATTTATTGCAATACCATGGGTTTACAAGGTGTTATTAAATATAGCATATATACAGTACATGGGAACCCTGTCAGGGTATAGCAGTTTTATCTATTAAAATCTAAGTACAGTCCAAATAAAATTAAATTATGCGACACACAACAATGCGATACAATGTGATTTGCAATAAAGATAAAATAAATAAATAAATATTAGAGGACAATCTTACACAAATCGAACTAGCCCCACAGTAAGCTCAAGATGGCTTGTGTTATGGGTACTAGACGACGATATATTTAATAGATATAAATACTTAAATACATAGAAAACATCCAAGACTCAGAAACAAATATTCATGCTCACCACACAAATATTTGCCCTGACCGGGATTCGAACCCAGGACCGTCAGCTTCACAGGCAGGTGCACTACCCACTAGGCTAAACCGGTCGTCGTGGAAAGATATATGAATATGAATAAGAAATAATAAACACACGCTAAAATTACTAAGGCGGTACTTACAATAGTTTAAATGTCAGGGTTAGATTAAATGCAGACTAGACTTTGTCAAAAGATGTTGATAATGATATCATTACATTACAACAGGATTATAATTGCGTTTCAAGTATTGGCCATAAATTCTTTCACTGAATAGTATGCTTTATTTATGAGATGTTTTCCTTAGTATTTGTTCCTTATTCTTGGATGATTTTATGTATGTGATCGCCTAGTAGCCAAAGAACAAGCTTTACTTAGTTTGGAATTAAGTCGGTTTGTGAAAGATTGGCCTATAAAATAAAATACATATATTATATGTTTATTTATTTCTAGCTATGGGTATGGCCAATTTAGTACATTTGGGGAGGGTAGAACCTGTATCACGTGTCAAAGTCAAGTCACCTGCCCAAATAGAAGCGCTCATTTTAGGCACGCATTATAGATTCTGTACTGACTCGACAGATTGACACTGACAGCTGACAGCTTTACTGATAGTGCATGAAATGGTGAACTATCGGAAGTGTTACCGCAATTAAACCTCTTTCTAAATAACAATACAAAAAATGAGGGTCAAGTATTTCAGAATCTGCATTTAAAAAAAAGCGTCTGAAAATTATGTACATGAAAAAGTAGAATGGATGATCCTACTTTTTCGGCAATGGGTGCTATTTGTATTATAATTTGTGATAATCCAAACTGAAAGGGACCTTATGGCGGCCAGCACTTACGCTCATGGTTTAAGAAAATAAGGTCTGACAAGCCGTATCGTGACCGGACCGATACCGGTATTTTTAAAAAACCCTGAATTAGCCCAATATTTTGGATTATTTTTTGCTCTTTACGTAGGGCTGAATCATGTATTTAGGTAACAACGTCGTATTATTAGATTGTCCCATTAAAAACGAAATAATGAACCGGTGACCGTAATAATATCGGTATTTTTCTATGGAGAAAATACCGGTATCCGATCCCTGATCGTGACACCTTATACTTCACTGTTAACGACACACACACACACGTCCGCATACCGGCGATAGGCTGATGCTGGCTGATGACGTAGGTCGTGTCACCCATCTTACTAATCGATGTTTTTTTTCTTTTTTTTTATACAACGCCGGTGGCAAACAAGCGTACGGTCCACCTGATGGTAAGCGGCCACCGCAGCCTATAGACGCCCGCAACTCCAAAGGAGTGTTTATAAAATTGGAGGAAAATTGAAAATTGTGTTGACAGCAGAAGGAACAAATTTAGGTCCCTCGCTCTCAACACAGTGCATCCTCGGTAGCTCTGGGAACCTTGCTCACCTCCAGGAACACAACACTACATACTTGTATAGTAGATAATATGGCTGTGGTCTTCTGCAAGGCGGAGGTACTTCCCCAGTTGGGCCGCTCCAAATTCGAGCAAAATGACATTTTGCTGTGCCCTACCTCTCTTGCGATGTATCGGATTACCATACCTATTACCAATATTACCATACGTATATTATTGTACCGTGCTTAAGCCTTTATTGTGGTTGCTCGAATACAATAGTGAATCGATGCAACGTAAGCGCCTGCCTCCATAAGGTCCCTTTTAATATGGATTATCACATTTATTCTATAAAAGGGTTCATGATATAACAGCCATGCTATACTGGTCTTAAATATCGTGACATCACTAATTCAGCACCCATTCACACATTCCTACAGTCAAATCCTTTAGCACAACCACACTCAAAATCAACTCTACGCTGTTAGCATATGGTTCAAAGCTGAATGGTAAATGCCATGACAAGAGACAAATTGGTGGCATAGACCCACGCACGCCATTTGTAGGTTTAGTAGCGACGAAGACAGAGTGTTGGTGTGTAAGTCTGTTTATACTCGACACCCACGATTGTGGCATTCGTATGAAACTGTGGAATATACAGACGTGTCTGATTAACTGAGAAGTCAGTAGCTGAGGGGTATGGCGGAGTTCATCACAGTTAATTCTGGAGGATGGAGTTGGAGGAGGGTTTGGAGTCAGACTTGTACCAGTGATATACGGGTTAAAAATATATACTTAGTTTTAAGAAATAAAACATAATGTTGACATTGAAGATTTAATTAGAGTGAACAGCTGGACGAAAGTATTTACCTACACATAAAACTTACACACACACACACACACACACGCACACGCACACGCACACGCACACGCACATGCGCACGCACGCACACACACACACACACACACACACACACACACATACACACACACACACACACAACTGATAAATACATAAATACCGAATATCATGGATATTTAACAGTAGCTTTTCGGTGATGGAAAACATTTTGATATAACCGGTCTAGTGGGCCAGAAAATCTTATATTACATTGTTATATTGATAGATACGGTTCCGTAGAAAAATAATTAGTATGCATGTCTGTTTTTTTATTAAAAAGGGATTTCTTTTGGCCAGCATCTAGCCAGGGGGTAAAGATGAGGCCGTGGGTGAAGCGAGCTCACCCAGAAGATGCCTATTCACTCGTGCCTTAAAAATGTCTAGGTTATATGAACTAGGAAATACGGACGCCGGCAGGGAATTCCAAACCTTTAGCAGTGCGCATTAGAGAAGATAATGAAAAGCGCTTGGTTCGAATAAGAGGAATTTCAATCAGGTAAGGATGGTAGCCGTGTTTGTAAGATATGTATGTTGTATGTATACAAAAACTGCTTAAGTTTACACATTATTTTTATAGAATGAAGGAAAAATTGAAAAATTTTGGTACCGAACAGGATTCGAACCAGCGACCTCCCGGCACTCGCGGCCAGTCGCTCTAGCCAACTGAGCTATAGGTGCAATCGCTACCCAGTTCCAAATTCATCAACCGTTCCTTGGTATTAAGCAGTACCGCTGCTAACGTAAACTATTTTTTATACAAACACCTTAAGGGAGTCGTACAGCGAAGGAACGGTTGATGAATTTGGAACTGGGTAGCGATTACACCAGCGATAGCTCAGTTGGCTAGAGCGACTGGCCGCGAGTGCCGGGAGGTCGCAGGTTCGAATCCTGCTCGGTGCCTAAATTTTTAAATTTTTCCTTCATTCTAAATTTGGGTATGGGATGGCGTATCGTAACTGACGATTCTCAATATGATTTGAGACGTTAGTGCCGTTAATGAAGCATGAGTCTTCTAGTAGATGTCGCTGTACGCCTCCCTTAAGGCGTTTGTATAAAAAAACATATTATTTTCTTTATTAAAATACGTAAGCACATAAACAGTCATACATTAAATAAATAACTTTAGACATAAACCCATAATCGAAACGAAGAATGGAAGAGACGCGTCAACTTTCGCAATGGCGTATCATAAACAGCAATATTTCAAAAACAACTTTATGCCTTCGCTATAAGGTTGGGATTTCAAGTGAAAGGGACCCAGTAGAGCTTATGCGAAGATTAAGGCTCGGGAGCCGTTCATCGGTACGTTTATGAGCTATAAACCGGACAAATGAAATAGTTTGCCGCTCATCGCGATAGTTGGGCGCTGGGCGACGATTTGTCATGGCGGTATTGGTACAACTAGAAGGATCGCTAGTTGTATTTCTTTTTATTTATTTATTTATACGACCGGTTTAGCCAAGTGGGTACTGCACCTGCCTGTGAAGCTGACGGTCCTGGGTTCGAATCCCGTTCAGGGCAAATATTTGTGTGATGAGCATGAATATTTGTTTCTGAGTCTTGGATGTTTTCTATGTATTTAAGTATTTATATCTATTAAATATATCGTCGTTTAGTACCCATAACACAAGCCTTCTTGAGCTTACTGTGGGGCTAGTTCGATTTGTGTAAGATTGTCCTCTAATATTTATTTATTTATTTATACAATCAATAAGAATTCATAGCATTACAGTAAAACCAAAGTACTGTGAAATAAGAAATTATCAAAGTAACAAAATAGTAAATAATAATTACACAGATTGATTATAGGGGAGGCCTATGTCCAGCAGTGGGCGTCTTTCGGCTGATATGATGATGATGATGATGATGATGATGATTACACAGAAGATAGTCTTGCATCCATCTGTTCACATAACTTCTGTTCTTCAAGTAATCATCACACACTTCTCTGAAGGAAAAACAGCGAGGAAACCAGTACCCACCATAACCAACTTGGTCTGTTCCCTCTGTTTAGGAAAGCAAAGAAGCAGTATATAGCTCTCATAAAACTTGTGCCTATGCCTATAATCTTGATATAACCAAGAAAATTTTCATTTCATTTCATTTCAAAACTCCCAGTAGCCCGATTCCACTCATACCTCAGATTTGGTTGAAACCGCTCAACCAATCTCACTGGAGCGCAAACTCTTAGAGTATTCCAGTGTTTTAAACCACCCGCGTGGTCGTATCGGAGGTTTTCCCCTGCATTTTTCCTAGGCTACTCTCCAACCACGCACTCCTATCGCTTTATTGGACCCGGCCTATAAAGCCACAGTCAGGTTCAAAAATAAAGTATGCAAATACAAATACAAACATTTATTCTGCAAATAGGCCACAAGGGCACTTTTACATGTCAAAATATTAATTTATAATTTAAGAAAGTCTGACTATAATAAGTAATACATTTTTCATGTCAAAATATTAATTTACAGTTCAAGAAGGAATAATAATTTCGAGTTTAACAATTATAACAAAATTAATGTCATACAGTGAAGATAAACTTGCAAAGTCATCTATTACAAATATTAAGTAAGAGATGTATAGGGTCTCAAGATTAAACAAGGAGTGAAATTAATATATTATCCCAGAGATGTACATGGTCTCTGAGCGTCAAAATTAAAATTTATTTAATATTGTTAGAGGTGTATATGGACTCTAAGTCATACTTCTAAGTATGTTATACTTCTTTGTCTTATATAGTATTTTACCGAGTTTCATCATCAGCCGAAAGACGTCCACTGCTGGTCATAATCCCCCAGAGAATGCTACAACGACCAGTCATGGGCTGCCCACATACACCGGACTCCCTCGATCTTAAACAGGTCATCAGCCCACCTCGTGGGGAACCATCCAACGCTGCGTGGGAACGTGGTCGCCACTCGAGAAGCTGGCTACACCGGCCGTAGGTTCTCCAGGCAATGTGGCCCGCCCAAGCTTCTTCAAGCCCGCAAACGCGTAACGACAACTCACGTGAGTTGACCGGTGTAAAGAGACCTCCGATTAAGTATGGTTGTAATGTTCTTCGCGTTAACTTACACTGGAGTAGTAGAAAATTGAGCCTTAATGTGTCACTAATTGCACGCCGTTTATTGTATTGTTTCGGTACCCGAATTGGGATTATAAATCTATTTAATATTACCTCACAATGTAATTACCATGTTGGTGTCTTTGTTCAATGTGTCATACATAGCTTTTAGCTCATTTTCATATAAACTCACTACCTTATTGTCCGCGAATGTTGTGTCGATACAAACCCGACAGGGTTTAACGACACTTATCTGTCAAACCTAATATAAGATTTTTCTTTTTAATGTAAATAAAAAAAAAAAAGCTCGCCTCTTTCAAACACAACCGTAATCCAAACAGAATTGCGTCCGCTGGGACTTGCCGCCCGAATATTCTCATCTCACGTAATACTAGTCATATACATCTATACATTTTGAATCTTGTGTGAAACGGATAAGGCTCAGAATCGTTTATGTGTTTTTAAATTTGACCATACGAACGAAGCATCTGTCTAAATTATTTTGCGCCACTCATTGTAAGTAATGTGTGGTCTATTTGAATATTAATTGGCTTGACTCAAATATTAGAATTTTATTGTAGGTATATAATAGGGGTTGGCAACCTTTTAGCAGCCAAGGCCCACCAAAACGAAACTAGCAAAAGTTAGTGGCTAGAAAAAGTCAGGAGGAGCCTGTTGCCGACCACTGGTGTAAAGCATAGGGATGCTATTTAGACACCAGTAATAATGCTTATAGAGCGCGAAGCGTGGGCGATGAATCTCCGATTCCGACCCTCGATCCATAACAGACTGCCCGCAACGGTTAGGGGTGCAACTTTCACTGCTGCGTTTGAGAATGGGCTACGAAAATGGCTACTGGATTTAACACTGTACAGTGTAGAGGAGTATTTAAAATTACCTTACACCTAAATGTTATCAATAAATAATAATAATAATGTGTTATAATTCATATTATTAATGTAATTATTTGACTTGTAACTATGGTGTTATCAATAAATTATTGTATTGTATTGTATTGTATTGATTCAGCTTGGCTAAAATGTCCGTGTGTTTGGTGGCTTCTCATGAAATTTTGGGTTCTATAATAATAATATGGATGTTTTGACGATTTAGTTTTAGCCAGATACAGCTGTCTCGGAGTACAATTCAAATTCACCGCGTTTGGCGTCGAGACACTTGGTTCGTGGGGCAGGGGCGCACAGATGCTCCACGAGGAGCTCGGCAAGCGGCTGGGAGAGATGACCATCATCATCATCATCATCATCATTTCAGCCGAAAGACGTCCACTGCTGAACATAGGCCTCTCCCAAATTTTTCCCTTGGGGGGGATTTGCCATAGTCGCCACGCTTGGCAAGCGGGTTGGCGACCGCAGTTTGATGGTGGTAATGATCGAAGGATGCTGCTGCCCACCCTCCGATTTTCCCTTATTCGCCTCCTACGAAACCCACGGGAAGAGATGGGGGTGGCGCAATTCTTACCCGGCAACCACACGGGGGAGATGACCATCGCGAGAAATGAATTGCAATCGCAATTCAGGAGCGCACGTGGCCCAGCGGCACCCGCGTACCGCGTGCGGTATGCGAGGTTAAGCAACGTCGGCCCAGGTCAGTTATTGGATGGGTGACCGCTTTGAGTGGTTTATTAACTGAGCGCTCCCGTGCTTTGGAAGGCACGTTAAGCCGTTGATCCCGGCTGCTGTCTATAATAGCAGTCGTTAAGCCAAGTTAGAGGCCTTCGGGCGGCTTGAGAACTTCTAACAGTCAAGTTGCCCACTCACTTGACAAGCCTAATTCCAATAAGGTCTGGTTTCCCCTTGGGTTAGAAGGTCAGATGGCAGTCGCTTCCGTAAAAACTAGTGCCTACGCCAAGTCTTGGGATTAGGTAGCGGACCCCGGGCATCCTTCAGGATGCAACTGTACCGGGATAACGCTAGGAGAATGATGATGAATTCAGGGCGGGAACGCCGCTGGTGCGGCCATCTCGCACCCTACCAAGGGCAGCAAATTTTAATAGGTACCTAGGTACTTTTAATTCTTAGCTTTAGATAATAGATTTTAATTGCAGCTTGTTTTAGTTTTATATTCAATCATTTAATATTTTAATATCAAGCTACAAGCAATTGAAATTAAATAAAATTAAGTTTTTGGAAATTTAAAAAAATGGTGGAGCTAGGGGGAGCGGGATGTATTATAATATTGAAGACGAAATATATGACAAATATACACAAAGTACCGCCCGATTATGTTATGGCCGGAAACAGTGGAAAATAACGACTACTACCTGTGTTTTAGGAAAATGATAATAACAGAGCATGAAAAGCGGGAACTTGACCCTTCAAGCAAAATTCTGCCTTTGTGGGAGTCGTTAGATCATCTGTCAGGAAGCTCGCCGCAAATGAAAATACATGCTGCGGTTTAACCTTTTCAGTTATGTTAACGATCAACATCTACTTTGTTAACACACATTATAATGTTTCAAAAGGCTCTCGTGGCCCAGCGGCGCCCGCGTGCCGCATGTAGTATGCCAGGTTATGCAACGTGGGCCGGGGTCAGTTTTTCGATGGGTGACCGCTTTGAGTGCAATACAATACAATACAAATACTCTTTATTGCACACCTCACATAATAAAATAGCACATAAAAAACAAAAAACAAAGATACATCTTTGTCATTCGTCATCTCTTCATTCACATCCTTCTTATCCGTATCGTCTCTCACACAATCCACCCACCTTTTCTTTGGCCTACCTCGTTTCTTGCATCCATCCACATTCATATCTAATACTCTTCTTGTTACATGGCTTTCATCCCTCCTCACATGTCCGTACCACGCAAGGCGATTGGCTCTTAGTTTATCGGCAATCAAGCCAAAATACAATACATACAGTGATCGGAATTAGGTGAGCTAAAATACCTATTCTTCGCGAGAGAACATAATATAAAGTGGTTACAACCGGATAAAAATAATATTTTTTTGGATTCCAGGTATTCGATATTTATTCGGGCACTACGAGTACTAGCCGTAATGTTGAACATTCATGCTTTTACTTATAGAATGTTTGTAAAGTTTGTTGTAAAAATGGTTACATTCCAGTCATAAAGTTAAAATTTATTCGGATTCCTTATAATTTTAACTTTATGACTAGAATGTAACCAATTTTACTACAAATTTTACAAGAAAAAGCATGAATGTTCAACATTACGGCTAGTAATCGCAGTGCCCGGATAAATATTTAAAATATTATTTTCACACCTGCTATTCAGAAAAGAGTTATTGATGCCTTCGAATGAGGGATCAAAGTTGTACTTTCCTTCCCTCATTTGAGGGCAACAAAGGCTCTTTTCCTCATAAAAGGTGTCAAAAGCAGTATGTGATACTCTGTAGTAAAATCATTTGTAAGATATTTCATGTTTTTACCAGCGGGCCTCATAGACGGTGTGAAAAGCAGTATGTGTCACACGGTAGCAAAATTATTTCCGTCTTGGGCGTAAACTCTTGAATTCCTCGCTACGCTCTAGATTCTACTTTAGAATCCCTCGCTATGCTCAGGATTCTATTGTAGAATCTTTCGCTTCACTCAGAATTCAATATATCGCCCTCGCCATAAATATATCATTTTGCTCCCTTGAGACACAATCTAATACTTTTAACCGGTTGTAACCACTCTATATTATGTCCTCTCTCGAAGAATAGGTATTTTAACTCACCTAATTCCGATCACTGCATATATACCTCGAGAGCGATCGTCAGCAGGCAGGCTAACTAGGCTACGCTGTAATCCCAAACGAGAATAGAATGGGCCGTAAAATATAGCAGCTAGTCCCATCTAATCACGTATAGGCACGATCCGTTGGGCCGGAACTGAAATATATGGGGTTAAAGTTACCTCAATCTAACTTAGACAATCACGTAACCTACGCATGTAGCTGCTAAGGGCCGGGTCGTACTCAACACAAGAAGTGTCTACTTCACAGCGGATCACTCAGGACTATTACAAATGAAAGATGAGAATGAGTGATGATATGGAACTTAATACTTATCACACATAATGAGTTCAAGTTATATATAAAAGACTCGCGGGGCTAGTTAATAGTAATCTTTTCCATAGTCGAGATATGTATGTATACACACACACACACACACACACACACACACAAACTCTCTCTCATCCATACTTCGTTTTGCCACCTACTGCATTACATTAATGATGCTTTGTCTCCACTACCCAAAGGTAATCTAGAAGAGATCGCTCTTTAGCGATAAGACCGCCTGCCGTTTATCTCTATACTTTAAGCCTAATTTACTTCTCTGTTTTCTGTGTACAATTATGATACTGTTATTTTATATACATATTGCATATTGTTTTGAAAAAATGACACCTCGCCGTTTCTTACGCCGGTTCTTCTCGAGGCAGAGGTTTATTTTATGAACCGGTGGTAGTTTTTTGACATTCATAAGTGCATGTAACATGCCTAAATTTAAGAATTTTAAAATAATAATAAAGAGTATTGTACATAAGTAACATTGGTACCGAAAGATTATACTTACCTAATGCTCTTATTTCATTCGATAGTCTACTTTCACGCTACTGTTATAGAGTTCCTATTACAAACATACTATTTGACCGAGTGAAACGAAGGTCTTTGCTTCAGCTTCGACAAAAATGCTTTCGTATGTCCAGATTCCAGATTTCCAGATTTCCATTTCGGGTTCGAGGAAAGCAATTTCCCTGTATCCTGGTTACCTGAAACCAGGGATCGAAATGCTCCCGAGGATACGCTGTGTTAAGAGTGAGAGACCTGCATATATCTAGCTCAACACGATGAATCTTCAAGACAATAAACGGCCGGCAACGCGCTTGTGATGTTTCTTCTGGAGTAGCAAGAGTCCTTAGCTACTTCCCAGCGGGTATCTATAAAATATATTGTATAATCATCATCATCCTATCGTTATCCCGGTACAGTTGCATCCTGAAGGATGCCCGGGGTCCGCTACTTAATCCCGAGATTTGGCGTAGGCACTAATTTTTACGGAAACGACTTCCATCTGACCTTCCACCCCAAGAAACCAGACAATATTGGAATTGGGCTTGTCGAGTGAGTGGGCAACTTGACTGTTAGAAGTTCTCGAGCCGCCCGAAGGCCTCTAACTTGGCTTAACGACTGCTAACATAGACAGCAGCCGGGATCAATGGCTTAACGTGCCTTCCAAAGCATGGGAGCTCTCAATTAATAACCACTCAAAGCGGTCACCCATCCAATAACTGCCCTAGGCCGACGTTGCTTAACCTCGCATACCGCACGCGGTACGCGGGCGCCGCTGGGCCATTGTATGTATAATATAGCTTGACAAATCAGGAGGTACATGTCGAAATATCCAGGTTAGTTTAATTCCAATTAGGTACAGTCGCGGAATTTGAATGTTTGTCACCTTTGATCTCTATTTCTATTGTAATAGAGTCCAGAAGTGGCGAACGTGAAAATTTCTCGTCTGTACCTTTACCGCTCCTGTTACGCCCCGTCTTCTCATGTAAGCCTACTCCCCTCAATAATTCCCTGAGCTAATGAAATTCGCAATTCTTTCTCAACACTTCAGGATGTCTCCACTATAACGTGACCTCAGGATTAGGGCTTCGTACCAAAAACCCTTATGGTGTCCGTCCGTCTTACACGTGGATATTCTGTGAGCCTTTTTTTGGTATCTATTTCAATATTTTTTTACGATGATCTCTGATTTTTAAATAAATAAATAATAAATAAATATTAGAGGACAATCTTACACAAATCGAACTAGCCCCACAGTAAGCTCAAGAAGGCTTGTGTTATGGGTACTAGACGACGATATATTTAATAGATATAAATACTTAAATACATAGAAAATATCCAAGATTCAGAAACAAATATTCATGCTCATCACACAAATATTTGCCCTGACCGGGATTCGAACCCAGGACCGTCAGCTTCACAGGCAGGTGCACTACCCACTAGGCTAAACCGGTCATCAAAATTTTTAGTTGCCAGTATTCTGTACTGTTGTTGTACTTTGACATTAAAAAAATATTTGTGTTCTACCTATTGCATTGTGGCTCAAGTTAGATAATTATCAGTAACTAGTTCTATGGAAGAAGGTAATACTGTTTTTTTAATCTGACTGTGGCTTTATAGGCCGGACCCAATAAAGCGATAGGAGTGCGCGGTTGGAGAGTATCTTGGGGAAAATCCAGGGGAAAACCTCCGACACGACCACGTGCGTGGTTTGGAACACTGGAATACTCTAAGAGTTTGCGCTCCAGTGAGATTGGTTGAGCGGTTTCAACCGAATCTGAGGTGCGAGTGGAATCGAGCTACTGGGAGTTTTGTCGCTGGTTGGCTAAACCTAGCCTAGCTGAGAAGAGTCTAGCACGAAACTCAGCTTGGTCGGACTGACTCTACCCGGTGTGCGGCGGTACCGGGATGAATAGGGACTATATGTCCTATTGTGAGCTCTGATATGTCTGGCAACCAAATGCGCACTCCTATTGCTTTATTAGGCCCGGCCTATGAAGCCACAGTCAGGTTCAAAAAAGCTCACAATAGGGCTAATTTGTCAAGGTCGCTGTCATCGAAATCGATGAGGAGATATATAAGAGAAATCGGTCGGAAAACTGGTATATTTCAGCTGAATAGTTGGTATTATGAATACCACAGCTCTGACAATGCCTACAGAACCGAGCCTTTGTTCCGCTAAACTTATTATGTTAACTTCTAATGGGGAATGTTCTATAATCTTAATCGGCTCGATTGATCGGGGACAATAGCGATGAATTAACGATTTATGATCGTTTAGAAGTTAATGAATCCAGCGTATAGGCTTTGCTGATTTATGCAGATATCCTCGCCATATCGAAAAGCTGAAAGCCCGAACAGAAATAGGACCGTTGGCCGTGTTGTGAAATTTGATTGGAACTGATTTCAATTCAATTCAATTCAATTCAATAGTTTATTTGTTTGAGTGGCGTCCACGCACCGGAAGACGAGCTGTCGGTAGGCCTCCGACTAGGTGGAGTGATGACCTGGTGAAGGTCGCGGGAATCCGGTGGAAACGAACGGCACAGGACCAGTCTAAATGGCGAGCCTTGGGGGAGGCCTATGTTCAGCAGTGGACGTCTTTCGGCTGAAATGATGATGATGATGAGTTTATTTGTCCAAAAAGTAGGTAATGTTATACAACAGGTGTTATGTCACAATTTAAAAGATCTCCACTTTTTGCCGATTAAACGGCGTACAAATTTTATATCACGAGATTTCATCTCTTTACGTGCCTGACTAATTATTACTATATTATTGTTTTCTTATGCTGGCAATAATTTAAATCATAGGTTGTCACTGTTGAGTGTCACTGTGGTGATTTAGGTTAAGTGTTAAATATTAAATGACAAAAAATGCTGAAAACGATTTATTCTTAACAGCGGAACATTATAAACAATATACCTATAGTAAAACTCTGAAAAAGAATGCTAGGGAAATGGAAAAATTTCGCTACAAAATATTTCAAAATAATATTATTTATTTATTTACAAATGGTAATAATAGTTAAATAACAATAACTATTGTTAAGTAATTATCAATATAAATATATTTAATTAAAGATATTCAATAAATAAAATAAAATTAAAACGTATCTAACCTAACCTAGGTAAAGCTACGTTAGGTCCCCCAAGTCTGATCCCTGCGGAACGGTGCCCATAAGGCTGTCTGCATTCCCCCGTTGAATGGCGATGCCTATTCTTTGTCCGAGGAATGAGCCAGCCCTAGGGTCACGTGTTGTTTCCAAAAGTCTCTTTTTTAAGTTTTGGAACAGAGAATGGGCAAATCGACTCCACGGTCCTAAAGTCTCCACTGCGAAAGCCGCAAATATGTGATTGTGCGTTAAATCAGCATATTTGCGGCGTTTAAGTGTCGCCGCCCCGCCAGCCCTTAAGTGGAGGCTAAATGAGACTTCGCTAAGGTGTCCACACAAGTGGCATCCCAAATAACTTAAATAATATTAAAACTAACTTAAATCTAAAACATGCCCTTGGGGTAAGGATGCTGGCGGCATTAAAAAATAACATCAGAACTTACAGATAAACAAGTCAAAATGTAATTATTTTCACTATACTGACATTACTGACCTGTTGCCATATAAATGAGGATAATAGTGCCCTCTTGAAAAGGGTCATATATTTCTGGTCAGGCTTCAAAATTACTTTGCTTTAGTCTCTCTTTTTTTTTTGAACCTGACTGTGGCTTTATAGGCCGGGCCCAATAAAACGATAGGAGTGCGCGGTTGGAGAGTAGCCTGGGGAAAATCCAGGGGAAAACCTCCGGCACGACCACGCGTGTGGTTTGGAACACTGGAATACTCTAAGAGTTTGCGCTTCAGTGAGATTGGTTGAGCGGTTTCAACCGAATCTGAGGTGTGAATGGAATCGAGCTACTGGGAGTTTTGTCGCTGGTTCATTAAACCTAGCCTAGCTGAGAAAAGTCCAGCAAGAAACTCAGCTAGGCCCGACCTGGGTCGCTTTAGTCTCGTGAGGCCCCGTGTCATATATGTACTATATAAAATACAATTGACTTTGAACTATACATTTGGTCTAGCAGGCTAAGCTAACAAGAGTGGTCCCCGCAAGGGATTTAGTTGTAATTTGAGGTGCAGTAGTGGCAGGACCTAAGAACACTGTATGCGTAATATCAGCCTTCGATCTTCTTTTGTTTCAGACTTATTCACGAAAATGTCAAAAAATCAAGGTAATTTTTAAACTGTTATATTAGCTAAACCAAGCAAGCGAGAGTAACCAAATAAATTCAGAATTAAGGATCATAAAATGGGGTTCATAATGCATATTTTTACAGACAAGCATATCCTTGAATTTGGATGAAAAAAAAAAAAGTTTTTTTTTCGCTTCATTTTTTTGCCACTTCTCGCAGAGACACAACTATTAAAAAAAATACTTAATAAGCCACAATTGTCTACTACGTATACATTTAAAAACATTTTGAAAAATCATGGTGCGTCATATAAAAAAAAACATTTATTAAGGTCGAGAATATTTTGTTAATTTTTGAAGGTCAGGCCTCATGAGGTTAGGTATGTGGTGTTGTGTTCCTGAGTAAGGTCGCTCCCGAGGATGAGTTATGTTGCGAACTGCCTGCTTATTAAATGTTTCTAGACGTCAACATAACGTATCCTTAATTCCGTGATACAGTATAGCTACTAGTACGGGGAATAGAGGAAGCTTACTTCGAGTGTTATAATATAAACAAACTATATATATATATATATATATATATATACCTATAAAGGTACATACGTAATTAGATCAGCTACAATTCTGGCTACAAAAAGTTTAGTAATAATAATCTATAAAATAAATAAATAAATATTTGGGGACAATCTTACACAAGTCGACCTAGTCCCAAACTAAGCAAAGCTTGTACTATGGGTACTAGGCAACGATAGACATACTTATATAGAGAAATATATACTTAAATACATAGAAAACATCCTAGACTCAGGAAAAAATATTCATGCTCATCACACAAATAAATGCCCTGACCAGGATTCGAATCCGGGGCCTCCAGCTTCGTAGGCAGCGTCACTACCAACTAGGCTAAAGCGGCCGTCAAATCTAATTACAAGATGCATCTAGTTAGCATTGAATATTTTGTAATACCTTATAAAAGGTGTGAAAAAATGTAAGTAGTCATAAGTCTTTTCTTGCAAATAAAGTTATTTTTATTTTTTTTATTCTATATAGGGGTTGGCAATTCTTCTGGAGATATCCAGCTGTTCTCTACAGGTTGCATTGCTCGACCGATTCTCGTGAAATTTCGTGAGCGAGTTTTTAAATTATTATGAATATTTTTTGTTGATTCAGTTTTTGGTAATTTAAAAATGGCGAAGGATTATCAGTGAATGTTGTTCAGTCTGTCAAAATTAGAAAGACATGAAAGAGGTGTTATCTATATGACAAGCGCCAAATTATGTCATCTATAGAGTCTCTCGTGTTGATTACAATTTTTCGGATCATGACTTTCTCATTTATGTAATTTAAAACGTGCTGAGTCGGTTTCATGTTGTTAAACGAGGTTGTGATAAACATCATGTAGAGTCAGCAAAGAAAACGTTGATGTCAAAGGCTTATTATAGGGTTGAGGACTATCTATAACAGACAGAAATGCATGGCCCAAACCAAATACCTAAATAGCGTAAAGAGTATGTATAATATTTTCATTGTTTCTAGTTGATACATTTCGTTTTCTTGTGTAACTACACATTGTAAATGCCTATTGTTATTTTTTCCTCGTTTTTATTTCAATTCTATTTTGTTGTTTACCACTTACATTTACTTAAGTAGGTTAAGTAGTATCATTGTAATAAGCATATTTTGGAGAAAATGACTGACTGTCGAGTTTCTTCCGGCGTTTCTTCTCGGCAGTGGTCTCATGAGAAACGCTAGTAGTTTTTGACTTGTAAAAGTGCCTTTGCGGCCTACTTGTAGAATAAAGTTCATTTATTTCAAACTGGACCAAATAATTAAGAAATAATAGAGTCACGTGGTAGATCAATGTCGTGGCTTACTGTACCTAAACGTATCAAAAAAGGGTTGGCAGCACGCCTGTCATTATTTTTCAGTCGCGAGCGTCTAGAGGTTACAGTGGCTGCTCAGTGGGCGATCAGTATGGTTATTAGCCACCGTCGGCGTTAAAAAAGGGCCTCGCCAGAGAGTACAATTGTGTACCTTGTGATGTTGAAACTCTTGGTCCATGGGTCCCAGCACAAGTTGTTTACTGCGGGGCTAGCGTAACTGTCACTGCGACCCGACGCGAGTAGAGAAAAATCTATCTATATAAGATTTCAAGCTTACATGGTAATTTACATTAGAATTACGATTTGAAATTACCATGTATATTTGTAATGGGTTTTAACTGTCAAGTGTCTGGCGTCCAGTGATCCGAAAGTTCTCAAATCGAAAAGAGACTGTTTCCGGAAAGAACTCGCGTATTGATACTGTGAGTGTGGTGTGTCGTGACCGCAATCGAGTTTCAAGTGACAAGGCGGACAGTGGTAGTGACGGTGACACTGTGCGAAAAAAGCGAACCAGGAAGAGGGTAGATTGCTATGGTGTGTGGGTAGAGCACAACTAAAACTCGCAGCACGTCAGTTAATCCTTGATAATGGCACTTGCAACAGTGCCGAAATATCGGGAACTCAAAAATACAAATATACAATGGTAAATATCCCGTTTCAAATCGTAATTCTAAAAATCTATCTGCCTTTTTGTAATCCGCACACAACTGTGCAACTCGCTCCAACGAGCGAGAGCGGAATCGCTGAGTCGCGCGAAATGCGAATTGGCAGCAAGTTGTGTTTTAATTAAAAAGTCTCTCTCTCTCTCTCTCTCTCTCTATTTAAAGAAAATCCTACATATTTTCAAATTTATTATATTACTTATGTCATACCTGGCATTAAAGTGGCAAAACGTTGGCGGGAAAATCCCACTTCCTAAGATATAAATTTGTACTTACCACGGGCGGTAATAAAAAAAGCCTCAGATCGCATATTTATCACCCTCACTTTTGGCTCGGGCGTCAAAAACCTGCGATAAGAGACATTCTATGGTATCTCCCTAGGTAAGTAATAATATAAGTAGGGTACTATACTACATGCAGAAATAAGACAAATGTTACTTAAGTAAATATAAATGGAGCCTCGTCTGCCAACAAACCGCACTGTGGTTTGGCAGAAGTGCGAAAGTTATGTAAACATTTGTAGTTTATGAATAAATGATGATTATTATTATTATTACCCCAAGAAGCAAGTGGAGCGTAAAACACTGCTACTATTACTGACCCCATTGTATGCCTGTCCAAACACTAGCAAAGCCGGCAATGTGCGATGCCTCTTACTATGATTAAACGGCCCAACGTCGATTCTTCAATTTTGAATATGGACGTTGAACAGACAATTTGCCGAACGTTTGATTGGATTGCCATTCATTGTAATAAAACCCAAGGCAGAGGCGATTTAGCAACCACATAGTTGTTAAACTTTTACGGAAAAGCCAGTCTTTTGTGGTTAATAATAATGGTACTTTTTAGGATTCCTTATCGCGTAATCTGTCACTGTTTTAGTGGTTGTCCGCTGGCGCTAGTTGCGACTTGTGACAGACCACAGATATTTGAAGATTAAGGTCGCGTTCATGTTTATCTGTTCTTGTCTGTTTAAATTTTGTTATGTTGTTTGTGACTTTAGTGTTTTTTGTCTTTCGTGGCTTCTCGTGGTCCCAAAGGAAGACCAGCGCTAGCCAATGGCTAGCACTATGCTGATTTGGGGCCATTTCGTGGCTATTTTCTGTATTTTGGTGTTTTGTTTATTTGTACTGTTTCTGTGCCACGAATAAATGTTTTTTCTTTCTTTCTTTCCTTACCACGAAAGGAAGAAATACGGAATCCTTATATGATCACTTTGTTGTGCGTCTGTCTGTTGAGATCATCTCGGGAACGCGTGGATGTATCGAGTTGAAATTAAAACCATATACTCAGGTCTATAGTCCTTTGAAGCTGTGAAAAAAGTTTTTAAGTTAACGTAAAAAACAGATATGACCAAAAAATGTATATTTTACAAATACAAAAATACAAATACTAAAATAATAGGTTTATTTCTCAAAATTTTACATTGTTCAATCTCTATAGATTATTAAGTATGGGTATTAAAAATAAGACGTTGAAAAATCGGTGTGAGCACAGCGCTAAGCTGGTTTTAAGCCCACCTGTAGTACACACAACACTCAACAACACTCAACACTCAAGGGAATCAAAATTTATGGGGTACTATCCATTGACCTAGCACTATGCAATTTTGCAAGTAATGTAGTCTTATAATGCAAATACAGAGAAAAATTCTGAAAACTAAACATTTGTAAATACAATCATAAAAATATAGTCTTTACTTAAAGTACGTAATCAATCGGTTTTTAAGCTGAAAAAAATACTGCCAAATGTGGCTCAGTAGGTGCCCAGGATGACAGAAGCGAGTTCAGCACTGCTTTGCGCCACAGTGCGTGTAATTGGGACTGCCATAAGGTGTGTTTATGACTTTGACAACTAGTACCTAACCAACGGTTGACTTAAATCGAAAAGTTTTTAGGAACATCCATATCATTTTTAAAGACACGACTATCTGCATTGGCTTTTTTTTCATCCACAGGTTGCATTTATGGAATATATTTATAGGATAGGAGATATTTATTTATTAGATTTTATTATTTTCATGTTGACGTGTTATAGATATAGCTCAAAATATTAGTGTACCTACTTTATTACCTTTTATCTTGACGCTTAGAGACCTTATACATCTCTAACAAATCTCGATTGTTATTAGTTTCTTAGTCTTATTTTTGACATGTAACACTACATTTAATTAATGATATTTTGATTATTGTATTATTTTTATTTGATGTATTAGATAGATTTTGACTTGTAAAAGGGCCCTTGAGGCCTATTTGCAAAATAAATGTTTTGATTTTTTTTTAATTTTTGATATACTAATTTTACATATTTTTTTGTAACTTCACATCAATGAATATGCATTTTAAAATAAAATAAATACAACTTCCTTTTTAGGAGTTGGTTTAAAAACTTGGATATCCTCCAATGCTATGTGGATTGGCATAGATTTTAAGATAATATATAATAGCCATAACCATTTTGGCACTCCAAACGTGTTGGTCGGTGTGATGAATAGTTTCGGCTCTCGGGCTCTGGGGAATGTCTCGGGCGAGACAGCGACTTGGTAACGATTTGACAGTCAAATTATACAGAATACTGGTCGCAATCCCGGTAGCCCAGTGAAGTGGGACGGTGGAAAACAAAGGATAATAGCCTTTGTATTTCATTGTCCCATTTCACTTATTTTATTAGCTGACGTGACAACCGTCACGCGACAGAATAAATAAATAAATTTTAGGGACAATTCGTAGGATGATAAAACGTTTGAGTAAATTTTGATTGAATCACCCAGAGTTAAGTCCTAACCTAACCTGCAGAATTTATCTACCAAGGGGAAGGAATAGTGAGTAGAAGTTTACGCGGACGAAGTCGCGGGCAAAAGATAGTTTAATGATAAAAAAAATCATAAATCAAAACATTTATTCTGCAAATAGGCCTCAAGGCCACTTTTACAAGTCAAAATGTATCTATATCAAATAAAATTAATACAATAATCAAAGTTTCATTAATTAAATGTACAAAGAAGACACACGTGTCACAAATAAGACTACGAAACTAATAACAATCGAAATTTGTTAGAGATGTATAAAGTCTCTAAGCGTCAAGATAAAAGGTAATAAGTTAGGTACACTAATCATAATAAAATATTGTGAGATACGAGTATATCTCTAAGCGTCAACCTGTAAATAATAAAATTTAATAAATAAATATCCTCAGAGATGTATAAGGTCTCTGAGCGTCAGTCTAAAAATAAAATCAAATGAGAACAGAGCGAGGTCTCTCATCATGTCAATTCCATTGAACACTAGTACGAAGTTATACTAGTCCTTGCAAACATGAACAGACCGGTTTATAGGATAAAGGTTTTTGCGTAAATAAGTTTAAACTTGAGTTACTTAAATATTGTGGTAAGTTCTAGTTATTGGTAACTTAATAATAAATATTTTGACCGTTGTTAAATACCGCATTGTTTAAACCTACCGCTTTATTGATTAGTCTACAAACTGCCAAAGACTGTGTGGTAGACGTTAATGTAATTTGTCTACTTAATATAGTGTTGACTTCATAGTAGGACTTTAGTTAATCGGCTTAGCGGACAGAATACACAGTCTATTATTTGGGAGGCGAATCAGACTCTTCGTATTGCATTGCAATATGATATCAAATTGTTTCGCGCTTGCTACCACATATGACATTGTAACGTGTAAAAAAGAGTCCGCGCACTACAAATATGATATCAAACTTGAAAATGTCGAGTAAAACTACCACTTTATGTCGCATTTCAAAACACTTTAAGACGATTTCCTGACCTAGCGGGGCGGGATCGATATTTGGTATTTTGTTGTTTGACTTAAGCTTACTGATTAGGCAGAGATATCCTCCCTTGACGAGATAATATCAGTATTAGATTTGTCCAGAATATCAAACGCAGAATCTGCGCAGTACTGCATTCGAGTTTCCTCGTTTCCACGGATCCCGTGCCAGTCAGAAAGCATTTATTTTAATGTAGGGAAGCAGTAAAAAACCGTACTGACTCGACTGACAGTTGATACTGATAGCTGAAAGTTTTCTCGTATCATACCGTCTATGCACCGACAAAACGAAGTCGACTCTTAGTATTATATCGTGCAGCAGCGAGACGGTATTGATGCAGAGATGCATAGGTATCGCCACGTATCCGTGCATACCGCATCATGCAGGAAACATTGTAAATATAGGCGGGCTCTAAAGATTCTGTAGTGACTCAGACACTTGACAGCTTACACTGATATCGAATCAATCCCGCACCACCAAATGTGGAATTAGACTATGAAAACTCGCCTCAGGAACTGTTTCTCGAGAACAGAGAACGAAATATCTGCGTCTGTCACCCTTACTAATTCGAGGGACAAAGAGGGTATTTTCCTCCTATCTCCTCTTTTACTTGACCTTGAGATTCGAAATGGTTGTGAGCACTTGAGGGTTAGGCTCAAAGCGGGTATTACATTGTCCTGAATTTAGCATCCTGAATTATTCAGGATTCTAAATTCCCCTATTATAGGGGAGGGGAGTTGACGTATCTCCCTCGAAATATATGTACGTCCCGCTTTAATCTAAATTCAGGACAATGCAATACTCGATTGAGCCTGACACTCAAATACTCATAATCATTTCAAATCTCAAGGTCAAGTAAGTATTTTCCTCTTTGTCCCTCAAATTAGTAAGTGCGACAAACGCAGATATTTCGTTTTCGATTCTCGAGAGACCGAGAGTTGAGACCGATTATAAATCGAATAATTATTGTTGAACTACTCTTTAACTAGTTTGACTAAACTAAGTTTCTGTGAATCTACGAATTTCCTGATATAATTTGACTTGACTTCAAAAACTTGGTTTGTTAAAGTTGGCGAATAGTTGACTACGGATTTCAAAACTTTGCTACTGGCTAACCTCAGTCCATCTTATTAATTAGAGGTGCTGTAATCAAGTGGTTGGCCAATTGGCCAACAGTGGAACGTATATAACAGGAAGATGAATAGGTACTCGCTCCATCGGACGACTTAATTTATTTTCTTAAACATGATCGGAAAGGGTCGTATCTTGTTTGAAAAACGAACACGGGAAGTGCCTAGTTTTTATCCGCCTAAAAAGTTAAAATTCGTCCCTATCTAGGCGTTATTGTACTCCTAGGAGTATAATAATCCTACCAAACCCCATATTTTTTCGCTGCGTGTCTTTTTTAATTATCTGACAGTTTCACAGTAATTCAGTCAGACTTGAGAAATTTTGCGTTCAGCCAAGCAACCCGCTCGTTTCTCAACACAGTGCGTATGACTGTCATTTTTAAATTTTACTTTTTAAAATGTAAAATACAAAAATACAATTTATAAGTCATAAATTGGCGGCAATTACAGTTTATTAGTGCGTAGATTTGTTGTAATTTTGCGTTTTAATTAAAAAAAAAAAAATTTAATTGAAAAATATAATCGAGTTTACGAGCAATTTATTCAATGGAAGACAAACAAAAATGCAAACACATTCTCGGAAAACGTATTCTTGGCGTATTTCAGCGAGCAGTCAAAAACAAAGAAGCCGTCTACATTGTGGGCTATGTATTCGATGCTCAAAGTTCACAATAAAATATATTTCCATTTTCAATTAATTAATTTGCATTATTTCCTCACAATGTTTGAGAGCACTATACATATTTCTTCGGAAACCGGGATTGCCTAACTCGGTCTCTCGTCAGGCCTCGGCAAGCCTCGGCCTGACAATGACCTCGTCAGGCAATCCCTTGCTTTCCGAGCCTCGGCAATAATGTACTATTATCGTATGGCAATTTTGTTACCAGTTTTGTTGCACCGTTTAGCACCACCCCAGGGGTCAAGGGGTGGTGCATCTTCGACCGCTCTTTGTCAAGTGAGTGGGCAATTTGACTGTTAGAAGTTCTCAAGCAGCCCGGAACAATTGCCATACCATAAATAAATATACGAGGGTTACCGACATAGCTCAGAGAATCTGCAAGTTGAAGTGGTAGAGGGCGGGCCACATTGCTCGTAGAACCGATAACCGTTGGGGAAGAAAGGTTCTCGAGTGGCGGCCTCGCACGGGAAGAAGGAGCGTTGGACGGCCTCCCACTAGGTGGACTGATGACTTGGTCAAGGCAGCGGGGAGTCGCTGGATGCGGGTGGCTCGCGACCGTGTGTTGTGGCGCTCCTTGGGGGAGGCCTATATCCAGCAGTGGATGTCTTCCGGCTGAACGATGATGATGAAATAAATATATACTTTTATTCTGTTCTATTCATTTTGGAGGTGGGTTAGGCCCACTCTAAAATACTTTTCGGTGAGGGAAATCATCAGGAGTAAAACCTGTCTAATCATAACCAGAGCTAGTTTTCTCTCTGGTTCGGAACAGTTTGTTTTCGTAAAGACTACCAACGATAAACTTTGGGATTAAGTGCTAAATCGCACCCCGGAATTCTTTAGTATAACCGGGAAAACAAGGGATGATTGAAAGGCGCCTGACGTATAAATATAAGGATGTTCGGCACATATGGACCATCAAAATTTTTAGGGATGTGTTGGTTAGGGTGGGTCGAAAATCACGAATTTACCGTAATGTAATAGGGCTCATCAGTATAATTTAGCTTTATTATAGTTTAATTTACTTTATTAAGTGATAAATTATTAACATAATTGTCACGTACTTTATTTAAGTACTTATATAATCTAGGCCTTAACATCGATTTTTGGCGGCTGTGCGGGGGTTAAAAGTCTAAATCTAGATTTTTTTTATTATTTTTCCTGTAATCTACAGAATACACAGCAACTTTTGAGGCCTATTACATTACGATACTCCAAAATTCGTGAATTTCGACCCATCCTAGTGTTGGTAGGGTCATTTGCTACATTTCCAGCCTTAAACCCTGCGTCTTAAGAGTCATGGCCATGGAGGTGCGATTTTGCAATTTCCAGAGAGGCAACGCTGCCAGCCTTCTGGCACTATAGCTAGTGATGGGGACTTGGGGGGCATCTTCTTTTTATAGTTCAGTTATAGGTTTAGTTAGTTTAATTAGGTTACTGATGTACTATTTTCTTTAACTTTATGTTCTAATTGTGTTTTTTATGTTTGTTTCAAGTTTTAGTTTGTATTAAATCAGTTCGAGAGCACCTCGACAAAATCTTTGTTAGATAAGTGCGACTTTTTGACTAAAACCTTATTTGGAGTGTATTTTTTTAATTTATTGAAGTGTGTAGTATACTCTTATCTCATTATTCATAAACGTCTATCAAACCTATAATAGTTAACTAGCCGCTAAAGTTCGTTTGTCCTTATCTGTTACTTTGACACATCTGCTTGTGAGACAATGACAACAGACATTTTAGTTAGCAGAGATTTGTTAAGTTTTATGAATAAGGGGGTTAGAAACTATATAAACTAAAAAATCTTTTAAAATAACATGAAGCTTGTTATAGCTGTAAGAAAAGGATTTAGAAGTGGAGATATTTTCGACAATTCATTAATTTGTTAATAAAAATGCTCATGTGTTCATTTTGTGGCCTTATTTGTATCAAGTAATAGTATTTTTAAGCACACATGCATGCGTTCAGGAAAGATAACTAAATAAATATATGCATTTAAAAGCATACATAACAAAAGATCCACAATAACAGAATCGTACCTCCATGACGGTGACTCTTAGGACCAAGGGTCGAAAGACGGAAAGGTATATAGCAAATGACCCCACTGTCACCCCCAAAAATTTTGACGGTCCATGTGCCGAACACCCACATAGACACACGTGAAAATACTAAAACTGCTCCTATTCTGCCAGTTTAACTGCGAAATGGGTCATTGTCAGTTGTAAAAGCAAAAGTTGTCCACCCGGTGGTCAATAACGGCTTATGTACATATAAGTTATGTTTTTATTACATGGATTTATAGTTATGGAAACCCCGTTTATGCAGGTTACTAGACCACTTAAATTTTCCTCTTGACATTCAGATTTTATTCTAGAAACTGTCTAGATTACACATTTTTTTATGTTTTTATTTTACATATTGACGATCTTTTTGTGAATTTATTATACTCTCTTTGACATACATTATAGTAATTCATGTCTTTTTTTAAATTTCATATGCATCAATAAATGGCTCTGAATAATTAGATTCAATTTATGTAATATATAACTGACGAGTCAAAAGTGCTTGTTGCTAGGCCTATTTGAATAAATAATATTTTGAGTTGAGTTGAATCCAAAATTAAGCTTTGTGGCCTTAACTTTTGATATGTCCACCGAAAAGACGCGCACCTAAATCTGACAATGACCCAAATATCAAAATTTCTCGACCATACCGCGAGTAGGTAATTCTCCTCTCACCTCCAAAGTATTTTATAACCGCCTTAATTAACCGCCGGGCTAACAGTAATTAATTCGTAACACCACACGGTACGCTTGTCACATAAATTCCTCAAAGTTCGCATATAGGGTGACATGGCTGCGCTAACAACGGGACGGTCCTTGTTCGTAGCTCGTTGAGTCGTGTCACTTGTGGGGTGAACAAGTGTGCTTTGTCCTATGAGGGATATTGTGTGAGGCAAGTGATTTTTTGCGTTGTTTATGAATGTTGTGTACAAATTCATAACGAATGTAGTTTTCTAGTGCGTAGTGTAAGTACAAGTACGTTAAATTATTATTTATTTGATTGAAATTCCAAATGAATACGCTGCTATTCTAGACTGGGTCCTGTATTTTGTTTTTTTGTACATCTAGAATCTAAATTTAATTTGATAATACAATTTTAATTATTCAAATTATTATTATTTTTTATTTATTTATTTATTTATTCGAGGCATCAACAGCATTACAGAAAAGTAATACAAAACTTAATAGCTAATAACAAAGCCAATTATAGATGTCCACACAAATACAGTTAGTTGAAAAAGAAAGTAAAACATACAACTGGTAAAACACAGGCTAAGATGGCAATTCATTTAAGAATTAAGTTTCAAAACATGCGTGTATTCAAACTACTTATCAAGACAAAGTAATATCAAGAGGTACTCCACTTGAAAGAGCTTTGTGATTAATCTGAGTGCGTGCGTGCGTAAAAAATAAATAAAGCATTTATTCACGAAAACAGTACTCTTTTACAACTTGTTATAACTTCCGCCAAACTGTATAACAGTTTGTTGGCAGAAATAAGCTCTCTATTTTTACATTCCTGTTTTAAGTTAGCTATTTAGTTAATACATCAACTGCAGTATTAGTGCAAGTTACAAATGTAAGTTTATTATAAGTGTTATAACATAAACTATTCTAATAATATTAGCTAATTAAGTTTGTTGTATTTTCAAATTGTTTTAACATAAGCTTTTTAAATTCAGATTTAAAGATATTTTTACTGGCGCTTTTCCTAATACTTAACGGTATACTGTTATAAATTTTAGGAACGAGATAAGGCGTGTGTACGTGCGTGCGTGTATGTGTGTGTAAATTGTGGTAATTATATTTTGAACCGATTTTATTATGGAACTAACTTGGTCCATGCCAAAAAAGTCAGCTATGTCGTAGGAGTAATCTTTAATCGTCTAACCAACATGCTTGCATTAGGTAACTGTTTTTTTTTGGCACAGGCAAAGTTGGTTCTGTGGCAAAATTTGTTCAAAATCATGGCCGTTTATTTTTTGATTGGTATCAAGACGTAACTTCCAGCGTATTACAATACAATACAAGTATAATCTTTATTGCACACCTCACACAAATGAATCAGCTACACACTGTACTGTACTGTAGATAAAAATATTAAGTAGGCAAATATTATGCATAATAGGTAAACTTTTAAAGCAGTATCTGTAAGGAAGGCTCAACTATTTTTTGTTTGTTAAGCTGATTGAAAAAAAAAACGTTATTGACAAGTTGCAAAATATTTTTCTATACTTAGATAGTACTTTATATAAATGAGTAAACTCTTTATTACACTTCTGAATAAAGAAGCTTGATTAGAATAAGCAATTAAAAGTCAGTTTGATTTAACTTTACAAAGTTGCAAAGTACCGTAACTTGCAGTTAAGTGATTGCAAAAGAACTTTTAAACAAAAAAATAGACGATTCCTCTTAAAACGAGTAAAAAAACAATGCAAACATAAACGTCGCACTCACGGCGTCAATTTCGGAACATGTTTTTGTCTTACTGAATTATTGTTTTGATTCTCCAGATGCATTCTCTCTCTTTTGTTATAAAGCGTAGCTCCATTTGAGCGTGAGCTACGAATATTGTATGCGATTTAAATAAATTCGAAATGAAATTTAACTTCTGAAAACTGAGGCGCGATGATTAAAAATACATGACAACAGATTCATTTTTCATTGGCGTTAAAAAAAGATCAGGAATCTCCTTTTAATTAAGATAAATCCTGGACAACCTAGCTATAACCTTACCATAATATGCATTCGATTCATTAAGCAAATTTGCTACAACACAGCTCTTGTGTCTCAGTATTAAGGTTTGTGTTACTGTAATTATTTTTCAGGAATGTTTGTATGTTAATTTGCTGTATAACTTTGGACGTATCTCGACAGTTATGGTGATGACGTCATGTAATATGATGAATGGGCTACATTGTAATGGATAATGGTAGTGGTACATTGCTACAGTCAATTACACGAAACACTACGATCCTTGTTTAACTAATTCAATGTAATGGCGATGTCAGGCGATTTGAACATGGTATTACTTGCTCATTAATTATAATTACATAGCAATAATAATTTTTTATAAAGAGCGTTCGTAGCCTAGAGAGGGATTGGCTCTCGTACCGCGTTCAATATGCGAGGTTAAGCACTGTCGGTCTAGGTCAATTCTTGGATGGGTGTCGCTACGAGTCTTCCTAAGGCGAGTGTAATGATTGAAAGATACGTCAGTAGTGGATACCGATATCCGTGGGTATCCTCGGTACAATGCCTCAAGGGACTGTTTTAGGTTTAAGTTATATAATCTCTCTCTGTAATATATAAGTAATCTAAAATGTAGTTATATTGGAACATGAGCAATATGACTCATGAAAGTATAAATTCAAGTACTGATGAAAATGTCCAATTCAGAATGTCTTCTATTGTATTTACATATTAAAAAAAAATTAACGTTGTTTTCAAAAACGGCAGACAGAAGGTGTGCTGCACTGCTGCGTCATCCAGAGTTTGGACGGATGCGTCATTATAAGATAAGGTATTTGGTACTAACGACGCATATCAATAACTCTCATTTTTAAATGTTTTTAATGTTTATGTTTACATCTTCGAATTAATGTAAGTGGACAATGTTTGTTTCTTAATAAATCAAAAATCAAAATCAAAACATTTATTCTGCAAATAGGCCTCAAGGGCACTTTTACAAGTCAAAATCTATCTAGGTACATCAAATAAAAATAATACAATAATCAAAGTATCATTAATTAAATGTAGAGTTACATGTCAAAAATAAGACTAAGAAACTAATAACAATCGAGATTTGTTAGTTAAATAAATAAAAGTCGTCGCGTTTCGATCAATTATATTATCATAATTATTTCCAGAGCCTATTTCCCATATACATAATATTGGGGTCGGCCCTCGTGGCCCAGCGGCGCCCGCGTACCGCGTGCGGTATGCGAGGTTAAGCAACGTCGGCCCAGGTCAGTTATTGGATGGGTGGCCGCTTTGAGTGGTTATTAACTGAGCGCTGAGAGAAGGTACGTTAAGCCGTTGATCCCGGTTGATGTCTATGATAGCAGTCGTTAAGCCAAGTTAGAGGCCTGCGGACGGCTTGAAAACTTTTAATAGTTAAGTTGCCCACTCACTTGACAAGCCTAATTCCAATAAGGTCTGGTCTCCCCTCGGGTTGGAAAGTCAGATGGCAGTCGCTTCCGTAAAAACGAGTGCCTACGCCTACTCTTGGGATTAGGTAGCGGACCCCGGGCATCCTTTAGGATGCAACTGTACCGGGATAACGCTAGGGTGATGATGATATATTGGGGTCGACCCTCCAAGTAGCATTCTTTGTCTTCATATCTTTGAAAAATGGTTCCCATCTGAGTTTTGATGAATGGAATATCTCTTTTATGAATGAACGAACGAAACGAATGAAAACATTTATTTTAGACCCAAATCCACATCGGTTAGTAACAATTTATTTATTTATTTAAACTTTATTGCACAAAATACACAAATTGTACAAATGGCGGGCTTAATGCCAAATGGCATTCTCTACCAGCCAACCATTGGGCTAAACAGATATTTTATAAAAGGTGCAAAGAAAAGAAAAAAAAGAAAAAGAGTATGAAAATGTATATCAGAATATCTAATAAAGCATATAAACATAAAAAAACAATTTCAACTTAATCCAGTGATAATAAATTAACAATTCGTATGCCAATAGAGTTAAAATGTGGTTTACAATACCCGAAAAATACTGTGTTGATTGATATAAAATACTTAAATATAATAATATATTGTATGCAATATCTATTTTGATTATGTTTAAATATTGAGTTTGAATTAAATGGCCAACTAAATATAAATATGTATATATGACACTGATACATTGAATATTGTTTTTTTTTATTATAGGGGGCAAACGAGCAGATGGATCGGCTGATGGTAAGCAATTACCGTCGCCCATAGACACCTGCAACACCAGAGGAGTCGCAAGTGCGTTGCCGGCCTTTCAGAAGGGTAAACGCTCTTTTCTTGAAGGCTTGGAGGTCATATCGGTCCGGAAATACCGCAGGCGACAGTTCATTCCATAGTTTGAAATATTTGACGACCGCTTTAGCCTAGTTGGTAGTGACAATGCCTTCGAAGCTGGAGGTCCCGGGTTCGAATCCCGGTCAGGGCATGTATTTGTGTGATGAACACACGAATATTTGTTCCTGAGTCTTGGATGTTTTCTATGTATTTAAGTATTTATTTATGTATATAAGTATGTATATCGTCACTCCGAACTCATAGTACAAGCTTTGCTTAGTTTGGGACTAGGTTGATTTGTGTAAGATTGTCCTAAAAATATTTATTTATTTATTTATTTTTTTCCTTATGAATTTGCAACGCCCATAATTTTTCTGCTCTGCCCTTTTGTTGAAAATGCCATTATAGCATTAAGTTCACCTTGAATACTATAAGGTTTTCTCTTTGCAATAAAGATTAAATAAATACGGCTCAAATTGGAATCACATGACTGTTCCTAGTTCACGCCATGCACACAGAAGGGCAAGTACGAATGTGTATAATCCGTGAAATGCGGATCACAAAGTATTGGGACCGTGAAAAAATACTTTCTGAGCGGATCGGCAATTCCCTGGCCGGAAAATTGAGACAATAGTAATATATGACTGGATATTTTATTTTATTTTGACATTTGCTTATTACATATATGTGCGTATCTATTTATATATACTTATATTCGGTATTTATACATTTATACACATTTGTTTTTTTTTTCGTTTATATATATATATCTATATATTATTGTGATGTTACTAAGATAATTTTGTGTTCGAATTGTACATGTTTCTCGGTTTGCCTATTAATCTTAATCTCCACTCAATTGCTCAAAGGTTAGCTGGAAGAAATCCCTTACAGGGATAAGCTCGCCTTTGTACATATATGTCAACTGTTCTTGTAATTTATGTTATGTTTTACTCATGTACAATAAAGAATTTTACATACATACATACAATCGTTATTATTGAAGATTTCTCGATGTATACATGGCTATAGACGAAAATCCAACTGGTTCTTGGAACTGGACTTTCCAGTGATATACCACTTAGATTTACTTAAGTAGGTTAGATTCAGATTCAGATTCATTTATTTCATAGATGTAAATTACAATATAAATTTGCATTCATGTCAAAAGTATACCAATTCACATCATGATCGTCAATTAAGATATAAATAATAATAATGGAATAGGATTTAAACATATTCACCGAATAAGGATCGTCATAACATAATTGGACACACAGAAAATATAAATAAAATACAAATGGAATTTAAGACAACAATTGGCAATTAAGTAAATAAATGGTTAATTCGAATGAAATTACACAATTTTAAACAAATGTCAAAAAGTGTCAAATGTGTTAAGTAGTATCATTATAATAAGCATATTTTTGGAGAAAATGACTGACTGTCGAGTTTCTTTCGGCGTTTCTTCTCATGAGAAACTACTAGTTTTTGACTTGTAAAAGTCATTTATATCATTTATACGAGTATGAACTTGAAATTTGTTGATAATTTTTATTATTACGTATATTTTACCGACAAATTGTAATAAAAAATCTTCTTTTTCCTATTACCAACTTAATTTTGCGGTTGTTCAGAACCCTAAATGTGCGAAGTCCGACACGCACTTGGCCGGTTCTTGGTTTTGTTGTTACATACTCAGATTTACTTATCTTAAGTAAGTTAAGTATTCATAATAATAATAATTCTGCGAACGGTCTTATAGCGAAGAGTCTCGACCAACACCTCAAGAGACTCTCGCTAGATGGCTGGGTCAAGGGTCAGATACAGAAGGCGGTACTCCTGGACACGGCGCGGATAGTCAGGAGGTTCCTCTCTCTGTCGCCCTAACCACCGGTAGCTTAGGCCCCGCCTCGCTGCCGGCGGCACCCTAGGTTAGGATTTTATAATATTTTTATGTTTTGTAAGTGTATTTTTATATTTTACTTTTTATAAAGATATTGTAAGAACCAAAATAAATAAAGGATAATAATAGGTAATATTCTTTATTGCACCACTAATACAGGAGTACATTTATAGATATAGATTTTTTTTGATTTATTTATAGTATTGTCATTGTAATAAGCATATTTTTGAAAAAAACGACTGACTGTCGAGTTTCTTTCGCATTTTTACTCGGCAGTGGTCTTTTGAAAAACGCTTTTTTTTGACTTGTAAAAGTTCCGTTGCGGCCTACTTGCAGAATAAAGTTAATTTATTTGATTAGGCTTCGTTTATATAAAAAATATATATATTAGGATCATTAATGTTGTTTAGCGACCAATTCGCTACACTACTACGCTGTACACACCAAATAGTATAGAGGGGGTGCAAAAATACTTTTTAAAGATCCTCGCCTTCAGGTACAACTTCGGTCGCACGTACAAGTCTTACTATAGCAAACTCATAAAAATCGGCATTCCCACACTGGAATCCCGTCGCAATGTACGACTTTGTATACTTACATAAAATTTTACATTCTAACATAGACTCAGCTGCCCTGCTATCAACTCTAACCTTTAGCACGCCTCGTTTCAGGGGTCGCTCATGTAAAGTTTTTTCCCTGAGAGTGTACAAAAATAATACTTCCTTCTACAACCCAATCACTAGAATGTGCAGACAGTATAATGACTTGGTGGCTGGTGATGTTCATGTTCATGTTGACATATTTGATCCACGCATTATTAAATTTAAGAGAGACTTGGCGGCTATCCTTTTTGCTCACCCTAAAAAGTAAACGCTTTACCCTGATTTCCTTGTTTGTTTATTTAATTTCGTTTCAGTTTTATCGTTTATCATTCAGTTAGTACCTAAGAATGTATACTTATCTCCTTTAATTAAACTTTTGCCACTAGTAATGTTCATGTTGATGGCTCGACTTGGCTGAAATAGAGTAGGGTAACTGTGTTATTGAATGCTGAACTTGATTGGATTTAACCATGTAATTAACCCTGCTCTGTGTTGGTTGACTTGACACTAGTGCTGTATGTGCACTTGGTCAATTATGCGCTTACTTATTGATCATGCTGTGTGTACTTGCTTTGGATGTCATGCTGGTCTATAAACTACTGATTTTGTGCAAACTTAACTGTATCATTTATTGTGTGATGTCTGTAAAGTGTACCTTTTTTAAATAAATAAATAAATAAATTCGCTTAGTATGGGTATTTAAATACATAGAACACATCAGAGACTAACATAAATGTTAGCGCTCATCACATAAATAAAAGCCCTGACCGAGAGCCGACCATTTCAACCCGGGACTACCACTTTCGTAGGCTAAAGTGGTCTACGCGAAAAATCACGAAACAAAAGTTATATCCTAAGTATGTCAACGTATGTAAATTGAGCCGAATGGAATCGTGACCCAAATCTACATAGGTAATCATGAATATCATGGGACTGGTATTTTTTGATGGCCGTGTTAGATGCTGGCTGCTAAATGGTGAATAAGGAATAGTGAATGAGTTGATGTATGTATGATTGAGTATGAAAAACGACTAGAACGAGGCAAGATATTGTATTAGTTATTAACAAACGAAGGTTTTACGATTTGAAACGGGATATTTACCATGTATGTTTTAATACGGCAATTAAAGAGCACATCCGAGCGTATAAAAATAACGAACCTCGGAAGTCAGCAATCGCAGAACACCTTTTGGAGGCAGGAACAAATCATTGGATTGAGATGCACAACCCTCAGATCCTTTCGACAGAACGCCATTACATACTTAGGTTGGTTAAGGAAGCCATTGAAATCCAAAGGCATAAAAATTTCAACCGGGAAGATGGGTTTCAACTGTCAAGTGTCTGGCGTCCAGTGATCCGAAAGTTCTCAAATCGAAAAGAGACTGTTTCCGGAAAGAACTCGCGTATTGATACTGTGAGTGTGGTGTGACGTGACCGTAATCGAGTTTCAAGTGACAAGGCGGACGGACGGACGGTGACACTGTGCGAAAAAAGCGAACCAGGAAGAGGGTAGATCGCTATGATGTGTGGGTAGACCACAACAAACTCGCACCACGTCAGTTAATCCTTGATAATGGCGCTTGCAACAGTGCCGAAATATCGGGAACTCAAAAATACAAATATACGTGGTAAATAGCCCGTTTCAAATCGTAATTCTAATGTAAATGACCATGTAAGCTTGAAATCTTATATTAAACGAAGGTTTTATAAAGAAGATCACTTCTTTTCAACGTGGACCTTCCGGGGTCTAGATCTTTGCACGCAGTTAGCGGTCTAATTGGTAACTTCTCCCTACCTTTGTACAAAAACGTACTTCTCGGCGCAGTGACCCAAGAGGATCTTAGCCTCCGAAACGAGAGCACGCCTAGGGCGCTACCGCGAACAGCAAACTAAGTTTTCCCTCTCTGTCGCACTTACGTCCGAACGTGCAAGTGCGACAGAGAGCGAAAATTTCGTTTGCTGTTCACGGTAGCACCCCTAATCCCGATCTTGCGCCGCTTCCTGCCAGTTTTCACCCTGAAGTTGCCGGAGAATAAAACAAAGTAAAAAAAGGATTTTTATTTCTACATTAATCTTTTTTAGGGTTCCGTAGCCAAAATGGCAAAAACGGAACCCTTATATGTCTGTCCGTCCGTCCGTCCGTCCGTATGTCACAGCCGATTTATTCGGAGAATATTCAATTCAATTCAATTATTTATTTCAGACATAGGTCCATAAATTTTGTTAGTAAATACAATAATAATAATCTTATAACCTAAAGGGTGTTAGTAAATACCTAAACTAGAGGCAAGGCTTGCTACAAACTATTAACTATTACATTTTTTAAAAAACATGCATGGACGTCCAGCGGGCATACATAGGACTGTCCCAGCGATTTGCAAACACGCTCAAGATGCTGTTGGGGCTACCGCTTAAACGAGACTATAAGCACTACAATTATGAAATTTGGTACGAAGGTGTATTCTATGAACCGCTACATAAAAGTGATGTGAAATTACAAAAAATATTAAATTAGGGGGGCACTCCATATATTATGTAACCGGTGGATGAAAAAAAATTTCAACGCACATAGTCGTGTGGGGTATCGATGGATAGGCACAATTAATTCATATAGCAAGTTACAGCTAATTAACAATATTTTAGTATAATTAATAATAAATTTATGTATACTGATACAAAAATTAGTCATTATTGAGAGTAATGTTCTCATAATCGGTCGAGAAGAATTCTTCTAGGCTATACAGTGTTTTCTCAAGCAATAGTCGTTTTACATGATGGCGAAATGAGATGTCCTTAGTGATTGTTTTAAGGCTTGCTGCTTTCGAAGTTCGTAATAGCCCCTCTGTACTCCGAACTTCGTATCGTACCATCCCTTTCACTCTCGTGTTATACACTATCCCCCTTATTCATAAACGTCTGTCAAACCTATATTAGTTAACTAGCCGCTAAAGTTCGTTTGTCCTTATCTGTCACTTTGACATTGACGTTTGTGAGAATGGGACAAAGAACTTTTTAGTTAGCAGAGATTTGTTAAGTTTTATGAATACGGGGGACATATTTATGATTTATTCGAAGAACCAACAGCTACTATCATTTACAAATCATAACATAATATAATATACAATATAATAAAAGGCCTACAAACTAAACTTAAAATAAAAACTTAAAAATAAATAATCTAAAATAAGGGGTCCCCCCGCGGCATAGTGCCAAAGATGCTGGCAGCATTTCCTCGCTGTATAGCAATGCTTATGCGTTGAGCGAGGAAGCTGCCAGCCCTTTGGTCACCAGTGGTGTCCACTAACCTTCTAGTAAGTTCTTTGAAGAACTCTTGGGCCCTGGGACCCCACGGACCGAGGGCCTCTACACCGAACGGAACAAAGTTGTATTCGGTGCCGAGACATATACGGGGGTATATGAGTGCAAGGAAAGGCACTTCAGGCCTCCATACTGTTCTCCCAGCGATACTTGGCCCGGCCAACCGGGCGGCGACCACTTGGTACCCCCAAGTCTCTCTCGATCGTCCTCTCAGAAGATGACCGAACTAGAAGATGACAGAACTAGTCTTATATTTGACATTTTCCCTATTTTAATTAACATTAGACCAGTACTAATTAGTACAAGTTACTTTGTGACTTATTGGAACGAAGTTCCTAACTATTATTATTATTGTTATTTTTTGGATTATTTTGTATGTGGTTTTATTTATATTGAATTTAAATTATGTGCTTTTAAGAATATACTGAACCGTATATTCTTATTTATTTTCATTTTTTGTTACGCAATTAGAGCGCCTGACGATCAGTATGCAATAGTAGTATAAGCAAAAATGTATCTATTTCTTACACGAGATTGTATTCTGTGATAAATAAAACTAAACTAAACTAAACTAGCGAAGTTTGTGCTTTTGTCTCGCCAATTATTATTCCTGTACAAAATCTACAAAACCTTATCTAAAAGAAGGCATATTTTCCGCTAATAGAATAGTAGAGCGGATTACGAAGTTAAAGACGATATTAAGTAGAAAAATGGGGTAATCTGAGACGATTCTAGAACGTGTTTCAACATATTAAAATCAAATTTGCATCGTCTTGATTACTGCTTCTCCCTCTACAAGTGCTCAACTAAGCGGGAGTGAATGCGACACACTTATATTGGTATGAAAGTGAAAAAAAAATGATACAAAATGGACGCTTGGGCGAACTTTCCTTAGTTTATAAGCCGAATACCGATATCGAGTACTTTATTCCCTTTTATCTATATTCTGCTGATTAAATTTGCCGTCCCGCTCACTGCCGAACAAAACGGTTTATCTTACTCGCTTACTCTATTAGGTTAAGACATGTTAATCTTAATTTGGCAGATTAGCGCTTCCACGGTTTTAAATTTTTATTAACTCCAAAAAGAACGAAATTCTTGGAAACCGCAAAGTAGGGGTTTTTGTCCTTTACGGTAGCGGACGTCTTTCGGCTGATATGATGATGATGATGATGATGATGATGTTTTCCGAAGGCTAGGTGCTGCTGTGAATGCGGGCTCATCACTTTAGGCCCCAAGATTAAAACATTAAAATCATGATTCAATATGTAACTTTATTTTTTCCTTAGAATGGTAGATACATAGATAGATGAAGACTTTATTGACGGATATGACTTGACAATTTAGAAAAAAAACTATTCTTACAATAATCACACTTATAAAATAAAAACTGTACAAATGGACACAAAACTATAGAATAGGATAGAAAATATTTTTTCATGACGTTGACAAAAAATAAAAATAACAAATTCTTATACAAAATCGTCATTGAAATGGCCTCCACTCAGCTTTAATGTCAAGGTACCTTGCGAGTATCTTGACGCTGGTCTTTCGTGGTTTTTTTTATATACAACGCCGGTGGCAAACAAGCGTACGGTCCACCTGATGATAAGCGGCCACCGCAGCCTATAGACGCCCGCAACTTCAAAGGAGTCACGTGCGCGTTGCCGACCCTTTATAAGATTTGAGGATGAACTGTGTTGACAGCAGAAGGAACACATTTAGGTCTCTCGCTCTCAACACAGTGTACCCTCGGGAGCTCTGGCAACCTTGCTGACCTCCAGGAACACAACACTAAATACTTGTATAGTAAATAATGTTATTATGGCTGTGGTCTTCTGTAAGGCGGAGGTACTTCCCCAGTTGGGCTGCTCCAAATTCGAGCAAGATGACATTTTGCTGTGCCCTGCCTCTCTTATGCTGTGCCCTACCTCTCTTAATGGATACCTTTCCAGAGAGCGCGCCAACACGCTTCACAAATAATTAGATATACTATCCAAAACTATACTAATGACAACTATTGTCATGACATAGCCGCGAGGTGCCGACTTAGCATGTGCTGTGACATTGCTGTCACAGCGCTGGTGGGTCATACTTAGTTGATAAAACAAAAGTCGTCCCTCCTGTGGTCAATAGTTAACGGCTTATGTGCATGTTAGCTACGTTTTTTATTACAGGGATTTATAGAAACGGAGACACTGTTTATGCGGATTACTGGTCCAATCCAAAATTAAGCTTGTAGCCCTTAACATTTGGTATGTTTACACAAAAGACGCGTACCTAAATCCGTGTATGACTCTGATATTCTGCCGGAACCAGACAGTGTGCGCGGGGTTTTTCAGCTTTGGACGTTACGTTTTCACGTTACATAGTTACGTTATACATACGTTCTAAACAAATTATAAACTATACATACACAAAGGCTCACAACTAACTTAACAGGACAAAATGATGTCTCACGCAGACGTTCTACTTTAGATATTTTTATTACTGATCCGCTTCAAGGTTATCTGATAAGCCTAAAACTTTATTTCTTATCAAATTTATACGTAAAATTACAGGGCTCGATATCATTAATCCCCTTTAAAAAAGTTGGGATAATGTTATTTTTTTGTATAAGAAAGCCGATTTGTAAGTACCCATCCTTTCAGATTAGCTGTTAAAACATTTCCTAATCTTATATCTTTGATCACGTTGTTCGGATTTATTACAAAGTATTATTTGAAACTTAGTAATGGCTTTTCGGTGAAGGATCACATCACGAGGAAACCGGTTTAATGCTAACAAGGGCTAGTTTTCCATCTAGTTGGAAGGTCAGACGGCAGACGCTTTCGTAAAACTAGTACTATGGCTGAGATACGCGTCATACTCGTGATCGGGTGCTGTTTGTGGAGTCCGGTCTGTTCATGCTTGCTAGGACATATTGACTACGTTAATACTAGTGTCTTTTATAGGGGATTGACGAGAGACATCCTGTTGTGGATTCGTTTTTATTATCAGTGACTTAGAGACCATATACATCTCTAACAATATTAAATTAATTTTAATTTTGACGCTCAGAGACCATGTACATCTCTGGGATATTATATTAATTTCATTATACTCCTTGTTTAATCTTGAGACCTTATACATCTCTAATTTTACTGATGTTGTAATATTTGTAATAGATAACTTTGCAAGTTTATCTTCACTGTTTGACATTAATTTTGTTATAATTGTAAACTCGAAATTATTATTCCTTCTTGAACTGTAAATTAATATTTTGACATGAAAAATGTATTACTTATTATAGTCAGACTTTCTTAAATTGTAAATTAATATTTTGACATGTAAAAGTGCCCTTGTGGCCTATTTGCAGAATAAATGTTTGATTTTGATTTTGATTTTTTGATTTTAGTACCTACGCCAAATTTTGGGATTAGGTGTGAAAGCGGATCTCGGGCTTTTTAGGGCACAACCGGGAAACCGTGGCTTATTAGCGCCAGGAACAAGATTTGTCTAAAACTTTTTTTATGAACCTGACTGTGGCTTTATAGGACCAGTAAAGCGTAAGTACAAATTAAATCATATTAATTGATCGCTTCTTTGTGAACAAACCTTTACTTCAGAGAGTGAGCGAGTTTAATTTATCTCAAGTTGAGAAACGGAGAGCGAGCATTGACATTTTAGTGGCATCAATTTCAAACTATCAGCCAGTTATCAGTAAAGGTAAATAGTTTGCACTCTCGCGATAGTAGTATGTATTCGCCGCTACTGGCCCCGGTTCCAGGTAGTAACCCTCCCCCAGCCCCCTTCCCCTGTCCTACCCCCGCCCCGCCCCCAAGGACCGCCCCGCTCTACCTGCCCAGGGGGGTGGTCAATCGGCAACATGGCGGTCATCCAATCCTAAAAAAAAAAAAAAAAAAAAAAAAAAAAAAAAAAAAAAAAAAAAAAAAAAAAGTTTGGACTTTTTTTCCATAAACAGCCCCCCATTTGAGACGATTGCGCCGGGTCCCATAGCTCTACGACCACGCCTTCCCACTTTTACCTAATGTGCTAATAAAACAATACACACCACTCGATCCCTTTTCTCGGCTTATTCTATTGTTCGAGCATGCGACCCTCAGCGGCTACCTGCGCCGCGCGGACCATCGCCGGTCACCTGGGTACCTGTATTTTTTTCCTTATTTGCAATACAGCCATTCCTTATTCTCCTACAATTATCAATTTATATTTATAATATATCTACCTCTAATACCTACTCTTTTATCCGTAACAGTCAATGTTCTAAGTAACCTAACCTAACCAAACCCTTTGTATGTACATAAACAAACTTAGGTGCCACATAGTGTGTGTAAAATGATATTTTTCAAGTAACTGTAAGTGATCTTCCTTATCAGTTTTAGGTATTCATTTTGATATCAAAATTTAATTATTTTCATACCTACACTTTTTTAATTACTTCAGGTTTAGTATAAGTTTCTTTTTAAAGCGATGCCATATAGTGTGTGTAAAATTATATTTTTCAAGTAACTGTAAGTGATCTTATGAAGCTGACTGGTCCCTTATCAGTTTTAGGTATATATTTTGATATCAAAATTTAATTAATCATTATCAAACCTCGTAGTTATACCTTGCTGAATATGATATGTTTTTAGAATTAATCAATCGCTAAATAATTAAATACTATAGAGTCTGTTTTCACACACATTTTAATTTATCTGTAATACGATAATATAAAAACTCGCAGTAACATCTTCTTTTTATTTTGTTTAAAAAAATTAACGACTCTATTTAACTGGTATAGATGTAATTCCAAGTATTGGGATCTAACGTGGTAATATTTGTGTACTTTGAATTCATTGATACAATGGCTTAACTGCTTTATTGGTGGATGCCTATTATGTTTTATGCTCTCAAGGGGTTCATTGTTTGTTGTTGAGACATGATTTGAAAAAGTTTTTGTGTACCTAAATAAAAATCATTGTCATAACGGTTTAATTGCTTTATTGGTAAAACTCTATTAAGTTTTATGCTCTCGAGGGATTCATTGTTTCCTGTTATTTTTTATATTTCTTGAGTATAGAAAGCGTCTGTATCAAGTGATCTTGTTGAGACATGATTTTAACGGTACTGCCGCCTCCCCTACTATCACAGTATAAAAACCAAAGAGAAATGGGATTGAGTAAGTATTGTCAACGTGGTAGTTCTCTGTACCAGACCTCCTTGTATCTATTGCAATATACAGTAATAGTGTTAATTCGAATAGTGAAGTGATTATAAAAAGGACCAACAATGGATGTGAGTATGTGTGTGTAATTACTATTACTTAAATTGAGTTTCGTTTTTGTTTTGTCTTGTGTTCTGTGTTATTTTTTATGTTAAGTAAATTGTAAACCGTGTGTAAATTATTGTTTGATATTGTTTCAGTTCTCTGAAAATACTTTCAAGAACTATTACTATCCCGAAAATAAAGACGAATCAAGCGACGAAGAAGGCACGGTTGGTCTAAAAATTAAAGAAGCCATCGCAAAGAAACGCTCAGGAAATAATATTGATAGCTTCTTTGAACAAACCAAAAAGCAGTGTAAAGTCTTGAAGCGATCTTCGAATGTGACTAAAAGTTCTCCGGACGGGATCAAAAACTTATCGTCCGGACATGATGACGGAGCGTATGCATCTCATTTAATTAAAATCGAGATATATGACATGCAAAAAATTAGAAACATCCCACCCACGGAACACTGGAAAAATGCAGACGTCAGATTAAAATATTTCGCTCTAGAAGATGATTGTGAACTACAGAGTACGAAAAATATTATATATAACATTACAAAGCAATTAGCTTCTAAGGAGTCTTGTGTGAGATATTCTATAGACAATAAGAAACAGTGATACAAATTGTGTGTGTAGATTACATTTTAGAAAAGGTTATTGTATTAGATGGTAATTTTCTATTTAGTTTTTATTTATGTTTTACTGTAATATTTGTGTAATTAAGTTGCAATGTAATAATTCATTTGGTTCGTGTACAGTGTATCATCTGTTGCATTAAAAATATAATTAAATAAAACACAGAAAAACCTTATAGACATTGTTTTATTTCACAAAAACTGATTTAAACAAGGTTCTTAATACTAGGTCGTTACATAAAGTATTATTAGAAAATAGACTTACAAAGTCATACATAGTTTTTCCTTGAAACTTAAAATATAGATAAACTAAACAATATTCTCCACAGACGGAGGTAAGATGGTTTTGAAGTGATTTGGTGTTATAAAACCACCTCCTTGTATTTCTTTTTAAAAATAACTTATGGTAACCTGTAGGTTTTCTGCCAAAGGAATCAAAGTATTCACCTATCCCATTAACATCAATATGCATGGCAACCCAATGAGAGCCGGGCTTGGAATCAGGATCTAAATTGCATATAATGAAGGCAGGTAAATTAACCCAAACAGGGATTTGATTTGCAGCAAAAACATTTGTTTTAAAACTAGAACTTATTTTGTTCATACATAATTGTAATTCATTTGTATCCATTATTATAATAATAAACATTCACATTTATCGATGATCTTGCTTGTAATGACTATGAGCTAATGAAAAAAAATTATAAAAATAATCTATTTATTTGTTTATTAACTGTTGTAATCTACCGTAACGTCACGGTTTTTGTTTATTTCTATTATGTTATCAAATTCTGCATATACGATACAGTTTATTGTAGTACTTAAAGATGATTCAAAACGAACTTCTATCCGAACAGAACCATGTCTCACAAGATTCCAGTGTGAAGTTGAACTGGCAGACAAATCAGGTGTCAAATCAAAACATAACAAACAATTACCCCCTCCATAATTTGATCTGTCTATTGCATTACCTTCATTATGGAAATGAATTCCTGATCCAGAAAATAACGTATGATATGTTGATGCTATTAAACCAGAATTAAATGAAGGTTGCAATGTTTTCGAAGGTATTTCATGACCGTCCACATACAAACTAAAAGAGTTCATATTGAAATGTTGAAAATTAAAAGGATTCAAAGCTAGATTACCATTAAATGCCGAGTTTGAAACGAATCCAATAATACATCTTTTAGGGACTTGCCCGAGAAATATATTATCTAACGTTTTTCCCTGTATTCCAGCTGGTAATGTAAGAACCTTTACTTCCGCTCTTGTGATTGGATACTTTGCTGTGGTTGATGCTAATACTTTTTGATGTGCTAACAAAACACTTGGATTGATTCTTGCTCTTCTTACTATGAGACTGGCATCCATTATCTGAACTTTAAGTTTGAGATCTTGGTGACAAATTAAATTAAACGATTCTTTAGAACGTGCCAATTTAACACGCATTTCGACTCCGTTTATTAAGAATTTCTCTTGGTTAAACATATCACCATGCAAGTGACCAATCAGCTCTACTTCCTTACTTTCTTTAATAAATTTCTGTCTTTTGTGAAAGCCTTTATTATTCACATCAGCGGTATCCATATAGTGTGGTGTATCTTCATACCATAATCCACAAGTAAGATGAGATTCTTTAGCTGCTGGACCATAATTAAGTAGATTTTCCATATAAGCACGATAGGCGTAGGTATTATTTGGTGGTGATATGAGTTTCTGATTTAAATATACATCTAGTTGGCTAAACAGGGAATGTAACCAATTATTGACGGGTGCAACTGGGGCATCTGCTTTTAGTTTTGTGCCATCTTGGTTTAATACTTTGGCATTGATATGTAACAAAGTATGTGATAGGTCAATATAGTCATCACCAGATCCGGGAACTTGAAACTCAATGGGTCCGTCGTCACTTAAAGATGAAATTGGTTTGTAATGAACCCACTGTCCGCTTTCAATGCTGGTTTGAGTTGATGGCAGTGCAAACAAATCTAGTTCTGATTTAGCACATTCACATGAATTACTATGTAAGAAAGACATAATTAGTTTGAAAATATATCCTCAATATTATATTTTTTATTTCTTTTACCTCCTCTTCGTCGTGAGGCTTTCAAAGTAATGAGAGGTTCCCGTCTCTTAGTTGACATTTTATACCCTGATCCCGACATAAGAGAATCTATTTTTTCGTCAGCTTTCCTTTTTAAGTTCGCACTTGCTTCTTTAAGCCGAGATCTAATAGAACTCTCCATAGGACGTGAATTCACCATATCAGACAACAGTCCCATCCCCGCATCTAAAGTTTCTCTTCCTACAGTTTTAAAACCTCTAGATAATAAAGGAAGTACAGACCTAAATAGTCCACCCAAAAAGCTACCGATTCCATGTCCTCGTTGATATGGAACACCTTTATAGACAATTCCTACACCAGAGCCAGCTTGATGAGAATAGTAATGTTCATAAGGACAGGAGTGAGACACTCGTTTATGATTCATTTTACTCGTCGAAAGTGTAGCTTCACACAAGAGGATCCAAATTGAAATGGTATTCTTGATCCCGTGGTTGTCCTTATATCTATTTCAAGAGTGTCAAACTCTCTACGTAAAACAGGAACATAGTGAGCAGGTGAAAAAACATGCATTTTATATGCTCCATAGATAAATTTTGTGGGGTCTAATGGTATTATTCTTAGTAATGATGTAATTACATCCCCCACCACTTGTGGTTGAATAATGTCAGTATAAACAAATATTTGTGATGGTAAACCTAAGTATAAATTTGCAGGATGTATTCCAATAGTACTTTCTTTTAAATTAGTTCTAGGTTTATAACCAAGCTGAAGACTTAATATAGGGGAAGTTATGATTGATGTTATCTCTTCGTTCGCTGTTACAGCCACCATTTTAGTAACTGCATCACATCTAAATTTAACTTTTGTCTTTAGCTGCGGGTTTTCGTTAAATGCTTTGAGAAAATGATCAATACTATCATACGAAGTTGCTGGAATGTGAGTTTTTACATCAACGATTTTGTATTTTTCCTGAGTCGGTACAGCTACCTTTTTTTTAATGTAGACTATGTTTTCATGTTCTTGAACATTATACATGGAACATGGGTATTGGAACTCCACTAATCCAACAACCCATTCTCCCTCCAATTTAATGGTTCTAGGTAATTTAGTTAAAAAATGAGCTGTAGTATTATCGGTAAAGTAGGTCGATGAGCTGTTACTCAACAAAGTTAGATAAAAACTATCTTCACTCATATTTCTTCTAAGTTTGATGTAGGTATCCAAGAGTTGAATTTATTGGGATAACCTTGCCACTTAACGAACACTTCCTTTCTGCCACCAATGCGTCGCGAGCGTATTATTTTATCAATTTTATACCTCATGGAGGGGCGGTAAGTGACTTTTTGTAATTCTTTAGAATAGAATGTACCAATAATTGGTTCACCTTCTAAATCTTTTAAAGTATAGACAATACGTGGGATTCTTTTAATAACTGAGGCTATTATGAATATTTCATCACTCCAGTTAGTCTCATACCCCTTTTGAAATATATGTTTATATTTAGTTATTCTAACATGATCACCTACATTAAGTATTGGAGATTCCAATATATTTCGTTTATCCTTATTGCGATCATATAAATTGCACCAAACAGTCATAATATTATCAGAGTTAACATCAATTGGTCGCATTTTAATGCTAGAATGGTAGCTATGGTTATACGAATGAAGCAGGTCTTGCAATACGTCGACGTAATTGTAAGTATTTTGATGAGTGAAGTAACGCCACATTTTAGATTTAAGAGTTCTTTGAAACCTTTCAACAATACTTGCTTTAATATCAGGATTATTTGTGGTATAATAATTAATGTTTTTGTTTTTAAAGTAATCTCTAACCACCTTTGAAACAAATTCGGTCCCTTTGTCAGATTGGATGTGACGAGGGGTAGAATTGGCTTCTGAAAAAATGCTTTCAAAACATTTTTTAACTGTTTCAGAGTCCTTCTTTTTCATAGCCCTAGCAAAAGCATATTTACTAAAAACATCAATAACACATAGAATATATTTATATCCATCGTTATACTGACTATACGTTCGCATATCACTAAGATCGGCTTGCCAGAGTTCATTAAAGTTAGAGAGGATGTATCTGTTTCTACTAAAACGTTTATGAACGGGTCTATGCAGCGTGTACGCTTCCTGTGATGATAACCAATCTTTCACTTCCCCTCTGTTCATTTTACCTTTCATTTCATTCACCAATTTGTTTACGCTACTATAACTGGCTGGATTTGATACATCGTAGTAGATCCTATTTATCTCTAATAGGGGGTCCATCTCTCCCAATCTAATTTCTTTCTCGATAGCCTGGGTGGTTTAGTAGATAGAGGAGTAGAGGTGTTTTTTTCTTTAACTGACGGGGTTTCCAGATTTAAAGAAGCAATCGAAGTTCTAGAATCATTAGATTGTAGTTTATTCATAAATTCTAAGTTCGTAGGATTACCTATACACGATTTAGGAACTTTTATATCATGTAAAACACTAGCAAAATCTTCCCAACCTTTTGGTTTTGAACGTTTTAGAGGTCTAAGCACGTCGCCTACTAGATCGAGAATATTACTGTTTGGAATGGTACGATTGTTTATTACTACTTCCCCGTTCTCCTTCCACCAAATTTTTGGTTTACTTTGTACCATACATTCCAACAAAGTTTGGCTTTTTGTTCGATAAGACTTGGGTATTACGTCTATAATATAAGACGGAGAATATTGTTTAGGTAAATCAGATTTTGTTCCTCCAGGTGGTGTTGCGTATACGTCATTTTCTATGTCTGGTAATACTGCGTTTTCAATTGAATTATTAACATTTTCCTCCTTTTTTGTGATCTTTGGATGCAATTCATTGTTTTCGGTAGTGAATTGATCAACTTCTGTCACTAATGGTATTTTAAACGGCTTTCGATCTGTTTCAGTAAAATGTAAAAACCTTTGTAATGCTTGAGAATATAATGCCCACTTTACTCGATCATCTATTTTACTCTTGAGAATTTTTTGCATTTCACCATCTAGACGGGATGATGAATTTTCGGATAGGTTATCACTATGTTTGAGTCTTTCGATGAAATCTGGTTCTACTAACAACATTTTTTTCGTATTTTCCATTTTGTTTATGTTAAAGAATTCACTAGAGCACTTAAAACTGCACCTAATACAATAGGCAGAAAACCACCACCTTTCTGGATAATTACGGTTTTTCTTAGCTTATGTTTTCCCTTAGTCACTAATTTTCGTAACGTATCCTTATATTTTCTTAATTTGGATTTTTGCTTTTTTTCTAAAGGAATTTTACCCTTTAATACGTTGTAAATACACTCACAAATTATATTAATTTCTTCGTCATCACACGATTTAAGTAAAGCTGTGCGATATTTTGGTTTGAGTAAATGAAGCGCTTCAAGTAAATGTTTATATGTGTTAACTCTTGCTTGCATCATTTAGAACTGACTAAAACATGGTGATTCTTGTTATATTTAAACCCTTTTTTAGGGATATATACTGTACAATGGCCATCGAATGGAAATATTTTGGTCTTAAAACGACACATATCATCAGTATTTTGTCGCAAATCAATCATGAGGTAACCATGTGCATTTGCAGTAGCATCCTTGTAGGCTTCATCTACGAATTTTGAATTTTCTGGATAAACTTGTCGAGATAAGTAGCGTATTTGAGTTTTATTACGGGGATTCTTGAAATAAACAATATAGCTCGTATTCAAAGAGATATCACGTTGACCTTTCCCCTGATGGAATATGTTTTGTGTTATATAGAAAACACTTAAGTTTCTATGGTGACTACCTTTTGTAAAAATATCTACTATTCGTCCATCCGATTCTCTCATCAAATCATCTATTATAAGTAGTTTAGGACTCTCTCCATCAAAAAACGAAAAATCTGGTATTCCTTGATTATAATTTACATTTTTCAGGTTGTAAAGAGGTTGCATTTCATCATAACACCAAATGATTTCATCAAATTTAACATTACACACCTCTTTGGAATTGCTCAAAAAGTTTGTAACAAATTGAGTTTTACCACATCCACTAGGACCTGCGACAATGGTAGTAAAAGGATGATAAAAATGAATCATTATTATATTGTGTAATGTGTGTTGATACGAAAACGGTTGGAAATCAAATGGTGCTATTTATGAAGATAATTACTTTTTAAATAGGTTACATATAATGAACAAAAGAAAAAAAAAAGCAGGAATCAGTGAAAAATAAGATTTGTTATTTGTGTGCACATAATTTATATTAATAATAATATTTTTTTTATTGATTACACTACTAGCGCTTCGGAAATTACCATCATTGACGAGAAGAAACGCCGCAAGAAACTCATCAGAAAAGATTTTTTTTTCTTATTTAAAAATCTAGGAAGTAGTACATCTTGTAAGTGTTTTCAGAGAACTGAAACAATGTCAAACAATATTTTACATATGGATTACAATACTCTTAATAAAGACACAGATTACAATATAAAATAAATACAAATCCTTTTTTTCAAATTCATTAACAACAAATTTTAAATAAAACATAAAAACAGTGTATTTCTAAACGAAAGATTTTTATTATTATCTAATCACATATAAATGAATAACATCACCTTCACCTTTGCCACCACCTGTTTCTATTAACTAATAAACTCATACAACATTAGGTTACATATTTACAAGTGATATCTTTAAAATATACTATGTTCAAAAAATAATGTTGAAATTGGAATGTTCTGAAATAATATATTGTCAATTATTTAGGTATTTTATAATGGCCCCACGCAAGAGTGTCAGAAGAGTTTTCTAGTAAGTAGCGTTTTGTGTCATTGTGTGATAATGATACTTTATTTATCTTTTGGGTGAAAATAACGTGTTTTATTGACTTAAATCTTAACATTTGTGCGCGTTGCATATTTTTATTAAATAAACATTCTTTGTAATTATCAAGCGTAAATTTTTCAGTGACACACTTATTAACTCCTTTCGCTTTAGATATAACACCATATTTTTTAAACTCTTTATCGTTTTCGTCGTGTTTTTCAATGTCTACAGCATAAAGTTTCGATCGCAGGCCTACAAATTCTTTAAAAATTCGACCATTGTTTTCATCTTTAAAAAAACCTAACCGCTTTTTATTTATCAATGGTAAACCATATTTGTTGTCATGAGCATAGTCTGATGTATCGAAATATACATTCAGATCTGATTTTATATCTGTATAATAGTTTTCTGTGAAAATTTGATATATTAAGCTATCGGTATCGGTATAAAGAAGCTTGAGATTATCTTGATATTTCGTTTTCATGTAGTCGTAATGAAATTGGTACATTAAAGTTTTCGAAATATCCAAAATGCAAAATCCCAAATAAATTGGTTTGTTGTAAAATATTTTAGTTTTGTTTAATTGAACAGCAGCTAAATTTTCAGAGAATATGGATAAACTATGAAATTCAGGTTTTGCTATCAAAGATTGAACACCCTGCGATTTTCCGTGATTTTCCCAGTGATTTAACAATTTAACATTTACACGTTTTGCGACATTTTCCATGGTCTTACCGAAAACTGAGTTATTCATTAGTTTAAAGAAATCTTTTTCGAAATCAGATGATGCCTGCGATCGCATGTGAGTGTTTAAATCGATATAACTTTTTAACCAAGAAGATTGCTTAAATTTCAAGATACGATGGATTTTACTTAATTGCAAACCATTCTTTAAACACTGCTTTAGATTTCTGTAATGTATGACATAATTCGTTTTTCTGTTTAAATTAGGAATTAATTTTCTTTCTTTAGAATCACCCAAAACAACATTTTCAGGGCAGAATGGTAAATCTGAATGAGAGTCATGCAATTCATTAGGGTACTCTAGATCAACTTCTAAAATAAAACCATGATCAGCGTCATCAGATATGTTAAAATCGCTGTCTACATTCACCCATTCAAATTCACCTGTTGGTAGACATTGAGACATAGCCCACCCGTAAAGGTTATTAGCGTCCAGGTACATAAGAAATGACGAAGGGATAGTTTGATTATAATCTGATAAAAATTTATTATTAGCTTTCGCATGTCTATTGCTACATTGTGATATGCCGCCGCGGATATTTTTTGCTATAAAAGCTATTTTATCAATGTCAGTCAAGAGTTTTAGATTTATTTTTGTAGTTCTTAACATTGCATCCCAACTTAATCCCGGAGCAGTATAATAATGAGCAGGATCTAATCCGTACGTCTTAATACAAAGATTTCTAAAATTTTCAAAAACGTCGGTTAGTAACAGAACATCCGTTTTAAGATATAAATCAGAATAATCCCCCATGTTTTGACAATGAAAATGAGACCAAACATCTTTTGCGTGTGTGTAATCGTTATCTGAAATTTTACTATCAGTCAAAGAACTATAGAATTTTTCTTGAGGGGGCAGAGAGGTTAATTTTAAGGAATCGTATGATGACATGTGTTCATAAGGATAGACACCCTTTCTTATCAAACGTTTAGAATCACATTCACGTGGAAAATTTAATTTTAATTCATGAAATTGTTCAGGCAACAAGTTTTTTGCTAATTTTTCTAAACTACCAGACATAAATTTAAGTGAATCAACGAATCTCAATTTAATTGTGCGATTGTTAACCTGCAAAGATTTAGAAAATGAAATATATTTCTCTTTGTTTTGTGGAATCAATTCAATGTCTCCTTCCTCAAAACCTAGCCCATGGACTATAAAATGACTATCATAGTTGCTCAAATTATGGAAAAATACAGGTACAAAATTAGGTGCCCTGTATTTTTCAGAGCAAAATTGATGGGCTACGCCTTCATAAAGACCAGTGTGGTGATTATAAGAAATGGTGGAATCACTGTTCAATGTTTTATCACAAATATAACATGTACTAGTCTGAGCAATATGCATGTTATTTGCTTCAGACAAAGGTAATGGTGTTTTTACAAAAGTATTTCTCTTACAAATGGATTCAAGGTCATTTTTCATGTATTTCATAAATGTTTTAGCACAATCTTCACCTTTATATGTTCTGTACACTGACAATTTATCATTATAAGAACATTTAACGTAGTATCCAAAACTATATACCTCGTGTTTTTGTACATTTGTTGTTGCGGATGTAGTTGGGACTGTAGTAGGTTCGTCAGAATGTGATTGAATGGGATTTAGAAAGGCTTCAAAATCGGCATAAACAACAAATGGTACTCTTAATTTACGTTCATAATTATCGAAGGTTACTTGGTTAGAAGGGACGTTTTCCTTGAACCAATTTTTTCTTTTAACCTGTTCTGAAGGTAGATTTGTACAAACATGGAAACAATCGTTTCTTTGATGGTTCATTAAATTGTCTTGTGATGTAAAGATAGATAAGCAACCATCACAAATATGGGCTGCATGCTGTCTACTGTTTAATTGATTAGATACTAATCGAGATAAATTTTTGATAAAACAATAATGCCCCTGACTGTCTTTGGATATATATAATAAATTCAAATGAGTAGCTTTTTTGCATTTTGTTAAGTGTAATGGACCTACCACATCATGATTTTTACTCTGCGAATTGTATTCGAGACCAAAAACGTTTATACTTATATCATTCATTTTTTCAAATTTCTTAATATCATCTAATTTAAGTGGGAAAGACAAATTTTTAAAGTTTAGTTTATCTTTATGCACTATATACGAACTCGTCAGATTTGAACGATGACTGGTAGTTGGATATAACCCTGACAATACAGCCCACCTAAAACATTCATGATCACTATTTCTTACATTAATAACAGCTTTTTTGTTCTGTATATCACGAGGTAATTCTATAAAAGAAGACCCACGTAACGGATTAAATTTATTCACATTGACATCTAAATAGTTCAACTTAACTAAACTCCATCCACTGTCTTTCCTCTCAAAGTTAGATATTTTTGTTATTATATCGTTAATTACAGATTCGAAAATGTCATTTTTGTCGCTGCTAACGTCTACCACATTGTTGCATAATTGAAAATCAAACGTATTATTTACTTGTTTGCTCTCTTGGGTGAAATCAGCATTCAGAATAAAGTTCACTTTTAAAGCACAGTGATCAGTAAGGGAGCGATCTAATATTGCAAAGATCTTTTCTTTATTTTCTTGTAAAATTATTTCAGGTGCAGATGGTTGGTAAACATTTTCATTTAAAAGTATTCTGTAAGTAGCAACCCTATTCCTGAATGCATTTTCAATTAGCTGCACATTTACCCATTCAATATCAGCCCTCAAAACATTATTTTTGTGGATATTACTGTTTAAATGATTATTAAAATATCTTCTAGACACAAACTTATTACACACAGAACATTCAATTTCACCATTATTATTTGTACTCACATCAATATCGGGGGTTGGTTCAGATAAAGTCGATGCTACAGGTTGAGCAGCTGCTGCTGGGCGGCGTGAAGTTGAAGCTACAGGTTGAGCAGCTGCTGCTGGGCGGCATGAAGTTGAAGCTACAGGTTGAGCAGCTGCTGCTGGGCGGCGTGAAGTTGAAGCTACAGGTTGAGCAGCTGCTGCTGGGCGGCATGAAGTTGAAGCTACAGGTTGAGCAGCTGCTGCTGGGCGGCTTTTCTTCACCGGGACTTCTTCTGTTTCCAAAACAGTAGCTGTTCTCTTTACTCCATGTCCGATTTGAGAAGATCTATAAAAATAAAAATAAAATAAGTATTAATTACATAATATCAGTTTATAATTTAAATAAAATAACCATCAATTACATAATATCAGTTTAAATGTAATAAATTAATTGTTATATATAGATATATACTAACTTAAATCTTTTCGACACTGTTGACAATATGCTTGCATCATTAAAACCCCATCAATTACATCTAATGATGGAATATTTTGTTGGGAATCTTTGATATGTCCATCACATGGTGTAAAATATGGTTTTATTTGAGAATCTTCCAGTAGCCTGGCGGGTAATTTATTTGCTATATACCACATTCTTATATTTCTATGAAAATATGCTATAATAAATTCTTTACTTAATCCCTCAATCCCTTCACGAGGTAAAGTAAGACCAATAAGATAGTAAGAAAACACCATGATGAAATAAAGGGGGTTATCAAAATACACTAGTAACACAAGCACGGTACCGAAACACTGAACGGTTTCAAATCCTGATACCTGGCTTATATAGACCTCTCCCACCTAACGTTTACTCCAACAATAACATCAAGTCACAACAAGTTAGATGCACAACCTTTTTGATGAGTATTAAAGTACATTTAAACATGTTAGAACATGAAAATTAACGTATAAAATACTACTTACGCCTGTCGGTGAAGTTGACTCACGAGTCGGGCTGCCTCGCATAGTTCTTCATTTTCTTCTAATTCTTCACAAAGTTTGATGAGTGCAGAGTTGTAGATATCACAGCTCAGAGAGTCCATTGTGACATGAGAACTCCAACATAAATTTCCTTTCCTTAAATACTAGAGTACAGATATGAGATTTCTTAAAGAAAGTGGGGGCCGCAACCTTTAAAAATAAGTGATAGTACAAAATTAACACGATTTGTTGTTAAATTTCGGAACAATACAAAGGAAAGATAAGAAATGAGAAATACGTTAATACTATTTAAAGTAAGTATTCATGTTATTTAATTTTTAAAATAGGCTATTGTTTAATGATAATAGGAAATACCCCGTGTTTCAAAGTTTATGAATTGTTATGGTATTTTTAAACAGCGCACACAATCAAACCATAAAATAATCGATTACAACGAAAAACCATTTGCGTTTACACTCGGTAGTCATAAAATATTACAAGATTTACACATTTGTTTTAGAAATTGCAAACAATACAAAGGAAAGATAAGAAATGAGAAATATGCTAAAAATACCTTAAGTAAATTTGAAGATGTTTAAATCTATAACAATGGTTATTGTATCAAAGACAAAGGTAATACCATGTTTTGCATAGTTTGTGGATAATTATATTATTTTTTACCATCTAATACAATAACCTTTTCTAAAATGTAATCTACACACACAATTTGTATCACTGTTTCTTATTGTCTATAGAATATCTCACACAAGACTCCTTAGAAGCTAATTGCTTTGTAATGTTATATATAATATTTTTCGTACTCTGTAGTTCACAATCATCTTCTAGAGCGAAATATTTTAATCTGACGTCTGCATTTTTCCAGTGTTCCGTGGGTGGGATGTTTCTAATTTTTTGCATGTCATATATCTCGATTTTAATTAAATGAGATGCATACGCTCCGTCATCATGTCCGGACGATAAGTTTTTGATCCCGTCCGGAGAACTTTTAGTCACATTCGAAGATCGCTTCAAGACTTTACACTGCTTTTTGGTTTGTTCAAAGAAGCTATCAATATTATTTCCTGAGCGTTTCTTTGCGATGGCTTCTTTAATTTTTAGACCAACCGTGCCTTCTTCGTCGCTTGATTCGTCTTTATTTTCGGGATAGTAATAGTTCTTGAAAGTATTTTCAGAGAACTGAAACAATATCAAACAATAATTTACACACGGTTTACAATTTACTTAACATAAAAAATAACACAGAACACAAGACAAAACAAAAACGAAACTCAATTTAAGTAATAGTAATTACACACACATACTCACATCCATTGTTGGTCCTTTTTATAATCACTTCACTATTCGAATTAACACTATTACTGTATATTGCAATAGATACAAGGAGGTCTGGTACAGAGAACTACCACGTTGACAATACTTACTCAATCCCATTTCTCTTTGGTTTTTATACTGTGATAGTAGGGGAGGCGGCAGTACCGTTAAAATCATGTCTCAACAAGATCACTTGATACAGACGCTTTCTATACTCAAGAAATATAAAAAATAACAGGAAACAATGAATCCCTCGAGAGCATAAAACTTAATAGAGTTTTACCAATAAAGCAATTAAACCGTTATGACAATGATTTTTATTTAGGTACACAAAAACTTTTTCAAATCATGTCTCAACAACAAACAATGAACCCCTTGAGAGCATAAAACATAATAGGCATCCACCAATAAAGCAGTTAAGCCATTGTATCAATGAATTCAAAGTACACAAATATTACCACGTTAGATCCCAATACTTGGAATTACATCTATACCAGTTAAATAGAGTCGTTAATTTTTTTAAACAAAATAAAAAGAAGATGTTACTGCGAGTTTTTATATTATCGTATTACAGATAAATTAAAATGTGTGTGAAAACAGACTCTATAGTATTTAATTATTTAGCGATTGATTAATTCTAAAAACATATCATATTCAGCAAGGTATAACTACGAGGTTTGATAATGATTAATTAAATTTTGATATCAAAATATATACCTAAAACTGATAAGGGACCAGTCAGCTTCATAAGATCACTTACAGTTACTTGAAAAATATAATTTTACACACACTATATGGCATCGCTTTAAAAAGAAACTTATACTAAACCTGAAGTAATTAAAAAAGTGTAGGTATGAAAATAATTAAATTTTGATATCAAAATGAATACCTAAAACTGATAAGGAAGATCACTTACAGTTACTTGAAAAATATCATTTTACACACACTATGTGGCACCTAAGTTTGTTTATGTACATACAAAGGGTTTGGTTAGGTTAGGTTACTTAGAACATTGACTCTTACGGATAAAAGAGTAGGTATTAGAGGTAGATATATTATAAATATAAATTGATAATTGTAGGAGAATAAGGAATGGCTGTATTGCAAATAAGGAAAAAAATACAGGTACCCAGGTGACCGGCGATGGTCCGCGCGGCGCAGGTAGCCGCTGAGGGTCGCATGCTCGAACAATAGAATAAGCCGAGAAAAGGGATCGAGTGGTGTGTATTGTTTTATTAGCACATTAGGTAAAAGTGGGAAGGCGTGGTCGTAGAGCTTCTTCTGCGTGTAAAAGTGGTAGGTGGCTACGTCACGCCTTTAGGGTGTGTTAGAATTGAGATTTATTAATTTGTGATTTTATTTTAAATAATTAATATCTCTTAAATTATGAGTTTATAGACTATGTGTTATATAACTTTATATAGGTTAGGTTCTGAAATCGTTGGTTTACATTTTTTGGGTTATTAAGGACCACGGTGTATTTGAATTAACGCTACATGTACGTTTTACCTTTACGTAACTTTACGTAATCATCCAGCAGGTGGACCTAAATGAGTGAGGACCAAATTCTTGTCACACAGTTAAGGCATTTAATACGCTCACATTTTAATAGATTCAGTTGTAACACGAATTCACCCATAAAATTTATACACTCGTTCGAAACGTTGCGCAATTAATCTGCTGCATCTGCACCTAAAAACGATCAGGGTCTCTTTTCGCCATTCTGGCTACGGAACCCTAAAAACTATAAACCATTTATCAGTAGAATACTCAAGCGAATGTTTCCCATAACTAGCTATTACACATATATTCTTGAGCTGTGAAGTAGGTGCGGGCTGAAAAACAGCGCTGTCCAGCCGTCCAGGCTCGCAGCATATGCTGAGCTCGAGCCTATTGTCGCAATTACTTTTAATTTATTTTAATGTACCTACCTCTATTATTTATTTCTGTTTCTGTTATTTGTTGCTTTAAAAAATATATATATATATTAGAGGACAATCTTACACAAATCGAACTAGCCCCACAGTAAGCTCAAGAAGGCTTGTGTTATGGGTACTAGACGACGATATATTTAATAGATATAAATACTTAAATGCATAGAAAACATCCAAGACACAAACAAATATTCATGCTCATCACACAAATATTTGCCCTGACCGGGATTCGAACCCAGGACCGTCAGCTTCACAGGCAGGTGCACTACCCACTAGGCTAAACCGGTCGTCAGCTTCGTCGGTGGCCGCTTTTATTTTGTGTAACTTCTTTCTGGCGACAATAAATCTCTTTTTTTTAACATAGATTTCAAAAAAATATCGAGCACTCCGTACGTAAAGCGTGCTTAAAACCGTTTCAACCAATTCTCACAATTCACAGTGTTTTTTCCACAGCAAATCCGCTTTGTAAGAGGAAATCTCCGGCATTGCACCGTCTAATGGCGGCCATTGTTTCGTCTGATTTGTAGGATGATTAATTTACAAATCGTGGTTAATTCTTGGAGGGGATGAGGGGTCTGGAAGAGACAGCGGTATCTATTCGGTTCATCTGTTTTACGTTCCAATTTTAATAATAATAATAATAACACTAGGTTAGGTTTTTATAATGATTTTATGTTTTGTAAGTGTATTTTTATGTTTTACTTTTTATAAAGATAATGTAAAAACCTAACTTAAGCGAAAGAATAAATAAAGAGATAATAATAAAATTTATTTGCAGAAAAAGAGTTAAAGTTAATTTTACATGTGGTAGAGTAAGTATACAGTTGTTCCATCTTTTTCAGCTGTTACAAACAGCATGCAAATATTATTTATACCATAAAATATTATTATGGTGGTTCTTAATCATAATCTATAGATAGCATTTACAACAAATACTTTTAGGTATTAAAATTTTTTATACTTACTTAATTACCTTATTTAAGAGGCCTTATAAGTTTTAAAATGTTTTGATTTCAAATTATGACAAAAGTATTGATAGTACCAATAAAGGTGTTGAAGGTTATGATAATTTTATCAAAGTTTTAGATAGTAACATAGCCATTTTTTGATTTTATTCCATGTAGTAGAATTTAAGCGGAAAAATCAAGCTTTTAGCTTGAAAATGGTCGATTTGGAGTGATGTTTGAAACGACATTTCTTAATGAAACTTCCAAAAAATACATTTAAAATTTATGACATAGGTCGCAATAGTCCTGTTCTAGATAGTAACATTGAGAAAATGTCAAGATACGTGACAATTCAAACAGAAAATGACGTAAATAGATGAGCGTGTTTTAACTGGTAAGGACCCTTAACGCAGTACGACACTAGAAAGATCAGCTGTATCTCTAGTCAGGTAAACCTAGGTCGACATCTTAGAGCCCAAGATGACACCTATTAATCACCTCTGTCATCGTGATATAAGATTGAAAGTGTCATGCATTTGGTCAGTGTCGAGCACAGGTACATATACACTTTATCGCTTCTTTACTGCGTGCCTACATTTTTTTTTAACCTGCAGGCGAATCACGTAACTTTTTGTACTAACGGTAAATAGATTTTACTGTCAATTTTGAAGTATAACTGTATGAGCTGACAGTTAAAATTTGACATTAAAATTTACCTAACGGTAGTACAGAAGTTACATGATTACCCCGCTGACTGTGGCTTTATAGGCCGGGCCCAATGAAGCGATAGGAGTGCGCGGTTGGAGAGCAGCCTGAGGAAAACCTCCGACACGACCGCGCGTGTGGTTTTGGAACACTGGAATACTCCAAGAGTTTGTGCTCCAGTGACATTGGTTGAGCGGTTTCAGCCGTAATCAGAGGTGTGAGTGGAATTGAGCTACTGCCTACATTTATATAAGTGCTTCCTGACTACATCACTTCGGCGCATGTTATTATTCTGCGCATGTTTAATTGACAATATCCTGCCAAATAAGGAAATCTGTACGATATCAGTAAGTTCACGACAAAGACAAAATACCATATACCGATCTACCGACAAGTTAGAAAGTTGCCTAATGTTAGCTTAGCGCGCATTGAAGAAGAGAGAATACATTGAAAAGTAATGGGAATGGGATGCGATGAAGAAAGACAGACCTCTGAAATGAGCATGATTTTTGTCTTGTTATTGGCTGGTAAATAATATTTACCATTTATTCCATACAAATCCACTCGCGGTTTAATATTCCTCTTTTACATTTGTGTTTTCCCGCGTGGTGTCAGAAGTTTCCTCTGGATTATCCCCAGGCCACTCTTCAACCGCGTACAGTAGTATCCAACTGATAAGGCGCGTCGTGAATCTTCGTTCGCGCAGAAAAAAAAGTATCGCTCCGAAGATTAACGAAAGAATGCTTAACTTACAATTAACCTTAGATCACTACTATAAGGTTCATAATACACTGTTCATAATGCGCGTGCACTCGATCAGAAGTATGGCGGCTGACTAACATGCCACGCGGCGCGCGCTAACATGGCGGCAGCTGCGTACCAATAGCGGTACAGGAAAAAGAAGCGCGGTGCGTGGAGCGTGCCGATTGGTCAATAGCATTTCCCGCGCTTTAAAAATTCATCTTCTGCGCAGGTACATCGGTAAGCCATATCAGTTGGGTACTACTGTACTCCTATTGCTTTATTGGGCCCGGCCCATAAAGCCAGTTAGGCTCAAAAAAAATTGTGTGCATAAGAAAGAGAATAAAACATTGATTTATTTAATAGAGGCATTTCAAGTTTTATATATAAGGGGGAAGATCATTAACGAAACAGATATTCCCGGCTTCCAGCATCTTTAAATCCCGGAGCCTATCAATCTTCTGCGTCACTCCCAAGTCTCGGCGTACACTTACTTAAGTACATGTTAAGTCGCTTTCGACCTCGAGGAGATAACCTCAGACTATATGTTATTGTGGTATAACCAGGGATTGAAATACCGCTATTTTCCGGAACCGGTATCGTGAACTAGAACCAGAATCCGGTATTAAAATTGGTACTGGTATTCCTAAAACCGGTAAATTGATGAAATAAATATAAAATATAAATATAATAATTGGGGGACAATTTTACACAAATCGACATAGTCCCAAACTAAGCAAAGCTTGTACTATGGGTACTATGCGACGATGTACATACTTATATAGATAAGTATATACTAAAATATATAGAAAACATCCAAGACTCACGAACAAATATTTGTGATCATCGCACAAATAAATGCCCTGACCGGGATTCGAACCCGGGACCTCCAGCTTCGTAGGCAGGGGCACTGCCAACTAGGCTAAGGCGGTCGTCAATTTACCGATATTATCAGTTAAAATACCGGTACTCGTAAATGCGAGTGGATTGAATGAGAGAGAAAGAGAACGCGCGTACTAGTAGTTAGTAGGTGTCGCCGCCGCGCCGCGAATTCGCACGAAACAGCAACGTTGCTACACTTGTACGAACCTTTATAAAGAACCGCTATTTTTCGGTGCTAATACTGGTATTTTTCCTTTACCGGTTCTCTGGAATCAAAACGAAGAAAACTAAATACCGGTATGTTAATTGTATTTTCGGTGCCGGTCTCAAGCCCTGGATAACGTAGTTTAGTGCTTACAGACACGTAACTGATGTAGATAACTTTAGTTATAATAAGGATGTCAAATAAACGTATAATTTACATTAAGCTAACGTCGTTGATTTGGAACAAGTTTGGGAACTACACGTTTGAACTATTTGCAGATACAAAGTTGTTATTAATCTTAATATACGTCCACTAACTTGTGTTTTACCTACACTAATACTATTTGAAAAGGTTAGGGTAGGTATACCAGGATTTATCGTCAATTAAATACTGAATAACGGTTAAATTAATTTCATTTATTTTAATTTTATTTTTACACTTGGAAGCTAGAACACGTCTATCTACGAGTAAAGTCTTGATCAAAGTGAGGCAAGGCGAAGGAGTGACTAAAAGATCTGAGCAGAGAATGAATTTAACTAAACATTCACTCAATCAATCGGTCGTTCATTCATTTAACAAAGTAGTCAAATCAGTTACCTTTTATTAACAGGATATGTTAATTTTTGTATATTAAAATATAATAAAATCAACAAATACTTCACTCTCAGGTTCTAATGTCATAGGTACTCTACGAGGAAACATTTATAAAAGATTTACATTATTTAATGTAACGTTTTCAAACCAAAGTTAATCTAATTGTCATTTTCCAGACTACAAATGACAGTTATGTATCTTTATTTCCATAATCTATACATATAATAAAGCTGAGGTTCGAAAATCTGTACATTGAAGATATTAGCAAAAAAAATCGATTGAGGGGTCTTAGAATCGATAACAGAACACATTTCAACAGTTTTTAGAATTTGTGTCTGTTTGTCTTATAGAATAAAATCATAACAACATCTTACTAACTTTTTTTTTATACATACAACGCCGGTGGTAAACAAGCGTACGGTCAACCTGATGGTTACCGGCCACCGCAGCCTATAGACGCCCTCCAAAGGAGTCACGTACGCGTTACCGATCCTTTATGAAATTTGAGAATTCACTGTGTTGACAGCAGAAGGGACAAATTTATTTTTAATTACCTAAACCTCATAAACTAAAGGCCTAAATTGTGTGGGCATGGGTCGCCCAACTCGGCCCACTGGGCAGAGTTTCTATAAGGCTGGCCGATAGTTAGATCTACCTAACGTAGACACGTTACGATGTCGACTACACTTTAAGAGCAATCAAAACGGGTCAGTTTGGAGTGAAATTCGATACAAATTCCACTCGATGGAATTCTAATTAGCAAATCTAATTAATGGTCCCTCTGGCCACGTGGCTAGTCGTACCACGTGGTTTTTTTTCCTTTTGGTTCGACTAATCGGACTGTATGGAATGGTGATTCCGCTTCGTCCGAGTGATCGGTCTACCTGGCCTTCCTTATTCCTGTTAGATCGATTAATTGGACTGCACGGACTCGCAATTCCGCTTCGTCCGAGTGATCGGTCTACCTAGCCTTTTTTATTCCTGTTAGATCGACTAATCGGACTGCACGGACTCGCAATTCCGCTTCGTCCGACTGATCGGTCTACCTAGCCTTTCTTATTCCTGTTAGATCGACTAATCGGACTGCACGGACTCGCAATTCCGCTTCGTCCGAGTGATCGGTCTATCTGGCCTTTCTTATTCCTGTTAGATCGATTAATCGGACTGCACGGACTCGCAATTCCGCTTCGTCCGAGTGATCAGTCTACCTGGCCTTTCTTATTCTTGTTAGATCGACTAATCGGACTGCACGGACTCGCAATTCCGCTTCGTCCGAGTGATCGGTCTACCTGACCTTTCTTATTCCTGTTAGATCGACTAATCGGATTATAAACTATGAATATCCTGATGGTTAACAAAATTTCAAAACATGTATGTCCCAGAAGCAATTGTTCCTTTTGTTAAGCCTGTCCGAGGGTAATGTAAGAAGAAAAGAAAGAAAATGATAAACACACAAGTAATCCAAAAACTAATACAGGTACAAAAACAAACAAAAGGCAAATATTTAATATAAAATCATAGAATAAAAAAAAATCCAAAGTAATTGTACCTGTTTCATTTGAAAAGGGATTTTCCGATTTACCTGTTTTATTAACATCAGCGGGGTAATCACATAACTTTTGTACTACAGTTAGGTAGATTTAATGTCAAATTTTTCCAGTATCATTGTATAACTTTAAATGTAACATAATATTGGCGTGTAAGTAGTAGGCATGCGTACTTACCCCACCCTGTATCGAAGATATTACAACTATTGTTATTTCCTAAACAACTAATGGAACTCCAGGTTTGTTAATACATCTCTTAAGATAATTATATTCTCTTCTGTACATGACCGTTTGTTTCCTGACTAAATTAAATAAAAAAAATATTAATTCAGTCAGCTCATACATTTATTTCTTAAATCTATCTAACGTGTTTAGCTCCAAGGGGGTACCAAAATAATACCAACTCGTACACATAAAACACTATATTACGACGAGAAGTATAGGTATACAGGTTGCTATAGTAGCTGAGGATATTTCGTACATCGAGGCTCGGGCCTTCCCATTAAACCAAGAAAAATCTTATTAGCTAGTTTGTCGTAGTATAATTATAATTAATACCGGTATTCAAATATATTAGCGGTTCCGCCAATTGATAAAAATACCTCTATTTGACACTTTACCCATAAAAACCATTACCGGTAATAGCTGTCAATATACTCGATTATTTGTTTCTGCAAACTGGTATAATGTAAAAAGTAGGTATGAATAATTCAGAATTGGTATTAAGTAATATATGAAAGGGACCCAATACTTACTTAAATAATTTACTTCTAAAAGTACAGAATATATACTACCAACCTGCTGAATGTGTGTTATACTATTACACGTATTTATTGCGTTTTAATAGTAATGTTTAATTGATATCTTACCTTTCAAGTGCAATGAATAGCGGTATTGAATACAGGTATTTAATATCGTAAATAGTCTATACATAGAGGTATAGATAAAAGTGGAATGGCAACAATACCTCTAATTAGAATATAGGTATTTTTATTAGCGGTAATAGTTTGTAAATTTTATACAGGTATTAAATAAAACCGGTTTTACAATCCCTGACTAATACAAGTCACTTAAGGACGCTTCACTCTTTTTTGCTTCACGAACAGACAAAATTTCTTTGAGATACACCTTTAAAATTCGTTTGATAGAAAGTCTTTGGGTGCAAAGGGCACCCAAATTCGAGTAAATGAATTAATCTACCTACCTGGTTGCGTTCAAATAAAATGAAGTTAAAAGATTTTTTGTTGAGTGCTCCCTGTAAAATGGTAGCTGTCGAGGCTGGCGAAATAAGGCAGACCAAAGCGGGGGTAAATCTTATTGATAATTAAACATTTTGCTTAAAATTTTATTCATCATCATCATCATCATCATATCAGCCGAAAGATGTCCACTGTTGGACATAGGCCTCCCCCCAAGACTGCCATAATGACCGTGTATATAATTTACAGTCAGCATACATAAAGATACACACAACAAATTATAACATAAAACTCACGCGAATTCTCGACATGGGAGGTAGATCACACGAAATCTAATTTTAGTGCCGTTTTTAGATAAGGAAGAGATTTGAAGCGGCGTCCTAAGTACGCAGTCACAGACCTAGATGACGCAATCACAGCGTCCATCGAAAGCACGGCGTCCAATTCAGACACGACGCGTACACTTAGGCATTCCCGCCGGCAGGGACGTCCACCGAGCGATCGCGAGATCACAGACACATAGTCTTCGTCCCGGTAACGTCCATCATACAATATATTTCATAATTATTTGTGTAGTCCTTAATTCTATGTTTTACTTTTTTGCAGCATTAAATCATAAAATTATTTTATCTACACCCAAACAGTAAATCCACCACTTTCAACGCAATGGTGCCTCAACACAAGAAAGAGGATTTAATGTATGGATGTAGATAAAGTAGTGTATACAACTGTACATAATTAGGCCTTAAAACACTCGTGTGATCCTATTATGAAACTCGCTGACGCTCGTTTCATAAAACCACACTCGTGTTTTAAGACCTCTCATTATGTATCAGTTACGTAAACTACTATTAAAGAGTACAGCGGATTATTTCCCGGAATATATTTACTTTAAAGTCCTTTAGTGGTAAAGAAGTTATTTTACTTGGAAGTAAGTTATACAATTCCATTTTAATACGAGGCCATTACTTACTACACTACTAAATTCAAGATTTTCCGCGCACACAGCGTACCGTAATTGTCACTTTACGGCCAGGTGTGACATAAAATAGGAATCCATAATTTTTAGTTTTCCTAGTTATTTAATATTGGTCCTGTTAGATATATAGAGTAGCGAATGCCCAACCACAAATTATTCTCTACGTCTCTTTGATTTATCAAATAACGCTATAACAATTACGTTTAGTTCCTTTGTCCCTGAAGCGAATACATCTCCTTTCTAGACTTCTTACGTAAGATTTGATTTCGTAATCCAATTACATAAAAGCCTCCGAAATTCGGCCGCTAGAAAAAATACCATACCACTGACAATGGCTTATATTTGTATCAAGTTACGCCACAAACTTTATATGTTTATTTACTTGTGGCAACTCAAATCAAGGGCAATGGATATAAATATAGAATTCTATTTATCCCAATAGGAAAAATATATTTACACTTTAGCTAAATCTAGTCATATAATAAGGCTTAAGGATACCGTCAGTGTAACGATCGTAACGCTGTATTCGGTTTTAGAGGTCAATTTTTGTCTATTGCTTCCGATTCATATTTTATTTCAATTTGGCGCTCTCGCTTCTACGTGTGTCTTGCTACCGTGTTGGAATGAGAGAGCGTAACATATTATATTGTGATTGGAATGAGCAGATGAAAGGAATTGGGGACTGGTAACGATCGTAACGCTGTATTCGGTTTTAGAGGTCAATTTTTGTCTATTGCTTCCGATTCCTATTTTATTTCAATTTGGCGCTCTCGCTTCTACGTGTGTCTTGCTACCGTGTTGGAACGAGAGAGCATAACATATTATATTGTGATTGGAATAAGCAGATGAAAGGAATTGGGGCCTGGTGAAAATATTAGTTTGATAGGTATTACTTTTTTATGGTTCCGTAACCGAAGGGTCCAAACGGAACCCTATTTTTGTCACTCACGCGTCCGTCCGTCCGTCGTCTGACACACAGGTTTACAGCCAAACAGTTGGAGCTCCAGTCTTTTTGACTCAAAGCCACACAAATTGGCAAAATTTATTATTAAATGTTTTTAAGGGGGTGCGATCAAAAAATTTTGACCTATTACCCCATCGAGTGGGGAGTCCTTGTTTAGTTAAGTAGATAAATAGCATTTATTTTTTTAAATGTTGGAAAATTAAGGCATAAATAGTCATCAAAGTCAGTTTTTTTGCACAAATTTGTTTCGAATTTTTTTTTTACTTCCCATTAATCTATAAACTTAACATTTGGTAATAATGTTTACTATAACGCATTTTCACAGATGATGTATTTCTGTTGCCGATATAATAATAAATATTAATAAACAGAATAAATAAATATTTAAGGGGGCTCTCATACAATAAACGTAATTATTTTTGCTTGTTTTTGCTCGATATTGGTAACGGAAACAAAATATTTAGTTATATATTCAGCTAAAAACAAATAATTAAATTAATATGAAACAAATATTTATAAACAAATAAAATATTTTACCAACAAATACTAATAATATTGATGAATCTGAATTGTTCATTGATATTTCCTTGTTTTTCCTATTAAAACCAACTTAATTTTACGGCTGGTTCAGAACCCTGAATGTGCGGAGGCACACTTGGCTGTTTTTTTTTCTTATTTTCAGTTGCACAGCGATTGGCCTTAGTCTATTGATGCACAGCGATGGTAAGGCCTAAGATGAAGCTGGCTGGTTCAGTAATAGCCTAGTCACTTTTGCCTTGAAGAGATTAGAAGACATTATAATTGACCGGAAATACAAACGACGGGAGCAACTTTCATTCCTTTGCTGTTCGCATTACTGAATTTAAAATGATATTTTGTATAAAATAGCGTGGACAGAGGTAGAATGGAATATACCCAATCTAAAATACAAAAGAATTACGATTTGAAACGGGATATTTATCATGTATATTTTGTATTTTTGAGTTCACAACAAATACAAATACAAATATACATGGTAAATATCCCGTTTCAAATCGTAATTCTAATGTAAATGACCATGTAAGCTTGAAATCTTATATTAAAATACAAAAACCACAACTGAAATGCAAAACTTTTGTTTTACAATTTTACATTGAGTAGTATAGATCCTTTTTATAATCCGTGTACACACATCATTCCGCCCTCTTTGCACGCCAAGGCTCTTAGCCTGTTCATTCCCCTGACAAAAGGTCGACCACCTATCCAGTGCCTCGGCTACAAATGGTATATTGCCACCATCAACCGATAAAATCTGAGTGACAAGAACCAGTCCCATGAGCCAAGGAAAGAAAGGCCACCACGCCAACTTCTTGACATTGCCGTATTCCGAGCCCACCGTGCCGGATCGGAAGGGAAGCCTGACACCATTACATATCATTCAGGTGTCCATTCGAAATGGACTCCAGAGCCAACTTGTGTGCTGCATCTACCCTTGCCGGTGAGAGACGTAGACATCCTCAAAGTGTCTTTTAGACTGTGGTTGACTTACATGTGTATGAGTTTGTTGGAGAGTCCAACAATAGATACCTAAATCATTAAGTTGGTACTACTGATATTTTAGATTAAACGTAGTATTAAGATTTAGTGTTTCCTGTCTGGATTATTATCTGTGGCACTTGGTCGCCATACTTATCTTCTTCGTGTGCAAGCCTAAATGTCGCAATACATTGTTTCCTACAAATTATCCTCTTTTACTGCTGCTGCATCTCTCCCACAACACACAAAACGAGGTTCCAAACCACACGCGTGGTCGTGCCGGAGGTTTTCCCCTGGATTTTCCCCAGGCTACTTCTCCAACCGCGCTCTCCTATCGCTTTATCGGGCCCGGCCTATAAAGCCACAGTCAGGTTAAAAAAAAAAAAAAAACGAATCAACGCTTCAACCCTAACAGTCTACCCAACAAGTTTACGTATGTATTTGTATATTATATGTTAGTATATAGAGAACGTGCACCCAGGAGATGGACAGATGCGATCCAAGACTGTACAAATGGCACAAGACCGAAGAGCCTGGAGAGCAGTAGTCGAGAGAGTCGCCCATAGTCGTCACGTCCCTCAGACATGAGGTTACGACCAAGAAGAAGAATGTATTTTATTCTTAACTAGCGATCCGCCCCGGCTTCGCACGGGTGCACTATTTAATGGATGTTATTATACATATAAACCTTCCTCTTCAATCACTCTATCTATTAAAAAAAACCGCATCAAAATCCGTTGCGTAGTTTTAAAGATTTAAGCATACAAAGGGATATAGGGACATAGGGATATAGGGACAGAGAAAGCGACTTTATTTTATACTATGTAGTGATTTAGTATTAGGGTTGTAAGGGTACTTATCAGTTAAAAAACGCTCATGTACTTAGTCCATTTTCTGTTTGAATTGACACGCATCTTGACATTTTCTCAATGTTACTATCTAGAACAGGACTATTGCAATCTTATGTCATAAACTATAAATGTATTTTTGGATTTTTCATTAAGAAATATCGTTTCAAATATCACTCCAAATCGATCATTTTCAAGCTAAAAACTTGTTTTTCCCTCTTAAATTCTACTACACACAATAAAATTAAAGAAGGCCATGTTACTATCTAAAACTTTAATAAAATAATCGCAGCCTTTAATAAGTTTATTTGTATTATCAATCAATCACCTAACCCTGATAAGATGTCTGGAAGAAATCGCACTTTTGCGATAAGACAGCCTGTTGTTTTGCTCCCATTGTGATTTTGTACTGTACTGTGTCCTTTAATTGAGGTATGCAATAAAGAGTTTTTGTATTGTATTATATTTTAGCTAACGCAAATACACAGTAATTGGACACTCGGCACGTGTACGGTAATATTATTATAACCACGGGTTCCTAACAAACATACTTTTGCCTAATATATGTAATAAATCATGCAGTATCCCGGTATATTTTAGTAGGAAATACATATGATAAAAGGGAAAGTACCTAACGTTAATACACATACAGTGGACACTCGGCACGTGTAGAGTATATAGATAAACGAGTAAAGATGTTACATTAAATTGATCTTTTTTGTGTCTAATAACTAATTTACGACAAAAGGTTTAGATATACCAATTTATATTTATTTTTGGTAAGCAAAAGTAGTAGATTATGTCTCAAGGGAGCAAAATGATATATTTACGGCGAGGGTGGTATATTGAATCCTGAGTGAAGCGGTATATTGAGCTTGAGCGTAGTGAGGGATTCAAGTGTTTACGCCCAGAATGGAAATAATTTTGCTGCCGTGTAATACACTCTTCTTTTCACTTCTCCTGTGAGAAAAACTATTCATCCAAATAAGTAAGTAAAGGAACAATACTTGATTAATCACCAACGCATTCATTTAAGAAAAAAGAAAAATCTTGTAAAATAAATATAAAGTTAAAAATTTGCTCGATTAAGATACATAGTATACCTACATTGATTGTTGCGATGTTTAAAAATGAATAACTTAATCAGGCGCCCACACGGCCGCCCGCACACGCGCGCGCGCACTGCCGGCCTGCGACCAGGCACAGGGAGCAAAAACGTTTTTTCACACCTGCTATTCAGAAAAGAGTTATTGTTGCCTTCGAATGAGAGATCAAAGATGTACTTTTCTTCCCTCATTTGAGGGCAACAATGACTCTTTTCCTCGTAGAAAGTGTGAAAGCAATATGTGATACTCTGTAGTAAAATCATTTGTAATATATTTCATGCTTTTAGCAGCGGGCCTCATAGACGGTGTGAAAAGCAGTATGTGTCACACGGTAGAAAAATTATTTCCGTCTTGGGCGTAAACACTTGAATCCCTCGCTAAGTAAAAGATTCTACAATAGAATCCCTCGCTACGCTCAGGGATTCTATTGTAGAATCTTTCGCTTCACTCAGAATTCAATATACCGCCCTCGCCATAAATATATCATTTTGCTCCCTTGAGACACAATCTACTATTGCTCCCTGTCAGCAGGGCAGAAATGACAGAATTAAAAATAATATTAAGAGGGAGCATAAACGAGTTTTGCTCCCTCTAAACGGGCTAGAAAAACCCTTTTTCGAATAGGAAAAGTGAAAAGAATATTTGTATTATCTGAATATGTATATATCCTCGAAAATGCCTCCTCGGCCTAAAATTACCTAATATTGGCCTCATTCATTAAACTTCCATTAAACCTATTTCAGTTAAAATGTGTTTGTTTATGTTTGACTTTATCTATCACGTCGACACTTTGTGTATGTAGAAAAGGGACAAAGCATATTATTCTTATTAAAGGTTCATACATATACAATGAGCATATAACATACTCAGTTAAATTTAATAAATTTATTTAAAAATATTTGTAGATAATCTTACACAAGTCGACCTAGTCCCACACTAGGCAAAGCTTGTACTATGGGTACTGGGCGACGATATACCTACCTCTATAATATATAGAAAACATCCAAGACTCAGGAACAAATATTCATGTTACTAACACAAATAAATGCCCTGACCGGGATTCGAACCCGGGACCTCCAGCTTCGTAGGCAGGGTCACTACCAGCTGGGCTAAAGCGGTCGTCGTGGCATTTAATGACAGAAATGTACAATATTCAATAAATTCTACAAAAGTATGAATTAAACGGTAGGAAGTGAGTAATAGTGAATGAGAAGGGTGAATTCCTCGTTAGATTCAGACTCAGATTCAGATTATTTATCGGTAAAAAAAATTTTACAAGTCATAATTTACAGTAGAAAAAATTAACTATAGCGTTAATTTTTTTCACAAATAATTCTCACAAAAATGTCAGAGTAATAAATTTCAATTCAATTCACACATATTAATTATATAAACAATTCTCAATTCTATAAATATAATAGTTAATTTCGATGTCGAGCAACAAACACACTGATTATAAAATACACAAAAAACAAAACAATTCTCAATTCTATAAATAAAATAGTAAATTTCGATATCAAGGAACAATTATACACATTGATAATAAAATACACAGAAATTATAACACATTTTGATTAGTTTTAAGATGGTCTTAAGGAATGGTGGCTATTCCAGGATACCTTCACTAAGCCCGCGGACGTAAGGTCCGTGGCCTCGTCAAATATCTGTTATTTACTAAGTAACTAACATATAAATTTAATCTACATAGTTTATAATCTTTTCATACTCGTGATCGGGTGCTGTTTGTGGAGTCCGGTCTGTTCATGCTTGCTAGGACATAGTGACTACGTTAATACTAGTGTCTTTTTATAGGGGATTGACGAGAGACCTCATCCTGTTGTGGATTCGTTTTTATTATCAGTGACTTAGAAACCATATACATCTCTAAGTCACTAAATTAATTTTAATTTTGACGCTCAGAGACCATGTACATCTCTGGGATATTATATTAATTTCATTATACTTTTAATCTTGAGACCTTATACATCTCTAACTTTACTGATGTTGTAATATTTGTAATAGATAACTTTGCAAGTTTACCTTCACTGTATGACATTAATTTTGTTATAATTGTAAACTCGAAATTATTATTCCTTCTTGAACTGTAAATTAATATTTTGACATGAAAAATGTATTACTTATTATAGTCAGACTCTTAAATTGTAAATTAATATTTTGACATGTAAAAGTGCCCTTGTGGCCTATTTGCAGAATAAATGTTTGTATTTGTATTTAAATTAATATATTTCATTGGCGGATGTTTCGTTGAACCACAACAAAAAGTATCCACCACAGGTTTCGTCACCTATGCTACATACTCCATTAACAATGACTTGTCCGATAAGTACCCGGCTCAAACGTCCCAAATATACTCGCCGCGTTCCCGCGCTGGATTGCTAAAGAGATACGTTGAACCAGGTACGCACCGGATCTAGGATCGCAACACCTATCTTGCAAACGTCTTCCCAAGGCTCGTATAAATTGCTTTGCCTCTGAACACCAGGGTCCCGCCATTTCAACAGAAAGAGGTACGAAGTCATACACCGGTTCCAAGTTTGAATAATTGGTATGTTTGAGTCTATCAGCAGTCTCTGCTGCCCCGCCAGCCGACCGCGTTGTCCGTGCAAGATATGACGCGGCAAAAGATAACTTACGTACTAAGTAACTTGTATTTCATTTGTGGCCCTATATTATGTGTAGCGATGACTGCTCTCCTTTTCTAAATCCGCTTCTTTTACGTCACAGACCAACTTAGTCTTCTAAAAAAATATCTATCACTTCGCAAATAAGTCTCAAGAAATATAGCCCAGAAATAAAAATTTCATTAAGAGACTTTCGAAGTTGTTCCTTTTATACTCGAGAATAAAGGCGACGGACACTGTCTTGGGAAAAAATGGTTTTTATAAAAGCAGAAATCGTCCGGGGGGAATAAGAGTAATTGGTAGCTCTGTTAAGTGAAGCAGCGCTCCGAAAAGGATTAAGGTGAGTACCCACCGGGGCTATGTCACGATGTGCTTTTATTAGGGAACCGTCGAATATTCGGTTATTAATCGGTATTCGGCATATTTGGCATGTTTTCGAATGTTCGGTATTCGGCCGAATTATTCGGTTCAGCTGCCGAATATTTTCCGAACAATTTTTAAGAGGGTTTTGTTACAAGTTACAAGAGATAATTATAGTTACTGCTTCGTGAAATTAATCCCCCATCTCTTCCCGTGGGTTTCGTAGGAGGCGAATAAGGGAAAATCGGAGGGTGGGCAGCAGCATCCTTCGATCATTACCACCATCAAACTGCGGTCGCCAACCCGCTTGCCAAGCGTGGCGACTATGGCAAATCCCCCCCAAGGAAAAAATAAAAAGCATGCCCAAAATGGCGAGCCTTGGGGGAGGCCTATGTTCAGCAGTGGACGTCTTTCGGCTGAAATGATGATGATGATGATGATGACTGCTTCGTGAAATTAATACTTGACCCATTATTAACATTGATTTAACTTGTTTTTTGTCAATATTTCGATTTGATAATGGGGTCAATCAACTTTTTCTTGTTGTTATTCTGTCCCGTCAGCGAGGAGACAACAGTAACCGAGTTTCTTAGGAAAATGATTACAATATGGATTTCAAGCATGCTCAAGAGATGACCCATGTCCAAATGGATTTATGCTCATTGCTGAAACTCATGTTTGGTTGAATTAAACCCTATAAAATCACAGTTTTAAAGAGTGACTCAGAAGACGTAACCATGGCAACGAGCAATAAAGAATAGTTGATCCACCCAATTAACAAAAATTTTACCATTCAATTAGTCTGTTTTACAACAATGAAGGAATTACGTTGAACCGAATAATCGAATGATCGTATTCGGTCAAACCCATATTCGGCGCATCTCTAGTTTTTATTCATAAACTTGCAAGTATGATAGCTACTACAGCTAGATTTCGAAAATATTGTACAAGTAGATCGCGCGTGCGTCATAGTACTCATGTACACCATCAGAATTTGCTTTGTATAATATTTCGTAAATAGCTAATAAGTCAATTCACTTCACTTTACGTTGTCTTCATAAGTATGCACACCTCAGTCCGACCAAGGTCGGGCCTAGCTGAGTTTCTTGCTGGACTCTTCTCAGCTAGGCTAGGTTTAGTGAAGCAGCGACAAAACTCCCAGTAGTTCGATTCCACTCACACCTCAGATTAAGTTGAATCCGCTCAACCAACCGCTCAACGGCTCCAGTATTGGCCACTTTATGTTAACACGCACCAGTAATGGACCCTTCATTCCTAATTCAAAGATCATGCGGGTAAAGATATCATATCATATCATTTATTTGCATTGATCATACATCATGATCATATATTATTTTGATATGGCACTTTCAGAAAAAACCCTAGAGTTATAGGTCCCACGTATTATGAGCGCCTACCCACCAAATTGCGAACTGATCCGTCTGACGAAACATTTGAACGCCAATTGAGAATCTTTTTAATGAAAAGCTCGTTATATACTATTAATATATATGACACAAAAGAAAACTTTTATAACTGTTTTTAACATTTACAATTTTAGTGTCAATCGTGTTTTCAATTATTGTTATTTCGTGTTTATCCATATACAGTTATTAGTATTTAATTTGACGAACTTATATGATGTGTGTAGTTTTGTTAAATAATTCTGAAATTTACTTATTTAATAACAGTAACGCTGCCAGTCTTTCGGGGCACCATAAGTCACGAAGGCGAATTGGGGGGCATTTTTTTATTTATAAGTATATTTTTAAGCTTATTTAGAAGTTAATTTTAAGTTAGGCAGTTGATTTTGTATTTGTAATAAATAAGTGTTATTTAATTTATTTATTTGCGACTACATAGTGATACATCAATATTATTTCAAAATCATTCGATTGACATTTTATTAAATTGAATAATATTTTATTTTATTATTGACGACCTTAGACCCTTGGTCGTCCGACAAAGAGAAATTCATTAAGGAAGTGTCTGGACATTTAATTGGCGTCTCAGGCGATCACAGGGCTGGCTCCTTCTTTGCACAGCGTATAAGTCTTGCAGTGCAAAGAGGGAATGCCGCCAGAGTCCTAGGCACCGGGCGATTCTCCGAGCGTTTGAAACGCTCGTTTCAAAAGTCATTGTCGACTCAAGATTAACTACCCATAGTTGGGATAAACCGGTGAAAACATTGATGAAATAAGACTCGGACCCGATATTGGTTTACGCTTTTTACAAAAGTTTACTCTGATCATCGTCTCCTTTAACAATATTTAATGAAACGACAATGACGAAAAATAACCGCCGTAAAAACGCTGAATATTCGCCCACCAAGCCACAAGGGGGCAAACTGGGTGAGGTATTTTATATATAAGTAGTACATAAGTATAGTTCATAGTTCTTTTCTTTCAATTATGTTATGTACTTACTGAGTTCATAATTGACGATCATAATAATATATTCGCTCATAGACGCGCTGTGCGGATTGTAGACAATCCCAAACTCACAAACGATATTGAACCGTTAAGTTTAAGGAGAAACTTTGCCTCCTTGTGCGTGTTCTATCACTTGTATAATGGGTTGTGCTCCGAAGGACTGTTCGACATGATGCCCACGGCCGCTTTCTACCGTCGCAACGCTCGCCGTCGGCAGGGCTTTCATCCTCACACCTTAGAACCGAAATGGTCGCGTACGGTACGGTTTCAGAGGAATTTCCTCCCACGGACGCTCCGGTTGTGTAATGAGCTCCCGGACTACAGTGGAATTCTCTGCCGGCGTTTGTGTTTCCGAGCTCATATAACCTAGACGTTTTTAAGGCACGAGTGAATAGGCACCTTCTGGGTGAGCTCGCTTCATCGTCGGCCTCATCTTTGCCCCCTGGCTAGATGCTGGCCAAGAGCGATCCCATTTTTAATAAAAAAAAAATGGGATTCTTCAAGAAAGGAGAGAATATTTTTTTTAAATGATCGGCAACGCACATGTGACACCCCAGGAGTTGCAAGCGTCCATAGGCTACGGTGACCGCTTATCATCAGGCAGGCCGTACGCTTGTTTGCCACCGACGTGTTATAAAAAAAATATATTCGTATAGATTAAGCTAGCTTATCGTCACGGCTGGTCCACGCCTCAGGGGACCCCAGAGCTGGCGCGTACCTCTCCCAACGGATTGCTCTTGCGGTTCAGAGGGGTAACGCCGCCAGCGTTTTGGGGTCCATGCCGCAGGCACAACTTTTAGATGGAGTGTTTTCTTTGTAATTGGTTTTATATGTTTCTTTGTTGTAGTTGTAAGTATGTATCTTGTGTTTATTTAATAATATATTCGATGTATTATTTAAATAAGCTAGCTTTAATTTGTGTTGTAATTGTATATTATGAAATAAAAAATATGTATCTAAATAATCTTGTCGACTGTTTCTTACCCTAGGATGTTAATTTTGCGATCATTGTCCCAATACTGCTCTGCAAACGGTCTAATAGTGTAGTGTCTCGACCAATATCATTAGATGGTTAGGTCAAGAGCCAAATACAGAAGGCGATATTTATTTTACAGTATTTACAAGGCTACCCTTGTCGACCCGACCCTCGTCGTAAGGTTCTCGCCCGGGGCAATTTGTAAATCGCCAATGAGTCGTATCGCTTGCAGGCATTTTCGCTTAGAAAGAGATTTGAGAACTTTACCATTCTCCCTTTATTGTTTTTAATATTACTTTGATGGCAACTACCTTTCATTTTAAATAACGAATTACGTATTTTTTCGCTCTTTAATATTCTGAAATAAATGATAGCTGTTCAGGTACCAAAATAAATCTTATAATAGATAAGATTTATTTTGGTACCAAAACTAAGGTACAGTTACCAAAACTTATTTACTAACTAAATCAACATACCTAATCAGAATAAAGAAAAAACAAAATAAACTAAAACTGACGGTAAAAAAATTGCCCCAGATTACTGCCAGGCAGTAGTGTGTAGAAAGGGCTGGCAGCATTTATTTTATTTATTTATTTAAATATATTTACACAGCATTACAGATTGAGTCTAATACACTGTGAAACGAAACATAAACTTAAAGGAACAAAACAATGATACTAATTATCTACGTAGGTACACTAGAAAGCCTATCATCCTTCATCTCACAGAACTTCAGACACTCCCTACACACAGCCGTCCATCGCCACGCAAGCAGGTCACACTCGGGTGCTGACACCAACAGGGCATTCAGCAGCATCAGGGCGCGGAGGTGCGGTGAGTTCCTGTGAGACACAGTGCGAGCCGGAGGCACTGCTAAAAGCGGGCGTACGAGGTCTAAGATCCATTCGTGGGACTCCTGGAACGTGCAACCTCACAAATTGGCTCACTAATTCAAGGCAGTCTGACTTAGCATTGCCACGTTGCATGGAAATGCTGATCCTCTGGGCTAGGTAAAAGCCAACTTTCTGGTTACGAGACAATCAGACAATCACATCGTTTTTTTAAAAGTGTGGCTTTATAGGCCGGGCCCAATAAAGCGAAAGGAGTGCACGGAGAGTGGCCTGGGGAAAATCCAGGGGAAAACCTCCGACATGACAACGCAGATTGGTTGAGTGGTTTCAACCGAATCTGAGGTGTGAGTGGAATCGAGCTACCGGGAGTTTTTTCGCTGGTTCATTAAACCTAGCCTAGCTGAGAAGAGTCCAGCTAGAAACTCAGCTAGGCCCGACCTGAGTCGGACTGACTCTACCCGGTGTGCGGCGGTACAATAAGGACTATATGTGTCAGTGTTGTCACGATCGCGCGGTGGACGTCCCCACCTTGTATGATCCGTTTAGGTACTATCCTTTCAACACGTAAGTACTTCACTTAATCTTTCAGTTCGTCACGTCAAGGTGTAGTTGTGTGGAGTGGATCGATCAAGGTGTAGTATATTAACCCGCATCCCGTCCACTGAGTTCTATTGTAAGAGGACTGGGTCACGAACTAGATCGCAATGGAACTATTCTAAGTTTGTACCGGGAGTGCAAGGAAAGTTTTGAATTACGTAATTAATTCATTAATCATCATACATACACACTACACACTTACTCACACACACCATACCACACTTAGTACACTGTGTAAGTTTGCATGTCCATCTCATTTTCCCACTTTCCACTCAATCCTTCAAAGGTTAGCTGGAAGAGATCCCTCATAGGGATAACTCAAAATCAAAAATCAAAATCAAACATTTATTCTGCAAATAGGCCACAAGGGCACTTTTACATGTCAAAATATTAATTTACAATTTAAGAAAGTCTGACTATAATAAGTAATACATTTTTCATGTCAAAATATTAATTTACAATTCAAGAAGGAATAATAATTTCGAGTTTACAATTATAACAAAATTAATGTCATACAGTGAAGATAAACTTGCAAAGTTATCTATTACAAATATTACAACATCAGTAAAGTTACAGATGTATAAGGTCTCAAGATTAAACAAGGAGTATAATGCAATTAATATAATATCCCAGAGATGTGCATGGTCTCTGAGAGTCAAAATTAAAATTCATTTAATATTGTTAGAGATGTATATTGTCTCTAAGTCACTGATAATAAAAACGAATCCACAACAGGATGATGTCTCTCGTCAATCCGCTATAAAGACACTAGTATTAACGTAGTCACTATGTCCTAGCAAGCATGAACAGACACACATAACATGTACTTATTACTTAACTTTTGTACTCTAATCTTATATGACATGTATATTGTTTTAACCTATTATTGTGTACAATTAAGTGCTTACATACATACATACACACTCCTAGCGTTTTCTCGGTTCTTCTCTAAGGACCCCGAATTCCATTTTGACGCCTACTCCCAAGATTTGTCATAGGAACTACTTAAAAAAAACCGACCAAGTGCGAGTCGGACTCGCGCACGAAGGGTGCCGTACCATTTATCTATAAAAACGGCAAAAAAATCATGTCTATTGTATTTTAGCCTCCTTAAATATTTCAAGCATCTACCTGTTGCCGTTATCAATTTCGAGCAAAAATGAGCAAAAAAACTGACGTTTGTTGTATGGGAACCCCCTAAAATATTTATTTTATTCTGTCTTTTAGTATTTGTTGTTATAGTGGCAACAGAAATACATCATCTGTGAAAATTTAAACTATTATGGTTCATAAGATACAGCCTGGTGACAGGCGGATAGACAGACAGAAGGACAGCGGTGTCTTAGTAATAGGGTCCCGTTTTACCCTTTGGGTACGGAACCCTAAAAACCGAGTCCGATTGCCTTCTGTCATTCTTTATCATTCTTTCTCAATCGAGTGACTAGTACACACACACATACCCGTTAAAAATAGCCGAGTTTCGTCCTCATTCAAATTTCTAAATACTAAATTGTGCTTATTATCATAGAAAAGCTTTGTAAACCTAAGGGTAATGTTAAAGAAATTTATGGTAAATAAATAGTAGTTACACTCTGAGTTTGTTTTGTCAGTTACCTACTTTCACCACCGAGGGCATCGTTCGAGCGGGGACTGGGTCTGTCAGTTTGGAAATCTAATATTCTAATTTATTTATTTTTCAATCAACTTAAGGCGCCCAACAATCTTCTTTGTTCCATATATGACCCAGGCCCAGCCGCGGGTCCAAGGATCACCATCCTCCCCACGCCCTAGTCTCATGCCCTGAATTAAAGTTGTTACAACCTTCCTACAAGACCTTGTTGGAACTAGACCGGTATCCTCACGGCGGTCCCCATCTACCTCCCATGTCCAAAAGCTATAAAAAAAATTATAAAACACATCTAAGGGTCATACTTAGTTGAAAAAACAAAAGTCGTCACTCCTGTGATCAATAGTTAACGGCTTATGTGCATGTTAGCTATGATTTTATTACAGGGATTTATAGAAACGGAGACACTGTTTATGCAAGTTACTAGTCCAATCCAAAATTAAACTTTGTAGCCATTAACTCTTGGTATGTCCACAGAAAATACGCGAACTTAAATCCGTGTATGACCTAGAAACTATAAAAAAATTAAGTTTTGGCAAGCGAATGCATCCGAGCACGAAATTAAAATTCTCAATCAAAGTATTAAAGTAATAATGTATTTAATGTAGTAGTAATGTATTTAAGTATCTATTTATATATATAAGTATGTATATCGTCACTTGGTACCCATAGAACAAGCTTTGCTTAGTTTGGGACTAGGTTGATTTGTGTAAGATTTTCCAAAAAAATATTTATTTAAACTCAAACTCAAACTGTTTATTGCACACATATTACAATATAGTACAAAAATACACATTATAATATGCACCTTGCAAGGGCACAGCAATTAACTAAAAATCTACTTAATACTAACATATCACTACACTAAATACATCTAATCTACGATTCATTTAGGAATTCTTGTAATGTATAGTAACATTTTTCTAATAAATATTTGTCGAGCTCTTTAATAAATTTCTTAACCTTTTCTATACATTTTATTTCGGATGGTAGCTTATTATATATTTTTATACACATTATGTGCGGTATTTATTTTATATATTTAAGTAAAAAATATATATCGCCACAAATGGGATTTGAACGACCTCCGGAATCCGTTCATTGCTCTTAAACAACTCAACTTCTGTGTGCCGATCTTTCAATCATTACACTCTTCTAATTACACCTTAGGGAGGCTCGTAGTGAATCGCGAAGTAATTACAACTTCAGAAACGGCAACAACGTCTCAAATTATATTAACAATCGTTAGTAACAATGTGCTAACCCAAACTAAGTTTAAATTTTGCGAAGCGTATCGATGCGCAATGACCAATGATGCGCAGCAATAGACGGATTCTAGAGGTTCGAATCAACTTACCATCTGTAGCGATAAATTTTTCATTTAAATTGAAAATTGTCATTTCGTGAGGAGACGCATCCACTTGACAAAACTTAATTTTTTTATAGCTTTTTAGATGTGGGTGGTAGATGGGAACCGTCGTGAGGAAGGAAGGTCAGAAGGCAATCGGAGTCGCTTTTTAGGGTTTAAATCACTCAAGACATACTACACTTTTAATCTGTAATATTTGAAGCCAATTGTAATGTGTATCTATTTTTCCCTATTTTACTTGTTTAAAAATGTGTTCTATAATTGAAATTAAATTGTGATGTATAATATATTAATATTAGGTAAGGATTGTTACAAGTATAAATAAATACATAAATAAATATTAGAAGACAATCTTACACAAATCGAACTAGCCCCATAGTAAGCTCAAGAAGGCTTGTGTTATGGGTACTAGACGACGATATATTTAGTAGATATAAATACTTAAATACATAGAAAACATCCAAGACTCAGAAACAAATATTCATGCTTATCACACAAATATTTGCCCTGACCGGGATTCGAACCCAGGACCGTCAGCTTCACAGGCAGGTGCACTACCCACTACGCTAAACCGGTCGTTAAAGTATTTTAACCTCAAATTGCCATACCCTAACAGGGTTTCATATACCTACCACGACTCAATGTACCAATCAGGGGGCACGGCAGTGCCCCCACCAAGTCGAGCAAAAAAGCGGCACGGCCGTACCATCCTTTTCTCGAAGCAATTCAGGCCATTTTCGACACCCTGTAACTTCGTTGTGGATAAAACTAGAAGACTGAATTTTCAGTAACCATGCAGGCATTGTAAAGACATTATTATTGCAATGAGCATGATAAGCAATTAATAAATGAATAAAAGAAAGGAGCTTACACAAAAACCTAATCTATAGTCTCGTACCATAATTATGTCCATCACATGTACACAAATCGTACTAGCCCCACAGTAAGCTCAAGAAGGCTTGTGTTACGGGTACTAGACGACGATATATTTAATAGATATAAATACTTAAATACATAGAAAACATCCAAGACTCAGAAACAAATATTCATATATTTGCCCTGACCGGGATTCGAACCCAGAACCGTCAGCTTCACAGGCAGGTGCACTACCCACTAGGCTAAACCGGTCGTCAAAGTATTTAACCTCAAATTGCCATACCCTAACAGGGTTTCATGTACCTTCCACAACTCGATGTACCAATTATTTTTGCAATAAGTATGATTAGCAATAAATAAAAGAATGGAACTTACACAAAAACCTAATCTATAGTCTCGTACCATAATTATGTTCGTCTAGTGAAGCAGGATCATAACGGCCAGCAGCACTGTTAGCCGGGAATCTTCGTTTTTTATCGCAATGATCCGGCCCTGGCCGCTCGCCAGCCAGCACGAATGTGCCTAAATAAAGAAATTAACAATCCCCGTTAAAGATACAGCAGCTTGCCTGTTAGGGTGGGTTGCACCAAACCGTCTGTAATCGTAAGCGGTGTTCGTTAAAATTGTATGGAAAGGTTGACAAGTTTTTATGGGATGACAGCTGCCGGCGCCATATTTGACGATGACCGGTCTGTGATCGTTTGTTGGTGCAACCGACCCTTATTCTGGCAATGGAGGTCCCTTGAGAGCTAATTGCGATGGCTTTTGAAAACTGAAACTCACTTGTTCCTGGAACATAAATTGTTAATTTTCTGACGTTTATCTGATGATGTCAGTTAAAGAGTATATGGATCTTAGCTTACTGACATGTAAATAATTATAACTCAATTTGAATTCAACTGATTTCTATTTGTGTGTTTTGAAATTTGTATTTTGTAATGGAGATTATTATTATTTATCTGACTGACGGTTCCGAATGGAAGATGCATTTATTTTTCTGTTTACTTTTTATCGTGTTTTGTATTACTCTAGTTGACATTATGTTCTTTTTATTTTTCCTGTTATGAAGATCATGATAACAATTCTTGTAATTTTGACATGTGTGCAAATTTATAATGTAATTCCTTATCATGAAATAAATTATCTAAATCAATCTAAATCTTTATTGACAGGCCAGGATATTTATTTGGGTTACCTATCGCAACTAAAATGTTCACGCAAAACGAAGTCGTTCTTATAATCTTCGGCTTTATACATATGACAACATCTATGAGGCAAACAGTCAGTTTTATCATTCAGCATTCATACATTTATTTATTTATTTATTTAATCTTTATTGCACAAAAGAAACCTTATCGTACAAAAGGCGGACTTAATGCCGTGTGGCATTCTCTACCAGTCAACATTAACCTTTCCGCAAATCAAGACGCGTCCATGGCGGTCGATGGAACGCTGGATTATCTTAATCGGACCTGAGATAATTTCAATTTATCGCGTAGCGGGTGTTCATATTTCCCGTCATCAAGTCAGTATAATTAATCATTGTGTGCCAGTTGGCAAGTGTTACAAGTACAGTACAATTAGATAACAGTCAAGTTTACTGTCACTGAGGTACTTCGGAGGCCTCCGTGTAAGCCACATGGTGATTGGACACAATTTTAAAATTTTCTTTTACACCAACAAAATACGACAGTGGTGTTCAAAAATTAATGGACGCGTTAAAATATTGAAAACAACCGCAAAGCGGATTAAAAAACAAAAACTTTTTTGCATATTTCCTGTTACGATAAAATAATAGATTATGCAAGACATTACCAGGGTTTTAAACCTTGTTAATTTTAAATATAATTCAGTAATTCTCCAGCTACTTTACCAGCCCATTATGGAGTTGTAAGTTATAAGCCGATCCAAAGAACTTTGCAGTTAATTCTGGTTTGAAATTGTTGCAGTTTTTTCTATTGGTTGGCTTAGAAGGTTTAAATATTTCTAGTTCGTTCCAAAATTCTGATGGCATTGTTTTCATTACAGTCCCCGACAGATAAAATCAATCCTGAAATAATAAATAATAAAATATTATAACCTAAATGTGACTTTTAGACTATAAAATGTATGGAAATGACAGATCAGGCTCCTATTTCACCAAAGCTGACAGGCGCGACAATTGTCAAAAAACATTACAATTGTAGTTGGTGAAACAGTTTTCACATGAAAATTGTCGATTTGTCAGCCTAAATATGTCAAATACATACATATGTCAACTTGGTGAAATAGGGGCCTGCGGGGTAATCACGTAACTTTTGAACTACCGTTAGGTAGATTTTAATTGTCAGCTCATACATTTATACTTTAAAATTGACTTTAGAATTACGATTTGAAACGGGATATTTACCATGTATATTTGTATTTTTGAGTTCCCGATAATTCGGCACTGTTGCAAGCGCCATTATCAAGGATTAACTGACGTGCTGCGAGTTTTAGTTGTGGTCTACCCACACACCATAGCGATCTACCCTCTTCCTGGTTCGCTTTTTTCCCACAGTGTCACCGTCACTACCACCGCCACAAATACAAATATACATGGTAAATATCCCGTTTCAAATCGTAATTCTAATGTAAATGACCATGTAAGCTTGAAATATTTAAAATTGACATCAAAATCGGTAACGGTAGTAAAAGTTACGTGATTCGCCTGCTGGTTTCAGGATTAATTCCTAACCTGCCAGGGACTGTCGTCATCAAAACTTTACTTAAACTTTACTTTTTCCCGCTTTGTAGCGTATATCGCACGTAGAGGCATGATACATACCTATATTATGTCCTGTAATACATATAATTTATGTGGCATGATGGGTCTTATACTTCCAGTTAGAGACAAATCGAGGTCCCTTATTCTCAACACAGAGGATACATTCTCCCAGCTATTGAGACAGTGTTATTGCTATGGCTGCCGTCCTCTGCAACGTACTTTCCTTGGCCGCTTCAAGTGCAAGATGTCATTCCGCTATCACATACTTCTCTGAAATAATAGTAACTACTAGTACTAAGGGTTGAAAGCAACCCATTTCACATCCATTTCACCCGAGATATTTTGGCTCTCGAACGAAGTGAGAGCGCCAATTTATCAAGGGTGAAATGTGTGCTTTCGTCTGAGTTAAACACTCTACTTTTCATTTCGGCTATGAGGAAAATAAATGAGAAATAAAATTGGATTCAGTAATAAAAACATGCGCTGCAGCAACCAGCAGCCGGCGCCGCCGCGCCACGCGTTTCGTGCGATTTATATTATATTTAGCTCCAATCTAAGCAAATCTTGTAATATGGATACCTACTTACTACACAACTATATAAGGTGTCTTCGGGTAATTTGATTAGATTTAACCATGTAATTAACCCTGCTCTGTGTTGGTCGACTTGACACTAGTGCTGTATGTGCACTTGGTCAATTATTCGCTTATTTATTGATCATGCTGTGTGCACTTGCTTTGGATGTCATGCTGGTCTATAAACTACTGATTTTATGCAAACTATTATACAGTTAATATAATTTATTGTGTGATGTCTGTAAAGTGAAGCTTTTTTAAATAAATAAACAGAAATTTCGAATGTCGGGTATTTCCGAAAATAACAAATTCCAGTCTAACTAAGCTATTTTATTGCATCTCATCATCAAAAAGAAATGTTAAATTTTTTGTTGATGTTTGGGTAGTGCAAAATCACTTAGACAGAAATCTGTTATTTTCGGAATTACTCGACATTCGGAATTACCTGAAGACACCATTACACATATAGAAAAATATAATAAATATTTTTTTTTATACAACGCCGGTGGCCAACAAGCGGACACCGCAGCCTATAGACGCCCGCAACTCCAAAGGAGTCACGTTCGCGTTGCCGACCCTTTATAAAATTTAAGATTTCACTGTGTTGACAGCAGAAGGGGCAAATTTAGGCCCCACGCTCTCAACACAGTGCATATATAGAAAAAAATACATCCAAGACTCAGTGGACAAGTCACCAACTAGATCAAAGTGGTCGTCGTAAATTGTCTGTCACTTGTGTTGTCATTGCGAATTAAAACATCTGTTTATGCGGTGGGTGGCAGTGGGCCATTTAACGCGAGTAGGTATAAGATGTTAGTTTTTAATATAATAGCCTAGTTTAAACGGTCAAATGTAAAAAAGAGTGTTGGCTTCGCCAACAAACTGTTTTGCAGTTTGGCGAAAATATTTGAATGTATCTTGTGGCTTAAGTAAAGAAAAAAAAAGTATGTTAGTACAGAAACACGGTCTTATAATACTTCACCATCATGTAAGTTTTTTGTGGACAAAAGTTGCCGTAAATAGCTTTAATCCGGGTTTCCTCAACAAACTGACCACCATTATACCTTTTGTATTTATTAGGATATCCGGCTTACCCATTATCATGAATATTTCAGCCCTTCAAAGGATGGAAATGCTATAATAATGTTTAGCTGATCATCTGTAGCCAGTGAACTTATTTATTTAGATAGAAATCAATAAAAAATAAATTTAAATGTAACGGTGCCTTTTTTTTGAAACATTGAAAAGACTTCCTACCAATATTTAACCTGGGTATGAATGAATGAATGAATGTTTTATTCACAAGAACATACAGTATACAACAGGTGTTATATAATAAACAAATTCATGTATAAAAAGTCATATTAAAATAATTGATATTAACAAAATACTATTTAAGATAAGTCAATCAGGATAAATTAAAGAATAAATTATGAATATAAAAGTCAAATTGATAATACTACATTAACTAGTTATTTATAAAAAATGTCAAAATGTGTGTCCCAAAAATTCATTTACATTATAAAAACAGTTATCGCATAAACTCTTATATATTTTTTTCTTAAATTCTTGACCTGATAATGTTTTCATTGATGCCGGTAGTTTATTATAGATTTTTACGCACATTTTCGTAGCGGTACGGAATTTCCTCTACATACGGGGAAACGCATGTTATCGGCTAGGCGGGCCATTCTACTTTTTCATGTACATAATTTTCAGACACTTTTTTTTTAAATGCAGATTTTGGAATACTTGGCCCCCACTTCATATTTTTCTAATGTTATTTAGAAAGAGGTTTAATTGCAGTATCACTTCCGATAGTTTTGGTAATTAAAGAACCATAGCTCATATCCATAAATCGAGTAACTCAGTGGTCCTTGGATGTCTCACCATTTGTATGAAAAAATGGTTTTTACCACTGTGTTACCCAAGTTTTACAACAATAACTTAGTATTTTAGTATTTTTACCTATAAATTCCTTTTATTAGGTTCAGGTACTATTTCGAAATCCTATTTTTGTACACTCATTCAATACATATCATAGATTTTTTTTTGTAATAGAAAACTGGTCATGAAAAAGTAGAATGACCCAGGCGTCTATGATCAGAGAACTCCCTGGGCAGTTTTGAGCACTGAAAGTAGTTTATTTTATTTGCTGATAGGATAAGGAAAATAAGAGCAACCAATGCTAAGTCCTTCATACAAACTAAGCAATTTTCAGCATAACTTATCCTGTCAACACGACTTAAGATGGACGCCTTATAATTCCCATTAAACTACGGATAATCCGACCAATTCACAACGCAAGATTAACCTAAAGTTGTGGCCTGATTTTGGAACTCATCCAAATTGGCAGCATATCCCGCTGCCCGGATAGCGTCGGCCCTCTGTTTTTTTAACGCCGGGCTGGATTAAGGTTTTAGTCGAATTGGGAAGTTTTACAAAAATTTTAGCAAACAATCGGCGATTTATTGAAAATAAAAATTGTGGATTATTCGAGTTTTAACACAAAGTTTTTTTAGGGTATCGTAAACGAATTTAATCGTTGTGTATCTATTTGTTATAGGGTGACGTAGCCAAAATGACAATAATCGAAATTTTATAATTTCATCATGCCCTTTCCGTCTGTTTCTCTGTCCGTAGGTACATCACTCTTAGAGGGTGCTTAAATACTATATTTAAGTCAACATGTGTCACATCAACCAATAGGTTTTTAGAAATTATAATTGCCCCGAAACGAAAGTCAATAATTGTGTCTGGCTCTTACTTTAGTCCCGTGAACGCATAAAATATTTACAAAACTCATGGACTTGTTAAAATATAATTGCCTCGAAAGTCACAATAGTTGTGGCTACCCTCTTACTTTCGTTCCGTGAACACATAATTTAAAAAAAATGGTTTTCTTAACTTTGTACGGTTTTTTAAGGTCGAATATCGTTCGTGAATATAATCGTGAGCTTACTGTGGCCTTCGTGGCTGGTTCTTATGATTAAGGGCCTCGTATTGGTCAGAAATATATGACAGTTGGCCATTTCATTGTAACTAATTTATACTGGAAATAATTTTAATCATATGTTGTCACTGTTATCAGTGTCACTGTGGTGGTTTAGGTTAAATTTTATACACTAAATGACAAAAATAGTCAAAACTATTAATTGTCAAGAGCGGAACATTATTAACAACATACATATAGTAAAATTCTGGAAAAACGGCTGGGGAAATATAACAATTCCGATACAATACATTTTAAAATTAACATCAGAACTGACAGGTAAACAAGTCAAACTGTTATTATTCGCACTATACTGACATTACTGACCCAGTTGCCAAATAAATGAAAATAATAGCGCGCTCTCGACAACGCTCATGTATTCCTGGTCAGGCTTTAAGCATTGACAATGACACAAGTGGGAACGAGACACAATGGCAATCCTCTCCCTCATCGCGTATTATTTATTACCAGCCTATTATGTCATCGGAATGCCATTGGTACCCACATGTATGACTAAATGTTGAGATGTTACATTCGTGCTAATTATAATTGATGTAACAGTCTTTTTTTATGTTATAGGGGGCAAACGAGCAGACGGATCGCCTGATGGTAAGCAATTACCGTCGCCCATAAACACCTGCAACACCAGAGTCGCAAGTGCGTTGCCGGCCTTTCAGAAGGGGATACGCTCCTTTCTTGAAGGTTTGAAGGTCATATCGGTCCGGAAATACCGCAGGCGACGGTTCATTCCATAGTTTGTGCGAGGCAGGAAATTTCTTGAGAAACGCACAGATTTGGACTGCCAACCACCTAAAATGCTGATGCGTAGGACGATGACGAAAAGATGCGGCAGGAATCATTCCAAACAATTCCTCCGAGCACTCCCCGTGATATAAGCGATAGAAAATGCAGAGTGAGGCTACATCTCGACGCAATGCCAAGGAGTCGAGCCGATCAGAAATACGCTGGCAGCCGACGATTCGAGCTGCTCTCCGTTGAATGCGATCCAGAGGGAGAAGCTGGTACTGGGGTGATAGTCTTCTGATACTTGTCAATTTTCTCAGGTTACCTTAATTCTTAGAACATTTAAGACCGGAGACGCCATTGGTATACTTACCCCTCTACCAAAGGTATAGGAGAAATATCTGCCACGTTATTAAAAACTACTTCATTAATACAAATACAAATACAAACATTTATTCTGCAAATAGGCCACAAGGGCACTTTTACATGTCAAAATATTAATTTACAATTTAAGAAAGTCTGACTATAATAAGTAATACATTTTTCATCTCAAAATATTAATTTACAGTTCAAGAAGGAATAATAATTTCGAGTTTACAATTATAACAAAATTAATGTCATACAGTGAATATAAACTTGCAAAGTTATCTATTACAAATATTACAACATCAGTAAAGTTAGGGATGTATAAGGTCTCAAGATTAAACAAGGAGTATAATGAAATTAATGAAATCGATTGTACGCCAGTCTCGAAATCATTCTCGGCGTGAAGGGCTCCGTCAAAATGCCTTTATGTGCTGTTTTCGGGTGCAATAATAGTAGTTAATGCAACTGATACATAATGAGAGGTCTTAAAACACGAGTGTGGTTTTATGAAACGAGCGTCAGCGAGTTTCATAATAGGATCACACGAGTGTTTTAAGGCCTAATTATGTACAGTTGTATGCACTACTTTATCTACATCCATACATTAAATCCTCTTTCATGTGTTGAGGCACCATTGCGTTGAAAGTGCAGGTGTTCGAGTTCGTGAGCTCGTTGAAGTCTTTTTGAGCACGAGCCTGTATCGTAATTCGTAATGGGCGGAGATGGCCATAACGATACCGTTTTTGATGCTGTTATGGCCATCTCCGCCCCGGACCGGCGCGATAATGTAAAGTTGGTCCTTACTTACACTTTTTGAGCACATAAAAGAGGATTTACTGTATAGGTGTAGATAAAAAATTTTAATGATCAGATTTACGAAAAGATTAGTTACCATTTCACTTGCACGTATGTTTTCGCTTTAATTATAATTTTCTGCACAATTAAAGGTTTAATTAAAATCGTAAATCAAGCATCGAATACAAAGTCGATTTAAAAACTTTCGTACTCGACGCTTCACGCTTGGCCGGTATTTTGACATTTCACGACACCGTATTTCCGACCGTAAGGATGAGAATTTATATGAAATGTGATCCTTAGAAACTGGTAAATTTAGCCATGCGATAATTGACCTAGTGTAAGCGCTTGTAAGGTCGAATTGCGCACGTGATGTTTTCAGTATAGATGCGTAGTAATGGGGGAATGTTTTGCAAGTGTGCGTAGTTTCTTTATATGTGTGTTACCTCGTTCCCCCAAAATTTTGTCGAAATATTTTGTTCGAAAAGATTCGCTGAAGTAGTCTCCTGACTTAAATGCTCTAAGCCTTAATTCCATCCCTTTCGGAGTTATACTAATACTTCTTCTATTCTATAGGATTATCTTTCTACGACGTCTCAGGAGACTCAATGAACAGATTGTTCAAATAGAACAAGACAAGGAATCGAGCGTATCCTCGAGAGTTGAGCGATACTTATTCGTGCTTTCGACAGCTTATTTTACTTTGGAATTCCTATTTACGCTTCATTATTTTCTGGAAAAATGCACACCCAAAAGTTAATAAAGGCTGAGCATAGACAATGAACATCCGAAAATAACGTTTTGTTGGAAACCCTTAAAAGAAACAATACAAAGATATTGTGAATAAAAGCGAGACATTCAGTGAATCACTGGGTATTTTTATCGAGGTCAACCAATTATTCATTTGAAATAAGTATTCTTATATAACTCGAAAGTCCTTTTATCGCAATAAAATGAAAGGTAAAAGAACTCAGGCCATTAGGAGAATCTTATGTTGGTAACGACTAAATGATAATGTCGAATCATAAATAAATCATAGGGAATTGTGAGAATGTAGATAAATTTAGAAACGGTATGTATACAAATGTATTTAATTGGTAATTAAGTTGTTACGATTATTAAACATAATCAGTGTACATATGACGGCATGTTCCAAATATTCATTTAATTCCTGTAGTTACTGCCTGCCATCCCAACTGTCGTTGGCGCTAGTTTAGCTGGAACAGATAGCACAGACTGCTGCGTTCATATAATATATCACGGTTAAAAAAAATGTCAAACTTTGTTTTTAAAATTCGTCTTCTTCTTTTTCATGTTAAAAGCTTGAAACTTCTGTCGGTCAAGTTGCCTACTCACTTGACAAGCCTAATTCCAATAAGGTCAGATTTCCCCTCGGGTTGGAAGGTCAAATGGTAGTTACTTCCGTATAAACTAGTACCTAGGCCAAATCTTGGGATTAGGTAGCGGACCCCGGGCATCCTTCAGGTTGCAACTGTACTAGGATAACGCTAGGAGGATGATGAAATGTTTGGATGTTTAGATGTTTGTTACTTAATCACGCAAAAACGGCTAAACGGATTATGATGTTGGCATACGAAACACCTGTAGGTTGGATTAACATATAGGATAAATTTTATCCCAAAAATCATCCCTCGAAATGATCATTTAGGGATAAAAAATAGGGAGTGCAAGTTTACGGGGACGAAGTCGCTGGCAAAGAATAGTATTATATCTCTATCTTCTATTTAGATCTTACTACTCTTGTCCTCTTACTACTCTTGTTTCTGTCCTCTACCACCTTTACTCTCTGATATGACATGACCTTATCCTTCTCTTTTATTTGCTCGAAGTAGTTTCTTCTTGGCCTTCCTCTTCCTCTCTTTCCCTCAATCTTCCCTTCTATAATGGTCTTAAGGAAAAGGTCATGTCTTAGTAGATGACCCATCATTATTCCTCTCCTATTCTCTATGGTATTAGTATTATATAAAAAAGTTAAAATAAATTTAAACACTTGCATCTATAATGCCTATTTGTTCATTCCGTACAGGTCCTTCCAGGAATATTTCGAAATCATTACTTACTTCATTGATTGGTCTATCTGCCAATGCCAAGCCTAGCTTTCTGGGCCAACGAGCTCGTCAATATTTAAACGTAAAAGCATATTTGAATTCCACACGTATCCTGTGAGTCCATTTTACTAAACATATTGGCTTGATATCATATTCACACTTACTATACACACTCGTTTTGGACTGGATAAAAGTCACTGTAGTAAGGCACGCGACTTTCGACCTACGAACTTACACCTTAGAATTTAATTTATTACGATTGCGTCGTCAGTCGCATGCGATTGGAGCAGCAACAAACCCACGAGCTTGCATGTAACCCTAAAATGGTTACGATGACAAAAAAAATTTGAATCCATCAAAATAGTTATTACGTTGCTGGATTCGTCAATCTATGCGTCTAAAGTGAAAACGGCCGTTTTAATTTTGAGCTCATAGTGAGACTAATCTAGCAACGTAAAAACTAGTTTGAAGGACTCAAAAAGTACTTAAATACAAACTACGGTACATAGCGGCCCCCTTTTTTAGTTATATATCGTTAAATTTAAATAATTACAATTATTTACGAGTGGCGCTAGTGGACCTGTTACATTTTATTAAAGCGCTCTTAATCAGTCGTGCGCGATTGTCGTATCGACCGCGATCTTTGTTCGTACAGTACGCACTCTGAGTTTAACACTTAAGTAACGTAACGTTTCGTTAGATAGACTACTAAAGTAACGCTAATGAGTTTCTATATAACAAACAATATGATTTATATATAGTGTGTATTTAATATAAATTCTATTACATAAGGATTAAAGAGGAATGTCTAACGGAATCAGAGCAATAGTGAACCAGCCACAAATCGCTAGTAGCTCGATTCCACTCATACCTCAGATTCTTTAACCAAATCTGCTCAACCAATCTCACTGGAGCGCAAAACTTACCCCCGTATTCATAAAACTTAACAAACCTCTGCTAAATAAAATGTATATTGTCACTGTCTCACAAGCACATATGTCAAAGTGACAGACAAAGGTTTAGCGGCTATTTAACTAATATAGGTTTGATAGACGTTCATGAGTAAGGGGGTTTTAGTATTCCAGTGTCTAAGCCGGCCGCGTGGTCGCGTCGGAGGTTTCCCCTGGATTTTCCCCAGGCCACTCTCCAACCGCGCACTCCTATGGATTTATTAGACCACAGCCATGTTCAAAAAAAAAGTTATTTACCTTATCGGACGGGAGCTATAATGCTTTCCTGGAGTTCAAGCGAGCGCGGCCCACAAATGTGAATTTGATTTCATTCCAATATGTTTTTATCCGATAGTTTCTATTTCTTTTACGTCGTTCCTCGTACACTCCATTTTTCCAAGTTAATGGGTTGGTATGAATTGTATTGATTGACTGTTTTCTGTTTATATAGAATAAGAACTTTTTGCGAACGGATAGGGGCCGTATTATGACATAAAATAAATAATGCTACTTACGTACAGAAGGTCATATCTCCAATAAAACCGATGTTTGAAAGCTGCTTGGAATATTTGAAGCACGGCATCCAACTTGCCGTCTCTGGCGCATTTTTTCTTAATTTCTCATCAGATTCAGTTGATATTAAAATTTGACGACGGGAAGAGGCCAGACGGCATGACACTGATACCCTGGAAGTTGGGACGGCCACTAGTCTGGGATGCCACATGTGTGGATACCCTGGTGCCCTCCCATCTTCCAGGGACATCTGTTAAGGCTGGGGCTGCCGCCGACGCGGCTGAACACCTCAAGCGGCGCAAATATGCAGCCATTGACGGTCGCTGCATGTTTGAGCCGTTTGGGGTGGAAACTCTAGGGCCGTGGGGATCTGCAGCTCATTTTATGTTTAAGGAGCTAGCGAAGCGCCTTGTGGAAGCGACGGGTGACCAGAAGGCTGGTGCGTACCTCGCTCAGCGGATCAGCATTGCTGTTCAGCGCGGCAATGCGGCCAGCCTTCTGGGCACCCTACCGCCGAGCTCCGAGCTGGAGCCTCTTTTTTACTTGTAAATATTTAGTTTTTAGTTTAGTTTATTTTAAGGTTAGTTTATATTCTATTTTATTGTTGTTATTTATCTTTATAATTTGCAGAATAAATGTTTGAAGTATGTGGGTATTTTAGTGTATAAATTAGCAATCAAATTTGAAATACAGTATCCAGCTTTTCATCTCTGGCGCATTTTTTCTAAATTTTTCATCAGCTTCAATTGAGATTCAAATTTGGAACACAGTATCCAGCTTTCCATCTCGGACGTATTTTTTCTTAATTTCTCATCAGTTTCGATTGATATTTCGTTCAGCTGAGTATGTAATGCTTAAAGTATGTAATACCTAAGGCGATCTGAAGACAGAACTTGTAGTATTTGTGGTAATGATTTAATATTCTTATACCAATTTGTGAACAATTGCTTTATTCCTTGAGCATTTCATGCAAATTGCACTGTAACCGCTTTTAGGTCTTAGGTATTTTAGGCTGGATTTGCAAGCGTCCATAGGCTGCGGTGACCGCTTACGCTGAGCATATGCTGATAACAACCTTATCGGTGTATACCCACTTTGTGACCTTTCTTATTTTTTTATATTCCATTTCGTTTACACTTAATAAACGTCTTTTCTTTCTTTCTTTCTTTCTTTACCATCAGGCGGGCCGCACGCTTGTTTGCCACCGACGTCGTATAAAACGGCTTTTAGGTATTACAAGACCGGGATGATGTAGGTACAAGTTTATTCTGTAGTTACGATAACCATTTTTAATATAAATTTAAATACATAATCAGCTTCCTTTGAACTTCAGGTGACCTGAATAAAATCGACTCCTAAATAATTCTCATCAAGTATTTTCAATACGGAAGTGTCGCTGATACCCAGCAGTTGCGATATCAGCATATTTGGGCACTTTCCAGACGAATACTTAGGAATGCTTCCAACTCTTACTTCGGTGAAACGCCGCAGTGAATGAGAAAAGTAAGATATCGCAATAATTAACTTAACTTTTAAAATATTTAAAACGAATACAAGAAGTAATGAAGACTAACAACGAGCGAATACCGCGTACATTTGTTGTAAGCTTTGTTAGTTTTTTTTATGTTATAGGGGGCAAACGAGCAGACAGATCGCCTGATGGTAAGCAATTACCGTCGCCCATAAACACCTGCAACACCAGAGGATTCGCAAGTGCGTTGCCGGCCTTAACTTAACCTTAAGTTATCTTAAATTTTGTTTAATTAGGTATTATATCAAGCCATAGTGTCTACTATGGCTTGATATCTGCGCCCCGCTTAGCGGCCATCACTACTTGGGAAGTACGTGTTTTTTAAATTTATTTACACTTATGCTGTATATCTACATCCAACTCACCATCGTCATTTCTACATTTCTATCTCGCCTGTTCCTGATCCGATCCTATTGTCGCTTGCATTTCAAAGTCTTAGCGGGACCTGCATATTTTCAGTAGGAATTCACTACGTTTAGTTCAATATCCAGAAGTTTGCCGCTAGAAAACAAAGATGGCTGCTGCCGCAGAGGGTAGAAATACCACACAACCTAGTTGTTCCTCGACGACTTGGTCTTTTTTTGTTCCTGTTTAGCCTGCTATGCGGCCAGAGACAGATATAGAGGTGGACAACCTCCTTATGCCATCTGATGGGCCAGCATAAGGGGAACGGACGACGGGGTACTGTTGTCACCGACGCCAAGTTCCTGTCAAAAGGCCACCGCCTTAAGAGCGCTTTAATAAAATGTAACAGGTCCACTAGCGCCACTCGTAAATAATTGTAATTATTTAAATTTAACTATATATAACTAAAAAGGGGGCCGCTACGTACTGTAGTTTGTATTTAAGTACTTTTTGAGTCCTTCAAACTAGTTTTTACGTTGCTAGATTAGTCTCTCTATGAGCTGAAAATTAAAACGGCCGTTTTCACTTTAGACGCATAGATTGACGAATCCAGCAACGTAATAACTATTTTGATGGATTCAAAAAGTACTTAAATACAAACTACAGTACGTAGCGGCCCCCTTTTTTAGTTATACATCGTTAAATTTAAATAATTGCAATTATTTACCAGTGGCGCTAGTGGACCTGTTACATTTTATTAAAGCACTCTTAAAGAATACCGCAGTCATAATAACACTACTGCTTGATCTTTAAGCCTGTGGTGTTGTGTTGTAGTGAGTAAGATTGCCAGAGCTCCCGAAGATGCGCTTTGTGGAGAGCGACATACTGGAATTTATCTATAGCTGTCAACAAACGGAGTCCTCGTCAATACAGCGTATGCAAGGAGCTTGTGACTCTTCTGTACCTCTAGTATAAATTTTTTCGAAACAAAATACAAACGAACTCGATTGCGTTTAGTTTGAATTCGTATGGGAAAAAATAGTTACCATCTAAGGCCACAAGAAGCGCTGCTCGCGTTGCCATATAAATTGAGACTAAACGCAAACGCTTGTTTTTTTTTTTGAAAAAACTTATACTAGGGTTACTGGAGTCGTAAAAGTCCAAAAGCTACAGTTTCTGCTTATCATCAATTTTATTATTGAACGATCTTGTCTTGTACGTTCTGGTGCCATGTCTGTGGCTGTCGGTGAAAATGCGTAAGCGCGTCTGTTCCTCGCTGCGGTCAAGTCGGTTCTACCTGTCCAAATACAACAAATAGTTAAATACAAATAGTTTATTTACAGATAATAAACATGCTCTGGTAGATTAATACTGATCGCTTCCACCTTAAATGCCTACGTACCATTATGAAGATCAGATGGTCCGACAGAGTGCGTAACACCGAAGTCCTGCGACGAGCTAATGTTGGTGGCATTGAGGCATATTTAATGCGTCGGCAGCTTCGCTGGTGTGGTCACGTATCACGTATGGTGGAGGAGAGAGTGGCGAAGCGCATCTTCTACTCTGAGCTGGAGGAGGGCAAGCGGAAGCATGGCGGTCAACTCCTCCGGTATAAGGATGTCCTAAAGCGACACATGAAGAGATGCGACATAGAGCCCTCTCAATGGGAGTGTTTGGCAGCACAACGCCCAGAATGGCGCAGGCTGGTGAACGGCAAGGTACGGGTATTCGAGGATCAACGTAAAGTTGACCTTGATACCAAACGCGATCAGCTTAAGGCCCGCCCACCTGCTGCCATCTCCTACAATTATGTAGACGGCGTGCTTACGTGCCCTCAATGTGCGCGGAGTTTTATTGCTAAAATAGGCTACATTAGCCATCTTCGGGCGCATGAGTGCCGGAGCACTGATTAGGAGTCGAAGTGGTCGCCATGGCCGAAACCGGTCGGAATCATCATCATCATCACTGACCCCCACACTAGGCATGGCCTGTCCCGTGGGGGAGATCTTACGATTTGTTAAACTATGTCTATTTAGCGGCTACATCGGAAAACGGTAACAATTTAAAAAGAAAACTACTTATATAAAATTATTGAATTACCATTAAAACTAAAAGGTGAATAGTCAAAGTCCGTCAGTCGAGTCATTTTCTTGTTCTGTCCGTTATTTTAATTTAAACGTCAGTCAGTCAGTCAGTCGGCCAGTCATAGTCAGGTCAGTACGGAGGTTAGACGCCCCAATACTTATATTAAAAAATGCTTACCTACTTTTCCCCATTCACTTCATCATACTTACCTCAGCCGGTTTGGCAACGTTTCCATCCGGCGATTTGAATCATCCCTAATGACTGTTCACTAGTGAATATGGGCAGAATATTTAGTTTGCAGAAAAAATAATTGAGTTGGTATAGTCTTTGTTTTTCAATTTTGACTGATCCACTTAGAGAAAACAATGCTATTGTTGGTATAACTGCAAAAAACACCAATGACGATGTTGCAAATCGTAACAACCGCCTTGAATGTTCAATTGATTATTAACTCTATCTCCTTAAGCAAAAGATTACGAGTGCACTAATAGAAAAATGGTGGTCCGGATGCCTTCTATTCGTACCATTCTCAGGTATTCAGGTAAACGTCGCTGGTTGTATTAAAACAATTTAAACTTTTGATAATCCGATGAAGTGTTAATGCACTTACAGTCGTTATTTACGAAGTATACTTATCTTTTATGACGGACGATAATATGGTAACAAATCGCACAATAGGACAATGAATTGGACACGAGACGAAACCTATACCTCCATTAGAAAAAAAATTAATTGCTTATCAATAAAAATACTGACTGCGCACCAAAAATACTGACTGTTCACCAAAAATACTGACTTGCACATATAATAATAATAACAAAACTTTATTTTGTGATCATGCGATCCATAATTTATTTACATTGATACTTATATAAATTGATACATATAAATTTAACAATTGCACATCAAAACAGAATTTTGGTTAACGATTAGTATTTTAGCTGTGCATATCAGTATTTTTAGGTTCCTAGGCTTTTTTTATGTGCCTGTAAAACTAGTCATTCCTTTTCTACTTATCTTAGGTACCTTCTATAAAACTTGAACGGTGTATGTGAAGTCTCCAAACTGCACTAAGCAAGCTTGGGGAAAAATGCCTGTTCCCTCGCGTCAATGAGAGGAGAACTGTGCCCAGCCACTGGACGTATGTGATGCTGATGACAATGATGATGATGAACAATGTTACCTCCTACATACTTTTACGATGTTCGATATTTCTATCGTATAAAAATTTTAATACTTGAAATTGTTAGAAGTATTGTTGACGACCGGTTTAGCCTAGTGCACCTGCCTGTGAAGCTGACGGTCCTGGGTTCGAATCCCGGTCGGGGCAAATATTTGTGTGATGAGCATGAATATTTGTTTCTGAGTCTTGGATGTTTTCTATGTATTTAAGTATTTATATCTATTAAATATATCGTCGCCTAGTACCCATAACACAAGCCTTCTTGAGCTTACTGTGGGGCTAGTTCGATTTGTGTAAGATTGTCCTCTAATATATATATATATATATATATTTTATTGTTAGTTTTCGACCACATGTTAGGATGACGAAAGACTCGACCCAATCCCTCATATTCCTAAACAAAAAATGATCAGGGCCAGTTATACTGCACACAGTGCGACCAAACCTTTATATCCAAATTCGGTTTTGCGAACCATATCCGTGCTCATCAGAGAAAGTTGTAATTGTCACCGTTGTCGGATACGACAAGGAGGACTATACAGGATGTCCCACGGCTAAGCCACATGGAGGGAAAGTACCTTGAATATTGTAGATGGAACATTTTACTGAAAGAAGACATTATTTTAATTTTAAAAACAATTTAAACTGCATTCACAGATATTTAAAGAATAATTAAACCGTGAAACGGGAATCGAACCCGTTACACAAGAAAAATAATTACCCTGTAGCTTTATCATACCAATCGAAAGGCTTCATCATATGGATTATTTTTTGCTAAATAACATAGTATCAGAAATAAAAGGAAGACCTTGAATTTTAACAAATTAATACAAAATTAATCAATTTATCACGTGTAACGTGTTCGATTTCCGGTTCAACCATAAAAATATTTAAATATCTGTGAATGCAATTTACAATGTTTTTTTAAATTCAAATAATGTCTTCATTCAGTAAAATGCTCCATCTATAATATTTAGGGTACTTTCCCTCCATGTGGCATAGCCGTGGGACGCCCTATATAGGATGTCCAATATCGACTGAAGTTTTTTAATGCGACAATTCATAAAGGCATATTAACTGTAGTATTAAATTGTGATGCCTGACATAAATATACTAATATCAGTTATAATACCTAGAATTACATTACATAATCCCATAGGTATTGAAGCTTATGTAATAATAGGTACTTTTAATATAAACAGGCTAGGTATCGGATATGCTTGAATTAATCTCAGCCCGAGCGGCCGCCTCGCCTGGTAACTAATATATATATTTAGTCAATCCCTTAGGGTAAATTTATTTAAGAGCTTGTTTCGTATTTTTATACGAATACCTAAATATTAACCTTCAAGTCAGTCGGACGTTTATGTTTAGCATTATAAATAAAAAGTTTACATGCCAATTATAATCTTACTACTATTGTACTTACTAATTTATTAGCTTACTGTAGCTGAGCTGTAAGGCACCGACTTTCAATGTAGAGGTTGCCGGTTTAATGTTGTGTGTCCATGATACAATAACATACTGCGCCAGCTATTATATATATAGTATTATTACTTTCTATTGCCATGCTATTTTATTCTGTTATTATTAGTTTTACTTGCTTCATTCCCGCTTCGTAGCGTTCGTCACAATTTGTTAGCGCCAGTATTAAATACTACTAGCAGCTGCGCGCAACTGCGCTCCCTACTGGTGTCCACGGAAGACCCGCGTCGGGTACTCCAGTAGTACCTGGCATTATGCTGAGCTAACTAATGAAACTCGCAGATCATACATATAATTTCATCCATGATAATGTCATCCACGTGACAGTGTGCACAAAAATGACAATGGCCCGTTAAGAGAACCCCTTTAACCCTAATCTTTTGCCCTCCATACGAAACTGAAAGGTCCTGGGTTCAAATTCCGGTAAGGGTATTTGGGTGAATCAACTATTCTTTGTTGCCTGTTACCATGGTTACGTCTCCTGAGTCACTCTTTAAAACCGTGATTTCATAGGGTTTAAATCTATTAATAATGAGTTCAAGCGATGAGCAACAATCCATTTGGACATGATTTAGATTTAGATTTAGATTTCATTTATTACACAATACAAGATTTCATTATAAATTACATGTAAGTCATGGGTCATCCCTTGAGCATGCTTGAAGTCCATATTATAAACATTTTTCTAAGAAACTCGGTTACTGTTGTCTCCTCGCTGACGGGACAGAATAACAACAAGAAAAAGTTGATTGACCCATTTATTTGTGCGATGAGCACAGGTAGTTCAGTCTTGGATGATTTTTTATGTATTTAAATATTACATTTATAGGTATTATCTAGGTTAAGCAATTAAACGTCGATCACGCGTAGAAATATTTATTACAACAGAGTTTGAATACAATGGTAAATGAGAATCGATAAACTACACGAAATCTAAGCGATCAAACAATTAAGGTAAATTATGAATATTCTATACAAAGACATTAATGGAAAACTGTATCAAGAAATGATCGGTAAAATGTTTACTGGGGTATTTCAGACAGTAATTATTTTAAAGCGTTACACGCAATATTATATTGAAGCACTATCACGTGAATAATGATGCATATTGAAGCTAAATCCAAAACATATTGTGTAACGCGATATTATTGACATCCCGGTAGGTATTTTGATAATAATCACATTGTAAACGGGGCCATTACAGTTATACATTGATATAACATACAGCGTGATTTGATTATTGTATAAGATTAGCGTTACAAACTTGAAAATATGTTATAAAGTTTTCCGTGGATTTAAATTATAAATAAAAGAGTTATGACAATATTGACATTTAATGCCAGCAATATTAAATTTATTAATGGAAAATAGAATAACATAAGTTTATTCGATCTTTACCAATAGTCAATTAAATAAAAGTAAACTGTAATAACTTTGTGCAATTGAATTTAGATAATATTCAAATTTCATTACTTATTGATCATAGATGTTTGATAAGACAACAATGATCGTTATAAAAATGCTTGTTATAAGATGTAATGTAGTAAAATGAAGCAAAGTTCTTTGGGCGATGTAACAGTCAAAACATTAACATACCTAACATTACCATATAATTTAATAAGTATATAGAATTTAACATTAATATTTACAAAAGTTAACAATGAATCATAATTATACAGTAATTCAAATAGTGTCCCCATTTCTGTGTAATGGTCAAAATTACTCATGACATTATTATTAATTATATAATATTGATCGGTATATTTTTTATTAGAAATCAGAAATCAGAAATTTTATTTGTAGAAACAGGTACAATGAGGATGGTGTGTGTAACAAGTTAGTTCTCTATATTTTACCCACTAGCGTAGGTGTACAAATGTATGGATGGTGCTTAGCATGCAGCACGCATATTTAATATGTTAAGTTAAGTTACAATAATAATAATATAAAAACAAAGTCAAAAGCATTCTAGTCAGTAAATTACATCATGAAAATATATAAAAAAGTAACATAATTAGAAAGTAACATAATGTTAAAACAAAGACTCGATACCTTTATCTGTTTTGTATAGGTACATATACTTATATTCTTCATCATCATTGAAATATGCTCATTAAGTAATGCTCAAAAGATCCAATTTTCGTTACATGATAGGAAACAGGGACGCTGTTTAAATCTGACACATAATTTACGCTACATGAATACAAACACGGGTTTCCTTCATCAATATGTCGCTCAATCAGGGAGAAATGATATTTAAAGGTTCGCACACACTTATCGTCCTATTACTAAATAAAAGCAGTGAATTAAGACAGAAAGCTTCAAATCGAATAGGGCATTAAGGGTCCTTATCAGTTAAAAAACGCTCATATATTTACGCCATTTTCTGTTTGAATTGACACGCATCTTGACATTTTCTCAATGTTACTATCTAGAACAGGACTATTGCGACATTATGTCATAAACTTTAATTGTATTTTTTGGACTTTTCATTAAGAAATATCGTTTCAAACATCACTCCAAATCGACCATTTTCAATCTAAAAACTTGTTTTTTCCGCTTAAATTCTACTACACACAATAAAATAAAAAAATGGCTACGTTACTATCTAAAACATCAATAAAGTCATCGTATTCTTTAATAACTTTATTGGTATTATTAATACTTTTGTCATAATTTGAAATCAAAACATTTTAAAACTTATAAGGCCTCTTTAATGAGAAGGGACCCTGGCAAGGTATAGGTCGTCACATCAGAGCATCAGATTTTTTTTATACCACGCCGATGGCAAAAATATACGGTTCGCATGGCTCCGTATTATGGTCGCGTGTTAGCGTGATAAACGACAAGATAAAGCATCCTGATACCACTAGATAGAAAGTGACAGACATAGACCCCCCTGATGGTAACTTGCAACTCCAGGGGTGTTATATGGACTTTGCCGGTCCTTTGAAAACTTATACACTGCTTTCTTGAAGAACCCCATACATGAATGTCTATCGAACCGTCCTAAACGTATGACACCGGAACCGGAACAGATGTTATATCATATCAAATTAAAATCTCCCCCACCACCCACCAATATTGAGGTGAGGTGATTCCTATCAACTGACGGGGCGATAAGTGTGCATTACCCTTACATAGCTGTTATTCAGAAATGGCACTCGGCCGTAGCTTTTAGATCAATACGGGAAAGAGCAATCATAATATCGTCTAATATCACAATTATTTTGTTTCCTTTTAGTAACATTGATACAAACAGCAAATACAGGATGTAACAAAACTAGTAAGGATCCGTTTAAGGGCATATTCGGTATCGTGTTCTGATTAGGAAAAAGTAGAAGAAAATTTTTTTAAGGCAATAAATTTTTGGCCTTTGTATGGACAGTTGGATGACTTAAACGACCTGCCCCATAGAAAAAAAATTTTTTTTGCGTCAAAAAAATTTTTCTACTATTTTTTCCTAATCAGAACACGAATATGTCCTCACCAGTTTTGTTACATCCTGTAAAATCGTTTAGTCGAGGTGTTTCGGTTGGACCCTAACCGATGACAGTGTTGTCAAATAAGCTATTTCAATCTCTATAAAACAGTAACCTCGTCGCAGTAGTCAACAATTACCCAGTATATGATACTTTCAATGCTATTAACAGAGGTTAACAAGGTGATAGGTAGGTCAACTATTGGGCACCAAGCTGTCAATAATTAGGACGTTTACCTTACACTTCTTAAAACTCGCATTAAAGGGGAACATTTCCATGTCTGTTACTAGTGCGAAAAACGTCAAAATCGTCAAGGTAACTCTCCATTCTACAGAAACACCAGCGACAACGATTATAGAGTATCCTTTAAATTCCATAAAAATCGTCGCTTTGCTTCGTTCTTCATCAGTGTTACAAACAATTGCAGTAATTTCCAGATAATCCATATATATTTACTTTATCATTAATAATTTCTCTTACAATTTAAATTAGCATAAATACGATAAGGATAACACTAGGCGCGATGCAGCGCGCTTTAGAAAACGCCTTTAATCTTATTTCATTTTGAATCGGGTGCCCGTAAGAATCATCTACAGTCCGCAATTCTTTGGGGCAGGGCAGCGTCTCAAGCGGAATATCAGTTAGTTTAGTAAACTTTCCTTTTAACTTATTTTTATTATTATAATCCTCGTTTTTATCATAATATTCTTCTGCGTAGTTCTCGTCAGCAAGCGTATTATCAACCTCGTTCTCATCAGGAGTAGCCTCAGTTTCGGTGACACATGATATTTTTTCAAGGGCGTGCTTAAGGGTGTTGTCTTTGGTCTCGTTCCTTAAATGGTATATCCAGGATAGCCGGCAATTACATCGAAGTGGGTTCCCTGTAAGCAAAGAGTGAATTAGGATTTGTGTGCAGAGTAATCAAGGTCACTTTAGGAAATGTTTTCGCAGACGTGTCTGTAAAATGTTTGAGATGGCATCTAAGGAGAAATTCAACAGTAATCTCCGATGATTTGGAAATTTCTGACATAGCGAGAATAAAAACTATTATTATTATTAATCGTTTATTCCATAAGACAATTTATTTTGTAATATGTAATTATAACTGTGTAGCGGTTTGTTGGCAGTTCGAGTGCTCTTGATACACTTGTGTCTTACATCCACTTAGCTATATTCATGCGGTAATACTTACTAGGTATATAATGAAAACTGTATATGTAACATGAAAAATGTATTACTTATTATAGTCACTTGGTTAAATTGTAAATTAATATTTTGACATGTAAAAGTGCCCTTGTGGCCTATTTGCAGAATAAATGTTTGATTTTGATTTTGATCACTACTAAGCATGCAATTTGACATTTTAATTTTAGTCAGGACTAAAAGCTGTGAAAAGTACTTGTATACGATTTATCCATTCGCACTGCCCTTGGATACTTATCCTAATAGTTATCTATTCTATTGATAGCACAATATCAAAGTCAGTGTTTAATTGTCTTGATGCCAACCAAAGTGTCATTGGATGAAAATGGTATCTCATTGTCGATGTGTCAACAAGAAGACAGGGGTTGTAGGAGGGAACTGATTGAAAGATTCGGGGACCGAGCTAAATTGCTCCGGTACCCAGTTGGCTAGAGAGATTGGCCGCATATGACAGGATGTCACAGTTTCGAATCTTGCTCGAAACCTAAATTTTCAATTTTCTCTTTAATTTCAAAAATTTATAATGTGCCTTAGGGCCGAATTTTCTATCGGCAGATAAAAATATCTTATGAGATAAATGTTAGTATTCAATTTTTAATTCTTTATTAAGGAAAACAAATAGCATAATCACACATAATGTTAATAAATTAAGGTAGATCATAAGCCAGTAAAGTTTTCACAAATATGTCTACACTTATAAGGAAAATATGCACGAAGTAAAAAACATCAAATTAAATGACCTATATATTCATTGACACACAAATAGAAGCTTCTCTGGAAACAGGGTTAGCCCTGTCCTTTTATTTCATTTGACATTAGAAAGTGACAGCGATAATTTTAACTGACGGATTATTTTATCTGGCCATTGAAAAATCGACCCGTAGCAGAAATACAAAATATAGAACAAAAGTGCTTAATACAAAATAGAGGTTGCGATCCTAGGTCGGGTGCGTACGTGGTTCAACGTATCTTTTTAGCAATCCAGCGCGGGAACGCGGCGAGTATATTTGGGACGTTTGAACCGGGTACTTATCGGACAAGTCATTGTTAATGGAGTATGTAGCATAGGTGACGAAACGTGTTGTTGATGATTCTTTGTAGCAGAAATTGACGAAACCTGTGGTGGATACTTTTTGTTGTGGTTGGACGAAACCTGCGCTGTGGATCTTCATGGTATGTGTTTCTGCTTCTTCTCATTTCTTAATACAAAATTGTTTTCAACTCAATAAGAAACAATTCTGAGTTCATCGTTAGGGCGCCTTATTTACACAGTCAAACGATTCTCTTTTGTTTGGCAGTGGCAAATTTTACTGACCGAGTGAGCGAAGCGATTAAAGGTCTCTATTTCTGCTTGGATAAAAATGCTTTCGTCTGTTCGGATTTGTTCTCCTCTGCAGGCACTCCACCGATTCTCGTGAAATATTGTTTCCAGTGTGTTTTCGCTTACATATGATGTAAGACTATTCTTTATTTGGGACCTATGTCCCAAATACAGAAATTCACACAATGAGACAATGTAGCGGGGCGTTCATATTAGGACTGGTGTTTCTCTACGGTCGTTAGGCGCGTCATGTCAATGGGCCTAAGTACTAATAAAATCCTTTTGAAGTACATGCGCCTGCGTGGTTAACGACTCGTGTGCCGCCATAAGGACATAATATGTTAATGGATGGAATGAACTTTTACTGGGAAATGTTCCGCATAAGTTTCACATTTAAATTTGATTTTAATGTGAAAGGAAAGGACATATACTGTGTCGGACTGTTTTGATATCAGCACTTACGGTGAGTTTGACTAAGACACCGGGCAAGATCGGATGAGGTTAATTATTACGCCATTTACATTTTTAAAATACGGGCAAAATGATGCAATGCGCCGTTTCGCCCCGCTCCCCTTACTAGTATTTACTTGTGACTGCAATCTCAGTCAGAGTCAGAGTAATTATGATTACGTAAAAATTTAGAAAAAAAACTGAGTTTTTTGTTGTGTCCGGAATTATCCCTCGCATGTATTTTGGAAATAACTTTTAAGTAAGCCCACTTTAAGGTTCTTTTACAGTACACAGGTCGTTTTTATTAAATTATTGACGAATCTGTATTATTAATATTAGGCTACGGCTACTACAAAATTCAATTCAAAATTATTTTATTCCAAATAAACTCAAAAGAGTGCTTGAGAAACGTCACATAGAAATTTATACATAAAATAATTATACAGTACCTAATGTCAATGATACAATATTAAAAATACACATTAAAATTTTAAATTAAATTAAAATCGTTGGATGTCAACAGTTGGTGCACACAAAATGATAAACCATAACAATGCAAGTCAAAAACTGTAGGCTGAGATCCGGTATTACCCAATTTGGTTAAAGATTGAATAAAAAAATCCGAACATAGCCTCTCAAACCAAAATGGCTGTCATTTTTCAGATATTCGCTGATATCTCTTACCCTAAGGACTTTTAGGTTCCACATTGTATGACAAAGTTAAAGAACATTAAATTCCATAAAAGATCGTTGCGGAACCATATTTTAAGGCTTACTATTAACGGAGATTCAGCCGATCTTTATAGTATGGAGACAATTTTACAAAACTCATCTTCTTCACGATTATCGTCGATACGGCTTCTATGTATACATAAAACTGGAATGCATGTGTTTCTCTTTGTCGGATAGTCACGCGTCTTTACGTCTATGAGAATAGGTAAGTAAAGTTCGGTTCTGTAGAGCATACCATATTCACAAGCTGAGAAAAAAAAATCATTCGAACATCATCTCAACCCACCGAAAACTGTCCAAAATTTAGCCGAGCTCATCTTATTGACGGCGATATATTATTACTTGTATTAAAAAAATTGCTGGTTTGCGTCTTATCCATTTTCAGTTATATCATTCACTAACAAAAATAAGATTGTCAAAATTTTGACGGTCACAACACAGATAATAGTGATATATATTAATAAAAAAAATATCTTAGGTTTAGTTACAATTACTGAGCTGGGTGTCTCTTTTTAAGTATACTAGATACTTGTGCTAAGAGAACACCGCTCTTCCACTTGATATTATTTACAACTAGTTATAGGGTATAAACTTGATATAATTTGGAAAAATCATTAATTTACGGTCAGAAACCAGGTAGCAGACAATCGAGAACGTTCGTATGGGACAATGACCACTATTGACTCCTCTTAAATAGGACATTCTTCTTTTCATGACCATAATTTTTATACACGTTTTTAAAAATGCTGCATTCGGAATACTTGGATTTCATTACATATTTTTGTATTGTTATTTTAGAAAGGGATTAAAAAAAAAATTAGAGGACAATCTTACACAAATCGAACTAGCCCCACAGTAAGCTCAAGAAGGCTTTTGTTATGGGTACTAGATGACGATATATTTAATAGATATAAATACTTAAATACGTAGAAAACATCCAAGACTCAGAAACAAATATTCATGCTCATCACACAAATATTTTCCCTGAGCGGGATTCGAACCCAGGACCGTCAGCTTCACAGGCAGGTGCACTACCCACTAGGCTAAACCGGTCGTTTAATTAGATTATCATTTCCGATACTTTGGTAAATATCAAACCACGGGTAAATGAAATAAGAAATAAATAGAAAAATGAAAAGGAAAAAAGTTTATTTCGGTTTTTAAAGATTTTAACAAAAATAGCCAAGGTTGGAGCGTCATATTAAGCAAGTAATTTTGCTTGTGTATGGAAACACCGCTCTTCAAAAAGTAAGAACTCGTCAATAAACCATAATTAACTAATTTTGAATTGCCGAGAAGAAACGCCGAAAGAAACTCGACAGTCAATCATTTATCCAAAAATATGCTTATTACTATTCATGAATCGAGTAACTCAGTGGTTATTGATGTCTCGCCGATTGATATGAAAAGATTTATGTGTGTTACTGAAAAAGAGACTTCGATAGCAGTGGGAGAGAGTGGAAACGATAGGAAAATTAAGTAAAACCAAACACGTCTCCATGAAGCGAGAATATAATGACAAGTAAAATGTAAAACAAAATACAAAAAAAACAATAAAAAGGCAGATGACAGAAGTCTTCTAAAAAAGGGTTATAAAAAGGTTGCAACCGCAACAGTTACCAAACTTTTACAGCAATAATTTAAGTATTTTATTGGTTCAGTGAGGCATCTTCTTTTTATAGTTTAGTTCTAGGTTTAGTTAGTTTAATTAGGTTAGTGATATATTATTTAACTGTATATTTTAATTGTGTTTTTTATGTTTGTTTCAAGTTATAAATAAATTATTTGTTCAGTACTATTTGGAAATACTATTTTTATACACTTATTCATTAGATGTCATCGTTTTTTTTTTGAAATAGAAAACTGGTCACGTAAAAGTAGATCGACGTCAAATTGGAATCCGAAACGCGTGTCTCACATTGGCTCTGTACGATAACTGTTTTCTGCGGGCTTCATAGTTGCTTTGTGCGTTTCCGAGATTTATGTAGTAAAAAGTCTTTAGTATCACTTAGTAGGAAACCGCTTTTCATAAAGGCCGCGTAAACGCGCACCAATTAAGCCTGACTAGAAATATATAGCCATTAGCCATGTGCTTACATGGTCATTTACATTAGAATTACGATTTGAAACGGGATATTTACCATGTATATTTGTATTTTTGAGTTCCCGATATTTCGAGTTTCAAGTGACAAGGCGGACGGTGGTAGTGACGGTGACACTGTGCGAAAAAAGCGAACCAGGAAGAGGGTAGATCGCTATGGTGTGTGGGTAGACCACAACTAAAACTCGCAGCACATCAGTTAATCCTTTATAATGGCGCTTGCAACAGTGCCGAAATATCGGGAACTCAAAAATACAAATATACATGGTAAATATCCCGTTTGAAATCGTAATTCATATCGTCACTGTTGTGAGTGTCACTGCGGTGGTTTAGGTTAAGAGGCCTTACAAGTTCTAAAATGTTTTGTTCTCAAATTACGACAAAAGTATAGATAATACCAATAAAGTCATAAATGGATACGATGATTTTATTAAAGTTTTAGATAGTAACAAAGCTATTTTTTGATTTTATTGTCTGTAGTAGAAGTTAAGCGGAAAATAAAGTTTTTAGCTTGAAAATTATAAATTTGGAGTGGTGTTTGAAACGATATTTCTTAATGAAAAATACAATAAATACATTTGAAATGTATGACATTAGGTCGCAATAGTCGTGTTCTAGATAGTAATATCGAGAAAATATCAAGATATGTGTCAATTCATACAGAAATGGCCTAAATAGAAGAGAGTTTTTCAACTGATAAGGACCCTTAAGTGTTGAATATTGTGTATGTATAAGTAGAAATGAACACTTGTCGGTATAGTATTAACATAAAAAAAAATATGTATATATTAGAGGACAATCTTACACAAATCGAACTAGCCCCACGGTAAGCTCAAGAAGGCTTGTGTTATATGTGGTACTAGACGACGATATATTTAATAGATATAAATACTTAAATACATAGAAAATATCCAAGACTCAGAAACAAATATTTTTAATACTGTTGTTTCTAACATTGTCATTGTAGATTACACTTACTACTTTTAAATTTAAATTTAGTTACACTTCACAGATTACGCACGCGGAGTTACCTTTAAGTAACTGTTACACTACTCGTAGAAATAAATATGCATGTACATAATCTTAAGCATTGGTGTAAACATTTGTTGATAAACCTTGATTAAATAAATTAAAAAAAAAACGATTCATTGTGAAGAGCGGAATGTTATAAACAATGTATATAATAAATAACTGGAAAAAACGCACGACAAATTGAACAATTTCGCTACAAAACATTTCAAAACTAACATCAGAACTGACAGGTACATAAATGAAAATGACGTTTTTCCGACTATACTGACATTACTGCCCTGTTGCCATATAAATGAGAATTTCCCTCTTAACAATGGTCACATATTTCTGTTCGGGATTTAGGGTCGGTTGCACCAAAATACGATCATAGGCCGGTCATCGTCAAATATGGCGCCGGCAACTGTCATCCCGTAGAAACTTGTCAAACTTGCCATACAATCAGATTTTAACGAACACCGCTTACGATTACAGACGGTTTGGTGCAACCCAGGGTGGGTTGCACCAACACACGATCACAGGCCGGTCATCGTCAAATATGGCGCCGGCAGCTGTCATCCCATAGAAACTTGTCAAACTTTCCATACAATCAGATTTTAACGAACACCGCTTACGATTACAGACGGTTTGGTGCAACCCACCCTAAGGGTCGGTTGCACCAACATACGATTACAGACCGGTCATCGTCAAATATGGCGCCGGCAGCTGTCATCCCATAGAAACTTGTCAAACTTTCCATACAATCAGATTTTAACGAACACCGCTTACGATTACAGACGGTTTGGTGCAACCAACCCTAAGGGTCGGTTGCACCAACATACGATCACAGGCCGGTCATCGTCAAATATGGCGCCGGCAGCTGTCATCCCATAGAAACTTGTCAAACTTTCCACACAATCAGATTTTAACGAACACCGCTTACGATTACAGACGGTTTGGTGCAACCCACCCTTACAACCGAAACCGAACTCAGTCAGAAAACAATAACACGAACTGTCACTGTATTATGTAAATCACAAAAGTATTAAACGGACTTTCATAGAATTATTTGTGAAACGAAATTGAATATTAATTAGCAGTTGGGAGTGTTTATTCAGCGAAGGAATGGTAATTTAACCCTTTTCTTAATAAAGGGTTCTATGAGATAACGAAGAAGGGTGACTTTGTATCTTTTAATTTCGAGTAAATAAATAAAGTTTGCATTATGTAGGGAAGGCGGTCGAAACTTAGGAGTCTATCTATATCCTTTTCGTAAAAGTATCATGTATCTGTTTATTATAATGACATTAAAATATGCCTAACATATATGATTACTATTAGGTACTTAATGAGCATGTTTCTTATTGCAGATTTTTGAGTACAGTCAAGGGCATAAATATATATACGTTCCCAAAGCGACAAAAATATCTGTACTATCTATTAGCGAAAAATATCCATACAACAATTTCGATAAGAAATATGTGAACATTAATCGAGTCATTAAATTCTGTACGCTAATACGTTCATAAATATCACTACAATGACAGTCAAATATATGTAGACAAACACGCAGACAAAAATATCAATGCACTTGTATTTCATATACATGTGAACAAAGCAGAGGGAAAAAATATCTAGATACACGTATGTGAAACAATAATCATGTGAACAAAACAGAGGTCAAAAATATCTCTAATCTTAATATGTGACATGTATATTGTTTTAACCTGTTATTGTGTACAATAAAGTGCTTACATACATACATATCTATACACATTTTTGCGACATATATATATAAGCAAAAGGCCAGACAAAAATATCTATACATATATAATGTGACAGTCAAGCCCATACATACCATATCTATAATTATTAGTGTCCGACCGAAATTTCGGTTTCGGTTTCGGTTTCGGCCAGTTTCGGCCAAAAAATCAAGTTTCGGTCCGAGTTTCGGTTTCGGCCAAAAACGGCCGAACCTTTCGGCCGCGCCGAAACTTACAACATCGTACCTTCGGGTCGCGCTCGGCTAACGTCGGGCGCGCTCGGCACGGCTGGCAATATGGCGTCGCTCGCCTGACTCCGCCGGCCGACTTATTTTATACCACCATTAAAAAATCGCTAACTTTGTGTTACAAATAATGTATTTTTTTCACTTTATTTATAGGGTAGTTAAATTTTCAAACAGAACCTCTCTAACTGTGCTGAAATGTCATTGTGATAAATCTTTGAAAGTAGAAACCTGTAATTATAGGTCGGCGAGATATTAATTTTAGAAAAAAACTTACTAACATTTTTTCGACTTTTTAAGGACTTTTTTTTTTATAAAAGGTTCGGTTTCGGTTTCGGTTTCGGCCGAAACTACAATGAAACCGAACCTTCGGTTTCGGTTTCGGTTTCGGCAAAATAACATGTTTCGGTCGGTCACTAATAATTATGCGTTTTCTACCATTGATATAAGTAATTGAATATATGTAAGTATTAGGTACACGTATGAAATTGACCGAGTGGAACGAAGGTCTCGGCTTCGGCTTTCACAAAAATGCTTTCGTATGTCCGATTTCCGGTTGTTCTCTTCTACATTTTTAAACAGATTTTCGTGAAATTTTGTGAATAGGTTCGATAACTATATAGAAATAATGTAATGTAAAAAATACTAATTTCAATCAATAGTTTTTTGATATGCATATACTTAAAAATATTCCACCTATAATTTATAAAACTACCTTCCGCATTAAACCTGTTTAGGTGTTAAGAGGTGCAAGTAGTAAATACTGGCCACATATTTAAATAATACCTAAACGTCAAAAATGTTCTACAGTCGAATCACAGCTTAAGACAGAGTAGTCAAATTAATAAGACATAATTTTCTGAGACACACTCTAGTTTTCATTGTATATTACGAGTAGGATACACCAAGATAATTCAAAAAATCTAAAGTCCGTTATACAGTTTGTAACATATAGTGAAATACCTACTTTCGTTTTAAAATAAATAAAGATGTAATAATAATGTGTTAAACTAAGCTTTCTCTCTCCTCTGGTACCCGAGGACGATTTTACACACTTACGAATATATAGATAAATACATACTTAAATACAAAAAGGGGTTGCGTTTCTTTTAACTACCGATCTGTCTGCAAATAAGAGTGATATAATAAAAGTGTATGTATATCCTCAGACACCATTGTCCCGCGTTACCTATTAATTTATTAAAACAACAAAAGCCTTGGTTGCTACATTAAACTATCTGTAACTTACTCTATAGTTGATAAGAAGCAAAATCTGAATATAATAAACGTGTAAATCAAAGGCGATTTCCATAAACAAATGAAGGTTCAAAATGAAAGGGACGAATGTATCGCATGACATTTCCGATCTCTTCTCGATGAACGTCAAATTTCGAAATTACGATATTGGTTTGTTTACAGTGCGGATATTTATGGGCTGGGCATGGTTACATATTTTTGCCCTCTTCTTATCCAGATATAATTGTGTTTGTAAAACGCCTAGATCTCTATGAAAAAAGATTGTTTAGAAATTCGTTTCTATTTACTACCTATATGAAATTAGAAAATCTTTGTGTTAATATTTTAGACCCCTGCTTTGTTCACATGTTTATGAAAAACTTATGCATAGATACTTTTGTCTGCATGTTTGTCTACATATATTTGTCTGTCATTGTACGCATATTTATGAACGTATTAGCGTACACAATTTGATGACTCGGTTAATGTTCACATATTTCTGATTGAAATTGTTGTATGGATATTTTGGGCTAACAGATAGTACAGATAATTTTGTCGCTTTGGGAACGTATATATATTTATGCCCTTGACTGTACCTATCCCGTACAATTATTGTTAAAAAACATTTATTGATTTACAAGCAGCGGTAACAATAATTAAATAGCAATAACCTAAATAATATGTGATAATCCACATCGAAAGGGACCATATGGCGGCAGGGGTATGGGGGAGTCCGTTTCTACACAGGGAGGTAGTCGTCAACGATAGAACTACGCTAAATCTATTTATCGTAGTCCCAATGTAGCAGAGCGAGCTCATTGGTGATATGGTCACCGCTTAAGCGGTTTGGGTATTGGAATCCCAATGTTGAACGCCCGGTAGAGGCGATTAATGAAGTCAAGGCTGTAAGTATCCCTATGAATTGTAAGAGGTCCATGGAGGCCCAGTGAAATACGACTCAGGGTGAGTCTAGTGTCAGAGGTGTGTATGAGGCGCTTACGTTATACCTATTCACTATTGTATTGGAACAGCGGCAATAAAGGCGCAAGTGCCGGCCGCCATAAGGTTCCTTTCAATATGGATTATCACATATTACAACAAGTTAAATCTAAAACAGGCTTTTTTTTGGTCCTGACTGTGGCTTTATAGGCCGGGCCCAATAAAGCGATACGAGTGCGCGGTGTGTACGAGCCTGGGGAAAATCCAGGGGAAAACCTCCGCCACGGCCACGCGTGTGGTTTGGAACACTGGAATACTCTAAGAGTATGCGCTCCAGTGAGATTGGTTGAGTGGTTTCAACCGAATCTGAGGTGTGAGTGGAATCGAGCTACTGGGAGTTTTGTCGCCTATTAGCTTAGCTGAGAAGAGTCTAGCAAAACTCAACTAGGCCCAACCTGGGTCGGACTGACTACCCGGTGTGCGGCGGTACCGGCACGAATATGGACTATATGTGTCAGTGTTGTCGCGATCGCGCGGTGGACGTCCCCGCCGGAGGGAATGCCTAAGTGTACGCGTCGTCTCTGAGTTGCACGCCGTAAGCGCAGCGTTCCATCTTTCGATGGACGCTATGTTTACGTCGTTCGGGTCCGTGAGTGTGTGCCTAAGACGCTGGACCATGCGGTCCCTAATCAGTGATTGCCGAGTTACGACAGAGGGGGACTCTAAAACAGACCCTTGGGGTGTACCGAGGATGCTAGCGGCATTTTCTCATTATTGTTTATTTACTGAATAAGGTCGAAGGTATTTAGTTACTCGCTTACTCATAATAGAAAACTCTTCGACATAAAACCTATGAAGCAATTTTTTATATTAAAATTATCGTATTATTTATTTACTTAAACGTTTGCCACTATTTTCTGCCTCTATTATTGAAGGAAAAAAATATTTTCTATTGTAGCGGCAAGGTAATCATTAACTGAATATTAATGAAATTGCATATTTTTTTCACAGAATAACAATGAAACGGGAATTGTTTGCTATTATCATTTGCTTTACAGTTTTAGGAAAAAATTAATTATAACCGAGGTTTGTCTGACGAGGAGGTTGGCAGCGCGAGGCTTTTGCCGAGGCCTCCCAAGACCCAACTACCCTATTATACCTTGTTCTCTTTTAAGTTTATAAATTATAAACAAAGAAGCAGTGGTCATAAACACTTTTTAAATTCGCATTTTTAGCACGAAAGATCATAAGTTAGTAGCTATGAAAAAATACTTTTTTAAACCCTACCGACTTCTTACAATCTGCCTCTCCGGGTGTTTTTATTGTACAACTTTTAGATTAATGAAATGAAACGTTATTTATAAAAATATAAATTAAGACATGTTATTGAATAACAGTTACATGATGTAAGCTGAAATAACGGTTTTAATATTGATTGAGATTATTTGACACTTACCGCAGAACGTGGCTGATAAAAAACCTCGTAAGTAGTTATCTGTCATTCTTTCTAATGCTAAGAAAACAAGGTATAGATCTCTGCACGAACATAACATAGAACCAGGGATTGTGAAACCGGTTTTATTTAATACCTGTATAGAAAATGACAAAATATTACCGCTAATAAAATAATACCTATATTCTAATCTAATTAGGCTATAGGAATATAGTACAATATAGGAATATAGGGTTGTGTATATTGTTGTCATTCCGCTTTTATCTATACCTCTATGTATTGATGATATACGATATTAAATACCTGTATTCAATACCGCTATTCATTACACTTGAAAGGTAAGATGTCAATTAAACATTACTACTAAAATCCAAAAAAAGGGGTAAGCATCTACTTTTTATAATACGCCAGTTCGTAGAAACAAATAATCGACTATATTTACACTGACAGCTATTACTTGTAATGGTTTTTATGGGTAAAGTGTCAAATAGAAGTATAGTTGTCAATTGGCGAAACCGCTAATATATTTGAATAACGGTTTTGATTATACTAGTAATCAGAGCTTTAGCGATATTAATAGCGAAATGCAATTAACCGGTTATACCTTATTTAAAACCAGTAGTAAGAATACCGGTAAATGAATAGAACATTAGTACAGTAGGAACGTAGTTAAATAACTAACAGTCATTTGCCTTAATACTATTTGAATTCCGCAGCGTTCGAGAGCCGTTTCCAAATGTCTAGGGCTGCCAAACGTACGGCCCATATTTAAACTATTCCGTGTTCGTAATAACAATGCGCTGTTCAAAAACCGGGTGTTTTGTAGTGCCTATTGTGCTTTATATATAGCGAATTAGGGTCGGCACCAACATACGATCATAGGCCGGTCATCGTCAAATGTGGCGCCGGCAGCTGTCATCCCATAGAAACTTGTCAAACTTTCCATACAATCAGATTTTGACGAACACCGCTTACGATTACAGACGGTTTGGTGCAACCCACCCTTATAATAATAATTATTTCCATGCTAATTATACATAATTCATTATATTAAATATTAGTTTCTTTAGGGCTTATATGTCATGTCTGTCCGTCCATCCGTGTGTCACAGACGATTTACTCTGAGACTACAAGCACTACGATTATGATTTTTTTTAGTAAGTGAGGTGTTTTCTATGAACCGTTACATAAAAGTGACGTGAAATTACAAAAATTAGGGGGGGCACTCTATATATGTATACGGTGGATGAAAAAAAATTCAACGCACATAGTCGTGTGGGGTAGGTATATGAATATCCATGGGGATAGGCCTTAAAAATGATATAGAGGTTTTTAAAATTTTACATAATAATAATGTCTTTATTGGCCTTGTAACATACGTCACATGTAACACGTCCGTCATACAATATATTTCATAATTATTTGTCTAGTCCTTATGTCAACCTTTGGTGAGATATTAGCTTTCAAAGTCATAACAAAGGGTGAAACGGCACGCTATTACTAAGACTCGCTGTCCGTCCGTCTGTATGTATGTCCGTCTGTCACCAGCCTGTATCACATGAACCGTGATAGTTAGACAGTTGAATTTTACACAGAAATGATGTGTTTCTATTGCCACTATAACCACAAATACTAAAAAACAGAATAAAATTTATATTTAAAGGGGCTCCCATACAACAAACGTGATTTTTTTCCGTTTATATAGATAATGGTACGGAACCCTTCGTGCACGTAATATATTTTTTTGATACTAGACAGAGTAAACTTTTACGTTTGAGTGCAGTGTTAGCGCGTTCGTTTTAGAATAAAGGAAAAATTGAAAAAAATTGAATTTTTATTGAATTTTGGGTATGGGATGGTGCATCGCAACTGACGATTCTCAATATGATTTGAGACGTTAGTGCCGTTAATGAAGCATGAGTCTTCTGGTAGATGTCGCTGTACGCCTCCCTTAAGGCGTATGTATAAAATTTAGCGCGTTCGGAATGGAAATTCTGGCCGTATATGGTACTTCTGGGAAAAACCTCAGAGACCATCCTAAATTTGGTAGGGATCCCCGCCATAAACTGCCGATTACGTAAAATAAAACATTTTATATGAGTTTTATATGAGTTCGAAACGTCTTCATCGAACTTCTCGCGTTTCCAACAATTTTATTAGAAGAAAATTGAATTAACAAGATCGATAGTTCATACTAGTTTTAGCCGTATCGGCAGTAAAGTTAGCCTTTCTAAGTTTTAACTGTGTTATACTGGACGCGGATTGTTTGCTTATTTTGGTTTTAACTTCGAATTTAACTACTGCAAAAGGGGTGATTTTAGTGTTAGGGCGGATATTCAGCGTTTCAACGGCGGTTTTTTTTCGTCATTGTCGTTTCATTAAATATTGTTAAAGGAGACGATGATCAGAGTAAACTTTTGTAAAAAGCGAAACCAATATCGGGTCTGAGTCTTATTTGACCAATGTTTTCGCCGGTTTATTTTAACTTTAAATAGATAATCGTGAGTCGACAATGACTTTACAAACGAGCGTTTCAAACGCTCGGAGAATCGCTCATTAGCTTTGTTTCCATAAGCGCAAAAAATACGTTAAAAAACAACATGCGGCAGTGCCGAAGTATATAGATAATTTGATCACATTTTCTAATTGCATTGATGCACAAATAGCGCCCTATTTCACATCGACATAAGGTACTCTTTTGCTTAATACTGGCATGTATGAAGTTTAAATTAACATTAGTTAATGGTGACATACCCACGCGTTACCCAGTGTTTCGATATTTTTACAAATGTTATAATATTTCTTGAATAAATTAATTTAAGTACGTATTTTTATTATATGAGTATTGTTATTGTTAATCTAATAGGGAGTTTTTATATATTTGGTCGCTAGTTAATATAAATATGAAATATCTTTAAACGCGCAAATCCTGTATATTTTATCTATCACGGCGAACTCGAAAGCGGCTGTAACCATTTCGAATAAATTTTATACGAGGTGGGTTCTGGGGGTGAACTTTCGATGTATATTTCTAATTGTCGAGGAAACTCGTTTTCTCCGAAAAATACTGAAAATACTGCGCAAAGCTGGGCCTCATTGATACCTACTGATATTAAATAGACGTAATATCAATACTGTCTCTTTAAAACATAAAACTTTGATATACTCAATCATTAATTAAAAAATATGAACCTAAATGATTAACTGTCATTTTAATGTCCAAATCGCCAAATGAGCTTCTAACGAAAAATATAATAAACCGATCCCTTAAGAGCCTTTATGAGTTAAAAAACAGTCATCTATTTAGGCCATCCTCTGTTTGAATTGACACGTATCATGATATTTTCTCAATGTTACTATCTAGAACAGGACTTTTGAGACCTTACGTCATAAATTTTAAACATAGTTTTAGAATTTTCCATAAAGAAATATCGTTTCAAACATCAATCCAAAACGACCATTTACAAACTAATAATGGCTTTTTTCCGCTTAAATTACACTACACACAATAAAATAAAATAAATTCTATGTTACTATCTAAAACTTTTACAAAGTCATCGTATCCTTTAATCACTTTATTGGTATAGTCAATACTTATGTCGTAAATTGGATATAAACATTTAAAATTTATAAGGCCTCTTAAATTGATCCTCTAAAAACAAAGTAATTTTGATTTAACTAGAATGATGTCGGTAACAGCCCTAGAAACAGTGCTGTACTGCAAGATAAATTGAAACAGCAACCAGTTTGAAACACAAAACCAAACAGGTTTTTCCCAAACTCTGGAACTTTATCCTTCATTTCACTACAAACAGTGTCAGTAAATTTTATACTAGTCACGAATGAATGGGGGCTATCGCGTAAGAATTGGCCGCTAGAGGCGCTAGTGTAGCGTGAGGTCTTCGAAAATTCAAATGTCACTCTTTGTGGTTGCGCTACGCGGGTTAATATCTAATTGGAACAATATAGTGACTATTTTGCAATACCTGAGCTTGATTATGGTAAATATGAGTTACGGGTCAATGAATGTCAGTGCTTTGAGGCAGTTTCGCTTTCGGAAACTTATGTCCCCCTTTTTTTCGAACAAAACGTGACTGCGCTGCAATGCGGGATGTTCGATATGTTTACGGTACGGTTTTAAGATATTAAATATGATTTAAATGTAAACTTCGTTCTCATGCCCATAATAACCAATAACAATTTTTGACAGCTGGACCTTTCTCGACAGTGGCTAGAAAAAAAAAATCTTGTTAAAATTAAATTGGTTTTAAGAGGCATTATAAGTTTTAAAATGTTTTAATTTCAAATTATGACAAAAGTATTGATAATACCAATAAAGTTATTAAAGGCTACGACGATTTTATTAAAGTTTTAGATAGTAACATAGCCATTTTTTAATTTATTGTGTGTAGTAGAATTTAAGTGGAAAAAACAAGTTATTAGCTTGAGAGTGGTCGATTTGGAGTGATGTTTGAAACGATATTTCTTAATGAAAAATCCAAAAAATACATTTAAAGTTTATGACATAAAGTCGCTATAGTCCTGTTCTATATAGTAACATTGAGAAAATGTTAAGATACGTGTCAATTCAAACAGAAAATGGCCTAAATAGATGAGCGTTTTTAACTGGTAAGGACCTTTAATAGGAAAAATAAGGGAATTCCTAAGAAAAACTCTAAGTTATCAATATATTAGTATTTGTTGGTGAAATAAATATACGTAATAATAAACATTATCACCAAATTTTAATTCCATAGGTCAGTGGAAAGTTACAAAATCCTTCACAACAAAATTTTGTGTCAGTACAATACAATACAATACAATAATTTATTGATAACTATAGTTACAAGTCAAATATTTACATTAATAATATGAATTATAACACATATTATACAGTGACGGACGGACGCGTGAATGACAGCAATAGGGTTCCGTTTGGACCCTTCGGGTACGGAACTCTAAAAAGCATAATCGAGTCGACATGGTCATGGATGAATATAATACAAGAGTATTCAGTTAATCACACAATGTGAGTCACAGACTTACCAGATACGACGCGCAAATAATACCACTACCGAGCGAGATGGTCATATACAACTTTGTATAAGAGCGACAGAGAGTTACATATCGTTTGTTATCCCTGACATAGTTCCACTTTTTTTATCGAGCATAACTTATTTTATATGACAGTTGTGCCATGCGATTACCCGCCCAAATTAAGGCGCGTATAACCGCGAACGACCTTGCGCGTTGGGGCGTGGCGTCGCCTTTCCCGCCGCACTACCCGCGCCCCCCCGCTGTAAGAGATCCGTCAGCCGACTCCAAAAAAGGATTAGGTTTTTTGTATGTGTGTATGTATTTTTTATATTATTATTTTCTAAATACATAGGAATGTTTGAAGTAGCGACACAGCCTTCCCGTCCGAGAGCCGGTGGCAGACTGCCGCCCGTCGCCCGCGCACGTATCCGCCCCAAAAAATTATGACGGTGTGGTAGTTATCCCAGGTTTTTGACAAAAGTAATGATTATTTTACAATATCCGCAGCTCAGATTATGAAAAACTGTATTAAGTTTTATTTTCTGAATATCCCGTGTAAAAAACATGTCTAGATGGTGAGCAGTAGCGATTTAAAAGGTTGAAAAATGCCTCGTTTGATTTTTTTTTGTTAGATCAATCTAGGCGTGTTGCAATTTCCGCAGCTCAGATTGAATCAATTCTTCAAGTATATTTTTGAGACCTATATTTCGGGCCAGTTTTGAGTTTTAGGCCTTTGAACGCGACCAAAATGTGGTATTTCACTCTATTACGCGCCTTAAGGAGGTAATTTATGGTAAACCGGCAGCGATTTTAAACTAATTCTCAATTTATATGCATAAGACCTTTTCCTTCACTCTTCGTGGCACGCGTATAGGTTCTCTATAGAAATATTTATACTCTAAGATGAGTACACAGTGTCACAAAGTAACAACCCTAGTAATATGAGTATTCACCGCAGTACCGCAAGATAGTTTGAACTAAGAAAAATGGGTATTATCCGAACCGACGCGTCCGTCCGTATTCCGGGCAAGCGGCGATTATGATTTATGATCGCATAAAAGTCATATTCGGTCTTTGAAAGTTTAGTTAGGTGAAGATAGTCAGGCAAAATGATTCGGAAATTCAGTAGAATCGGTGTACAATCTGTATGTTAGCTACTGATTTTTAAGAATAGTTTTTTTTTTTCATTTCTATGCCTACACCAAATCTTGGGATTAGGTAGCAGACCCGGGAATTCTTCAGGATGTAACTGTACTGCGATTTTTTTTATACAACACCGGTGGCAAACAAGATTACGGTCCACCTGATGGTAAGCGGTCACCGCAGCCTATAGACGCCCGCAACTCCAAAGGAGTCACGTACGCTTTGCCGACCCTTTATAAAATTTGAGGATGCACTGTGTTGACAACAGAAGGGACAAATTTAGGTCCCTCGCTCTCAAGACAGTGCATCCTCGGGAGCTCTGGCAACCTTGCTCACCTCCAGGAAAACAACACTACATACTTTTGTATAGTAGATAATGTTATTATGGCTGTGGTCTTCTGCAAGGTGGACTACTTCTGGAGGTACTTCCCCAGTTGGGCTGCTTCAATTTCGAGCAAGATGACATTTTGTTGTGCCCTACCTCTCTTAGATATCGATAACGCTCCGAGGACGATGAATAAATATTTTTCACAAAATTTTCCAAAACAAAGAATAAACTGTATTATGAAAAATTGTAGTTAGACTGTATAAGATTTCAAGCTCACATGGTCATTTGCATTAGTATTACGATTTGAAACGGGATATTTACCATGTACATTTATATTTGTGAGTTCCCGATATTTCGGCACTGTTGCAAGCGCCTTTATCAATGTGTGTATGTGGTGTGTCGTGACCGTAATCGAGTTTCAAGTGACAAGGCGGACGGTGGTAGTGACGGTGACACTGTGCGAAAAAAGTGAACCAGGAAGAGGGTAGATCGCTATGGTGTGTGGGTAGACCACAACTAAAAGTCGCAGCACGTCAGTTAATCCTTGATTAATGGCGCTTGCAACAGTGCCGAAATATCGGGAACTCACAAATACAAATATACATGGTAAATATCCCGTTTCAAATCGTAATTCTATTGTAGTTAGACTATATTGGTAGGTTTGTGCTAGTCTCTTACCGAAAAGTATGTTTCAAAACCTGCGACAATTGGCAATGACTAAGCAGCAATGTCGTCATTTTTCACAAAATTTACCTCATAGCCATGTTAGGAGCGCCAAAAAACTAAATCTAATTGAACTGTTTGATGGACACTTTAGAACACAAAATCTATTAGAAAAGGGTTTATTTATAAAGGAATATTTGAGAAGTTCTATATCCTTTGCAAACATCTAAGGAATATTAATATTTGCAACAAGTTTGATTGTTATTGAAACAATCCAACTCTGATTGAAATTGTTTGATTCACTGTTGTTTGTGGTGGTTGCCATTTGATGTGAAGTGAAATTCAATACTAGATGTTCAGCCACGCAGTAATTGGATCATTCTCATACCAAAATTTAACATTTTCTTAATTTGTCCTTACCTTAACTATTTTATCAGTTAGGGATCCAGGTATAAAGTAAACTGGAGTCAACAATAAGTTTAAATTGCACCCTGATTTCCTTAACTTTCACTTAACGTTCGGGCCGGTAAGGACATCAATTGACTTTAACGATGATAATCACCCAATATGCTTAAGGCCCCTTTTGTATCTTTGGCAAAGCGTCAGAAATGATTTTTTTACTAACAGAAAAGTTACACTAAATACTAATTTGCATAAATTAGTTCCTTATTTTGTTATTAGCGGCCTCAAATTTGTAGTAGTACTAAATTTACCTGATTACACAGACAGTAGGTTTCTGCAGAGCTCAAGGAATCTTAAGTTTGAGTCCTTCATGATGTTCTTTATCATAAAAACCCAGTTTCTAAGAAAACTCTTTAAGAGTCCTTATCAGTTAAAAAACGCACATATATTTGCGCCATTTTCTGTTTGTATTGAAACGTATCTTGACATTTTCTCAATGTTACTATCTAGAACAGCAGGGGAATCACGTAACTTTATGTACTAACGGTTGATTTAATAAAGTCGTATCTAACTGAACGAAAGCAATTTGTCACAATCAATAAAATATGTACAAAATCTAAAACGGAAGTTAGTATATCATCTGATTATAGAGAAATAAAGTACGGGGTGCCACAAGGCAGTGTCCTCGGACCTTTACTTTTTTTGGTGTATATCAACGATATGCCACAAACTATTGAACATCCGATGATACTATTTGCTGATGACAGTACAATTATATTCACAGGAGATAATGAACGTAAATTGCAGATTGACATTAACAAGACATTGGAAACTATAATTGAGTGGCTGAAAAATAACAACTTACGCATTAATTTAGGCAAAACCAAGTTAATGAGTTTTAAACAAAGAGTTGACAAAACACCAAATATCACTGTTGCATATAATGAACATAAAATTGAGGAAACTGACATTACAAAATTTTTAGGATTACATTTAGATAGTAAGTTGACTTGGAAAAATCATATTGACATTGTGTGTAAAAAGCTTTGCAGATTTTCGTATGCATTATATAACCTCAATAAAAGAGTAAATACGTCATCAGTATTAACTGCATATCATGCTTATGTAACTTCAACTTTGCGATACGGCGTCATATTTTGGGGTAATTCAACAGACCGTGAAATGGCATTCAGGGCACAAAAAAAATGTATACGATCGGTATGTGGAATAGGACCAAGAGAAACCTGTAGAACGCATTTCACTAAGCTTAATATATTAACTCTACCATGCCTTTACATATACGAGATAGGAGTATATGTGAAAAGCAACTTAAGCCAATTTTCTCATTTTAGCAGCTGTAGGCAGAAGGATAAAATTTATACAGGGCCATTCAAAACTGCTCTGCTTAGTAAGAGTATTTTTGGAATGGCGCCAAAAATTTATAACAAGCTACCATTAAAGATAATTAAAATAGATGAGTTAACAGAATTTAAAAAGAGACTGTCTAAATTCCTGGTACAAAAAGCATATTATTCTGTAGGTGAATTTTTAAGCGACACATTTTAAATTTGATTTGTTATTTAAGTTAGTAAATTAGTGTTAGTATAGACATGCATGCAAGATCTGGACTACAATGTTTGTATGCCGAAAGGCAAAACATAGCGATACCTACCTAAAATTATTGTAAGACCTTTTCAACCTATGTTTACAAATAAACAATTTTGAATTTTGAATTTTGAATTTTGAATTTTGAATTTTGAACGGTAGATAATTTTACTGTCAATTTTGAAGTATAAATGTATGAGCTGACAATTAAAATTTGACATTAAAATCTATCTAACGGTAGTACAAAAGTTCCGTGATTACCCCGCAGGACTATTATTGCGACCTTATGTCATAAACTTTAATTGTATTTTTTGGATTTTTCATTAAGAAATATTGTTTCAAACATCACTCCAAATATTACATACATACAATTGTCAAGCTAAAAACTTGTTTTTTCCGCTTAAATTCAACTACACACAATAATATCAAAAATTGGCTGTTACTATTTAAAACATTAATTAAATCATAGTATCCTTTAATTACGTTATTGGTATTATCAATACTTTTGTCATAATTTAAAATCAAAACATTTTCAGACTTATAAGGCCTCTAGTTTGACGACCGCTTTAGCCCAGTTGGTAGTGACCCTGCCTACGAAGCTGGAGGTCTCGGGTTCGAATCCCGGTCAGGGCATTTATTTGTGTGATGAGCATGAATATTTGTTCCTGAGTCTTGGATGTTTTCTATGTATTTAAGTATATATTTATCTATATAAGTATCTATATCGTCGCCTAGTACCCATAGTACAAGCTTTGCTTAGTTTGGGACTAGGTCGATTTGTGTAAGATTGTCCCCCAAATATTTATATTTATTTATTATTTATTTAGTGTGTGTAAGATAGAAACTAATTCTTGTTGGTCACTTCGCATTAGTTTAGGCTCGTCGTAAACACGCCAGAAATAGAATACGAAGAAAATGCGAATGCAATGAACCAAATTTTTGCTAAAACTGTTGCCCTTTATTGTACTGTTTTTTTTTTGAACCTGACTGTGGCTTTATAGGCCGGGCTCAATAAAGCGATAGGAGTGCGCGGTTGGAGAGTAGCCTGGGGAAAACCTCCGACACGAGCACGCGGGTGGTTTTGAACACTGGAATACTCTAACAGTTTGCACTCCAGTGAGATTGGTTGAGCGGTTTCAATCGAATCTGAGCTGTTATTGTACTGTTTAATCAGGCTTTGTTCACAGCAAATTCCTTTATTTTAACAGTAAACTAAAGGGAATTTCTATTAGTTGAATTCGTGCTTCAGTCTCGTTTCCTGTTTGTCGATATCTCTAGTTTAGTGTCTCGCTTTGACCTCAATTTTCTGTTTGTCTTGGAAATGTTATATTATCTCAATTGTCTTGGAATTGTTATATTATCATTGGAATATTATAGATTTACCGCAAAGGGGAGCAGGGACACTCCACGCGGCGCGGTATCGATTGAGTTAACCGGTAGGTTTATTTATCAGTAATTTTCATCATTAGCGTCAACAACATTTCATTTATTAGCGTCAAAAACTAATAAACAATTTTGCATAGTTTTATGTGGTCTTTCTTTTGGATAATAATTTTGATTACTAATAAATTTTGAGTCAGCATCCCACATTTATTTACTGATGGTCAAATCAGCAATTTTTTTATGAAAAGTTAACAACCTAAGTAAAGACTCGGGACGTCAGGATGTCACCGTCTGGGATGACGTCATCATCGAAAAGGAAATATGACTAATGACGTCAGAATTTCCTACGGTCCAACTGTGTACATTTCATTTTTATATATTTAAATACATATTTTAAAACAACATAAGGTTGAAATGTTAATGTTTTCTAAGCATTTTCATGAGTTTTATTTATGAGTTACGTAAAATAATATTTTTTAGCGCTGCTCATTACCGTATTTAGCTACGCGCTAGCGTCCAAAGGATTGGTTACCCAAGAAAAATATTTACAATAGTAATTTTTAACTCTCCAGTATAGAGTACTTTTTTAGGAACGTAAAAGTTTGGTCATCAGCCATAAAATAAACGTAATATTAAATTACCTTGCAAGGTTTTAAATTTTAAGTAGTTTTAAACACACATTATATTATAGTATATTTTAAAAAATGAAAGGCTAGCTACACAGAAGTTTGATTCTTTTAAGTTTACTTAGGTTTATTCATTTTAAAAGGTGTCCTAGATTCAATAACAATAAATTAAGATTTAATTCATTCATCCTCTCATTGTAAAAGCCTTTTCCTGATAGTACTTTCGCTCTCTCTCTCTCTCTCACAAATATACACACATACACACTCACACCACACACAGAAACACATATTTTTGCTCGATTTTTTTTTTGTACTTTTTATTCATCTTTTTTTTCGTCACCCATTTTTGTGTAAATTACAGTTTTGGCAGTTCTTAAAGTACTTCATTTTATCAGAGAAATAACCTTTAGGTATTATAAAAAAATATATACTTATATATAACTACATGTTGATATCCAATTCAGAATTAACTTTATATCATCCTAAAAGGAATTCTGTCATTGGCTATGCTTATTATATAATCATGAATCGAATTTTTTCTCTGTAAACGCTGTTGAACTTCTTACATAAATAAATAAATTATATGTTTTAACTAATAAGTTGCATGGAGTACGCTTCTCAAGACTCACAATTTAATTTGTTGTACATACACAATACGGTAGTTCCCGTGTTGCCAAAAGTAACCTTTATGTAATGGATTTTATTTTATTTTTTTTAAATGAAGGGAAAAGTTATTATTTTTTGTCTCCGAGCAGGATTCTAACTTGCGATATCTTGACATACGCGGCCAATTGATCTAGCCAACTGAGCTACCGAAGCAATCTTGCTCGGTCCCCAAATTTTTCCAGAAGTTCCCTCTTACAAGTCGGGCAAAACAAAGAAGCACGGCCGTATCATCCTTTTCTCGAAGCGATACAGGCCATTTCCAACATCCTGTAATTTTGTGCTAGGTAAAGCTAGATAACTATCTTTCCAGTTCTCTCTTACAACGCGTAGGTTAGCAGACATACTAATTAATGCAAAGTTGATGGAATATATTGACGAACAAATCCCTCAAAGGTTAGCTGGAAGAGATCCCTCATAGGGATAAGTTCGCCTTTGTACTCTAATCTTATGTGACATGTATAAATAAATAAAAAATGAAATAAATTAACTTTATTCTGCAAGTAGGCCGCAAAGGCACTTTTACAAGTCAAAAACTACTAGCGTTTCTCAAGAGACCACTGCCGAGAAGAAACCCCGAAAGAAACTCGACAGTCAGTCATTTTCTCCAAAATATGCTTATTACAATGATACTACTTAACCTACTTAAGTAAATGTATGTGTATGTATGTGTGTATATTGTTTTAACCTATTATTGTGTACAATAAAGTGCTTACATATATACATACAAATCGATTTTACCGGTCTAACCAATTAGGCTGTTTTTTTAAAGTTAGGATGTAGTTTGGTTTAGTTATTTTTTTGTTGCAACTATTAATTGACTGACGCTCATTTTTCGGTTTCAGTTAGCGACAGCTTTAATTAAAGAATCGGTTAAAAATTAAAAAGTTGGGATATAGCCTAAAAATAATAATTGGAAAACGGGCAAACATCACAAACAAAAACGAAGTCATAATATAAATTGAATAAATCAATAGAATTGTTTTTATGAAACGCCAAAAACGCCGGTAGTATATTTCATTTCATTTCATTGCAAGAATGTAGTTTACAAAACAAGGTGTTATAAATAGATACTAAATGTCCAATACATTCTGCTTTACTAAGCATACAAGAATTACATTTTGTATATTACAAGTCGTCAAAATTAAATACATTGATAATAAATTAAATTAACTAATGAGAATGTCAAAAGGGTAAAAAAAAATAAAAATAGAATTCGATAAAAAGTCAAGGTAAGAATAAAAATAGAATTAACATTAGTTAAACATAGCTAGTGATCAATACAAGTCAACCTTATAATTAAAATATTCATTAATATTATAAAAACAATTTTGTAATAGCCACTTCTTATACTAACTATAAAAGTTTTTAGGCAAATTTGAACAATTGACGTCACTATTGGCTATGGTCAATCGTCCATTTTAGGTCTATTTAGCAAATTCTGCTTCAGCGTCTACAAAAATGCGTATCTTCGAATTCCGGATTTCCGAATTTCCAGATTTCCGGTTGTTCTCCTCTACCTAAAGGTCGTGTTTGTCAACTGACTCTCGTGAAATTTTGTGAACTGGTTCGGTAATTATATACAATTTTTTTGTCGAATCAGCTATCGGAAAATTAAAAAAAAAAAAATTCATTGATTTTGTAAGTTTCTGCGGGCGAATTTCGGTTTGTTCTCCTCTTATCTACAGGTCGTATTTTTCAACCGATTCTCGTGAAAATCAATTTTTTTTGTTGAGTCAGTTTTTGGAAAAAATGGAAAAAAATGACTTGCGAGGTCTCACAGAGCCACTAGTCAAAAAAAATCCAAGATTCACAAGCGCTTTGCCGATCCTTTATTGGCTGGAGGATTCGTTACTGTAGACAGCTACGGACATAATATATACTTCACTACACACGATACTTCACTCTAAACATAGATATTCCTTGGAAGTTCTATGTTCGCGCCCCTACGATGACGTCACGCGGGCCAGCGAGGGGCGCTCCCCACCGACCGCCGCGAGCGCGGCTCCTTCTATTCGCCTTGGGTCAGAGGACCACACGCGTCCACTCATAATTTCATACAATCAGATGTATAAATTTAATTAAACTACTTTGTATATTCTACATCTTTAAATCATCATACAACCTTGTGTAAGCCCGTACACTCTACAAATACGTATGTTTTGTCTATTGGCCTGAATTTATATAGGCACATATTTCCTTACGCAATTCCTTCTGAGAATTAAATTGAAGTCCCATGTCTACGTAAATCTTTTTAGCAAGTACCTTAGAGAATAAAACTGATTTAATGCCGCGCGAGGAACTTGATTTGCAAGTTATACCAATAAATCATCTCTTACAGCGTTGAGAATATATATATTTTATATGACATAAATTTTATATACTTACGGAAACTCGTTATTAACTTGAAGTTGATTAAATAATTATAAATCTTTAAATAAATAAAAGGTCGGTAGGATGCGTGTGAGTTGCTTACATATTATCAGGCTCGTAGTATGCTTGTTAGCAACCCTCCTAGCGTATTTTTTTTTGTAAGTATAGGTATATTTCCTATTCGCAATTAATTTATTTCATATCATTTAAATGAAAAAAAAGACCTTCAAATAAATCTGACCCAATAATGGATTGTAACTAGAAAGAAAGAAAATAATTTATTCGTGACAAACACACAAGTAATCCAAAAACTAATACAGTTACAAAAACAAACAAAAGATAAATATTTAATGTAAAATCATACAATAATGCTGGCTCAGGAGCCAGCGCTGGTCTTCCGGCGAGACCATAGTGAGACCATACCTCTCGTTTGGGTGTCTATTATTTTATCGAAATATCTTACATCGATTTTCATTTCACCGAAAACTGTTCAACGAATTTCATTAGGTTTTTTTTTTCTAATCACATAATCATCAATTCATTGCATTTTATATAATCGAACCACTTTTCATAGTTAATCGTTTCGAATCCGTCTCTAGTCGTAGCGTAACGGTACATCGAATTTACCTTTCATAGAAATATTCGATATTCATAGTATTAATTTAACGAAACTTGATTCACAGATAGTACGTTCCATATAGTATTCTTTCCACGAACAATGTTTCATCGAACAACCAAGCATGATTTTTCAAGGCGCATAATCTTTCTGGGCTTATATAAAAAAAAATAACCTAACCTAACCTAACCTATCCGCATTAGTCGGTTTTACCCTAACAGGTCTTTTGTACATTTTAGGTTTTGGGTATTTTTGTTTTTGAGTACTTTTACACAGTACACCAAGAATCTGCGAAATTCTAAATTTTAGTCGTATTATCAAGAATAGTAAACAGTGGTAAAATGATGTTCTAGGTAATAAGAATTTTGGGAACTGAAACCTTCGTTAAACCAAAATTATACTAAAGACCATTCGATGAACGACTACGTCGATGAACGAATAAAATACTGAATTAAAATTCGATGAATTGTTTCTTGTGTAAAAGGTAATTCGAGCAAATGTTTGAGCGATCTTACGAAGTTCGATGAATGATTCCTAAGTGATAATAAAATTCTGCGAATAGTGTTATAGGAAACGATAATCGATGTAACGATTTTCGGTAAAATGATGGATTCCCCTCTCGTTTCTTACATTAACATTAGGTTCTTTCGAGCCCTGTCTTTCATCCCAATAAAAAATGCCGTAACGTTCTTATACCACATTGCAAGAGGAAAGGAGATTCGGTGAATTTTATAAACGCTCTAATAAACAGCCATTCACGCCTTTTTAAATTATAATTGTAATCAATTACGACTCCATGTGAACATAAATAGGTGTACTAGATAAAAAAGTATTACCCCTCGTCTACCGGTCCCAGGGATCATAACAAAATAACGCTGTTGTTTAGTTTTTCTCCGGGAGACGACGGCTAAGCACAAAGCAGTAGCAAAAATACTAGATATTACGGGCGCTTCCTTAATTTTAAATGTCATAACAACCCGGCCCGAAGCGACCCGAGCTCATCCATGAATAACCAACAGCATCTCTGTAAAACGGCTAATAAAGAAACAACGCTGTTTGCAAATAAAATGCTATTCCCCGATAGAGTTGGGAAATTTATCGGGTCTCTTTGCGAAATATAGGAACGATCCGGCCCCCGCAGCTTGATTTACGCCCGAGATATACACAGTACGGAGTAAAAAAGATTATACACGCATTCTTTGCAAAGATATCCTTATATTAGCGCAACCTGAGCAAAAACAACTTACATATTACATAATACCTTTTAAACCATACGGGTGTATGTTACTTTGGTCCGTAAGTCAGATAAGACTTTTTGGCTAAGCAAGAAATCGCGTAACAACAGAGATTTATCTCAATGCTTTGAACCTTTTCGCAAAATGCTTTCTATCTGATAAATTCAGAATACTTACGGCGGTTTTAAATAATGAATCCCTATGTGATCCCAAGTAATATGAAATTCTGAACTCACCGTCCAAGTAAACTGCTTTTGAAGCGGATTTCCCGTTCTCGACGACCGGCCTAATGGTCTCATAAGACATCGACTCCAGCAGGTTGTCCCTCATATCTAATACTATTAGGCTCCTTATATCCTCGAGAATGTCTTCGTAAAACGTCGTTAATTTGTTTCCAGAGAGTGTTAGTTTCCTCAACTGTGTCAGGCCTCCGAAAGCGCGCTCAGAGATGTATTCAATCGCATTGTTGTCCAACATCAGATCCTTTAGACCCCACAGCTCACTGAACGCCAAATTACCTATCATAGTCAAGCGGTTGCTCCTTAAATTCAGTCGGGACAAATTCTCCAGCCCCTCGAACATTTCCCTGGTAACTACTGATATGGAATTCAAATCCAACTTCAACTCTATTAGATTATTAAGGTGCTTGAAGCATCCCTCGTGAATCAAACTTAGATTGTTATTTGATAAATGTAAAACATGCAAATTCGGGAGTCCAAAGAAGACGTCCCGTCTCAGTTCTGTTATTTGGTTGTCGTCCAAACTTAGATTGGACAGCATCATCATTTGCGCGAACGAGTGTCTCCCCAGGGTGCTTATCTTATTTGATCTTAAGCTGATCTGTCGGATAGTTGAGGAGTTTGTGAACGCGTATGGTGGGATGTTCTGTATTGTGCCAAACTGAATAGATATGTGCTTCAGTCTTTCCAGTCTAACAATGGCCTTGGCTGGTATGAAAGTGAGTGCTTCGTCAGAGCGAACGTTGAACATGAGATGTTCTAATTCAGATTGGGAAGAGAAGTTAGGCCAAATAGGATCTTCGGGGGTGATTCCACCAGTGAAGATCCAGCAGTCAGCTCTGGTTGCCATCTTTGGCTTGGTACTGTCGCAGTAACAATGGACAAGGGACCGACGGTCGATAATATCACAAATGTTGGTGAATATGGGTTGGTAATATTCTATTTTGTGGTCGTCCTTGGAGGTGGTGGCGGGCCTCGCTGTCATTAGCGCCGCGATAATTACAAGGTGTTTTGTTATCTGCTCCATTTCGATACCGATTTAATTGTTACCTGTAACAATGAATTATAGTTAATTACATAATATTTATTTTTTTGGAAAGTCTTGGGAACAACAAATTGCTGTAGAAGTTAATTACGTCTGAAAATGTCAACTAAAACTAGATACAATTGTGGAAGAAACATAATGTAATGAAACTCAAAACCAATAACAAATAAACAATAAGCAAAATTAATTGTTACCATTTTACCTGTCTACCATTGTTATTTTAGAATTATTTACTTAGTTGTCAGTAGGGCACATAAGTGTAATTTTTTAAATATACTTTCTGTCTTACTTTTCTACCAGGCGTAAGCTAACGATATTGTATTATCCAGATAAAGTGAAAAGAATATTCGAAAGTGAGATTTTCAACCAATGACCTCTGTTTTCCGTACATTTCTTGGAACCAACGTTTCTGAATAATAATAATAATAATATTTCAATTACCAAAAAAGAGTGCAACAAATTAATAAACAACGACTTCCACACTAGGCACAGCCTGTATCGTGGGAGTCGGATCAAACACGACAAATAGTAATAGCATGCGGCTTTTGACAATTTTTAAGCAAAAGTAAAAGTAAAACAAGCTTTAACACTATATTTAAATACTAAGAAACAAAAATCTAGAATTTTATTTGGGCGCTGGAATAATCGTATGGATGACGGGTGACTATTATATCACATAGTTTAGAAAAATTGCCTTAGAGAGGCTCGTAGCGACATCTACCGGGAAGTTATTACAACTTCTAAATCGCCATTAATAAATAATAAATAAATAAATGTTTTTGGACAATCTTACACAAATCAACCTATTCCCAAACTAAGCAAAGCATGTACTTTGGTACCAAGTGACGATATACATACATATATAGATAAACAGATGCTTAAATACATCGAATATTGTCGCAATTACATTGAGAACTGTTAATGGTAACAATGCACTACCCCACACTTGAATATTATTATCTAACAGACAGAAATGCATGGCCCAAACCAAATACCTAAATAGCGTAGAGTCTAATATTTTCATTGTATCTAGTTGACACATTTCTTGCAGGAAAGCATATCAAACGATTCGACATGTTTTGTTTTCTTGTGTAACTACACATTGTAAATACCTATTGTTATTTTTTCCTCGTTTTTCTTTCAATTCTCTTTTGTTGTGTACCATTTACATTTACTTAAGTAGGTTAAGTAGTATCATTGTAATAAGCATATTTTGGAGAAAATGACTGACTGTCGAGTTTCTTTCGGCGTTTCTTCTCGGCAGTGGTCTCTTGAGAAACGCTAGTAGTTTTTGACTTGTAAAAGTGCCTTTGCGGCCTACTTGCAGAATAAAGTTCATTTATTTCATTTATTACTGTCTGTTTTATGTACCTTTCGAAATAAAATAAAATAAAATATTCAAAATGTTATCTATGACGGGACTGGATAAAACAATTTTTCACTTCTTATGCTCGAAAAGTATGTCATTTAAGGCTTATAAAGCCATATTCTCATTGTATTTTATTATAGCTGTGGGTATATAATCTTTGTTTATTTATTTTCTCGCAATCGAAATGAAAAGTAGACTGTATAACACTGGTCTAAAAGCCATATTGCCACTCAAACTTTTCTCACACCTCGTTCGGGGAAATAATCATCTCGTGGTAATATGCCTTATTTTAGACTATTGTCATACAATCTCCTATATTTCAACGAATATTTCACATTTCAACCAAGTCAATCATTTTGACTTCTGGTGTCAATCAATCATAATAATATTACTCTTACAGCCGGTTCAATTCACAGGAACCTTACCGGATCGGCAGACTTGTCTAAAAATATGTGCACCATTTTGAGTCGTATGCCCCAGATATAATTCCTAGTGTGTATTAACACCACCTCAATTTTTTTCAGAATTTTAAACTTTATAGTTTGGAAATTAGACGGGGGGGGGGGGGACACTTTCTATGACTTTGGCAGCTAATATCTCACCAACGGTTGACTTAAATGGACAAGTTTCTTAGAAACCTCCATGTCATTTTTAAAGGCCTATCCATCGATACCCCACACGACTATATGTGTTGAATTTTTTTTTTTCATCCACCGGTTACATGTATGGAGTGCCCCCTAATTTAATAGTTTTTTGTAATTTCACATCACTTTTATGTAGCGGTTCATAGAATACACCTTCCTACCAAATTTCATAATTGTAGTGCTTATAGTCTCCGAGTAAATTGTCTGTGACATACGGACGGACAGACATGACGAATTCGTTTTTGCCATTTTGGCTACGAAACCCTAAAAATTACGTATGATACAAGTAACAAAAATCAAAGAACATATGTCTGTATAAACATGACATTGGTTCTATTGAGCCAATAAATGTCAGAAATGCTTGCTTATTGCGTAACTTGTGATGTACATTTAGATAAGTTAACTAATTTATATCTTGCTTTGTACCTAAGTGAACTTTCTGGAATGTCTTTAGACAATAAAAGTTTCTTTATACAGAAGTAGATTTCTTGGATATTTTTGTATTTTTGGTAGAATATCTTACGCTTCCGATGTTGCAAGCGTCCATAGGCGACGGTAACAACTTACCATCAGGCGGGCTGTCAGCTTGTTTGCCACCGACGTGGGAAAAAAAAATTAACGCCTCTCTCCTAAAATACCACGTTTCAGTGTGTGAGTTTGTGTATCATGCGACTATGTTTACGTCAGATGTAAACCTCAGTAGAGGGGCGTGCATTTAAAAATTGGTTTTAACCTACACTTACACAAAGAAAATAGATCCTTATTTGATATTCTACCTACGCCCACTTAAGTGACAGAAAAAAATTAGTAAATACACCTACAAAAATTAATGGACGTTAATTAAAGGCCATTAAAATTCCAATAATAGATTATTTTTAAACGTCACTTACAAGACATGATATGTAGCACGGTAAGGCACACGACTTTAGTAATAAAAAAAAAATCTTTATTGGATTAAGGGTCCTCATCAGTTAAAAGACACTCATCTATTTACGCTTTTTTCTGTTTGAATTGATACGTATCTTGCCATTTTCTCAATGTTACTATCTAGAACAGGACTATTGCGACCTTATATCATAAACTTTAAATGTATTTTTTGGATGTTTCATTAAGGTATATCGTTTCAAATATAACTCCAAACCGACCATTTTCAATATAAAAACTCGTTTTTTCCGCTTAAATTCTACTACACACAATAAAACCAAAAAATAGCTATGTTACTATCTAAAACTTTAATAAAATCATCGTAGACTTTAATAACTTTATTGGTATTATCAATATTTTTGTCATAATTTGGAATCAAAACAATTTAAAACATATAAGGCCTCTTAATTGGCATACAATATGTTTAATAATAAAAAATAACTAAAGCGTTAAGTAATCGAATGAACTATTACAGTATTTATGTAATGTAATCAAAACCTAATTGTCAACAAGCCGAAACCGTGGATTCGCCAATTGACAACAATACCTTTATATGCCACTTTACCCATAAAAACCGTTACCGGTAATAGCTGTCAGTGTCAATATATACTCGATTATTTGTTTCTGCAAACTGGCGTATTGTAAATAATAGGTATTTACACCTATTTCTCGGGTTTTAGTAGTAATGTTAAATTGACATCTTACCTTACGCAATAACAGGCGATTATGAAAATATAATTAACCTATATGGATGAAAGCAGGAGCGACAAATAATTAAAAAAAAATATTGTCTAAATTAGGGATGCGCCGAATATTCGGTTATTATTCAGTATTCGGCATATTCGGCATGTTTTTGAATGTTCGGTATTCGGCCGAATTATTCGGTTCAGCTGCCGAATATTTACCGAACAATTTTGAGAGGGTTTTGTTACAAGTTACCAGAGTGTGTTATAGTTACTGCTTCGTGAAATTAATACTTGACCCATTATTAACAGTGATTTAACTTATTTTTTGTCAATATTTCGCTTTGATGAATTAATGATGAACAAAATTTTTACCATTCAATTAGTATGTTCTACAACAATAGATGAAGGGATTACGTTGAACCGAATAATTCGGTCGAATATTCGGTTCGGCACCAGCTGGACCTAATATTTTGCCGAATGTTCGTATTCGGTCAAACCCATATTCGGCGCATCTCTAGTCTAAATAGTGGTTTATTGGCATGGAATCCTAAAAAGCAGTCGTCTATAAAAATATTTTTTAATTTCTCTTGTTTCACACTTAACGAGGCTTACTCCGCTGTCGGCTTTTCGGATTTTAAAACTAAAGTTGAGCTTTAGTCTGCCCCAGGATTATACCCAACTAGTACGTTCTGAAACAATTTTAAAGCAGAAAACAACTTTTTATCCACGTTTCATAAAGCTCTTTGGTAAATCTTAAAAACTACAGTTCAGAATTTCTTTTTCATTTTCACTACGCTCTACTTACTGAAAGTTTATACAAACTTCATGCTTTGAGAATGATAAATTCTGTCATAAAAATCATAAAAACGTGTTATTAAAATATGAGTAAGGGGAGAAGGCTTTAGCCAAAAAGTTTTACATTATGGGTACGTTGCGGAACTGTGCTAGTAGTAGACTTTAAGTTTTGGGTTTTAAATACTACTTTTGGTGTTTTTTAAGGTATTCCCTTGATTTGCCTAAAAACTTTTTGCCTAATTTCAGTTTGTCTAACAACTTTTCGTATAATGAATTGTTCGTCTAAAGTCAATTTGTATAATATCATTTTGCATAATTATTAGTTTATCGAAATACGTTTAGCCTAAACTGCGATTTGCATAACACTTATTTTGTCGAATATTATTTCATCGAAAAATCAGTTTGTCGATTCTTATTTTAACTAATCGTCATATAGTCGAATAACGTTTTTACTAAGTTTTTATTTATCTAATACTGAATTATCATATTTTCCCGTCTTAATCTTCGAGGTTATTTTTTTTATAAAAGCCCAGAAAGACCTGTTAGGCCAAAATCGACTCTAATGCGGATAGGTTAGAAGATTAAGACGGGAGCTGAAGCGAAGCGAACAACATAAGTCGTCCCTCTTTGCGGTCAATAGTTAACGGCTTATGTGCATGTTAGCCATGTTTTTATTACAGGGCTTTATAGAAACGGAGACACTGTTTATGCGGGTTACTGGTCCAATACAAAATTAAGCTTTGTAGCCTTTAACTTTTAGTATGTCCACGGAAAAGACGCGAACATAAATCCGTGTATGACCCATAAAGATCATCATCTCCGTCTTTTTGGCATTATACTCGCGTCCGTGGGCGATCGCGTACGAATTCAAGTATATGTTTGATAGTGATACGAAACCGTTATTAAGATCTTGTAATCATTTTTACCTATTTTGGACAAATAAATAGAAATGTTGGAATATGATCCCGCCGCCTATAAGAGACCTAAAATGTGTTTACATCTTTAAAATCAAAATTAAAAACTACCTGTTTAAGCATCAGCAAAGCCAGGAAACTTGCCGATTGGACACAAGTTATATTTAGGTAGGAAAAAGTTTTTTTCGTGTATATGTATTCACCACTGGGGTATGTCTCATACGCATAAGCTTTGGTATGAAGTTATTGTTCTGTTATTGTCTAGTATAGTAGTTATTTTATGTTTGTTTTCTTTTAATTTCTGTTTTTTTTTTTTATTTTTTGTTGTGTTAATTGCTATTTTTGTCTGGAATGAATATTTCTTATTTCTCAATAGAATATAAATAGAAATCATCACTACATAGTATAAAACAAAGTCGCTTTCTCTGTCCCTAAGTCCCTATATTCCTATGTATGCTTAAATCTTTAAAACTACGCAACGGATTTTGATACGGTTTTTTTTACTAGATAGTGTGACTCAAGGGGAAGGTTTATATGTATAATACATGCATCAGCATTGCACCCGTGCGAAGCCGGGGCGGGTCGCTAGTTTATTATGAAGATATGTACAAAATGTGGGAAAAATGGGTTTAATTACAACAGCTACACGATTACGGGCATGCAATGAGTAGTAGGTACATCGAAATATACTTAAAAATTAGCTATGTAATATCATATGCAAAACACTTATTAATATCGTAAAACACCCTAGCGAAGCGATTTTTTTTACTTATTTTGATTTCGACTAGCAGTTTATTAAATGCATTTATAGCAGTGACATATGCACTTTTTTAAACATTTTGTTGTTTACCCGAGGGAGGATTTTATATTGATTACGCAATTTATTTTTTATTGCAGATTTTTTTGATGAAATATGTATATATAAAATAAGTAGTATATGTTGTATTTCATAAAATATTTACCTTTTATTTTTCTCAGGCTATAATTTCCTTCTCAATATCGTTTATTTGTGTATTTATACTTGTCCTTAATAAATTATATGTATATGTATGTTTTATATCTCTTGTCTTTTTTATACCTTGTTGTACAGGTTGCTGAATTTGTCTACCTCCGTTCATTTCTTCTCTCATTTGCTCAAAGGTTAACTGGAAGAGATCCCTTAAAGGGATAAGTTCGCCTTTGTACATACCATTTCTTTTTGTATTTGTATTTTTTGTTATTGTGTACAATAAAGAATTTTACTACTACTACTACTAAATAGATTTTTACAAGTACACATAACTCCATGATATATATACTACTATGTGTAAGCAGGGATTTATCCTTGAACACAGTTCTTAGAGCCTGTCTATTCGGAATGTGAAAAATGGGGCGTATACACCTCTTCTGCAGAACAAAAGTGGACTAACCATGACAAGAATATCCCCAGTATATTACACTAAAGGTGAGCACTGGATAAAACTCTTTGAATTTTTGACCCTGGGCAGGATATATAGTTTGTATCCCATAAATCATTCCATAAGGGGGTGAAAAGGGGTGGAATTTCGGATGACAAAGCGATAATTAATCACGCGACCTGTGACGCGACCATACGCGACTAAATATACCTACCTAATAGCAATTATTTTTCTAAGGCGGTAAGAGTACTGTTTAGACGAAGTCTCGGGCACAAGCTAGTTGAATTATATTAATCTCAAGATCAGGATTTTGGAAAGGAAAATTAAAAATAGAAATACGAAAGTAATATTCGCAACGCCCATTTCGTTTCCTCGTGAAATACAAAAAATTCAACGGACGCATAATTATGTTTTCGTATTACATTTCAGTTTTACTGGAGATTTTTATTCTTACTACGAAATGGGCGTATCTTAATATGTAGTCTTAGTAAGTTAGGACCTTGTTGCATGGAAAGCAGATTTAAGGGCCGTTCTGACCGGGATTATAGCATCTGATTCATTATGGGAGATCATCTGTTGTAAAATACGGGAAACTTTATTAATTATACTAATATATTGGAGTCCATATAGTCTTTTATCTCACGAGCGCGGGTTAGCCATATTTGTAGACGCGACACGCAAATAATAATACAACTGAGTGAGTCAGTCATATAAGTTTTTGTATAAGAGCGACAGAGCGTTACATATCATTTGTTGTCCCTGTCATAGTTTAACTTTTTTTTGTCGAGCACAACTTATTTTATATGACAGTTGTGCCCAAATACGTCACACAAGCGATTACCCCAATTTAAAGAAGTAATCCGCAGCCATTTTAAACCAGCGGGGTAATCACGTAACTTTTGTACTACCGTTAGATAGATTTTAATGTCAAATTCTAATTGTCAGCTCATACATTTATACTTCAAAATTGACAGTAAAATCTATCTACCGTTAGTACTTAAAGTTACGTGATTCGCCTGCAGTTCTCAATTTATCTGCATAAGACCTTTTCTGTCACTCTTGGTGGCCCGCGTATAGGTTCTCTTTAGAAAAACTTATACTTTTTTTTGTTTTTTTTTTTATTATAAATGGGATCGCTCTTGGCCAGCATCTAGCCAGGGGGCAAAGATGAGGCCGATGATGAAGCGAACTCTGCCAGAAGGTGCCTATTCAATCGTGCCTTATAAAGGGGGTAAGTAATAAAAGATATAAGAATTTATCATATAACAGTCATAACGTATACGCTCAGTTAGTATAATCGCTTTGTGTATAACGTTCATTGCATATAATGAACGAAATGTATAATGCCAAATCATATATTTTCAAAAAATATAACTTTATTTAGATATAATTTCAATTGATATAACGATCGAAACGTATAATATTCAATACATCTAAATATTGAAACGTATAATAATCAATTAATATAATAACGTAACGTAACGTTATTTTTCGTACAATTATTGTAACGCCTAAGTAGTTTTAATGAAAGCACGCATGCATGGAATCAAGCAAGCAAGCAATCATGCAAGCATGCATGCATGCAAGCATGCATGAATGCAAGCAAGCAATCATGCATGTAAACAAGCTATCATGCATGCATGCAGACAACTGACAAGCATATTTTTTAAGGCGCATAAAAAAAAAAACCTAACACCAGAAGACTAAGGCTTCTGAACCTAACCAACAGAGTCGGTTTTGCTCCGGAAGGTTTTGCTCGCTCGCTTCGCTCGCTCGCCCGGTAGCTAAGTGTGTTTTGAAAAATTATGAGTTGTATTTAAATATATTACGTATTATGAGCATAGTTTTTCAAGGCGCATAAAAAAAAATACCTAACACCAGAAGACTAAGGCGGGAGCTTCGCTTCGCTTCGCTCCCGCCTTAGTCTTCTGAACCTAACCAACAGAGTCGGTTTTGCTCCGGAAGGTTTTGCTCGCTCGCTTCGCTCGCTCGCCCGGTAGCTAAGTGTGTTTTGAAAAATTATGAGTTGTAGGTACTACCTACGTATTATGAGCATAATTTTTCAAGGCGCATAAAAAAAATACCTAACACCAGAAGACTAAGGCGGGAGCTTCGCTTCGCTTCGCTCCCGCCTTAGTCTTCTGAACCTAACCAACAGAGTCGGTTTTGCTCCGGAAGGTTTTGCTCGCTCGCTTCGCTCGCTCGCCCGGTAGCTAAGTGTGTTTTGAAAAATTATGAGTTGTAGGTACTACCTACGTATTATGAGCATAGTTTTTCAAGGCGCATAAAAAAAATACCTAACACCAGAAGACTAAGGCGGGAGCTTCGCTTCGCTTCGCTCCCGCCTTAGTCTTCTGAACCTAACCAACAGAGTCGGTTTTGCTCCGGAAGGTTTTGCTCGCTCGCTTCGCTCGCTCGCCCGTTAGCTAGTTATGAGTTATATTAAAAGATATTATGTATTTTGAGCGTTATACGTTTTTTAAATTATGTATTTTGAGCGTTATACGTTATTTATATTATGTATTTTGAGCGTTATACGTTATTTATATTATGTATTTTGATCGTTATACGTTATTTATATTATACGAATTGATATTCGGCAATATGAGTGTTATATGAAAAATAATTATATAATGTCAATATTAGATCAATTGATCGTTATTCCTTATAAAATTATTGGTTTTGTTGTTATAGCTTTCGTTCGTTATATCTTGTGAACGTTATTAATATGAAAATATATGTTTTGTTGTTATGTCTCATGGGACGCACCCTTATAAAGGTCTAGGTTATATGAGCTCGGAAACACAAACGCCGGCAGAAAATTCCAAACCTTAGAAGTGCGCATTATAAAAGACCATTACTCTAAGATTACTACTTTAAGGTTGGTGGGTTGATTATTACTAGGTTGTAGTTGTGACACATACGAACACATAGACAATGTGAACTCATAGCTTCTACGCTGACATACACATAGACAATGTGAACTCATAGCTTCTACGCTGACGTACACATACGAGTAGACAATGTGAACTCATAGCTTCTACGCTGACGCACACATAGACAATGTGAACTCATAGCTTCTACGCTGACGCACACATTGACAATGTGAACTCATAGCTTCTACGCTGACGCACACATTGACAATGTGAACTCATAGCTTCTACGCTGACATACACATAGACAATGTGAACTCATAGCTTCTACGCTGACGTACACATAGACAATGTGAACTCATAGCTTCTACGCTGACGCACACATAGACAATGTGAACTCATAGCTTCTACGCTGACGCACACATTGACAATGTGAACTCATAGCTTCTACGCTGACGCACACATTGACAATGTGAACTCATAGCTTCTACGCTGACATACACATAGACAATGTGAACTCATAGCTTCTACGCTGACGTACACATACGAGTAGACAATGTGAACTCATAGCTTCTACGCTGACGCACACATAGACAATGTGAACTCATAGCTTCTACGCTGACGCACACATTGACAATGTGAACTCATAGCTTCTACGCTGACATACACATAGACAATGTGAACTCATAGCTTCTACGCTGACGCACACATAGACAACGTGAACTCATAGTTCCTACGCTGACGCACACATAGACAATGTGAACTCATAGCTCCTACGCTGACGCACACATAGACAATGTGAACTCATAGCTTCTACGCTGACGCACACATTGCAACACAACCATCACTCGCGTTGGTGCCATATCAAAATCAAAATCTAACATGTATTCTGCAAATAGGCCACAAGGGCACTCTTACATGTCAAAATATTAACTTACAATTTAAGAAAGTCTGACTATAAGAATACATTTTTCATGTCAGAATTACAGTTCAAGAAAGAATAATAATTTCGAGATTACAAATATAACAAAATTAATGTCATACCGACAATGAAAATAAACTTGCAAAGTTATCTATTACGAATATTACAACATCAGTAAAGTTAGAGATGTATAGGTATAAAGTCTCAGTCTGATTAAACAAAGAGTATAATGAAATTCATATAATATCCTAAAGATGTACATGGTATCTGAGCGTCCAAATACAATTAATAGTTACTATTCTAACGTCCTTAGAGATGTACATGGTCTTAGAGCGTCAAAATTAAGACTAATATAATATTGTTAGAGACGTATATGGTATCTAAGAGTCACTGATAATAAAAACGAATCCAGAACAGGGTTATGTCTCTCGTCAATCCCCTATAAAAATACACTAGTATTAACGTAGTAACACTATGTCCACGAGTATGCACCCGATCACGAGTATGAAGCGTATCTCAGCCATATAATTACAGTACCATATTTTGAAATGAAATTTTTACTCGAATATCAGGTATATCTACAAACAAAGAAAAATTAATTCTCAGCGCGGGCGGAGTGTAGGCGATAAGTAGTGCTATTTTCAGTATTAAATTAGGACGACTAATTTGATCCAAACATGTTTTGCTTCTAAAGTCTGAAACCACCCATGTATACATCAAACAACCACTTAGGTAGAATTCAATGAGATTTAAGCACTTTTGAAGTTAGCATTAATTGCTGTCATCGTGGAATACTTAGGGCAATATTTATAGAACTGTGTAAATCAATTTGATTAGATGTTAACTCAATTTTCTAAATGTGTCACTCTCCACCCACTTGACAGAGTCAAGTTTTCCACTAACTAACAAGCCTAATCCTAATAAGGTCTAGTTTAGCCTTGGGTTGGAAGGTCATATGGCAGCCGCTTCTGCAAAAACTAGTGTCTACGCCAAGTATTTGGGTCATCCTTCAGGATACAACTGGGATAACGCCAGGAAGATGATGTCACAATAATAATAATCATTTATTTCGACCAACTAGGATCATACAAATTAAATTAATTGACACAAAAATATACAATAACTTCACAATCAAAATTAAAATGTTAAATTCAAAATATCTATAAATAAGTACCTACAAAAAAAAAAAAAAAACTATCCGCCAAATGCTATCCATTTGGCAACGCTACCAGTAGACTCAATTTACTAAAAATACTCTCGGATGTTTCAAATCAAACATCTTTCATCGTCGCTGGTTCTACCATTCACATAGACATAATAAACTAAAGAAGAATAAAAAATGCTTTTAATCCTTGTTTTGTAAGTTATTTTACATGGTCAGTTTTAGCTAACTTAGATTGTTTAAATACACTCGCGAACAAAGAATACGGGTCGATAAAATACCGTCATGTTTCCTAAAATATTGCAAACTTGTACAGTCTTTGAATCCTGTTATGATCTTTATTTAATTTTACATCTTATCTGCAAAAATAACTGTTAAAAAAAATAACGTTTCCAGGTTAAAATCGGACTCCTACTGAACTACCTACTAACTAAAACCCATGAAAAAAAAACAATGTTAACGTAGCGAGATATCGCAAAAATCGTCAGTTTTGGAGATTGATATGTTTATGATAGGATCTCGGGAATTGCTAATACTGTCGGGTATTACGAAGAGTATATATAATGTAAATAGAACTAGTGTAAAATTTAGATAAACCTATTGCGCTTATTTAATTTAGGGTGACCTGAATTTTTTGACCTAGAGCGTATATAGTCCAAATTGTGTCCATGTCATTTTCGCATTACATTAAAATTATTGTGATGATAATATTGTTGTGGACTAGAACCCCTCACCAGCTGAAGGCCTCCAAGGACTTACTTTTCTCTGTCTGTAGTTGCTTCTTGCCAGTGAGTACCGGCTATACTTTTTATGTCGTCGCATACGCTTTGGTCTCCCTCTTCTTCGTTCCTCTCAAGGATCTTCCCAAGCAGTAACTTGATCAGTCCAGTGAGAGTGAGGGTCCAGCCTGGTGACATGTCCTGCCCATCACCATTTTAGCGATTTAGAATGTTTCAGAGCGTATTATCTTTGGTCTTATATGAATGTGTGGTATTTTTGCATCTTTTTGATACTGTTATACTTCTCTCCATCGCAGACATCCATAGAAATATTTTATTGCCATTTTACGGGTCTCATCATCCTCCTGGAGATTTCCTGGTTATATTGTCCTATGGAGTCCGGGGTCTGCTTTGAAACCATAAAAATTTTTGGTAAGAACTAGTATTAGTAAAGCGACTGGCATCTGACCATCCAACCCGTAGGGAAAACTAGACTTTATTGGCTTGGCTATTTGACTAAAATTTTTTTGCCATATGAACCAGTTTTTAGAAACGTTCAAATGTTTGTATAGGACCAACTATAATTAGAGCAAGACAAAAGACGAAAACCAGAGGTAAAGTGCAGCATAGTTGATGAGCACTGAAGACTATACTGATTTACAACTAGGTGTGACGTCACGCCTTTGTAGCCTCGAATAACCATTGTATCGAAAAAGGAAAATATGAGATTTCGAACCTGCGACCTCCCGGCACTCGCGGCCAGTCGATCTAGCCAACTGAGCTATAGGTGCAATCGCTACCCAGTTCCAAATTCACCAACCGTTCTTTCGTATTAAGCAGTACCGCTGAATTGAATCCTGCTCGGTGCCTAAATTTTTCAATTTTTCCTTCATTCTAAATTTGGGTATGGGATGGCGCATCGTAACTGACGATTCTCAATATGATTTGAGACGTTAGTGCCGTTAATGAAGCATGAGTCTTCTGGTAGATGTCGCTGTACGCCTCCCTTAAAGCGTTTCTATATATTTTTTTTATTATTGGTCTGACGAGACAAATATATAATTTGAAAGTTTCTCGGTCAAGCCTGAATGGCTCCCATATATCTGTCGACGCATACATGCCTCGTTACTGTCCTAAACCTTCCATTTTGTTGAAAGTTAGATACGTTAACACATTAATGCTTCTCCTAATGCCTCTGAACATTATAAAGTTTTATAGCGCAAGTTGTGTACACCATCCATTCTACGTCGAAACCAAAATGATGCTGGACTGCTCTAAAAAGACGTATTTCCATTTGAATTCCGTGTCACATATCGGTTTTTGTACCTAACGTGTCTCCTAAACTGCAAAGAGAACATAAGTATTTGCTTACACAAAATATGTATAACTATTTAGGAATGCTTTTTGGGTCATTTTCACACACTTTTTTTTTAATGCAGATTTTGTAATACTTAGCACTCACTTTATATTTATGTATTGTTATTTAGAAAGACCCTCGCTCCGGGTCATTCCTGGTGCAAAGGCTGGCAGTCGCTATTCAACGAGGCAATGCTGCTAGTGTGATGGGCACCTTTGCACCGGGTGTGACTCGGGGTGGGTTATTCGATTAGGCTAGTTTTTATAATTTACTTTATATAGTATATATTTTACTTTTATCTTAGCTTAGAATTTGTATTGTGCTTTCATTTAATAAACTATTTACATTTAGAAAGGGGTTTAATTAGATAATCAGTTCCGATAGTTTTGGTAATTAACGAACCACAGCTAATATACATAAATCGAGTAGCTCAGTGGTTTTTGGATGTCTCACCATTTGTATTAAAAAATGGTTTTTACCACTGTGTAACCCACCTTTTACAGCAATATGTTAATATTTAAGTAGTTTTACATATAAATTCCTTTTATAAGGTTCAGGTACTATTTCGAAATATTATTTTTGTACACTAATTCAATAAATATCATATATATTTTTTGTAATAGAAAACTGGTCATGAAAATGTAGAATGACCCTTTTACGAAATAATAAATAAATAAATAATAAATATTAGAGGACAATCTTACACAAATCGAACTAGCCCCACAGTAAGCTCAAGAAGGCTTGTGTTATGGGTACTAGACGACGATATATTTAATAGATATAAATACTTTAATACATAGAAAACATCCAAGACTCAGGAACAAATATTCATGCTCATCACACAAATATTTGCCCTGACCGGGATTCGAAATGTATTAAATAACTAGGAAATGGATCTATTTTACGCGTCTCGCACTTTGAGCTAGACGTACGAGAAATCGGAGGCATAATAAATAACAACACGAATAAAATTTACTATGTCTAGACTAATATTGAAGATCCACAAAGGCGAGTGAAAGACTTTTCTTCATTATAATTTGTTACATAACAAGAACACAACAGGGCCTTGTTTTATTTTGCGTGTTATTTTTGATAAGCAATAAAGATGATTTGTATTGTATCAAGCACCATTTATTAGCCAAACTACTTCAATATTATATTCGCTAATATTTATTGACTAGCTTTTTACCCTGCTTCGCCCGAGTACTAATAGTAATTTTTAACCATCTACAAAAAAGAGGTTCTCAGTTTGACCCGTATGTTTGTATGTACGTATATAGGTATGTATGCAAACTTTGAACACCCATTTCACAAGCAATTTAGAAAAAATCTGAAATACGCCATTAATATATTTAAACAGACTATTATATAATATAGTTTCAAAACTCTCACTTCAATAAATACGTGTTTTCATACAAAATTTGGACCCCCGTTTCACCTCCTCATGGGATGAATTATGAAAAATCCTTTCTTAGCGCACCCCTAGACCTTATAAGAAACCTACGTGCCAAAGGAATCTCTACAACCAGCCGTTTGGGCTGTGCGTTGTCAGTCAGTCAGTCAGTCAGCCAATCAGTCAGTCAGTTTGTTTTAGATAAGTATATTTACATTATTAAATACACTACGCAGGTTTCATCCAAACCAATAAGAGGATGTCTAGAGAGGTAGGGCACAGCAAAATGTCATCTTGCTCGAATTTGGAGCAGCCCAACTGGGGAAGTACCTCCAACTTGCAGAAGACCACAGCCATATACAAGTATGTAGTGTTGTGTTCCTGGAGGTGAGCAAGGTTGCCAGAGCTCCCGAGGATGCACTGTGTTGAGAGAGAGGGACCTAAATTCGTCCCTTCTGCTTTCAACACAGTGAATTCTCAAATTTCATAAAGGGTCGGCAACGCGTACGTAACTCCTTTGGAGTTGCAAGCATCTATAGGCTGCGGTGGCCGCTTACCATCAGGTGGACCGTAAGCTTGTTCGCCACCGGCGTTGTATAAAAATAAATAAATAAGAATCCATAACTTCATACAGAAATCCGCATGTTTTCGTAATTAGATTTCCCAAGCATAAATACATTATTATGAAGTTTCCGCTACACGCTCCGTATGTCGATTACCTATCTATAAAGTTGGCCGAGTTTTCGATAAGTTATGCCCGAGGCATCGGCAAACCTAGTTACTCGAAGCGAAGATCAAAGGACTGACGAATTTACTTCAAAGGTTATGTAATTTTGGGGAGTATTGGCGTCATTGTCTATTTGTTTAGGTAATCGTGCTCTCGTGAAATTGGCAAGCCAGAGTCGTTATTGAAATAAAGAGGACTATGTTTTGGCAATAATAAGTAGGTTCTATAGGTTGCTGTCTGTGATAGCAGTCGTTTTATAGGGTGTCTTGTTATAGGGTCTTGGTATATAGTTTTTTTATTATTGGTCTGAAGAGACAAATGCATAACAGATGGTCGAGGGAAACGATGGCTGAGATACGCGTCATACTCGTGATCGGGTGCTGTTTGTGGAGTCCAGTCTGTTCATGCAAGCATGAACAGACACAGTGACTACGTTAATACTAGTGTCTTTTTATAGGGGATTTACGAGAGACATCATCCTGTTGTGCATTCGTTTTTATGACCATATACATCTCTAACAATATTAAATTAATCTTAATTTTGACGCTCAGAAACCATGTACATCTCTGGGATGTTATATTAATTTCGTTATACTCCTTGTTTAATCTTGAGACCTTAGACATTTCTAACTTTACTGATGTTGTAATATTTGTAATAGATAACTTTGCAAGTTTATCTACACCGTATGACATTAAGTGTGTTATAATTGTAAACTCGAAATTATTATTCTTTATGGAACTGTAAATTAATGTTTTGACATGAAAAAATGTATTATTATAGTCAGACTTTCGTAAATTATAAATTAATATTTTGACACGTAAAAGTGCCCTGTGGCCTATTGTGCAGAATAAATGTTTGATTTTGATTTTGTTAAGACAGATTTCTAACAGTAAAGTTGCCCACTCACTTTACAAGCCTAATCCGAATAAGGTCTGGTTTCCCCTTGGGTTGGAAGGTCAGATGGCAGTCGCTTCCGCAACAACTAGCGCCAACGCCAAATATTGGGGTTAGGTAGCGGATCCCGGGCATCCTTAAGGACGCAACTGTACTGGGATATCGTTAGGAGGATGATGATGATTAGATATTAAGGTAGTAGATATAATTTCCTTCCCTCTGTGTGACAGAGACAGGAGACAGGAGGTTGAAGAATATGGTGATGGCTGTTCTTGTCAAGAACCTAATATTGTTCGATGCTGACCCAATGATAAAGGTCAGCAATAGGTGTCATATATTGGATATTAAGTTGATTTTTATCTTAGGCGACTTTTCGAAAAAAAAGAAACAGGGACTACAGTATGGGGTTCTTCAGGAAAGGAGTGTATAAATTTTTAAAGGGTCGGCAATACGTATGTGATACCTTAGGGGTTGCAAGCGTCCGTAGGCTACGGTGACCGATTACCATCAGGAGGGTCGTACGCTTGTTCTCCACCGACGTCGTATATAAAAAAAAAACTCGAAGAAAAGTTATAAGTTAAGAGTAGATTAATACCTGACAAAAATTCAACATCGACTAGAAGCTCTGATTTGCTAGCACAAAATGCAGTATTGTACCGTGCAGCTTAGGTGCATGCGTAACATTTTATTACTCACACACATACGTACATAAACTCACGCCTGTTTCCCCACAAGGGGTAGGCAGAGTACATTAAATTTATTCCAATGTCACATTTAGCAATTGTAGGTTTAAAGATGGAGAAAATGTGATATTACAGCGATAGATTACGTTAGATTTCAAGCTTACATGGTCATTTACATTAGAATTACGATTTGAAACGGGATATTTACCATGTATATTTGTATTTTTGAGTTCCCGATAGATCACAACTAAAACTCGCAGCACGTCAGTTAATCCTTGATAATGGCGCTTGCAACAGTGCCGAAATATCGGGAACTCAAAAATACAAATATACATGGTAAATATCCCGTTTTAAATCGTAATTCTAAGGTTACGTTAGGTTAGACACTACGTACAATATGGTTGCTCTAACCTCAGATTCGGTTGAAATCGCTCAACCAATCTCACAGGAGCGCAAACTCTTAGAGTATTCCAGTATTCCAAACAACACACATGGTCGTGTCGGAGATTTTCCTCAGGCTACTCTCCAACCGCGCACTCCTATCGCTTATCGCTGTCAAAAAATCATAAATATCATCGTAAAAATAAACTTTCATACTGCAGATTTCGAAAGTGATATGTTTTTTTTTTACAAAAGGGATAACGTTTTTGTTGTTCTAATGCAATAACCAGACATATTGTTCATAAGTGGTCCAGTGTTCCAAAAATCAATTACTAAATATTATTAGTACTAAATATTTACGAAATTACGCGCAGAGCTTCAGTACAGAGCGGGATGATTAATTGCAAATTCACGCCTGGCAGAGGGGACATTTGCACTGGAATGAGACCATGTACATCTCTGGGATATTATATTAATTTCATTATACTCCTTGTTTAATCTTGAGACCATATATATCTCTAACTTTACTGATGTTATAATATTTGTAATAGATAAATTTGCAAGTTTATCTTCACTGTATGACATTAATTTTGTTATAATTGTAAACTCGAAATTACTATTCTTTCTTGAACTGTAAATTAATATTTTGACATGAAAAATGTATTACTTATTATAGTCAGACTTTCTTGAATTGTAAATTAATATTTTGACATGTAAAAGTGCCCTTGTGGCCTATTTGCAGAATAAATGTTTGATATTTATTTTTGAAATGGCCTTGCCTTCAGCTTGAGTTGTTTCTTTTGTTCGGGGCAGTATTTTAATTCCAAGATAAGGGCATTTTCTAACGACATAAGTTTAGCTCTCGTCTAATGGAAACTGGACACGTGTGTCCTCCCTTAACTGCGTCCCAGGTGTGCAATATGCGATGCATTTCATTTGAACTGGCTGAAAATGTGATATTACACTCTATATGCAGAAAGTTGTCGGTTTAAACTATGGAACTGTGTGAGGCTTCTTATTGAATCGAAAATTAATGAGTATTTTTTAAACAATTGGCTCTGTGAGCTATAGAATTGTAGACCTTGCCAGTCCATTTTTTAGGGTTCCGTACCCAAAGGGTAAAACGGGACTCTGTTACTAAGACTTTGATATCCGTCCGTCTGTCTTTCCATCTATCACCAGGCTGTATCTCATGAACCGTGATAGTTAGGCAGTTGACATTTTCACAAATGATGTATTTCTGTTGCCGCTATAACAATATATACTAAAAAACAATAAAATAAATATTTTAGGGGGCTCCCATACAACAAACGTGATTTCTTTGCCGTTTTTATAGATAATGGTGCACGAGCCCGACTCGTAATTAACCAGTTTATTTATTTACTCTTTGTTTTTTATAATTTTACAATAACTAAATTGACAAAAAATCCATTATAGAACCTGCTTGTAACATTTTATGACAATCGGTTGACAAAAGCGACCTCTAGGAGAACAGCCGAGTATCCGCCGAACATAAACTAAAGTGTATACTCGAAGAGCCTGCAAGACGAAATAGAGATAGGCAGGCCATATTTCAAGGGCACAAGATGGCCGCCAGAGAACGATTACTCCACTGTTAGCCACGCGAAGACAAGCGATCTCCGTCCCGGTACCGCCGCATACCGGGTAGAGTCAGTCCGACCCAGGTCGGGCCTAGCTGAGTTTCTTGCTGGACTCTTCTCAGCTAGGCTAGGTTTAGTGAATCAGCTACAAAACTCCCAGTAGCTCGATTCCACTCACACCTCAGATTCGGTTGAAACCAGTCAACCAATGTCACTGGAGCGCAAACTCTTAGAGTATTCCAGTGTTCCAAACCACACGCGTGGTCGTGCCGGAGGTTTTCCCCTGGATTTTCCCCAGGCTACTCTCCAACCGTGCACTCCTATCGCTTTAATGGGCCCGGCCTATAAAGCCACAGTCAGGTTCAAAAAAAAAACTCTCGAAGACGGATGCGACGCAGATGGAGTGATGACATCGAACAGTTTGTAGGAGCAGCCTGGCCTAGACTAGCTGGCGACAGAAGTAGATGGCAATCAATGAAGGAGTCCTTCGCTCAATAATGGGCAACCCCATCATTTCAGGTTTGAAAGGCAATATTTAATTGTAATAATTTAGAGGGAATAATGGCTTTATTATAATCCGCGAAAGCATTTTCGCCTAATTATTATTTTTATTTATTTCTAAGAAAAATACAAAATGTGTACTTAGACTAATGTTTCACCAAACTGCGAGACTGTTTGTTGGCGATGCGCTTATCTAATTAGTATTAAAATTAGGAGGTACACGTACGCTACATATACTTTATTTCATGCACTAAATAAATACGTATTATGTTATGGTTTACGGTCAATGTCAAGGACATGTTTACATTGCATCTTATTCCATTGTAATAAGGCGAATGCCTAGTCTAGACGTCGGCCGCACAACAATGTTACATCATTTGATGGAGCTCATGTATTTATCTAATACCGTAAACTGGGGTGGCTTTAGGAAAAAACGGGGCCACTTTGATAGCTTTAAAACACTTATATAATCATCAATAAGTATTTCTAGTCTGATTCCGTTTAGTAAACGGTTAAGAAATTTACCAAAATATTTCACTGACGTCATGCTAATCAAATTAAAACTAACATACGGTATAAAAACCAGGGACCCATACCGGTATTTTAAAAAACCCTGAATTAGCCCAATATTTTGGATTATTTTTTGCTCTTTACGTAGGGCTGAATCATGTATTTAGGTAACAACGTCGTATTATTAGATTGTCCCATTAAAAACGAAATAATGAACCGGTGACCGTAATAATACCGGTATTTTTCTATGGAGAAAATACCGGTATCCGATCCCTGATAAAAACTGGATTTTTAAAGTCGCCCCTCAATTTGAAAGTAAAGTAAAGTAAAAGTTTATTTCATAAGTACGTACAAGAAGTGTTAGCCTGATTTTTCAACATAGTTTTCAACATAGTTTGCAGTACTTTAAAAACGAGTTCTTGAACATCTTATATTGGCTCCTGCACTAGGCGTAGCCTGTCTCGCAGGTAACCAACTCGAATATGGACATGCAAAAAATTGTCGCGCTATAATTAACAATTGGAGAGAGGCAAACTTATACATTAAACTGATATTATAATATGCTTTACGTAACAGTTGACTGTAATATTTTTTTCATTCGTTCCATTAGACTACCCACCTTTAATTTTGGTGTTTTTAACAACAAAGGGAAATTTTGGATATCAAATGTTCTTTAGTTCTTTTTCCATAGTAAGTTTTGCCCGGAGGTTGTGATAATTTATCCAAGGGGCGCCTAGCAGGTTTGACGCTCCAAAAATCCCAATCCTAATCCAGCACTATAGCAGCAACAAATATACCAACCGGTTAAAATCTATTTCAAAATTTTAGTTCTCTTTTGTTTCTACCCTAGATATCTGTATGTAAGTAGTAAGTGGATATTATTATTATTTTTCTCGTATGTATTATTTTTTCTTTTGCAGTCATTTAATTATTTTTCTTTTGGCTATTATTTAGCGTATGGCGGTCCGTGAGTCACCGACGGTACTGGCTGAAAATCAGCGCTGTAGGTGTCTGACACCTCAGCATAATGCTGAGCCAGTGTCCATTTCACTGCCGCGGGGACACACATGTTGTGGTTTGTTTTCTTCTGTTGTTGTTTTTTTTGTAATGTGTGTCTTCTGTGTCTGTGAATAAATGTTTCTTTCTTTCTTTAATTTTACAGTTGAAACGGAGACGTTTCGCTTAGTTAAAAACAACCACAGAACTTGCGCAGCTTGTTTGCCTTGAACCCTATTACGTCACAACCCGCAGCGTGAAATTGTCTACGTACGCTAATCCGGGGTTAACAAAACAACTGATTACGCACTACTAACGAAACTTGCTCCGGAAACTTGCTATTACTGGTTTAGTTTGGAATCCGTTTTTGCTGGTTCGAAGCCAAGTTCTTGATAAGGGTGGATATGGATTAATAGATTTTAGGTGGACTTTTTTAATTGTATTGACTTCGACGACCGGTTTAGCCTAGTGGGTAGTGCACCTGCCTGTGAAGTTGACGGTCCTGGGTTCGAATCCCGGTCAGGGCAAATATTTGTGTGATGAGCATGAATATTTGTTTCTGAGTCTTGGGTGTTTTCTATGTATTTAAGTATTAATGTCTATTAAATATATCGTCGTCTAGTATCCGTAACACAAGCCTTCTTGAGCTTACTGTGGGGCTAGTTCGATTTGTGTAAGATTGTCCTCTAATATTTGCTTATTTATTTATTTATTGACAATGGAAAACAAGCGTACGGTCTGCTGATTATTGAAGTAGACTCCTAGGCCATGGATGTTTTCGACTCCAGGAGAACCACTAGCGCAATTGCTGATCCTTTGTTGACTTGAGAATTTCGGATATGGATTTGCTCAAAATCAAAATCAATATTAAACATTTATTCTGCAAATAGGCCACAAGGGCACTTTTACATGTCAAAATATTAATTTACAATTTAAGAAAGTCTGACTATAATAAGTAATACATTTTTCATGTCAAAATATTAATTTACAGTTCAAGAAGGAATAATAATTTCGAGTTTATAATTATAACAAAATTAATGTCATACAGTGAAGATAAACTTGCAAAGTTATCTATTACAAATATTACAACATCAGTAAAGTTAGAGAGGTATAAGGTCTCAAGATTAAACAAGGAGTATAATGAAATTAATATAATTTCCCAGAAATGTACATGGTCTCTGAACGTCAAAATTAAAATTAATTTAATATTGTTAGAGATGTATATATTCTCTAAGTCACTGATAATAAAAACGAATCCACAACAGGATGATGTCTCTCGTCAATCCCCTATAAAAAGACACTATGATGTATATGTACATATGTCTACGTGGTTATAAGCCGCTTGCGCCGTTTCGTTCGATAGTAATAAACTAGCTCGCAAGCAAGACGGTTGTTTTACTCTAAAATACCTCAGATTTCATTATTTGTAGGCCAAATAACCGGTTCCTACAAACTGTCGGGTTATTGACAAAAATGCTTTCAAGCCAGTGGTAGTTTAATCCTGTTACTTTTAATATATCTATGTTTATTTTAGGATATATCCTTGTATAGTAGTTCCGTTACGTTTTATGTAACACGATGCTATTTCTCGCCTCACAGTCGCCTTAATTTTGTTATTATCAATGTCCGCCAGCTTGAATATGTCATGCTCGCTTTAAGGGCTTTGCCTACGGTGGCGTCGTTGATCGGGTCGCCACCTTCCCTAACAGATGGTCGAGGGAGGCGATGGCTGATATCATTATCAGTGACTTAGACACCATATACATCTCTAACAATATTAAATTAATCTTAATTTTGACGCTCAGAGACCATGTACATCTCTGGGATATTATATTAATTTTATTATACTCCTTGTTTAATGTTGAGACCTTATACATCTCTAACTTTACTGATGTAATATTTGTAACAGATAATTTTGCAAGTTTATCTTTACTGTATGACATTAATTTTGTTATAATTGTAAACTCGAAATTATTATTCTTTCTTGAACTGTAAATTAATATTTTGACATGAAAAATGTATTACTTATTATAGTCAAATTTCTTAAATTTTAAATTAATATTTTGACATGTAAAAGTGCCCTTGTGGCCTATTTGCAGAATAAATGTTTGATTATGATTTGATTTTGATTTTGATTTGTCATAGGCCGCATTGACGTATGGCCACCTTCAGGTGAGCTGCCGACCACAAAAAAATGCAGTGAAATTTTAATCTTCTATAACAGGAAATAGAGTAGAATTTGTTTAGTTTTGAAATGGTATGAAACGAAACTTTACAATATTAAGGGTCCTTATCAGTTAAAAAACACTAATGTATTTAGATGACTTTCTGATTGAATTGACGCTAATCTTGACATTTTCTCAGTGTTACTATCTAGAAAAGGACTATTGCCTAATGTCATAAATTTTAAATGTATTTTTTGGATTTTTCATTAAGAAATATCGTTTCAAACATCACTCCACCATTTTCAAGCAAAAAACTGTGTTTTTCCGCTTAAATTCTAATACACACAAAAAAATCAAAAAATTACCAGGTTACTATCTAAAACTTTAATAAAATTATCGTATACTTTAATCACTTTAATGGTATTATCAATAATTTTGTCATAATTTGAAATCAAAACATTACATTTTGTTTAAGGTCGCGTTCATGTTTGTCTGTTCTTGTCTGTTTAAATTGTAAATTATGACATTTATTTAATTGTTATGTTGTTTGTGACTTTAGTGTTTTTTGTCTTTCGTGGCTTCTCGTGGTCCCAAAGGAAGACCTGCGCTAGCCAAGGCTAACACTATGCTGATTTGGGGCCATTTCGTGGCTATTTTCTGTATTTTGGTGTTAAGTTAATTTGTACTGTGTCTGTGCCACGAATAAATGTTTTTTCTTTCTTTCTTTCTTTCTTTCTTTCTTTAAAACTTATAAGAGATATGTGCCATTGAAGGGGCTCCGCGCGCTATTCATCGATTTTTGACGAGTATTGAGTTGATACTGCTCCATCAAAACTACACATATATTTATGGCACAAAAGGTTATCAGTTCTTCAATTCTTTATCTACATCTTCTTCTTCATCTTTTTCTTCTTCATCTGCTGTCAACACAGTGCATCCTCAAATCTTATAAAGGGTCGGCAACGCGCACGTGACTCCTTTGGAGTTGCGGGCGTCTATAGGCTGCGTTGGCCGCTTACCATCAGGTGGACCGTACGCTTGTTTGCCACCGGCGTTGTATAAAAATAGATTTGCAAGAGCCAAATTTTGAAAAAAAAATCTACATATTTTATATGATTCATTATTATAACATGGTCAAAAAAAGCGCTATTTTCGATACTAATATGTTGTTTATGCACTTATATATATGAAATGTACATGTAACTGTTTCTTATTGACGTCTCTCTAGCAACGCAAGTGGGATTTTTATTTTCAACTCATTTTCACAAAAGTTACGTCCAAGAATTAAGATTTGAAACGAGATATTTACCATGTATATTTGTATTTGTGAGTTCCTGATATTTCGGCACAGTTGCAAGCGCCATTATCAAGGATTAACTCATAATTAAAAAAGGATAAAATCGTAATTCTAATGTAAATGACCTTGAAAGCTTGAAATCTTATATTACGTCCAAGAAACTGGTTTTTTGGTCTCAACTTACCAAAGTTTGATGCCATATATCTCGAAGATAGTGAGTATACTATTTCGGTAAAACTCGTTATTCTTAATACAATACGATACGAGAAAAAATACGAGAAAATTGAGAGTTACGGATCTAGTGTCACTAGGAGCTAGGAGCCCCTGAAGTCAATTTGATTTATAGTATCCGCAAACCAAATTGACGACCGAATTGATACCGTAAACTGGGGTGACTTTAGGAAATAACGGGGCCACTTTGATAGATTAAGAACACTAATATAATCGTCACTAAGTATTTCTAATTTGATTCAGTTCAGTAAATAGTTAGGAAATATACTAAGCTACGACACTGACCTAGGTTAACCAAATAAAAACTAGAAATACGTCTTTAAAATTAGATTTTAAAAGTCGCCCCTGAATTTAAAAGTAACCCCGGTTTACGGTATCGCTATCTCTTGCGTACTTGCACGGTATTACGAAGTGCGTCTCACATTTCTTATGACCTCAGTCGTCAGTTTGGTTTGCGGGCACTATAGTGTTATCAATTTGAAAGAAAGAAAGAAAAAAATATTTATTTGGTGTTAAATCATTACAAAATAATAAGTACATGAAATTAAGTATGAGTTATGAACACCAAAGACACCACTCAGCATATGCCAAAAGCAATATATGCTAAGGCGCTGGTTTTCAGGGCACCGAGAGATACAAAGATAATCTTAACTAATAATACATCTTAACTGGACTAGCCAGCTTAACTTAATGATGGGGAAGGAGAAGGAGCGATCGCTGGTCAATTATTTGAAATATAAGTGTTATGGAAATTAGCCACAAGTTAAACTAAAATATGTAGGTCAGTGTAGGCGAACCTTTATGCATCAACGTGCCATTTTTTCTAAAGAATGTTTAATGGGGTCATTGACGTGCCATCAAATAATTTTGACTTTCTGATTATTTGGAAAATAATAATAATAAATACTATCAAAACTCTTTATTAAATAAAGTAAACAAAAAAGGTACATTTTGGAATGTTTTTATTACACGCATAAATTAAATTACTGTAAAATTAGTCTGACTTCTGTTGCTGCAGGTTAGATGACAAATAATTTATGTTAGGGTTGTAAGATGTTACTTTTAGCAAAATGCATGCTGAACTGGATTCATCTGTCAAACGGTTTCTAACCGAGTTTTTAATGTTATTTATCTCTGAAAATAATGACTCACAGGCATAGGTAGATGAAAACATTGTTACACATTTTTTACACATATTTTATGATCGGCGACGTGCCCAAAATATTGTGCCGCGTGCCATTGGTTAGCCTACCCTGATGTAGGTGATACGACATTGAATCTGCTCATTGAATCTCAAAGAGCCTATAACCGGTTACAAAATTACAGTCAACCGGGGTTACTTTCAAATTGAGGGGCGACTTTAAGTCCTGTTCCAGTTTTTACACCATATGTTCGTTTTAATTTAGTTAGTATGAAGTCAGTGAAATATCTTGGTAAATTCCCTAACCATTTACTAAACTGAATCATACTAGAAATACTTATTGATGATTATGTAAGTGTTCTAAATCTATCAAAGTGGCCACGTTTTTTCCTAAAGTCACTCCAGTTTACGGTACTCGATTTTACCAAATAATATGAGGATACGGGATTATAGAACCGAGGTATACACATATATTAAGGTATAGACATTATTTTTGTATTCATAAGTGCATGTAACATGCCTAAATTGAAGAATAAATGATTTCATTTCATTTCATTTCATTGTGAGAGTAGTAATGTTCTGTCTCTTAATATTTCGATCCCCTAATAAACGCTAAGGAATCCTGCAATCCCAAAACTTTACTTGCCAACATAATGAAAACAGAGAGTATTTTAATTAAGTTGAAAGGGTACCCATTAAATTAGTTCCGAAGTTGAACTAGAGCAATAGAGTATGAGTATTAACTTGTTTCTATATTTGGTGACGTCGTGTGATAATGACTTCATAGTTCGCTCGTAGAATGGCATGGGCACAATTCGGAGCTTCGTATTACGTATTGAAATCACATGTGACGACTGATTCGTTTGACGACCGCTTTAGCCTAGTTGGTAGTGACCCTGCCTTCGAAGCTGGAGGTCCCGGGTTCGAATCCCGGTCAGAGCATGTATTTGTGTGATGAACACGAATTGTTCTTGAGTCTTGGATGTTTTCTATGTATTTAAGTATCTATTTATCTATATAAGTATGTATATCGTCACTTGGTACCCATAGTACAAGTTTTGTTTAGTTTCGGACTAGGTTGATTTGTGTAAGATTGTCCAAAAAAAAAAATTCACCCTTGCTTAAGGGTCCTTATCAGTTAAAAATCGCTCACCTATTTAGGCCATTTTCTGCATAAATTGACACGTATCTTGACTTTTTCTTAATGTTACTATCTAGAATAGGATTACTGCCACCTAATGCCATAAATTTTAAATATAATTTTTGGATTTTTCATTAAAATATCGTTTCAAACATCACTCCAAATCAAATTTTCAAGGTAAAACTGTTTTTTTTTTTTACTTACTGCTACTACACACAATAAAATCAAAAAATTGCTGTGTTACTATCTAAAACTGAAATAAAATCATAGTATCCTTTAATGAATTTATTAGTACCTATACTTTTGTCGTAATTTGAAAATAAAATATTTTAAAACCTATAAGGCCTCTTAAGGAAATAGTGTGTAAGTGGGGCGAACTGATTTGAGATGGGATTGGTGTCAAAATAAAACGGGAAGTTGCAAAATTGAGTACATTCCCGCTGTCAGAAGCGAGCTAATTAGAGTTAGCGAATTATAAATACATAGAATTTGGTCCAGAGTTATAGCAACTTTTAGTCATTAAACATGATCAAACTTGCATGCTAAGGCATAATCTTACAGAAAACTATCTAAGAAAGTTAAACATGTACCATGTATGTATGTATGTGATGTTGTGTATGTATGACGACCGGTTAAGCCTAGTGGGTAGTGCACCTGCCTGTGAAGCTGACGGTCCTGGTTTCGAATCCCGGTCAGGGCAAATATTTGTGTGATGAGCATGAATGTTTGTTTCTGAGTCTTGGATGTTTTCTATGTATTTAAGTATTTATATCTATTAAATATATCGTCGTCTAGTACTCATAACACAAGCCTTCTTGAGCTTACTGTGGGGCTAGTTCGATTTGTGTAAGATTGTCCTCTAATATATATATATTTTTTTTTTATGTAATGGTTTTTATGTGTCCTTATCAGTTAACGCTCGCCTTAATTATAATAAGTCTATTGTCAATATGAATTGATACGTATCTTGATATTTCTCTGCGCTGAAAAGAAAGAAAGAAAATAATTTATTCATGACAACCACATAAGTAGGTAATACAGATCCAAAAGCAGAAGCAAAAGACAAAGATAAAACGTAAATAATGAAACAAAAACAAAAGACAAAACAAAAAAACTATTCAAAACCTAAACGTTACAGGATTATTAAGGCATTTCAGGGTTTTTAATACCCAAAAGGTAAAACGGAACCCTATTACTAAGACTTCGCTGTCCGTCTGTCGCCAGGCTGTATCTCATGAACTGTGATAGTTAGACAGTTAAAAAATCACAGATGATGTGTATTACACTGTTGCTGCTATAAACAACAAATATTAAAAACAATAAAATAAATATTTAAGGAATAAAATAAATATTTAAAGACCTATACAATAAAAGTGATTTTTTTTCCGTCTTTATAGAGGTACGGAACTATTCGTGCGCGTCCGACTCGCACTTGGCCGGTTTTTCATTATTAAATGTCATTTGAAACATCACTCCAAATAGACAGATTTAACGTTCTAGTTTAAATTTAGAATGAAGGAAAAATTGAAAAATTTAGGCACCGAGCAGGATTCGAACCTGCGACCTCCCGGCATTCGCGGCCAGTCGCTCTAGCCAACTGAGCTATAGGTGCAATCGCTACCCAGTTCCAAATTCATCAACCGTTCCTTCGTATTAAGCAGTACCGCTGCTAACTTAAACTATTTTAGTTAACGTAAACTGTTCTAGTTTAGTTTTTTATGTTTAGTTGTCTGTATTTTCTTCCTTAAATTCTGCAGTACACAATAAAAGCCAAAAATGGCTTCATCACTACCTAAAACTAATAAGAACCATCGTATTATTGAATAAACAATTATCAAAACTTTTGTCATAATTTGAGTTCTAAACATTTTACAATTTAAACGGCCACTTAAATATATAATGGAGGGCGCAGTTTAAATAATAACTCCGTTTCTACAATTTGGAGGGCAAAGTAAATTTGTCTACGTCCTCGGCTAAACCTTACTTAACGTAATATAGTAATGTTTGGAGATTACTAAGGTTGTTTTCCTTCATTAGGCTGGATGTACAAATGCCCTGGGAGGTAATATTTTCATTAGACGGTTTAAGTCTGCGGCGTTCACCTGGAATTTGGGATCGGTATGAATGATAACAATGTGTCTATTTCAGGAACAAATGATTGACAATGATGAAAATGTCAAGGTATGATTATTATGATTACAAATTATGTCAAACTGTCACAGTAAAATTACATTTGTAATGGTTGTAACGCTTTTATTGATCACTACAAACATTAACAAACACAATACTACAGTCATCAGTAGGTACAAATAATATAGAAGTAAACGAAATGAAACTGGCATCCAACGCCTACTACACACTCGATGCCTTTTTCGAGAGCTAACACCTGCGCTAAGTAGGTCTTAAATTTCAAAATGGAATCGGTTCGCTTGCCCAGCCTTGCACTATAACCTGTATTATGATAATGTACCTAATGTAATCACATATATTTATGTGACGTGTAAAATTTTATAAATACTTAAATGATTGAATTGAATTGAAAAAACATAGGAAGTGAGGGCCATGGAAATGCAAAACGAAACGAGATAGCTCTGTACGACGCGCTGTGCGAATTCTCTCGAAGTGACCACGGCGCGCGGGCAGCGCGGGGCGCGCGGGCGGCGACGCCGAGTGCGCGCCACCTCGCGGCGAGCACGGTAACGGGCGAGCGCGGTAAAACGTGTAATAAATGCGCGCGAAACCGAAACTGGAAGCGCGGGCGTTATACATTTAAATTTGGAATTCCAGTATGAAACTAAAATAATAATAATATTTAAAAAATAAACACATGTTATATAATATTTAAATGTCACATAGTTCTGAAATGTTATAATAGGCATTTTCAACGAGCCACTATTTAAGTTTATCATAAAAGGAGTGTCCGTTATATATTTTAGGACCAAATTATGCGGGTAGTTTTGGTAGACTTGGTTAGTATAAATGTTTATAAATGAGTGCCTAATCTTTTTCACGAATCAAATTTTTAATTAAATTGTAGGCTGTGAGCCTTTAAAGAAAAATACAGAGGGGTCGCTAGTAGGAGTGGCTTGGAATGCAAGACAAAGATTTATTGGCATGACGTAGTGGTCTGGGTGGCCTAAGGGGGTACCGCGAACCGAAAACGAACGATGTTCGAATATCTCCCTCTCTGTTGCACTTGCTAATTCGTGCGACAGAGAGAGAGAGAGAGAGAGAGAGAGAGAGAGAGAGAGAGAGAGAGATATTCGAACTTCGTGGTAAACGCTGGTCCGGCAAACCAGAGGCGCGGGTACCATTACCGTCTTAGACTACGCGAGATCACGGTCCATTTTTTCATTGTATTTGATGTCTGTATCAAATGATTGAGATGAGTACCTATTATTTTTTTTATTAAGCAGTACCGCTGCTAACGTAAATTACAAATTTAGAAATAAAGGAAAAATTTAAATATTCAGGCACCTAGCAGGATTTGAACCTGCGACCTCCCGGCACTCGCGGCCAGTCGCTCTTGCCAACTGAGCTATAGGTGCAACTGCCACCCGTGCCGAAATTCCTCAATCATTGCCGGGAGGTCGCAGGTTCAAATCCTGCTCGGTGCCTGAATTTTTCAATTTTTCCTTACTGTTTCACCTATTTGTATAAAAATAATACAATATCTACAAAACATTCACTGTACCGCAAATTTCAATCTAGAGGTTGCGAGTTCGATCCTTGAAAATTCCTAAACTGAAACTTTACTTCAGTCCTATAGACGTTTGAGGTACTTTTTATAACAAACCTAATCTAAATGAATACGAGTTTTAATGTCAGGTATGTGTTCAAAGTTGTAATGCTTTTATGAACGCAATAAAAATTGGAAAAGTTTACTAACAGAAAGTTTCACATTAGCACCACATTATTGCTTTACTTTACACATGTGGAAACTTTACGTGTATGTACTTTAAAGCATTAAGGTAAGATGGAACTTTATTAACATGTCTGAGAAGCTGCTGAGTGAGTTTCGAATTGAATAATTTAATTATACATAGCCTAGCGGCTATTCAATGTTATTCGAATGAGGGCTATCGCGTATGAATTAAGTAAATGAAATAAATGAAATAAATGAACTTTATTCTGCAAGTAGGCCGCAAAGGCACTTTTACAAGTCAAAAGCTACTAGCGTTTCTCATGAGACCACTGCCGAGAAGAAACGCCGAAAGAAACTCGACAGTCAGTAATTTTTTCCAAAATATGCTTATTACAATGATACTACTTAACCTACTTAAGTAAATGTAAGTGGTAAACAACAAAAGAAAATTGAAAGAAAAACGAGGAAAAAATAACAATAGGTATTTACAATGTGTATTTACACAAGAAAACAAAACATGTCGAATCGTTTGATATGGAAAGCATAAAGCAAGAAATGTGTCAACTAGATACAATGAAAATATTAGACTCTTTACGCTATTTAGGTATTTGGTTTGGGCCATGCATTTCTGTCTGTTAGATAGTCCTCAACCCTATAATAAGCCTTTGACATCAATGTCTTTTTTAGGTACCTAATTTTAAAAGCTGGAAAGGGTAAATTCAAAATTACATCGGGTAACTTATTATAAAAACAGACACATATTATTTAAATTTTATTTTTATTTTTATTCGCCGCTAGAGGCGCTAGTTGTCACTCTTTGTGGTTGCGCTACGCGGGTTAATATCTGATTGGAACAATATGGTGACTATTTTGCAATACCTGAGCTTGATTATGGCAAATATGAGTTAAGGGTCAATGACTTTCAGGGCTTTGAGACAGTTTTGTCTTTCGGAAACTTCTTTCCACCTTTTTTCCGAACAAAACGAGACCGCGCCACAATGCGGTATATGTTCGATATTTTTACGGTACGGTTTTAAGGTATTGAATATGATTTAAATGTAAACTTCGTTCTCATGTCCATAGTAACTAATAACAATTTTTGAAAGCTGGACCTTACTCGGCAGTGGCGCCAACTGGTGAGTACAAAAAACGATAGCTCCCATTTGATACTTTTCAAATAGATACGAGTACAGGCTAGTGAAGGCGAAAAAGTCGTTCTTGGGAACTTGTATAAAATTCTACAATAAAATTCCAAGACACATTACTGAACTTACGCATTCTAAATTTATATCTGTCGTGAAACAAACACTTATTTCAAAAGCATATTATGACATAAACGATTACGTCATGGGTAGGGATGTTTGGCAGTGATAGCGTCAACATATATATGTATATATATACAATATGTTTTACATTATAGCATTTTAATTCTGTAGTATTATGATAATGTTATTTTATATACATTGTATATTGTTTTGAAAAAATGACACCTCGCCGAGTTCCTTACGCCGGTTCTTCTCGAGGCAGGGGTTTATTTTATGAATCGGTGGTAGTTTTTTGACATTCATAAGTGCATGTAATATGCCTAAATTGAAGAATAAATGATTTTATTTCGATGCAATACTTACCTAGGCCGGTGAAACAAATAGTGCCTCAGATCACAGGCATGATAATATGCAAGCTTTATGTGCAATCAAATCATCATCATCATCATCCTAACTTTATCCCGGTACAGTTGCATCCTGAAGAATGCCAGGGTCCGCTACCTAATCCCAAGATTTGGCGTAAGCGCTAGTTTTTACGGAAGCGACTGCCATCTGACCTTCCAACCCAAGGGAAAACCAGACCTTATTGGAATTAGTCTTGTCAAGTGAGTGGGCAACGGTTAGAAGTTCTCAAGCCGCCCGGAGGCCTCTAACTTGCCTTAACGGCTGCTATAGACTGCAGCCGGGATCAACGGCTTAACGTGCCTTCCAAAGCACGGGAGCGTTCAGTTAATCACCACTCAGAGCGGTCACCCATCCAAGATCTGACCTAGTTGCTTAACCTTGCGTACCGCTGGGCCACGAGCGCTCGTGCGCTGTGTTGAGAGCGAGGGATCTGCATGTCTCTAGTTGTGTACACAACGCACCCTCAAGTCAAAAAAGGGTCGACAACAAGGTGATTCTTCTGAAGTTCCAATCGTCCATAGGCTTAATAAGGGAACAACGGTTGGAACTCACTTGGAAAGTCACTTACTTACTTTACTTACTTTGGTTGTTCTCTTATTAAGCGTAAATATGTTTCACGTTAGTGTAAATTTACGTCCATAGGCTACTGTGTCTGCTTACCATCAGGCAGCCCTTAAGCGTGTTTGCCATCGTCATTTTTTAAAAAAAACTTGAACTTAATCTCAAATTATTTTGTTTAAAAACCTAATGAATTCATATGATTTCGCACGTCGTTCTCAGAAGTTCAAATGACCTTGAACGCAGATGTTCCCAATAAGGGGACTAATTCCTTGTCAACTGGCCCTGCTCACAAAATTTAATATGTGTGATTTATACCCAGATACGGCAGCCCTGGTTACCGAATGCTACCGTGGACTTTATTGTAAGGTCGTAGTGACTAACTTTGAATGGTTTGATGGAGTAAGTCGGGCGGGGAGTAATCTTGTGTGGTGTTTGTGAAATTTCCAGCCCATTGCCTATATCAAAGCGTTGGGAAGTGGCGGTGGCGTGAGAGATGGGTACCTATTTGATTTGGTTAAGTGGTTTTCGGGACATAAAATATTTTATAGACTTTTTAGATAAACACGTGTACCGAGTAAGTACTCATTTTTACACGTTTCAAGTATTAGGGTCATTACACTTTTTCATGACCAGTTTTCTATTACAAAAAAAATCTGTGATATGTATTGAATTTGTGTACAAAAATAGGATTTCGAAATAGTACCTGAACCTACTAACAGGAATTTATAGGTAAAAATAAGTACTTAAATATTAACATATTGCTGTAAAAAATGGGTAACACAGTGGTAAACACCATTTTTTCATACAAATGGTGAGACATTCAAGGACCACTGAGTTACTCGATATATGGATGTTAGCTGTGGTTCGTTAATTACCAAAACTATCGGTAGTGATACTCTAATTAAACCTCTTTCTAAATAACAATACAAAAATATGAAGTGAGGGCCAGGTATTCCAAAATCTGCATTTAGAAAAAAGTGTTTGAAAATTATGTACATGAAAAAGTAGAATGGCCCATTAGTTATTCCTACTTACATAAGCGATACTTGACTTTATTATTATTGAAAAAGAGTTGAAACAAAATATTTTATCACACTGCTATTCAGAAAAAAAAAATTGTTGCCCTCTAATGAGGGATCAAAGTAGTACTTTTCTTCCCTCATTTGAGGACAACACTCTTTTCCTCACATAAGTTGTGAAAAGCAGTATAAGCAACTCGGTAGCAAAATTATTTGTAAGACAATTCATGTTTATAGCAGCGGTCCTCATAGGCGGTTTGAAAAGCAGTATGTGTCACATGGTAGCAATAGTATATTACTTACCAAGGGCGGTAAAACAAAGAATGTCTCAGATCGCAGGTATTTGACGATAATTATGCGATCTGAGGCTTTCTTAATTACCGCCCGAGGTAAGTACAAAATTTTATGTCACCCTCTGGCCAGGAAGTGGGATTTTCCGCGCGCGGAGCGTGCGGTAATTGCCACTTTATGGCCAGGTGTGACATAAAATTATTTCCGTCTTCGGCGTAAACACTTGAATCCCTCGCTACGATCAAGATTCTACTTTAGACTCTTTCGCTTCACTCAAGATTCAATAAGCAGCCCTCGCCGCTATATTATAATACTCCCGTGAGAAACAATCAACTATTATCTACGCCTTTAAAGTAAATATTCTTTCATGTGTGTTCAAAACCTTAGGTAAGGACCAGCTTTACAATATACCGTGCGCTTCCGTATAAGATCATGTTCATGTACAGCTTTACAACACAGGCCCTGTACTCCGAATCGTGCCGTCCCTTTTACTCTCGTAATATACACTATATGAGTGAAAGGGATGGCACGATACAAAATTCGGATTTCGAACTTCAAAGTAGCTCCTCAGGCACGCCCGTGCTTGGACCTCGTGTGATCTTATTATGAAACTTGACTCCAGCTCTTTTATAAAATCAACCTGGTTTAATGCCTCTCATTATGTAGCAGTTGCATAAACTACTAGTTTATTTATTTATTTTCAACCAACTTACATTTACAGCATATTGCCAACCATGAAAGTTATAGGTTATAATAGTATGAGTAACACAATTAAATTTACAACATTAAAATTAACATTATCACCTTCTATATACTCAATTTGAATTCAACTGATTTGTATTTTTGTGTTTTGAAATTTGTATTTTGTAATGGACATTATTATTATTTATCTGACTGACGATTCCGAATGGAAGATGCATTTATTTTTCTGTTTACTTTTTATCGTGTTTTTTGTTACTCTAGTTGACATTATGTTATTTTTATTTTTCCTGTTATGACGATCATGATAACAATTCTTGTAATTTTGACATGTGTGCATTTATAATGTAATTCCTTATCATGAAATAAATTATCTAAATCTAAAATCTAAATCTATGATCTATAAATATTCAGTACTGTATTGAGGTAGGAGTGTTAATTGACTCCATGTCACCCCGTTTACACCTGTGGCCTTAAAATCCGTAATAATCGCCAGCTAGAAGCACGAAAACATTTTAAATTTCTGTTGTGAGATAAAATTTTAAAATCAACGCCATAAAGCCTCGGAATATATTTGCTATTCGATGCAGTATTTATTTTTACCAGCCTCGAATGTATCATAAACTTGTGAATATTTGTGTTGTTCGAGCGCTATTGTTCACCATATTGTTTGTGTTCATTCGCGTATTCGGTGTTTTTAATTTACAAAGTTAACTACGGTCTGACGAGGGTCGCGATTCCATCTGACTAGTTTTTGGAATATTCCTAAGGTCATCATCATCATCATCATCATTTCAGCCGAAAGACGTCCACTGCTGAACATAGGCCTCCCCCAAGGCTCGCCATTTAGACCGGTCCTGTGCCGTTCGTTTCCACCGGATTCCCGCGACCTTCACCAGGTCATCACTCCACCTTGTCGGAGGCCTACTCCTAAGGTATCAGGAAGCTATAAGCTGGACTGAAAAGAAAACAAAGAATTTCTGGATTTGATTGGAGAGAAGAGTCTACTTTTGATGACGATCGAGAACAGAAGAGGAAACATGCTGGTCTGATAGGACATGACAATTACATAAAAACCATAATAGAAGGAAATATAGAGGGGAAGAGAGGCATATGAAGACCGAGACGTGCGTTTATAGATCAAGCAAAAGAGAAGGTCAATGTAATGTTGTATCAGGAGCTCAAAGCCTTGGCGGAGAACCGAACAGAATGGCGATTACTCCACCGACAAGAGCTAGGCTAGGCTCTTAAATATATGATGATGATAATCAGATATCACGTTTGTTACATGTAGTCTCCATATTTTTGACTTAAAATATTGTTCTCAGCTACTGGGCAGAAGAGAAACTTTTAAACATCCATATTACCATTTAAATTGTAATTCTTCGCATAAAATTTACGTCGTGTTTAGTCTACAAGCCGATATAGACGTCAATATTTCTCTACGAAACAGATGACTACAAGTCTGTTTCGGGAGGATATTTTAGGGGCTACCGCGAATCGAAAACGAACGAAGTTCGTATATCTCCCTCTCTGTCGCACTAATTAGCAAATGCGACAGAGAGGGAGATATTCGAGCTTTGTTTGTTTTTGTTTCGCGGTAGCTCCTCTGCAAGGGAATTTATACAACCTGTCAGGGAAGCGTCCATGGTTCCGCTTCGGACTCACCGGATACATCACACGCAATGGATTTTTCTATGCTTTGTATGGAAACTCTTGCACCAAAGTCCACTGATTCGCATCGCCTGGACCGCACGCATCGGCTTGTCGGTAATTCCGACACCGATGCTCGGAGGGGCATCTTTTCCGATGCTTAACGATCACGTCATACGGATTACCGATCAGTGCACGCAACACTACACAGTATGTCCCTTTGACATGCGGCATGTCACATTTAGCCATCCCTAGTTGGGTCCCAGATTAACAAGCACCATGTCTGCCCCAAAGTATTTTGTCACCTACTAATAAGAATGTGAGTGTGAGCGGGATAAATGCTTTACGCTGTACGCGATCGTATTATCGGATCGGAATCTTGTACAATAGCATTAGCTTTATTAGCTAGCTTGTGCAATAGCGATAGGAGAGTACGGTTGGAGAGTAGCCTGGGAAAAATCCAGGGGAAAATCTTCAACACGACCATGCGTGTGGTTTAGAATACTGAAATACTGTAAGAGTTTGCACTCCAGTGAGATTGGTTGAGCGGATTCAACCGAATCTGAGGTGTTAGTGGAATCGAGCTACTGGGAGTTTTAGCGCTGGTTCAGTAAACCTAGCCTAGCTGAGAAGAGTCCAGCAAGAAACTCAGCTAGACCCGAGCTGAGTCGGACGGGCTCTACCTGGTGTGCGGCAGTACCGGGACGAGTAGGGACTATATGTGTCAGTGTTGTCGCGATCGCGCGGCGGACGTCGCCGCCGGCGGGAATGCCTAAGTGTACGCGTCGTGTCTGAGTTGGACGCCGTAAGCACAGTGTTCTTTCGATGAACGCTGTGATCGATTGCGTCATCAGTGCGATGTGCGTGATTGCGTCGCGCCGCTATAGCACGTGTGGAAGGCCCCCGTCGGGTGCCAGTTCATGCGACAGAAAGTGATGTCAGTGTTGCCAGATGGTTACATTTCTTACATTTTTCGTAACTTTTGACCGGCTCGCCTAACATGTAAGTAACTTCTGTTGTAAAGGAATTTTTTGTAACTTTCCAGGATAATGAGACTGTATTTAAAAAGAAAGGTAATTTTTATCTAACCGGGATCAAGCGACACAATTTATAGGCTTCCATACAGAAAAGGTGACAAAATAACCTACATAGTACGACTCTGTCTGTCCATCTCTTGCAACTTTGTATGACATTTGAGACACCGCCCATCAGCTCGGCGTAATTCTGTCGCCGAACTCGCCGAATTGTAGCTGTATATGGCGACTCGTTTCTAAGAATCGAATGTTTTGATAAGTAATTATGAACGTTTTGATAAGTAATTATGAAAAATATATAAAATGTAACTTTTGCATTAGAAATGTAACTTTTCAAGAAAAGAAATGTAACTTTTGTCCCAACGGCCCTGGCAACACTGAGTGATGTAGCGACTGTAGCGAGTAGAAGTGCGTGCGATAGAAACAAATGTCAACGTTTAGACACGTTTGGCATTTCTAAATGCGCGATTTGTTAACAGTGCCCCTTCTGTACGTACTTCTGTAGTACTATTACTTATTTTGTGAGAACCTGAAAGGAACTCTTTTATTTTCAGGTGGAAACTGCTTAATGTAAGTAAGAGTTAAAATTCTCAGTTAAACTTCTACGAACACCGTAAATTATAATTACATCAATAGCCATTCATCGTAATAAAGGTTTCGTTTTCCTCCTTTGTTAATGTAATCCTTATTTATTTAGCAAATTTTAATTTCCTTGATTAAACTAATTAGTATAGTAAACTCATTTTCCCTCTTTTCTTTTACAATAAATATTTTTCTTTAGACTTTCAGTAACGTCTAGTTTTGTCTCTAGCAAGTTCAGATGGCAGTCGATTTTTATTATTTAATTATTTTTATTTATTTATACTGAAAATAAACTTAGGTGGTAGGTATGCAACAAATTTTGCCAATCTCAGGGCAGTTAAGTTAATGAGCATTTTTTAGGGTTCTGCACCCAAAGGGTAAACAGGACCCGATTACTAAGACCCCGTTGTCCGTCCGTCTGTCTGTCTGTCTATCTGTCTGTTCGTCTGTCACCAGACTGTATCTCATGAGCTGATAATTAGACAGTTGAAATTTTCACAGATAGTGTATTTCTTTTGCCGCTATAACAAGAAATAATAATAAACAGAATAAAAAAATATTTAAGGGGGCTCCCATACAACAAACGTAATTATTTTTGCTTGTTTTTGCTCGATATTGGTAACGGAAACAAAATATTTACTTATATATTCAGCTAAAAACAAACAATTAAATTAATATGAAACAAATATTTAAAGGGAGAAAAATGTTGAAAATATGAATTGTCTTGAAAATTTGTACGCCGAAAATTTATCTTGCCTAGCGTGCTCTAAGTAACTCGAAACTCGCTTGTATTATACAAATAAGAGGGACTAATAACGTGATCAGTTGCCAAAGTTATGTATAAACGGCTCAAAAGACGAGTTACGAAACTCTAGACTCCATTATAGACACAGAATTTGCCTTGAGAAAATTTAATCTTAAAATTATGTACATAAAGTAACCGTGGAGACTACAGATAATACTTCCCCTCTGTACTCGGTAAATGAATACATGGAATTACATTTTTAATTGCTAATACTTACGGACATTTTGCTGATAAACTGTTTTTATTAAAAATTGTGTGATTAATTATTTTTTGTCATTTGTCTAAAATTGTGTAATAATATTCGAATTAACCATTTATTTAATTGCCACCGTATGTTGTCTTAAATTCCATTTGTATTTAATTTATATTTTTTGTGTGCCCAATTATGTTATGACGATCATTATTCGGTGAATATGTTCAAATCCTATTCCAATATTATTATTATTACTTATATCATAATTGACGATCGTGATGTGAATTCGTATACTTTTGACATGAATGCAGATTTATATTGTAATTTACATATGAAATAAATTAATCTGAATCTGAATCTGAATCTTCTCATGGGTAAGCGAAGGCTTGTACAGTCAGCTAAGAAAGTGGTCTACGACTTTTGAACCATAATGTACAAAAACAAGTGCTAGTCGGACTAGCGCACGAAGGGTTCTGTACCATTAGAATTATGATTTGAAACGGGATATTTACCATGTATATTTGTATTTTTGAGTTCCCGATATTGCCGGCGTTGTATTAAAAAAAGACGGCAATTGTGTACAAAATCGATAAGTTGCTGGATCCGCGCTGGATCCGGCGGGATGGATATAAATCCAGCAAGAATCCAGCTGGACTGAAACCGTTGCTGGATTGCAATCCCTAAACCCGCCGTCAGAGTCTGGAAACTGTGGCGATTTTGAATTATTAAGCCGCACTCGCCGCTAAGCCGGCTTATTTCTGTTTTGGCCGCTCTGATTTTTAGCCTCCATTCGGGCCAGCCGCAGACGCATATTTTTAATCCGTTTTTGTTAAAAGTACACTCGTATAGCCACTGGATTTAGTCAAAGTGAACGTACCCATACTACGCGACCGGTTTAGCGAGGGGGTCCTCAAAATACTACGCTTGGTCACGGAGGAGTCTTAGGTCTTCGTCACGTAGTCAACATCCTCTGGAGAAAACTCGCGCTTTTTCGAACTACATTCAAATTATAGCCAAGCAGTTTAACGCTTTTTATACTAGTACCCTTTCCGATGTCATAAAACATTTTCCTTACACCAAACTCAGGGAGGTCGGTGTTTTTAACTTTTGGTCTGCAAAACATGATTTTAAAATCATATGCAAATTATTACGTAAAAACTAGGAAGGATCTTGGCGTATACTATGCGGGGTCACCGATGGGGGAGGGGGTCGAAAATGGGTCACGTAGTATGGGTGTGTTCTCTAAGTGCGCCCGAGGTGCAAGCGCGCCTGTCATTATTAGCCTGCAGTGTCCCACTGCAGGGAAAAGGCCTCCCTCTAACTTTTGCGAATCCTTCCGATCCTGAGTAATGTCTGGCCATTCTTTTGAACATATACAGGTTCGAAATCAAAATCAAACATTTATTCTGCAAATACACCACAAGGGCACTTTTACATGTCAAAATATTAATTTACAATTTAAGAAAGTCTTGACTATAATAAGTAATACATTTTTCATGACAAAATATTAATTTACAGTTCAAGAAGGAATAATAATTTCGAATTTACAATTATAATAAAATTAATGTCATACAGTGAAGATAAACTTGCAAAGTTATCTATTACAAATATTACAACATCACTAAAGTTAGAGATGTATAAGGTCTCAAGATTAAACAAGGAGTATAATGAAATTAATATAATAAACCAGAGATGTACATGGTCTCTGAGCGTCAAAATTAAAATTAATTTAATATTGTTAGAGATGTATATGGTCTCTAAGTCACTGATAATAAAACGAATCCACAACAGGATGATGTTTCTCGTCAATCCCCTATAAAAAGACACTAGTATTAACGTAGTCACTATGTCCTAGCAAGCATGAACAGACCGGACTCCAACTACTCCACAAGTCTAGCTCGTCGTGCTATCACCGATGAGGTCTATACCGAGTTTGCGTCTCGAGGTATCGGTCTCCACTCTGTGACGATCTTGGCTCACAGCCCACTTGACCATGACCTTGACATGACCAGCCCAGTCGCACTTCACACTTGTCCCAAATATTGTATAGCGAAATTTCCATACAAGCATAGGACTGCAAACCCTATTTACAAATAAATAAATTCAGGAATGTTGCTTGGTTATTAGTATACCAGAAAATACCACAATAATTTACAAAAAGAACCTCTTGTTCTTAATTAATTTCATTTCATTCTATGCAGCCGGCCTTCTCTAATATTGGCTTCAGTTGAGATCGCAAAAAACGGTCAGGCATGGCGATGAGCCACATGATAAAAGCCACTTTTGTTTATGTTGCACTGCCCATTTGATGGGGTCAGGTAAAAAAGCAAAGCCTTACTAAAAGCGGCATTGTGTTTCATTCAACTCAAATCAATTTAATATTTAGAGTTTCATCCCTATTTCAACCCTTTGGAAACAATTACTAGGAGACTATTTGTCTGTTCTTTACCTTTCTTCTTTATTATGCTCCTAGCTGTGTACCACAATGTTTTAGAATTTAGAAAACTAGAATTTCAATCAGTGTACTAGGGATTAAAATAGAATGAAACAGTGCTTTTGATTAACAAGCGCGTACCGTTTTGAAACACATAGAGAGATATTCAACCTAAAAGATGTGAGTTACTCGTTTCATTGTATTTTCGAAATTAGACGAAAATCCGTGCCAAAATGGCCGTAAGAGGATTATTCTCAGCTTGTAGCGTTCGGCAACACTCACGTTAGTAAATTCACATTTAGTTTTTTATTGCAAGTTTTTATTTATTTATTTATATATCATGCGAGAGAAGAGAGGTAGAGCACAACAAAATGTCATCTTGGTCGAATTTGGAGCAGCCCAACTGAGGAAGGAGGGCCTTGCAGAAGACCACAGCCATAATAACATTATTTACTATACAAGTATGTAGTGTTATGTTCCTGGAGGTGAGCAAGGTTGCCAGAGCTCCCGAGGATGCACTGTGTTGAGAGCGAGGGACCTAAATGTGTTCCTTGTGCTGTCAACACAGTGCATCCTCAAATCTTATAAACGATCGGCAACGCGACGTGACTCCTTTGGAGTTTGCGGGCGTTTATAGGCTGCTGTGGCCGCTTACCATCAGGTGGACCGTATGCTTGTTTGCCACCGGCGTTGTATAAAAAAATTCTACAAGCTTGGATTTCGTTACTTACAATCTTGTCTTAAAATTTTATTGTTTTCGTGTCATTTATACATGTCGCTGATACTTAAACTAGGTAAATCCTGTGCTATAAGCATCAGCTTGCTTCCACTTTGACTACGAACTATCAGTACAATATAAGTAATGAGACCGCTAACATGGATACTTGATTAATTTTAACTTTTGAATAGTTTCGAATAAGATGATATGATTACTAATATCTAATAATAACTTTATTATTTTCTTCACTTTTGTTGTTGTTTTGATAATACTAATAAAACGTAGAAGATTTTGTTTCAGTACTTTTATCATCTAAATCCCTTTTCACTCTGTTTCACTCTCATCGCTTGATTGGGCCAGCATGTCTGAACAAACCATAAAAAATATTAAAAAGCGAAACATAATGAAAGGGCTGACCCGAATAGAAATCCAGGTAAAAACCTTTAATGCAATTTATCGTCAACATAAACCTGCCAATTCCTTATTCTGTAGACATACAAATGTTAGGGAAAATGGTTTATGAACGCAATAAGCGTTGGATAGGGTCTGGATTGCCAGCGAAGTGAACAAAAAACAGAATCTCGCCGAGTTTTTGTAGGAGGCTAGACCTTCGGATCGCTGAGCCAGCGAAAGGAAATAAGGTTCCGTCACCTAAACTGTAAGGCTTGTTTTATACGTATCTGTACGTAATTAGTACAGATGTTTATGACTTATGTCTCTAGGACTTAGACCTGTTGACAAGAATTTTTGCATGGCAACCTTTTTCCTCTTTTTTATGCCTTCCTTTATTGCAGAGGATCATGGCTACATGTAATCCTTCTCCAGATGTATTCATAAGCCATGTGAACTGCCCAACTGATTCTTCATGATGTCAGACCATCTTATAGGTTATACCTTCAGCACACTTGTTTGGTCTAATATGATTTGTTGCTCCAAATCATGCTGTGAAGACCGCAATGTGTCCGAAAAAGCTGAAGGTTTGTTCATATTGTAGAGAACCCGGACACTGTGTTTTTTTTTAAATTAACCTCCACGTGTTGGGTCTATACATTGGATATAACTACGCACGCTTCTCAAACGACCGGGTGCAAGCCCAAGATTTTTAAATATGTTGGTTGCATGGCAACAAAGCTTAAAAATTATATAATTGTTAAACGCATTTAAGCGAGACCAACCGTATTACGGGTATAAGCATCTTGTTGATCCAAAGCCATACAAATAATCAAAATTTATTTTTATTTGTTTTTAAAGGGGGTTGGTGCGAAAAAAAAATTTCGCCAACCCCATCGAGTGGGGTATCGTTGTTTAGAGCTTGTTGAGTAAATAAAATCGTTATTTTTTTGTTTTAAAAAATATTTTAAAACAATTGAATGCGAAGCCATCAGTCAGCTTTTTTTAAAAAAATTATGTTCGGAAGTAGTTTTTTAGTTTTCATTAATCAATAAACTCGAAATTTGGTAGTAATGTTTATTATTACGTGTATTTGTTGATAAATCGTTTTTTTATTACTGAAATTTCCTTATTTTTCGCATTGATACCAACTTAATTTTGAGGTGGAATCCGACTCGCACTTGGCCGGTTTCTTCTATATTTTTTGTATTCATATTTCCATTGAGGTTGGGGTATCTATTTCATGAATATACTCCAATTATATTTTCATACATAAATATGCCAGTCTGCTGTGCTCACAAATATACTTAGCTACGAGTATATACGTTAGCAAAGAGCATATGAATTAATGCACGCAGTATCATTTCAGTACGGTAAAAACTTTTTCCAAAAATTTCCACCCGAACTTAATTCAGTCGGATTTCTGTGAATAATATGTTACAGATCCATAACTTATTTCCGCTCACCAAGACAGCAATATTTAAAACAAGTATTCCAAAATCAAATATTCCGCAACGCCGCACTAAATTTCTTCCTAACAAGCATCCTCATTCATATATTCAAACGTCTCCCGCAAATGCAGTTAAATTCAGAAGTGGGGAGTTGTGAAGTGTCTGTCCGGTAAGCAGCTATGCCATTCACCAGTTCCTCGACCTCACTACCCACACTAGTCTAGTTTGATCCCTTCATTTGTCGCATCCTGGTGTACTTAAAGGCCAATGTTACACTGGTCTGTCTAGATGTGTTGTCGATGGTTGTGAACAGTACAGCCGCTGTCGGCGATATTTAACGCTCCCTAGGGTGAGTCAGCAGATGTCTACCAGTAGACATTGTGTGGCCTAAGCGAGGAGATTTATGACCAGTAACATGACTTGTGTTTACTTGAGCTTAAACTGGATGCAGATAAATACTACGAACAGCTGAATTGGATTTTCAGTGTTGTGAAATGTGATGGAAGCTGGTGCTTAATGCTTAGGGGGTGTCGACGGTTTCATTATCATTATAACTATCCTCCTAGCGTTATCCCAGCATGGTTGCATCCTGAAGGATACCTAATCCCAAGATTTGGCGTAGACACTGGTTTAAGTGTTTTTATGTTCCTCAAAAATTAATTAGTGACAATATTTTGTGCAAAGTGCAGCATGAGTGACTTTTATGAATTAATAAATTCATTTATGATTCAGAGCACCTGGCTTCTAGAATAGAATAGAATAGAAGATAATTTATTTCCATATAAAAACACAGTAATACAATATATAAGAAAGAAAACAATGGAAAAACTTATTATCTAAATTGTACACTGACCATTACACTGAAAAAGGTGAACACTCAGCATAATGCCAGGTACTGCTGGAGTACCCGACGCTGGTCTTCCGTGGACACCTGTAGGGAGCGCAGTTGCGCGCAGCTGCTAGTAGTATTTAATACTGGCGCTAACAAATTGTGACGATATGCTTCTCTGCTCTTTTTGATATATCTGATTATAAAAGATTTAAAATTCCACTACTGATATTGCCTTCCTCGTCAGCAGAACCCCAATGAACTGTTTATCTAGCCCCAATCATTGGCATTGGAACTATCTTTACGGAAACAAGTCATCTGACCTTCCAACGCAAACAGAACCGGGAACACGACAGAACTTATTGAGAAGGGATTAGTACAATTGACTGCTTATAAATAGAATATAGTATAGAATTTTAATGTATACAATCATAATGTAATTTTATGACATAATATGATATGAAATGTAATAGTGTAATTTTGTGTTGTAATATGTGCTAAGCCTGAAATAAAGAATTATTATTATTATTATTATTTAATCGTGCATCTTGGATCCGGCCCACGTACAAAATTCGTTTATAACAAAATACGTGATAAAAATAGAAGATAACTATTGTACACACTCCGCTTTCGATCTTCTGTATTTGTATTCGTATCAAGGACAAATATATTTTGTATCCATCCACTGGTAAAGGCTTGTTCATGTTTCCCTGTTTTGTGCAAGTTTCGCCCACGATTTCACGGTTAATAGACCGATTATACCGTCCCAGGAATTTGGTTTAGGAGGGGGGGAGACCATTCATGTACTATTTGTGAACAGAATGATTGTGACCACTAAACTATTCTTCATTCATTTTCTATTGGTAATATAATACCCAACGCCGGCATTTCATCTGGTCCCGTATTACCCTTTGTGTATGTACCCTAAATACAATGGGATTTAGGGTACATACCCAAAGGGTAATACGGGACTCTTTTACTAAGACTTCGCTGTTCGTCCGTCTGTCTGTCCATCTGTCACCAGGCTGTATCTCATGAACTGTGACAGATCACATAGACAGTTGAATTATCACAGATGAACAGAAATACGTTCTGTTGCCGCTATAACAACAAACACTAAAAAACAGGATGAAATAAATAGGGGGCTTCCATACAATAAACATGATTTTTTACAGTTTTTATAGATGGTGCGCGAGTCCGTCTCGAACTTGGCCGGGTTTTTATGTTTTTCAAAATCAAGATTTACTTAAAATAATCTAAATTATATTTTTAGTACGAAAATATCGTTTGAAAACTAGTCCTTGTTTACCATAAAGGCGACGAATGACTTACGAAAAGACTACTGACCTAAACTCTTAGATTTTTCTGTCCTATTTACTATGAAAAATTACACCGCTTTTATTTAAGAGAGCTCGGTAAAGCTACAAACTTAAAATGAAATAAATACTAGAATCACTTACAATGTCCGCCCCGCGGCGGGCATTGACGATATCAAACATATGTTTACGTTTATGAACCTTATTCCCCGAGAATAAGGAGAAAAGTGTGCACATATTTTTGGAGAAGACGTACATGAGCGCTTTATTAAATGCCGTATACTTACTCCGCAGACGGGTACAAATAAAATGCGGTACACTTTAGAACGACAGACATTCTTTTGTTCGGGACACAGTGAACGTTTCCTCTGTTCTTGTCCGCTCGTAAAATCCAATAAGCAATAATTGTACGTTCCACGTGTTAAAATGTATAACATGACATTACATGGATAGTAACCATGTACATCTCTGGGATATTATATTAATTTCATTATACTCCTTGTTTAATCTTGAGACCTTATACATCTCTAACTTCACTAATGTTGTAATATTTGTAATAAATAACTTTTCAAGTTTATCTTCACTGTATGACATTAATTTTGTTATAATTGTAAACTCGAAATTATTATTCCTTCTTGAACTGTAAATTAATATTTTGACATGAAAAATGTATTACTTATTAAAGTCAGACTTTTTAAAATTGTAAATTAATATTTTGACATGTAAAAGTGCCCTTGTGGCCTATTTGCAGAATAAATGTTTGATTTTAATTTTGATTTTTTTTTGAGTACACTATTCAGATATCTATCAAAATGAATTGTTAAGCCGTTATCTCCAGCATGGTAATCACGTAACTTTTGTACTAACGTTAGGTAGGTTTTAATGACATAATTGGTGCCGGATATCCCCGGGCACATAAAAAAAGAATGCAATTGTTTATTCTTTTAGCCGGTAGAGGACGGGGAACAAAAGTTTATTAAAAACGAACGCCCTCAATCAATCAATCAATCAATCAATCAATTTATTTGCTAAGAATACAGTCTAGCTTAATAAGTTATTACATTTTTTGTCCCTCCCTGTTCGTAAAATATGATGAAACATAAAGAATACAATAGTGAAATAAGAATGTCAAAATTTATCACTAAATATAATATAAAATGATTAGTTAAATCTATATTGTTCGAGAAAATAACTGACCCGGTAAAAACACTTTTCCAATTGACGTGGTATAAAATAAAAACCGGCCAAGTGCATGTCGGACCACGGACAATGAAGGGTTCCGTACCAACACCTACTATTCCACATTTAAAATCACTATCCAATACATTGAATCTAAAAAAGTTGTATCTTCATTGGGAACTAACGGCACTTACGACCTTTTGTTTGGGCAAAGTCAAAGTCAAAGTCAAAGTGATTTATTTGTAAACATAGGTAATACAATATATGGCGGTAGGTACAAAATATGTGCTCTATGTTTCGCCTTTAGGCATACAAATTCATTTTTAAATTACATTATATTAAAGATAAACATGTCAATTATTAAATTAGTATTAGATAACATCAAAAACAAAAATAAAATCAAATTACTTATAATTAATACAATAAAAATAGTCAACGTTACAATAAATGATTACATAAAAATTAATATAGCTTGTCCAAAAAATAATCCGCTAAAGAATAATAACATTTGTAAGTCAATAGTTTGGTGAGGTTCATTTTAAACAAATGTACTGGCGTCCTTCTTAATGTAGGTGGTAATTTGTTGTAAATTTTGCTGGCAGAACAGAACAGGCTTTTCCGCATAAGGGCAGTGCGAGAAAATACTGAGCAAAGATTCTGAGACCGGTAGGTTTCTTTATTGAACACTTCAGACACTTTTTTAAATAATGTTGGATTTGTTTTTACAAAAATGGCCACTTCGAGGATGTATAGGCAAGGCAACGTTAACAAATTCAGTTTTCTAAAGTACGGAACGCAGCTGTCAGTTTGCTTCAGGCCACACATTGCCCTAATACATCTTTTCTGCGCTTTAAAGATGAGATCTCTATTGGTAGAATTCCCCCAATAAATAAAACCATAGCGAAGGGAAGATCCAACATAACCGTGATATGCTGATATAACCGCCTCAATACTGACTTGCTTCGATAGCTTGTAAAGCGCATAAGCATATTTGTTGAGCTTTTTACAAACTTCTTCCGTATGAGGCTTCCATGACAGCTTGTGATCTATAGTGAGTCCTAAAAATTTTGTTACATTAACTGATTCAATAAGATGTCCTTCATAATTACAAACTACAGGTAACATTGGTGTGTTTTGTCGAAAGTGCATATTTTTAGTTTTGTCGAGATTTATCCTAAGATTATTATTACTAAGCCATTGTATTATATTATTGATAGCGTCATTAATTTCCATTTCATAATTATTTATGTCTTTACATTCAATTATCAATGTACTGTCATCTGCGAACAACACCATAGCAACACCACCAACAGCAAAACAGTTTTTAAGCGAAATCTCAAAAACCGTAAAACCTATATTGTTCAAACCAAAAATCGTTGAAAGTATTTACAAATGCACACCACCTCAATTTTTTTCAGAATTTTAAACTTTATAGTTTGGAAATTAGAGGGGGGGGGGGGGGGGTCACTTTCTATGACTTTGACAGCAAATATCTTACCAACGGTTGACTTAAATGGACCAGTTTTTTAGAAACCTCCATATCATCCACTTTTATGTAGCGGTTCATAGAATACACCTTCCTACCAAATTTCATAATTGTAGTTCTTATAGTCTCCGAGTAAATCGGCTGTGACATACGGACGGACGGACGGACGAACGGACAGAAATAATAAAATAATAATAATAAATATTTTTGGACAATCTTACACAAATCAACCTAGTCCCAAACTAAGCAAAGCTTGTACTATGGGTACCAAGTGACGATATACATACATATATAGATAAATAGATACTTAAATACATAGAAAACATCCATGACTCAGGAACAAATATTCGTGTTCATCCACAAATACATGCCCTGACCGGGATTCGAACCCGGGACCTCCAGCTTCGAAGGCAGGGTCACTACCAACTAGGCTAAAGCGGTCGTCGACGATATGACGAATCTATAAGGGTTCCGTTTTTGATATTTTGGCTACGGAACCCTAAAAAGTATCCTGTACCTTTCACGTAACATACTTGCGTGATGAATAAATTATTTCACTAACGTGTCACCTCACACACGGATTCTCTTGAAGCTCCCACCTCATATTAAGTATCAAATAAAAATCCCTCAAAAATCCCTCAACAATCCCTTGAGACTGCGTTATACAGTTTGTCTTCGATCACGTAATCACCTATGACATGTGACTCAGAAACATACACTTCTCACACAATCTCTGTCGGTCTGTAGTACAGAAGCTAAAAATTCCATAGCAAATCGCTTGTATGATTTAAGTGTGAAAAGGTACAGAGTCTGTTCCTTTTCACACTTAAATCACACAAGACATTCTAAGTGATTCTAGTATTTATTTCATTTAAGTTTGTAGTTTTACCGAGCTCTCTTAAATAAAAGCGGTGTAATTTTTCAAAGTAAATAGGACAGAAAATCTAAGATTTTAGGTCAGTAGTCTTTTTGTAAGTCAATCGTCGCCTCTATGGTAGACTAGGACTAGTTTTCGAACGACATTTTTATGCTGATAACAATCCCTCGAGACTGCGTTATACAGTTTGTCGTCGATCACGTAATCACCTATGACATGTGACTCAGAAACATACACTTCTCACACAATCTCTGTCGGTCTGTAGTACAGAAGCTAAAAATTCCATAGCAAATCGCTTGTGTGATTTAAGTGTGAAAAGGTACAGAGTCTGTACCTCACACTTAAATCACACAAGCGATTTGCTATGGAATTTTTAGCTTCACTATTGGCTGAATCTATATCACGGTACTAGTTCAAATTAAAGCTGATTATCTTAGAATATCCATCAAATAGAAACATCTCGATGTACAAGACTTTTGATTTAAAAAAACCGCACTCAAATCGGCTCATCCGTAACGGTTTGGCAGTTAGGATGCCACATACAGGCTTGTAAATACCCTTTTTGCATTCAAAAATATTCCTCAGTTCTTCCTCAGACTTCACACTTTTTCATCTTAATAAGTGAGCGATAACGAGAGAGCGGACTGTAGATACGAAATATTATATGAGGGTGAGCAGTGAAGAAGAATATTAGCGGTTTCCGTATAAGGAACTTAAAAGAATATTATAATTAGGACATAAAATAGCGGTTCGTCGATCTAACCTGGGCTATTGGAGCTTATCACTACATAGTATAAAACAAAGTCGCTTTCTCTGTACCTATATCCCTATGTATGTTTAAATTAATTAAAACTACGCAACGGATTTTGATGCGGTTTTTTTTAATAGATAGAGTGACTCAAGGGGAAGGCTTATATGTATAATACATGCATTAGCATTGCACCCGTGCGAAGCCGGGGCGGGTCGCTAGTATTAAATAAATGCAGATTTGAGAATGAATCAGAGGGCACATCAGAGTGAAAGGGACGGCACGATACGAAGTTTGGATTTCGAAGTTCGGAGTAGGTAGGCCCTCAGTTTTTGTTCACAGTTTGGGATTCTAAAACTAACAGACCGATTAACGGTAAGAGGTGGGGGGAATAGTGTGACCAATACCAATAGTAGGAAAGTCTATAAACGTATTATGTTGCCAGCACATCAAAATTAAAATTTACTTGGAACTATGACGAAAATGAACAATAAGATATTAATGACCTGCGGCGACCTCCTTTTTAAGGTTATTAAGCCTTTTAGATTGACAGTCCTTTGTTTTCAATTCATGTCAGATAAAAAGAAAGGCCTGGATATAAAATGTTCCAAGAATTGATAAACTGAGCATTTCATTGTTCCCAATTATAGTTATGATAAATGAATAACATAAGTTTGCATGCGAATTTTACATTCATCATCAACCGACATCATCGCCGCTAAAGACCATTGTATTGTATACAAAAGTCAGTTATTCTCTTTGTAACCGACTGTACCAAGAAATATGGCGTAATATCGAAGCAATCATCAATCAGTCCGTTATTCATTAAGTAAATACAGTAAAACGACTTTTACCTTCGAACCGAAAGCCATTTTTGCCCATACTTATTGTCATTCTCTCTTAAAGTAGAACGGTATTCTTTCCCTTTGTTATAGCAACCTTGCCTTCGAGGCAAAAGCGATTAGGCGCTTCTGTGAAACGCGCTAAGTTTTGACCTTGTAATTTATTGCTAACCGACAAGAAAATCTGGTTTGATCGTGGCTTTACAACCCAATTTTATTTCAATGTGTTTAACTTCCTCACTTCTAACACAGACTGGTTAATAGTGTTTAACTTCCTTCTAACATAGACTGGTTAATAGTACATACAGTATACTGGTTTTCTATTGAACAAAACCTTAAATAAATATTTTAGCCTGGTAAAATTTTAGTCACTAATAATAATTTTAGTTACTACATTGGCAATCATTTTAAAAAATAAAAATAAAATATTCATAATCTCAATTGTTACAACTTTGACGATCATAATTATTCATTCTTATGAGTTGACATTAGTATAATTTATAACGTAATGTACTAATGAAATAAATAAATATCAATCAATCAATCAATAATCTGTTTAAATGGACATTATAACCGACAAGAAAATCTGGTTTGATCGTGGCTTTACAACCCAATAGTATTTCAATGTGTTTAACTTCCTCACTTCTAACACAGACTTGTTAATAGTACGTACAGTATACTAGTTTTCTATTGAACAAAACCATCAATAAATACTTTAGTCTGGTAAAATTTAGTTACAAAATCTACATTGGCCTCTCGTGGTGAATAATTTTAAATAATCTATTTAAATGGACATTATAACCAACAAGAAAATTTGGTTTATATCATTTCAAATGTGTTGAACTTCCTCACTTCTAACACAGACTGGTTAATAGTACATACAGTTACTGGTTTTCTATTGAACAAACCTTAAAGAAATACTTTAGTCTGGTAAAATTTTAGTCACAAAATCTGCATTGTCCTCTCGTGGTGAATAATTAAAATCTGTTTAAATGGACATTATAATTTCATTAGATTCACTAATCTTTGGTAGCAAACGCGAATGTAGGTATCTCAAGTGCTGCGACTAGTAAGGATTAACCCTTAAGCACACTAAGCAATTGCTTAGGGCACCACGTTTTGGGGGGCATCAGAAACAGCACCAAAAGGGTCATTGTCAGATTTAGGTTCGCGTCTTTTCGGTGGACATATCAAAAGTTAAGGGCCAAAAGCTTAATTTTGGATTGGTCTATTAACCCGCATAAACTGTGTTTCCGTAACTATAAATCCATGTCATAAAAACGTAACTTACATGTACATAAGCCGTCAACTATTGACCACCTGGTGGACAACTTTTGTTTTTAAAACTGACAATGACCCAAAAAATGAAAACAACACACGAAAGGGGCTGTTTGAAAATCTGCTCGATTTGAATTGTCGTCTATTAGTGTCGACAATCGTGGTCATGGGCATAAACTCACTCCCCGCTTGCTTGCTTAAATTTCAAGTACTTATTTCGTTTAATTACTTATTTATTTACGCAATATTTTTTTCCGAAACCCACAGAAAACCAGCGTCGGGACACCTTTTTGTGACCCGGCACATGCTGAGTGGGCCTCTTTTTCGCAACTGTTTTAGTTTTATGTAATTTAACTGTAATTCTAGTTCCTCTGTTGTCGAAATAAAGATTTTTTCCATTCTATTCTATTCAAATATAAAATAGTTAAAAAAGGCCAAGTGCGTGTCGGACTTCACACATTTAGAGTTCCGTACCAAACGCAAAATTAAGTTAATTGTTATAGTAAAATGACAAAATTTCAAATACAAAATCTGATGTATCAAAATATTTATATTTGTAGAGAAAAATATGCCTATTAATAAACATTATCACTAAATGTAGAGGTCATACGTTAAAAGTTTTGTAAAAAAGCGATAATTGATGGCGGCTACTTATTCTTTTGTTTTCCAATATTTTTTTAAAATTAAATACTGTATTTATATACACTCAAGACTACGAATCGGTGAAATATCGTCATGTTTACTAAAATAGTGCAAACTTGTACAGTTTTTTAGTCCTGTAATGATCTTTATTTAATTTTACATCTAACCTGCAAACAAACCACTTAAGAAAATTAACGTTTCCATGTTTAAATTGGACTCCTCAAAACCCATAAAAAAAACAATATTAACGGAGCGAGACATCGTAAAATCCTTATTTTTGGAGATTGTTATTTTTATGATTGGATCCCGGGAATTGCTAATACTGTTGGGTATTAGGAAGAATATATAATGTAAAGAAAATTAGTGTAAATAAATAAATAAATATTAGAGGACAATCTTACACAAATCGAACTAGCCCCACAGCAAGCTCAAGAAGGCTTGTGTTATGGGTACTAGACGACGATATATTTAATAGATATAAATACTTAAATACATAGAAAACATCCAAGACTCAAAAACAAATATTCATACTCATCACACAAATATTTGCCCTGACCGGGATTCGAACCCAGGACCGTCGCTTCACAGGCAGGTGCACTACCCACTAGGCTAAACCGGTCGTCAATATAATATAATATAATATTTACGGTAATTTAATTTAGGGTGACCCGAAATTTTTGACCTCGAGTGTATTCATAAAACGAGCTCTGAAGAACGATAGGCTACTCGATGGGGTATAGTACCTACCTATATAGTAAAAGAGAGGTAGGGCACGCTTGGAGTAGGCATAAAGGAGGGGGCAATTGCACAAAAGATCCCACTGGGTCGAAGTGCATCCGCAAGGGCCCTCATCTAAATAAGATAAGATAAGATAAGAGGTAGGGCATAGCAAAATGTCATCTTGCTCGAATTTGAAGCAGCCCAACTGGGGAAGTACCTCCGCCTTGCAGAAGAGCACAGCCATAATAACATTATCTACTATACAAGTATGTAGTGTTGTTTTCCTGGAGGTGAGCAAGGTTACCAGAGCTCCCGAGGATGCATTGTGTTGAGAGCGAGGGACTTAAATTTGTCCCTTCTGTTGTCAACACAGTGCATCCTCAATTTTTATAAAGGGTCGGCAACGCGTATGTGATTTGGAGTTGCGGGCGTCTATAGACTGCGGTGGCCGCTTGCCGTCAGGTGGACCGTAAGCTTGTTTGCCACCGGCGTTGTATAAAAAAAAAGTATATGGTAAAAAAAATGTATGTGAGACCTAAAAAGTTTAAAATTATTTTTTGACAGTTTGTATGGTTTTTTGGTCAACAAGATGCTGTGAAAAATTTATAACTGTAACTCCAACCGTTTGGCTGTAAAACCTGTGTGACAGACGACAGACGGACACGTGAGTTCCAAACCACACGCGTGGTCGTGCCGGAGGTTTTCCCCTGGATTTTCCCCAGGCTACTCTCCAACCGCGCACTCCTATCGCTTTATTGGGCCCGGCCTATAAAGCCACAGTCAGGTTCAAAAAAAGGACACGTGAGGACACTGCTATCTATCCGTTTGGACCCTTCGAACCCCTAAAAATAGAAGCCTATAAAAGAGAAGAGAAGTGTAAATGATTGAAATATTATAGTCATTTTCATCATTACATACAATTTACTGAATTTTAATATCATCGCCACCTTAACAATGACAATAATACTAAAAATATTCCAAAAAATGACTCGACAAAAAATTCACTTGGTTAAAACTGCGTCGAGCATAATTAGCAAAAACGGCAGTCCCCGTTCAATCGATGAAGTTCACAATTATTAATAAAAATATATAAAATACATGTAATTATTATCACAAAGAGTGTGTCTACGATATATAACTATTAATAATATGTAATCAATTACAGTTTAATAAATATAATTCCGTAAAGTTGCACAAAAAATGAGAAGAACGCGTGTCGGCGTTAAGTAAAATTAATTAAAGAAAATAAATACTCTAGTTTCGAAATCCTACTCAAACAAATCTCAAACGTATTAACTACAAGATATCGGACGTTTTATGACATATTTTTCACTTATCGTTTTATTCAATTTTAGCTAATCTTGAACTGTGGGCAGAATTGCTTAGGGCATCAAGTAGTCTTAATCCGGCACTGGCTGCGACATCGCTTGCACTCCATTAAATCTCAAAGTTCCATATTATAAAAAAAGCGTTCACAAAAGTATTAGATTACTTACCGGGCGGACGTTTTTTTTTAATTTCGTTAATTTTCGCCGAGTGGAAAATTACGTTCTAATTTTTTTGCGACTCGGATGTTTACTACATAGACTAAATTAACGTCGGAGATTATTTAACATATACTGTTGATTTTGACATTATTACTTTTCCGTTTAAGGCAAGGCCGATTCACAGATTTGACGAAAATAAATACTAAAGTTTGAGCTTCCAGTGTTAAGGGTCCTTACCACTTAAAACACGCTCATCTATTTACGCCATTTTCTGTTTGAATTGTCACGTATCTTGACATTTTCTCAATGTTACTATCTAGAACAGGACTATTGCGACCTTATGTCATAAATTTTAATTATCGTAGCCTTCAACAACTTTATTGGTATTATCAATACTTTTGTCATAATTTGAAATCAAAACATTTTAAAACTTATAAGGCCTCTTAAGAAATAATGTAGAATTATACTACACAAAAATTACAGTAGACTGAAAAAGAAACAAAGAAAAGAAATAACCGAACAAAATATTGAAAAATGCCTTGGTAACTCTGTCAAAAAATCCTAAATATCATAGTAAAAATAAACTTGAATGCTGCAGATCTCGTAATTATCACCGTCAGTGATACGTTTTTTTTTTACAAAAACGAGAGCTTTTTTTATTGTTCTAAGGAAATAACCGGATAGATTTTTCATAAGTGATTCAGTGTTCCAACAATCAATCAAAATGTACTAAATATTTACGAAAATACGCGCAGAGCTTCCGTTGAGAGCGGGATGGTTAATTGCAAACTCACGCGTGTTAGAGGGGGTCATTTGCACTGGAATGGCCTTGCCTTAACGCGTCTTTCTGGCAATAGCTAAGGTCAACAAAGCGGAACAATTCTTTTATACCATTACGGTGGCAAACAAGCGTGCGGCCAGCATTATGGTAAGCGGTCACCGCAGTCTATGGACGCTTGCAATTCTAGGGGTGTTACATGGTCGTTGCCGACCATTTAAAATTTTTAACACTACCTGCAAAGTTTTCTATTACAAATATTACAACATCAGTAAAGTTAGAAATGTATAAGGTCTCAAGATTAAACAAGTATAATGAAATTAATATAATATCCCAGAGATGTACATGGTCTCTGCGCGTCAAAATTAAGTCACTGATAATAAAAACGAATCCACAACAGGATGATGTCTCTCGTCAATGTCTATTGGGGTGTATTTCCACCTTACAGACGACCGCAGCCATAATAACGCCACTACTTGCTCTTTAGGTATGTGGTATTGTGTTCCTGATGGTGAGAAAGGTCGCCATACTCCCGAGGAGGCGCTATCGATTTTTTTTTAATAATCAATGCCCCGCTTTATTGAATTCGGGAGCAATGTGCGGCGCTTATTCGATTGGGTTTCTAATCGGGAAACCGATTAAGGTTCAGCTACATCTCAGATCGATCCTGAGTTTTGTCATGCAATTAGATGGGGGATAATTCCGCTGGCTCAGCTGGCTGAGGATCTCAGATGGACAAAATGAAACTACAGACAGATAGATCACCAAAAAAGTTGAAGGAAATATCTTTGGCCCTGATGAAACCACCACCACCACCACCACCAATCCAAGATGGCGATTTGAAGGCGATAGAAAAAGTAATATCGGGTCTATTATATACAGGCCATCAATGGAGCGCTCGTGGCTCAGCGACGCCCGCGTACCGCGTGCGGTATGCGAGCTTGAGCAACGTCGGGCCAGGTCAGTTCTTGGATGGGTGACCGCTTCTCTTGGTCAAGCCGTCGATCCCGGCTGCTGCCTATGATAGCAGTCGTTAAGCCGAGTTAGAGGCTTCCGGGCGGCCTGAGAACCTCTAACCGTCAAGTTTGATCCTTTTTTGAGAACTTCGATCCCCCTTTGTCAAGTGAGCCCTGGATGGTGCTAAGAGTGCAACAAAAACTGGCAACCGTACTGTCTTCTCCAAGGTTCGAAATAATTGCCATACGATAAATAAATAGGACATCAATAAATTGCTGACTGACTGAGGGATTATAACTAAAACTAGTTCCTCTATGAGCTGTAAAGTAGACGAATAGATATAACAAACCCAATCCCCATATTTTGATGGAATGTGTAAGAGGGGAGTCTTTCCGCACAACCTACCATACTGGATCGTGCAACGTAGCGCTGGGTGATCCTGAGTCTGCTCAGGCGAAATTATTGTACAAGTCCTACAAACTGTGTCTTAGGTAGTCGTATTCCTAACTGTGGACGTATGGAGCGACATTCTCGTTCAACGACAAAGCTCCTTAAAATTAGATTTTGAAAAACCCAATCCCATGGCCCCGACATATTGAATAGAAATCTAAACGTCCATGTAGCTATCGAAACTGCTAACAAAATTTCGCAATCGCGAATTGCGTAATATTTTACCGGCAGTATTTGTGATACGAAAACATTGCTTAAAAAAATCATACAACATCATGATGAAATTAAAAAGTCACAGAACAGAAGCCGCGTTTAGTAAAAATTATAGCTGGTCAATTAACAATTGACAAACAAATTAAACTTCCTTTATTAAGACCAAGTTTCAACGGTTTTCGTGTAAACAATTAACTCACATTTCTGAGTTGTGATATCCAACAAACTTTTTTAACAAATGAAGAACGTGCGTCTTCAGAAATCTTTCAAGGATTCTCCATAGAACAGCCTAATTGCGGAAAGATCCGGACGCTTTCAGTCCGTTTTATTCGATAGTGGCATGCGATTCCAATGTCGTCGAGGGATCGAGGGGAGGATTTGAATCTGAATTTAAATCTGAAGCTGATTGACGGCTATTGAAAAGAGCCACAAACAGGATGTTACTAAAAAGAAAAAATATTAAAATACTATATTTTTTATTACATATCTATTTTTAATATCAGGATGTCAAGTTATAAGAAAATTATAATATTATACCTAGATAAAAGAACTGCGTTTACTGCGTTGAAAGCGAACCCTAACGGATTTTCCCCCCATCGAAAAAAAAGGTGAATAAAATTCTAACCTGAGCTGTTGCTGCTAAACTACAATAAGTTCCAAACTACGTTCCTAAGCGCTTTGAGCATCCATCCAAGCGTTAGGTAAAACTAGTTAAAGGACATTATACGTTCAGCTATGCTATTCACAACCAATCGACGCGCCTCATCCCCGATGTGTATTTTAACACCCTAGTTCGAAATAACAACATATCGTCGGGTGACAAGCAAAACTCACTATAAACTCAAAAGCCGTAAAACCTATATTGTTCAAACCAAAAATCGTTGAAAGTATTTACTAATGCACACCACCTCATTGTCACTACTCTTAGAAACCTCGTATCTCAGTACTGAAACGATGCTGAGATACGAGCTTAACTTTAGGTAGGTATTTGTTACTTAATGGCTTTTGTCTGTCACCCAACGATATAATGTTTTTGCTTCGAAAATTGAATTGAAAATTGAAGTTTCGAATTCCCATAAATCAATAGAACGGCTTAGTCTAATGGTACTAATTTATTCACATGTCTGGCGGTGTAGTACCATAATGATTGTTCTAAATAATTGTTCTAGCTTTTAATAGGTAATGAAATTTGTGTAGTATGCAGACTTTTCAATACCATTTTTTTATACTAATTACGCTGGCATTGATTTTGTGTGACAGCGAAATGGGATGTTCTTTTTTTATGTTATAGGGGGCAAACGAGCAGACGGATCGCCTGATGGTAAGCAATTACCGTCGCCCATAAACACCTGCAACACCAGAGGAGTCGCAAGTGCGTTGCCGGCCTTTCAGAAGGGAATACGCTCTTTTCTTGAAGGTTTGAAGGTCATATCGGTCCGGAAATACCGCAGGCGACAGTTCATTGGCTCTGTATTGAAAAGCAGTCCCAATGTATCAAGTAATTTGCCGTTTTGTTTGTAAAATATTGCGTTGATACTTTGATGGTTTACTATCCATTTAGCTACGCTGTGTTATAGATTGCGTCATGCGGGACTATACTATAAAGAAAGAAAGAAAGAAAGAAAGAAAGAAAAAACATTTATTTGTGGCACAGACACAGTAAAAATTAACATAATAAGAGGTTAGTATCCTCTGTTCCTAGCTTCCAATGACTTTCGATCTGTAACTCTCAGTTTTCTCGTATTTTTTATGGCTTATCGTATTAAAAACAACGAGGTTTACCGAAACAGTATACCATATTTGCTTCAAAACTCACTGTCTTCGGGATCAATTTTTGGCAATTTTAGGCCAAAAAAACAGATTTTTTTTATACAACGCCGGTGGCAAACGGTCCACCTGATGGTAAGCGGCCACCGCAGCCTATAGATGCTTGCAACTCCAAACAACTAAAAAAACAGCAAATTGGACGTAACTTTTGTGAATATGAGTTAAAAATAAAAATCCCTCGCGTTTTTTTTTTTGAACCTGACTGTGGCTTTATAGGCCGGGCCCAATAAAGCGATAGGAGTGCGTGGTTGGAGAGTAGCCTGGGCAAAATCCAGGGAAAAACCTACGGCACGACCACGCGTGTGGTTTGGAACACTGGAATACTCTAAGAGTTTGCGCTCCAGTGAGATTGGTTGAGCGGTTTCAACCGCATCTGAGGTGTGAGTGGAATCGAGCTACTGGGCTCTTGCGTTATTAGAGGCGTCAGTAAAGAACAGTTACATGTACATTTCTTATATATAATTAAATAGAGCTTTTATGAACCATGTTTGAATAAATTATAAAAAAGGCCAGTTTTTTCAAAATCTGGCTCTTGCAAATGTAGATAAAGGATTGAAGAATCGATAACCGTTTAAGCCATAAATATATCTACAGTTTTGGCGGAGCGGTATCAACTGAAATAAATAAATAAATATTAGAGGACAATCTTACACAAATCGAACTAGCCCCACAGTAAGCTCAAGAAGGCTTGTGTTATGGGTACTAGACGACGATATATTTAATAGATATAAATACTTAAATACATAGAAACATCCAAGACTCAGAAACAAATATACATGCTCATCACACAAATATTTGCCCTGACCGGGATTCGAACCCAGGACCGTCAGCTTCACAGGCAGGTGCACTACCCACTAGGCTAAACCGGTCGTCTAAGAAAACTCGTCTAAAATCGATGAATCGTGGAGACCCCTTAAGCGAGACGATAAGCATTGTGAATAGCAGTTTCCAAACAGTCCAGCGACACGCGACACGGCACCCACTGTCATGTCTGTTTGACTCGGCTGTCAAAGGGAGACAATATTTACATACTACATAGTAAAGGTTTAGCAAAAATGTTAGTGACTTTTTGCACGCCTGAGGCGTATTTTCAGCGCTTTAATGGTGCTACATATTTATGGGTTCAACAGTCAACACGTACGAATGTTATGGAAGTGGAATTTCTAACGTGATATTATCCTTTGAGATTTATCGGATTTCCGAATAATGATTTTCTAAGTACGTATTTTTGTACATACATAAGCTTGGAAGACACACGCTGTATAGCAAAATAGCAAATGCATTTCAGGAGGCCAATCTCGAGGCAGTAACACAGATTCCCGTATTATAGAAATCTCAAAGTTATAGCCGTCCAACGGGGGAACGCAGCCAGCCTTATGGGTTACCCTCCCCAGGGTTCCGATCTGGGGTATCTAGTTTAGTTATGTTTTGTTACAAAATTAAGAGAACTTTTAAATTCATTACATAATATACTTATAGGTGAAGAATACATTTTAACTTTACTGACGTTGTAATATTTGTAATAGATAACTTTGCAAGTTTATCTTCAATGTATGACATTAATTTTGTTATAATTGTAAACTCGAAATTAGTATTCTTGCTTGAACTGTAAATTAATATTTTGACATGAAAAATCTATTACTTATTATAGTGAGACTTTCTTAAATTGTAAATTAATATTTTGACATGTAAAAGTGCCCTTGTGGCCTATTTGCAGAATAAATGTTTGATTTTGATTGATTTTTTGATTTGAAGTGAAATGTTATAAGCCTGAACTTTCTAACAAAGACTTAGATAGATAGTTAGATGAAAACTTTATTGACGGATATGACTTGATAATTTAGAAAATACTACTCTTACAATAATCATACTTATAAAATAAAACTACTAATGGACACAAAATTATACTAATGACAACTATTGTCATGACATAGCCATAACTTGCGTTTTTATTACACGTTAGTAACGGGAGAATGTTTTGCTCGTGTGCGTAGTTTCTTTATAATGTGTGTTCCTCGTCCCCCCAAAATTTGGCGAAATATTTTGTTCGGAAAGATAGGCTGAAGGCGTCTCCTGTCTTAAATGCTCTTAGATCGATAGTATACGGACGTAAGTGTGAGTGTGTCATCGACAGTGAAGTAATGTAGTGTCACAATCCGGATTGTCAGACCTTATTTTCAACACAAGTCTCACATCTTTTTTCTTTTCATTAGGATTTGGCCGTTACAACAACTCAAATGGAACTTGTTTGTTTTAGTGTTGTCATACAATATAAACGTTGTTTGAGCTGTGTTATTAAGAGTCGTGTCGTCACCCATTATATATTAACTAGGTTAAGACTAGTATATATATTTTTTGGTTGTCCTGAAAATCAGCGTCACGACACATCAGTCGTGGCACATGCTGAGCGACAACCTTTTTGGTGTATACCCACTTCTAATTTGTATTTTTCTTTTTATCTGTATGTACACCAAATAAACGTTTTTTCTTTCTTTCTTTGTTTTCTTAGTCCATACCTACAGAGCAAGTCGGAGGTATAGCTCGGCGTGGGTGTTACCGCGCGCGACATTCATATCATATTTTTAAGGGAAATATCGAACCAAATTGTGTTCTGGCGTATGTAAAGGAATTCCTAGTGATGTTGGAATATTGGAACATTCCCGGTTGCCAGTTGCCAGCAATATTGTCTCTTTTACTGCGAGGCAGCTAAACGGCTGACAATTTTGCATCGAGTGCATTGACTTCGTATTTATGATATTTTATTTTTTATTTTATTAAATTGTTATCAATATCTATATTTAAGCTGCTGCAGATTTCGTAATTACCAATGAGAGTGATATTCTTTTTACAAAAAGAGCTTTTTTATTGTTCTAACAAAATAACCGCAAATCGACCTAAGCCACTCTAAGCAAAGCTTGTACTATGGGTACCACACGACGATATATATACGTACATACTTATATAGATAAAGACAGAAAACATCCAAGATTCAGGCTCATGATACAAATAAATGCCCTGACCGGGATTCAAATACAGCAACTAGGCTAAAGTGGTCGTCATCAATCTAACGTAAGTATAATAGGAGCAATGCTCGTTACTATTAGGAAAGGGGCGTTCATTTTAAGGCCGTGCAACGAGAAATATCACGTTTTTTGAAACGCTGTTCGGCCCAGACAACAGAGGAAACAATAAAGATTTATTTTCAGATATATGATTCTTGACTATATGACTGTGTTTCTGACAATAGCCGAAACATGATTGCTTCAAATTTCTAGATAGAAAAAAAATCCAAAATTGAGTGTTCATTTTCCTTTTTTTACTCAGCCTACTAAAACAAATCATTATTAAGCAACACACTTACGTTAAAGTGATGGTATTTTACCTCATCTAAACTCTGTCAAGAGGAAATTTAATAAAACTAGACACAGTCAGATATTTATCGAGATTTGTCTGTAAAAGCCATTCCCGAAGAGTGATGCATCACGTTTTGCGCGAAAGACATAAGCGTGTCTCTTTCACAGGGGGCGTGGCTGGCCAAATCGAGGCATCCCCTTAAATTTTTAATTACATTACTTGATCAAGCACTATACTCCACAAGTTTCCTCTGTCACATTTGGGACACGATGCTTTATGTACAGTTGTGCACTCTACATAAGCCAGTCTAAACATAGACTTATACTGAAATCAACCTCAGGGGGAATCAACGTCACAACAAACTCATAATAGCATCACAGACAACCAGTTTAAACCTGACCCCCGATTACGCATAGTCGGTACGAACCGCGAGGTCAAGGTAGACTAGACGATCTAACAGACGAGTTAACGTCTAGTGAGTCGATGGAGCTTATACATTATTCACAGAGTGCCGACGTGTGGTTAAACACGTTACTTCGTCACCTGGCCTTAGTTACGTCGTCTGTTCACAGAATAAGATATTTTACAGGTAGTCAAATCAGCATTTTTCTAGCAAATGTCAAAAACGCTTGATTGGTAAGGAACTGGCTGAGATACGTAATATATTCTTTTTTTTGAACCTGACTGTGGCTTTATATGGCCCACCCAATAAAGCGATAGGAGTGCGCGGTTGGAGAGCAGCCTGGAGAAAATCCAGGGGAAAACCTCCGACACGACCACTCGTGTGGTTTGGAACACTGGAATATTATATACTCTTAAGAGTTTGCGCTCCAGTGAGATTGGTTGAGCGGTTTCAACCGAATCTGAGGTTTGAGTGTGTCGTACTCGTGAACGGGTGCTGTTTGTGGGGTCCGGTCTGTTCATGTTTCCCAAAGTAACTTCGTGGAATTGACATGATGAGAGATTTCGCTTTGTTCTCATTTCATTTTATTTTTAGATTGACGCTCAGAGACCTTATATATCTCTGAGGATATTTATTTATTAGATTTTATTAGATTCATGTGGGATATCTCACAATATTTTATGATTAGTGTACCTTATACTTTTTATCTTGACTCTTAAAGTCCTTATACATCTCTATCGAATCTGGATTGTTATTAGTGTCTTAGTCTTATTTTTGACGCTTAGAGTCCTTATACATCTCTATCGAATCTGGATTGTTATTAGTTTCTTAGTCTTATTTTTGACATGTAAGCACTAAATTTAATTAATTATATTTTGATTATTCTATTATTTTTAATTGATACAGATAGATTTTGATTTGTAAAAGTGCCCTTGAGGCTGCAGAATAAATGCGATTTTTTGATTTACGAGAAGACAAAATAGAAAAAAGAGTGAGACAGATACAATTAATATCATAATATTTTATTAAAATCAGATAAATCCATATGATAGTATTTTTCAAATCCAAGCCAATCAGAGAAAAGTTTGTTCAACATGGGTGTCAGTTGACGTAATAATTCTAAGCGTATTATTTCATATTTAGATAAATCCAGCAGGCGAATGCTGGGCTCGCTTTGATACCCATACCTAAGGCTATTCGTAAGCACTAGTTTTGTGAAAACGACCGCCATTTACCTTCCAACGCAGAACTATATGGTCAGATCGGTTTTCTCACCAAATTTCCCTTCACCGAAAAGGCTACTGTTAATATTTCCTAAGGTTTATGTACAATCTAATGCTTAGAGCCGGAGTTTGAAAAAAAAAAATGTTAATTTCATTAAAATTCTACCCGTTGTCTATCGGTCCCGGCAATCCCCGGGCTAATTACAAAATAATGCTATTGTTTATTTTTTCACCGGGCGACGACGGCTTAATGCACGACATTCGGACAAAAATCGCATGCCTTTGGCTTCAGTCGCTTCTGCCGTTTTGAAAATAATTACACTGTAATAAAAACTCTTATACAAAGGTAAGCCCGCGAGCCAACTTCTAACGAAATATCAAAATTTCTTAAACCTTCGTATATAGGTAGCAAAATAACTTCAAAGGGACGTTTATCATTTCCTAACTTGTCGAACAATATCGAACATTGCAGCGAATATCGAAATTGCTATAACTTCTTAAGACAAAAGATCCCAACGTAAAAGGATATACAAGGCTGTTATGACATTTCAAAAACTGAGAGTAATTTGCGTAAAATTTTAGGTTGCCGCATATTGTTCGTTTGCATTACAATTACTGAATTTGCATATAAAGAGCGTAATATGCGAAAATTATAGAATGTAATATGCGAAAATTTAACGTCACCTCTGCCCAACATTCCGATCCATACATGATAGATTAGGATCATTATCACTATATAGTATAAAACAAAGTCGCTTTCTCTGTCCCTATATCCCTATGTATGCTTAAATCTTTAAAACTACGCAACGGATTTTGATGCGTTTTTTTTAAATAGATAGTGATTGAAGAGGAAGGTTTATATGTATAATAACATCCATTAAATAGTGCACCCGTACGAAGCCGGGGCGGGTCGCTAGTAGTCAATAATCTAGTTGATTTGACCTCTAATCGAAATGGAATTCGGGTGTCGCATACATATAATCCTACTAATTATAAATGCGAAATTTTGGATGTCTAGAAAAAAACTAAAAAAAGGTACCTTTAAATATCCCCCCACACCTTCAGCACACCCCCCACGCTTGAGAACTTTTAGTATGTTTATCTGGATACCGCATGGTATAACTGTTCCAATGTTCAAAACTACATGAATAATTTCCCCTGATTTTATTAATTTTCCTAACCTAGTGGGTAACATCACCGAAACTTCCTAGAGCGCTGTGTTGAAACTGAGTGACCTGTATTTATTTCTAATCTTCTTAATATACCACGTCGATGGCAAACTAGGACCTAGGTCACCGAGGCCTATAGATGCTTGCAAATCCAGGGGTGTCACATGTTTGTTGCCGATCCTTAAAAATTTTAACACTCCTTTCTTGAAGAACCCCATACTGTAGTCCTTCGGGAAAACCTCGGGAGGGAGCTCATTCCACAACCGGAGCATCCGAGGGAGGGAATCCCTCTGAAACCGTACCGTACGCGACCATTTCGGTTCCAAGAGTGCATGAGAAGATGAATGCCATGTCGAACAGTTCTTCGGAGCAGAACGCATTATACAAGCGACAGAACACGCACAAGGATGCTTCTTAAAGATAACGGTTTAATATCGCTGATGACAAGTAAACGAACAATCAAATCACTAAAGGATCCGCGATCCTCCTCTGCAGTTACGCACACGCACAGGTTACGATACTGTATGTTTACATCAAGCCAGCCATATGATTGCTTGTTTGACACCATAGAACTAATAAAAAAGAATATTTAAACTTATGAATTCAGCCACGATTTCAATACGTCAAAAGAGTTCCGACCCTCAAGTACTTAAATCTTCTGTAAAAATGATTAATGATTTCTTTAAATCCTAATGCCCCAGGCATTCTAAAAAATATCAACCGGCCGCACGATTCTCAGCTAAGAAGTGCTGAAGCACTCAAAGCACTTAAAAACTTTACAAAACAAATTCTTTTTGTTCATCCAATACTTCATTTTAGGAAGCAAGAAAAATGAACGGCCTTTTCTGTTTGTAATTTAACACCGTTTTTGGAAAAAAAATGAGGGCATCTTATCTTATCTTATCTAGATGAGGGCCCTTGCGGATGCACTTCGACCCAATGGGATCTTTTGTGCAATTGCCCCCTCCTTTATGCCTACTCCAAGCTGTTCTCCACCATTTCCACAAACCGGATGATAGAGCTCAGCGGGAGTGGGTCATACGCGGATTTAGGTCCGCATCTTTCCTGTGGACATACCAAAAGTTAAGGGCTGCAAAGCCTAATTTTGGATTGGACCAGTAACCCGAATAAACAGTGTCTCCGTTTCTATAAATCCCTGTAATAAAAAGATAGCTAACATGCACATGCGCTTCTTCTTCTCGGCAAACACCCTAACCCGAGTTGAGGGGCACATTGAAAACCAGCGCTGGTGGCCCATTTATGGGCCGCCAGCAGTCGCTGAATGTACTCCTTTTGCCTTCGCCCTTAAATGTTAATTATTTTATTATTGCTACTATTTAATTACGTTCTGGTTTTTAACTGTGTCACAAATTGTATTATGTTGTTTGTGTAATGGCAATAAATTATTTCTTATTCTTATTCTTATTCTTATTACATAAGCCGTTAACTATTGACCACAGAAGGGACGAATTTTGTTTTTTCAACTAAGTATGACCCGAGTACTCTGAATTCCTTTGGCTCGGGGTAGCCATTTCCAAAGTCATTCATTCTCTGTCTGGCAAGGGCGTGACATTCACACAGTAAGTGTTCCATTGTCCCGTCATTCTCGCCACACATCCTACATTCTGTGTTGTCCGATAGACCCATCTTGGCTAAGAGTCCTTTGACCCCGAAGTGACCTGTGAACACCCCATGATCCTGAGTTGCTTTCTGCTATACTTCCAAATCTGTTTGGTCCAACCTGGGTCCACTCCTTCCATGAAGAGCTTTGAAATGAGGACATAGTAAAATCAAGTTTGTAGGAATTCTTTTGCCGAATGCCGTAATCTACGTATTTTTTTATACAACGCCGGTGGCAAACAAGCGTACGGTTCACCTGATGGTAAGCGGCCACCGCAGCCTATAGACGCCCGCAACTCCAAAGGAGTCACGTGCGCGTTGCCGACCCTTTATAAGATTTGAGGATGCACTGTGTTGACAGCAGAAAGAACACATTTATTTATTTATTTAATTGTTAAACATCGTATGCCGATAGAAGGGAAGTAATAGTACATTACTTACCAAGGGCGGTAAAACAAAGAATGTCTCAGATCGCAGGTATTTGACGCCCGAACCGAAGGCAAGGGCGATAATTATGCGATCTGAGGCTTTCTTAATTACCTCCCGAGGTAAGTACAAAATTTTATGTCACCCCCTGGCCGGGAAGTGGGATTTTCCGCGCGCGGAGCGTGCGGTAATTGCCACTTTATGGCCAGGTGTGACATAAACAAAAATTAAGGCCAAGCAACGAGAAATATCGCGTTCCTTGAAAAGCTGTTCCGCCCTGACGAGGAAACTATGAGGATTGATTTTCAGATACATGATTCTTGACTATATAACTGTGTTTCTGACAATAGCCAAAACATGATAGCTTAAAATTTTCTCTACTGAAAAAAAATACACATGAAAAAAAAATAACCTTGCATGACAACACAGTGGCAGCACGTCGCTACTTGTCTCAAGTTCCGGTAATCTCAGACAGTAAAAACAATTTGAAAACGGTGGTCGCGCCAAAACATTTAACGAGGTTGGGAGATGTACGGTGCAGGGAATATTGATCATTGTGAACTTCGGGTTTCGTCAAGTAAATTCCATCATTTAATTTTTTGCAACAACTAACCTTTTAGCATACAATAAGTGAGCAGCAGTCAAAATGTAGGAAAAATGCTATTGGGGCCATTCTACTTTTTCATGTACATAATTTTAAGACACTTTTTTTTTAAATGCAGATTTTGGAATACTTGGACCTCGCTTCATATTTTTGTATAGTTATTTAGAAAGAGGTTTAATTGCAGTATCACTTCCGATAGTTTTAGTAATTAACGAACCAGAGCTAATATCCATAAATCGAGTAACTCAGTGGTCCTTGGATGTTTCACCATTTGTATGAAAAAAGTGGTTTTTACCACTGTGTTACCCACCTTCTACAGCAATATGCTAATATTTAAGTATTTTTACCTATAAATTCCTGTTATTCGGTTCAGGTACTATTATGAAATCCTATTTTTGTACACTAATTTAATACATATCATAGTTTTTTTTTGTAATAGAAAACTGGTCATGAAAAAGTAGTATGACCCATTGAATGAATGATCGTTTATTTATGTAAAAAGGGTATAAATTGGTGTTACATGTTGTTTTTCCATCCTTATTTTGCCATGATACAGGGCGTACAAATATTCTTAAGCCGTCGTCTCCCGGTGAAAAAAATAAACAATAGCATTTTTTGTTATGATCCATGGGATCCCAGGGACCGGTTGGGAGGGTACGACGGGTTAAATATAAATTAGTCTAGTGTTCTAAATTTGTAATTTACTGACGATTAATGGTGTAAAAAGAAGTATCTTTTTTTAAGAAACGTTTTGTTGATCGAGCGAGCGTGAAGCGCTAGTGAAAGATTTTTGTTTCATCTTAGGCAAAAATGCATTCACAGCCAAAAATGGATGTCCGGTTGTTCGCCTTTACAGGTTGCTAATCCCCTATTCTTCTAAAATTTGTCAGCGGGTTTGATAACAACATGTTTTTTACTACAAGTAAAGTTTTTAATTACAAATAAATCAAATATAAATACAACAAATAATTAAAAACGAAACTTAACCTATTCTAATCTAATAACCCACCCGAGTCATTCCTGGTGCAAAGGTGCCCAAAACGCTTGCAGCGTTGCCGCGTTGGACTGCAATGGACAACCTTTGCATCAAGAATGACCCGGAGCGGGGGTCAAGGCCCCTGTCCCGCATGCGTCTCCCTACCTCACTAATGAATGTTTTGGCCAAATACATGTTTTTTTGTCGATTCAGTATTTAGTTTTTTTATCAAAATAGTGGGGCCATGGGGCTTAAAATATAAGAAATGTTTGTTTTTCGTTACGTAAGTATTAACTATTCCTCTATTGCTATTGCGAGATATACATCTCACAGAGACGCTAGTGTAATCTGTGCCAAAACGACATTCATCATCATCATCATCATCATTTCAGCCGAAAGACGTCCACTGCTGAACATAGGCCTCCCCCAAGGTTCGCCATTTAGACCGGTCCTGTGCCGTTCGTTTCCACCGGATTCCCGCGACCTTCACCAGGTCATCACTCCACCTTGTCGGAGGCCTACCGACAGCTCGTCTTCCGGTGCGTGGACGCCACTCAAGCAGTTTCTGGCCCCATCGACCGTCAGTCCTGCGAGCAATGTGCCCTGCCCACTGCCACTTAAGTCTCGCAATTTTGAAGGCTATGTCGGTAAAACGACATTATTAATATATAAATGACACGTTATTTGCGTTTAAACTGCGCTGGTTACATTTCCCCCGGCGATGTTCACTGCAATCGCTTTTCTAATATCGTTATTGCCCTGCCCTATTACAATCGCAGTTGCAATGGTTATTGGAACAATTGTATATAATGCTGCTTTTCCTGCATTAAGACACTAAGCTTTGTTCACTTGTCCAATAATGTAAGTCAAGTAGACTTGCGAGATGGTATCTCAAATAAATTATGAAGAAGGAATCGTTTGTGTGAGTAGTTTTGCTGAATTGCTAGTACCTAACTCAGTTTTCTAGAAACAAATAAGTAATCAATTTATTAATTCAAATTATTATGATGTCATTTTTTTTATACAACGCCGGTGGCAAACAGGCGTACGGTCCATCTGATGATAAGCGGCCACCGCAGCTTATAGACGCCTGCAACTCCAAACCGACCCTTTATGAAATCTGAGAATTCGTTGTCGACCCTTTATGAAATCTGAGAATTCACTGTGTTTACAGCAGAAGGGACAAATTTAGGTCCCTCGCTCTCAACACAGTGCATCCTCGAGAGCTCTGGCAACCTTGCTCACCTCCATTTGTTATACAAGGGTGCAAAGTTGTATTTTAACCGCGAGTGTGGAAATGAAACACGAGCTAGTGAATGGATTCTAGAGTTGAACTATGAGCTAGTGAATGGTTCAAAAATAGAATCCTGAGCGTAGCGAGTGTTGCAACATACGAGACATAAAATAACTTTGTAGCCGTGTATAACAAAAATCTTTTCACCCCAATAGAGACACCCCTTCTCGCCCTAGCATTACTCCAGTACAGTTGTATCCTAAATATAGTTGGATGCCCGGGATCCACTACCTAATCCCGAGATTTGGCGTAGGTACTAGCTTTTTAACACAACAGTACAATATAAAATTATTGTTGCTGGAGTGTTTGGACTGGCCTTTACATGTATTATGTTTAAAAAAGTTACAAATAGCACGTTCGGATTTCAAATATTCTTTGCACTCTTGTGGATAAAATGCAGATTTGCTAGCTGCTTTTAAAAAATAATAAAGGGCTTTTCGATGAGGTAGTGAGGTGAAAAAATATTTAACGCTACTCGTAATTTCACCGATTTGTGATGCCAGTTGGGCTTAACATTTTCTAAGTGACTTGTTTTTATGGTTTCATAATTATTCAATCCAATTAAAACCATTTATTTCAGGCTCACCACAAATGTAAGAAAAACGATTACTTAACTATTAATTTGAGGTTAATGACAAATTACATTGCATCAACTTAATTATTTTGGGCAACTTAAGATCACATCATTGGTAGTAAAAGCACCTAGTAGTAATTTCGTAGTAATTTCTTAACCTAAACGCAGAAGGCGCCAGAAACCGTTTGAAACAACCTTGTTTCATACTAGCCAGTTTACGAGATAGCCCAACTACTTTTTACTATGCAATAAGCCCTAAAAGTAAGCGAAGGAGACGAGCTTATAGGATTTAGATAACTGTGTCTCTTTTAGCCTGGACAATGTAGACAAAGAAGGAAACTTACTTTGAGGATTGTCTTTATAGTAAAAAATGTTGAACTTTAAAATTAATTAGTAGATAATTAAAAAGTATCTTGGGTTTAAGTTTACAGACTATTTTATGGTGCTACAGAACAAAGTGACAATTTAAAAGAAGTTACTGGAGTAAACGGTAATATAAAACCATCAGAGTCTTTAATGAAATACTTATCTCAAGGAGATTATTCAATAAATAAAAACGTCGATAACATTATACGTAGAAGAGCGACGATATTATATGAAATTGTTAGTACAGAAGAATTTACATGTCTCTGTTGATGCTATTACCGTTAATGAAAATACACACGCGTTCGAGTGGACAGTGCACACAACTTGTCTTTAATGATTGCGGACGATCGCTTTAGCCTAGTTGGTAGTGACCCTGCCTTCGAAGCGGGAGGTCCCGGGTTTGAATCCCGGTCAGGGCATTTATTTGTGTGATGAACACGGATATTTGTTCCTGAGTCTTGGATGTTTTCTATGTATTTAAGTATATATTTATCTATATAAGTATGTATATCGTCGCCTAGTACCCATAGTACAAGCTTTGCTTAGTTTGGGACCAGGTTGATTTGTGTAAGATTGTCCACAAATATTTATTTATTTATTTTTATTTCAAAGAGGTCATCAAATCTATAATTCATAGAGCAGGATAGAAAAAAAGGTAACGCACTATACCAGATGGTAATTTAAAATATATAAATGGTCGGTTAGAAATAAATAATGTGAAAATAAGAGAAACATTCATTTTTTAGGAACAACAACCAAAAAAATGCGTAATAAAGATTACTTTAAAGATTATGTTGGCAATAACAATATCCTTAAATATTACAGTACTCTTTTCTAATCAGAAAATCCTGGAATTCCCAGTATTCATATTTTATTTTACATTAAAAAATGGACGCTGTTATTCAATAATGTGTCAACCTACTATAGATTTTCCTATTAGGTTGTTACATTATTGCATCGCAGCGTCCAAATAATGTCAATAAATTCTAATTACCAGGGAGATAATTCGAATTCTATTAAGGGTCCTTATCGGTTAACAAACGCTCATATTTTTAGACGATTTTCTGTTGAATTGAGACGTATCTTGACATTTTCTCAGTGTCACTATCTAGAAAAGTACTATTGCGATCGAATGTCATAAATTTTAAATATATTTTTTGAATTTTTCTTTAAGAAATATCGTTTCAAACATCACTCCAAATCGACCATTTTCAAGCTAAAAACTGTATTTTCCCGCTTAAATTCTAATACACACAATAAAATTAAAAACTGGCCATGTTACTATCTAAAACTTTAATAAATTGTCGTATCCTTTAATCACTTTAATGGTATTATCAATACTTTTGTCATAATTTGAAATCAAAACATTTTAAAACTTATAAGGCCTCTTAACTCTATTCTTGTAATTTTGACATGTGTGCAAATTTATAATGTAATTATATAATTCCATATCTTGAAATAAATTATCTAAATCTATTGACATGAATATTTTTTGGAAACGTCTCATTTCGTTTTATTTTCTATTTTATGCATGCGCTCTACCCGCCTTGGTTTCACTGATGGTTCGAACGGAAGACCAGCGCTGGTATCATGCCAGCTACTACTTAAGGTAAATGTCCCTGTGCTCGACATACCCCTATCATATGGCAAGCTCCTTGAGCGATATAAGCTGAAAACACTTGTTAGTAGGCGGAATGCCCGTGATGCCACCGTATTATACAATACAGTAGGGCCTCGATAATCCGAACTTCAAAGAAACAACTACTGTTCGGACTCACGGAGCGTTCGAATTATAGTATGTTGGAATGAAATTACCTAATGTTCTGTTCCTTTTTCATCAGATCAGAAATGTAGCTTTTCTAATATCATACTTTTGAGAAAGCGAAGTAGCAGACACGCCATCTTTCAAGCTGTCTAATATGGCACACTTCTCAGCAATGGTCAAAATTTTGTGTTTACGTTTTGGTGAACCATATCATATTTCAAATGTAGGAACCTTATCATAAAACACGTGGTGCAGTACAGCATAGAGTAATTTCGTATCCTTGAATGAACTACAAACCGGATGGTTTAAACAAAGTCAGGTGTTACGGCGGAGGAGAAACGGGTCACTCGGCAGTTTGGATTACTGCGACGTTCGGATTAGCCTGTGTACGGATTATCAAGGCCCTACTGTATATGTACAGGTTACTATAACTGCCCGGAACTACTGGAGGCTATTGGTTTCCGAGCTCCTTCTTATAGAACGCGTTCTTTGTCTCTATTCGCGGTCCCGTCGGCCTCCACGAACGCCGGGGTACGAGCACCATTACGCAGAATGTGTTGCAACTATAACAAAAGCTTAGTCTCGGTTGACATATTTAGTAGTGCGCGGGCCATTTTTAAGCGCAAGGTTAATCAGCTCCTGTAATTTATAATTATCTTTGGTAGTGGTTTTTATTTCTCCTCCTGTAAGCCGTAATTTCCTGTACTGTGTGTTAATAGTGTATATCTTATATTGTCAAGGTTTAATTAAGGATTACTTACTTTTTTACTATGTCATCTTAGCTAATATGTGTGAAATCCTAGTGGGAATTGTCTTAGGATACAGACTTTACATATCATCATACTGATTTGTCCTATTTAGTACATCGGCCTGTATCTGTTTTTTTCCCCAATAAATAAAATAAAGACACTGACCCAAAACACGGCACTCTCAATCTTATGTCATGATGACAGAGGTGATTAACAGGTGACATCTATTGGGCACTAACTCGTCGAACACTGCATATACATGCTGAATGTCACGAAAATGTCATGAAATAGTCCTATTTTTGTCGCCGTTTTCGCTTTTCCACGTTTTACACGTCAATTACTAACCAAAAAAATCAAATGTGCCCAGTGCCTTTACCATGAGTTTGCATGACCGTACTCGCTAGCGACTGCGTAAACGATTTGGTATGCCCATTCTTAGTTCTATTGCGTTACCGCCAGAGCCGCTGTACTTTTTCCCATACATTTTTTTACGCAGTCGCTAGCGAGTACGGTCATGTAAACTCATGGCACAGCATGCTCTCCGCATTACGTGAATCGCAACCTTTGCATTACGAATGATCCTGGATCAAAAATCAAAATCAAAACATTTATTTGGCGACCGGTTTAGCCTAGTGGGTAGTGCACCTGCCTGTGAAGCTGACGGTCCTGGGTTCGAATCCCGGTCAGGGCAAATATTTGTGTGATGAACATGAATATTTGTTTCTGAGTCTTGGATGTTTTCTATGTATTTAAGTATTTATATCTATTAAATATATCGTCGTCTAGTACCCATAACACAAGCCTTCTTGTGCTTACTGTGGGGCTAGTTCGATTTGTGTAAGATTGTCCTCTAATATTTATTTTATTATTTATATTTATTCTGCAAGTAGGCCTCAAGAGCACTTTTACAAGTCAAAATCTATCTAGGTACATCAAATAAAAATAATACAATAATCAAAGTATCATTAATTAAATGTACTATTACATGTCAAAAATAAGACTAAGAAACTAATAACAATCGAGATTTGTCAGAGATATATAAGGTCTCTAAGCGTCAAGATAAAAGGTAATAAAGTGGGCACAATGGGTGGGATGAGTTTCAAATTGATTTATCAGACAGCCTTACTTAAATCATTACGAGAATTTATCATGTCTATCTCTATCCAAATCTATCAACCCCACAATGTATTCTATGAACTAATATTTTGTCGCCCCATTTTGATTGATGGCTCAATTCCAAATATACCTATATTCCGCAAAGGGTCGTCCCAGATACAAGGGTACAACCTCCGATTGGAGAGACGGGCATAATTTATATCCATGACTGTGACATTTACGATACACAAAAATGTACCTAAGAGATAGTTAATGCTCAAAGAGACGTGATTATTTCTTCAAAGGTGAAGTACGAGGCGGCGTTACCGACGCTGTACTGCATCGGTACCATCGGAACTACTACGCAAATATAATAGATTCAGATTCATTTATTCACAATATAAGATTACAATATAAATTACATGTCAATTTACAGGAATCTCTATTGTGATCGTCAATAACATTAAATAAAACAAAATAAATTAAAAATCAATGAATAAAATAGCAGTTAAATAATGCAATGAGTATGATAAAATTCACCTGAGAGGATCGTCATGAATATATTAATATTTTTGGTACTCTAAACACGGTTAACAAGGAATTAAATATCAATATCTCGTAATGATCGTCAAAATAAATATAAAAAAACAAGAATTAAATTAAATCAATAGTATTAAGTTAAATTAAACAATGTCAACTATATTTTATTTTCATGTATTCGCTAATGGAATATAACGGGGTTTCTAATAAAAAGTTTCTCAGTTGACGTTTGAATGTTTCGTCAGATGGTTCAGTTCTTAATTTGGCGGGTAGGCGCTCGTAATAGGTTAGTTAGTTAGTAGTAGGCTCGTAATACTGATAGTAGGTTCAGATTCAGATTCATTCATTTCATAGATATAAATTACAATATAAATTTGCATTCATGTCAAAAGTATACGAATTCACATCATGATCGTCAATTAAGATATAAATAATAATAATGGAATAGGATTTAAACATATTCACCGAATAAGGATCGTCATAACATAATTGGACACACAGAAAATATAAATTAAATACAAATGGAATTTAAGACAACAATATGGTGGCAATTAAATAAATGGTTAATTCGAATGTAATAACACAATTTTAAACAAACAAAGTATACCTTTAGTAAGGAAATATAGGTGACGTCAGTATGTTGTCGGGAAGCTAGAAAATACCGCATACACGCGCTGCCAATTCACGGGTTCTCAATTTGCCAAAAGAGAGATTCTTGTTACATAATATTATTGTTAAAGATCGATGTTCTAATCATTTTATTTGCCTGACAATTTTATTGGATTTCAAAGCAATTACAGAGTAAAAAAAGAAACCTTATCTATGGTTAAAAAAATCTTCTATTTTTTCCTGATCAGAATACGATACCGAATATGCCCCTAAACGGATCCTCACTAGTTTTGTTATACCCTGTATAGATATAAAATCTATATACATATACATATTCTTTTGAGTTACCTTTTTCACAATTTGATTAAGAGCGCTTTAATAAAATGTAACAGGTCCACTAGCGCCACTCGTAAATAAATAATAAAAAAATAAATAAAAAAATAAATAAATATTAGAGGACAATCTTACACAAATCGAACCAGCCCCACAGTAAGCTCAAGAAGGCTTGTGTTATGGGTACTAGACGACGATATATTTAATAGATATAAATACTTAAATACATAGAAAACATCCAAGACTCAGAAACAAATATTCATGCTCATCACACAAATATTTGCCCTGACCGGGATTCGAACCCAGGACCGTCAACTTCACAGGCAGGTGCACTACCCACTAGGCTAAACCGGTCGTCAAATAAGTGTAATTATTTAAATTTAATGATATATAACTAAAAAAAGGGGCCGCTACGTACTGTAGTTTGTATTTAAGTATTTTTTGAATCCATCAAACTAATAACTAGTTTCGTGGATTCGTCAATCTATGCGTCCAAAGTTAAAACGGCCGTTTTAATTTTGAGCTCATAGAGAGACGAATCTAGCAACGTAAAAACTAGTTTGATGGATTCAAAAAGTACTAAAATACAAACTACAGTACGTAGCGGCACCCTTTTTCAGTTATATATCGTTAAATTTCAATAATTACAATTATTTACGAGTGGCGCTAGTGGACCTGTTACACTTTATTAAAGCGCTCTTAATAATTTGATCCTTTTTCGAGCAAAATTCGAACTTACAGATTTTCTTATTTCATGTCAACATTCCTTTTATGTATGTTGCATTTAAAAAACTGAACATGAACTGCAGTGACAGCCCCCCCCACACTGTACGGTGTTTCAGTCTCAAGTTCCCTGCAATAAAGCTTCATTTTTTTTTATGCAACGCCGGTGGCAAACAAGCTTACGGTCCACCTGATGGTAAGCGGTCACCGCAGCCTATAGACACCCACAACTCCAAAGGAGTTACGTACGCGTTGCCGACCCTTTATAAAATTTGAGAATTCACTGTGTTGACAGCAGAAGGGACAAATTTAGGTCCCTCGCTCTCAACACAGTGCATCCTCGGGAGCTCTGGCAACCTTGCTCACCTCCAGGAACACAACACTACATACCTTGTTTAATCTTGAGACCTTATACATCTCTAACTTTATCTAAGATAATTAAACTTTACAAGTTTATCTTCACTGTATGTCATTGATTTTGTTATAATTGTAAACTCGAAATTATTATTCCTTCTTGAACTGTAAATTAATATTTTGACATGAAAAATGTATTATTTATTATAGAGACTTTCTTAAATTGTAAATTAATATTTTGACATGTAAGTGCCCTTGCCTATTTGCAGAATAAATGTTTGATTTTTTTTGACTTGTATAGTAGATAATGTTATTATGGCTGTGGTCTTCTGCAAGGTGGAGGTAGTTCCCCAGTTGGACTGCTCCAAATTCGAGCAAGATGACATTTCGCTGTACCCTACCTCTTTACTCTTGTACCCTACTTCTTATTGTTCTCATTCGAAGCGTCGGTAATGCGAGGAGCAATTCGATATTATTATCCTTCATTGGATATCTCATACTCCGATTCAATAACGGCACAGCGAACATGAGGGGCTACTACTACCTTCGAAATGCGAACTTCGTCTCTTTCACCCATATAGTGTATACCACGAGAGTGAAAGGGACGGCACGATACGAAGTACGTATTTCGAAGTTCGGAGTAGGCCCTCTGTTATCGAAGTATATGTACTCAATATTTATTATTAGGTACAGACGTTCTTCATTTTGACGTATTGCTTAACTCAATACGTCAAAACGACTATTTGATATTTGAGCACTTTATTGCCAATTCCATAAAGGTGATTATAGATATTTGTTTTGTTTTAATTTTGTAAATATATTAATGTTGCTGACTATAATATTTTCGTCGCTTTATGTCTAACTAGCGACCCGCCCCGGCATCGCACTTTCAATTTAATGGATGTTATTATACATATAAACCTTCCTCTTCAATCACTCTATCTATTAAAAAAAAACGCATCAAAATCGGTTGCGTAATTTTAAAGATTTAAGCATACATATGGTTACAGGGACAGAGAAAGCGACTTTGTTTTACACTATGTGGTGAAGTTACTGTGAAAACTACTCTTAAATTTGATTTGTACAATATGATAATTAAGGCAAGCCATTTTAGTGCAAATGACCCACTCTAACACGCGTAAGTTTGTAATTAACCATCCCGCTCTCTAAGGAAGCGCGACTCGTAATTTCGTAAATATTTAGTACATTTTAAGTGATTTTTGGACCACTGGATCACATATGAAGACCGGTTATTGCATTAGAACAATAGAAAAGCTATCCTATTTTGTAAAACAAAAACATATCACTGTCGTTGATAATTACGAAGACTGCGGCATGAAAGTTTTTCATTATTTGGTTCGGTTATCTAATTTCCTTGCTTCTTTTTCAGTCTACAGTAATTTTTGTGAGGTGTAATTCTACATTATTTCTTCGCACTCGCAGCTCAAACTAACTTCAGTATTTTGGTCAGATTTCTGAATGGACTTGCCTTAATAATTGTATGAAACTTCAGAATATATTTTTTTACTAATTTATATAAAAGCCTCTTATTAAACTCTCTGCGAGCTAAAATTTATTTTTTCTCTTTCTCAAAAACATAAATGATAAAGTGAGAAATCATTATTTAACTAAAATAGGGTTATAAGATGGAACAAACAGGTTCTGAAATTAAAGGAATTAGTTGAAGTCTGGTTGAAAATTTAAAGCATATATCGGTTTTCTCAATAGCACAGTTCGAAGAGCGAGTGCTCTGGCAACATTTCGAAAAGCGAAATTAGATCGCGGGTTCATAATCGGCTCAAGATATGATTTTCAAAAATTCACCCCCGTTACCTCTCGTCTAGCCTTTTCAATACTCGAATGGAATCGTTATAAGAATGATATACAGGTATTGTTAACGCTGGCGTGCCAGTTGGGCTATAAGTCATGCCTCTACATACGATTTCCGCTATGTAGGGCGTGCGGGCCGCCGGAGATGAATTAAAACGCATAAGGATTATTATTTACACTTTACACAAGACAACACATACGAGTACAAAAACACAGAAAATATAGAAAAAACCAGAATGTTTACATCTTAAAATAACATTATAACAAAGTTCGCCGATACTCATACTCATACTCATACTCTTTATTCATAATATTGTTAAATATTACATGTCACATTACAATTTTGCACAATATATATAAAGTAACATTATCTTAGTACAATCATTATTAGATACAATGTGAACAAATTGTTGTTAATTATTATAAATGTCAGTGAATAGCCATTATTAATTAATTTATACATGTCAAATATAATTTATTTATTTAATTAGCGTTATAAAAGTCATTTAATTTGTAGAACGCATGACCGATTAACCAGTTTTTTAACTTCTTAGTAAAAGTGTTAGGGTTGTCGACTGTTTTGATGTGGATTGGTAACATATTATATACTTTCGGGCCGATCACTTATAAGACAAGATATTTAAGATATTTACAAGGAAGAGAAAAAAACAATAATAAAAAACAAAACACGCGCGGTGACTCGTCGGCCGCACCTCCAGCCAGCCAGTCACCGCGCGTGGACCATTGAGGTCGGTGAGCGGGTCGCTTACACGCTATAAGGCGGAAAATGCTGTTCCGCGCTGCGTTCGTGGGCCTCAAATTGGCTAGGCCAGTGCCCAGTACTTGGACAAGTTCATGTTGATGATTGTGAGATAAGTACTATCTATTTAGTTTCCTGAATCAAGAACAATTCGACATCATTAGCGTAGCATTGGTGAAAAGGTGAACGCAGTACGGAATACGTAATGATCTTGGTTCAGTCTACCGTCTGTTCCGCTCAGGTTCCGTTAAAAAATAAATATTAAGGGATAATCTTGCACCGATCCAAATAACTGTATAGTCCAATAAGGCTTACGATATACTACTACTAAACAACTTACCTTTGTCGATTATAGAAAAATTATAAAACAAAAACTTATATGTACTAGACGACGACTTATTCAATACATATAAATACTTTAAACACAAGACACACCCAAGACTGCCAAACAAATATTCACGATCATCACACAATTTCTAAACTTTGATTAATGCCACAATAAAATGTATTGAATTTACAAATACAAAATTAATAAAAAAACGGCCTTGTGCGAGTCGGACTGGTGCACGCAGGGTTACATACTATTATGTATAAAAACTAATGTGTTTGGGGGAGGCCTATGTTCAGCAGTGGACGTCTTTCGGCTGAAATGATGATGATGATGATGATGTATAAAAACGGCAAAATAATCACGTTTGTTGTAATGAAGCCTCCTTAAATATTTATTTTATTCTGTTTTTTTAGTATTTTTTGTTATAGCGGCTACAGAAATATATCATCTATGAAAATTTCAACTCTTTACCTATCACAGTTCATGAGATACAGCCCGGTGACAGACAGACAGACGGACGGACAGCGGAGTCTTAGTAATAGCGTCCCGTTTTACCCTTTGGGTATGAAACCCTACAAATATTTATATTTTTCAACTGGATTTTTCAAGTGTCAATTGGTTCGCAAGTCAAATAAATATAAATATAAAAATATTTATTATTATTTTTGTAAATTTATTTTCAAAAAGGTACATAATGTTTCCAATTTCAATTTGACTCGCCAAACTGACAAGACAGTTTGTTGGCGAGACCGCGCTCATTTTAACAAGTCTATTATCATGCACCTAAGTTACATAATTAAGTAATACTTGTAATTGTAAGAACTAGAACAATAAAAAATATATATTAACTAACTAAATTTGTTCACAGTTAAGGTAATCTTTGTAAAAATGTCTTTTTTAGATTGCTTTTCACTACATTTAAACTACATTTTTTCTCTTTTCTTAACCAGTTAAATTCGTTATAAATAGTTGGAACTATAAACTGATTTGTTCGTTTGCCATAGTAATTGTTAACATAGTTTTGCACATATTTTCCTAATCTAATATTTCTCGTCTTATATTTGCTTTGCTTCAGCAACTTAAATTCCTCATTAAAATAATTATCTACGGCTATCAAATAATGAATGAATTAGGAACTGAAAGAAAGAAAGAAAGAAAAATCATTTATTCGTGGCACAGACACAGTACAAATTAACATAACACCAAAATACAGAAAATAGCCACGAAATGGCCCCAAATCAGCATAGTGCTAGCCATTGGCTGGCGCTGGTCTTCCTTTGGGACCACGAGAAGCCACGAAAGACAAAAAACACTAAAGTCATAAACAACATAACAAACATAACACAATTTAAACAGACAAGAACAGATAAACATGAACGCGACCTTAAACAAAAATTCAAACATCTGTGGTCTGTCACAAGTCGCAACTAGCGCCAGCGGACAACCACTAAAACAGTGACAGATTACGCGATTTCGTGAAATGAGAATGGAGGCATTAGGTTAGAGTCATGGTACAATAATATACTTAACTGGTGTGATGTATTTAGATATTAGATATAATAGTAACAGTAGTAAAATGACCTTGTTTTACCAATAAACGATTGTGTTGTATTGCATTGAATTTTGTATTCGTCGTGGTTAAAGAAATTGCAGCGGTTTACTTTGTTGCGCCTATTTATTTTCTCTAAATGAAACTCGATCGCGTACCGTTTCGCAACTTGTAAAACGAAAACAGTAAATAAAATGGCTGGAGACGAGCAAGTTGTGGCGCTCGGTTAAAAATGCAAGCAAGACAAACGTGTGCTTCCGGGCCTAGGGAACGGTACGTAACGGTTATGCCTTGCTTAGGAAAGTTGGACGGAACTGGCTTGAAAAATTAATGTGCTTCTCGCTATATCGACGGTTTAAGGCTGGATAATAACACATATATTTTCTTGTAAAGTAGTCCGACTCTGGAACTCCCTTCTAGTTGAATTAAGGCGTGCTAAATCGATTGCGCGCTAACGATGGGCCTCATAAGAAAGCTCAAGGTCACCCAAAGAGCAATGGAAAGAGTTATGCTCGGGATTTCTCTGCGTGACAGAATTAGGAATGAAGCTATCCGTAGCAGAACTGGGGTCACCGACATAGCCTTCAAAATTGCGAGACTTAAGTGGCAGTGGGCAGGGCACATTGCTCGCAGGACTGACGGTCGATGGGGCCAGAAACTGCTTGAGTGGCGTCCACGCACCGGAAGACGAGCTGTCGGTAGGCCTCCGACAAGGTAGAGTGATGACCTGGTGAAGGTCGCGGGAATCCGGTGGAAACGAACGGCACAGTAGGACCGGTCTAAATGGCGAGCCTTGGGGGAGGCCTATGTTCAGCAGTGGACGTTTTTCGGCTGAAATGATGATGATGATGATGAAATCGATTGCTATTTTTAAATCCCATCTTAAAGAATATTATTTGTCTCTTCCTTAAAATTTTTAATTAATTGTTATGGCTGACACTATTTTATTCTTACTATTCTATAGCAGTGATATATATAATTATATATTCTATGTATGTATATTTTTATGTATGTATATTTATATATTATTTAAGTATGTGTATTTATATTGAATAGTTGTTTTGGAATCTTTTTTTCTCATTGTAATAGTTTATGCACCACCTACTTTTCAGCTTTATATTTCATTTCTCTACTACCCAAAGGTTGTCTGGAAGAGATCGCTCTTTAGCGATAAGACCGCCTGTTGTTCTGCCTCTGTCTCCCTGTATCTTTGTTTTTTTGTTTTTTATGTGCTATTTTATTTTGTGAGGTGTGCAATAAGGAGTATTTGTATTGTATTGTATTGTGAGTTTTAGATTACAGAATTGCCGATTGTTGCGTCAAGTAGCAAAACTTATCTTCTTTCCTTGGTTGTCCTTAAGCTCTGGTCTCCTATTAACGCCATCGGCCGCTTACAGCGTCACGTCGTACGCTGCGTCACAATGCATACTATAGAGATGTGCTGTTATGGCCTCTCAGGTCTGTCAGGGCCTAACAGTACATTTCTATAGTAAGCATTGTGACGCAGCGTAAGGCGTAACGCTGTAAACGGCCGATGGTGTTTATAGGAGACCTGGGCCTAAACGAACCCTTGAATTGGGTTGAAATGCATGTCAACTCTACTCCTATATTTTACTATCACACCATTTGTCAACAACACTTTGTAGCCGATGGACTCGCTACATATCTCATTTTCACCATTAAAGGATGATTCACAGTAGACTGTTCCGTGTCCGGGCCGTTCCGTCTCCGGGCCGGCCCGTCTCCGAGCTTTTTGTGTGTCAATGTGCTAACCGTTCCGCATCCGGGCCGGGCCGGGACCGTGCCGTTTCCGAGCCTCGGATGAAGGTAGATCGGCCGTCAAACGTTTGCATTGATAATAGAGCGACCGTTCCGTGTCCGGACCGGCCCGTTTCCGAGCGTCACCGGGCCCGTCCGTGGCCGGGTGGCCGTTGATTTTCTGTCATAGAAAACGGGCCGGCCCGGACACGGAACGGTCTAGTGTCCTCCTTTAACCTGCAAACACCACGGCTACTGAGTTAATAGGGATTTTTTATAGGTGAAACTTAATTGAAAATTTGAATATTATTTGTTTTCATAAACTACGTTGAGCCAATAAAAGAGAAAGTTCAGGTCATCTCATCAGAGTGTGAAGGAGATATCAGAGGACAAAATCGGCTGGTGATTGCTTCAGCAGGAGTGGTCAACTAAGAAATAAAAGAGGAGAAGGTAACAATTAAATAAAATAACAAAAGATTTCCCCGATTAATTACGTCATATGGTTCATTTCATAGGTCGGGGGACGCACAAAGTTACGAGCCCTTATAAGTTAAAAACGCTTATCTATTTAGGCCATTTTCTGTTTGAATTTACACGTATCTTGACATTTTCTCAATGTTACTCTCTAGAACAAGACTGCAGTGACCTAAAATCATAAATGTTTAATGTATTTTTTGGATTTTTCATTAAGAAATATCGTTTCCAACATCAATCCATAACGATCATTTTCAAACGAAAAACGGCTTAAATTTTACTACGTACTATAAAATCAAGAAATGGCTATGTCACTATCTAAAACTTTTATAAAGTCATCGTGTCTTTTAATAACTTTACTGGTATTATCAATACTTTTGTCACAATTTCAAATCAAAACATTTTATAACTTATAACTCTTAAACCGATGACGCGGGGTTTTTTGAAGCGGCATGAGACAGCTTCGAAGAACGAATGTCTTATTTCCTTAATCCACATCTGCTGATTGGGGAAATATTTTACTGGACAAGAAAATTCCTCAAATAGCCCATTAAATTAAGTGTAGGTCATCTAGCGAAAGATACGCTTATTAGCATATTTAAGTGGATATACCGGACAAAAACCATCAGGAAATGGGGGAGGAAATGTCATCTGAAGATGTGGCTTACCCCGTGTCTACTGCTGGAATCAACCATCTAATATCTGCTTAGTTTATTGTTCTAAGGGGTAGTCCTCCAATCCGCAGGTGATGTTTCTCCCCCATTTCCTGATGACTTCTGTCATGCATAATCAAATAGTCGAATACACTCCAAGTGAAAATGATGATGGTCAGTTATGAAGAAATTACCTTAGAAATCAAAAAATCTAAATCACAACATTTATTCTGCAAATAGGCCTCAAGGGCACTTTTACAAGTCATAATCTATCTAAGTACATCAAATAAAAATAATACAATAATCAAAGTATCATTAATTAAATTTAGTGTTACATGTCAAAAATAAGACTAAGAAACTAAATAACAATCGAGATTTGTTAGAGATGTATAATTTAATTTAATTTAATTTAATCTTTATTTCGGACTTACAATCCATATATTGTTAGTAATTTCTTAACCTAAGCATGTGAGTATTTATATTATTACAATAAGGTCTCTAAGCGTCAAGATAAAAGGTAATAAAGTAAGTACACTAATCATAATAAAATATTTTAAGCTATATCTGTAACACGTCAACATGGAAATAGAGATATCTTTATTACTGTGAGCACAAGTGAAAGAGACATTAATAATTCTAATTCACCTACATTTTCAACGTGTTAGCGAAGGAAAATGATTCCAATAATTTGCGGTAGAATTCACACAATTGAAGCAATTACTGGAAATATTCACAGGCGATCGATAGTGCAAATACCTAAGTAATGATTGATGATACAATAAAGTTATAACATATTTCAATATTAATTCAATTTTTCCGCTGTACATTTATCTATACATACATATAAAAGAGGAAGTCCTCACTCACTGACTCATCAACGCATAGCCGAAACTGCAAACGCTAGAGAGTTGATTTTTCCACAGTCGATTAAATTTATAACGTAGGCTAGGGACAAGAAAGCATTTTTAGAAACTCATCCCTAAGAGGGTAAAACAAGAGATGAAAGTTTGTATGAAAATATGAGATTGAAAAACCGGTCAAGTGCGTGTCGGACCACGCACAATGAAGGGTTCCGTACCACTAGTCTTAATATCAATCTAACCTACTAGTCCACATTTAAAATCACTATCCAATAAATTGAATCTAAAATAGTCGTATCTTCATAGGGAACCTACGGCACCTACGACCTTTAGTTTGAGCAGTTTTTAAGCGAAAACTCTAAAACCGTTAAACCTACATTGTTCAAACTAAAAATCGTTGAAAGTATTTACTAATGCACACCACCTCAATTTTTTTTAGCATTTTAAACTTTATAGTTTGGAAATTAGAGGGGGAGGATACACTTTCTATGACTTTGACAGCCAATATCTCACCAACGGTTGACTTAAATGGACAAGTTTTTTAGAAACCTCCATATCATTTTTAAAGGCCTATCCATCGATACTCCACACAACTATGTGCGTTGACATTTTTTTTTTATGTATGGAGTGCCCCCCCCCCCCCCCTAATTTAATATTTTTTTGTAATTCCACATCACTTTTATGTAGCGGCTCATAGAATACACCTTCCTACCAAATTTCATAATTGTAGTGCTTTAGACTCCGAGTAAATCGGCTGTGACATACGGACGGACAGACATGACGAATCTATAATGGTTCCGTTTTAGCCATTTGGCTACGGAACCCTAAAAAACGACACAAGCTCACAAAGAAAAGTCCGTATTGTTTTTCGAATTACAGCATACCACACGATACCTCTGCTAATAGTACTTTCGCGTCCTAAACATAAGCTGCCATTTAAATATATGGGCCGGGGAACGGTCGACAACGATACGAAAGGTCAAGCTTACTTCAGCCTGATTTATAAGGAAGGCGCTATTAGACAATTGTACACAAGATTAAACGAATTTCTCCCTCCGGCCCACCCTCTTTCAAAAGAATTAGGTCCATTGGAATAGGTAACGCTTACGTCTGTATTCAATTGGTAGCGCCAGGATTTCACGGCAATTTGTATTTTTTTATTCCCAGCTTTCATTTAAGAAAGTAGCAGAATTGAATTTTTATTTTGCCTTTTAATTCAGAGCTTGGGTCCTAAAATTAGTGTTTTGTTTAAGATTTTTATTTATAACACTTGTGTAAGCTGAAATCACGCGATATTTTGGGTAAATTAGCCAATTAAAGAAATTGACACTAACGACACAGCGCCATCTAGCGGATATTTCGCCCAACGCATATTTCCTGTGCGGATGAGCCGTTCATACCTCTCTGGAATGGACCCAATGTTACACTCATCATCATCATTAACTTCAGCTTCTTGGAGTGCTCGTGGCCCAGCGGCGCCCGCGTGCCTTGTACGGTATGCGAGGTTAAGCAACGTGGGTCGAGGTCAGTTCTTAGATGGGTGACCACTTTGAGTGGTTACTAACTGAGCGCTCCCGTGCTTTGGACGGCACGGTAAGCAGTTGATTCCGGCTGATCTCTATGGGAGCAGTCGTTAAGCCAAGTTAGAGCCCTTGAGGCAGCTTGAGAACTTCTAACAGTCCCACCAGTCTTCTAAGTTGCCCACTCACTTGACAAAGAGGGGTTGAAGTTGTACCACGTCCGTAGGAAGTACCCGCCGGTGACCCACCGCTACCCTACACGTGACCCCTGGGTGGTGCTAAAAGTGCAATAGAATTGGCAACCGTACTGTCTTCTCGAAGCTCTCACGGTTAGAAATAATTGCCATACGATAAATAAATAAACAAAATACAGCCTATATACGTCCCACTACAGGCCTTCTCGTAAATGAGAAGGAAATGGCAGTAGTCCCCACGCTGGCCCGGTACGGGTTAATTACTTCACATACACCTTCAACTCGCAGATGTAGGTTGTGGATTCGAATCCGGGTTTTTACGGAATATAAATTAACATCTATTGTTAACGTTAGGTAAAGGAAAACATCGTATGGAACCCTCCGTAAATCAGCGAAGAATTGTTTGAAAGAATTGTTTTACCATAAATGTCTGGTTACGCCTCCGTATAATCGAAATTCTTTTTGGCATTGTTCAACCGCTTTGGAGGCTGCTTCCTCTATAACCATAAACCTTATTAAAAATACATGACACAAGTCAAATCAGTTGAAAAATATAACTACTAATATAATAATACCACTCCGCAAACTTAATCCTTGTATTGCCACGATACTACAACCATCATCAGGGAAGCTGCAGTAAAACCCAGGTAAGCAGTTTCCAAGCTCTAAATTTAATTTTTCGATCTTGTGTTAATCAAATTATATACTGCGGCGTAACCTTTTGCCACATTTCGCTCAACACTGCCCGCATAGTAAAAATTGCCTATTTACACGGCATAATCAATGTCATCTTGCTCGAATTTGGAGCAGCCCAAAAGTATCTCCGCCTTGCAGAAGACCACAGCCATAATAACATTATCTTCTATACAAGTATGTAGCGTTGTGTTCCTGGAGGTGAGCAAGGTTGCCAGAGCTCCCAAGGATGCACTGTGTTGAGAGCGAGGGACCTAAATTTGTCCCTTCTGTTGTCAACACAGTGCATACGTGACAACGCGTACGTGACTCCTTTGAAGTTGCGGGCGTCTATAGGTTGCGGTGGGCGCTTACCATCAGGTGAACCGTAAGCTTGTTTGCCACCGGCGTTGTATAAAAAAAACGTCACAAATTCTTTTGACATTTTCAAATTCAAATTCCTGCACGCAAACCGCAAAAAATTAATCATGAACAAGTAATTATTCTGTCTACTCTACTCAAGATTTAATGCTTTTTATTTTGCAGTTTTTATACGCGGAGTGTCTCAAACAGGCGTGAGCCGATAGCTGTACAGTGTTATACTGAAACGGCGTAAGTAATGTGAGTTTTACTAACAACTAAGCTGGAAATGTACTGTTTTCCTCCCGCTGGACGCCTGCTGTGAATCGAATATGCCTGGGAAACTTGGAGCTCGACTTTAAATAGTGGAGAATATTCTGTAGCGTTTATATACCTCTATGGTATTATCTGGGGGAGTTAAGCCCCAGCCCTGTTTACCTCAAAGGTTGTGAAAATTCACTGTGTTGACTTGACAAGTTTGGGTAACTCAGTCAACGCTCAGTCAACATTTATTCTACAAAAAAAGTGTTTCCAAATTATTTTTAAGGGTCCTTATCAGTAAAAAAACACTCATCTATTTACGCCTTTTTCTGTTTGAATTGATACGTATCTTGCCATTTTCTCAATGTTACTATCTAGAACAGGAGGACTATTGCGACCTTATGTCATAAACTTTAAATGTATTTTTTGGATGTTTCATTAAGGAATATCGTTTGAACATCACTACAAATCGACCATTTTCAAGATAAAAACTCGTTTTTTCCGCTTAAATTCTACTACACACAATAAAATCAAAAAATAGCTATGTTACTATCTAAAACTTTAATAAAATCTTCGTAGCCTTTAATAACTTTATTGGTATTATCAATACTTTTGTTATAATTTGGAATCAAAACAATTTAAAACTTATAAGGCCTCTTAAGGTTAAAAACAGAGAAAGTCTAAGATCCGTGTTTAAATACCATAAACTGCCCTGACGTGTATATTTATACAAGCAATTTGTTTATTTGTTTGAACATAAATATATATTTATTAAGAAATGTGACTCTAAGGCAAATATACGATCGTAATATAATTATGACTTATGTACAGTTCGCCCTTCTAGCCATATACTCAATAAGAGCACATACTTTACTGGGATTAAGATCTACAATAATTTACCAGAAAGTCTTAAGTCGCTTGAAGGGACTCAATTTAAAAAGAAACTTAAGGGCTGGCTGCTAGACAAATGTTTTTATTACTTGCACTAATATTTCAAATGGAATGTAAAATGATTTCTCCTTTGGGATATCACGGCACAATGTCCGGTCCTTTTGGAAGGCGTTCATGGGGATACAGATCCAACACGAAGAGGCCCCTTTGAGATACGATAATGTATTGGGATGTGTACACCTAGCAGATACTATCTCTGCCTGCACTATTGAAAAGATACAGCCAGAGACAGCACCCGCTACGTGCAAGGGCTATTGCGAAAAGAAGGGAAACTACACCGGTTTTATGGGAAGGAACTTGAGGGACTGGTTGCTGGGATATTATTAAAATGATTATTATTATTATTACAAAGAAAGAAAGAAAAACCATTTATTCAATAAAGCACACACAATCGGTCTTAATAAATGGGTGTAAGATAATACACAGTGAGTGAAGGTGCACAATGAGTCCAGCAATGTGTGCCATAAAGAAAAGGCTGAGACTCAGCATGTGTTGCTATTTGCCGTGCAAACTGCAACGCTGTTATTCTGCCACAGCCTATGAGTCTAATTCGCAGTTTAGTCCATTAAAATCATACAAAAAAAAAGAGAAAAATATATGAGTCTTGTAGTTACATTAATATTGTAAATATATTACATTAATTCTTATATCACTGTTTTCTTAGTTATTTCAGATTGTTATCCTATTATTACTGTACGTCCGAAATGGGCAAAATGTTGATACTCATTATTTTATGACATGTTATAAAAATGTACATAGCTTTGACAATAAATAATTATTCTATTCTATTTTACTTCAGCATTGATAGCTACGGTAATTGTCAGCTATCAGTCGGATAAGTGCAAATTCTTTATTGCGTTCTTACATTAAAATTAGAGCGATCTGGTTGGGGAGGGATGCGTGAAAGCGGGGCAGTACGAAAGCAGCAATTATTTCCCACTCGCTTGCCACAGTTCGCCAACAAATAATTGCGTGTTTGACGACCGGTTTAGCCTAGTGGGTAGTGCACCTGCCTGTGAAGCTGACGGTCCTGGGTTCGAATCCCGGTCAGGGCAAATATTTGTGTGATGAGCATGAATATTTGTTTCTGAGTCTTGGATGTTGATTATGTATTTAAGTATTTATATCTATTAAATATATCGTTGTCTAGTACCCATAACACAAGCCTTCTTGAGCTTACTGTGGGGCTAGTTCGATTTGTGTAAGATTGTCCTCTAATATTTATTTATTTATTTTAAAATGTATGTGTGTATGTCGTCCCGCTGAGCGAATTCTTCGATCTTCAGTCTTCTAATCCTAACATGCAGCGCACCGTTTCACCACCTTCGCTCCCGCAACAAGGGGACACAAATGCATACTTGCACAGCCTTACCACCACCGTAATCACAAATATTACAAAAAACTCATCGCGGGCTGTTATGCCATCAAATTCGCGACACCATACGAGGCCAGACGAGGGCTATGCTGGGAATTTCTCTGCGTGATCGCATCAGAAATGATTCCATCCGTAACAGAACCAAAGTAACCGATATAGTCTTTCGAATCGCTAAACTTAAAAGGCAGTGGGCGGGGCATATTGCACGTAGAACCGATGGCTGTTGGGGCCGGAAGGTTCTCGAGTGGCGACCACGGACCGGAAGGCGCAGCGTGGATAGGCCCCCCACAAGGTGGACTGAGGACCTGGTAAAGGTCGCGGGAGTCCGCTGGATGCGGGTGGCGTAGGACCGGTCAATCCGGTCATTGTGGCATTCTTTGGGAGAGGCCTATGTCCAGAAGTGGACGTCTTTCGGCTGATATGATGATGATGATGATACGAGGCCAACCGTGTTTGTTCTCACTAATCGTATGCGAGCCCAGAATGCATATTAAATTACATTACCCACTGAAACTGTCAACATAATATTTAAATAATGTCTACAAAAATAGCAGCTTTTAGCTTCTGTCACATAATTACGTAGGTAAGAATAGTTTCCAACAATTTTGCAGGTACAAAAGCTGCGACCTGTCAAGCTGTCAACAAGAGGGTATGAGATTAAAACAGGGAGCTCTCTCAAATTACCGTCTTTTCCAGTCCAATTTTGTCTCTTCTAATTGTGTGCCCACTTCACATGACATTTTATACACAAAGGATTCGTACGTGGGGGGTTTATTTGGCTCATTATCCCCCTAGCGTTTTCCCGGTTGTGCTCTAGGGAGCCCGGGGTCTACTTTGACGCATAATCTCAGTCCGAAGTCCATCAGACCGCAGAGGGATTGTCCAGATCTATATCTGTTATTGGCCGCTTAGAAGGCCAAACAGGAAAAGAAACTAATTTTGTATTAAGCAATGACGCTGCTAAAGCAATCTATAAATATTAGGAATAAAGGAAATATTTAGTCACCGAGTAAGGTTTGAACCTGCGATCTCCCGGCACTCGCGGACAGTCGCTCTAGCCAACTGGGCTATAGGTGCAACTACCACCCGGCCCCAAATTCTTCAACCGTTCCTTCATTTATACAAACGTCTTAAGGGAGCCTTACAGCGACATCTACCAGAAGACTCAGGCTTCATGCCGGGTGGTCGTTACACCTATAATAGCTCAGTTGGCTAAAGCGACTGGCCGCGAAGGGAGGTCGCAGGTTCAAATCCTGCTCGGTGACGAAATTTTTAAATTTTTCCTTTATTTTTAAAATTGGTAAAAAAAATATGAGCTTCTAAACTAGAAAGAAAACTAAACCATGTTTGGATTAGACTGGTTTCCTTACGACGTTTTTCTTCGTAGAAAAGATTCTGTTAATATTTCTAACATAGGTTTTTAAAAAACCCAGTGGTGTGAGCTGGGATTCGAACCGGCGACCTTCAAATTGGAATTCGCGTGTCTTACCACTCGATTTCAATTGCTCTCTCATAAGGCAACTACCCGGTTTATCGATGCGGAGGCGGGGCGAGAATATGAGAAAATTGTCAGCTGTCAGTGTCAAAAATCAAGATCAAAATCAAATATTTATTCTGCAAATAAGGCCACAAGGGCACTTTTACATGTCAAAATATTAATTTACAATTTAAGAAAGTCTGACTGTAATAATACATTTTTCATGTTAAAATATTAATTTACAGTTCAACAAAAAACAATAATTTCGATTTTACAATTATAACAAAATTATGTCATACAGTGAAGATAAACTTGCAAAGTTATCTATTACAAATATTACAACATCAGTAAAGTTAGAGATGTACAAGGTATCAAGATTAAATAAGGAGTATAAGTAAATTAATATAATATCCCAGAGATGTACATGATCTCTGAGCGTCAAATAGTATCAACTGTCAGTCGAGTCAGGTCGGTTTTTTACTACTCGCCTAAATTTATATGTGTGCTTCCTGACACACAGCCTTAATAACATTATCTGCTATACAAGTATCTAGTGTTGTGTTCCTGGAGGTGAGCAAGGTTGCCAGAGCTCCCGAGGATGCACTGTGTTGAGAGCGAGAGACCTAAATTTGTCCCTTCTGCTCTCAACACAGTGAATTCTCAAATTTCATAAAGGGTCGGCAATGCGTACGTGACTCCTTTGGAGTTGCGGGCGTCTATATGCTGCGGTGGCTACTTACCATCAGGTGGACCGTACGCTTGTTTGCCACCGGCATTGTATGAAAAAAAATTTAAAGCAAATAAATAAATATAAATATAAATATTTGGGTCATTGTCAGTTGTAAAAACAAAAGTTGTCCACCCGGTGGTCAATAGTTAACGGCTTATGTATATATAAGTTATGTTTTTATTACATGGATTTATAGTTATGGAAACACCGTTTGTGCGGGTTACAAGACCAATCCAAAATTAAGCTTTGTGGCCCTTAACTTTTGATATGTCCACCGAAAAGACGCGAACCTAAATCTGACAATGACCCATTTTCTTTGTTTGTTTGTTTAAATATCGAATCCGCCCCGCCACGTCAGAAAGTTGCCTTACTTGTATGACAATGTTCGTATATTTCACCAGTAGACCAGTACGTGTAGCCATGAGCATGAATATTAATAGCCTTGTCACAGGTTAGATTTAGGTCGAAGCTGATTCAGGTCACTTGGAATTAATGTCCTATTACTTGCTAAATTATTTTTGCCATATTTTTTATGGAGGTCTCCCACCCACGTAACGAGGCGAGTCGAGAATAGTAGATTGTGTCTCAAGGGAGCAAAATGATATATTTACGGCGAGGGCGGTATATTGAATTCTGAGTGAAGCGAAAGATTTTACAATAGAATCCTGAGTATAGCGAGGGATTCTAAAGTAGAATCTTGAGCGTAGCGAGGGATTCAAGTGTTTACGCCCAAGACGGAAATAATTTTGCTACCGTGTGACACATACTGCTTTTCACACCGCCTACGAGGCCCGCTGCTAAAAACTTGAAATATCTTACAAATGATTTTACTACAAAGTGTCACATACTGCTTCTCACACCTTCTATGAGGAAAAGAGTCATTGTTGCCCTCAAATGAGGGAAGAAAAGTACATCTTTGATCCCTCATTCGAAGGCAACAATAACTCTTTTCTGAATAGCAGGTGTGAAAATGTCATTCTAAGGACAGGTATGACAGACACCCGTCTGATTTTCCTTTTTCTTAAAACTAGTGCTTAAGCCAGATTTTGGGGTTAGGTGCCAAAGTAGAAGACCCTTTGCTTTGGCACCCAACCCCAAGATTGTAGGATACTACCAGGATAACAGGAGGATGTTTTTTTATACCACGCCAGTGGCAAACAAGCGTACGGCCCGCCTGATGGTAAACGGTCACCGTCGCCTGTGGACGCGTGCAACTCCTGAAGTGTCACATGCTCGTTGCCGACCCTTTCAAATTTTATAGATGACGATGATGGAGTATTAATATAAATAAGTTTTGTACTAAGCAGTAACGCTGCTAACGTAGACTACAAGTTTAAATCAAAGAAAAAATTTAAAAAAGTTCCGAGCAGGATTCGAAGCTTAGGGGTTACAGCGACAGGGAGGCGTACAGCGACATCTACCAGAAGAATCATGCTTCATCAACGGCACTAACGTCTCAAATCATATTTAAAAAATCAATATATTTTGAACTTATTGTGGAAAATTTTAATCACAAATAAATCAAATATAAATACAACAAATAATTAAAAACGAAACTTAACCTATTCTAATCTAATAACCCACCCCGAGTCATTCCTGGTGCAAAGGTGCCCAAAACGCTTGCAGCGTTGCCGCGTTGGACTGCAATGGACAACCTTTGCATTAAAATTTTCCACAATAAGTAATAATTGTTGTGATGCATAAATATAAATTGGAATAAGATATATATTTTGTTGTTATCATTTTTAGGTGTAACTTTTATATGTATAGTGTGTCCTAAATTCCGCAGTGTCTTAGTGTAATACTGTAATGCTGTGTAATTAGTTGAAATAGAAAATAAAATGAAATAAAAATAAATAAATATTTTCCGGTTATCAAAGTTAATATCTCACAAAGTTCCATAAAACGATTATTCATTTCAATACGCCGTAGGGAACCGTCAAAAATCTGATGAAATTGAATAATGATTATCGCGATTCGTTCAGTATGATAAATGGGTATGAAGAATTTACTTTACCAGTAAAACAAATGACTGTCTGTTCTTTTATGGAAATATAAAAAAAATATTCGTATAAATAATTCATACACACGCACGCCTATAAACTCAAGCACTTTTGAATCGTCAGTTATATTTTACATAAATTGAATCTAATTATTCAGAGCAATTTATTGATGCATATGAAATTTAAAAAAAGACATGAATTACTGTAATGTAACTCAAAAGAGAGTATAATAAATTCACAAAAAGATCGACAATATGCAAAATAAAAACATAATTTTTTTATAATCTAGACAGTTTTTAGAATAAAATCTGAATGTCAAGAGGAAAATTTAACGTCAACATCTAATGTCATAGTTATGAAAATATATTCCAAAAAGGGGTAGACTTTGATGAAATTTAATTCCAGTGCCACATATAGCAATTGTAGGTTTAATGATGGAGAAAATGTGATATTGCAGTGATAGGTTGCTAGCCCATCGCCCACGACACAATCCGGCTCCCTATTCTAACACGGCACCACACGGGTGCCCGGTACCACATGGGTAAATAATTTATATTATTTATACTAATATTATAAACGGGAAAGTTACTAAGTCTATCAGTCTATCTGTATCTTAATAGGCCTTATAAGTTTCAAAATATTTTGATTTCAAATTAATAATAATAATAATAATAAATGACGAATTTGCCACCGCGCCCGACACCAGCGAGTCGAGCGATGAGAGCGGGCCGCCGCCGCCACCGCCACGACCACCTGCGCGGCGCGGACGGCCACCGCTGCCGGCACGCTTGGGGCCTTCGGGGCAACCTGCCCCACCCATGGCTCCCGCTGCCGGTGGTATAGTGCGCCGCATGCGATGGACTCAACAAATGAATGAGAACTGCATGCGTGCGTACTTTGGGGCGACAGAGGGAGGAACTAATCTGTCCGCGTATCGTGTCCGGATGCTTCCTCTGTTCCAGGCCCTTGAACCATCCATCGACGTGACTGCGCAACGGCTATCGGATCAGGTGCGCGTTATCCAGCGGCTCAAGCGGTTGGATGACGCAACACTTGATCGGCTACGCCTGGAGGCACTCTCTGCCCGTGCAGCCTATGCATCGGCGCGGGACCGACCTGCCACGTCACCGACCGCGGTGCCCGTACCCGTCATGGTACCGGTGGCGCTGCAGGCCGATTTCTGCACCGATGAGGGTTTTGCGAATCAGAGTGTGAGTACCCAGGCCAATGAGCAACTGAGGAGGGCTTTGGATGAGGCGATTATGAGGTACCGCTCCACACCCAATTCTAGGCCACGACTACCACGTTTCAATCTAGCGCTAATGGGAGCCCTAAATGATCTCCTAGACCCGTATTTACGGGCTAGCGAGGATTTGATTGATACACACTCAATCATGTACTGCGGAGCCATCGCGGCGTGCCGTGTTGCTCGCGTCAAGTTTCCGGACGCTGACCGTGCACCTAGGACCGCCGGGGGTGTCCCTGCATGGCAAGTCCGGATTGAGCGGCGTATTAATACATTTAGGACACTAATAGCAAAGCTGATCTGCTTCAGGGGGGGCAATAACCGCCCCCGAGTCATGCGCTTCGTGATACAGGCCTTCGCGGGGACTGGTGTCAGGCCTCGCGACTACATGGCCTATGTCACGGAACGTATTGACTTTCTGAAGCAGAAAGTCTATGCATGGTCAAGCCGTATTCGCCGCTACAGAGAGCGTGTGGACCGATACCAACAGAATCGTCTTTTCCAGAGTGACCAAAGGAAGGTATACCGGAAGTGGGACGGAACCGAACATCGTGTGTCTGACGGACAGCAACCGGATGCTACTGCCATGGTTAACTTTTGGCGTAGTATCTGGTCAGTGCCTGTCGAACACACCGAGGGCGATTGGATCGGTGTTGTCGAACGTGAGTGTGAGTCCATCGAACCCATGGGGTCTGTTACCATCAGCCCCGAAGACGTAAGTTTTGCCATCCGTACGGCCCCGAACTGGAAAAGTCCGGGACCGGATGGATTGCACAACTTCTGGCTGAAGTGGTTTCGATGCTCACATGAACGTCTAGCAACGCAGTTCCAGCAAGCCCTCGAGCTCGGTTCCCTGCCACCTCCCTTAACAACTGGTATTACCTCCCTGCTCTATAAGTCCGGTAGTACCACGGAAGCGAAGAACTACAGACCCATCACGTGCTTGCCTACGCTGTACAAGCTCCTTACATCCATTTTGAGAGCAAAAATTAACACGCACATTGTTGCGAACAATATTTTGGCCCCAGCTCAAAATGGATGTAGGGTTGGGTCGCGTGGTACTAAAGAGCTCCTCCTCATAGACATGACCATTTGCCAACGAGTCCGGCGGAACAAAGGGACCCTGTCGGCCGCCTGGATTGACTATAAGAAGGCCTATGATTCGGTGCCTCATTCATGGCTGAGGCGGATCTTGGAGCTGTATAAAGTTGATGCAGCTTTAAGATCCTTCTTAAGTGCTTGCATGGGGCAGTGGACCACAGTCCTTCGTCAACCAGGAGGCGGAGACGGCCCCTCTGGTCCGCAGGATTCTATTAAGATTGAGCGGGGTATCTTCCAGGGTGACAGTCTTAGTCCCTTATGGTTCTGCCTAGCGTTGAATCCACTCAGCACTCTGCTGAAGGATTCAGGGCTAGGTTGCCAGCTGCGGAGAGGGGGTGAGGCCATTTCTCATCTGCTCTACATGGATGACCTTAAGTTATTTGCACCAAATAGACAGGACCTGTTGGAGCTACTGAAAACAACAGAAGCTTTCAGTAGCGCCATCAGAATGGAATTTGGTGTAGATAAGTGTGCGGTCATGCATGTACAGCGGGGGAAAGTTGTAAATTCGTCAAATTTACAACTTTCTGAGACAATGTCCCTCAGATCTCTCTCCGAAGCAGAAACCTATAAATATCTTGGTATGTCACAGTCTTTGGGTATTGAGGGTGAGGGCGTAAAGCGGGCGGTGAAGGAACGCTTCTTCTGTCGCCTGACAAAAGTGCTTAATAGTCTTTTGTCGGGCGGCAACAAGGTGCGCGCCTTCAACGCCTGGGTGATGCCCTTGCTCACATACTCCTTTGGCATACTAAGATGGACTCAGACTGAGCTGGATGCCCTGGACCGAAGGGTGCGTGTACTGCTCACTGCGCACCGCATGCTACACCCACGCTCGTCTGTTATGAGAATGTACATCCCACGGAAGTGTGGAGGTCGCGGCTTTCTAAATGCCAAAGACTTCCACAACCGTGAGGTGTGCAGTCTCAGGGATTATTTCCTTAACAGCGAGTGTGGGATGCATCGGGACGTGGTAGCAGTAGACGCATCTTTCACCCCGCTTTCCATGGCAAAGGAGAACTGGCGCAGACTTAAAGTATGGACCACCGAGGAACGCAAGGCGGTATGGAAGAGTAAGGAGCTACACGGGCGGTTCTACAGGGCCCTCACAGGGCCCGACGTAGACCTGCTCGCGTCGGTGAACTGGTTACGTTTCGGGGATCTCTTTGGGGAAACCGAAGGTTTTGTCTGTGCAATTGCGGACGAAGTTATCATGACGAACAACTACCGGAAGTATATCCTGAAGGACGGTACGGTCGACATTTGTCGGGCATGCCGCCGTCCCGGAGAATCACTCAGGCATATCATTTCCGGTTGTGGTCATCTTGCTAACGGCGAGTACTTGCACAGACATAACTTAGTAGCCAGGATCATTCACCAGCAACTTGCTCTTTTATACGGTCTTGTGGACTTCGAAGTGCCGTACTATAAGTATACACCTGCACCAGTTCTCGAAAATGGTCGTGCCACGCTCTATTGGGATCGATCTGTCATTACGGACAGGACTATTGTAGCCAATAAGCCTGATATCGTACTGACAGATCGATCGAAACGCCAGGCAGTGCTCGTTGACATCACCATCCCCCATGACGAGAACCTCGTGAAGGCTGAGAAGGACAAAGTCAGCAAGTACCTAGACTTGGCACACGAGGTAACCGCCATGTGGGATGTTGATTCAACGATCATTGTCCCGATAGTCGTCTCTGCGAACGGTCTAATAGCGAAGAGTCTCGACCAACACCTCAAGAGACTCTCGCTAGATGGCTGGGTCAAGGGTCAGATACAGAAGGCGGTACTCCTGGACACGGCGCGAATAGTCAGGAGGTTCCTCTCTCTGTCGCCCTAACCACCGGTAGCTTAGGCCCCGCCTCGCTGCCGGCGGCACCCTAGGTTAGGTTTTTATAATGATTTTATGTTTTGTAAATATTGTTTTATATTTTACTTTTTATAAAGATATTGTAAAAACCTAACTTAAGAGAAAAGATAAATAAAGAGATAATAATAAATGTTAGAGGACAATCTTACACAAATCGAACTAGCCCCACAGTAAGCTCAAGAAGGCTTGTGTTATGGATACTAGACGATGATATATTTAGTAGATAGAAATACTTAAATACATAGAAAACACATCCAAGACTCAGAAATAAATATTTATGCTCATCACACAAATATTTGCCCTGATTGATTTATGACAAAAGTATAGATTATACCAATAAAATTATTAAAGGCTACGATAGTTTTATCAAAGTTTTAGATAGTAACATCGCAATTTTTTGATTTTATTGTGTATAGAAGAATTTAAGCGGAATAAACAAGTTTTTAGCTTGGAAATGGTCGATTTGGAGTGATGTTTGAAACGATATTTCATAAAGAAAAATCCAAAAATTACATTTAAAGTTTGTGACATAAGGTCGCAATAGTCCTGTTCAAGATAGTAACATTGAGAAAATGTCAAGATACGTGTCTATTCAAATAGAAAATGGCTTAAATACATGAGAGTTTTTAACTGATAAGGACCCTAAACCAATAAACGGATTTAGAAAGAAAGAAAGAAAAACCATTTATCAATAAAGCACACACAACCGGTCTTAATAAATGGGTGTAAGATAATACACAGTGAGTGAAGGTGCACAATGAGTCCAGCAATGTGTGCCATAAAGAAAAGGCTGAGACTCAGCATGTGTTGCTATTTGCCGTGCAAACTGCAACGCTGTTATTCTGCCACAGCCTATGAGTCTAATTCGCAGTCTAGTCCATTAAAATCATACAAAAAAAGAGAAAAATATATATGAGTCGTGTATTTAATTATTATTTCTCATAACTACTTGTGAATAATGATGCTGACAATATCATTATACTGAAAGAAGAACATTTTATTGAAAGAAGACATTATTTGAATTTAAAAAATAATTTGAACTACATTCACAGATATTTAACACAGCAGTGCCAACGCCGCTGGTTTTCTGTGGATCCAGCGAGGTGTGCTGGACAGCATACCGCAAATACTACGCGACTCGAGTTAGAGGACATAAATACATACAAGTACAAAAATAATATTATCATATATGTTTTAGAGTTAAATAATTTATACAGATGACGTCTAAATGTCAGTGGTTAGCAAACAGAATACTATCTACTAATTTTATTAATTGCATTGCATGTAAAATTAACTACATAATTTTAAGTAAAAACACAATTATAGATTATTTACATAATTAGTACCATTTTAATATAATGCCTGTATATTAATAGGCCAATGACCTGCGAACATCGAAAAACTCGTCGATAGTGTAGCAAGCCATTTCTAGTAGCATGGCCTTTAGTTTGTGGGCAAATATTGCATCATTTGTATGGATTTTTGGGCGAAGTGTGTTGCGGATGCATACATAATTTTGGACGAAACCTGCGTTCTGGATATGGCTCTGTGATTTTTGGTTGAATAAAAATATTTGAATATCGTAAACCGGGATAATGATAGTTTTACCCCAAGGAAATGACATAATGACAATTTTCCGGGAAATAATTCCTCGAGGGACGGACAAAAGGGGTGGAAGTTTGAATGGAAGAGCCATAATTATGCCTGCGCCTAAACAAATAATACATAATAGCTATTATTCGTCTAACACATTCATTGCAATCGATTATGTAGCGATAAACTTGTAGACAATACCATGCGAAAGACCGTATGTGAAGTTATGTAGCAGTTTTTTTAATCCCTGCACATAACTAGTCAGCCATATTAAATCTAAATCATAGTAAATCTTAGTTAAGGCACTATACAACAATACAATACAAATACTCTTTATTGCACACCTCAATCAAAGGATACAGTACAGTACAAAAACACAATGATTGATCGCTAAAGAGCGATTTATTATACTACTATTGCATTAGGATCAACCTGTAATTATAGTAGCTGTATATTATAAATAAATAAATAACTTACTGAATTAATGAATTAAAGATTCCGACCGGTTTCGGCCATGGCGACCACTTCGACTCCTAATCAGTGTCCCGGCGCTCATGCGCCCGAAGATGGCTAATGTAGCCTATTTTTGCATTAAAACTCCGCGCACATTGAGGGCACGTAAGCACGCCGTCTACAAATTTGTAGGAGATGGCAGCAGGTGGGCTTATTAAAAGGTTAGTGGACACCACTGGTGACCAAAGGGCTGGCAGCTTCCTCGCACAACGCATCAGCATTGCTATACAGCAAGGAAATGCTGCCAGCATCTTTGGCACTATGCCGTGGGGGACCCCTTATTTTAGATTATTTATTTTTAAGTTTTTATTTTAAGTTTAGTTAATAAATAATTAGTTTTGTAACGGGAACAGACATTCCTTTCACATTACCTAGTTGTGTACCAGGAATATTTTGTCCCCTATCAGTGCTGGTAATGTAACTTGGTTATGTACGGGGAACAAGGGGAAGATAAACGTACGAAAAGAGCACCGATCCGGTTTCAGGCAGCCGCGATAAAATTTAGTTATCATTCTATATCCTATTTTAATTAACATTAGACTAGTTGAAAAGTATTAATTAGTACAAATTTTTGTGTTACATTGTGACTTACTAGAACGAAGTTCCTAACTATTATTATTTATTTTAATTATTATTATTTTGTACGTGGTTTTATTTATATTCAATTTAATGTTGTAATTTTTTGTATTTGACATTAATTATGTGTTTGCCCGTGTGGTTGCCGGGTAAGAATTGCGCCACCCCATCTCTTCCCGTGGGTTTCGTAGGAGGCGAATCAGGGAAAATCGGAGGGTGGGCAGCAGCATCCTTCGATCATTACCACCATCAAACTGCGGTCGCCAACCCGCTTGCCAAGCGTGGCCACTATGGCAAATCCCCTCCAAGGGAAAAATAAATTGGGGGAGGCCTATGTTCAGCAGTGGACGTCTTTCGACTGAAATGATGATGATGATGATGATGTGTTTGTAAGAATATACTGAACCGTATATTCATATTTATTTTAATTTTTTGTTACGCAATTAGAGCGCCTGACGATCATTATGCAATAGTAGTATAAGCAAAAATGTATCTATTTCTTAAACGAGGTTGAATTCTGTGATAAATAACACTAAACTAAACTATATAGTCCAGGAAAATAAAGGTTCAGCCAAACTTTTTTTTATTTATTGGCCAAAAACTATTTTAACATAAGATGGTTAACATTGTTACACCAACGGAAACCTCAACGATATTTATAATAGCCCTATTGTTTTTTACCTTCATAAATAGATATTCTAAGATACTAAGTATATTTATGAATCCGGCAAACTTTCCACACGGAAGTAGGTTTAAAAAAACATTGTTAAATAAGCGTCTATTTTTTTAATAAAATAATAATCGTGATTATTTTTGTAAAAATAACAATATTTGCTAACAATGTTTATGTCCACAATAATTAACAAGTTAAGAAGAAACTTACAGCCAGTTACTATTTTTAAATTTTTAAATTTAAAAAAAGTAAATTAATGAAATGTCGGTGGCTAACTAAATATAAACATAACATGTGACTTTTATTTGCCCGGTTTACCATCAATGATACAGAGCACATAATAATGTATTTCATCATCATCATCATCATTTCAGCCGAAAGACGTCCACTGCTGAACATAGGCCTCCCCCAATTTATTTTTCCCTTGGGGGGGATTTGCCATAGTCGCCACGCTTGGCAAGCGGGTTGGCGACCGCAGTTTGATGGTGGTAATGATCGAAGGATGCTGCTGCCCACCCTCCGATTTTCCCTTATTCGCCTCCTACGAAACCCACGGGAAGAGATGGGGTGGCGCAATTCTTATCCGGCAACCACACCGGGTATAATGTATTTAATGATGAAAAAAGGCAAATTTTCAGGATTTTTAAATTTTTTAATCATTAATTTATGTATCTAAATGAGTTAAATTTTGCCCGATAATATATCGGCGTCATTACTAGTATTATGATATACCCGCTCAGGAAAACTCGGCTGTTACAAATTATTTCCATTTCGCCATAATAACTGACCGTAATTTTCCTCGACTAATAGCGATTTTCCTGATTCTGCTGCCAAAATGAGCCTTGAGTACGCTTTGACACCTAATGCCACAATTTGGCGTAGGCACTACGCAAGCGACTGCCACCTGACCTTCCAAATTAGAAGGAGTACTGGACCTTGTTGGGGTTTACACACTATAATAAATAAATAAATAAATATTTTTGGACGATCATACACAAATCGACCTAGTCCCAAACTAAGCAAAGCTTGTACTATGGGTACCAAGTGACGATATACATACTTATATAGATAAATAGATACTTAAATACATAGAAAACATCCAAGACTCAGGAACAAATATTCGTGTTCATCACACAAATAAATGCCCTGACCAGGATTCGAACCCGGGACCTCCAGCTTTGAAGGCAGGGTCACTACCAACTAGGCTAAAGCGGTCGTCAAACTACTATAATTTATAATGTGGTAACTAACGTGGTATATATATTAATACTGGGGTATGCTGCACGAGAGGTACGGGTTTAGAGGTACTGGGAGGAGATCGTAGCTAAAATATAATACTGGAAGCACATATGAAACTAGTATATTTCTTACTGTACTGAAATATACTTACAACAATCTCTTAAATGATTACAGAACATGTGATTCCGATGGTGTCGTGAAGACAAGTCCCTGGAAAACCAACTGTTTCCAGAAGAATGCCAGTTTGAAGCATTCTCGAATCATAGTTTAAATTCAATTTGTACTTGTTTTGTTTTTACTCATGTTTGACAAATAAATTATCTCTTATCTCTTATACGTTTTGATTCTGGACCTACACGGCCAGCCTCATACCGTAGTAACCTCTACAGTACCATAATATAGAACAAAAACAAAACAAGATCTTACTAACTACCTAAACTTAACCTAAACTGTGTCTGGTCGCCCAAGTCGCTGCCACTGGGCAGAGTTCTCATAAGGCTGGCCGCGTTACCTCGCTGAATGGCAATGCTGATTCGCTGAGCGAGTAACGAGCCAGCCCTACGGTCACCTGAGGACCGGATAAGCAAATAACTTAATCTGGATCTAACTTGTTGAGGTTACACTGGTTTCTTCGCTACGTTTTCCTTTACCTTATAGCGATATTCCATATATACACGTGAATCCCTAAGAGAATTCTTTAAGAGGCCTTATAAGTTTTAAAATGTTTTGATTTCAAATTATGACAAAAGTATTGATAATACCAATAAAGTAATTAAAGGCTACGATAAATTTATCAAAGATTTAGATAGTAACATAGCCATTTTTTGGTTTTAATGTGTGTAGTAGAATTTAAGCGGAAAAAACAAGTTTTTAGCTTGTAAATGGTCGTTTTGTAGTGATGATTGAAACGATATTTCTTAATGAAAAATCCAAAAAATACATTTAAAGTTTATGACAGAAGGTCGCAATAGTCCTGTTCTAGATAGTAACATTGAGAAAATGTCAAGATACGTGTCAATTCAAACAGGAAATGTCGTAAATAGATGAGCGATTTTTAACTGATAAGGACCCTTAATGAAATTAACATTTTAACTGTAGCATCTCAATATATCTATGAAAATATTGTTTATATCATAAAGAACCTAGACTCATTCCGTAAAAATTCTGATATCAATAATTTAAATGCTACTAATAAAAATAAAATTACCACTAAAGTTTCGTGTCAGTAAAGTGTACAAGTCTTTTGTAGGTCAATGTGTCCGTTTTTGTAAAAACAATGAATTTACCATTTTCAGCTCTTAATAATTACTTTAAAAACTTTGATTACCAACATTGATTATTGATTGACGACCGGTTTAGCCTAGTGGGTAGTGCGCCTGCCTGTGAAGCTGACGGTCCTGGGTTCGAATCCCGGTCAGGGCAAATATTTGTGTGATGAGCATGAATATTTGTTTCTGAGTCTTGGATGTTTTCTATGTATTTAAGTATTTATATCTATTAAATATATCGTCGTCTAGTACCCATAACACAAGCCTTCTTGAGCTTACTGTGGGGCTAGTTCGATTTGTGTAAGATTTTATAAAAGTAACTAACCTATGGCCAGAATATCCGGGGACCATAGAGCACATCGGGTTGAGCCAGTCCGACCCAAGTCGGGCCTAGCTGAGCTTCTTGCTGGACTCTTCTCAGCTAGGCTAGGTTTAGTGAACCAGCGACAAAACTCCCAGTATCTCGATTCCACTCACACCTCAGATTCGGTTGAAACCGCTCAATCAATCTCACTGGAGCGCAAACTCTTAGAATATTCCAGTGTTCCAAACCACACGCGTGGTTTTCGTGCCGGAGGTTTTCCCCTGGATTTTCCCCAGGCTACTCTCCAAGCGCGCACTCCTATCGCTTTATTGGGCCCGGCCTATAAAGCCACAGTCAGGTTAAAAAAAAACGGACTATAGGGCTGGCTCGTTTCTCGCCCGCGGATAGGCATAACAATCCAAAGGGGAAATGCAGTCAGTCTTATGGAAACCCTTCCCCCGAGATCGACATGGGTGACCTAGTTTCATTACCTATTGTATTTATTTTAATTAGGCTTATTATAGGGTTGAGGATATCTAACAGACAGAAATGCATGGCCCAAACCAAATGGTATTACGTACAAAATAGCGTAAATATTCATGTATAATATTTTCATTGTATCTAGTTGACATAGTTCTTGCAGGAAAGCATATAAAACGATTTAATTTATGTCCAGGGGAAGTATTTTCCATTAATATTATTTTCCTTATCTCGTATTTGGTAATAATCTGTAATACGTAAACAGTTTCGACGTGTCTTCTTGTAGAACTACGCATTGTTAGGTTAAGACACCTACCCTTCTCTTTTTTTAAATCGTTCCCATCCCCTGTCCTAAAGCTTAAACATTGATTCAGATTCAGATTCAGATTCATTTATTTCATAGATGTAAATTACAATATAAATTTGCATTCATGTCAAAAGTATAGTATGTAGTGTGTGTGTGTATTGTAATTGTATAACTGGTAAAATGATAGTGTCCACTTACATGTTACACAATCATAGTATGCTGGTCACTAGTGTGTCTGTTCTGAGTTATCTTTCCGGCCCCGGGCCCCACGGAAGACCAGCGCTGTGGTATATGTATGCCACAGCATATGCTGAGTGGTGTCCTTTTGTAGCCACCATAACAGCACCAAATAGGTATAAGTTCTTTTTGTCTGTTTTATAATTCAAAATGTGTTACTTTTTTTACTTTGTTCTATTTGTTTAAATATTTTCATGTGGTGTTGTATGTTTTGGTTTATCAATAAATGTTTTTCTATTCTATTCTATTCGAAGTGGTATGTATGTAAGCACTTTATTGTACACAATAACAGGTTAAAACAATATACATGTCACATAAGATTAGAGTACAAAGGCGAGCCTTCCCTATGAGGGATCTCTAGTAGTATAATTTTAATAAGCATATTTTTGGAGAAAATGACTGACTGTCAAGTTACTTTGGGCGTTTCTTCTCAGCATTGCTTTCTTGAGAAACGATATCAGTTTTAACTTGTGCCATTGCGGCTTACTTGCAGAATAATTCATTTATTTCATTTAGTTCATTAGCCACTGTTAAATATTAAATTACTAGCGACCCGCCCCGGCTTCGCACGGGTGCACTATTAAATGGATGTTATTACACATATAAACCTTCCTCTTCAATCACTCTATCTATTAAAAAAAACCGCATCAAAATCCGTTGCGTAGTTTTAAAGATTTAAGCATACATAGGGATATAGGGGCAGAGAAAGCGACTTTGTTTTATACTATGTAGTGATACATAAGTTCGAAAAATCCAGGAGCATGACCCGGGATTCGAATCCACGACCTCCAGAATGAAAGAAATTGTTTGTATAATAAGTTAACAAAGTGCTTGATACTTCCACAGATGTATTTTTTTTATTTAAAGATGTATAATTACAAACTGAAAGCACAGAAATAATTATTCTTTCCCGCCTTGCTTTTCACACTTTTTTTTTAAATCATATTTGAAACTATTTGTAAATAAATGATTCTTTTTTATTCGTTAATTAAAAATAAAATTAATTTTATTATAGTCACTTTCTTAAATCATATATCTAAAAATAAATTAAATATTGATATGAGTATTAAAAAAACTTGCCCTACTAATTTTTATCAAATACACGTATAAATCGCCATAGCAATAAGAAATCACAATAGCCCACCGAATTTTCCTCCTAAACCCCAAAAACCAATAGAAAATTTTACAGCGAAACTCCAACTTTATCTACTTAAGACAAAACTTAAAGTCAAATAACTCACCAAGTAAATGGCTGCAGAACAAAATATCCAGGCTGTTTGGCAATACACTTGGGACTAAGTATGAACTCAACTAACGAAACTTTGCAACGGCATCGACACGACACGGCATCGACACGACACGACACGACCTTCCTCGATCACGATTCGGGCCCAACTGAGTCAAAACCCTGCCTTTTGGGTTCCCTCGTGCATGCGCGACCTGTACGACAATTCAGCTGTGTTTAATTTCCACTGCTCGTTTATTATGATCGCGATTAAGTCTGTGAGAATAAAGCGGCAATGGATGATGTGTTTTGTAAAATTTTATATGGATTCGTGGTGATAGTAGTAAATGGTGCCTAGCTTATAATAATTATAGAGGATGAGACTGACATGACTTATCCCTTATAATTATTATCAAAATTGACATTTAAAAACGTAAGAAAATTGTCAATTTTTAAGGAATTGAAGATTTAATATTCCTTAAAAATAATTATATTTTTTTGTTTTTTTTTTTTTAACTGGTGACCGAAGAGCTAGCGACTTCCTTGCACAACGTATCAGCATCAGGGATCGGATACCGGTATTTTCTCCATAGAAAAATACCGGTATTATTATGGTCACCGTTTCATTATTTAGTTTTTAATGGGACAATCTAATAATACGACGTTGTTGCCTAAATATATGATTCAGCCCTACGTAAGGAGCAAAAAATAATGCAAAATATTGGGCTAATTCAGGGTTTTTTAAAAATACCGGTATCGGTCCCTGCTCAGCATTGCGATACAGCGAGGAAATGCCGCCAGCATCCTCAGTACAGTGCCCCAAGGGCCGTTTTTAGATTTTAAGATTTAAGTTAGTTTTAATCACTACATAGTATAAAACAAAGTCGCTTTCTCTGTCCCTATATCCCTATATCCCTATGTATGCTTAAATCTTTAAAACTACGCAACGAAAGTGAATTCCTAACCCATTTCAGGCCGGTCAGAGGGCCCACCGAAGGCGACGTATCTCCCTCTCTGTAGATATGCAAGTGCGACAGAGACAGATATTTATTTTTTCGCCTATGAGCAGTTTTCTACATTATGAGCAAATTGATATGCCTACACGGGGCTGCTACGGCGTAGCACACAACATACGGCGTAGCGTTTGATTTCTCGTAACTCATTGTAACATGTTCAGTGTCAATAATTTCGTAGCCGATAGATGGCGTGGGTTTTTCGGCAAGTACAGGAAGCTGTCTGGTTCAAAAACATTTTTATTTTAGTAATGAAGAATGATACTAAAAAAGTGATGTTCCATTGCTCAAAACGTTAATGTATATACTATGTACCTTTTTTTCATACTTTTAAAACATTCGCACACTTTTATACCTACTTCCAGTTAGTAAAGCTAAAAAAATATACTTAATACCCTTCCTGTGTTTTTCTTATATCTGACATAAACATTTAATCAAAATAAAGATAAAAAAATCTTTGCTGGGAGATAGGCATTCATTTTAACACTGGTTTCAGAAGGATTAACTAATGCAAAATGCAATGGTATGGGACCGATGCATGAAGGCTGTGTACCTGAGCTTTAATATATGTCTATAGGCTACTTTGGAAAAAATGGTACATATTTCGACCGCATATTTAGTACTACTGAACTAATAGTAGATTGTACACCAAGGGGATAAAGCACTATTTTATAGCACTCCAGATTTTACTCCCGAGCGTAGCGAGGGTGTTAAGACCTGAGCCCTGAGATTAGTGAGGGATTTAAGCGCCCCAAGACAAAAACAGTTTTATCCCCGAGGAGTATACTCTAAACATGGACATAGACATAGACATTATTTATTGGTAATAACACATTACAAGTCGAAAAGTAATAATAATCTGTCGGCAATTCGTTAATATGAAATAGAATTAACATCGTTTACACTTGAATTGCATATTATTAGCATTGTTTAATCTTTATATTCCATGAATTCCTTAAAGCTATAGAAACATTGGTCAGCGAGCCATTTTTTAATTTGGTTCTAAATGCTGGGAGGCTCACAGCTGTACTTATAAATAGGGGTAATTTGTTATACACTACAGGACCCGCAACATGGACTGTTTTCGCAGTTTTACTTATCTTGTGGCGTATCATGCAAAGCTTATTCGAGTTTCGAGTGACCCAGGCACACCCATCACCTCGTCTCGCGTACAGCGGCAGGTTTTCCCTAGCGTCGACGGCTATGCGGTATATTAGTAATGACGGTAGTGTGAGGATGCCGAGTGCTATGTAATGGGGTTTGGCGCTCTCGTCGTGCTTGGCGCGGGCTAGTATGCGCTTTTGCAAGCGGAACACGCGCCGCCATTCAGCTGCTCGGCCCCAAAATTCTATCCCGTATTGTAGTACCGCCGTGTGGCTTAACCGAGATGACCTCTACTTTTCTCATCTCTTGCGAGGTAAAGAAGAACCAAGGCTAACTATAATATAATGACATCCATTAAATAGTGCACCCGTGCGGAGCCGGGGCGGGTCGCTAGTACTTCAATAAAACAACTTAAAATGTCCCTCAACGCCGTTACACCAAGTTGCATAACAGGTTATGTACACTTTAACACAGTCACGAGTATTCCCGAGTATTCACGAGAATTTTTGCGCAAACAGACCGGCGAAGCCACGTTGTATGCACGCCCAATATGCGGCAAACATAAATTGGATACGTGGCCGAAACAATGGTGGCATCCAAATTAGATCACAGAGCGACTACCACTACGATTACTTTCAAACTGACTCTTAATTCATTCGATATTCTACTTTAACGCCAATGTAACAGAGTGTTTATTACAAACATACGATTTTTAGACAGTGTGTATGTAATAGACTCAAATAGAGGTGGGCAGGGCATACGAGTACATAAATAGTGACAGATGAAAGATGGACGAAGATTGTAACAAACTGGTACCCAATGGACCATAAAAATCAAAAATCAAACATTTATTCTGCAAATAGGCCACAACTGCCACAAGGGCACTTTTACAAGTCAAAATATTAATTTACAGTATAGGAAAGTCTGACTATAATAAGTAATACATTTTTCATGTCAAAATATTAATTTACAGTTCAAGAAGGAATAATAATTTCATGTTTACAATTATAACAAAATTAATGTCATACAGTTAAGATAAACTTGCAAAGTTATCTATTACAAATATTACAAGATCAGTAGAAGTTAGAGATGTATAAGGTCTCAAGATTACACAAGGAGTATAATGAAATTAATATAATATCCCAGAGATGTACATGGTCTCTGAGCGTCAAAATTAAAATTAATTTAATATTGTTAGAGATGTATATGGTCTCTAAGTCACTGATAATAAAAACGAATCCACAACAGGATGATGTCTCTCGTCAATCCCCTATAAAAATATACTAGTATTAACGTAGTCACTATGTCCTAGCAAGCATGAACAGACCGGACTCCACAAACAGCACCCGATCACGAGTATGACGCGTATCTCAGCCATCGCCTCCCTCGACCATCTGTTAGGGAAGGTGGCGACCCGATTAACGACGCCACCGTAGGCAAAGCCCTTAAAGCGGGCATGACATATTCAAGCTGGCGGACATTGATAATAACAAAATAAAGTCGACTGTGAGCATAGCATACACGACGGAAAGGAAGTCAAGACTACTCTCAAGATGGAGTGATGGTATTAAAAAGGTACCAGGAAGCTGCTGGACAAGAACAGCAAAAAACAGAGAAACCTGGAAAGCTTTAGATGAGGCTTTTACCGCTCTAGGTGGTCCTTATACAGACGAGGATGAAAAGTGAATATGTGATTTCTAAAAGTACTACAAAGACTAATTTGTTTAATTTATAATGTACAAAAACATAATGTAAGGAAATATAAGCGTATCTTATCTTATCCTATCTTATAACATTAGCGTTAAAGTAGGATATCTCATGCATTAAGAGCATATGTCAGTTTCATATATAAATAATTATTTGCCTGTACCAGTTAGTAACTGGCCGGGGGCAGGGTAGATCGGTCACTACATAAATTAAATGCATTTATTTGTTCAATGATTTCGATTTGCGTTATGGTTTTGGTTTAACTGTAAATTAAATGGTATTAATTAATATTTTATTCGATAGTGAATTGATATCTGATGATAGGTGGATCGCAAATGAAGGATTAATTTCTGTTGATATTATTCTGTTGTAATATTTACATATGATCAGTAATATAACATAACAATACTTACTTAAAATATTATGGTATATATTGATAGTTCTTGTAATTTTAAATGTGTAGTAATTTAAATCCATTTCCCGCTTTCTTAGTTTCTTATAACTGTGAAAAGATTGAATAAGGTTAAGACTAGAAGATTAAATCTATTTTTTTTTACATGTTCCCTCATAAAACAAAAATGACTCAACGTAAAAAAAAGTTTCAGAATGCTCAACTCAAGCCCTTTCATATGATAGGTACCCCACTTAACATAGTCACTAGACTTTCAAATTTCGAACTACCCATTATCTGCCATTTATTACAGAAAATAAAATAAAAAATACTTTAAAAAGTCATGTTTTAAATATACCTAGGTTAGCCTGCTTTATAATTATTCCAAATTTCAAATCGATAGCATAAGTAGTTCTTGAGATATTTAGCGATGTGACAGACAGACAGACAGACAAAGTGAAACCATAATTGTTCCTCTTTTAACATTATGGTACGGAACCCTAATTAAGCCTAGAAAAAAAACTTAGATGAAAATTATAAAAAATAAAATAAAACGACAATTGCAGAAAATGGTGGCAGCCATTACTGGATACATTGCAATGCTAATAAGTTCAGCAAAGAAGCTGCCAGTTTTGCGGTCTCTGTGGAACAGCCTTATAGAAAAATATTTACAACGTTCAAAGACATAGTCAATCTTAATCCAAAGAATCTTGAATATTTATTGATTTACAGGTGGCAACAATAGTATAACAATAATTTAAAATAATATTAGAACTAACTTAAATCTAAAACAGGCCCTTGCGGCATTGTACCGAGGATGCTGGCGGCATTTCCTCGCTGTATCGCAATGCTGATACGTTGTGCGAGGAAGTCGCCAGCTCTTCGATCACCAATTATGTCAATCAAACGCTTCGCGATTTCAGTAAATAACTTGTGCGCGCTGGGACTCTATAGACCCAGTGTTTCGGCACCATAGTAATTCAAAGTTATTTTTTTTAGTTAGTTCTTTTTAATTTTGTGTGTTTGCGTTTTCGTCACTTTGCCTTGAAATCACCAAATGGTCACAACGGAAGACCAGCGCTGGCCCTGCCAGCATAACGGTGAGTTGTGACCATTTCGTGGTAATATGTTATTCTGTACTGTCATCTTTGTAAATGTCTTGTGTTTGGCGCAAATAAATGATTCTTTCTTTCTTCCTTTTTTTCTTTCTTTCAAAGTATTTCATTTCACATGAACAATAAAAGTACAAAACAGTTGTATGGCCTCCAACACTAGTAGCATTTCGTGTTGCCCGTTGAAATTAATAATTTAAACAGCAATTTTCATATTTAGACAAGTAATTGTATCCATCCAAGGCTGTTTGCTCACAATTACGTTCGTTGAAATACGACACGATAATGAGAATTTAGAGTTAAGGATGACTTATAATACACCGTGCCGAATCCGGCACAGGACCCGTACTGCGAACTTAGTATCGTGCCGTCCCTTTCATTCTTGTGTTATACACTATATGGAGGAAAGAGACGGCACGATACGAAGTTCGGAGTAGCCCCTCAGGCGCCGATCGCCAGCGACTTTCCACACGCTGAAATCGTAATGCATCATCTTTTATTCCGTGTGAACAACGCCCTTAAAATGGACGGCGGCCCTTAAAATTCCTATGCAAATGAATTAATTAAAAAAACCGGACAAGTGATAATCAGACTCGCGCACGAGGGTTCCGTACTATTATCTATAATAACGGCAAATATAACTAACGTTTTGTTATGTTAGCACACAACAAACGTGTTGGGTTAATGTAACCGAATTTGTTTGTATTTTTTACCTGTGTTTTGTGTACAATAAAGTATTTACATACATACATACATACATACACACAAACGTGAGTAAGCTCCCTTAAATTTTTTTTTTCTGTTTTTACAAGCTTTCATTTGACTTCCCCTGTTAGTTATAGTATGTGTGGGACAAATCTTGCAACTGAATTTAAGAACAGTTCTCCTCAACCGATTGAGCTGAAATTTGGTATACTTATGTAAGTACGATGACAATACAATCGTCAGTCCGACCCAGGTCGGGTCTAGCTGAGTTTCTTGCTGGACTCTTCTCAGCTAGGCTAGGTTTAGTGAACCAGCGACAAAACTCCCAGTAGCTCGATTCCACCCACACCTCGGATTCTGTTGAAACCGCTCAACCAATCTCACTGGAGCGCAAACTCTTAGAGTATTCCAGTGTTCCAAACCACACGCGTGGTCGTGCCGGAGGTTTTCCCCTGGATTTTTCCCAGGCTACTCTCCAACCGCGCACTCCTATCGCTTTATTGCGCCCGGCCTATAAGGCCGCAGTCAGGTTCAAAACAATAAAAAAAAAGACAATGCAATGTTATGGTACCATTGAGCTGGTCTGATGATGGCATCTGGAGGTGGCCATAGGAACTCCTAAACGAAACGCCAGAATCGCATCGAATTTGGGTTCGTTGGATTTGTCTTTTCGAGCCCTTTGCTAGATGATGATGATAAAATGATTTCGAAAGCTTGTATCGCGCTTGAAATTTATTCCTCTTTATCACTACATAGTATAAAACAAAGTCGCTTTCTCTGTCCCTATATCCTTATGTATGCTTAAATCTTTAAAACTACGCAACAGATTTTGATGCGGTTTTTTTTAATAGATAGAGTGATTGAAGAGGAAGGTTTATATGTATAATAACATCCATTAAATAGTGCACCCGTGCGAAGCTGGGGCGGGTCGCTAGTAAAGAATATAATATAGTTTTATACAAGATTACTGAATAAACCAGGGACCGTTTTCGGTACGGTATAAACGGTATGGTAGCGGTATTGGATATCGATACCGCTTCGTTATAAAGGAAAATTATACCGGTTGAAACAAAGGTACGCTACCGGAATAAAATAACGATATCGCTATTTTTCATAGGTGTACTCAAACCTTTATTATACTCGTAACGGTAGCCAACCGGTATTATTTCAGTACCGAAAAATTTCGATAGTAACTCTTACGATGGGTACTCAAACGTGACCAACAGCGAACAGCGACTAAGTCAGTTATCTATCCGCCGAACGAAATTTAACAAATTGGGTATTTTAGGCACACACCCAATAACTAGCGCTAATTGGTTGGCGCCGTTGGCGGCACCCTCGTAAAGCCCAAACGATACCTTAATAATAACGGTTCAGGTATCGAAAAAAATAGCGGTACCGTTATATTCCGTTACCGAAAAATTTCTTTTGCGTTATCGAAACCTAACGGAAACGAAACGGTATGACGTCATACCGTTTTAAAACGCTACCTTTATTTTCCGGTTATGCAGTCCCTGGAATAAATATTTATTTATATATATGAATAAACATCAGCCTGACCCTTGCATACAATTATATTTTTCGTTTTAGTACAACTGCATTTTAAAATAAAAGCTTGTTTTTATAAAAGTTTTCTTTAATAATTTTATTTTAGTGTTTGTTGTTATAGCGGCAACAGAAATACATCATATGTGAAAATTTCAACTGTCTATCACAGTTCATGAGATACAACCAGCAGGTGAATCACGTAACTTTATGTACTAACGGTAGATACAATTTACTGACAATTTTCAGTATAAATGTATGAGCAGCAGGCGAATCACATAACTTTATGTACTAACGGTAGATACATTTTACTGACAATTTTCATGTATAAATGTATGAGCAGCAGGCGAATCACGTAACTTTATGTACTAACGGTAGATACATTTCACTGTCAGTTTTCAAGTATAAATGTATGAGCAGCAGGCGAATCACATAACTTTATGTACTAACGGTAGATACATTTTACTGTCAATTTTGAAATATAAATGTATGAGCTGACAATTATTGTAGTAAAATTTAGCCAACGGTAGTACAAAAGTTACGTGATTACTCTGCTGGTCACAGACGGACAGACGGACGAACAGACAGACAGCGGAGTCTTACTAATAGGGTCCCGTTTCCTTTGGGCACGGAACCCTAAAAGAATAACTCGAATGCGTAAGCATTATTTCAGGGGTTCTCAACATCACAGCGTCGTTTAATCCGTTAAATCCTGTAATTTTGAAAGTCGAAGCAAATGGGGGCCAACTGTTTAATTATGTTTATTCTAATTTAATATCCGACACTCTGTATTCCGGGGATCGGCTAAGCTAAAATTGCTGGCTGATATTTTTACAATTCTCCACTTTACTCCCTCGTAATAAGACGAATGTATACATATCTGTGACTCCGATTGTAGCGGCCGTCATAAACATTTTTTATGTAGCTTTATGAGATTTGAGAGATATTTGCATTATGCCGTTTCGTTCGAATGAATCGTATCTTTGAATGAATTAGGGTCAGAGGGAAACCTGACAATTACCCCTCCCGTCCTCCTCCGAAAAAAATACAAGATAGAAACATAAATGGAATTATTTAATTTAGTTTCTGTACAGGAGATCTCCGATCATGTAACAAAAGAATTCAGTGCCTTTACCATGAGTTTGCATGACTACTCGCTAGCAACTGCGTAAACGATTCTTAGTTCTATTGCGTAACCGCCACAGGCGCTGTACTTTTGCGCATACAAATTTTTACGCAGTCGCTAGCGAGTACGGTCATGTAAACTCATGGTAAAGGCACTGCATTCTTTTGTTACATGATCGGAGATCTCCGGTACACACACAAAACTAAATTAAATAATTCCATATAGGAATTTATATCATCATCATCCTAGCGTTATCCCGGTACAGTTGCATCCTGGAGGATGTCCGGGGTCCTCTACATAATCCCAAGATTTAGTGTAGGCACTAGTTTTTACGTAAGCGACTGCCATCTGACCTTCCAACCCGAGGGGAGACCAGACCTTATTGGAATTGGGCTTCTCATGAGTGGGCAACTTGACTGTTAGAAGTTCTGAAGCCGCCCGAAGGCCTCTAACGGCTTAACGACTGCTATCATAGACAGCAGCCGGGACTACGGCTTAACGTGCCTTCCAAAGCACGGGAGAGCTCAATTAATAACCACTAAAAGCGGTCACCCATCCAATAGCTGACTTACGCCGACGTTGCTTAACCTCGCATACGAGTGAATTGCAAAAAATTATTACATTCCAAAAAATAAATGTCCTCCTAATTAAAAAATCTGTAAAAAAATAAATATTAGAGTAATATATTTTTCAATTTTGTTTTCACATTGTACGACTTGACATTGTAGTATTCATAAAGTTTTATAGTATAAATTGGACACATTTATAAAAAATCTCTATTTCTAAAAAAAGTGTATTTCTGCTCCCATACAAATTTCATATGTCCTTTGTGTAACAGAGGGTATTCAAAAAATCATAACTTTGATTAACTTTGATAAAAAAGCTCTATTAGTTTTTGTGTAGTGGTACGATAAAGGGAAACCGAGCTTTTTTTCGCAAATATTGGTCAATTTTGTATTATGCCTAAAATAGATAATCTTATTGTTTTTTATTGCTGTTTTTACACAGTTGGACGGAGGAAATAATAGGTAAACGACTTGGCATATACGAATGCTAGAATTTCTTACAGTATTTTTTTAATACGAATCGACAAATTTTTTGGACCTCAATTTCGCATCCTTTGTGTTACATTGTGTCACGTTGTGTGACGTAACAATTTTTTTTTCCCATATAAAGTAGATTTCAATTACTTCCTTTGTTTAACATTTTTGTGAATATTCCAATGTGTTACGTACATTTTTTTTGCAATCCACCCATACCGCACGCGGTACGCGAGCGCCGCTGGGCCACGAGCGCTCCTCTATTCCGTAGAGGAATTTATTTATCGAATTAAATACCGGCTTCAAAGGCTAAGTCGAGTAAGTCGTAAACGGGAACACAGGAATTCCATTCGAGTTCATAAAATTTAGACGCAAAATAATTATTACAAGAATTTATCGCTAATGAAGATGTTGCAGGAGTCTATTTGTTTAAATGTATCGAATTAGGTGGAGGTATTATTTATGAAAACTCCACGGTGCCCGCCATTTTTTTAATTCTAAATAGGTTTGCGCTTGACCGCAAATCACCTGATGGTAAGCAATATTTGGTCTAGGATGGAACGCGCTTACCTAGTAAAAACCGATTCACTCTCGCTTTGAAGACCAAAAGGTTGTTCACGGGGAACAAGGATTCCGGCAAGGAGTTCCACAGCTTGGCGGTTCTCACAACAAATATGCCATCTCTCATATGGGGAAAAATATACATGAAACAGAATTGAAAGCTGCATCTGATAAGTTAAGTGGGACGCATATTTTAGTGTGTTCCGTAGCGTGGAATGTAGGAAATGTTACAATTTACTTGCCTATTTGAATTATTTCGTCGGTTGACAACCAAAATCCACTATCAAATCTGTCTCAAAAAATCGAAATGTTGACTGTACAGGAGACGGAGTTGCTTTAAATCTGCAACTTTCCGGCTCAATAAAGACATCGGAATCGTGGTTGGGGAAAATCCAGGGGAAACCTCCGACACGACCACACAGACAGTTTAAACACTGGAATACTCTAAGAGTTTGCGCTCCAGTGAGATTGGTTGAGCGGCTTCAACCGACTCTGAGGTGTGAGTGGAACCTGGGAGTTTTGTTGCTGTTTCACTAAACCTAGTCTAGCTGAGAAGAGTCCAGCTAAAACTTAGCTAGGCGAGACTCGGGTCGGACTGATTAGGAAACTTCAAAAACGCTCGGTTGATATAAAGTTTGTAGAGATTATATGACTCATGACGTCACTATTTCCTATGGTCAAATACCGTCTGTTTTCATCTTTATGACCGTATTTATAGCCTGACAAGATTTTATTTGGTCTTCGCCTTGTTCCGGATTTCAGATCAGTTTCACCTACTAATTTATTTTACTAACAAGTCTTTGACAACAGACGTTGAAAGTCATCGAATGTCACTGACGTGAACGAACAAGATGAAAATGTTTAGCAATTATAAACGATTATACCTCAAAAATGCCGAAGATTTCCAATGACGCAAAAAAGTATATTTTGAATACAATAGAATATAAGCCGTCGTCTCCCGACGAAAAAAATAAGCAATATATTTCTTTTGTAATGAGCCCTGGCATCCCGGGGACTAAAATAGGACGAAGGATTGCAGATGTTTTGAAGTTTGGTCGTTGACATGGCCGTTACTGGCATTTTATAGTTTGTCGTTTGACGACCGGTTTAGCCTAGTGGGTAGTGCACCTGCCTGTGAAGCTGACGGTCCTGGGTTCGAATCCCGGTCAGGGCAAATATTTGTGTGACGAGCATGAATATTTGTTTCTGAGTCTTGGATGTTTTCTATGTATTTAAGTATTTATATCTATTAAATATATCGTCGTCTAGTACCCATAACACAAGCCTTCTTGAGCTTACTGTGGGGCTAGTTCGATTTGTGTAAGATTGTCCTCTAATATTAATTTTTTATTTATTTATTTTATTTTGTTGTATGACGTACGCACATTATTGCCTAATGGAAGCTGTTGGTAGCGACATTGTTTCAGGGCCAAATAGAATACAATACAATACAAATACTCTTTATTGCACACTTTACATAATAAAATAGCACATAAAAAACAAAAAAAAACAAAGATACAGGGAGACAGAGGCAGAACAACAGGCGGTCTTATCGCTAAAGAGCGATCTCTTCCAGACAACTAGAAAATTAGAATCTTGTCAAGCTATAACAATCTTTTTACTCCTGTACTTTCTTCGCGACTTACGCAATCATCAACTCTAGTATAAATACGTACTTTATTTATTCTGTAAAATGCCAAAAAACACGCTCCTTACCCTACTTTAATGAAAAATTAAAGCAGAATTGGGTGCCGCAGAGATTAAAAAGTATTATATTTTGTAGTAATTCTTTGGTGCGTTCAAGTGAAACTTTTATGATTAAAATCAGTGCTGCCAACTTAACGCAACTTTGCTAACACTTTATATATAATATACTATTCACTACTATAAATACATACATTTATCATCTTTTTTGTCTTATTTAACAATATTTATCTATTTTCGGATATATGTATTTATGAAAACGAAACAGTTGAGATTCCATCCGTGCTCCAATTCAGTTTAGGTCGGATGCCAAGTTAGCAAAAAAAAAACAGAAACAAAGTGTCATATTTTTGATATCTCATCAATTTTATAATTGAGGATGAAAATATTTAAGCTGAAAAAACGATTATTTTACACAAATAAAACGATTTTACTTGTGTTCATGGAGAAAATGTGTAGGTACGTTGATTCTTTTAAAAATTCACGAGGAAAGTAAAGTTGCACCATTACTGAAGAAATTGCGTAGGTAAGTTGCCCAATTACTAACTGAAAATATGGCGCAGAAAAAGTCGTTCAAAAAGTATTGTATGCAACGGTGTATAACTGGTATAAAAAGGCTCGTGGTGTCTTTACTTGCGATGTTCGCCAAGGCTCACAGCCAATACCACTTGCCTTTTTATACTTCTTATACACCAGTTGCATAATATACTATTATTAAAACAGCATAAATAGGCTGATGACTCACTAGTATTTACTAAGTTTTGTTTCCTGTTACCGTATTACAAATAAATAAATAAATATTAGAGGACAATCTTACACAAATCGAACTAGCCCCACAGTAAGCTCAAGAAGGCTTGTGTTATGGGTACTAGACGATGATATATCTAATAGATATAAATACTTAAATACATAGAAAACATCCAAGACCCAGAAACAAATATTCATGCTCATCACACAAATATTTGCCCTGACCGGGATGGAACAAACACTGACAAATGGAATTAAACACTTCTGTGTACCGCGTAGTATGATCTAAACGTTGTAACATGACAGTAATTGCTACCAATGCCGAATAAACTGCATTATGCAATCGAGTCTCATTTGATTCGGACACCGAGTAGCTTGGTCGTCCTCATGCATATTCCGATTTGGGATGTACCTAGTCATCTAGCCAAACCTAGGTCAAACGTAGCTAACTAGCGAGGCGGATGATTTTCAGTAGCTCGCTCGGTTTGCAAGCAGCAGTGAGTTTGCGTAGAATTTCAAGCGTATGTACTGCCAAGTGGCATAAATATGTATCGAAAATGCTTTCTAAAATCAAAATAATCCAACATTTAATTTATTCTAATAAGCCACAAGGGCAGTTTTACATGTCACAATATTAATTTACAATTTAAGAAAGTCTGACTATAATAATACATTTTTCATGTCGAAATACAGTTGAAGAAAGAATAATGATTTCGTGATTTAAATATAACAACATTAAAATCATATAGTAAAAGTAAACTTGTATAGTTATCTATTACAAATATTACGTCAGTAAAGATAGAGATATATAATAGGGTGGGTCGAAATTCACTAATTTTGGAGTATCGTAATGTAATAGGGCTCAAAAGTTGCGGTGTATATGCTGCAGATTACAGAAAAAATAATAAAAAAAATCTAGATTTTGACTTTTGACCCCCGCACGGCTGTTAAGTATAAAAAAATATTTATATTTTTTATTTTCACTCCATATTAAATATATAAATACAAACTATTTAAATCATTATATAACACTATTGTATTTCAAAATTATTATTTTTTTATTATATATTATCCACGTATCATATTTTGTCATCATGTAGCCAAACTAGAGAATTGACCTTTTATGTAAAATGCATTTTGATGTGTTAAACCAGCAAAATTATGATTTAAAGCTGTTAACGGATCATCAGTGGTCTAAACACAGACAATAGAAACAAAAAATATATCGATTAAAGCAACACGAGGCGAGGAACAATACTCGAAAAACACAATTTTAAGGCTATTTGGTACTATTGGGTACCATTAAAAACATATAAATACCGTATGTTTTTGAACAAAACAAATCTTTCCTGTAATATTTAGATTAGATCTTACATTCAAGCTTGTATTTAAATAATAGCAGCAAAAATTTATATAAATATAGCATTTTGCTTTATTTATGCCATAATATTTTAAGATATCAAACTTGAAAAAGCTATGATGTCGACTATTTTGAAAATAACAAAAAAATCTCAGTATAATTTAACTTTATTATAGTTTAATTTACTTTATTAAGTTATAAAATTAACATAATTGTCACGTACTTTATTTAAGTACTTATATAATCTAGGCCTTAACATCGATCTTTGGCGGCTGTGCGGGGGTTAAAGGTCTAAATCTATAATTTTTTAATAATTTTTCCTGTAATCTACAGAAAACACAGCAACTTTTGATCCTTATTACATTACGGTACTCCGAAATTCGTGATTTTCGACCCACCCTAATGTATAAGGTCTCAGTCTGATTAAACAAAGAGTATAATGAAATTAATATTATATCCCAGAGATGTACTTGGTCTCTGATCTCAAGTTTCTCATTTATTTGCAGTAACATTTACATCGAGATTTTCTTTGCCTCTAAGTAGGTTTGCGCTTGACCATATACCACGTGATTGTTTTAACGCTTTAACCGCCGTCGCTTTATATATCAGACAAAGTAACAGCTTAAATGATACCTTCTTGCTATATTGAAAGAGAGTTCAATTGCGAGTAAATATTTTTGATATTCGGCGGTTAAAGGGTTAAATACCATAGATTTAGATTTATTTATTACTAGCGACCCGCCCCGGCTTCGCACGGGTGCACTGTTTAATGGATGTTATTGTACATATAAACCTTCCTCTTCAATCACTCTATCTATTAAAAAAAACCGCATCAAAATCCGTTGCGTAGTTTTAAAGATTTAAGCATACATAGGGATATAGGGATATAGGGACAGAGAAAGCGACTTTGTTTTATACTATGTAGTGATGATATAATATAAATTGCAATATAGATTAACTTGAGCTACACGCATTTACATTATGATAGTCAAATAATGAATATTTATAATAAATATCAGGTATTTCAATGTTATACAATAATCATTTTCAAAATATGTTACTGAAGTCTAAACAAGGAATTATATCAATATATCGTAATGATTGTCAAAGTAAAAATTAAAAGTAAATTAAAATAAATCAATAATTTAAAATTAAATAATGTTGCCCACATTTTATTTCCATGTAATCGCTAAAGGAATATAGCGGGATTTCTAATAAAAAGATTCTCAGTTGACTGCTGAATGTTTCATCAGATGATTCAGTTCGCAATTTGGCGGGTGCGCTCGTAATATGCTGATCCAATTATCCGGGGATTTTTGCTGAGAGTGCCATGCGACACGGTACTGTCCTAAGTCTCCCAGTGGATCGAATCTGGTTTACCGTGACTTCAACTCATCTCAACACGTCGTGACTCGGCTTAAGCCGTCATCTCCCGACGACAGAAATAAACAATAGCTTTCTTTTATAATGAGCCCTGGGACCCCAGGGACAGGTAGACGAAGTATTGGTTCTGATAAACATGAGCACCTCAAATAAATACAGGAAGTGTGTCATGATGCAGTGGGTTTTTAGTATATTATGCAACTGGTGTATAAGAAGGGTATAAAAAGCGGAGTGACGTGGGTTGCGTTGTAAGTAAAGACACCACGAGCCTTTTTATACCAGTTATATACCTTGACTTGTAAAAGTGCCTTTGCGGCCTACTTGCAGAATAAAGTTCATTTATTCATTTATTCATTTACCATTGAATACAATATTTTTTCTACGACTCATTAAAAAAATGTAAGTACCTATTTTTCAGGCTTTTCATGCGCCATATTTTCCCTTAGTAATTGTGCAACTTACCTACGCAATTTCTTCAATAATGCTATATAACTTCTTCGTGGATTTTTAAAAGAATCAACGTGCCTACACATTTTCTTCATGAACACAAAAAAAAACATTTTATTTAAGTAATATAATCATTTATCAGCTTGAATGTTTTCGCTTTCAATTAGGAATTTTGTGGGAAATCAAAAATATGACACTCTGTTTATGCTTTGCTTTTTTTTCTTCGAATCTTAACTGTTTCGTTTTCATAAATATATCCGAAAGTAGATAAAACAGATTAAACAACACAAAAAAGATTATAAAAGTATGAATTTATATTAGTAAATGATATATTATGTATTAATTAGTATATAAAAATTATAGCAAAGTTGCGTTAAGTTGGCAGCACTGATTTTAATCATAAAAATTCACTTGAACGCACCAAAGAATTACTACTAAACATAGTATTTGTAGTAGTCTGTGGCACCCAACTCTGCTTTAATTTTTCATTTAAGTAGGGTAAGGAGTGTGCTTTTGAGCAATAGACTAGATAGACTTTTTACAGAATAAGTATGTATTTATATTAGAGTTCATGATTGCGTAAGTCGCGAAAAAAGTACAGGAGCAGAGAAAAAAAATTCTATACATGGATGTCTCGGTCTAACTCCGGTTAGTAATCGAATCGCATGTTTTTGTAATAAGAACACTAGCTTGGAATCGGTTGAATTGCCCCAAATTGTTATACCATATGACATTAACGAGTGAAAGTGTGAAAAATAAACAGATTTTAACGAACTATATATAACTTTATAATGGGTTGTAGTTCACGACAGTAGTTAGTTGTAGTTGGAGATAACCTCAAGATATTATGACGTATTTTTTTTAAATCAGTTGCAAATATATTTATGTATTGTATATGTATTATGGGTAGGCCTTTATATAATTATCTGTGTAATATAATAAATCGATGCATTTACTCGTTTTGTTACATTACACAAATAATTATATAAAATATTAATTTTGAGTTTCGTTAGTTGTTAGTTGCACCGCCAACAAATCTTTCTGCATCGCCTTAAGGTTGACTGGTAGAGAATGCCATACGGCATTAAGTCAGCCGTTTTGTACGATAAGGTTTCTTTTGTGCAATAAAGATTAAATAAATAAATAAATGAAAGTATATGTAAAAACCATGTCAATCAAACTTATTTACTAAAAGTCATAACTATAAAACCTATATTAGCTTAAATGTTGTCAATTTCTCACAACCATAAATGTCAATATGACAGATAAGGATAAAACGAATTATAGCTGCATTTTAACTAAAATAGGTTTGATGGGAGTTTTTGAAATGAAATATGAAAAGCGGAATTGTATTTCAACGTATTTTACTTAGTCTATAAATCTGCCAGCCACTTCCATAAAAAATAACTCTTAAGCACCACGTCACGACACGTTAAAAAAATATTAAAAACTGGGTTTTATTTCATCAGTACTTCCAAGTTTATTTTAATCCTGCTTGCTGTATCTTTGCGAGCAAAAATTAGGTGAGCGAATATTCGCGGAAAGAACAGTAATTCGGCGTTACACTTAAACATTTTGAAGCTTAAGTTTTGGTGTTAAGGTTCATAGTTGTATATTTTGGAAATGGACTCCGCAGTCGAGATGGCTGCGAAAATGCGGACTTAATTGGGTTGCTGCATGAGTATGGGTTGTTTCGTAAAAGAAATATTTAACGTGGAGTAATACGAGACACCGTAAATGTTTATGTTTATTATGAGGAAATTAAAGTTCTCATGTAGCTGGAGTTGCTATAAACATTTTTAACTTATTGCGAGGCAGATATTATACAGGGTGTCCCACGGCTATGCCACATGGAGGGAAAGTACCTTGAATATTGTAGATGGAACATTTTACTGAAGGAATACATTATTTTAATTTTAAAAACAATTTAAACTGCATTCACAGATATTTAAATAATTAAACCGTGAACCGGGAATCGAACCCGTTACACAAGAAAAATAATTATCCTGTAGCTTTATCATACCAATCGAAAGGCTTCAATGGATTATTTTTTTGCTAAATAACATAGTATCAGAAATAAAAGGAAGACAATTTTAACTTTTTTAATACAAAATTAATCAACTGATTACGTGTAAAGGGTTCGATTCTCGGTTCAACCACAAATTATTTAAATATCTGTGAATTCAGTTTAAATTGTTTTTTAAATTCAAATAACGTCTTTTTTCAGTAAAATGTTCCATCTACAATATTCAAGGAACTTTCCCTCCATGTGGCATAGCCGTGGGACACCCTGTATACGTGCGTGTTTTGGGTTCCGTGGCAAGAAGGCAAACAAATGCCTTATACACTCACTAGCAAAAATAACATGTATTTGTATTTTTTTATACCACGTTGGTGACAAACAAGCGTACGGCCGGCTTGATGGTAAGCGGTCACCGTAGCCTATGGACGCTTGCAACTCCTGGGGTGTCACATGCACGTTGTCGAAACTTTAAAAATGTACATACTCCTTTCTTGAAGAACGCCATACTGTAGTCCCTCGAGAAAACCTCGGCAGGGAGCTCATTCCACAACCGGAGCGTCCGTGGGAGGAAATTCCTCTGAAACCGTACCGTACGCGACCATTTCGGTTCTAAGGTGTGAGGATGAATGCCTGCCGACGGCGAGCGGTGCGACGGTAAAAAGCGGCCGTGGGCATCATGTCGAACAGTTCTTCGGAGCACAACCCATTATACAAGCGATAGAACACGCACAAGGAGGCAAAGTTTCTCCTTAAACTTCGCTCAATATCGCTTGTGAGTTTGGGATCGCCTACAATCCGCACAGCACGTCTCTGAAGCGAGTCAAAAAGCCCAAGCTGGTATCCAGGTGCTCCCGCCCAGAGGTGACAGCAATACTCCATGTGGGGACGGACTTGTGACTTATATAATAGAAGTCTCTGTCCCGGGGTGAATTACCGCTTCGCTCTATTGAGCACACCTAGCACTATGTATTGAATTTCCATACAAAGTTTAACCGTTATTTTTTGCTCGTTAGTACATAAGGATGGTTGGAACAAGCTACAGAGCCTAGCACATAGACGCAAAGTAGCATGTCTGTGCGTCTTCTACAAATTGTACTTCGGAGAGTGCGCTCAGGAGCTCCATGAGCTCATACCGCCTTCCCCCTTCTTTCATCGGACATCCAGACGTACGGCTGGATACCATCCTTACTTGGTCGAAATTCCTCTTATTCGAACCAAGCGCTTTGCATCATCTTTTATAATGCGCACTTCTAAGGTTTGGAATTCTCTGCCGGCGTTTGTGTTTCCGAGCTCATATAACCTAGACATTTTTAAGGCACGAGTGAATAGGCACCTTCTGGGTGAGCTCGCTTCATCGTCGGCCTCATCTTTGCCCCCTGGCTAGATGCTGGCCAAGAGCGGTCCCATTTTTAATAAAAAAAAAAGAACGCGATATTTCTGTTTTCCCTTTACACAAGGATATGACAACTAGACAGACATCAACAATGCATTTAGCAATAAATTAGCGGCTTGATGGAGTTTTTTTATGTTATACGGGGCAAACGAGCAGACGGATCGCCTGATGGTAAGCAATTACCGTCGCCCATAAACACCTGCAACACCAGAGGAGTCGCAAGTGCGTTGCCGGCTTTTCAGAAGGGAATACGCTCTTTTCTTGAAGGTTTGAAGGTCATATCGGTCCGGAAATACCGCGGAGTTTGGTCGTATTCATAAATAGCTGAACACTTAGTGGCTTTCACCTTCACCCGTTGGAAATTTAGTATAACAGTTTAAACATGACTTTAAAGCGACAGGGTACAAATGTAGCACATAGACGCAAAGTAGCATGTCTGTGCGTCTTCTACAAAATGTACTTCGGAGAGTGTGCTCAGGAGCTCCATGAGCTCATACCGCCTTCCCCCTTCTTCCATCGGACATCCAGACGTACGGCTGGATACCATCCTTAGTTGGTCGAAATTCCTCTTATTCGAACCAAGCGCCTTGCATCATCTATTATAATGCGCACTTCTAAGGTTTGGAATTCTCTGCCGGCGTTTGTGTTTCCGAGCTCATATAACCTAAACCTTTTTAAGGCACGAGTGAATAGACACCTTCTGGGTGAGCTCGCTTCATCGTCGGCCTCATCTTTGCCCCCTGGCTAGATGCTGGCCAAGAGCGATCCCAATTTTAATAAAAAAAAAATGTGTTCAATCCTTTTTGATCCATTTCGTACTTCGTTACTCCCACGCCGGACGGCCTCATCATCAAAGATTGCGACTACGTTACTACGTTAAAATTACGAAGCTAAACAATGTGTCTTGAGACAGCGGGAGGAGTGGCCCTCAAGTGACGAGCCCTCCCTTTGTTCTGTGACCCTAGTCGGGCTCGCCGGTCCAAGACACAGACTTTCTTTGATGTTATCCAAATTAGCTACTTGACTATAATTTACCCTTGACGATAGAAAATATACATACTTGTCTGTTAATTATCTGAGCATGTGTTAAGTCTTGGGTGCTTTTCATGTATTTTAGTCATCATCATTATCATAATTTTATCAGCCAAAAGAAGTCCACTGCTGGACATAAACCTCCCCCAAAAAAAATATGTATGTATTTAAAAGTACCCTTGTGGCCTATTTGCAGAATAAATACTAGATTTTTATTATATGTAAAAACTTTATTGTACACAAGGCAAGGGTAAAAATGGAGACAAAACAGATTATTCATGTACAAAGGCGAACTTATACCTGTAAGGGATCTCTTTCAGTCAACCTTAAGAGTGCCACAGTGACTGTTACAACCAAGTTTAGTTAATGTCGATTCTTCTTTAACTTTAAATCCGTTTATTACGAATTACATTAAATATAACATAAAAAATATAGGTTTCTTCCTGATAAATAATATTAAATCATTTTAAGTCCATTTTCTTTCCTTGACAAAACAAAACTTGCATAGGGATGTTGACAACAAATAAGAAAGTGTATAAGTTCGAATTTTGTCAAAAAAACATCAAAAATCTTAATCAAACGGCGTACATTCACTCAAAGGAATAAATAATGACATAATTGTAAGTCTTTAAAGGTTTTAAGACAGGTCATATCCTAATAAATATTGCATATTAAAGTAAGAAAATCATTTACAAATGCTTACCGGTATAACAATAACCTATAGCAACTAAATTGCGAAACTAATTTAAGTTTCTTATTAGTTAACAAAATGTAGTAGTTATTTTGTATTAAGCTGTACCGCTGCTAATGTAAACTACAAATTTAGAAATAAAGAAAACATTGAAAAAACAAATTTAGGCACAGAGCAGGATTTGAACCTGCGACCTTCCGGTACTCGCGGCCAGTCGCTCTAGCCAACTGAGCTATAGGTGCAATCGCCACTCGGGCCGAAATTCCTTAATCATTCCTTCACTTATACAAATGCCTTGAGGGAGGCCTACAGCAACATCTACCAGAAGACTCAGCGGCATTAACGGCACTAACGTCTCAAATCATGTTGAAAATCGTCAGTTACGAATGCCTAAATTTCTTTAAAAATTTTCCTTTATTTCTAAATTTATGTAGTTTAAAAATTCAGTTTCTAAATGCATGCGGTGCTGATAGTACCTTCTTTCAAATAAAGAAAATAAAATTGAAATCGGTTTACGTGTTAAGGAATTATCCTTGAAAAACTACCATACATACAAAGTTATTCAGTCGCTTAAATTTGTAACAAAAGTCGCCGATAGATGGCGCTGTACCCTTCCTGATTTAATAGGGTTGGAACCGGTACACACCTGTGTACGGAACCCTCGGTGCGCGAGTCCGACTCGACCGGTTTTTTTTATTAGATGTACTCTCTCTCTCTTACCCCTCGTGCCACAGTCTGCAGAGCAGGAAGTAGTTTCTCTTTAGACAACCACATGAGATAGCTTTTGTGTACAATGAAATGCCCGGTCCACCTTTGCCGTACATCATTCAATGTGCCTACTTTATTCGTACGGCCTCAGGCTTAACGGGAAATTTCTAACTGAAAATGAAATTGCGAAATATGCACTTTGAAGTTTACATTTGGTATATTTTGGGCCGACGCGGTTTAAAGTCGAGCCGTGACAGTCCTGTCAGGAGATAAATGGAGCTTATTTTCACCAAAACATGCTTACATGTGGAAAATTTATATTAAATTGACGACCAGTTTAGCCTGGTGGGTAGTACACCTGCCTGTGAAGCTGACGGTCCTGGGTTCGAATTCCGGTCAGGGCAAATATTTGTGTGATGAGCATGAATATTTGTTTCTGAGTCTTGGATGTTTTCTATGTATTTAAGTATTTATATCTATTAAATATATCGTCGTCTAGTACCCATAACACAAGCCTTCTTGAGCTTACTGTGGGGCTAGTTCGATTTGTGTAAGATTGTCCTCTAATATTTATTTTTATTTATTTATTTTATTAAATTGCTTAACATTTGCATTGGAGTGATGACCTGGTGAAGGTCGCGGGAATCCGGTGGAAACGAACGGCACAGGACCGGTCTAAATGGCGAGCCTTGGGGGAGGCCTATGTTCAGCAGTGGACGTCTTTCGGCTGAAATGATGATGATGATGATGATGACAGATGATAATATATTTCTGTTGCCGCTAAAAACAGAATAAAATAAATATTTAAAGGGGTTCCCATACAACAAACTTGATTTTTTGACGTTTTTATAGATAATGGTACATAACCCTTCGTGCGCGAGTTCGACTACCAGCCACCGATATTGTCACTTGGGTGCCTGCTTTGAGTGGTTATTAACTTAGCGCTCCCGTGCTTTGAAAGGCACGTTAAGCCGTTGATCCCGGCTGCTGTCTATGATAGCAGTCATTAAGCCAAGTTAGAGGCCTTCGGGCGGCTTGAGAGCTTCTAACAGTCAAGTTGCCCACTCACTTGAAAAGCCCAATTCCAATAAGGTCTGGTTTCCCCTCCATTTGGAAGGTCAGATGGCAACCGCTTCCGTAAAAACTAGTGCCTACGCCAAATCTTGGGACTAGGTAGCGGACCCCGGGCATCCTTCAGAATGCAACTGTACCGGGATAACGCTAGGATGATGATGAACCAATATAGTCACTGTTAATTTTTTTTTTTTAACCTGACTGTGGCTTTATAGGCCGGGCCCAATAAAGCGATAGGAGTGCGCGGTTGGAGAGTAGCCTGGGGAAAATCCAGGGGAAAACCTCCGGGCCGACCACGCGTGTGGTTTGGAACACTGGAATACTCTAAGAGTTTGCGCTCCAGTGAGATTGGTTGAGTGGTTTCAACCGAATCTGAGGTGTAGTCACTGTTCAACACTCGCCCACACTAACTGCTGCTGCCGACATGTACCTATTATGTGTGTATTATGTGTGTAATTGGTGGCGCTAATACGATTTGCGAATGTTGATGGCGATTTATTGCGAAATTCGCGTTGATTTGTTTCTATTAATATTCCAAACGCAATTCACCTATAATTACATGGCACTAACATAATGCATGTTTGTAATGAAATGTATTCATCGGGCATTCATCCATACGTGAGCTTGATAATGTTATACGATTTATAGGTGTTAATAGATTTATTCAATGCAATACAATACAACCGTTTATTGGTAAAACAAGGTAATTTTACATGTCAGCGTTACATATTATATGGGTTACATAACATCTATTATATCTAATATCTGAATACATATTTTTATATTTATATTTATTGGTAGGTTTACCGAAATAGCACATCATATTCTAAACTCACTGTCTTAATATATGGCATCAAACTTTGGCATTTTTTGACCAAAAAACTAATTTTTTTTACGTATCATTCGAGATTACTTATACCACAAGATGAGTTAAAAATAAAAATCTCTCTTACGTTGTTAGATACGTCAATAAGAAACAGTTACATATACATTTCATATACATAAGTTCATAAACGATATAGTTATATCGAAAATAAAGCTTTCTTGGACCATGTTTGAATAAATCATAAAAAATAAGTAGTCAGGATTTTTCAAAATTGGCTCTTGCAAATGTAGAACCAATAACAGTTTGTGCAATGTCAAAAATCAAAACATTTACTCTGCAATTAGGCCTCAACGTATCCAGAGGCGAGGGTAGTTGGGATTTATCCCCCCCCCTCGGAAACGGTTTTAGCCGTTTTTATAGCACAGTGATTACAGCGATTTTTACACAAATGGTTGTTTCAATGTTTTTTCCCCCCCGAACCAAAAGTCTGGATACATGCCTGCCTCAAGGGCACTTTTACCAGTCAAAATCTATCTATATCAATTAAAAATAATACAGTAATCAATATTCATTAATTAAATGTAGTGTTACATGTTTCAAGTTTCTTTATTTGGCCAAGCAACAAAGTCACGTTACATCTAGCAAGTCATCTTACATATGTTTTCTTCCCTTTTATCATGCACATATTATAACACACATGTCAAAAATAAAACTATCAAACTAATAACAATGAGATTTGATAGAGACGTATAAGGTCTCTAAAAACAGTGATAAGGTACACTAATCATAATAACATATTATGAGATATGTAGACATATCTGACAATATTTTATTATGATTAGTGTACCGCTTAGAGAAGCGTCAATATGAAAATAACAAATTGTAATAAATATCCTCAGAGATGTAAAGGTCTCTGAGCGTCAGTCTAAAAATAAAATCAAATGAGAACAGAGCGAAATCTCTCATCATGTCAATTCCACTGAACAACCTTGCAAACATGAACAGACCGGACGCTTTTATTTTATTTTTAACCTGACTGTGGCTTTATAGGCCGGGCCCAATAAAGTGATAGGAGTGCGCGGTTGGAGAGTAGCCTGGGGAAAATCCAGGGGAGAAACCTCCGGCACGACCACGCGTGTGGTTTGGAACACTGGAATACTCTAAGAGTTTGCGCTCCAGTGAGATTGGTTGAGCGGTTTCAACCGAATCTGAGGTGTGAGTGGAATCGAGCTACTGGGAGTTTTGTCGCTAGTTCACTAAACCTAGCCTAGCTGAGAAAAGTAGACCGGACGCCACAAACAGCACCCGTTCACGAGTATGACGCGTATCTCAGCTACTGGGAGTTTAGTGAACCAGCGACAAAACTCCCAGTAGCTCGATTCCACTCACACC